>OY979694.1:223507546-224778046 GCA_963855945.1 Thereva nobilitata
GGAGAAGCTTAAATGGAGGCGCAACTGTGGCAAAACTTTGTTCCTTTTCGTTTTTGCTGTTCCAGAGCAATTTATGGCGTGTAATTTTCTAGTTAATGAGCAATCAATGAAATCTGGAAGTGGAAAGAAATAAGCTTACTGTTGGATAATAAATTAAATGAAGGTAAACTGAAGGCAGAAAAGTTGTTAAAGGGTTTGGGGCTGATCAATGGAAAACTTAAAGATTTGTGCTGAAAATTGATGTTTTTCACTAACTAAGTAACTCTAACTAACTATTGAGTGGATCCATAATGTCTGTCGGGTTTTCGAGTACAATTTAAGCCAATAGTGGCCTTTCTTGAATTCCAAATTATTATTGAAAGTAAACTAAATGAAAATCAGCAACATCTTATTAATAGTGCAAACGAGGGTTAGAGCATAAATAAACATGCCATCTCCGATATAGCCACAGATTTAATTGGTGAACAGAATAGAAGAATAAGCACTGAATGGTTCGATGATGAATAAAGGGAAAGAATTAGACTATGTAACGAAACCAGAAGTAAGATATTAAGAAACGAAATCAAAAGGCGAGTTCAAAGGAAGGCTATATAACGAAATGGAGAGATGAAACAAAGAAGAAAGAATAAAATATAAAAGCAAATGGAAAGCATTGAGACTAGCTTTCGAGAAAAAAGTGTTAAAAGACTCTTTTTTGACTTTTAATAGAATGAAAAAAAACTTAGGCCAGTATGTGGGAATGAACTGTGCAATTGAATTGATAATATATGGAAGCGATAAACTTCACATGAAACACGTGGAGATTATGGGTAAATTCATAGCCATTTGAAAAAGGAGATAGAAAAAAAATCAGACAGCAGACAAAACAGATACCAAACATAGATCAAACATACCTGATAAGACAAACCCTTGAGAAATTTGGAGACTATGATACTTGTGTGCTTGGAGATTATACCTTAGAAGAACCAAGCTCATAGTTTACAGAGCAGTCATACGACCAATTGTAGTATACGGATGCGAAATATGCACGTTACCTGTAGAGAATGAAAATATACTCCAAGTTTTTGAACGAAGAATACTCCGCAAAATATTGGGTGCAAAAAGGTTGGAAAGCGCAGAATATGGGTGAACACACAATTGTTGGATTACGCTGATTGGAAAAGAAAACATAGTGCTGTAGGCCAAAGCATAAAGATTCATCTAATAAGAATGAACGAGAAACGAAGGCAAAAGAAAGTCTTCAATGTTGTACCAGATCGAAAAATAAGAAGAGCACGACCAAGAAAGATGTGGTACGATGGCATTTAGAGAAGATATCATGATCCTGCGAATAAGTAACTGTAAAGATACAGCCGAAAATAAAGAAGTGTGGAGAGGCTTTGTAAGGACAAAGTTCACACTGAGCTGTAGCGCCATAAGAAGAAGAAGATACTATGTGCATTATTTGTGTTTATAAGCTTTTCAAACCGACAAAAAAACCAAAAAAATGAAATATAATACACTAGTAGAGTTTACAATGTCAGTTTAAAAAAAAATCTCAAATATATCAATAATTATTTTTTTGTTTTACAAACATTGTGTTTTTATTTTAGCATTCTCAGATGAACATCTAATTGCTTGGCATTTCTTCTAGCCCAGGCTGTCTTCGTCTAATTATATGAGAGCAATATTTAATATTATGTTCCCTTCTCCTTCTCTCTGAATTCGCATTCTAAAACTACTCTTTGTACTTGAGAAGCAGAATTTGAATTTCTTCCCGTGACAACTATAGTTAGGAACGTAATTCTTTCGAACTTGTTGATGAAGAGGGAAGTGGAGATGGCGAGTCGCAATGAACATTTGTTCCTGGGAACAGCGTCAAGGGAAGCAATTGAAATTTTGCATCCAAGTGAAGTTCTCTCTCTCTCTCGCTCTGGTGTACGTACCTACATACAGTGCTAAACGAAAGTCAACACACACCATACGTACACCATATAAAATAGCGAAAATTCGTATTTTTATTTATTTTTAAAAATTGTAAAAAATTGTGATATTACAATATAAGTACAAAAACATTTTATTGAAATTCCAAAATAAATTATTCTACAAAAAAATAACAAAAAGTGAAATTTACAGAATTCACCACAAACGAAAGTCTACATACACTTAACATTTTTTATTATTATTTTTTGTAGAAACACTTTCATTATACAATTTCAATATAATGTTTTTGTACAAAGGATTATACTTATTTTGTAATATCACAATTTTTTTATGCTATGGTTAACGAATTTTCGGTATTTTATATGGTGTACCTATGGTGTATGTTGACTTTCGTTTACCACTGTATGTATATTTACTAGTAGCAGTCTGAAGAAAACCTCGGACGAAGTTGTAAAGAAGTTGGCCCTGCAAAGTCAGACATTTGGGGCATCACAGGAGGACCGTTTAATGAGTTTTGTGAATCAAGAATGATCGAACATATCATAGTTACGGCAGGAGTTCCTCGAGGAAAGGGTGAAGTCTAACGCATGAAACGCACTGTAATTGACGTCTTGGTGAAGCTCAGCGCGAAAGACCTAGTGAAATGGTACAGGCGTGTTCCCTTAGTACAGATGGCCCTAAACTCTACCGTTTGTCTCAGCAAAAAAACCTCCATTTAAAGTAATGTTTTAGATTATGCAAGACCCGGCGACGTAAAGCTGCCGCAAATGATAAAGGAGGCGGCGCTGGATCAGTTGGAAGACGGGCAATACAGCATGAAAATCAGAAGGCATACGATAAGAGACGAAAGCAGTCCATGACTCATCACACGTACGCAGTTTGCTCCAGGGGTAAACGTTATCCAAAGCAGAGTGAGAAGAATATTCAAAATACATTCATTCTCTAAAGAATATTCTTCAAGAGAATTTTATAATTCATTCTTTCGCGAAAGAATGAAATGAAAGCTTTCCAAGTGTGATTCATTCTCTCGCGAGAGAATTTATCAATTCATTTTTAAAATTATAAATTCGCGAATGATAAAGAATGAAAAAGAATATTCTTTTTCATTCGTTTCTTTATTATTCTTAAAACAGAATTTTACAAGTTACAACCGGCGGCGGCTGCAATACAACTTCTTTGATGTTTATAGCCCTAATGTAGGTACCGTAATTACCAATGCAAAGATGTATTTAGGGAAACTACCTGGAATATGAAATTGACAAAAATACCTGCTTGCGGTCATAAAGCACTAAAATTTTAGAATAGAAATGAATGAAGTGAACAATTGCCGGTTTTTGTGTTAAATAAAAAAAAATTTTGTATTGTAAACTGAATTTAGATTATTATAAAAATAGAAATACTAATAGGATTACCACAAAATTAAAAAATAGGTACTATATTAAACATTTTAAATCTAATTATCATCTAAAGATATGGAATTCAATAAATTTTTATTTTGCTTAATTAACAATAGATTATTAATTGTGTCACTACTTAATCTAGATCGTCGTTTTGTCAAGATTGAAGACAGGGCACTAAATGAACGTTCCACGGATGCCTGACTTGAAGGAACGGGTAGAACTACCTCAGCTAACTTGGCTAAATCCTTCTGCTTTACTGCAATATTTTTCCAGAGCTCCAGCACATTTGTGTATTAAAAGGCACTCTTTGCTCGTAAGGGAAATTGTCCACTTTTTGACTCTACGTCGATTTGTGGATGTTGATGTACTCGAAGCGATAGTATTCAATTTTTCCTCTAGGATATCGTACGGATCATGTGGTGAAACAAGGATCTGATTGCTGCTTTGAAGACTGGTGTTTTGTTCACTGTTTTCAAGTCGTTCTCCATCTAGTACATTCAGAATAACGCTAGTTTTCATTATATGTGTCTGAAAAAATGATAAAAAAATAGTGCATTGATAGATATGGCACGTAAACAATATGAGTAGAAAATAAGATAATAAGTTTAATAATTACCACTGCATTTCTCTTCTGGCCCTCATTTAAAAAAGGACAATCCACGAAATTAAATCGAGGATCGAAATATATAGCTGCAAGAAAAGCATTGTTGTCGAGAAGTTTTTCCTTTCTTTTCAGCATAGATTCTAGTAGGTTTTGGGCGTAAACATTATAGTTCATTTTTTCTAAATTTGCTTCACATAGGAGCCAGTCACGATAAAAATCACCAACAATATATTGCACAGCCTGAAATTTTTTGGTGCATTCAGCCATTGGTATAAACGCTTCCAAAAAATTTCTAATGAAATCCCAGTCAACATCAATAGAAAAATCGGTCTCACTATTTTCTATGTAATCCTTTAAGTCATTTAAGGATTGTACCATTTCATACGATGAATTCCATCTTGCCACATTGTCAAGTATCGGCATTCGTATATCCTCTGTGATGCGATTACTTCTTATATGAGCTCTTATATGCTTTACGGCTTTTCGACCTTCTTCAATATTAGTCTGCATATCTTTTAAAGTATCATGTGCAGCTAATTGTCAAGTATGCGCAGCACATCTTATTACAGCTAAAACTGATTTCAAGCACATATGTACTCGCTCATACTGATCATTATCACTTTCAGAAGTAGGTGAAGCTGAATTCCTTTCGTTGTCATCTCTATTTGGTGATTCCTGCAGTTCTTGTTGTAGAAGCTTGGATGCTTTTATGATATTTGCACCATTATCCGTTGTAGAAGAATATATTTGTGAAATATTTATTCGAAATTCGGCCAAGCATTTTAATATTTCATCTTTCAAAAAAGTTGCCGTATGCCTCCTCTTTAACTGTATCATTCCTAAGGTGTTGATATAAATTTTAAAATCCTTCATGTGTTTCATATGGCTCAATTATTTTCTTAAAGTATACATCATCATCATAAATTCTAAAAGGTATTCTTTTAACGCAAACAATTCCGACACAGCACTTCAAAAATTCACGTACTCCGATGACTACCTGAAGATACATTTCTTCCACTTATTAAAGATATTTCACTTTCATTTTCAAAATTATGTTTATGCACAGTCACATAATGTCTTTTAATATGCCCTAACAAATTTCCTTTTAAAATTTTATCACATACTAAACATTTTGAAGAATTAGTATCCTTATCATATGACACTAATTTAGTTTTATCAATACTTGATATTCTGACCATCTTTCGTCTTTTATCGCAAAATTTTTTAAATCAAAATCACAAATAAACGTTGAAATTTTCACAGCACTAACTTTTTTTCTCAATTTTCTAATCCTTCCAACTCCTACTAAGCGCAGATTAATAATGAAGCAAGGATATTCGTAAATATTCGAAAACATCTTAAACACCTAAGTTTATTGAGGATGCAGGTCATAAAATTTATAATATTCTAAGAATCCTTAATAGTTTTCACTTGCAAGAACGAATGAAAGAGAATATTCTTTTCATTCTTTTTCGTTCGTTTTCTGAGAGAATGTATTTACTACTTTCATTCTTTCACGAATGGAATGAATTCGAAACATTCTCAGCAGTAAAAATTCTCTCGCGAATTTTTGGTTCAAAAATTCATTCGCGAATGAATGTAAATGAGAAAGAATGTATTTCTTTCATTCGCGAATGTATTTTTCCGCACTCTGATCCAAAGTATATGGAGCCCTAGGAATGAGAAGGGGCGAAATAGATCTGCCTCCGCATCAGAATTGCCGAATATAGGAGAACCGACGTTTTAGGAGGGAGTCGACTGATTCGGGTCAGCGATTTGTACTACCTACTTCAGAGATAGTCACCGAGCTACAAACACACATTCATTTTGTTGGTTGAAATGTACAGGCGTTCTCTTTTAGAGCGGAATATGTGTATTGAACTATGGCTATAGTAGAGGCGATGACATAATTGAGGTGTAGGAGCAGTTCTTAACACTTCTAGTCCAGATGGTGTGCGTCACAGAAATCTTGAAATATAATAAGAAGAAACCACGTCTGCCTTACATAGTCTCTTTCGAAAACTGTATAGGAGCAGGAAGATCCTCTTAAGCCGCAAATGACTTATTACAATGGATTTTTAAAAAAATATGATGCATTATATAACTCTGAATTTAATGATCGGCCAGAGGAAACTCGTTCAAACAAGGCAAGCATGAGGAAGTATTTGCGGTATCTTCTTAATATTTTTAGTTGTTCAGAAAAGATTTGTAATAATACATAAGTGAATAATCATAATGACGCATAAAACTTCACATCAACAATTCGGCAAACATGATTAATTTTCCACATTCATTAATGAATCTATACGCATTCTTGAAGCGTTCCCAAACAATTTAAATCTCTCAACTCGTCCTGATTTAAAAACTTTTTCAATCAAATTAATTGTCTTCAAGTCTCAGTCGGAAAGTCTCTAAACCCAGACTTGCCCTTTCCAATATGTCTAATATGGCTTTGTCGAAAAGACTCATCAATATTCAGAGGACAACGGAGATTACAGATTATCTGCCATTCCAAATTAATAAAATACATAATGCAGATCTAAATATTCCTCCACGGTTTGGGTTTGTTATATGTGTCCTTCACGAAGTTCACGAAAACCGATGAATCTGCAGCACCAGGATCAATGCATAAATTCATCCTCTCATGGTAACTACGAGAATCTGGGAAAAAGTTCTCCGCCAAAAGGATGACATCGAAGTTATAAATTCCAGACTGCGGCGGTGTGATATAATATGTATCCGGAAAGATGCTACACAACTATTAAAACTTTAGTCCGGATTAAGCGATAAGGAAACTTTGTTACCGCCACGACTGCGACTGTTCATGAATTTCAACTAAAATTCTGTCAAATAAATTTTGCATTTATGTTGGTGGTGCATGCTCGACAGTAGGAGACTTGTACGGTTCCAAGGATAATTAAACCGAAAACCTTCTATACTCGTACATCCCAGCTAAAAAGGGGTTGGATTAAGATTTCGATAGCGTTCCATGACTAGCCCCCGGGCAGCTCCCAGTAGGGAAAGCAAGTAATTACCCAATCGATTCCGAAAGTAGTTCTAAGGAGTAGCAACTAGTTCTCGTTCAGATTACAGCAAGTGGAAATAAGGCATTACATTTGCATGGCGATGTCATAGGCGGTAACCAATCGCCTCCATTCTGCATTACATAGAACTGCTACATTCATTGGTTACATGTAATGCAGGTTGAATTAAATTGCATGTTAAGTCTCTTTCGCATTTTTAAGAGATGTTCCACATCAGCTGCGATTGCATTACACTTTGCATTACTTTGGCTTCAATGTAATCAGACAAAGAACTACTTCATTAGAATTTGGAAAATTGTACAACTGTAATCTTAGGTACTGTATTGTCAATGGGTTACAGAACCGATTCTGTCGGTAATGTGTTCCAAATTTCCTACTGGGCTTTTGTTCCTTTACAGCTTCTAACAAAAGCATTGATATCCCGTCCAGCCATTATGCAGCAACATGCAAATTTCCGTAACCACAATATCGGGTGGCACCTACAACGACGACAACGAGGCTAGGTGGGTGTGTGTGTGTGCGGTCTGCCATCCTTGCCAATGGATTAATTAAAACGAAATATGCACATTCCCTGATTTCAGCACTGATTTGCATTGCTTTGTTTTAAGTGTGAAATGTGCTCCTCAAAAAAGCAAATTTTAAATTATACGTCTAAAATGAGAGCGAAATGCACACACATTTTTGCATCACGTGTCGTTTTTTTCCACATAATTCCTACCTCAGCTGCGGTAATGGCCTGGCCGTCTAAAAGCCACCTGCAAATGTTTGCAAACTACCTCCGGTAATCCGATACGCGAATAAACATAAATGCGGAATTTTGCATTTTAATTCGCTTGAAGTAATTTTCAATGAGACTCGTTGAGGCGTACTTATTCATGACGGCGGAACGTTTGGTCGATGTGTGTTTTTTTTTGTAGTATGGCAGCGAGCGAGGAGGATTTCCCAAATTAAATTTAGCCCTGGGTGAAATTATTGCACTCGAGTCGAGATGATTTTTTATTGGAGTTTTTTCACTTAGGAAATGTTGATTGGAGGGTGGTTGTCGAAATTATAACGCATGGTGTCAACGGCTTCAGTTAAGTGGATCTTATGCAACAACGACATCCATTCGATAGTTGAAATTTTAACTAGAAACTGATTGACGAAAAAATTGGGATATTGATTGAACACAGCTGATGCAGAAAATAAACCCAGTCGTTCAAAAGGTCGACATATTTCAACAGATCGAATTGAACTTCTTGAGTGATGTGTAACCTGATGACGGGTACTTGGATATGACGCATCCCACCTGTTACTCCCAATCTCCTAGTGTGACCTTCAAGTGGTGACGCTGTTTATACTTCGAACGTTTGCCGTCCAACGTCCAGTGAGGAGAACGAATGAAGTAGGTGACAGGGAGCACATTCTTCAAAGCCTACCAAGTCAAGATGTAAAAGTCATCGTGTCGAAGAGCGCGTAGTTTTTGCACTGTCGCTATAACGATCTCCTCTGGGCACCGGAAGCTCCCACTTGTATAATTCAATCCACTTCACAGCTTTGTTGATGACGGTACTTTTCCTTATACGTTGCATCGTTGAATTTTACGTTCTGTTAAATGTTCTACAATTGGTCTAACAATTTAGTGAAGAATCTAGTTGATAATGAACCTACAGAGAAATACTCTTATTGACAAACAGTGTAATATGTATCCGTGGGACTGTAGTATTCAAAACAGGCCTAAACCTTCAGCACTAGAGCATCACGAGATCTCGACAAACTCGAAAGTCTCGTCTTGGTCTCAACTCGAGAAACGAGACGAGAGTCAAGTTCGGTCTCGACAAACATATTCTCGTCGAGACGAGATTATTCGCTCGAGATCTCGTCTGTCGCTCGAGATCTCGTCGCAAAATAATAGCAAACAAGTCTGGTAAAATGAAGTATCTGATGAAGCGCGCACGGCCTTATTTTCAAAGCTGGAATGTGATACTCTTGCATATTGCCTCTTGTTTTCTCTCACCGGTTACGCATAGGTTGAGTCTATAAATATAAGAGCCGTGATGGACTCATAAATTTATATTCGCCCCGAGAGACGAGACTGGAGAAGACGAGACGAGACGAGATTAGGATGGGCAAGATCCGCCGAGTGTCGAGACAAGACACGAAATGGTCGAGACTTACCGAGATCAAGACGAGAGTCTTGATGCTCTATTCAGTCCTATTTTTCGAAAATGATAATCTTATAATGTAGTCTTCCGTTCTAGCTAAAATTTGTATCAAACCACTGTCACTAGTAAGCCTATACAAGACCTTGAGGCTACGGAAAACTGGTTGCTGTAAGAAACGTACAATTAGTCGGCTGACGAGTCTATACATACACTATGCATTGTATAACGTCTGCTCTGGTTTTCTATAGGAGATCACTTTTGCTCAAACACCCTTTACATTATCAGTCAGTCGTGTGGATGGACTTGGATTGAGTGAAATATTGAAAAGCAAACTCAAAGAGAGTCGAGAAAAGTAAAAGGACTTCCAACGCCAACATGCGTTTTTATTCCACCGAGTCCCCAACCAATACTACCATGACAGAATCTGATTTCAGTGATCGAACAGAAGATGCCTTAATCGATTATAATGACTGTATGCGATGAAAGAAGAGCGAAGAGAAGAAAGAAGGAATTTTGTTACAAATGAAAAGTTAAGGAACCATTAGGCTTAGAATCGAATCACGGACCTTTGGAATGGTAGTAGGACGTTTTAAGCCTTAGGTTACAGAAGCTGGCAATGTCTACGAGTTAGCACATTCTATAACTAGTGACGGTATCCCGACGGATCGCTTTTGGGGACTCTAGGAATCGCCTTTTGTAGTATCAATCTGTCGTGTCGGTAGTCATGGTGCAATATCTAGTAACAAGCTTAGAAAGATGTTAAGACTTTAGACTTTAGAGTATCTTAGATTTAGTTGGGAAACACTAAACGTTTAAGTTTTCTCCATAGTCCCCTTGTTATTTTAGAGAACGAACTGTTAATCTGTAGTTTACGGTAGTTACCTTGCCTTGAGTGCGCTAGTCTGGTAATCCATAAAAAATATAGCCGCGGAAGCAACAAAGCGTTCATTTGAGTAGAACAATTGCTATAGTTGTTGGTAGCGAACAAGTTGTTTCAGAGCTGGAGTATTCCGACGATGCGATGGCTTAAAACGTCGATGGTGAAAAAAACTGTCATCCAAACCTGTAAAACATGAGAATTTTTAGGCTTGGAAATTCTTTTCTAGAATTTTCAAAAATCACTGCGATCTTGTATCGCAACTTTTGTCTACGTCTTCGCATATGGATATCTCGCTCCTACTTCTATTTGAATATAAAGCTCATTCCTAATGAAAATCTCACTCAAATTTTGTTAAAGCTTGTTGGTTTAAAAAATAAGAGCTTTCAGAGCCATGTACGAAACTATCGTCTCACATCTCAAACCATGGCATTGTTGTTGTAATTTAACAAAAAAGCTCTCAAATTACTCATTCGAAATATACTCACCCATTCTTGGATTTTATGCGGAGGTTAATGTTCATACAATTTTGGGTTATCTTCATTGATGTATACGGCCCTAAGTCTCGGCTGTGTGATTTTAGATGTATTTGGCCGATTTGTAGATTCCATCCTGGGATCTAGGTTCAAAGAAGAAATTGCATTACCCAGGGAAATCCGAGGCATTCAGATTCGGAATATTCGTATCGTAAAAGAAGCATCAGTCATTAAGGGGAGTTTACATCCCGGGCACAAACTGGCAGAACAAAGTGGCCCTGTACAAAACTCAAGCGCAGTTTCGTCGAAAGCCCGAAAATTTTTATAACTGTCGAACGTAAAATTTTTAACACGGTCGCAGAGGAAACAATTTAATGAAATAATGTCGAAAACAAGGTAAATATGCAAAAACCAGGGAAAGTGGTATCTTATAGGTGTTAGAATGTCGAAATTTAAAGAAATTAAAAGCTTTTTTCGGTCTACGCATTCATTAAGCAGCGTAGAGCCCTCCTTTGAGGTTGCAGTTTTCTGTTGCCACTTTGGTGAAACAGAGACAGAACCATACTATCTTCAATGTGATAAAGGAGCTGAGATTTCCATTTCCACTTTGATGTTGGGATGTAAACTCCCCTTTAGTTATAAAAGGTTCAATAAAGTGAGTAGGGAGATGTTGCGTATGTTTTGTTGGAGATTGTTGGAGGCATTGAATTCGCTTCCTTCGCTTTTTTTGCTGCATCACAAATGAGTTCGGTATAATGGCTGATTGAGTCGGACAAAAGTTCGTGTTAAGTGATGGAACAGCGAAGGACCCTATCTATCAGTATATTGAACTGTGGAATGGAATATCTCATGTAATACTTACTTTGCGAAAATAAGTTCCAGTAAGCTCAAATGAGGTAAGAGGGAGGTGTCAGAAATGAGTTTAAAACATTTTTATAATCCTCTCGACATGTTTTACGTACGTATAATGATCATGCGATAAAAAACTACTTTAGGAAATCAATCCTGCATTATTACAAAATACTCATATTTTCATTGAGATTGACATTGCCCTTAAAAACAGACTCCCCATCGTCTTTGATGACTCCATCCGACAGAAAAATTAATCGCTAAAAAAAATTTTCCGCTGACCTTCAACCAGTGTTACTTACCACTTAGAAATTTATTGACCGAGATACCTTTCCTTTGCATGTCAATGAAATTAATTAATAATGTTGATGCACGTAAAGAATGGAAAATTATTACACGGGTATTAGTGCAATACATCCATAGTAATAATTATAAATAAAAATTGATTCCTTGCAGCCTGCGTAATGTCAAACGTTTTGTATTTTTTCCATGGATACATAAAGGAGAAAACTACGTATGCACTTATGAAACTATAATAACTCTCTGATGACGGTTAAAAATCAGTCAAGCTGTTCTGAAAAGCGTCATAAAGTTGTTGAAGTTATTTGAAATAATTATGAAGTTTATTTTAGATCCTTTTTGTTATTACAATTTCGTCCTTTGTGTGTTGAATTTGTGTTCAGTGTTTTGTAAACTTTTTGTAAAGATTTATTGTTTGTTTGAAAACATTGGGATAATTGTTTCTTATTAAAAAAAAGTTTCTAGGGTTTTTAATATTAGATATGAATATGCCTTGGCCTTGAGGAATGAAAAAAAATGTTATTTGAATTTTAAATTTTTTATGCTATTTCCTTCAATTTTGTCACTGGTCAAACATTTAATTTGTTTGTTGAATGGCGTATGTTGAATGTATTTCGCTGAAGCCGCCTAATTCATTGAGTGATTGAATCGCACTTGTTTTTTTATTGATCGAAATGATCCAATAATGTTATATGCTTTTCTTATGTAATCGTGATTCCTTTCGCATGAAGATCGGCAAATGTTTGCGCACACTCAAATACTTTTTGGAGTCATTAGATCGACGTATTCTAAATCTCTTCTAATAAATTTTTGAACTGCCAGGATCCATCGCATCTTGATGTTCTTATTGCTACCTCCTCCAACTTAACAGCCAAATCTCTCCTCCCAGCTTTCCTGACCATGACAAGCTCTTCCTCTCCATTCGTTTTACTTTTTACCTCCGCCTTCCTGTCGCACTTCTTTTCATTCCGAGACTTCAATAATATCAAGTTTGTTCCGCTTTCTGGTATTACTCTAATCTCTAATAGTCTGGAAAAAAAGTCATAGTGACTCGTATACCTAAAAAGTCTGAACATTAAAACCTAGATTGAAGTTATGTTCCGTTCGGTACCGACAATTATTATTATTATAATAACGACAACATGACAAAAATGCAAGGCAACCTCATAAAACGTTCTTCAATCAGCAACTAGATGGCACAGACACCGACACCGACAAAATTCTGTGGTCATAAGGAAAACCCGCTTAAGTCGATTTAAGACAAAATTAAGTTAATTACGAATTCTCCGTTTTACGAATTCTCCGTATTAGAATCCTATTCGACACAAAATTTGATTCTCTTCGGAACAATATTTAGAAAGTTATGATACATTGTTTTTTCGCTTATCTCGTCCAAATTGAATATCATTGAATCTTAAAATCGCTCTGCTATAAAATCATGTTTTTGACTTAAGCGGTTTTCCTCGTGACAACAGAATTAAACTTAAATTTAATCCACTGTCACCGACAAAACTACAAGTTATATAGAAATTGTCGGTGACGGTCTCATTGTGAACTTATACTTGGATGATTTTTGGTCTGGAATCGTTAGTGTGTGAGGGATTGATACCTTTTGATTTTAATCAAGCTCGCTCTCTCCTGGCATTGAAAATAACAAGCGAGGAAACCGTCTCAATGTGTGTGAGAAAGCCGTCTGGTGTTCGATGAATGCGGAAGGTAACGTTCTGGGGCGATAGTATCATTGGGAGCTGAGGGAGAAAACGATTTTCCGTTGGTACTTTTTTTCATCCTTCAGTCTACTATCTTCTCTCCGACGAGACATTCCATTCTAGAGATCTCTCTAGAGCTCTAGTCTTTCAGACAGACCTTTAGTCTTTTACATTAAAACAAATTCTCAGAATTTCGGAAAGATTAACTTGGGAACCACCATTTGTACTATCTCACCTTCATGTCGTTTATGTCATGTTAAATATTTTGTATGTAATATATTTATGCATAACAAAGCCCTCAATTATCTTCATAATAATTTTATATCTGAGTAACTTTTCGTTGTTGTAATCCATTGATCCATTTCCAGTATTTCAAAATCCTTACATTATTTTTTTAGATGCAAAGTATCAAGTCAGAAGTTCCAAAACCTTTCAGGTTCAACCACATACATATGTATATTTATGTATGTTTCTTCAAACATTCATTTTCCTCAAATTAAAGATATAAAGGGACTTAAAAATATAAAGCTAACCTATCGGCTCAAGTCATTTCTCGCAAAAGTCGGAAAGCCGATCTATCGACTCTAAGGAGATTTAGATCGAATTTGTAAAGGAATTCCTGTGTGGAGCAGGTTTAAGCATATTCATAAACAAAGAGATTCACACCCACAATTTGTGTTCGACACATTTCAAAATGACTTGAATGTTTTGCTAATATTTTTGTATGTACCCTCGTATAACGAAGAGCATCCATTTTTATACTTTCTTAATTCCTTTCATAGTAAATATGACCAACCACGATTCAATTACGGCCCGATTGATATTCATAGACTGAACGGAAAACAAAATTAAATAAATAATAAAAAAAGAAGAATCTTCCATAATCTTCCAGATAACTCCATAAAAACTGGCAAAAAGAAAGTGAGCCTCCAATATGCGAGCGTGTATTCGGATGTCATTTCTCCAATAACCTGTAATCCCTGCCAAGGCTTAGCCTTGAATAAAGACTGTTACATAAATCGCTTTATCCTCAGAATTGTAGATCCTGGCTATATTAGACATAGGAGATAAAGGTAAGGAGACAACGAAATGACAACCTGATATTCCTGGCATCTCTCTTAAATTAGCCCGGCTGGGGCGACAAAATGGATGAAATGTAGGTGTCAAATCAAGTAATAATAATTGATGTATATGAGGAATACATTTTGCCGTGGCTGGGGGGAGGGGGAGCTGGGCATATAATGTATGTGGGGGCTGTGCTTGCATATATACGTTTTGCACATACCAATGAACATTATTTCACCGTACTCCGTGGGGATTTCTTACTCAAATCTGTCGAAATCACTGAAATATAAATTTCCAATTGATTTATCTTTTCCCTTATTCAAAGGCGTGGCACACAAGGTAATTCGGATTTTTTTTTGGGTACCTGGCAAATTTGTTTCGTTTCTTATTATTATTTTTTTTTCGTCTTTTTTTGTGTTTCTTTGAAATAGGGTACTGTCTGCCAGGATAATCTAGTAGGAAATGTGGTGTGCTAGGAAATGAGTTTTTTGTATTAAGGATTTCCTAATGGTTTTAAAAATTTTGGTTGAATTTTGTGATTCCGATACTGTTGCTAAGGTGAAAATCGATTACTTTTGCTTAAGAAAAACCAGACAGAGAATATTCCTCTTTGGTTCATTCTCCTACTTCTTATATGGTAGTTCTCTCTCTCTGAATCTTCAATCGTCGTTTGTGTGTCGTTTCTATAGAATTCCGGAAATACTGCTTGTAAAAGATTGTTCCATGATCTTTTGATATCTTGTGCGTACCACGAGCGATGAAGGGCGCTGTCTAATCTAGTATTGTGGGTATAAAATTGCCGCAGAAGGAGGGCCAAATCTAGGAATTGCATAATATTCGTACAAACCAAGCCACTAGTTGAAGGACGAATTTGTATCTTATAAGAAATCCCAAGATTTTCCCATGCTTGTTTAGAGATTTGGAAGATGTTTTTTCCATCGTCTAACCTCAGCCAATGTAATGTCACAGATATAAATGGATGAGTTCTGCCCCGGAACGAATGGGGGAAGGTGTTGTAGGATTTTTAGTGATAAAACCGCATTTGCTTTTGGAAGCACTGAATTTTTGGAAGCACTGAGTTTTGGAAGCACTGAGTTTGGAAGCACTTTGGAGAGCAGCCGATGACCAGGTCATCCAATTGCCGTATGTCCCGGGAGAGCTGATTGACCAAAGGATCAGCTTCATAGAACACTTAATGGAATGACAGATCTTTCGGCGTTGGTGCATAGCAATTACACGAATGCTGCATAATATAGTTGCTCCAGAAAAAGACGTCGATCCTAGGGGAGGATTAGTTAGATTATTCCTGTGCTATATTCAGAGTCTGTGTAGGAAACTGCATACCGAAGGAGGGATAAAAGGGCAAGGGCAGTAGATGGTTCAAGCGGCCTCCGAACATTTTGAATATATTGGAGGACGTCCAGTCCCTCAGCATGAGTGAGCATGAGAATGATAACCATCAACATAACAGGAATAGGGCCACACGCCTTCATCACTCATAGTATGCGATCGTGGAGCCATAAAACTGAAACTGTTCAGATAGGGCCATACACTCATCTCGATCCTGCGAAGGTTTTGATCCACATCCCTGCGGACGAAGTGAGGGAGCATTTTCTGAGATGAAGGTGGCAGGTGAATGGCCTTCAGTGTAATTTCCACAATTCTCCCAACATCCTCCGACCTCATCATCTGGTTCAAGATGTTTTTCGGTGTTAGGTGGACCTCGGGGGCTGTTTCCAGCACGGTGCATTTAAAGAGGACATGTTCCGCGCCCTCTTTCTCGTCCGGACATTCAGAACGGTGAACCATCTAAACTGAAGCGAAGAAGGAATGTAGGTAATAACTCACTTCGTCATGTTCTCTCATAACCCACTTCTCCACATTTGGTATGAGTCCATAAAGGGGCATTACCTCTGAGTGATAGTTTTCACAAAAAAAAATAAAAAAATCGTTCTTACGGTGCGCCTGAGTAAAAATAAGACTCGCCCGTTCTTAGCCTGAAACATGCACGCACAGCTTCAAAATGTCTGTATGGTATCCAAAACAGGCACCGTGCATGAGTAAAAATTAAACTTTTCCAAATGCAGCCCGCTACAGGTACGACGACGCACGGAATAGTCCAAAGGAATCACGCTCACACTTTTTCTAGGCTAAAGGGAGCAAAATTGCAGCTTGCATAGGACGAAGAAAGCGGACAATTATCTTGGTGACCATAAAGGGTGCCATTAGCATACTCAGCAGACCGGGCAGACCGGTTCTCATTCGATTGCGTAGGTAGGTCAAGCAGCACTGGACGTGGATAGTATTTAGTTGGGGGACTACTTAGTAAAACGAAACTCGCTCTTGAAATATTCGATTACGAATACATTTATATTTGAAACAGAGGTGTGCATTCCTCTCGCGGGCGCATTTTTAGTTTTTGATGCCCGTAGCGGAAGCGTGCATATCCGTGTGGCAGGCACATTTGTTCGTGTGCTAGTTGCGGCTGCGTAGGTATATGCTATTAAAAAAATTAATCAACTAAATTATTTTTACTCGGATGAATAAAGCTCCTTCGAACTTGGATGCTGTAACTGCTGCGCTTGTAGGGCTAACGACAATACAGGAGAAAGGGGACATTTGCAAAGTTAATTGTTTCTATTAGGCCGCCAAGAAAAAGAAGCGTAGGACGACCAAGAAATAGCTAAATTCGATAAAACGTAAGAAGGGAAAATTTCATAGAAAAGCCAAGCCTTATTTTTTCAAATAGTTATGAAATTAATAAGGGTGAAGTCATCCCACTCAATATTCATTGTGACTCCTTGTTTAAAACAAATACAAAAAGTTATCAAATTTCCTTGAGCAAGGACAAGTTTTTTATGTTACTAAGCAATTGTCAGACAAGCAAAATATTGATTAAAAGAACGAAGTAAACTAATGGTTGAATCACATACATGTACATATGTTGATGACGTAATTATAATAATTGATGAGTTTAATTAACGCAAATTTGATTGATTGAGTTTTACGTTGTCATTTTTTTGTTCATATATGCGCCATTGTACAACAATAATTCCATAATTTCCGACATTTTTCTATGACAGGATTTTATAATTAAGTGTGAGATAAACTAAAAAAAAAATAATATATTCCACCAAAACGATTCAATCATGTATTTCTAATATTTCCCTCAGATCTCATATCCTCCGGGTGTCTTCTTTATATAAAGGTATCACTAAGAGGCTCACGACACAAATCCACCTTAATCCCAAAATATTCTAGTAACACTCATACATATGAAAAAAAAGTAGATTAAATATTTTCTGTCTTCTTTATCTCAAAGATACAAAGCAAATCCAATTTACCTCAACCGTTGCCGCATCACTCCATTATTATTTTCTATCTGCTTCCGTATTGTTCTATAAATTGCTCCCCTCGACTTTCACGGCTCTGCTCTGAGTTCACATCCTTTCAAAGTATATATCTAAGCTAAAAGGACCCAAAATAGAACCTTATTTACGTGTGTATCCATCCTATTCGCAACAAAAACCAACACACAAAAAAATAACAGAACCGAGGACTGAGTACATGACAGGATGTGGCAGAAACCAATTAAACCTAATCAGAATAGAGACAGGCCATGGTATTCTGTCTTTGACAGCGCGCTTAGATATCGGGGGCGTTTGGAGATCGTACAGGAGCTTTTGATAAAGGATATATAGTTAAGCAGGATATTTTACATACACAGTATTGGATTGGGTCCGAGATAACAAGGAGATAGGAAAAACCGGCAAAAAAAAACAAACTACGGTCATGGCAATTAAGCAAACGTCCATATCAAGGATTTCTTTAATTCTTTGGTTTTTTTTAAAAAGAGTCCTTCACAGTCAGGATTTTGATTTTAGTTCTAATTAAGCAAAATCTGCGGGGGCGAATTGATAAAGAACACAGCAACTGACATGGGAACGTTCGAGTGTGCACAAGGACGGTCACTGTACCTAAAAAATGATGTTATGTAACTTTTTTGTAAAATCTGTCGTCTTCGGGTGTCCTTAATTTGAATATTGTGTTTCGTAGGTGTTGGATGCTGCTTAAAGCTGCTCTGCGAATTTAAAGGCGTGAAATTGGTTTTAGATTGAATTCGAAGTCTCTTAAGGGAGCGAAGTTAATAGTGTGCATGGTTGCATGGCTGATTTTGGGAAATCTGGAGTTAGGATTTCAGTATGTTTAGTTGCTATCATCTTAACTATTTAATAAAAAAAAATTCGACTTTAGTGCAAAAAGTCACAGGATCAGTATATTTATTTCAATCCTGTTGAGCCAATATAGATTTGTTTTGGACCCTTCCGGATACTAAACTTTCGTTTTTCCACGAGAACTATTTTTTGTACTTAGTCGTAGATTAGTGAAGGGTCGATAGATTAGTGAAGGGAAAGAGAGAAGTAAAGGAAGGAACAGCCACAACCACCTACTCCCAACCATTTCTATCGCGACTCTGGCATCGGAGCAAGAGACACAACTCGCTGGAGTGTTATGCCTCCCGAAACTAGTTGAATCCCATCAACCAACCGATGACATGCGCTGGGCAGTGCTAGCGGAAGGCAATGGGTGCCTTCCATTTAGACACAGAGAGACACAGTGTTACACTGTGTCCGACACAGAAGTGTTCCATCAACGACACAGCTAGACACAGCCGGGCACAACTAAGACAATGCTACCAACCCTCGCCAATTGAAATGTGATCGTTAATTTATAATTACAACAATATTGTAACATTTTTAAGATTCCCAGCATTTATAAGATGTCGGGTAATTAATTTAAAGAAATTATCAACATAAAATTTACGATTTACTTGCCAAACAAATATAAAAACGAGGAAAGTGCGCCGTGGCGGATTTTTCATGAACTTATGTGTTCCATTTGGGCTTACACAGAACGACACAGAGCGACACGCTGTGTCGGACACAATTGTCTTTCTGTGTCTAAATGGAAGGCACCCTATGATAGGAGGAATGAGGAATGTAAAGAGGGAAGGAGAAAGAAGGTGGGAAAGGCGAAGGACCATGGTGCTGCCGGGATTCAAACCCGGGACCTTTGGGATGGTAGCCAGGCGCCTTATTCCTTAGACTACCGAGGCCCCCAAGAACTAAAACTTTTGCGCCCAGCGGCTGAATTAAAGAGTTTACTTTTAAATTTGTTATCAAAGTATGATTAGACAATTAGGCTAGTGCCAAAGCGGATTTAAATGAGGAAAAAAAATAAATTAATAGCAGGGAGGGACCAAAGTCTAGATATAACAAGTCTTTCATCTTCATACAAAATTTTCCCCCCGTTAGTTGTGTGCGTGCACATATGAACATCATTGCTGAGCACAACTCAACGCATACATCGTGAACTCGGCGAGACAAAGCCAGATTCTCTCTCTTCGTTAAAGTATGAAGAACAGAAAAGGAAGGAAAATTGAATCAGCTCTTTTATCTCATAAATAGTAAATATGCACCAATACATCAAGTTTATCCCCATATAAAATCATAAAATCTTCCGCCCGCTAGTTGTGTGCGAACGTGTATAAAAATGTTGCATTCTCTCTCAGATAGCCTGACATCATCATTTGAAGAATGTGTGCATATAGCTGTTCGCGTTTCACTCACTAACCATATGAAGATGAAAGACTTGTTAATATCTAGACTTTGGGAGGGACCAGCAATGAAATGTCGTTAAGGTCATAACTAAACGAAAAAAAAAATTTTAAACTCGAAAAAAAGGGAAATGGTAATATGGGGATGCTATTTAGGGGTTGAAAAAGATTTTTTGCGATTTGCGGTAAAACATGACCTCCTAGTGGAAAATGTATAATACAAAAGTTGTAGATAATAAAAAGATCTAAAACTTTTGTATTTAACATATTTTGATATAATCTCAAATTTTTGAAGAAAATGGCGGAAAATCATTGTCATTAAAATTTTATCCCTCATTAACAGAAAAAATTAAAAAATTTGAAAAAAATTGAAAAAATCGAGAAATTTGTAAGTGATTCGAAAAATCAGGTGTTCGGTTTTTCTAAATTTTAAGCGGTTTAATGAAAATAAAGTTTCAAAATGTATAAACCATTTCAAACTAGACGTTTCAATGGTTAAATGAGCACTTATTGAATATCAAAATTCGAAAAAAACATCAATAAAGTTGTCCGTGCAAGATAAGGGTATTTTTATCGAAAAATGTTAATTTCTGGGAAACTATCCGTTTTCCAAACAAAAAAAAATCATGCTTATTTAACGCAACACAAGGTATACTCTTACAAATTTTCATGTAAATTGAATTATTTTTACGGGAGAAAAAAATTAAAAACTGAAAAATCGATTTTCCGCCATTTTCTTCGAAAATTTGAGGTTATATCAAAATATGTTAAATACAAAAGTTTTGGATCTTTTTATTATCTACAACTTTTGTATTACACACTTTCCACTTGGAGGTCATGTTTCACCGCAAATCGCAAAAAATCGTTTTCAACCCCTAAATAGCATCCCCATTTTCCCATTTCCCCTTTTTTCGAGTTTAAACATTTTTTTTCGTTTAGTTATGACCTTAACGACATTTCATTGCTGGTCCCTCCCTGCTATTAATTTTTTTTTCCAAAAAACTATCGGCACTAGCCTAAATGCTGATTGTGCATCTTCAGGAATTTATTAGTTTTCGTTTTCCCCATTAAACTATCGGTTCTGTCTAAGTTTCACAGATTTTGTGATATAGGGAATGAACAAATGCTTTCCTACCATTTTTATTCTGGTGACACGAATAGCGGCAAAGTTGACGTTTTTCTTACGGAAACACAAGTCCCAGCCAGCAGGAAAACGAGTAAGCCCCAGCCAATTGCCTTGCTTCCCATAATGCCAGACAGTTCTCTTAGCTTGGTTAAGTTTGGCTGGGAAATTTATGTGAAAATTAAGCAGTTATCCGAATTATCGAGAGGTAAATCGAATTAGACGGAGTATCAAGTTGGATGAGAAATAAGAAATTGGGTTAGGAGGTGAGCTGCTTATTCTGCAATATTAAGGACTCTTGTGGTTTGGTCTAAATTTTTACGTAAATCTTTAGCTGCCGGCTCAGAAAGACTGGTGCCAAAGATAATGCACACGAAGCCAGTGTAATTTTAAGAGTAAAGCCAATATCCATCATTGGCAGGCCCGCTGGGAGCGGGCGTGCCGAGTGTGCACCGCACGCGGGCGGCACTTTCAGGGGGGCGACAAACACAATAATCTCGTCATCGAACTCATTTTCATCATTTGCACCTAGGTTTTTTTTATAATGCCATAACAATTCCATGTATTGATCTTCTTAAAAAATAAACCGATAAACCGAAAACGTGTGCAAATTCAAACCACTTAAGGGGAGCTGCTACAATGGAATTTTTTTTTGGCGATTTTTTTTACATAATAATGTTACTTTATACTAATACGTACCCGAAATTTAAAAAAAAATATGTTTTTTGGGTTATAGCTCTATACAGTGAGCGTCAAAAGTGAGTCGACCTATAAAAATTTCCAAAATAACACCAAATTTTTTGTATTTTTTGGCGAATTGCAGACGTTTTGTTTTATTTTAACATATTTTTCAAAATATAAGTGAACAATTTTTTTTTCTTTAAACCCGTCTTTCTCAAAGTGACTATTTTTGCCGCTTAGTCAAGATATTTCGAGTTATACTTAACCGATCTTGTCGTAGTTTGTCTTGTTTTGTTCCTAAATTATATATCTACTAAACATACCAACATTTTTGAATTTTGTTCTTCCTCCTCCCATTGGCGGGGGATTAAAGGAGTCTGTTTTACCATTTTTTGAAAAATATGCTGCCAAATTTTAATTTTTTGACCACATCGTTATATTTTGGTACCGATTGTAGAAAATATTGTCTTCTTTAATATGTTTTTTTTGTTTTTTTCATACATCTGGAAACAAAGTTATCGTGACTAAGCTGAATAGGCAACTTTTTTTTAAACGCCATCTAATGGAAAAAATATGTATTATTTTGGAAAATTACAAATTTTTTAGAATATTGTTTTTTGTGTTTTATTTGTATAAAAAATTTAAGGTTTCCATATATTATAGTTTTCCCACAAAAAAATATAATCTTTTTTGAAATTTCAATGTGCTCCCCTTAAGAAGGATCGATCTCTGAAAATAGTACATATACTATAAGGACAGAGAATGTAAAATTAAATTTCCAAGATAGAAGTCAAATTTATTCTGTAAATAAAAATTGATATTCTAATCTAATTATTATCCACAAAATTTTAAAGCATTTTGACGTCTAGTTATTGAGGATTATCAATTTTTATGTGCAATAAATTCCCACGTTTGATATCATTTTTACTCGATCTTTACTTGAATTTTGAATATTACTCGAATTCAAAACGTCCAATGTTTTTTAAAAATTTTTATTGAATGTATGAGATATCAATAAAGAACGTATTCAAATTTCAGATTTTTAATTTGGAATATGCTCCTTCAATCGATCTTCGTTAAGATAATCTTAAAGAGAATTCCCCGTTGTTCCATGTAGAGGAAAAACCAACAAAGGAGAAAACGAGTTTCCTATGGTTATTTGAAAGCGCAGCTTTTTCACTCATGCTGCGCGCTCCGTTTTCTTTTTAGTTAGTTTTTCCTCTAGCCGGGCGATAGTCCGACGTACAGTGTGCAAAGTAATCCCTGACAATAATTTGTTTGACTATAAAAGTTGTTTTTTTAAACACTCCTATAAGTAACCAAACCAAAACACCTTCCAGCAAGCTCAGTCAGAAAAAACAAGATAAGGGAGGGGGCGGCATTGTCTGCTTTGCACGCGGGCGCTGAACCGGCTAGCGGCGGGCCTGATCATTGGTCAATTTCGTTATTTTCTGTCAGCCACCCCACCTTCTCAAAAACTGCGTATGCCCCCATCTTACATGGTGATACCCCTATATTTTTTGTCTATAAATGAATTGATTGCAATTCCTCACCATATTTCCTCAGTTGCAGCCTCAGCCCTTTTGTATTTTTATCCTTATTATCCTTATCTCACTGAACCACAATCCTCAGCACATGTACCAAATGGACCATACCGCAATTCTTATTAATGAAGCATTTCACATGTGAAATGCAATAAATACTCACAATGCATACGAAAAATGTCTCTCCTATTTCCTGAGCTAAACCCATATTTTCTGGACCATAGTAAATCGAACATAAAAACACAAAAACAGGACAATAAAGTCCTTTTTGTAATGCCATAAAACTCCGACTAACGTCGTTACCTATGTATGTTAGCTGTTAGCGCATTTAAACTGTTGCCATTATAATTGACGTCGTTTATTCAGACAATGTTTCCAAGTCCTTTTTATTGTCCTGACTGAAGGACATTCTCTCGCTCTCCCGATAAAAGCCGTCTTTACAAAATTTTTTACGGCAATTGGTGCACACAGGATACGGAATACAACAGCAACAAAAACAACAACAAAACTGAACTAAAATACACGACACCCGATTGATCCACACGTTCGCCAGGCACAGCGAAAAGGCAATTAGATTAGCTCGGGGTTTTTTTTCCCAACCAGGATAAAGCCACCCATTTAACAATGAGTCCTGGCTGTGAGTCCTGGAAATTATCCTCGTTCCCGTCCGGGCAATAGTTCTTTAATTGGGCTCCCTCTAAAGCGCCCGGTTCGTGCCTTGTCACGTATGTGCAATTACAATTAAAGGGCCACTAGCTCTAATTATAATAAAGTGGCTCCTTGCATGATTTAATTTTCGATGTAATGAACGAACGAAATGAACGAAATGAACGAATTTTATTAATGGGATTGTCTCTTCGTGGAAGCCCGGCCAAATGCTCTATATATACGTATATATTCCTGGGCGACGCCGCCATCACCGTCCAGAGGCAATCCATCACTTGAAAAGACAAAAGTCATGTCAGTATCCTTCCGTATCATTCCATATCCTTTCATCGACGTGCGCTATACCGGGGCGCTTTAACTGATTTTCACAGTGGTTGGTCACATGCGACCCCTTGACCTCTTGACCTTTAGCACAATGATTAACATAAAGAGATGTAGAACCAGCCCCGATAACAACCCCCCGGCGCGGGGGGCCAGCTAGCATCTGGGTGGGATATATACCAGCGGATTTAAACTCCTCCGAACCTCATTAGCCTAATTAACCATAATTCGGGAAAAGTTCATTCGAATAATTATTGAATCGATTCTAAATGCCAAAATCAAACGTTCCGATAATGATGTAAGATTTCTCGCCGTGATGAGCGCTGTAGTCGGGCTTATTAGGGACGATTTGTTAGTCAATTATCCTTGGCGGTTGGGCCAACAACAATTGGCAACGTTGCGGGAGAGATTTGTACTTCGTTAAATCGCAATGTGTGTGCGCGTCCTTTTTTCACGTTAATTAAACGGATTAACAGTCGGAGCCTGAAATTGTCCTGTGTGGATCACAACAATTAAGGAATAATTGAAGCAATATTGTGTAGCGCTATGGTGTAAGCACACAGGGGATGAGGGGATGCTGTAATGGGGAGCCTTTGTTGCTAGGGTTTTGCTTTTGCTATAAAAGTTTTTCCTTTTTTACCTTGGATACCTTTAAATTTTATGTAATGAGAAGGACATTTCAAAGCAAGCGAAAGCTGAGGAAATATTTACGGGGAAATTAGGAAATTCCATGGTATCAGATTATCAAATTGAGATTCATCTCCTTGGAAATTTGAAATGCGTGAACTTTGCAAACAAATTTTCACTATACCCTGTTAAGTGGTGCAGAGTGTGATTGATACAGTGTTTAAGGTGACATAGTTCACCCTACCCGGAACAATATTTGTAGGTTAGTTAAAGATACGATTATTTTTCTAACCCAATAGACTCGGGTAGTACCGACCATGCAGCTAAGTAGGTATTAGGGCGATTGAACGTGGGAACCAGCGGTGGCATAAGTAAATCACCTGTCAATCACAAGTGACAGAAGAAGGCCACCTGTCAATCAAAACTGACACAAGTAGGTTAATTGTCAATCAAAAGTGGCAGAAGTTGGTTCCCACGCTCAATCGCCACAACTCCTACTCAGCTGAAATTACCTAGTAGTACCATTGTTGGTGCTGGAGCTGCGTTTGGGTCAGTTACGTCGCAGCCAGGTGCGAGTTGTCTTCATCCCCAAGACAAGAAGATTAGGCCACAAATACGCGAAGAACTATAGCCTGACATCCTCCGAGCTGAAGACACTGGAAAGGGTCATTGATTCTCATATCCGCCAGTCTGTAGATGTGACCTTACTGTCGCTTGGCTATTAGAGAAGTTAAAGATCCATTTGTTTTTGTAGACTCTTCTTAAGTTCCAGTATAGCGTTCAACTAAGCTTAAAAGGCAGTTGCTAGGTTGCCTAGGCTTATCGCTCAACTGATCTGGGGCTTTCACTCGAGACTCCGGCGCCCACACCTATCTCTGTTTTGGAGCCATTCGTGTACCATACTAGTCCACCCTGCGGTATTTTAGGAAAGGTCCAAGATAGTCTATCTTTTATGTGCACGGAAGGTGGCTCAAATTTTGCGATCTTAAAGGGCATGCATTCCGATAGCATTCCGGAATCACTTGTATAATGTTGTTGAGGAACGTCCTTGCTTACTGCAGTGCCTAGGTTTTTAGCCGCAGCAAGCTCTTCGGCAAGCCCACAGGGATCTGCTTGTCCTGCTCATCAGAGTATCTATGTGATGGTTCCAGTTGAGCTTGGCATCCGTCACTCCTAAGTATTTGGCTTATTATGAAAAACATATAGGTAGTACTGCCCGCGGAGGTCTGTTTTGCCAGTGCCGGCAATGTTAGTCTCCTAGTATATGGAACCAGAATCATTTTGTCAGGATTGACATTTAGTCTTATTCTGACTCACGAGCTAGAGATCAAATCAAATGCCTGCTTCAGATAACATAGCACTTTTTGTTTCACCTGCAACCTCGTCTGCGTAGTCTTGGGTGAAAAAGCCTTCCAGGGACCGCACAAAATGAATTTTTTTGTTTTGATTTTGGTAGGACTCGTGCAAATTGCTTCTTTTAGGTGTGAGCTCCTACAACATCCATGAGTTTAAACGTAAGGTCCATCACGCAAGGTCAATGCTCTCCGCCTTTAGTACTTTCCAAACTCTTATTAATCTATCCTCTCCTCTATTCCTTCCTATCAATTTTACTACTAGTAGACAGTGCACACTGACGTTTACTACATGGGGGAATAGTATTACAAAGGATGACTCCTCAGCTGGGATTTTCACATAAAAAAAATAGTTTAAAAAAACTAAAAAATACGATTTTATTTTAAAATGAACTAAAAAGTAAAAAATAATTTTGAATGTCAAGTTTTTATTGCTCAAGCCAGTATATGGAAACTACCTACCTATCGAAATGTAAAAAATCGTGGGCGCTAAGAATATAGGTAAAGGTCCCACCGAGGTAGTCGGCCATTTTATGTTGGCCGCCATTTTGAATTTTGAATGACGCCATATAGCTAATTGTATTCTACTTGTCATACCCTTTCATTTGATATCCATGTCGGGTGTCGGGGAGCACAATTGCAAAATTCGGCGCCATATTGGAACCGCCATCTTGATTTTTTTTCAAAATACATATGTGCAAAATTTCAAGTTGATCCGTTACATTAAAGTGCGTCAAAATCAAGTTGCAAGATTTGTTTACATGAAACATACAACATACAACATACAGGTCAAGCTAATATAAAGCGTATAAAAATGGTTCTTACTATGTACATATGTATATGCCCCGTCCTTCAACCAATCTCAATTATCATATCTTCAGACATCCTCAAATGCCACCTGCAGAAGATTATCACATGACAGACTTTCTGGACCAACTAATATTTTTTTGTAAGTTTAAATAGCAGTCTAAAGTTGAAATAATTTATCTCAACAAAAAAAACAAGACAATATTCCAAGAATCGTCTACAATGTGACAACATCTCGGATTAAAGTTTATCCCTGTTTTATTCTTGCAGGACTTGATCGCTCCCTTGACTTGAACTAAATAAATAAGACCCGAGGCTAAGGAGAAAGTTTCTCAGAGCAAAAATAAAAAGACATTGGCCCCAGAACTACGCAAGAAAAAGGACTGGCGGCTATTATCACCTCAATTTCGAAATACTTTCTCGACAATTCAAGCACTGTCAGCAGTTTCATCCGACAGCAACCACAGTTCACAAAAAAAAACCGCACGAGTGAAAGTAAAAACGGAGAAAGTTTCCCCATGGCTCTTCTCCATCACTAGGAAAATTGGATATCCGAAATGAAGCCACTTTGGATACACAACCGCCTTCCGGATCCTTATATGATGACAATTTGCCTTCTTTATCCCTGGTGAAGGGGTGATTTTTTGCATATCTAAAAATGTGTGTGCGTAGACGCTGTAAGTTTCCCCCCACCCCCGGCCCCTTTTCCACTTCTTTCTTGTCACACAAAATACAAATTTTCCACCCCCGATGGGTTGTTACGCATCCGCGTCTTCTTTTGTGTTATCGTTGCCAGGGTCTTGGGTGTTGTTACACAAAAAAAAACCATTTTGAGGACTTTCATCCACAAAAGTGAGATTTGAAGGGATCTCTAGAACTTATTACGATAACCATTCTAGAAAGGGATGATGCTGCGTAAATCCGTCCCCCCTTCTGGGGTGGATACGGGAAAAAATTCACTCTGATTAAGATTTCAACCTAATTGCTTTGGGACGCTCTGTATCCATCCGACAGAAGTTAGGTGGAATAAAAAAACTTTTTCAAGGTATTTTAACAAAAAAAAAATATATAAAAACAAAAATACACCATTTTTCTCTTTCTAATAAATTTCGAAGGAAAAATATTAAACCCCAAAGATTAGATAGAGTTAAGATTTTCGTGCAGCGATGATTCCTCTCAAGGAAATGTTGGTTAAAAAAGGTTACGGAAAAAATATAAACTTAGGTCCGACCGAAATTTCCACCCACTCCACTTTTAAATGTTTTACGGGCTTACCACAAATCTAAAATAAAAAAAAAATAAATAAAGTGGAATTTCATGGGAAGTTGTGTATTCATAAAGGCGAAAGGAAAAAAGTTTTCTTTTTTGGTGTGTATAAAAAAGGACAGAGTCGTAATCCCGATAAGCTGAAAATTGTTTTGTACTTCGAGATTCGTTTTTGAACAGAAACAAACAGAATATATTTATGGTTTTCGTTTGTTTGTTACTGGGTGAAAACGGATAGGCGATTCGTTTTGCCATGAGAAGTTATTACAGGATAAGTCTTTACATGCTTACACCTTATTTTACTACCCGGGTACTTAGTTCCATATTGAAATACGAAGCATTGCACCCATAGCTGGCGGATAATTCGGGTATGGTGGGTAGCAGTATCCATCCGGAAAATTCCGGAAGGGCAAAATACCCACCCAAAATTTGAGAATAACTGAGCGTAGGAAATGAAGAATGCCTCTGGTTCCAGCCCATAATCGCCGAATCTCACACAATAAAAGAAGACGTTCTCCGCGTTAGCCTGGATAGCTCGTCATACCAGTCACAGCGCCGAGCCACACATGCGCAAAGGACGCTTAAGCTGGAGACAGATACATGCGTACGTTGGTGCGTGCGTTGATTGATATAATAGAAGCGCGTGCATTCCCAACTTTTCCGCATTGCCGCATTCGCCATAGTCTCACATACCCAAACACAAGACACAACAGACACGTGCACTCGTCGCTTAGATTTGTTGGTTATTTGTAAAAGACTAGAGGGAACCCAAGCACGCAACTGCATGGCCATTCATACACGAGGGATCATGGTTCCGAAGCAAAAGCTTTTTTTGGGCAAGGGAGGCGTGCGGAAATGCAATAAGTGGAGAGTTTCGTGCTCCGGTGGAGACTTTTGTGCTCCTGCCTTTGGCCTGCGAACACGAAAAGCATGCACTCACACCAATGAGAAATCAACGCTTTGGGGATAAAAAAAAAGTTTCAAACAGTAAAATTTTGTCAAATTTTGTACATAATAAGAAAAAACTTTTAATTATTGAGAATTCAAAGTGAATGAGTGATTTTTTTTAAATAAATTAATTCATAACAGCGAATAAACCTCCATTTTGTTTTTATTAAAAAATTTGAGATCTCACTAATACGAACAAATATCACGTAGCAACACAAAAGCTGCTTCCATCGCTGTTGCTCCGTGTATTTTCAGAAAACTTGCAGCAAAGCTTTTGGTTGCAGAACCATGGCCCCTCGTGTATGAATGGCCTATGTCAGCGAACCGCACGCACTGTACGCACGCATGGATCTGTTTCTAACTTCAGTCTGTAAAGCTAGACGGAGCTAACCACTCTTGTCATCAGGAGGCGACGGATCCGTTTGCTGGATGCTGCACAAATAGCGTAAGCTTTATCCGCCATTAGCTTTCAGGCCACGCTTTAATATCTCAGATAGCTTTGTTCGCGCATAATTCGATCTCATCGAATACAAAAAAAAACTATACAATGAGTGTCGTGAGGGAGTATTGGCGTCCTTTTGTGACCAAAAGATTAACACATTTTTCCAAATATTGGACAAATTTTGGAACGATTTCTGTGGGCTGAAATCTTCCTATGACGCAGTAACCGCCAATTTTCCATTCTTATGCAAATGGGATAGAATTCCTATTGGGGAAGTTAGAGTTAACGCCATGAAACTTGAAAAATTATACCTGATTGATTTTGCTCTCTTGGTCTACAAGAAGAATGTATTCTTTTAAAACAATTCATGACGTCACAATAAAAACGCACAAGGATTTGAATTAAGTATTTCCATATATAGAAATAGCATTACATATCTCAGTAGGTATTGGGTTACTTGAGTCTGGGAAAATTTCTTGTCACCGCAGTGAAGTTTTCCGTACTAAAAAGAATAAAAAATTACTTACGTTCCCGGCATGGGGCGGCAAATCTTACAGGCCCAGGCCGTCATATCTTAAAATACGCCACTGGTTACAACCACTCTCAAAATTGTGAATGTATAAATTTCATATCACAAAAGCATAAGAGAATGATTCTGGCATATTTTTCATAATTTCTCACAGACCCGACCAACAGCCAGCGTCGATGAGAGATGATCGGACTCTACATTAGTGCATAAATATTTTCGGCTGTCCATGTCTTCGCCGTTATTTTCTGTTTTTCTTGTAGAAAAATAATGGTATAACAAAAAAACCTCCGTTTTAAAATTTTTAGGCTGTGCCAAGGTCTAAAACAAATTAGTTCATTTTGAGCAAAATTCCTGTTTCTGCTATTACAGCGCGCCTAAATCGAAATGGGAACGTCTAGAATCAAGGGCTTTACAACCATCGTACTTGCCCCAGAATTTCTGCAACAATAATCGTTCTAGACTTATTAACCTGCGTCGCTGATTTCGCCCTTTCTGTTATAAAAACCCACAACTAAACTGTATCTCAATAGCTCGTACCTTTAATTATTACCTAATACAATCAACCTACAAGCCTTTTGCCTTTACACACAGCGCACAGTAACGACGAAAAATCTAATTTCGAACCTTGACTTTTTACATTTCTGAATTTATTTTTCTCCAGTCGCATTTCAATTAAAAATTTTAATTAACTCCCAAACTCCCACAGGAATTTAACTTGGGAAATTTTCTTTAAAACCTAATTAAATCACGATAAACTTAATAATAACTTCGCCATAAAGTGTTGTTCCTCGGCGCATATTTAACAAAAATACACTAAGATGCATAATTGCGATGCAAATAAGATTCGTGTAAATAACTGCAGAGCATAAAGCGGCAAGGATTCTCCAAAGGACTCGCGCTCAATGTTTCGCTGCTATGTTGTTCCCATTAAGGGTGTAAGCATCCCTTATGCAGATCCAAGTGTTGGCTCCGGGCACTAACTATTTTGTAATAAATGACTTTCTAAAGAGGATTAATAGAAATACGCGAGAGTGCTCCTGTAATGGAAAGGGGCTGCCGGCAGCATGGGGCGCATTTTAAAAATAATTTGCAATTACAATATTATTGCTGGCAGTGACGGCTGGCTCCTAATTAAGTGAGATTAAGTTTATGGTCGAATTATGGGAGTTTTGTGGTGCGAATTTGATAATTGAAAATAAGTGGTGCTTGGTTACTGTGTAGATTGTTTTTGATTTTTTACGAGAAATTTATGTAATGCAGTTCAAGGGGTGATGATGCTACTAATTTTTTTTATTGTGAATGGCTGTTGGTTGAGATAAATTTAGTTTTTAGTGATTTCGAAGACATTAAATGAGAAAAGTCAGCAGTTCTGGTGTTTTCATAATGATGCCGTCATGTAAGTATTGAAAATGATCTCGGAAGTCTTTACAAATTTTTGTAAGCACGTACTTTTCGATAAAATAAGCCAAAGTTATTAATCAAATATTATAGAGATATGAGAGCCAACAATGAAAGTTATACAAGGAAACGCGTGCTTTGAATTTTAAGGGAAGCAAATCTCTGATGATCTCAAATGATCAAAACTCTTTAGTATTACATTTACAGTAAACATGGATATAAATGTTAATTTAATCTACTATGTATTACTAAAACCTCTATCGTTTGCTGCTATTTATGCACCCAATTTATTTCAACAAAATTTAACCAATTAAGAACCATTTGCCTTCTTTTCTGTCCACCAGGATACGTGTGCAGCGCCGGCCCTAGGGTAGAGCGAGTAGAGCGGTCGCACTTGGCGCCAGGTGGCAAGGGGCGCCAAAAAGAATATGAAAAACAATTTCGAGCGAAAAATAAAATGTTGATGGCGCCTTTTGCAATAAAAATTTGATTATTGTTATTTATTTAACACCAGCTTTCGCTCGCAATCTCGTCCGCTTCGATACAGGGAAAAGTTGGCGCCTGTGCAGAAATTCGCCCCTAACATTTTTCCAAAAAAAACGCCAAAAAGGTCATTCATCTGAAAATTTTTGGCGCCCACTATGCAGCTCAAAAATTCGCACTTTGAGGCCCCTAAAAAAATTGAATAAACACCTTCCGGCTTGAGACGAACATCGGCACTATTGAAAATATGTGTGTTATGTTTTTATCGTGGCGACAATACTAACACTGATTTGATCCTCAAAAGGACCGCTGCTGTTTCTCGTTTTTTCGAAAAAAAATTTTGATCAGTCAATACGAAACGTTATTGCCTACAAAAGCCCTCGAATTGACTGACCAAAATTTTTTTCGAAAAAACCAGCTTTTGAGTGATGTTTTAGCCAAAAAGTGATTTTTGGAAACTTTGACCTTGAATAACTTTGAAAGGGTTAATCGGGTCAACATCTTTGTAAGAACTAAAGTTGTAGAGAATTTCATTGTCAATATTTAGGGCCTTTGTACGGGGTTATACGACCTATAGAAACCGAGATACAAGGAAAACACCGGAAAACCGCTATATTTCCGGCGGCCATGTTTTTTTTTGTGATTCCGAAATTGTTTTCTTAAAAAGTCCCAAGGAAGCTGTGGACCGATTTTCAGCCATTTCCGAATTTTGTCCTCTTTCGTGCGTTTTTTTTGCAAATTTCCCCGGACTATCAGTAAATATTGCTCGCACTACAGGTAACACTATCGCCGAAAATCTGGCCAAAAAGAAAAAGGTTGCCTATAGTTCGATCACAGTTCACTTAGGCAAACTTAGATATTTAGATAGAGATCTTTGAGGCCTACAATTAGAATGACAAAATAAAGTTTTCACTCGCTTTCCTACGATGATGGGGTCAAGTTTTCGGTCTGAGCCGATAGTCGAATACGATAGCCGGATCCGATAGCCGATATGTGCTTGAATTTGTTTTAATAACATGTAAATAACCATATGGGATTAGAAAATGACGAATATTTTGAAATCACAGATTTCTTATTCTTATTCTATATTAATACAGAAGATACAATTTATGGGATGTGAAAGCGATGACTAAAGGGCGCCGAAAGACAATCTCGCGCTACCCTGATCAAGGGCTAGGGCCAGCGCTGTACATGGGACACAATTTCGTATAATGAGGACGATTTTCAACGCTAGATGTGAGATGTACTAGTACTAGTCCCTGCGGTCCACTGCGGCCACTCTTTTCACATTGATGTGTCCTTGATCATAAATACTTTACAGAATTTATTTCTGTACGGCAGAATTTCTCTACAAAAAATGTCTGTAACTTCCAACCAACAAAATGAATATGTATTTCGGCTCGGTGACTACCTCTGCCCAATTGCCCATCCCTGATACCCCTCAATAGACTCCCTAAAATATACATCATTTTTTATCAATATCAAAACTGGTTTACTCGTCCTTTACTGTCTTATGATCTTTGTACACTCATATTCAACCAAATCATAACATATAATTACTAAAAAATTAATTCCAAAATTGATATGTACGAGTATATCCTTCCTCTTATCGTTTAACCTAACCGACATCATCAACAATTAAAATTTTAATTATTACAAAAATAAATTCTACCAAAAAAAAAAAATTATAAATAAATTTTCATTGAAGCTTTCCCATCAAATTATAATAATTTAATTAAGAATATCGTTTGAAATTTCGTTATCCTTGAGAGGATTTGTCCTTGAACTGTCTTCCTTGCTATGGGTAAAGGACATACCCAAAAAAATATTAATAAAAAAAAGAACGATTGAATGAAATTACTCAGGACACAAAAAAGGGGGGCTTTTAATTTATATTAATAACGGGTTCGATTTCATAGGTTTGATAAGGAGTTGTGTGTTTTTCGGGGTGTGAGAATGAATATCTAAAAAAAGAAGTTCCAGCATTGGGGGATATATGTAGAGATATTTATTTTTGTGTAAATAGTATGCGTGTGCAGGCAAAACATGCGACAACTAAGGGTAATTACTTTACTTGTGAAAGCATTTTGACATTTCAACTTTTCCACAATCTCCCCAATTCATTCTGGTGACTTTTTGGTCTCCACATACACACACACATATGTATCCCCCAACGCAGCGCGTTATTCCAATTTAGCCAAGTTTCGTAATCAATTTTATTTTTGTTATCTACTAATGAATTTGGTTTATTGAATTCCGTCATGTGTGGGGGGAGGGGGTTTTTATTGTCTATTCTAAGCTTATATTATTCCTTTTTATGGATTTTGATCAATTATTGTTCATATTTGCTTGTTTATTGGTTGATTGCTACTTCACATACCACACACAACCTACGTCCACGTCGCAGGTGTAAATCCGCATTACCGCAGGAATTTTTATAATTGTATGATAACAAACGATTGCCATTGATTTGATCCCAATATTTTATGGTTAATCAAGCCAATTCCAGATAATCGGACAGACAGAAATTTCTGATAAAATAATTTTTAAAGTGGAAACGGATATAAGTAATTTATGTATGGCAAACACAGTCCTACACATATTTATATATACAAAACAAAATCCAATTTACATTTAGCACAAAATTAATAAAAGCCTCAAATGCATAAACTGTGTAAATGGGTTTAATTAGCGATATTAGATACATATTTCAGGATATATCGAGACTATATTTCATCAGGTAATATTATATATGTGTGACGTAAACGAAATTCTAATTTCATATTCCAGAAGAGCAACAAATACTACCAAAAAGTGGAACTCCTTTCAAAATGCTAAACTTTCTGATTTCTGGATATATCATACAAAAAAACAAAAACTTTTAAATGAGTTGAGAAATTACTTTTGAGCGTAAAACCACAAAAGTGAAAAATTATCTTCAAGTTAATTTTCTTTAAGAAACATAAAATTATGATGAAACGGAAACTTTACTCCATCTCCACCCTACCAAATAAAATTATACTAGAGCAGATGCTTTACAAATATAAAAGAAGACGTTTGAGCTTTTAAACTTAATTAAATTGATGAGTTCTTGTTTAATATATAATTTTATGCTAGGAAAATTTGTTGAGTTTTGAATCCGATATGGAAATACAAGTAAACCCGAAAATTCCGTGTTGTGTTAAACCGTGTTATATATGAGTCTATAAATACAAAATGGACGGATAGGTTACAAAAACTTTTTAAATCCTTTTTTCAATTTTAAAAAATACAAACTTACGTAAAACAAACTAACTTTAATAAATTTCTTTCCTCATTACTGCTCTCAGCACAATGAGAAAAGAGCGTAACGAAATCTTGATTGTCAGAACACATTTCTTCACTAGGATTTTTTTTTTTGCATCTTCTGCCATCTTTAAAAAAATCTTTTTTTTCAGTCTATTTCCTGGTCCTGAAAAGGTCGTTGTAAATCATATTGTATAGCGTAAGGCAATTTTTTAGTTCCCTTTTTGAATTTTCTGCTTCCCTGAGCGAAAGGGTCTCAATCAAGAAAACGGATTCAAGATTTTTCGATAAGGTAAATCTTTTCTGTTACTTCTGGTATTTGATTAACAGCTTGATTGCGCTTGGCCAAATTCCTTTTTCACTAAGAATTATTCATCCTCAATAGTCATATCCGTAAAATCTTTGCCTACAACTGTTCTAGCCAAAAAAAAACTTAATAACAGCGTTCCTTTTCTGCTAATTTTTACTATTTTTTACTCGTGAGTACTCGCAGCTGCACTTGCTCTAACATACGAGTAGATAACACTTTTAGTTACGCAATTAAAATCCGCTAGAGGAAAGCTCCCATTTGGAGTATGTATATTGTGAATTATTTTAATTACCCTATCACCCCATAGATGGCGTTTGATTGTTTTGAGCTTTTTTCATATAAAACCGTCTATAAATAAAAATAAAAATAATAAATTGATAAATAAAATAAATAAAAATATAAATAATAAAGTAAAGCATTAATTTTAAATGTGTTGTAAATTATTATTCTAACCTTTTATTTGTATACAAATGAAATAACATTAAAAATGTTAGGTTAAGTTTTACTCAAATCAACAAATTTTGCGTTCCTTTTCTGCTCTGCTCGCAAGTACTAAAAAGTAGAAAAGGAACACAGCTAATATTTCTAGAATAATATTTTCCAATGTACAGGTAATACCAAAATCACGCTTTATGGTCCCACTTGTGTGGAAGAAAGTCAATATTGCATTCATAGGCAATACCTAGGCTAAATCCTTCCAGCCGATAAGCCTCTCGCCTTTCACTTTGAAGACCATGAAGAAAATTGTCGAAAAAGATATAAGAGGTATTTGTCTTGTGCACGAACCACTGTCCTCTTTCAGCACGTGCAACAAGAGGTATAAAGCCCACTGAGACTATTCTTCACAGTCTGATCCTCAAACTGGAAAGAGCAGTGCTAAATACAAGAGTTACTCTGGCTGATTTTCTCTACATCGAGTGAACTTTGGACAGCCCATCTTTTGGCATTATGGTAAGGTCTCCAAAATATGAGGCATAAACTGCACTTTTTACTTGGGTTGAGATCTCGAGAACTACTTTTTCGTGGCAAAGTGCAAAAGAGCTCTCTCCGCTCTTATAGTAAGTACTCCTAATCTATTTCGGTTCCGGCTTCGGTCATTGTCATTGGTGCTCATGTGACACAGTACCTAATAATAAGTGATCCTTTACATCCTAGACAGAAAAGAAACAAATTTCCGGCTTCGGTAGCTTACGTGCCCGAATTCCACTCCAGAGGTCTGTGGTTCAAATCCGGCATGGTTTTTCGTCTTTCCATTTCTTTCCAGTTCGTTGTCCGTAGTCAGTGTTCTATTGCGAAAGTATTAGATGAGATCTAATAGACTATAACCGTACGAGATAAAAAAAGAGCCGTCGAAAGTACAAAGGAGCTTTACCTCTGAGCGATAGTCTTTCACAAAAGATATTGGGCATATATATAACGCACATATTGCGTTGGCTATTTGATAAGAGGATTGCTCTGGGTGCTGGCCTTGAGTTTCGGCTGTGCTGTTAGGCGACTGGATCGAGTCCATGTTGAGAATTCTCAGATGTATAGTCACTTATTTTGAAAGGCCTTTGCAGGGCGCCAAAGCAAAAGAATGTTCGTTATAGCGTTGAGCCTGACATACACGAGGCAGTACATTTGTCCATTACACGGTGGCAAATTGTACTGAGGCCTCATTTTTTTTAAATGTCCCAGTTCAAAAATAATGTCCTACTAGTATATGAGCGTGTATCGAGATAAATGAAGCGAGGTGTGATAGTAAATTACGTAGTGGAGTAAAATATCCAATTTATACTGATAGGCTAGTGCCAAAGCGGATTTAAATGAGGAAAAAAAATAAATTAATAGCAGGGAGGGACCAGCAATGAAATGTCGTTAAGGTTATAACTAAAAGAAAAAAAAATTTTAAACTCGAAAAAAAGGGAAATGGTAAAATGGGGATGCTATTTAGGGGTTAAAAACGATTTTTTGCGATTTGCGGTGAAACATGACCTCCTAGTGGAAAATGTTTAATACCAAAGTTGTAGATAATAAAAAAATCTAAAACTTTTGTATTTAACATATTTTGACATAACCTCAAATTTTCCAAGAAAATGGCGGAAAATCAATTTTTTAGTTTTTAATTTTTTTCTCCCGTAAAAATAATTCAATTTACATGAAAATTTTTAAGAGTATACCTTGTGTCCGGTAACCGAAAAAAGTCCGATGAATTAAGAGTTTAGTTTCTTGAGTAAAAAATTAAACAATCTTATTTCGAGAAAAATATATTGCTTGACTCAAGAATTTACAGTGTCTTACTCTGAGACAGCATTCTCATGTTAAGACAAAAATTTTCTACTCAAGACAACGAAATGAAGACTATCGATTTGCTGGAATCAAGACAATTTTTTAATCAGTGACACATGTTGACTAGTCTACGTCGCCCCACTGTCACTTTCTACTTCCCCAAAATCAAAAATGAAAATATAAATGCTTTGATATAGATTTACAAAATGCAACTCAAAAATAACTAAATACAACTTAACTAAATCAATACATTGAGTGTACAGTCACGTATAGCTTCTCTCTATTTTCGCTATATATCGTTAAGGTTTATAAATATTATCTCGAATCTGCTTTAAAATAAGGATACTCCCAAAGGTACTTTATCGGTAGGTTTACGTTACAGATTAATTTAGTAATCGCTTCCGATCAGATGATTAATAATCTAGCCAATAGCGGAAAGAGCGTCTAAAACGCCAGCACTTCCGTTCATCGTAACGTAAGATGTTTTGTATCAGGTTTCCGCAGAGAATGGTTCTCACCATGTTGTTAGCACCTTCCTGCCAGTCATTTCCGAAACTTACTCTGAGCAAAATCCATAACCACATCGTGTGTCCCTCCGCCCACCCCGTCGGCCTTCCACCCACCTGCTGGTCCCTCATCAATATAATCAGCAACAAGTAAACACCAAACATCCTGGCCCTATTAACAACCGTCAGGACTGTGGACTCCCGGGGACTGAAGCGGGGAGTCCCCGCAATTTACATGTCTAATAGACTGATCGGTACTTTGTTGACGAGATTTCCATATTGATGGTATCTAAGGGTAGTGGGGCTAATGAAAGATTTCCCATCGTTAATCAATTGAGTGCCTGTTACCCGGGCGGGGGTCGGGCGGGACCCGTAACGCACCATCTCCCTTCGAGTAACCCTTTTCACAAAAGGCTTTCATTAAGGGAAGGATATTATGTGCGCTCCTAAGGACCTGATTGTGATGTAACCTGTGAAGGGGCACTAAATCCCCGGCTAATACGTCGTAGATGAGGGAGTTAACGGAAATGGGCTAGACAGGATTGAAAGTGGGGGGGTTCTATAACGATTAACAAGCTACTCTCAGACCAAACAGTATTGGAAGGTCTCTCAGGCATGAATGCGAATTGCCATGTCAGTATACTTTTAGTGACTGACCTCAATGTCATTGATTCGTGCCGATTTTTTTTTTTAATTTTAGATGAAGGTTCGAAAATTTTATTAGCTTGGGAATAGTTCAGTTTTCATCTACCGAATTTTTGAACTACAGTAGTTTGGAATGAATGAATTTATATTTCAGACTCTGAAACATTTTTTAGGCAAAGATTTATGCGAATAAAAAAATTCATATAAACGGAAAAATAAATTTATTAAATACAACTTTCGAAGTGGATCGACCTAATGAGGAGATATTGCCTGTAAAAACGTCTTTAAAACATTACAGATTCGTTTGTCATTGTACTTTTTGATAAGCACTAAAGAAACATTGTTGTATCTTTAACTTGTCTTTTTTTCAGTCTTATAACAAATTTTCTAGATAGGGAAAAACTTTCGATATTGTATCTTGTTTATTATCTTTTTTTTACTACAAAGACTAAAGCTCGATAATTCCCTTTATACTGTTGACAGTTTTATCACAGAGTGCAAACGAACATCAAGCTCTAGTCGAAAAAGAATTTAAGAACGACCAACGTCAACACGCGGTTACCTCTAAAAGCTCTCACCCCAATACTAGCGCAACAGAACTCTGACTTAGGCGATTGAACGAGATATGACTTCCTAACGTATACTTACAAGCGATGGCCGAAGATTGCGCAGGGAATTGCTGCAAATAGGGAAGATAACCAAATAGGAATGTTATCTAGTTGGGAGAAGTGGTAAGAGGCACATATCGCTATGAGAACCGAACCTCAAACCTCTGGGATGGTAGTTTGAAGCATTAATCTCCTTAGGCCGCCGAGGTCGACAGTAGGGAAAAAGGATTAGGAAGAAATTCGATAAAATTTGTGGCACATGATTGTGGTAGTTTAGAAGTGTGTAAAAATAGATCAATGGACCGATACTAAATGTGAAGTATTTGTGGATGCGAAAGTCTTTCATGTTTGGTGAAGATATGTGAAGATTATTGGATTCCAAGGAGCACTGTGGCTGCAACATGGTAATAAGGTATTATTAGAAGCCGCACAACCACAAATTTGTAGGCTAGATAGCTTGAACAGGGCTATCAGTCTGCTCAAAAATTTACCCCATAGGTTTGCTTGTTTAAAAAAACCCGCGCCGAACAACGGGACCTTGATTCTCACTATCGCAGAGAAAATACCTGGAGATAAGCTCCACCGCCCTTCCAAGCTTTCATTTGTGGTAATTTAAAGCCCAGTATCATATATTAAAGCCAACTAGTGTCCTCGCATCGTTTCTTCCGCTTGTTTTCATAAGTGTATGCCAATGAAGTTAGGCTGGTCAATATGAGCGCTGTAGTAAACGCTCCCGCAACCATGGTGCAATAATACAAGGTGGGCTCATAAGGAAAAGCTCTGTTTACATCTTGAAAAGCTTTTATGCCTTTTACATTAGAAAAGATCTGAGTGACGTCACGAGAAAGCTTTTTTCCCTTGTGAGTAAAGGTCTGAATGACGTCACGGGACCCATATGAGGTTACCTTGTAATTATTGTACCATGCCCGCGCCCACATGATTCTGTCTTATACCCCGGCTTCACCTGCCGAACTGCGCAAGTTCGAGCAAATTGGTGAACTGAACTTTAAAATAACCTCAGTTCGCATACAATTTCCCCATATTCAACTTAGGATAAAACAGACCTCATTTGGCTCAACTGAACTCGAACTGAAGTTAAACGTAAAAGCTCGCTCAAAAGAGAATAATGGAATGCCATTCCAGTGAGCTTTTGCATTTCTGACTTCTGGCGAAAAAGCAACAACTAATTCAAACACGAACTGGACTTTAGCCTTTAGCTTTATGTGGATTGAACTGTACGTTATTGAACTGAGTTCGGTGAATTAAAGCATTAAAGCAATCCGCGTAATATACGAATTCACATTGTGTTATCTTAGAGTTAACCCAGGATAGACTCTAATGCATGATCATGAAATTATATTTAACCTTGGATATCTTCGCGGCAATACAATCTGATAGAATTCTCGCTTCTGGCAACTCTTCCATCATGCTGACATACGAATGCTATCGCTGAATGTCATCGCCCAGGTGGCTGTTTGATCTTAGCCTCAGCGTATCATTTAAAGCGGATTAGAACGTTCCTTAAAAAGCTTGTAACACTTCTCTTCCTATACTAGTTGAAAATATATATTTTTTAAGCATTGCATGTCCAAAAAGGGGAGCACTCCTTTTAATGCTCCTTTAGAAGCGTTTTTGAAACAGTAGAAAAATGCTTTTTAATAAAGAATTTATGGGTGCCTGGGAATGTGTGAATATATGACGAAAAGCTTTTATTTTTGTGGGTTTACCAAGCGGTTCCTCAACTAAGTACTAACCGCGTCTATTGCTGCTTGACCTGCCTAATCGAACTAAACCGGTCTATTGAGTATGCTAATGACACCCTTTTTTAAGGCTACAATTTCCTCCCTTAGGAGCATATTGGCAGCATTCAAAATTAGTTTCTTGGCTGTTAAGCGCTCCAAACTTTTCCCGCTGGGTAAAGATTGACATCAGCCATGAACCAATAGTGTCATGCATTTTCTGGAGCTTAGTTTGGCAATATTTCATTTATGCCTGATGACTTATACCATTGTGATGGTTTGGGAGATATCTTCCCACTATACTATCGTTGTTTACTTTGCGAATCCTGCGGAGAGATCAAATAGAATGGATTACATCATACCCTTAAAAATAGTGAAATTAAGGAGATCTATGAGGGGACGATCAGGTCTAACTTTAACGCATACATTTCACCCGGATGGCGGTATCGTATAACTTGCTTGATATTGACTAAAAGTTCATATTATGCAGCACTGCATTCCTTGCATTTTCTGATGACCTACCTTACTACAAACAATTCGTCCATTGTTAACCTATTTTTTTAAATCCAGCTTCTAAAATTCTCCACCAATCATTTCCAGAAAGTCTGAAATGACCCACAAAATTCAAAACTTTTCACTTTCCACAACAAAAAAATCATATCCTTAAAATCAGCCTCAAATAAATTTTATAACGTCAACACTTGACTTGAAACAAACCAAATTTCCCATGGACGACCACGCGCTTTATGCCTCGATGACCATGCAAAGGAAATGATTCTTTTTTGTGTTGTTTTCGTTTGTAGCAAGGAATCCAATACACAGGACTCTCCGCTTTTTGATTCGAGACAATTTTCCTTTTAAAACAATCCGAAGCAAAAAAACGAAATTCTTTTTACCTTTACACAATGCCCGACGATGCAAAAAAAAGTATAGAATATAAAAAGGACGAAAAATAATAATCAAAAAAAACGCAGGAGTGGAGAAAATGTTTTTTTTTCGGGTAACTTGCCAGAAATAAATTGAACACAGAAGGCACGTCGGAAACAAAAGGTTAAGGAGAAGGACACCGAGTTTTGTGATTTCAAGGATTTATGGGTGATTGTGCAAAATTGAAAAGGTTTATGAGCAAAATTCTCGATTTAGAACAAATTCGGCCTTTTTTTGGGGACTATATATGGGGTGTGTTGGGTGTGTTATTTTTATTTTATTTTTATTTTTTTGTTGCCTTTTTGGTACATATATACCTATGTTTAGTGATGGTAACGAGAATTAAGGACTTTATTTTTTTTGTCCTTTTATATTGAAATGTGTTAAAAGTTAAATTAAAAATGTCATGTATGAATTTCCCAAATCATATTTCTAAAAGCGTAGCAATTTATTTCTTAGCAAACAATATTTATTTTTAGAATTAATAAAATTCGTTAAAAAATATTCTTATAATAATATTTTTCAAATTCTTTTTTTTCCAGGTAAGTTCTTGGTGAAATTGTTTGCTAGACCTTGTAAGTAAAGTTTGGGACTACATTTTAAATCTATTAATATTATTGCTGAAAAGAAAATGTAAGTTTAAAATATGAATTCTCAATATTTTTAAATAAATCATTGAGCCATTTGAAAGAAATATGCAAATTATGCCTTGTGTTTTATTTATATAGCGAATAGTTAGAGTTGATTGATAACAGCAAAATTCGAAACAAGAAAAATCATAGTCACCTAGATCCATAATAGATCGACATCGTCGTTCTATCGATGACGACATCGTTGTTTTTATGTGATCAGGTAACATCACATTTGGTAGTGTTTAGTTGTATTTTATTTATGGTCTACCAGTTTTCTATTGCAACTTGGTAATGGGACACTCGGGCCTGGGAACCAACTAATCAGCTATTAATTATCTGTCATTATCTTTTATCAATTACATTTCAATGTTATTATCACCTATTAATTGGCAGGTGATAATGACATGTAATTATCACCCATTAATCCGCCCACTGCCACGCCCCTTGGTTTTCAGGCCCAAGTGCCCCATTACCCACTTGCAATGGAAAACTGGTAGACCACAAGTAAAACACAACTAAACACCACCAAATATAATGTGACCTGATCACATAAAAACAACGAGCGAGACGACGTCGATCAAAATATGGATCTAGGTGTCGATAAAATTTTGGACAAAGCGTAAATTGGATCTCCAGTCGCACTGGAGGCAGCCATATGCCTACCTACCTTCATGATATTGAAACGGCGATAACGAAAATTGCAGAATGTGTAGATGCAGTGCCAGGCTATGAGAATAATCAGGAGTGTGGTAAAGAAAAAATCGATAAAAACCTACAATGTTGTAGGAGTTTCAAAATATTGACTGGAGTATTATTTCGCAGTCGAAATGTTCTAACGAGTTTGGCATGTTAAGCTGATCCACTTCTTCTAAATTACAATTTTTTAGTGTAGACATCTTTTTGATCTATGTAAAACCATTAAAGGTTGCCCGTGGCTCAACATTCTTCAGTAAATTTTCCAAGTGTTTCGGTCCATATAGCGATTGTTTATCGACTTTAAATAATGCGATTTTTAATAAGACTTGAGCCAATTAATCAGGCGATTGCATTGTCCAAACCCAGTGTTTATGAACGAATTTCTTGTCTGTGCCAAAAAATACGGCGACCCAGCCGGTGGTGCGGGTATATACGGGTATAATGCTGCCGTGGAAATAGTAAAGTATCTACTTTGGTAGAACAAGAGCTATGCGATGAAGTTTTGTCAGGCTGCCGAAACCGTTAACTCCATGCTATCGAAACCGATTTCTTTTAAAGAAGTAATTAAGATATTTTTAAATTTAATAAACATCTTTTATGAAGCATCTAACAAACGTCTTCACATAATTTTGGTAAAGGGCAGAGTACTCGGTGACGAGGCTATTCATGAATCGAACCAATTTTTGATATCTTGAAAAGAACTGAAATGATATTTAGATAGATGGAATGAACCGAAATAAATGAATATCAGAGAACCAATATTTGGTAAATACGGGAGGAGTAGAACATCTTATCTAATCATTTCCGGCAATCTTTGCCCCGTTTAGCATCTGTAGCTGAGCGTTGCCATATTAAAATATAACGTACCTCCCGTGTCTTTTACTGTATTCTGGTCGTATTTTCAATCCTCGATTCAGCTGCATTATCTGCTGTCGATCACAGCCCAAGAAACTACTTCATCAGAATTTAGGAGTATATAATAAGACCACACAATTATGGGCCATTTTGCTGTTGTTGGTGGTTGGCCACGCTTGCACCAACCAGTACGATATCATTAGTGCTGCACACGAGACGAGGTCTCGAAAAAATGGGTATTTGCAGGTCTCGTCTCGATATCGTCTCGTCTCGTCTCGAAAAGTCTCGTTTCGTCTCGAAAAGTCTCGTTTCGTCTCGAAAAGTCTCGAATTTCACTGTTAATAATACAAATTGCTCAGTCTTCTGTATTTCGAGAAATATCAATATGTGCCATATTAATGAAATTGTATACAAATATCCCTTATATTTCCGTGCAAGTCACTTCCCAGACGTAGACACGTAAATCTGCCTTTTGCAGTGTCACCAGGGCGGGGTAGAGGGGATCAATGAATCGAAAGTTAATTTCTAATTTGTGTAGAGTTACATTTACGTATTGAAATGAAATGACAGTAAAATACCTCTTCTGTTTTGGAATGGACTTTGCACTTAAATGCTTACGGAATGCGTACTCTTCGCCTTGTCTCCGCAGCCTGCTCAAGTCATGTATTGGTGCCGAATGTTGTGCTCTCGTTGTGCGCAGCGTGAAGATACTGAAATAGTTGGTGTCGATACGATTTCAAAATAACGATTAGATTTCGAGACCTCGAGATGTCTCGCGAGATCTCGAATCTGGAGGTCTCGTCTCGATCTCGTCTCGAAAATCGAGACGAGACAAGACGATTTCGAGACAAGTCTCGTCTCGTGTGCAGCACTAGATATCATGAAGAATCCCTATCTATCTTCCCTTCGCGACAGTTCATATATGAAAATTTTATTTCGATGTTTTTAGTCTTTAATACTCGTATTTATTTTCAGTTCCCTGGCACCAATGTAAAGATGGAGCCATTTCAATGCTATTGACATTGCCTACAAATTTTTTGGTTAGCCAGGGTACAATATGCTTTCCAAATCAAAATTTGCACTGTTAATTCGTCACAATCCTCGTAGACTTTGAAGAAGGAAATAATGGAAGATCATACAGCTTTATGTATGTTGTATGTTTTATGTATGTCAACAATGGATTTTCCAACTAGCTAGGATGGTTAGGGAGGGCAGTATACTGATTATTAATGACAAAGCTTTCTTTTGAGTTCCCACCCTAAAGCGTCCCACTACCTACTGGAGTATCGGTGAGATCTAAACCTCCTGTACGTATTTTTTGAACAATCTTTGGCAATGATATTCTTGTAGAATATTGTCATCGAAAACTTCCTTGAGCTTTCTTCGATTTACAGTAAAATCTTTAAAATTTAACGAGAACCCCCAATGAATGACTCGAGTACTTCAGAAATGAGCTAGCGTCAACTGTTTGCCGAAATGCATGAGTTTTTCAACAACCGATTGAAAAACGATAGCTATACAACAACCAGCAGCTAGTTCTTACTAGTCGTAAATAGTCTCAAAAACTCTAAAACTAATCCGAAAACATTTCACCAGATTCCAAAATTACATTAAAAAAACAATTTGTGCAAAATTAACATTATGCATGCATGCATGTCCTTCCTATCATTTAAAAATATCCCAAGAGAAGAATTTTCGTTTTTGAAGATGAAAATTTCAAAGGAAATGCGGTAAAAGTGAAACCGATTCAACCCCTAAGGACTTATTCACGAGAGCAGACTGTCAGACAGTTGTGTGCGGAGAGAGAGAGAGAATGTGGAGCGAGAAGGAAATTTCAAATTTACTTGTCTAAAATGCCGACATGCCAGAACCGCCCCATAGTATGTAGATTCCTCCTGTATTGTATAAATGTGTCGAGGACACTTGATTGCCAACTTAGAAAATTCACGAATACACCATGCACCACACACCGTTACCGTTGGGGAGTTGGGAGTCCTTTGAAACTCTCTTAAGGTTTCTTTTGTCTTTCGACAGAAACGCGTTAATTAGCATATCACACAAATGGCGTCTCCACACCATATAAAATATGAAGAGGGCGCTAAATCACACACGAGTGAGTGCCATTTAATACCGTGGAGCCTCTGCACCGCCAATGCCGCCCCCGCGACTACTACAGGATATGCAAAAAAAAGGACGAGAGAAAAAAAAACGAGATCAACTGTTTCGCTTGTGGAAATTGTTTTTCCTGTGATTATTTTCTTTCGTCTTCTTCTTTTTATGTTTTTTTTTTTGCTGTTGTTGTTATTATTTTTCACAAAGACTTTTATGAAATTCGCGTCTGCATGCATAGGGTTAAAAAGGAAATTCACCTTAAGAATCCAGAAAAACCTGGAGGGTTGGCATCTTGATAAAAACTCTTCTACTTGTCTATAAAATGAGTGTAAGAGGATATTCCTCTTAAATGGGCAGTACGCATGCAGCGTCACAGACTCTACCAGCGAAGGTTATGCCATACTTAGCGAAACGTTGCGATTTATTTGAAGCAGCACTAGAAGGGGCGGGCCGAGGATACTTGATGGAAAAAAAAGGAAGGAAAAATATAATGCAATGACACGGATACCATGGAAGGGTCACGCATCCTGGCTACAAATACACTATATATACAGTGTGTGCCCCCGCGTTATTTAAGGATGCAGCGACTTTTTAGGTAAGTGTGCTACTTAGAATGTTAGACTTCTGCCTTAGGAAATTGCTAGCCTTTGTTGCGTTTGGTATTGCCCCGTCAAAGGAACTGCACGAGGCAATTTGTCTCGACTTGACGTTGTTTGGCTGTTGTGTTGCTTTTCGAGTTATATGTCAAAGGATGTCTAAGTTTCTGATAATGATAGTTATGCTGCTTGGGGTACTTGTAGTTTCTTAATATGGAAGACGTTTTAAGTTATATAAGAGCCTTTTTAAAATTCATCCTTTATCATTTTTTTTTGTTTTTTCAACGATAAAATAAACAAACATTTTCAAGCTTTTGTTATTCTTCTTTAGGCATTATACTAAGAGTATAATTTATAGCATGAAAATGTTTTTTTTATTTAAAGAAAAATGTTTAAAAATAGAAGGAAGAAAAGATGAATAAGAAGGCTTTCACCGCAGAAGTGATCATCAACTGGATATACGCAATTCCGATTACAAAAATACCCACACAAACATGTAAATCCCAGGACTAGGCAGGATAATAGGCATTTGCCTTTATAGGTGAAAGCATTACTTGATGATAAATGAGTCATCGCAGTAATTTTATCGTACGAAAATATCATACCAAACCTTCAAAAGAAAAGAATTTTGCTAAGCTTGAAAGTGATTATAGAAAATCTTTTAATATTAAAATTTTGTATTTGCTCGTTTCGGCTTTAGTTAAAAAAACACAATGTTATTTAAAGTCACGTGGATATTCGTAAGGCCATTTTAAGTGATAGTTTTTTTCGGATAATTTTACATTTGTAAATTCTTAGCATTTGTGTGTTCTTAAGAGATGTTATAGTTGTAAAAAGTTATAACACAACTCGGGTAAATGCCATTAGCCCTGATTCCCAGGCTCAAGTGTTACAATACCTACTAAGTAGCGAACATTTCCCAGAAATGTAGGACAGAGCGTCGTCTATCTAGGGTTACTTATAGGAGAGTTATTGCGGCCCCTCCTTTTATTCTTCTGGGGTGCCTGCTCCTCTGAAAAATCCTCTGACCCCTGGCGATGAGGGAACTATTCCCCCAGATGATATTAGTGCTGTACACGAGACAAGACTTGTCTCGAAATCGCCTCGTCACGTTTCGATTTTAGAGACGAGATCGAGACGAGACCTCCACTTTAAAAATCGATACGAGACCGAGACTACCATTCGAGATCTTGCGAGACATCTCGAGGTCTCGAAATCAAATCGTTATTTTGAAATCGTATCGACACCAACTATTTCAGTATCTTCACGCTGCGCTCGGCACTACATTCGTCACCAATACATGACTTGAGCAGGCTGCGGAGACTAGGCGAAGATTACGCATTCCATAACCATTTAAATGCAGATTTAAAATGAAATGCGTTGAATGAAATGAAATGACTGTAAAACACCTCTTCGCTTTTGGAACAGACTCTACGTAAATGTGACTCTTGACAAATTAGAAATTAACTTTCGATTCATTGATCCCCTCTACCCCGCTCTGGTGCCACTGCAAAAGGCAGATTTACGTGTCTACTTCTGGGAAGTGACTAGCATGGAAATATAAGGAATATTTGTATACAATTTCATTAATATGGCAAATATTGATATTTCTCGAAATACAGAAGACTGAGCAATTTGTATTATTGACAGTGAAATTCGAGATTTTTCGAGACGAGACGAGACTTTTCGAGACGAGACGAGACTTTTCGAGACGAGACGAGACCTGCAAATACCCATTTTTTCGAGACCGAGACGAGACTGAGCCAAATCTCGTCTCGTCTCGTGTGCAGCACTAGATGATATGGGAGTTGGGGCTGCCAGTTAAGTTAAGAAAATTTCTGCTTCTTGGTTTCCTGGGTTCTTGGCCGCCGTTCTGTCTTCGCTGTGTTGGGAAGGAGTTTACGAGAGTGGGGATCACCAATTCCACTCTGTCGTTTCAATTACACAAAGTGTCGCCCTTATTTAGGGTCGATTAAATTTCAATGTGCAGATCAAAAATCGTTTGATTTAATTGTTTCTTTTCCATTTTAAAAACTTGTATTTTTCATTTTCATAAAGTGCAATTCTCACAGTATTCAAATCAAAGCAACGACAGAGAACAAAGAAGAACACCATCGCGTAATTTTACTTATTGGTCGTCTTCTTAATCCGTTTCGTTTTATTCCCTGGTATAACGGATGCAGTTACCCTTCAACGGGCTGTGTTATCTCCGACAGTTCTATCTAGTTCCATCTATGTTCTTCAAGTTGTTGCGGCATCAGCCAACAAGGTTCTTCTCTAAATTGATTTAGGGTCATCACCTGGGCGGATTCCTTGTGGTTTCCAATCAAGGCACCTGTTTAGAAAAGTTTACACTGTTCCATAGAATGGTGGGGTTTCTCCAATTCCACTTCCACCGCCAAATTTTGTTGCCTGTCCCTTTTTAACTCATATCTCTATCAACAGAGACATCGAACTTATTCTTAACTAGGACTGCAAAAACTGTCGTCGAAATTGACACCTGCAAAACGAATTACTACTTCATCTCACGATCTACATCAGCATCTGGTAAGACTAGATTTTCAACTCAGTTCAATGATAGCGGGGGCCATGATGCATGACACATAACAGATAAAAATTCGGTTGTAGCCCAAGAATATTGCAAAAATCAAAACAAAAGTTTTTATATCGGGGATTTACTTCCGTAAAGTTATTATAATCACAGTTGAAGCCGGTTGAGCCGGTGACAAGAAGCAGCCTAACGAGGCCTCCTGAAACGAGGTGAATCCCAATAATCGACCTGCAAAGACTGTGACTATAAAATCTGTAAATTCTTAGCATTAGTATCTTCTTAAGAGATGTCAACGTTGTAAAAAATTATAAATTAGTTTTTAGATATTGTACGAACTGTAAAGAACTAGCAAAACGTAGAGATTAGACTAGAAGAAGAGGCTTCAAGAGTAGCAGACGATTCACTTTTAGTACAAAACCAGTGGTGTCAAAGTGTCTCGAGGACCGTACACCAAACGAACCGTTGATATTTTTCCAAAAAGCATTCAAGTTCTCTAAAGAAATTTTGTCTAAACCCGAAGTTCTCTAAAGAAATTTTGTCTAAACCCTAACTTCTCTGAAGAATTAGAATGTTAAAAAAATTTCTAAAAATTTCTTGTTTGCAAATCCTTGTTAAATCCTTAATAGTTTTGAAAATTATTCATGCTTTTGTAGTTATTTCTTTTGATTTTTAGCTATCCAATAAATTTTTCTTCCAATACCCAACAAACCTGAATCTATTGCCTCCTTTAGTTACTATTCCTTTATCCTAAGCAAATGTCCTTTTATCAAAACGCATAACACTTCTATTAAACCATAAAAATAATCCACTATACTATCAAACACCCACTAAAACCATCATAAAGGAGCTCAATCTTCTTCAATTACCATTAATGTAAAATGCTGCCCAAAAAATCTACAACAATATCCACCGAAAAGGTACTACTGCCTCCGACTATTTCTAATCCCCCAATTCACCTTCATATAACCTTAACATTATTAAACAATTTCCATGCGGAATATCCCAAATTGAGTCAATTTCACAATGCGGCAATTAGGTAAAAGCCCTTCAAATCACGCAATGAATTCGGAATCAGATGCGAAAATCTTTTGCCATAAAATTCGCTAGCATCACCCTGAATCCTGTAAGCAATAACGTCAGAAAATGCGACAGGTCCTGGCATGAGAGCGGTGGTGATGGCACGAAGGAAGGGAGTCGTCGTCGTTGTCGTCGTCGAGGGTGGCGAACTGTATTGTATATGTATGTTACTTTATTACGACACACCAGCCATGCAGAGATTTTCGGCCCTTTTAAGGTATTCTATTTGGGACGAAAAAGGATCAGTCCTGGAAATCTCCAGAGGACATCATTTTTGTCCTTGTATAATGCGATATACATTCTCGTCCAAGCAAGGATCTGCGAACGTAATAAAGACTCCGGAATATTGTTATTGCATTCATCGATGTCTAAAGGACAAACGGGGAAAATCGTGTCTTCGTTTACTTAACAAATTTCCATTCGTATTAGGGCAACTTCAAAATGGGTCAAGTCGTTTGATAAACTGAAAAATTGCTCATAAGATTTTCGGCGGATTATGGGTAAGTGGGATTATAGAAGGAACAAGGACGAATTTATTTTTAGCTAAAGTTTATGCATTTACCATAAAGGGGCGAGCTTGATTCTTATTCATGGTTGGGTTTTATAGCGGCATAGCGGCGGTAATGCAGTTTTATAATATATTTTTGATATTCTCATTTTATGATTATATGGCTTCAGGAATTTCGATTTCTTTATGAGCTACAAAGTTTGTGTTATGGTTATTAATTTGATGGGTAAAGATTTTCAAGACTTTTTTTATGTATTTCTGAAGCCTTTTTGAAAAATATACTTTATGAAGGGCAAAGGACATACATATGAGCTAGTTTTCTGTGAGGCAAACCATTTAGAATAAACGCCTTATTTAACGTTGGCATTGGGAATATAGCTTAAGTACAGTTTATGTCGGGCAAGATTAAATTCATTGAGGAGGTCGACATGCACGACATACAAAGTTACTTAACCATATTGCATATGACTTCGATAATGCAAGACAACAAGAAGATGCCAAATCTTGTCTTCATTATCGACAGCTAATGTCAAAGTCAATCAATCACTTCGGTTCCCAGGCTCAAGTGTTGCAATACCTACTAAGGAGAGAATATTTCCCAGAAACGCAGGGCATATGCGTCGGCTGTCTATGCTTGCTTGTAAGAGGGTTATTGCGACTCCCCGTTTTATTCTTCTGAGGTCCCTGCTCCTCTCGAGAGTCATTTGACCGTTGCCGTTGAGGCAGCACACCAGATGGGCCCGGCCTGGGGCTATTCCTCCAGATGATATGAGAGCTGGTGGTGCTAGGTATATTCAGAAATTTTGGGCAAAGTGGCAGCTGCGTCGGTCTGCTCCTTGGTTTAATGGGACCGCCTTCCTGGCTTTGGTGTGTTGGGAAGGGGGTTGCGAAAGTGAGGCTCCCCAATTCCACTCCAGCCCTCCTGTCACGTGATTTTCCTTCCTCAGTTTCGCTTTATTCCCTCGTATGACTTAGGACCAAAGCTGCCCCTCAACTCCATATTGACCTTGGGGCCGCAAGGCGTAACATCCTAGGCCGAACATAAACAAGATGCGCCGAGCTGTCTAGGTCCTAGCATGGAAGCTCCTTTTATGTGTATTTTCAATATTAAACGAGTCTTAGGCTAAAATAAACTGAATTCATGAATTCATGCAAAATGTCACTAAATTCGCTTCACTTCACAATTTCGCTAGGAGGCTGCAAACCCATGGCCAATTTAAATAGAACCAACGAAATATCTATAAGGCTATCAACACCTACCATTTGAACGTTGTTCTTTTTTGAAGGCTGGATAAACTATTGGCCATCCAAGCCATTGTGACGCGTAAAATTTAGAATCTCTCATCCGAATGCGAACTTCACCTACCCATGATGCATCTAGCTAACGAAGCTCTGGCGACCTGGTGCCTGGGGATAACGAGGCTAGTCTGCTCACTGCGGTGGTCATAAATAAAAAAGCCTCCTCATCCTGGTCCTGGCGGAATGGGCATCAGGGTAACAATCTGATTCGCGGAAAAACATCAATTGTTATGGAAGTTTTGAGCTTCGTCTCTGGCAGGTAAGTATCGTTGTATAGGATTGGGGTTGTACAGTAGACAAACTATAAAAATAGAACATAGCAGGCATGATAACAGCAATAAAGGAAATTAGGTGGACAGGAAATGGAATTTTATATAAAAAAAATTGTGACATACTCGTGAAGAATATTAGAATTTTTTTTGGGGTGATGAAAATTAGAAAAGCTTTACCAGCTGGATTTCAAACTAGTAAAGTAACAGTAAAATAGAAGAGATTTTCAACCACCAGCTTAATAAATTTCCACACACCCAGAATAGCTTCTGTTTTGTTTTTGAACACATTCTAGGCAGATCCAGAAAATATTTTTCGCATTATAACTAGGGATGAGACATTTATCCACCAGTATGACCCCCAGTCCCAGATGGTTGTCACGGGGAGGTGCTAGAGCGAAAAAAATCTAGTCGAAAAGTTCAGTTTAAAAAAAAATATGCTGACAGTTTTTTACGATGCCTAAGGTGTTAGCCTCGTTAGCGTTTTTGGAGCAAAAGAAGATAGAGAATGAATTTCACTGATAGCTCTTATCACATCCAGTGAAAATTTTGCAATATCGTATTATCAAATTAAGGTAGCACAAAGCAGCTGTGCCAGATTTTCCATCTGGACAAATCATGCTGCAGCATACACAAGGAAGGTGAAATCCAGGTGGACCGACACTTCGATGAATTGATGGCATTGAAAAGAATCTAAGAAAGATCGAAATCACAAATTGAAATGCAGTCTGGTCTATGGGAAAGCTATCTGACTGAAGCTTGTTCATTTCTTCATTTGGACAATAATTGGGATTTGTGTTTTCGTAGTAAGAACGCCAACGCTGTCGTTCTCTTTGTCATTACTGGCAGGAATGCAATTGTTCATTCTATAAAATCTAGACCAAATAGATGGGAGAATTAGTAATGTATAAAAGAAATCAAATCAAATAATGTATAAAAGAAATCGAATGAGGAATACATTAAGCAGAGCAATTGTTTTTGTTGGAGTCCACCATCACAAAATATGATAAACGTGAAAGATTCGACTAACATCTCGTCACGTATTCAATCCCCACACAGAGTACCAATTTGAAAAAAGATAGTAGGTACTGGGACACTTGAGCCTGGGAACCAGCGGGCTTACCCCACACTCTGCCAACTGCCACGCCTCCTAGTTCACAGGCTCAAGTGTTGCAGTACCTACTAAGTAAAAAAATACAAGTGCGGTTATGGGACCGCGAATGCAATTCCAATATGAAGGTATATGAGCTACCCTTTTCAATACCATTCATTTCATTAAGAAGGCATAAGGATCTATTCTGGATAATGAACAATGGAAAAAGTGTGCATGTTCCTTAAGTGTCCCCTAGACTATCAATAATATTGTGCAATAATATTGAGCAAAATACCGACAGTTTCCTTCTTTGCCCCCGACAGGACAATCTTTCAATATCACCGACAGACCGTCAATAATATTGCGCAAATCAAAATATTGCACAATATTATTGATAGTCTCTAGGGGCCCCATTAGAGCGATAAAAAACAGTGGAAGCAGGGTTCCCGCTTCTCGGTAGTCGGCGCCGATGCGTGCTTATAAGCATTTTGAATTAACGCATGTAAGCATGCCATATAACACAGTCACGGCAGATTCAGACTTGTCGGTGCCGGCAGTCGGAGCTGATGAATTTACTGGAATGAAAATTTAGTTTTTTCTTGCCGGACTTGAAATGGAGCCTGAAAGTTTAAGAATCTGTCATTATGGTGCCTTAATTTTTTGGATTAATGATGATATTCTCCATGAACTCTTCTGTCCGGATTCAAAGGATATATACCCATTTTATTTGGTTTTATTATACCAAGTACACAATTTAGCGAAATCAAATCATCATCGGATGAAGACGGCATCATGTAATAGTTCCAAAGTTACGAGCACAACTGATGAGTGATTTTCTGCTTGCACCGGATATGTTTAAGATCGCCACTAGGTACGACCTAGGCAAGCAGGAACCCGGAAACTGTGTTTTTACCCTTATGCATGACACTTTGCATTACCATTTCTTCTGATTTCGTGAATTTCCGTTATTTCTGATTTCCTGAATTCATAAATTTTCTAATGGGAAATTGCCTACTGGGATCGATTCTCGCAGACATACACACAAATCATGCCGCATTTTCTTACATGACGATTTCTACGGATTCACTCTACCCGCAAGCCGCGTTAAGGAACTTCTTTCCAAAACATTTCCGCAGGTGCTTTTAATGGGTCTCTAACAACATGTTTGATAAACATGGAAAATTCGGGCAACATCTATACAAAAGATCAGTGGTTCAAATCTCACACAGAGCAGCAATTTGGAATAACGAGAGTAGGTAGGTACTTAAGGCTGGAGCCACGAGGATTACTCCACACACAGCTTCGCCAACTGCCAAGCCCCCTAGTTCCCAGGCTCAAGTATCGCAATACCTACTTGGTACAAAACATTCCCGCAGGTGCCTTTAATGGGTGTCCAAAAACGCCAAACAAAATTGGCCTGCAACATCAAAAGCCCCAACACAAATCAAGTCCGTTCGGCATATTCCAACAGTCTTCTGTCGTCCTTTCAGCGAACACAGTCTAGGAATTCGTTCATACATTTAGAAACTCAACATAGAAATAATGTTTCATAAGCACTCCTTCCGAGTTCATACAACATGGCTAAGCTTCAAAAACCCCGGTCGAAAAACTCTTTTATAATAGCAAAGGTATTGAAAATGACACCCACAAAAATATCGAGCTCCTTTTCGAGAGCTAAAAATACAGTCTTAGTTTGAGAACAAAAATACATTAGCGCTGTCAAACCTGATCAATGTGGATCAATTGCTTGGCGCAATTCTACAGCATTGTCAGGCTGGTTTGGCATTCGCGTGGTTACTTCCCAATTAGGGTCAAAAAGGTATGATATTCATTATTAGTGTAGCGTGGTAGACCAAAACGGATCTCTAACCGAAGATTTAATGAAGATAATGCAACCCTCATCACGGAAACTACTCTGATATTTCCTGGAAATTTTTGGTACAATTCATCAGTGAAATGGAAAGTCACTAAAATTCAATTATACCAAAAAACGTAAACTGTCACTCCAATTGATGCTCTATAAATTTCAAAACCTAAATCGGTATCTACCCCCTTCTTCATAATTTATAAACTCTAATACCAACAAGCTGTTAAAAATTCATCTAGAAAAACCTCATCAAATTAAATTTTATTAACGAGTAGCTTTAATTAAATAAGTGCACGTTTGAACAAAGTTATGGGAACAACGTTTTCATAAATTCGCATTAATGTTACGTGAAAGGATCCATTCTGGCATGTTAGCTCTGCATCCTTGGGTTATAGCAGTATATACCATCGCCAGATACATCAGACGTAACATAATCTAACCTCTGACTACGAGTTCAAGCTTCAATCTTCAAGCTAACTACGTCCATCCCAAGGGTATGGAATGCATATAGAAAATAGCAGGAGAGCGTCTCTCTACATTAAATCTCTGTTAAAAACTTTGATTTCATTTAATATTTCTCTCGTCTCTGCACCTCCTCTCTGCTGTTGCTGTTGCTTCTCTTAGTGCCTTAATATAAAGTTCTTACCTTAAGCGTCTGCATTTGCACTTTGGTTAACATCCTTGAAATGTTTTAGTGTAGCTGATGTGGGAGTCCAGAGATCCAAACCGTGAAGACTTGCGGGGGCCATGTTAATCTACTGCAATCTTTCTCTCTGCTATTGATTCTAAGGAGTCTTGAAAACCTTGAAAATTTCTTACTCTCGAGGGTTTCTTACAACTGAGGGGAATTCATGTGCGAGGGTGCTTTTAATGGTTAATTACTTATTTATGCACATTGCCCGCAGGGTACTTCGTCTGATGGGATTTATAAAAAAAAGTAGGGTTTATAAAAACTAAAGAAATTACTTTATGGTTTTTAAATTTAAAACATTTCATTTTAATTAACTGGAAAATTTTGTATTTGATACTAAACGGTGGAAATTGTTCTCCTGGGTTGATATATGTTTGAGTCGTGTAAACATTCTCGACCTAGGGGCTTGAAGCCACACATGGTGCGCTGTCTCTATTGCAAAAGAATATAGCATATTCAGACTAGGCCAAGTCCAAAGAACGAAACGTCTTGAAATTAGGTTTACAATCCCTACGGAGTCATTAAATGTGATTCTCTACCTGTTGCCACCAGCAAGCAGCCTTCAGGGCCCTGAGGCTAAGAAAAGCGAGTTGGATGGACCTGCGGACAGAGGAATATTCGCGCTCTCCACCAGTGACAATGGCAGATGGGCCATCTGACTACATGATATCGACCCATGTTTCTATGTCCAGATCCAGATCAGAGAAGAATGGGAAAACTTGTAGACTGAGAAGAGCTATGAGGTGGGCGAATATACAGATGGCTCCAAATCAGACGCGAGTGCTGTCTCCCTCGTGTTAAACCACCAAAAATACCACAGTCTGTTAATTCTCCCAATGTCTCCCAGGCAGAGATGCAGGCAATTTTAAAAGCATACCTTCCAATGCAAACGAACCCAATGCCAGGACCCAGGGTAATACTGTTACCAAAAAGCCAAAGCTTCTTCGTTATCAGGTCAATGAAAGGCAGACGAGTTAGCCACACTAGGAGAAAAAATTGTAGCCACACCAGTGAAGAAACAAGAGAAGCCGCTGCGTCGTGAAAAGAGATATCTCAATGCAGCTCCTTTCTATGATAAGCTCCAATTGGAAGAGTTTAACATCATACTCGAAGCCTTCAAAGACTTGGCCTGACTACAACAAGCTGAGATTACGTGAACATGCGGTCATATTAAGAATCCCATACAAACACCCACCGCAGTAGCTACGAAGAGGAGCAAGACAGAGAAGCAACCAAACATTTCCTTTTCCGGCTTTGGCTAGGGACAGACACCGCATGTTTGGAAACCTTTTCTAACAGGCCTTGGTTACGAAACTTAAAATAAGAGATATGATCCGATACCTGAATATGAGAGTCTGGATCTAACGGCATTCCAAGCACACTAACTTATATGCTTCTTCTTCTTATTCTTTTTATGAGGTATTGGTTCCAAAAATATTATTGTTAAGACAACGCTTTTTCGGGGCTCACTGTATACAGAACTCCGCTCACTGACAGGCCCCTGGTTCCCAGGCTAAGTGTCGCAATACCTACTAAGTAGAGAATATTTCCCAGAAAAGCAGGGCGTAGTGCCGGCTGTCAAGGCTAGCTTTTAAGAGGGTTATTGCGACTCCCCATTTTATTCTTCTGAGGTCCCTACTCCTCTGGAGAGTCATTTGACCGCTGCCGTTGAGGCAGCACACCAGATGAATCGGGCCTGGGGCTATTCCTCCAGATGATATGGGAGCTGGTGCTGCCAGGTAAGTTCAGAAATTTTGGGGAGAGCGGTAACTGCCTGGCTCTGCTGCTTAGTTTCCTGGGTTTTTGACCGCCGCCCTGCCTTCGGTGTATTGGGAAGGAGTTTACGAAAGCGGACTACACTCATATCCAATTGACATGATATTTGGGGTGAACTGAACCTGCAGTCGATGCAAGAAATATGCGATATTGAAATGGCAAACTTTACTGTAATATCTAAAACTCTTAGGCTTCGGTAACGTCTCGCGCTTGTAAGAATATAAGCTTGTAACTTTCTGTGTTTTTGATGTAAAATCGTACAAGCACGAGTACGATTTTATATCAAAAACACGGAAAGTTACAAGCTTACACTCTTACAAGCGAGACGCGACCGCAGCCTTAGAGTGCTCTTTAACAAATGTTAACTGACAATGACCGATTCAGAGAAACAGCTAATATAGGAAATATTTGTCTACAATAAAAGCATTTATTAAATAAGAAAAAATAATGACCAACAAAAATAAAATAAGTTATATATTTACTGAACGAAAGAAAATTCGTTTCCAAGAAACAGAATCACTAAGAAAAATGAATGGGAAATTAAGCAGAAATCGAATTGTGTTGTACTATAGGATGGATGTATCGGAATTTATTTGAGAACGACACGATACCTATTCACATCCCTATGCGGAAGCAGGAGTTTTTTTTATGCGTATCAGAAAATATTCGACTATCTATGAATTGATAACTCAAGTCCAAAGAATATTATCCTGAAACGTGCAATCAATTATATCCATCATGTTCAATAATATTTAGTGGAAAAAAATCTCTTCGATTTTGTATGATTTGCGGAAGTATTTTTTATATGAAATGAATTAGGTTGACGTGAATGTGGGAAGCCATTTTTTCCAACTTTATACTTTTCTTTGAAAATTTTTGAAGTTGATGATGGTTTAGTCCTATTACATTTGAGTCTCTTTCGGAAAGTACGATTTTTGAGTTTTACAATGCTTCAGTTTCCTATTGAAATTTTCAATAGAGCAAAAATTCTTGTCATGGAGTCATCTTGTTTGGAAGCCAAGAGTGGTTAATAGGTGCTAACTAGGTATGGTGATTGGTGGTAATGGAACTGATTCCATGGATATGAAACGCCACGTACTCTTAATTAAATTTTCCGTTAAATTATGATATTTTCCTTAACTTAGTTGCTCAGAAGGTTTATAATATTTCCTTATGAAAGTTATTCCAATCAGAAGATCAATCTACGACCTATCCGATCAATTCTACAATAAAAATTTTAAATATAAAAATTTTCAGCTACAATATGTTTGATTAAGTAAAAAAACGACATTAATGTAGTCTCATAAAGTAGCTAAAGCTAACAACTAAACGTCTAGGTACCGGGACACTTGAGCCTGGGAACCAGGGGATTCTACTAACATTTATACTAAAGATCACGAGTACAATTCCCACACAGAACAGCAATTTGGAAGATGGAAAATAGGTACTGGGACACTTGAGCTTGGGAACCGGAGGACTACTCCGCACACAACTCCGACAACTGTCAAGCGCCTTGGTTCCCAGGCTCAAGTGTCGCATTACATACTAAGTAGAAATAATTTCCACAGGTGCCTTTAATGGGTCTCTAACAACAATAAAATATGCAACGAGCTTTATCAAGTGTCCTCTTTAAAATGCTTTTTTTATTTTTATTTTTGCGTACATTTTAGGCAAGGTTACTTTAGTTTTTCCCCCAACGCCTCCCTATAAAATTTGAATTTAGCTTTTTGGCGCGCTTAGATTTTTCGAATTTGCTTCTTATAATTTTTTATAATAATAAAACAATTTTTTTTAAAATAAGTTATAATATAAATTTTAGTAAAATTTTCCGCTCTTTCACGTGGCGCTATTGGTTTTTTGAAATTTTGTTTATTTTTTGATATATCAAGCAAAAACCAAATTTTCGAATTTGTTTTCGAAATTGTGAACTTAGCATACACTTTAGAACAGCAAAGAGTTTTTTATACACCCTAAAAAGTACCTAAGTCCCAATTTTCAGCGAGATCACATTTTGTGCGAGGTCAAAGTCTCTGACAACTGGGCTATACTTCTTTCCGTAAAATTTAATCATAGTACGTACCAGGATCATAATATACATTCTCCAAGCTTTCAGTTATTAACTCACAGTAGCTTGAAGTGGAGGGTTCAGCATCTGATGTGTGTTTGTCATTTTCGTCACACGTAAGCTCGGCCTTTCGGGGCCCACTTGAAGATGGGGGCCCTGGGCACGGGTACCGAGTGCCCTTATGGTAAAGACGGTGTTGAATTCAAGGAGTTTTGAAGAGATCTAAATAGTTCTTAGCTCAAAAATAGTTTGATAAACATGCAAGATTCGATTAACATCTATACTAAAGGTCACGTGTTCAATGAGAATAGGTACTGGGACACTTGAGCTTGTAAACCGGGAGGATTACTCTGCAACCAATTCCGCCAATTGCCTGGTCCTCTTGTTCCCAGGCTCAAGTGTTGCAATACCTACTAATAGGCTATTGATTATGTCCTAAAAAACGGGGTAATAGGGAACTAAGACTTTCACGGGTTTTTATTGCAGGAATCGGTCAATGGGTCATTTAAGAAGAAAAAGACGCGGAGTGCTATTAAATTAGGGGTTGGAAATTGGAGATAGGGGTGAAAATGGACCCCTTTCAGTGTTTTCATTATACCTCGCAAACGAAGAAAAATTTCGGTATACTTTATATAAAACTTTTTGTAGAGAATTAAATTTTCCATCGAAATGGCTAATTTAAAAAATTTTGAAAAATATTTTTTATGCCAAAAATGTTGAAACAAAAATAAAAAAAAAGGCAAAAATTAGATTTTTTTTTAGTTTTTTTGCTTTTTAGCCTATAACTTTTTTTGGGTCAGAGATAGGCATAGGCATTGCTTTATAGAAAAAAAAGTAGACAAATTTTCCTTTAAGATGCTAGTTTGAAAAAAAATTTTGGTTAAAAATTGACCGAAATATGGCCACTCGAACATAGCTTTTTTTCAATTTTTATCCGTTTTATACAAACTAGTAGGAGGACCCAGCACTCGAAATTCGAGGGCCATTTTCTATATATTTTTTGAATTTAAATCTAGAAGTCTTCAATAACAAAATTTTTCGAGAACAATAAAACCAAATTGAAAAATGAAACAAATTTTTTATAGTTGGAAAAAGCAATGCCAAAAAACCAAGTTATTTGAAGCCAATTGGATAATATTATCCATACATTCTGAATTTTTTATTATGTGGACTGCACCTGCACAAAATTATCATTTTTTTTATCAAACTACATAATAAATCTAATAAACAATTTTTGATTGCTACACCTATATGTTTAAAAATTCATGGATTAAAAACAATATATATTTTTGAAGTTTACTGATTAATTATTCAAATTGTTGATATTGACTATATAGGAGTATCAAATTATAATTAAATAATAAGTATAACCATTACCAAGAGAAAGACGTCGAGATTTACGTTGATTCTGCGCATAATAAGAACACCCAGCATTAGGTCCACAAATAAAACATAGTTCAGTAAAATCAAAATCTACTTTTGCCTTTGTTCTACTTGGTCCCGCAATCAAATCATCTGTTGACAATTTTCTTTTCTTTGCTGCAGCAATATTTGACTCAGAAATGTATGATTTATAACATGGATGTACACTTTAATACTTTCACCGCTAGTTGACTCTGTATGTTTGTCATCAGTTCTTTTTATACTAGCAGCAGTAACAGTTGCAATACTCTGCGCTTTTAGCACTCTATTTGCGCTTCAGTTAATATATTTTTATCACAAAAAAAACACTTCTCCATTGTAAAATTTAAATTTCATATGAATCGACTGAGCTCAACGAATACGAAAGATATACTGACACGTGAACGTGTTAATTACAATTTTATTTAAAAAAACACCATGGTTACGTATTGTAATAATTAAGAATTTTCAACCAATAAACTTAAAATACCTTTTTTGTTGAATAAAATAATAATTTTTTCAACAAAATGAGATTGAAAGCAATATTTGTATAAAACGGGTAAAAATTGAAAAAAAAGCTATGTTCGAGTGGCCAATTTTTAACCAAAAATTTTTTTCAAACCAGCATCTTAAAGGAAATTTTGTCTACTTTTTTTTCTATAAAGCAGCAATGCCTATACCTATCTCTGACCCAAAAAAATTTATAGGCTAAAAAGCAAAAAACTAAAAAAAGTCAAAATTTTGGCTTTTTTTATTTTTGTTTCAACATTTTTGACTTAAAAAATTTTTTTCAAAATTTTTTAAATTAGCCATTTCGATGAGAAATTTAATTCTCTACAAAAAGTTTTATATAAAGTATACCGAAATTTTTCTTCGTTTGCGAGGTATATTGAAAACACTGAAAAGGGTCCATTTTCACCCCTATCTCCAATTTCCACTCCCTAATTTAATAGCACTCCGCGGCTTTTTCTTCTTAAATGACCCATTGACCGATTCCTGCAATAAAAACCCGTGAAAGTCTTAGTTCCTTTCAATACGACGTAATCAATACCCTATAAGTAGAGAACATTCCCAGGCTCAAGTGTTGCAATACCTACTAAGTAGAGAACATTCTTGAAGTGCCTTTAATGGGTCTGTTAATCTAAAAACTGGACCATATATTAATATCTAGCGTGAGTCGACAATATGTAAAAACCGGCATAGACCTATTGAGCCATTTTAAAAATTTTAGAAATCAAACGTGAGGCTCATCTCCATCTGCTTCAGGACCTTTAGACCCTCCTGGATTTATCCTATTCTGTTTTATCCTTCAAACTAAGCTTATTAACAGGCACTGCACATTAAATCAAAAACATTAAGGACTCGTAATACAAAGGATGATTCTTAAGCTTTGTTTCTTCACATCAAAACGACACGCTAATCTCTGGGTTTGGTGCTGCTCTTTGAAAGTAAAGACCAAGTAAATTATTATATACAATTTCGCGAAAATATGCTTTTAGTATTAATTATTCAAAAAATATTTTCTTGTATTTAAACCAATAAGAAAAACGACCTGGACTTAAAGCCCATGACCAAAAGAACTTCGACTGAATTTCTGGGAAATCCTTATAAAAGGAAATTTATCTTCCAGAGCTGCTACATAAACAAGCAAATATATGTATAACCAAAATAGCGCTTACGTTCCCGGAACTTATTCAATGGCAATATTTTGTTTTTAGAATTTGACTTCTTCAGCCAAAATGTAATACCACGTAAATATATATACATAGTACACCCAGAGAGGATCAAGACATCCGATTTGGCCCGGAACAGAGCTTGATTCTAAATATAGACGCCATTCGTAATTATATTAATTGATAAAATCCATGTCGACCTACATTTAAAGGCATTATCTAAATAAATAAAAGTATAACTCCCGCCTACCCTCTGGAGTGTTTTTCCGGAACTAATGAGCGTCTGTGACCAAATTTTAACCAACTGAAATACATTTTAAAAAAAATTGGAGTAATTTGCACAGTAACAGCACGGACTGTGTTAGTAATACATCAGAGAATTGTTGTTATCCAGTTGTTATCCAGCAAATTGGTCCGCTGAAGCGATGGCAATTGAATAACAGCCCTTAGAAACCGGAACACTTGACTGCAATAAAATTTAGCTAAAAAGGCTGAAAACTTCCCCAGTGGTAGTTAAAGGGTTCAAGCTGCCAGGACATCTGATGGGGGAGAGGGGTATGGCAGGGGGGATAAGGGAAATTAGTTCAGTTTCCTCCCATGATTAATTCCATTGAAATGCCCACTTCGAGAGCGATAAATTAAGGACGTTCCAGGATTATAATCGGAAAATTAAACTTTCCCCAGCACTCCCAGGTTTATAATTGCTGCTCCCTTAGAGGATGCTCCCCATAGCTGGCAGGATTTCTGCCGGGCTTCCTTTCTACCCCCAATGTTTTTCAGCCATAGCCATAGCGCGCTCACAGTTGGGGGAGGACGATACAAGTACATTCGCACAGAGAAAGTCTCTAGAACCATCGTCATCACGACGACGAGCACAAGTCGAGCACTTTTGGTGCTTTGTACATAATTTTTGAAGTTTCCACCGAACCGTGTCACGAATGCTCCACCACACCCGGATGGCCCCAGTCGGTGTTGTGCGGCTCTGTTTTTTTTTTTTGGTAGAACGGAAAGGTAGCAGCAGCAGCAGAGGTGGTAATTAATCCCCGAAAATGGTACCAGAATTTTTAGGGCAACAGTCAAGCGTGAGCAAGCGTATAGTTGGGTGTTTTTGTGTGGAATGAGAGCGCGCTTTATTTAGTGTTGTCGAGTCTTTCGCGTGTTGTCGACGACGGGGGGTGAGATTTTCAAAAATACACGAAACGACCCCACCTGTTGCAATCCTTATTTTTAGCAGAACTATAATAACCACAGCTGAAATGGTGGTGGAATTTTTTTTTTTAAAGAAGAGCGCCACAATATCTTTTTTAGGGGTTTCTGGCCCCTTCTTACTCACACAAGCCTAGAAAGGGAAATTTGTGGTTGTAGCTTGGGGTGCAGGGGTATATCATTTTGCCCTATGGGGGCAATCTTTGAAAAAAAAAACTGTGTATCTGTTGATATCCTTTTTCCTAATCAGGTTGACATGAACTTTGACGTATGTTAACCATTTCTATGACGGTATATGGAAATAAGGGGGGGGGGGCGTAAACGTAAGCAAAATAGGCCAGTTGAGGTTGCAGGACCTACATAATATTGAATAAGTGCTTAAGACGTATATATATATTTATGGCTAAATGGAGACTTTAAACGCCGGCCATATATCGATTGGCATGGCGTAAGCGATTATCTGTCCTCCCCCCCGAAAGGCCGACGTCAATGCATGCCATAATGCTTGTGATAGCCTTACATACGGGGTAGAGAGAACACAGGGATTTGTTTACAACCTGTGTATAATTTCATGGCCCTGTTGATAATCAGGATATTTGCCGTACTGAAAGGTACGACGTAAAGAGGAGGACAGATTCTATGAATATGGTGACACTTTCGTTACTGAATAATTGAACGGACAGATCGATATCCGGTATTTATAACGATATATATAGTCTATACAACGGTGGTAGCTTCAAATAGGTCTCTGCTGGACTAAATATACGTGCACGAGTATCCTTATTTAGTATATATATATATGTACTTGTACACATATAGATATTATATTTATGTTGGATTCATTGAGCGTAATGAAACTCGATTGTATGGTACTGTTCTCACTTCATAGGCAGTTTTCTCTTTAACGACTTCTGGTGGCTCTACGCACCCATAAAATTTCTGTTGGATAGGTCAATCGTAACCTTATGCCTCAAGGAATGATGAGACTGTGATATGAGCTGTATTTTTTTTTTATTTATATTATTTTTTTTTTTTTTTGGTTACTGGAGAGGCTAAGTTTTGTGCTCTTCTTATATTGATTTATGGCGTTTCGACTTTGCTAAAAGTGATGTAATCGCCTCTTATCCCCACCCGTACAATTTCCCCCTGCCAACAAAAAAAAATATAACATAAAACAAGGATAGTAGGGAAATCTTTACCGTGTGTGACTTTTGGTACACACACGTTTTATTTCTTTCCTATTTGATAAGTTGTATTCCATTAACTTCATGTCTTTTTCCTCTCAGAAAACGATAATCCTTCAAGAAAAAAGTTTTATGGTGTTATATTTGGTCAGAAGAATTATTGTTTCTTATACAACTTTTTTTTTTTACCTAAACCAACCAATCCTCCTACAAAAGATAGACCGAAGAAAGAGTCCTTTCTATATATTATATGGCTAGGGCTAGTCAAGTGTTCGCTTTCGCTATTTAGAGTACAGAAACCTGAATATGGTCTCTTTCATGATAGTTGTTGTTTACCTACTATACAACAAAAAAAAAGGAAAATATACAAAAATAGAAAAATTGGTCTGTCATAGTTTATGTTTAGAAAACAAATTGATAGTATTGATTACGTAATTAAGGATAGATTTTCGAATATAAGAGGATTGGTTGTATTTTCAACATAACATGGATTACTTGACTTTTGTATATAAGTTGTGTTTTTGTTTTTCGGATATTAATGAATATTTTGTTTTGCTTTGTTTTTTTTTCGTTGGTAAAAACATTAATGGAACTTTTTCCATAGGGGATTCGTTAATTGCGTACCTTTCATTTAATTACCAGGTGCTTGTTAAGGCATATTTGTGTTTCTATATTTAACTTTATTCTGACGATTGCATTTTTAATTCTAGGCATGATTTTTTCGAATTAGTAAAGGGTGAAAGAACTATAAAGGACGTGCTCAAGTAGTTTTTATATATATATACTAGCTGGGACCCGGCGCGCCTATGCTGCACCCATAAGCCAATAGGAGTAATCAGTTGATATGAATTTTAATAAACAGTAGGAGAGTTTGCAAAAAAGGCAATTTTTTGGTATTTTTGATTCCAAATAACAAAATGTGAAACTATTAGGCAAATTCGTCGGCCATATTGGCGCGGCCATTTTGAATTTATAATTTCTGATCATAAATTCGTTATTTGCTAGCTTAAAAAACCCCAGATATCGATTTTCATCGGAATCGGAACACAATTGGCAAATTCGTCGGCCATATTGGCGCGGCCATTTTGAATTTATAAGTTCTGATCATAAATTCGTTATTTGCTAGCTTAAAAAACCCCAGATATTCATTTTCATTGGAATCGGAACACAATTGGCAAATTCGTCGGCCATATTGGCGCGGCCATTTTGAATTTATAAGTTCTGATCACAAATTCGTTATTTGCAACTTTAAGAACTGTTTGTTTTGCGAGGGCGCGTTTCGCTTCTTTTTTTTCTTTTGTACCAAAATTTTTCTCTGCAATTACCTTTTTTCTATTTTCCTTGGGCGCCATCTACCGGAGCGTATTTGCGCCATGCGGTTTACCGAGATTTAGTCAAAACGCACATTCTGTGAAAGTTTCAGCTCAATCGGCCGTCTAGTTTTTGAGTTTTAGTGTCGCATTACAAACCAACAGACATTCATTTTTATATATAGGTGATAAAAACTTATAAAAATGCTTAAAACGGTCGACGGTTTCAGTGCATTGCTGGACAGAAAGCTCTAGTCAGAATAATAATAAAGAGGACTGAAGCGGGTAACAAGTACAAGCGAGCGTGCGGTGCGGGCAGTGACAGATGGTATAGATGCCGGACAGAAGGCTCTAGTCGGAAGAATAATAAAGAGAACTGAAGCTAAAAACAGATACATGCGTGCGTGCGGTGCGTGCAGTTACAGATTGTATAGATGTATGTGTATTCAAATGCCACCTAATAAATTCTTGCTTGAATGAATCGCATATAACTAAACACAAGCCTACACAACAAACAAATGCAATCCCCGCTTAGATTTTTTGCTAATATTTGAAAGACGAGACGGAAGACACGCACGCGCAATTTTTGTCAGTGAAAACTCACAACTGCTAGAAAAATGGTGGGAGAGGAATGTTAACATATACCAGATTTTTGTGGAATTCAAGTAGGCATAGAACTCCATCCAGAGAAAGAAGCTACTTCATAACCTACTCGAATTACGTGTACCAACAACACCAGTATGTCTGATTCAATTAACTCACCTAGACACAAACGCCCAAGTATCAGTACACTCTTACAGATACCTTCCAAGTTAATCAAGGTCTCAAAGAAGGGGATGGGCTGGCGCCTATGCTATTCAACAGAAGCTTGCAATCAATCATTAGAAAGACTTCAATCCAACAAAATTAAACACTGGTAAAGAAATCCGCTCAGGTCAGTGAGAGCAGTTAAGGAATGCTACTCAGAAATTAAAGAAGCAGGTTTTGAGAAGCATAATAGGCCCCATTTGTCAGGAAGGCAGTATCAGATTTAAGAGCGAGTTATATCAAAGCTTTGACGACCTAGACTCAGTGGCGTTCGTAAAACTTAATAGTCTTCGTTGGGCTGGACACGTCGAGCGCATGTCAGAAAAGACACACCAGCAGCGAAGAAGGTCTTCACTAGTATCATCGATGGAGAAAGACCAGTAGGTAAGCCGAGGAAAAGTGGACAGAGGCGGTTGTAGCAGATGCGGAGACACTTCTCCACATATCGAACTGGAAAACTTCGGGCAGAAATCGAGATGACTGGAGGAAAATATTAGATTAGGGCAAGGCTGGAGTTGGGCTGTAGCGCCATTGGAGGAAGAAGAAGAAGAAAGCTTGCCGTATACTGTGAAACGACTTCACGCAGTGCACTCACACATGTATTTGTTTTCAGCTTGACAGTGCCAACATGATTATTTCGTTGACCGAATAGGAGATGCCTTCCTTGCTTACTATGCTTTTTCAGGCGATGGCAGGAGAAATCGCAGGGAGTTTTCTGCTAAGAGAGAGAGACGAAAGTATTGGGACCCTCGAGCTTGGAACCATGGGAATTATTCCGCAAATAACTTCGACAATTGCCAAGCCCTCTGGTTCCCAAGCTCAAGTGTCGCAATACCTACTAAATTGAAAACATGTCCGCGGCTGCTTTTAATGGATCTCTAACAACAATAAAAGCTGCACTTAGCCCATAGCTATACCAATCAGTGCCGGATCTGGGTCTCCTGCGGTTATAGGCCGTGTCGATGGTTGCGCCCCCCCCCCCCTTCGGCCCCCTTTCATTATCTATTTCACAAAATAGAAGTGTAAGGTCAAGACTTTTCGGTACTTTTGGTTGAAGAGTCGAGCTATTGGACTAATTTTCTTTAACATTGGAAAAAAACCAGGGAAATATATATGAAACGCTCCTCTCGCCCGTCGAGAAACTCCATCTCCTAACCCTTATTTGAAAGAGAGTCGGTGACCCCGTGGAATTTCATGAGATTGCTAAAATATTATGTATTTTTTAGGAAAAATCGTCCCCGAGTATATCTGTAGGACCCCGGCTAGCGGCCCCCCTGGGCGCTGCGGCCCTAGGCAGCCGCCTATACTGCCTAGTGGCTAATCCGACACTGATACCAATTCAAGGAATTTTAAAGAAGTCTATATAATTGATATCTCAAAAAAAGTTTGATAAACATGGAAAATTCGATTAACATTTATACTAAAGGTCACGAGTTTAATTTTCACACAAAGAAGTAATTTGGAAGAAATAAAGTAGGTATTGGGGCAATTGAGCCTGGGAACCAGGGGAATTACTCCGCCAACTGTTGGGCCCTTAAGAAGCAAAAATGTAAATCCCATCATGTCGAGGACTGCATGGCAATGGGCAGTTTTTTACTGTCATTATAACGATCCCCTTTGGGTACCGGGTGCACCCAGGTGTAATGCCTTATCCTGATATGGAGGCTCTGTCAGGATGAACCACCTCTTTCCTACCTTACTCATGGAACTTTTGTGGACCAGTTACTTTGTATTCATCGGTCCACACCCTCTATTGGGGCACTCACTTGTTTTGTGAAGAGGACCCTTGCCTATCGACTTGGATGAAATACACCGAACGCTTTAGGCTCGCTCCTGGATTTTCCAACTTTAAGTTGTACTTTCCTCTACCGTCTCTTAACGCGGCTAAGTCAGTACATTTGTTGCCTTGATTTCAGGACACTTATTACTGAACTCTGTGTTCTTAATTACCACTTATCGAGGATAGGAAAAGACGGAGGACCCCACCTGCAGGTTTTGCCCGTCAAAGCTTAATAAAACAAGTCTGAGTGAAAAATCTTTAGGTAGACTGCTCAACCTGTAGAAATATTTTGGTCTTTAAATCTGAGATATAGGGCTGCTAGGCCCAAGTGCTGCCCACAATACTCCTTGCACCCAATACACCACAATATAGAAACGGAAGAATGTCAACAAAAATCTTTTAAAACTTTGATTATTTCAGTTAATTTAGTTTTCCTTTCATGTCAAAATCAACCTTTACTTTCTGTAATCTTTTAATCTTCTTAAAGCATAAAGCTGACGCTGGAATTTCAACATTTCCCAGTATTATGAATTTTACATTTTCTATAAATTTTGCCACCACAAACATAAAGTGTGAAGTATTCAGTCATTGAAATTCAAGTGTTTTTACGAACTGTTCATGAATGTAAACTTTCTGATTGCACTGTGGGTGGTCTGGCCACTGATCCAATCCTGGATTACATCTGTCAAAACCAAAGGCAAACAACTTCCTAATAACTTCAACATACCAAATAGAGTAACTTGAGTCATAAATGCACCTAATACTGAGGTTGTTGCAATTTTAATCAATTTCACAAATTTTCCTGTGATTTTAAACTCTGTGTTTGTGTGAGTGTGTTTGTGGCTTAAACTTCTTAAAACGATTTGTAGAAAATCACTTAGTGCGGGAGGATAAATTATTGCTTGTGCACCTTTTATAGCAGATTGCCGATCAACTTTTGACAAAGGATGATTGCTATTATCTAAAAATAAACAAACTTTCTTGCAGGACAAGCATCTGTCTATTTGCGAAAGGGATTTACCGATGATTGGCAGTTTGTTTTTCTCAATATTTTTTTAGTATTGACGGTGAAGTTTATTCTAAAAATAATTTTTTAAGTTTAAGTTTGAAGGTTTTTTTTTTCAGTATTTTTACATAGTAATTTTGTTATCTGCGAATTATAGTTGACTTGTTTCTTGAAGGTATATTGCAAACCTGACAATATTATTTTCAATTTAATTCAACAATTCAATTATAGAAGCTAGTGTCTTTGATTACTTTGGAATACTTGACAAAATAAAGTTTTGTAAGGTTGAGCACGATCCAAACCTACTCCCGATTTAACCAAAAAATCTTACACAAAACTATAATCATGCAACAGTTTGACCCATTTCAAAACATGAATAAATGAAATCTAGACAGAGACCCTTTAAATAATAAATCTTCAAACTCACTGTACAACAAGAAAAATCTTTGAATAACGACAATGCCTCTGGATATGACTGCATTTAAGCTCCCAGTCCAGCCCCAAAAGGAGTAAAAGGATAAGAAAAATGTTAACAATTGAAATCGAAATTGCTTAGCATAAAAATCAATCGAAATCAATGGGAGCGCAAAAATTCCAAATCCGGTTTCAGCTTGGTTGCAAATGTCATTGAAGTTTCCAGTTCAGGTCTCGGTCCAATTGCAAGTTTAGGTTTATTTCCGGCTATCGATTCTGATTCAATTCCGGTTGAACGCCCAGAGAAAAACGTGAACTTCATATATGCATTCAAAATCACTTTTCCTGAAATCGTCAGTTGTTGTGAAAAGTGTAATATAGTATCTCACAAAAATTGTTAGTTTAGTGTCATGTAATATAAATCCACGATTTTCGGGTTTTAGTCCAAATCATTTTCCACAAGTTACAGTGACATAGCCGCATTTGCTTTCTTCAGTATAACAGGATAGTGAATATGATGCTTTTCAACACTCACTCCTAATTTCCTACTATGACCTTTATGTAGTGACGATGTTAACTCCAAGTGGAAGCTGGGTAATCAAGCCCAGCGGAATGGAAGATAACGAGAATAGTAGGAAGGAGCACACCCTTTAAAGCTTCCCACATGCAAATGTCATCATGTCGAGGGCTGCATGGCAGTGGGTAGTTTTACACTGTTATGAAGGATATTTTCTAGGCATCAGCGGAATGCAGTTATAAAAATGACTTATCCCGGCATGGAAGCTCTTGCGGAATGGAGTCTTTTTTTCTGCCACAACCGTTGACTTTTAAAGGCTAAACCAATTTATATTTTAGAAAGTAGACGAAGGTGGGAGTTGTAAGTTGGATACTGTAAGCATCAGGTCAGGTTTAAAGAGGGGTCTCCTCAAAGGTGTCTCATCCAGCATAGAAGTTTCGGCTTTACACACAACAACATTGCCCAGACAATGGCCAATATAGCTTGCCAACCTACCAAGCTATCTGGTACTGCTAAAAGGAGAAAGAATGAAGTAAATCTCCTCCCTAACGAATCAAATGCAGAAAAGTAGTAAGGGACCGGACCAGACCTGTTATCTCTCTGCCCAAGTCTTCTGGAGCGAGGCGCAATTTCTTCAAAGTAATTAAGGAGAAACCTTACAAACTAAAAAAGGATCGTGTGATCTAAGGAAATCAGAACATGTTATCTTGTAAGTTGGCAACCCTAAACCAGCCCGTAGAAGCGACCTTTTGACATGTGATAGGGAGAAATCTTGTCCTGAGCAATGATGAGGTCGCTGAAGCAACTAAAGCAGGAAGGGTTGTTCCTATGCCATAGGTTTCGATTAGAGCCAGAGAGATAGGCTAAGCAAAGGAGGATATTGTTGGCTCACAGCAGCAGTAAACATCTAAGGATACGGATGATACAATCAAGTGCACAGTATCCTCCCGGGTGCCGTCTTCTCGGGAGTAGACACGGCCGTCCGGAACTCTTTACCGATCTCACTCGTTGTCACTCAACTCAAGGTCAAAAATTTCGCTTGTTGGGCTGCCAACGATTTCGGCCTCCAAGCCCCGAAAATAGACTCCCTGATTCAGGCGCGGATCTAGAATTTTGTTTTGCGGGGCGGGGTCACGGAATTAAAAGTGGCGGAAAAAAATTTCTACTCCTAAAAAAACAAAAAACAAAATTAACAAAACGAACAAAACTAACCGTGGATTAAAACAAACATGGCCGACGAAAACGTGCCCTTATTAGTCCAGGGGGTGGGAGTACAGAAGGCGTTTCAACTCATTTGTTACGAGTTTTAAATGGAAAAATTCAATAGAAAACTCGAAATAGATGACTTGAAACAACTTCTGTAATACCACCACAGGAGAGATAGCGATTTTTGGAGGCTAAAATTAAGAGAAAAATCATAGGAATCCAATGAATGTGCATTGGATAAAATCGGTCCAGGGGAACAGGTGGAAAAGAGTTAGTAATAGTAGAGAAAACAGGGTTTTCATCGTTTTAGGTGCGAAAAAATTTTGGTTTTGGAAAACAAAAAATAGTACGTAATAGCGCTTAAAAAGACGAAAAATATGAATTATGAGGAAATATGGCCATTTTTTGACATTTAATTACGAATATGGTGTGGAAAGGTTTTCTGCCGGCCGAGCTTCCTGCGATGGAAATTTTCGCGCGTTTTCACATAATGTATGCCTGACAGGAAAAATATTGATATCTCGAAATCGACTGAATAGAAATCCACACCATATTACGCTCTTCCCCTTCGCCGTAAGGTGTTTTTTCTGAAACTCAAGAAAAATGCCTGTTTTCAAACGCGTTTATGAGGTATTAAATCGAACCTCACAAACTTTTCATGAAAATGGGTTGGTGGAGCAACTCTTCGCGAATAAACAAGGATTTATTTCAACTTTTTCGCTACTCCTGGACTACTCGTATATGTGTTTTTGATGAAGACGTGCCCTTTTTTGTGAGTGCAGTTAACTTCAGAGTTTGCAAATCAAAACATATTAGTAGAGGGAAATTAAACAAAAAAAAGCGAAGTTATGATGTAGTTGGGAAGTTGGATTTTTTTGTTTTTTTTCTTTACATATGTTAAGATAAAGCGAAAAAAAAATTCTGCAAAATCGGTCCTGTGCTGCAGGAGAAAATTGCATAAATGTCCATTTTTGATGCATTTGGAGTGCATTGCTGCACTATTTTTTTAATTTCTCCAGTTCTGTTGGTCGTAGAACAATAAAAAAAAATTGGAAAATACTCGGAAATGAATAGACTATCGAACTGATTCGGTATAAATACTTTAAAAATGAATCCTAACCTCAAAAAACCAAAATGTATGATATTTTATTTTATTTTACTAAAAATGCAATAAATAACGGGAAAAAGGTCGGATTTTGATAAAAATTGGAGAAAAGATGTGCTTTGATGCTATAAATACGTGGATGGAATTTCAAAAAAAAATTTCGTTTTTTACGGCAAAAATTGGCAGTTTTCGAAAAAAATTTAAAATTGCCGCCATTTTATGCCAAATCATCGTACGGTAAAATATTTTTTTTTAAATTGTAGGTTTTTTATGTACTTTCTTGTGAGCATACGCAATACTTCGTTACTTTATTTGAAATGCCCATTTTAGGCCTTTGAAAACACTAAAAAATTTCAATTTCTCAATTTTTTGCCTTTTGCTTACTATGAAAAGCTACTTGCTAACTATGAAAAACAGTACAAAAACAAACCAGCCCTTTTTCGAGCAAATTTCTTTTGCTCTGCTTTGGCCGAATTTTTTTTTATGTGATAAAACCAAGCTTAGGAGTCACCCAATATTAATATCGAAATGATTATTATTCTTGTATTTTTTTTTTGAAAAGATTCTGAATTTTATTTCATTTGCGATTTTATTAAATTTTGAATTTTTACGTTTATCCACGTCTGCAGCAATTTTGATATGCTACAGTGCCAGACTTTGTCAAAAGCCTTTGAAATATCTAGAGCAACCAGACCGGTGGATGCTTTGGTTGAGATGCTCGGTTAAACACACAAGGAGATCGCCAGTTGACCGTTACCGTTACTACATCAGCCTTCTATTGATTATTGTCTCCATGATTTTGGATAGAACCGAAGTAATTGCTATTGGGCGGTAGTATAAAGGGTAGCTGGCTTCACCTTTTTCAGAATGGGCTGAACATGAGCTAGCTTCCAAGAGTTAGGATAAACTCCGGAGAAGTAAGACAGGGCGAAAAGTTTGCGCAGAGGTTTAGCCAAAGGTGAGGCACATTTTTTAAGTACCATAGGGGCAATTTTGTCGGGCCCGGTGGATTTATTTACGTCGAGCCCTTTGGCCGCGCTAATATGGCCGACGAATTTGCCAATTGTGTTCAGATTCCAATGAAAATCGCTATCTGGGGTTTTTCGAGGAAGTAAATAACGAACGTTTAGTCAGAACTTATAAATTCAAAATGGCCGCTCCCACATAATGCGGACGAATTTCGTTAATTGTGTTTCGATTCCAATTAAATTCCCATATTTCTGAATTGCCCAACCTTCGAAATTTATCATGAAGGTCTACCATGATGTACCTCGCCCGATTTTCGAAATTCAAAATGGCTGAAATTCAAAATGACCGCGCAATAATGGTTTAAATGGCCAATTGTGTTCCGATTCCAATGATAGTGAGTATCTGAGGGTTTTCAAGGTCGTAAATAACGAATTTGTGGTCAAAACTTATAAATTCAAAATGGCGGGGCCAATATGGCGGTCGAATTTTTCGAATTGTGTTCCGAAAGAGTCTTATTTACCCAATTTGTTAATATAGGTATGTCTGAGGCCTCTAAGCAATCGGTTCATAATTGATCAGCAAAGTTTTTTGGAAGGGTGGTAAGATCAAATGTAGTAAAATGTGCCTAATAGTTGCTGGCAAAAGCCTATTTTTTAATAATCCTTTACTAATATTAGTTTTTGGTGAGTCGTTACCTTTTTAATGATATTTCATGTGTTTATTTTACCAGAAGGCCCATAGGTTTATTACGGGCAACGCCGTGTGGATCTTACAAGTTGGAAAAAATATATGTATTTTTTTTAAATCAAAACTGAAAACGTTATTAATACTTTAATCTAAAAAAAATATTCTATGCCCCAAATAATTTGTATTTTAACCTGACTTCTACAAAATTAACACTCACTATCAGTGCAGATTTTTCTTCATAAACTATTCTTCATCTGATACTTATCAATTTATTCAAATGTTATGTTATTTTTAAACAAATATATACATTTGTTTACACAAATCCCAAAACAAGAAGTCAAAATATTATCCATGCATACCTGCATACATAGATTCATTCCTAATAAAAAAAATTCACAAACCCTAAGCTTTTCCTGAGAAAACCCTGACATTTTCATACCTGTATCTTTCTTTTTATATGTTTTTTTCTATAAAAATGATTGGGTGGTCGTCCTTTCCAATGAATTTTCGTTGAACTGTATAAAAACGGACTTTGGTTGAATGAATCCGGGATATAAAAAATATGCATGTTGACAAAACGAGATGTGTGCTAAAAAATAATTTTTTTTTTCCACAGTCACAAATACAAATTTCGACGTGACAAGGATGGGAATTATTTTTGTGACCTTTTTAAAAATGTAAAATATTTTATATTACTCTCGTATTCCATATATATAATAAAAAACACCCAACGAAATATTCATCACAATTTAAATGAAGCTCTTCTTTTGATTTCAATGTTTTTGCGGAGGTTTATTTTTTTTATTCGTGGGTATTTTGCTGCAAAAGTAGAAAGGGATAAGAAAATATAAATTTAGGTTTAGAAAAAAAATAACTTTCTTAGATCTTATGATTTTTTTTCTTAATTTACCCTTCGTTGTGTTTGACCCCGAAGCCCTTGGGGTTAAAGGGATTCCGGTGTAAAGTTTTACATCTATTTCGAGCCTGAAAGTTCTGAAATCCTTTCATGGTTAAGTAAAAAACAAACAAAAAGTGAAAAAACATACTTTTGAAATAATTAAAAATAAAAAAAAACTTGTAGCGCTAAAATATCCTCAAGTGTAGGAAAAGTCAAAATTCTTATAAAAAGTTTACCTCTTCTTTACTTTTGAGCAACTACCTGCTATCTTGAAAATCTAGAGAAGTTGGTCGAACAAAAAAAAATATATATTTTTATATTTCTATACATATACATATATCCTTGAATTTTTCATAAACCTTTCCTTTTCTTCGAGGTGAACTTGCTCAGATTTGATCTTGGGGGAGTTGTATAAGGACTGAAGGATTTCTTGATGCTACTCAAAGCTTCTTGCGGGTTTCCAATTTTTTCTTTCTTTATTCTTGGCTTTACTTTAATGCAAGTAAAATGACAAATCTTATCACTTTTGATATTAAACAACGCCTCTTCATGGGAATACTTGAATTCCTCGAAGAATTTATTACGCCCAAAGGGATAATTATTAGGTTATATTCTGTTTGAAATACAACAACAAAAAAAATCCCCACCTGCTTTTGAGAATACAGTAATATTATTCTGTGTTTCGATGTCTCAAATACTTAATGTTGGATATTTGTATTCCGGTGAACTTGTATCCTTTGGGAGGATGTTTTTGTAGGTTTCTTGTTTTTTTTTAAAGACTTGAAAGTTTCGGTACTTTATTTTTCGTTTTCATGTGTATTTTTTTCAATGTTTTACTTGTATTGTAGAAGATACGACTTATTTAAAATCTTCGAACGCGTATCACAAAACCAAACCTTCAGGGAAAAGTGCGAATAATATTATCCAAAATTCCTCTAGATTTACTTATTTGCAACAGAACATAATATAATCAATCTTTATACTTTTCGACGCAAAAGTTTTTATATTTTAGTGAATTTTATAATTTTTTTTATTTAATTTGAACTTCGTCAAACCAACTACGTGTAATCTGGATTGATGACTTTTTCCCATTTGCCTAGTAAAGATAATATTTTCTCGATATGAAGCCTCTGTGGTTAAAAAACTAATTACTGCAGTTACTGCAATTAAACGCCTATCGGCCAAAACGATCAAAAACGACTAGATAACCGATTGAATAGGAGATGGCTTCCTTGCTTATTATGCTTTTTTAGGCTGTGAGTGGAGAAATATTAGGGAGGGAGAACCAAAAGTATGGAATCCTGGAACCAGGAGGATTACTCCGCAAACAACTTCACCAACTGCCAAGCCCCCAGGTTCCCAGTCTCAAGTCTCGCAATACCTACTAAGTAAAAAATATTTCCGCATGTGGAGAAATCAAAATAGTTGGTACCTCAAAAACAGTTTGTTGAACATGAAAGTTTTGATTAACATATATACTAAAATCCAAGGGTTCAATTCCTACACAGAGTAGTAATTTGGAAGAAGGATAGTAGGTACTGGGACAATTGAGCCTGGGAACCTGGGGAAGTACTCCGCACCCAACTCCGCAGGCTTCAAATGAAGCTGAAGATCATAAATGACACAGATCGACTGGAAATAACTGAATGGCTCGAGGCTTCATCGTAAGTGGGCCCCTAGTTTTGGGCTTAACCAAATGGACTCAAGCCTTTTGGATGGCTGTTATATGGGCGATGGCTGTTATAGGGTAAACATTTCTGATATTTTGGTCATGAAATGCGTCGCAGCTTGACTGGTCCAGCAAGAACTACATTTTTTTTCAAAAAGAGGATCGAAAGCAAGTTCGGCCGACAGATCAAAATATGAGGTTCCCAGCTGCTATGGCGGGGTCAACGTTCGGGAAATAAATGGTGAAAAGACATGGTTCTACCAGTACGACATGCGAACAAACCAACAGTTATAGAAATGGCTACTTAAAAACGATCCGAAACCCGAAAAAACCGTGTAAAATTCTTTTAAAAAAGGCTTATGTTGAGATTTTTCTTTTATTACCGTGATGTGGTGCCTTCAGAATTATACATCCAAAGGGAAAAACGATCAATAAGTAATACCATTTAATCGTCATGAAAATTTTGCTCAAAGTATACGCTAAAAAAGCCCAGATTTTTATTAATTTTGCACCACGATAATGCACCATCATACAAAGTCTTTGTTGTACCAAAAGTTCATCCAATGCCATCCACGTAGTACCACACTCGTTTAACTTAAACCTATGACTTTTCCCTGTTCAGGAAGCTCTACTTTTTCCCTTCGCCGACGTCACAGCCCTTGTTGGCGGCTTAGCAGAATTCACTTTTTCAGGAAGCATAACACTCCGACAAGGATGTTACCAGCTAACTCCGATGGTTGTGTTGTATACGATTTTCCCAAGCGGTCCCCCAACTAAATCCTAAACATGTCCAATGCTGCTTGACTTTGGAGGTCGAACGAAAACACATCTATTTGGTACCATACTGGCACGCCCAAAGTAATGAACATTCTTCTTATCATTTCGACGAAGTGAGTTGCATCATAAATCGGATTCGCAACTAGAGCTCAAGCTGATACCAATTTTAGTGCTTGCGTGGTTGTTTGACTGGACTGGGTTCAAATTTACCAAATGTCTGCTCCATATGTTTTTTTTATGTGAAAACTATGGCCCCAAGGTAAAGCCCCTTTATACTGTCTTCGATTTTATCATTGAGTACAGTTACAGACAACAAGCCCTAGTCGAAAAGATACTAGAGAGAAGAGTGAAAGAACTGCAAACGCCATCTGGCGATTTTATGCCATCGACTCCCATCCAAAACTGCTGCGACAGAAAGGTGACGTCGATAATCGAATAGGAGAATCGACCCTGATCCGACAACCGACAGGGAGAGATTACTTATAAAAACTGAGGTGTAAGCGTGCGTACCAGTTGGCTCAGTGCGTACTGGACTTCACCTATGGGGAGTTGCTTTTTGATGGTTTTGGAAAACAGGACCCTCGGCCTTTATTATCAAATCTATTCTGTTGCACCTGTCCATTACTTTTTGAAAATATTCAAAATAATTATAACAATGAAATAAAGACAAAGGCCAGTCATAGTAACTACATTTCACTTAAAATTTTCTATCAAGAACTCTCAACCCTTAAAATATCATAATAACAATAAAACTCGTAGACATCAAGGACAATTTCTCTTTAAAAAATTATTATTTATCAGCTACTCTTGCCAGAGTCACACAAAATGTCACCAGCATTAAATATCATAGAAATATTTAAAAACATAAAATTAAAAACCGAAATGGAAACAAAAAAATACAAAACAATATTCTTGACATTGAAGATGGTATTTTGAAGTCCTTTTTAATAAACTTTTTATTTGAACAGAGCTATTTTAAATTGTCAACATAAAATGTCACTTTTAGGTAAACACAAAAGAGGACGGTCATACCTTAGAGATTAAATAATTTAATTTTTTTTTCTGTTTGGTATTGTTTGGTAAAGTTTGAGGGTATCTCTGTGTCACACTTATTGCCTTTTACAAAATGGTAAAAAAAACATAGCTGATTGGTTTGGGATGGTTGTAAATGCTTCGTGTTATATTTTTTGATAAGGATCGGCCAGTTTGATAAGTACTTCCTGTTTGATTGTTATTGACCAAAAAAATTTATTTGTGATAAATGCTAGGAATAACTCATTTTTGCGAGAATGGTTGATATTTGAAATGTTTTAATCAATTATAGTTACTGTAGAATTTGTTGTTGTTACCACCAGTAGTATAGTAATGGGCTTACTGGGTCAGAGACTTAATTGGTTGTGGGCTCGGGTGGGAGCTTTATACGGGACAAGAACCTGTGTTGTGAGCTTGCGACGTGACTGCTTCCTGTGTGAAACTAGTTGAACTTCGCTGGATAGGCTTAGTGCATAGGTTCTCAACCTTATTTTGCCCACCGCCCACTTAGAGAATATTTTTTTTTCTAGAGCCCCCTAGGTAGGACGCATCGTGTGGCAGATACTCGAACTACGTGTCTCCAATGTCAAGCGTCCAACGTGCGTCCAACGTTCGTATTTGGACATGTTCGGGCTGATGTGGGTATTGACTCAATCGTTGGAAACCCACATTCGAATGAAACGTTCACCGCATCTTGTAGGCCGGCTACTTTATCTATATTATATAAAATTGGATGTATGTGTGTATGTATGTATGTTCTCTAATAACTCCTAAACCATTCTACCGATCGCCACAAAAATTTAACCACATATTACTTACATCAAGGGGGTGGTTTTAGCATCGGTGCCTACTTTCAAAAATCACTCCTAGGGGGCGCTGTCTTAGAGAGCTTTAAAAAGCATAATAATATACGTTCTACGAGGGTGAAAATGTATACATAGAGGTTTCTGGGTACGAGAAAGCGATTGGTGATGTCCATTACTTTCGCAAAGATGGCGGTTCCAATATGGCGGCCGAATTTTGCAAGTGTGTTCCCCGACCCCGGCAGGGGTATCAAATGAAAGGGTATGACAAATAGAATATTATTAGCTGTGTGGCGTCATTCCAAATTCAAAATGGCCGCTTACACAATATGGCGTTTTACCTTTTTCTATGCAAGCCATCCGGTATGGGTATCCAATGAAAAGGTATGACAAGTAGAATACTATTAGCTGTGCGGTGTCATTCCAAATGCAAAATGGCGGCCAACACAAAATTATAGTTTACATTTTTCTTTACAACGCCCGGGGCCCGCTCTCGGTATGGGTATCAAATGAAAGTGTATGACGAGTATAGTACAGTAAGCTGCGTGACGTCATTTTAAATCTAATATGGCGGTCACCACAAAATGGCAGAAGACATATAATAGTCTAAAATGTAGAAAATAAAATATAGTTTAAAAAAACTAAAATATACACTTTTAAATTAAAATGAACTAAAAAATCTAACAGGGCGTCTACTCCCCCGGCATAACAAAATCAAATCTGATCGATAAATGCCAAGTCAGGGGATAGTTTTTATTGTCTCGATCAAAATGTCAGATCCCTAATAGTTTCACATTTTGTTATTTGGAATCAAAAATACCAAAAAATTGCCTTTTTCAAACTCTCCTACTGTATATTAAAATTCATATCACCTGATTACTACTATTGGCTTATGGGTGCAGCATAGGCGCACCGGGTCCCAGCTAGTATTAGATATAGTCGTAAGATAAAGCCGGCTCTATACGATGCGGGGAACGTTTGATTCGAAAGTTGGCTTCCAACATTGGGGTGATACCCATCACAGCTGGAACATGTCCAAGCACAGAAGTTGGACGCTTGGCATTGGACGCTCGTAGCTCGAGCGTCTGCCACACAATACGTCGAACCATCAAGCGTCCAACGTTGGAGGGTGTTCATAGCATCGTGTAGAGCTGGCTTAAGATATGACTCCTATCCTATTTCTGAGTTTAAAGAAGAATATTTCAATGAGAACAATTAAAACTCATACTATTCAAAAATAAGGGTCACTCACTGATCTGTTTTTAGTATTTTGAAACATTAAAAACAATAAAAACAGGTCAGTGAATTATAGTATTTTTTGCATGGTAAATAGCAAAAATATCAAGGCATCTGGAGTCTTGGAGTGTTTCACGAATTTTTTAAGAGACTTTTGAAGATGTTAAAAATATTCATAAAAAAGCACCTTAACGATCTACTTTTTGAATTAGAGTGAAAAAAGTAGGAAACATTTAGTGATTTAAATGGCAAATAGCAAGAAAACCAAGCCAGCTGGAGTCTTGGAGAAATTTTTAGGTAAGTTTTGGGGATGCTAAAAAAGTTCAGAAAAAAGGACCTTAACGATCTACTTTTTGAGCTACATGAGTAAAAATGGCTTTTTTTCATATTTTTTTTTACAAATACACCCTCTTATTTCTATTTTTCCATCGAACACTATTATTTTTATTAATGAAATAAAAGTCGCATTCCTTACGATTACAAAGATACCCTATTTGTGGAAATCGACCGTTGTTTCATTACATTGTCATTCGAAATCTTTAAACTATATTTTTTCGCCAAAACCAAAATTCAAAACGCCTTATCTCGAAAGCAGAGATAGCAACAGTTTTTGTGTTTTTCGATCATTTTTTGTCTACTATGGCTGGATTTACACGACCGGACACCGAACAGGCAAAACTTAGCTGTAATCGCCAATTCTCTTTTGAAGTCCGATGGAGTGTCGCATGGGCTTTCATACGGCCGAACACCAACGAACGAACGAAATATTCAAAGCATATTAGCTCTTTTTGTTGTTGCTTTTTAAAATTTCTCTTTTGCATTCTTGTCCTAGGAACAACAATAACACAGGAACTGTCAAAATTTGCGTTTAAAAGTCCGCTGCGAGTGTCCATTCAAATTGTCTGCCCTTCTAATCGTCCTTTCTCACCGTCTTCCCAATAAACCCAGCTCGTTCGTTCGTTTTGTCTGTGCGGTGTCCGGTCATGTAAAATGGCACTTTATTTTATTAGTACGTGAGTACCGTGTCTTTTTTGTCTTTTTTAGACTACCTTTTTTTTAACCTGCCCATGCCCTCACTGTCCCATCTCAGCGCCCCCTAAATTTCTCTGGGTCTTCTACTGCCCCCAGAAAGTCTCAAACGCCCACAAGGGGGCGTTATCGCCCACGTTGAGAACCTATGGCTTAGTGTGTCTTGGGTGGGACTTTCATGCTCGTTTCTTAGTTGGGAATTGGGGGTCTTATATGGGATATTGTGGGGGCTTGGAATGTTTGCCCTCAGGTGGACAGCTGACCAGCAAGATCAGATGGACCAGTCAAACTACCTACTGCAAAAAATCAACGACAAATCAGCCTCCCAAAAACTAGGCTTCCGCCAAAACTAATCTGCAAACTTCATCAAGAATTGGAGCAAGGAAGTGTTAGCGATCGAGAATGGCGTAGATGTCGGAAATCAAAATCACTGAATCACAGTTCAATCACATTCAACGTTCAATGATCGTGGGAGTTTGTCTACTGTGGCTTGGGTAAACTTAAAAATTAAATTCTTAATTGTGCTTTAATTATATTTCTTTGTTGGTTTAAATTTGACCCCGTTTTACAATGCACTGAAAACGAGAAGAAAAAAGAGACCAGAAGTTTCCGAAAGCTTCCTCTGCTTCTTACTGATCGTTGTGATCGTAGGAATATTTTTTTTGTAGCTTGCGGAAACTTAAAAATTTAATTGTACACGATCGCCATAAATTCTTATTTATGCTTCAATTATATTTCTTTGTTGCTTTTCATGCTTTTAAATAATTTACGAATATTAAAAGTTAATTTTAATAAAATATTTCAAATCAACAAAATTCAGAATCAACAATGAAAATTTATAAATTCCATCATCATGACGAAATTTATTAAGTCATAATTTATTATTTCACTCTGATATCTTCATGCCATTACCTTAATTGACATGAATACAACCTGTCGAAATTGTTCAAAGTGAACGCTGATGATTGATTTATAACCAACCAATGCGTTTGGGGTTTGGTACACACGCCTTAAACAGTTTTCACCAGAAAATGCAAATAAACGACATTCCTAATCCCATTGGAGAAATATCGTTTCATCGTAGTGCTCTCGTCATACATACACACAAACCACCACTTCCTTGCTCCATCCTACATTGAATTTAGGATATGAATTTGATATTTTAAAGTTATGAAAACATCCTTCACACTAAAGCGATAGAAATGAATCCCTCCCCCGCCCCCACCCAGAGTGTTCGCTCCTACATAGAAACATTAATAATCCACTTGTTTACGTGTTCACCAGCGCTGCTCCTTAGAGTGGTTTTCTTAGCGATTGACGCCATTTGTTAGTGAACGTTATACCTTGAGGGTAGTAAAATGCCAAAATTCTGAATTATTTCTGATGAGTTAATGAAGTGAAACTCAGAAGAATTTATTAATATATACGAAAGGGCATTAAGTTTTACTTTAAGGGCCATAACGTCGGTATGTCTACGAGGATAATCAGAATTATTCATCCGAAATAAACAGAGAGATAGATAGAGGGGGGGGGAATGAGAGAGCGAGAAAGATCAGGGCAACCTTCATTCTACCCACGGCGTAGTGCTGTAAAAATTATCTTATAACATTGTAGCAAATCTTTAACACATGTTTACAAACATTTCAAGGATCGCCACCCATCCTTACCTCCTTCAGGATTATGAAAACGAAAAAGCAGAAGAAGAAACAAAATCTCACTTCCATCTTTAATGCTAGGAAACAAAGTTTTCGAAGCTAAAGTGTACACAAATACAAACTTACGAGAATATACGATTATGTATGTATGTATATTTGTGTGTCAGTACAGTAAAAAAAAAAAAAATAAGACGAAGCTTGTGGCTTCCGAAAGCTTGCCTCAAGCGTTATTCTCTGTGTGTTTATGCGAGTCGTCCCTCGAGCTATTTTTAGACGTCGTACACAAACGTCATCTAACTTTGTTTGTCCGTCAGCTCCTTAACCATCCCCACCTCTTGGGAGCTTTGTTCCTTACTTTTTCCTTGCACGTTCCTTTTAGCTCCAGAACTCAACTAAATTTTTTTTTCGTACCGTTGTTATAAGTCTTTTTCAGTATAGTTCTTTGACTGAGTGGTGGGGGGTGGAGGAAAGAAAAACCTAAAATGTGGTGGGGGCGTTATGGGTGATGGCCGCAGAAACATAAGATAGAGCGCAACAGTGGAAAAATTGCTAACCTGTCGCCCGTGTTCTTTATTTTAGGATAAGAAGTCACATACTGAAACGTGCACACACTTGCTTACATATACACATGTAAACACACATATATATGTATATATGTACGCAATCCTCACTTGTGAACATCGTGCTCTGCAGGTGCCCCCCATCCTGCTCCTAATTGTTTTTAACCCCGGGCTGTGTATATTGGAGCTGGATATTGTTGGGACATATGTGTCCTGTGCAAACTGTGAAAAGTAATATATGTTCCAAAGACGGCTGCGGTAATAGGATCGTCCTTCGTCCTTTACAATGCTCCCTTGTGGGCTCTATCGGGATTCTGGAATCAGGGCTGAGCCTGAACAGCGCAACACGTGTAGGTGCGGGATTCCTGTGAATTGTTTGCTCTGCAATTCCCTCTGACCCCTCCCAACCCCCCACCAACATCGGCCGGGAAGTAACTTGTCATCATTCTATTCTTTGTTTATTTTGCTAGCTCTATCTCTGGCTCCTCATGAAAATGCATGCGTGTGAAAGTCGTTCTAGTCTAGGACAATTTTGTTTTTGAATTAAACTTCATATGGAAGGCAACCAATAGTTTACATTTGCATCCCTGTAGCTTTGTATTCGAAGGATGTTGTTGGAGATTCATTCAGTTCATTTGGGGAATGATTTTATTACTTTTGACCAACTCACCCACTTCAAAAATGTGCGTGTGTAGCATTAGTTGTTTGGTATAAATGTTCAGCCTAGAATAAAAGGCATATCGCACTCCAGGTTTTTTCTTCAATCATCAGTGTATGGGTATTTTCCTTTATTTTTCCGCGGCACGGTCCTTTATTTTTCCCTTTGTCCCCTTCTTTCTTGTCTTCCTTCTTTACCTCGGTAGTCTAGGGAGTAAGGCGCCTGGCTACCATCCCAGAGGTCCCGGGTTCGAATCCCGGTAGCACCACGGTCCTTCGCTTTTCCCACCTTCTTTCTTCTTCCATTCCTCATTCCTCCTGTCATAGCCTTCCGCTAGCACTGCCCCGCAACAAATTTTCATAACGGGACTTCAATTTCACAAAGTTGATATCCCCAATTGCAGCCGACTGAGCCAGACACACAATCTTCGGGGCTAGCGGGAGGCAGCCTCGTTAGAGCTGTATGCCTCCTGAAAGAAATGGGTCCTGCTAACCAACTTACAAAAGCTGTGACGCCGGCAGTACCAGGCTACCTGATGAACAAGGAGGAGTACTATACGTTAGGTGAGGACCTGAAGTAAATGGGAAATTGGTACCCTATTATTGGGGCCTATTCTCTCAGTAAAATTTTATCATTTTATGTTATGTTATGTCATAACATAAAAGAATCCTCTAAAATCCTATTCTGTCCGACAAATTTTATTTTATTTTATCGATCATAACATAAAATATTTCCTGTTACGCTTCATAACATAAAATAATCTAAGCAGCACATTTTACAGGTATTTTAACCCATTTTATGAAAATAACAGACGGGAATTTGCGAGAAAGTAGTTTTCATTGAATTTTGAATTAAATTAAAAATTAATATGACAAAGGCATTAAGAAAATTGTATTTTGTCAGATACTGAAACAAGGCGCGCTTTGATTTTGTTTGTTTTCATTCATAATTTTATTTGTTTTTATTTTCAACCGATCAGCTGTTCAAAACGTAATAGAACCCATAGCGGATTGTACTAAATGTTTTATGTTATGTGTTCATAAAAAAATTCATAAAATAATTTTAAGAAAGCATGACAGAATACGAATTTTTTAAAATATTTTATTTTTATTTTATAAAGAAGAAATTTTATCGTCATAACATAACATAAAATATTATTTTATGAAAAATTAAAGAATAGGGCACATTAACCGATTGAGCCGGCGAGATGTCTTATAAGGGCAACCAGTAAATATTTTATTACTTCTTCATCTTATCTTTAACAAATCATTATCATTATGAAAGTTGGGGAAGGAATCCTACCTCAAACCAATTCATAAGGCATCTGATAATGATTTGTAGTCCAGTCAAATTAGTATTTTCTGATCTAAAAAAATATATCCCTCATTTTTTTTGGAATCGGTTAATTTTGGTGTTTTAAAAAAAATATTAAAAGTCGAGAACGATATCACCAAGGCGTAAAGAATTATTCAAGGTAAATACAATACAGTTTTTTGCGAATATCGCGCTTTCTATAGCTCGAAGGCCAATTACAGTTATTATGAAAATGAAAGATAATTAAATTCCCCAAAAAAAAGATATCTTTCATTTTTTACATAAAACGAACAGTTTAGGCAAAAATGTGCTTCAAAGTTTCCGCACAAGGCATATGCATATTAGCCCAGTCACTTTATACATAAACCTCTAAAAAAATCCAACTGGAGATTTTACAGCGGGACTCTCTTTATTTTGTGGTCACAAATAATTTCCCAAAAGTCCATAAGCCAACTGACCAAATACTCAAGCTACGGTCAAAGGTCACGAAAATGAGTTTTTCTTTAATATCTCTTAAATTATCGGTTTTACGTAAATGGCTAAGTAAAATTTGTTCGTGAGATAAACCTGCATGAAAATATCCTGTCGAGCTATTCGTGAAATAAGGCCCAAACAAAATTTGGTTAACAAAATGGGCATTTGAGTAAAATTTTTTTATATAAATAATCGGAATATGTACTCTCTTCAATAAAACAACATTCATTGGAAAATATTGAACGGTGTAGTTTCAATAACAATTTCAAAAAGAAACCAACAGATGGCCCACATTTTACCTGCATCAAAGAAGGCTAAATCTTCACGGGCTTGTAATAAAATAGAATTCCCGCGTCCGGGATCTCATTCATAAAGCTGACACAAGCATACACAACAAAATAGATGCATTCGTATAGAGTGGCGTATGCGTTGCTCCGCAGCTTGTCACCCCAATTTCTCGAAAACCATTGGTTCTACATAAATTTTGTATAGGACATTTTTATGCAGATTTATCTCACGAACAAAGTTTACCCGGCCAAAATTTACGTAAAACCGATAATTTACGAGCTATTTGAGAAAAACTCATTTTCGTGACCTTTGACCTTGAAGAATTTTTTAAGCCTTGGTGATATCGTTCTCGATTTTTAACATTTTTTTTAAAACACCAAAATAAACCGATTCCAGAAAAAAAAATGAAGGATATATTTTTTTAGATCAGAAGCCATTTTTAAGTCTAAAATGACTGGACTATTGATGGATAACTACAAAGGATATCCTGTCCTCAATCCTCAAGCTATTTGAAAAGAATTCATCTAGAATAGCATAACACAATATCAGAAAGAGGCGTTCGACCACTTCAAATCTCATGGTCTTAATCTCCGAACTGTGGTATGTAAAGCGGCCACCAAGGCCTTTGACAGAGTAGACCATCCTATTTTAATTGCTAAACTATTAACATTAAATATATCAGGTTCTGCCCTTGAATGGATAAAATGAAATCTCAACAGAAGGACACAGGTTAACAGATTCCTTTCATATGAAAACGAATTAATTGTCGGTGTTCCTCAGGGTAGTCTCCTCTATTCAATATATACCTTTCTTCGTAAAAATAACAGCTACAGTAAGACAAAGTATTGAATCTTATCGATCAAATTGCCCGTCGAACGTGCCCAAATACGAACGTCGGACGCTTAACATTCGAACATTCGTCGGACATTCGTAGTTCGAGCATAGGTCACACGATTCGTCCTATAAGGTTTATACAAAAACCGACTTTTTAAAAAACCAGTTTTCGAATTTCAGCTTTTCCATAAAACCGGTTTAAACCGGTTTCGAATTTTTTCAAAAATCAAGACAAAATAATGTAAAAACGGAAAACATAAGGTATACGTAAATATATACATAAAATTATTATAATAAAACATTAACAAAATAATGGGGCCTATTCTGTCAGTAAAATTTTATCATTTTATGTTATGTTATGCCATAACATAAAAGAATTCTCTAAAATCCTATTCTGTCCGACAAATTCTATTTTATTTTATCGATTATAACATAAAATATTTCCTGTTATCCTTCATAACATAAAATAATCTAAGCAGCACATTTTAGAGGTATTTTAACCTATTTTATGAAAATAACAGACGGGAATTGACATTTTCGTGAAACTAGTTTTCATTGAGTTTTGAGTTAAATTAAAAATTAATATGCCCAACGCATTAAGAAAAATGTATTTTGTCTGATACTGAAACAAGGCGCGCTTTGATTTTGTTTGTTTTCATTCATAATTTTATTTGTTTTCATTTTCAACCGATCAGCTGTTCAAAACGTAATAGAACCTATAGCGGATTGTACTAAATATTTTATGTTAAGTGTTCATAACAGACTTCATAAAATAATTTTATGAAAGCATGACAGAATACGAATTTTTAAAATATTTTAGTTTTATTTTATGAAGAATAAACTTTATCATCACAAAATAACATAAAATATTATTTTATGAAAAATTACAGAATAGGGCCCAATATCCTTAAAAAATTACAGAATTTAACAAATATTTTAGATTTTGGTAAATTATTATTTTACTTCTTTCTTTTTTTTAATAAATTAGAACTTTAAAAAAAAACCAAACAACATCAATATTGCTTAGTCGTGTCCTTATTTTGGGCACAAAATTGCCAGAAATATAATACTCTCACGCTTACTGTCTTCAAATCATTAAATAGTAAATCTAATATTTTTGTTCTTCTAAGTGTAAGCCCTTAGGCCTAGTACGGTGATCAGGCAAAATTTTCCCATCCCTTTAAAATGCATGTAAAAAACCTTGGCAAAATTTTACCTCAAGCACGGCAAAATTTGGATAGCGCAAAGCAGTATACCCTGTTCGTGTAAAAATTTGCCACAATAAGCATACTTTCAAGATTTTCTAGTAGATGGATTTTCTAATTGTGGAGACTTTTACTTGGCAAATTTTTGGCTCCAGAAATTATCTGGTCGTTTTTTGTTGGCAAAAAGTTGGACAGTCGGATTAAAAAGTCGAATGCAGCAGTTAAAATTTGTTTAAAATGGAAGAGGAATATTTATTTGTTTTATAATGAAAAGGCAAATTAGGTAAAGAAAAAACTTTCCACTATTCTCCACCACTCTACACTTGGGCAAAATTTTGCCTGAAAAATGATAAAAATGAAAAAAAATTTCCCGGTCACCGTACTAGGCTTAAGAACAAAAACTCTTGCAAATAATTACTACTTCCATAGCATTTGGCATCATATGGCTTTGTTTTCTTCTTCGTCACTTGTTTTACCATCGCAGTCATCTTCTGCAGCATAATTTTTATATAACATCCATAATATTTGTCCAGATAACTTAATAATGTAAATTTTTTAGTTAATGGAAGAAATTTACCAGAAGATTTTGTCCAAACAGTCGATGATATTTGTAAAAAGAGGAGCAGTGTAATTAATCCCGTGTCTCTTCTTTCTTCAATCCGTGCTTTTATGGCGTCAGACCTTTCGCTGGTACATACAACTTGCTGAGTATATTTTTGCTTACATTCAAATATGTATGTATAAATTTAGAACCGCCTAGTTTTTCTGAAAAAACCGGGTTTCGAATTGCATAATTTTCTTTTAAAAACCGGTTTTCAAAACGGGTTTTTAAAAACCGACACACCCTACGGTCCTACCATCAAGCGTCCAACATTGGAGCGTGTTCATAGCATCGTGTATTGCCGGCTTTACAAAAACACTCTTTTTACTTCGTTTTTTACTTCGTCCTTTCTTTGGAAGCACCCTTTGTACTACCAGTTTCTATGGTATTCACGACATTGTGCAATAACTAGTAGTCATAGTAGTAAGTTTAGTTTGAACGATAGAAGGAAATAGGAGAGGTACGAGTCTGAAGATGCCAAAGTAGATGGCGATGAACGTTACTGTCGAATTCTAGGATGATGTAGGAGTTCGGATATACACATTGCGTAGTGTACGCAAAAAGGAGGACTGCATTCAAAGAGCCTATGGAGGAGCAAATGATGCCATTGCGGATGAGTTTGATGGGACGGTTTTGCACCTTATCCAGCCATGCCAAGGCTGCTTTCGAGGAGCCATACGCAAACTAATGGTATGCATTGTTTGTATATCGTAGCTTGTGCTGCTGGCTAAAGGAAGAACTTGCATCTCTTACGAAATCCTATGCACTAGGATGCTTGCTTAGCGACTTGGAATGTGCAGAGCGTCAGTTAAAATGATGTCCAGGATTTTAAGAAATGGGTCACACCGTCCACAGAGACAAAAGGATGGTAGGTTTCATTACAGATGAGACAGTAACTTCGTTTTAGAAGCGTTGAATTTAACGCGGTTAGGCCCCCATTAATAATGAGTTCGATATCCCTGTTGATAAAGATAAAGGTGATCTCACTATCTAATAGGCAACATCTATCTCGTGCTTGTTTAATGTCAAAAGCGTAGCTGTAACGCAGAGTACCGTCATCAGCAAAAATGCGAAGTTCGTCGAAGATTGAGAACAAGTCGTTTGTAAAAATTAGGAAAAGAGTGGATGATAAGATTGAGAACCAGAAAACAAGCGCAGAGATGTTTTGGGGTTCAGATTTGACGCTACCTTCATGGAATGGCCATTTATGACGCCCACAATCCTGGTCTTTAGGATGAAATCGATACTAATGGCTTGGAGTTTAGTCAAAATGGCAGATTGTCATACTTTGAAGTAGCAACTAGTCCGGGCTCACCAAAGTAATAAATACTTTAGTTAAGGTGCTCTGTCACAGCCACACGCGAAGCGATTATTGTCTCTATGATTTTGAAGATAATAGAAGTTATTTCTATTGGGCGGAAGTTAGAGGGATTGTCTCCTTTTTTCGGTATAGGTTGAACATAAAGCTAGTTTCCAAGATCCTGGAGCAAAGGTTTAGCTATAGATGGTGCACAATTCTTGAGAACTACACCCGACTAGAATTTTGAGAGGTTTCATATGGGGCCCCTATGAGGCTAGCCCCACTGCCTATAGGGCCCACAAGAGGCATCTAACGCATTGCCCCATAAAGAATGCCTCATGCAGCCCCTGTGGGGAAAAATTATTGCTACCAGATCGCGAGTGAAGAAAAGAGGCTAAAAAATTTGAAAATTTCGGCATGAATATGTGAGCAATAACTACGGCGGTGTCGAAAGCTTTATATTTTTAAACCCGAGTGTCGTTTTACCAAGTCGTCCCCCAAATGAGTACTAATCAGGTCCAATGCTGCTTGACCTCCGCAAATTAAGGAGAACCGGTCTATTGAGTATGCTAAATGACAACTTTCACGGTCGCCAAAATAATTGCCTGAAGTATGATGCAATACAACAATGAAAAAACGAAAGTTTTGTCTGAGTAAAACTAAAGCTTAAGGTTAAAGCTTTTTAAAAAGCTTTCCGAATACGTAAAGCACATTTTGGATTACCCCATTTCATTTGTAGTAAGGTTTGCCTCGTGAAGCCCTTATGAGCAACTGATATAGTGGTGGGCGAAATGGCTCTTTTCAGTGAACTGGTTCGTTTGGTTCCGCTCACTAAAAAGAACCATTCAAAAGATCCGTTCATTCGGTTCATTTGGCTCATTTGTCGTAAATTTGGTGAAAACTTCAAAACACGGAGTGCCCTTAAATACAATTACAAACACACATACAGTTCAATACAAAACTAGACAAGCACCCACGTTTGAAAAAATTTGCTACTGATAAGAATTAATGAATTTCCTAATAAAATCAAACTTCCAGTTCGAACTAATTCACTCCCCTTAAGATATACTATATTCTATTCAAATAAATTAAAAACAATCTCCTCTTAAAATCTCTTTTCCGTTACATTTTATAAATAATCCTCCTACACTCGAATAATACAAGTGAAATTCTAATTAGAACTCTTCCTAAGTCTTAAATGTTCTTCATAAAACTTTTTAACTCTCATCTATTTCAAAATGTCTATTTCCAATTTGAATTGCTTAGAGGGAAATTGCAACTCACATCTTACATATCGTCAATACCAGCAAAACAAGTTCTCTGAGAAATATATCGCACCCCTTATGTATTCATTGTGATTCATTCATTCGCTCTTTTTTCAGATCATTCAAAAGTTCAGGTCATTTCATTAGAGACCCCTACATTTGGTTCTTCGTTCATGGTTCATAACACAGTTCAGTATCACTGAACCAGTGCAGTACCATTGAACGAGTGAACGGAACATGTACTACTTAGTGAACCAGTTCATTTGGCTCAGTACACTGTTCCGTTCAGTACGAACGGATCATTCGCGAACGACACAGCACTAAACTGATAGGACATACCTAACTTCAATATAGCTGATTTTTCTTTGTTTGCTGCTCATGAGTAATCTAAAGGAAAGTCCTTTTTCGGTATGCGCCTCATTTGGCACATGAAGCCTACACACCGCCCTCTTTAAATTCTAGTCGGTTAGGGGATATATTACCTGCGTTCCATTGGGCGATCCGGAGTACTCCGGAGTACATCACCAATGGAACGCGATTTTTTGATGTCAGAAGCAAATACATACGAGTAAAACGTAAAAGTGCAGGGGTAGTTGAGAGTACTCCGGAGTACTCGGGAGTAGAAAATATTACCTAATGGAACGCAGCTATTATCAGAGGCAGTGCATTTACTGACGTCAATCTCTTTAAGACATCCATACACATCACTAGCCCTGAAAAAAGGACCCTCGATGGGGAGCGGGGTCATACCATTATCGGGTAACGAAAAATTCGAGGCAAACGAGATGCTAATAAATCGGCATTGGATGAAACGAAATTCTTCATGATGGAAGTTTCCAAAGACCTGAAAGTTTTATTGCCAGTGGTAGAATTACATATCAAACTTCTTAACTTTCCTGATGATGGAATTACAGACGTTTTGAAATTTAATGTAATCATGACGAAGTGACTCCTTTGGAGAATTCTTGTACGCTTTGTAGGCGGCTTCTTTAGCTTTAATTGTGTTCATACATTCCCCATTAAAGTAACTATTTTGCGAAGGCGAAGGTAAAATGAGGAATTAACAAACATAATACCGCCGGCTTTACTGGAGATACAAATTTGGTATCACAAAGCAAGTACCATGCAATTCGATTCTTTGTTGAAAGTGATATTCTCTTTGTCTATTCTATTCTGTACATATCATTGTATCTCTTTTAATGCCAAAATGTCCAGTTTGTATTGTTTCACTACATTCCACACAATCCATATATTTCTATCACCTTTGCTGCTTTCACCATCAAGTTTACATTCCATGTTGCAATGTCCAAATCATTGGTTTACAAACAAATAATCTGTGCTTTATTAAACAAACAAGAGCTCTCTTACAAATACTTCAACTCAATGGCTTAACTTCTATGTACAATTGTGATACAGAACGCACTAAGGACGTCAGCTTCAATTGTCTCTAAGATATTTCAAATAGAACAGTTGAGTACACATATGACTGCCAGGTTGCAGGTGGATGAAAATAGATGTAAAATAAAACAAGCAATATACCAAAGCCAATAAACTTTCGCCTATGCACTTACTTCTTAAAATAGCTTCTCGGCTTCTCTACTTCCGGAAGTAAAAGGAAGTAAAACTCACTCGCATTCTTCCTCCAGTTCTATACACAGAACGAACATAAAAAAAACATTTCTTTTTTTTCTAAATGACACTACTAAATAAACTACTGTCACACATCTGGTAAAGTAAAGAAGGCATTTTATCATTGCGATATAAAGCTACAATACCAGAATGGTCTTCGTCCACCACTAGAACATTACATATACTCTTCTGGTACCAGCGCCATTGTTGACAGGAACAAGGTCTCGGTAAATTGGGCCAGATGACAATGCGATAAAAGGTCGGTGTCTATTCTACTCTATGCAGCAGTGGTGTTCTTTTGATGACGTTAAGGAAAAGGACATTTTTTACACCTGCACAATAGAACAAAGCAACAGGATAGTCAAGCATCCAATTCTGGTTGACATACACGTGCACGAATACATAAAGCGAAATTTTTGTAAGGATAGACAGCAAAAAGGAAGCTTTTTATGCTTTATGGACTCTCACTGTACTGAAGGAATGGTTTCGTCTCTATTTAATTTTGTTCAGAGTTAGTTTTTGTTCTGTTTATGAGTGTGCATCTATCTTCCCTCAGGCAAGAGGGCGGGGATCAATAGGTAATGGTCTCGACTTACATGCATGACCCTATCAAGTTCTGTCCCAGATTTTGTTGAATATATCAGAAAGTTTCAAATTCTATGCAAAATAATCAAATCCTTGAATCTCGTTTGCTGTTACCCAAATGCACCTTCATTCGTTTTTGAAATGTAAGCCAATCTTCAGTAGAATCATCCAAGGTTTTCTGACTTCGTTTCGTCATACCGTAAATGTATGTTCACCGACAAAAAGATTATTTGCTTAAAATTAATACGCATAAAATTATGAAAGGACATTACCTTAAAATCATAAACCATATCCACAAGTATAAATAATTTCCAAAGGTTAATCCGTCCAACAAATACATCAAAAAAAAATAACTGAAGGAGAAAATATATCGAAAATAATATTTTCGGTTGTTTTCTTTTGCATTTTTAAAGGATTTATCTTGATATCTTAAAAGCGGGAAAAAAGGAAAGGATTTATAATAAGAAGTGAATCCTGCAAGCCAAAGTAGCATTTTAAAAATTTATGATAACTTAAAGTGAAATCCAAAATGAAATTTAAGAAATGTCAAAGGTCGCGGCCATATGATGGAAGATGAATTCTTGATTTTGTTCTTTGGTAAAAATCGTTTAAAATAAAGCACGGATTTGGGAGTGTTATCTTAACATAAATGTGATAAAAAATCTGAACGTTGATTTTAAATTTAAAACCAGTGATTATATTAGGACTGGGGTCGGGTAAAGTCTTGAAACCTTCTATGGTTTCTGTTTGGAAAACTGAATCAAAAAGTTTTCACAAAATTCTTTTGAGCAAGCTTAATTCCATTAAGGGAGTTATGCAGAGATCGGATCTAGGGACAATCAGAGTTCGATACGTCTGGACTATACGGGAAATGCATCGAGAATTCCAAACCAAACTATTTAAATTTTTTCGAGTCCTCAAAAAGTATGCTTTCGGGCGTTGCTGTGATGGAAGACAATATTTTCATATTATTCAGCTCGGGCCATTTCCGTTAAATTGCCTGACGTATTCACTTTAGTTGTCCACAGTAAAATAGACAATGAATCATCTAACCAACTGGAAGTACCTCATAGTGAACGAGTCCCTTCCAGTCTCAACACACAGAATCACCTTTTTCAAAGTCAATATTGGCTTCGCTTGATTGTTTTGATAAAGTGTCTTCACAGTTAACAGCATTATACACACTATTCTTGCACTAAGTGAAACCCAAATCACATCGGATTCACATTTAGATCGATATCAGGTAACTGAGTATACCAGTGGTTGGCAACAGTCGACTTTTCCAAAGCACCAAAAAAGCTCTTGTAAAGCTCTTGTTAATACCCCTCACTCGAATTCAAAGCGAACTCAAATCTTGTCCCACTCGAACTCACAAGTATGATAGGAGGGTCTCTGGAACTACCTTGGTGGTTCGTTTGGCTTCCAAGGAGTGCCGTTGTCCAACACCGAGGTTTACCTTAGTCAGGCGCGGATTTAATGGGGGGGGACACGGGGGGTCATGACCCCCCCCCCCCAAAAGTACTCGCTGTTTAAAAAACAAAATTGACCCAACTAAAAAAACAAAAACAAAAAATAACCTAACGACCAGAACCGACCGAACTTTTTTGCAAATAAAAAAACGACCCTTTTTTTATCTGATAGTGTAAGCTCAAGTGTCACCCTTTTGGCCTTATCATGGTTGGCGAGTTGAAAAAATGACAGCGCCGTTTATCGTTCTCATTTTTCGTACCATAATTGGCGAATGCAGCGACATGACAGTTTTCGACAAAACCTTATCATTGTTGTCGCTTGAAAGTTTTTAGACATTTCTGATAATTAAAAAATTTATAAAATTACATTATTTATTCAATCTATTTAAAAAATATTTATTCAATCTAGTCACTTGACAGTCGTGAAAAACGCAGCTTTGTCTCTTCAAACGCCAACTGTGATACGCCTGAAGGCGTTTTTCCCGACAAATGTCAGTTTTTTCGAAAGCTATGATTCCGTTTTACAGTCGCGCGCCACATCTCACTTCAAGCGCCAACCATGATCAGACCCTTTGTACTACTAGTCCGTCATGTCATGTCGTACACGTCATAGTACATTGTACAATGTCTAGTATTAAGCTTAGCTCGAAAGATAGAGAGAGATAGGATATATTAGGGGGAGTCGGGTGCAGTGTCTCTATATGTAAATCGAGCGTTACCGTGTTGCAAGGGCAAAAATACGGTGTTTCTAGACACGGTGAATCTGCTAAAAATGTATCGTGTAATTTTTCGTCAATTTTATTCAAAAATTCCACTTTTTTTTGATAAAACTAAATTTTTTTTGTCAATACAAACAAAAAGAGTTTTATCAAAAAAAAAGTGGAAGTTTTGAAGAAAATTGATGAAAAAATACAAAAATTCATGATTTTCGATTCGATGTTTCCACTTTTTTCAAGTTTAAACATTTTTTCTTGTTCACCATCATAAAGTGCATAAAAATCCTACACTTAAATTAAAAAGGAATCTCGTACGATGCAATGCACAAAAGTTATTGGCCAATCAATTTTCAGATTTGAGGTTAATTTTTGAGACTTGTGGTGGATATTTTGGCTTAAAATTTTTATGAGTTATTGTCCACATTATAAAGTAAAATTTCTGAAGATTTTATCAATTTTTACTTAAAACATCCAAAGTTGTATCCAAAAAACAAAAATTTAGCAGTTTCTTCAGTTTTCAATTTTCTTTGAGGTTATGTGTGCAGGTTATAATTTCATTTTGTAACCGCTGATAGGTAATGTCATAATGAACAGCCTAAATTTTTTTCGCTTTCTTTGGACCTACACATACCGATAAATTCTGATCTGTATTTAGAAAGAACGACCAAAATGGTAGATTTTTTACAAAACGGGCCATAATTTACGTAGCGGTTGCAAGAGAAAAAGTCCATTTCGTGTAGTATTCGATGTAACTAACATTTTGAAAAAAAAATTTGAGACTGGAAACAATTTCTTTTTCACTAAAATTTGATGCTTATCTGACTTCACTATTAGTAAAATCCGTAAAAAATGCTTTTTCGATTTTTTGAAAATTTGTAACCGAAAAGACCCCTTAATCCACCAGAAAATTCGGTTAGTTTTGTTCGTTTTGTTAATTTTGTTTTTGTTTTTTAGGAGTAGAAATTTTTTCCGCCACTTTTAATTCCGTGACCTAGATCCGCGCCTGACCTTAGTACAGAACTTCTCCAACCATAGCATATATTGTGAGTGACATGGACTTCAGATGATGTACAATAGTTCACCATCCGATTTTAATGATCTTTAGATTAAATATTTCTTCGTAGCTACGCCATATTCTTCTGTTCTCTAAACAAAAGTCCTAGTATTAGTAATGAAGCTTCTCCTTCAGCCTTCGATATTATTTCCGAACGAATCTCCTTTTCCTTCTTACCCGAATTGTGAAATCATTGTTACGAGTAAATTAAACGTTCACAATTTAAATTGGCTAATTTCGTCAAATGTCACCAGTGTTTCTGGCAAAGATGTCAAGCTCTTTGCAAACTTCAGTAATTTACATCGTAGTCTGGACTGTCAACCAGTGTTGCCATAGGGGGGTTTTTTCCCCCAAACTGGGAAAAATATTATGCCCTTGCGAAAAATTGGGGAAACAAATTTAGTCGGGAAAACATTGGCGAAAAATTGATTCAGAGGTTTTAAATCCATTTTTGCTTATTATGCTCTGCGCTGATAAAATTCGAACCAAGAAATATATATTTAAAAATAAAGAATGCAATTATTTGCATAAAGAAACATGAAATTCTCAAATTTAATACATTTTTAATACAAAACCTTTAGTAAAAGTTTATCGAGAGCTAAAAAAACGACAGACCCTGAACTGTTGTTATTACCGACCGAACTTGTGTTTTTCGAAATTGTGTTTACGATTTTATAGAACTGCGTTAGTTTTTTCGCAGAAACACTTTTTAATTCAGTCCAGCCAGTAATTCAGTATGAGCCAGAAAAGATTTTTAACTAATAAAAAAATGCCTCGACGAATTGAAAAAATGTCAACTAGAAAATATAGAAAAGCTTGGGAATCCGAAACAGAATTTTCAGGTAAAATTTTGTATTCAAATCATCCAAAATTGAGGCGAGGCGCACCGGGTCTAGCTGGGATAATAATATTCAATGTAATTTATAATTGCAGTCACATTTTAAAAATGGGAAAAATTTGTTGGAAAGGTATAATTTTGGGGAATTTTCACACAAATCTTGGGGAAATCACTTTTAGTAGGTTTGGCAACACTGCTGTCAACATGCCATATTCTCTGCCAAGTTATCCTTGTTTGGGTCTTGAGTAATCGAGATTTGGCACTCATGCACACATGTGTATTCACACCTCTACGCAAAGTCACAATAGAAATTCTGCGCATACAGAACTTCTTCGTGAATTTTAACGGATGCACAATTTTTTCAAAAGTGGATTTAGTGCGTGCATATCATGACATTCCAACTGCCCTCATTACGCCATTCGGCCTATATGACATCAGAGAGTCGTCTGGTAAACAAAACCCTGTGGCAGATTATTTGTCGCGCTCACTTGCAACCGATAACACTGACTCAGTCACCTTCAACCTGCCTACACTAGCTCAGACTCAACAAGGTGACACCGAGTTACAGCCTCTATAAGAGCACCCGAGCAACGGCTTACGGGCAAAACTAGTACTCACATCAATACCATTGACTTCTCATTAGTTCTAGCCTAACCCAGCGGGAAATAGAAGCATTCACTGATGCATGAAGAAGCTATCCTTGTGCATCTTAGAAGTGCTTCCCTTCCGTGTCCCTATCCATATCTTTTTTACCATTGCATGTCATTAGCAAGAAGCAGTTTCTTCGATTTTCTTCTAGTTTGCTTCCTGGAAAGCTATTTTGAAGATTTAAGTTTTGCAAGCAGCAAAGCTTTCATTTTTGCTTTTTTGTGAGCTGGGAAAAAGGTTTCGCTCTTCGTTTTGGAATAATAAGGATACAAATAGATTTCAAAAATAAATATTTTTATTAAATTTAAATTACATACACACAAAAAAAAATAAAAAATTCAACACTTTTCACATGACTAATCAAAATCACAATTATAAAATCACAATTACTATAATAAATTATAAACCGCGAGACTTCTTTTACTGAGCGCACAATTCTAAATGGACATTTTTCAAAAGAGAATGTGTCACAACAAAGGAAAACGTTACGAATCGAAATGCAGAGAATCTCTTAAAACAGAAAATTTACCAACAAAGTTGAAAATGACTTATTTGTAGCCACATGCATAGGAAAATCTTCCAAAATGCTTCTGCAGCGCAACCAGGAAGCACTTCCAATTTGATTCCAAAGGAAGCTGCTTCCACTTTTCCCGCTGGGAACATATCCACTCTCTTAGTAGGCTAGCGTTCGTTTCAGAATATAGCCTATTAGTCCGGGGAAATTAGCATTTTAAGGAGACAAAATTCCAAAATGGCTGAAAATTGGACCACAGCTTCCTTGGGACTTTTTAAGAAAACAATTTCGGAATCACAAAAAATAAAACATGGCCGCCGAAGATATCAGTTTTTGGCCAAAAATCACTCAAAAACTGGTTTTTTCGAAAAAAAAAATTTGATCAGTTAATACAAAACGTTATTGCCTACAAAAAGCTCTCTTGTCATTTTTTCGAAAACCTAACCCTTTCGAAGTTATTCAAGGTCAAAGTTTCCAAAAATCACTTTTCGGCCAAAAGATACTTTGAATAATTCGGGAAGGTCAAGATTTTCGAAAAAATTTCAAGAGGGGTATTTTGTAGGCAATAATGTTTTGCATTGATGCCGGATTCATCGTTGCGGATGAGTCGCGCCGCACAAATTTCCCAAAATCAGCTGAACTACGATTCAATTGTTGTGGATAAAGTGTGCCGCAGATTTTGTATAATTTGACATATATTTGTATAATTTGTCAAAGTTTTGTTGGTAAAATCCTAAAATGTTAGTAAGTAAAAAATTAGTAGAATCTTAAAATATCTTGTTTTGAGACTACAGGTATTTTCATATCATACAACAAAAATGACAATTTAAAAAATCCGCGGCACAAAAGTTGAAGTTGAGTCAACTTTTTTCCAGAGAGGAAAAAAATCCCAAAAATTTCCCAAAATTGAGAAATGCTCAATTTTTCATACAAAAAGTATGCGCGCGCATAAGCGCGGCACAACTCATCGGCAACGATGAATCCGGCATTTTACTGATCAAAAAAAAATTCAAAAAAATCCAAAAAAAGACAGGGATATAACCTGAATTCATCGGTACAGAAAAAATATTGAAACACCTATCATTTTGGTTAAGTGGGTCCTTTTCGATCGGACTTTTGAAAGTTCGGCGGTGGCAGCACAGAAGTCGTTTCAATTCATTTTTTACGAGTTTTAAATGTAAAAATTCAATGGCAAACTCGAAACAGATGACTTGAAACGACTTCGGTGCTGCCACCCCTAAGTTCTTTGAAAGCGTATCCAAATATGAACAATCCTTCAAGGCTCGTGTCCTGTCAATTAATATTTCTTACAAAGGAATTTCATTGAATTCTTTTTTACAACATTGAATTAATTTTATTTCTGCCTCAACAATTTTAATTACTAAAAGGAGTTTTTACACTAATCGAAGATGTCCGCTTGCTAAAATATAAAAGCAAACATAAAACTTAAGTAAAAGAAGCGAAATAGAGAAATTTTCCTTGAACTCTTTCTTTTTTCTTGCTCGTAATGAAGGTAAAATGAATATAATTCAAGGTAGTAGAACCAAGGTAACGTATACATAAAAGGGAAAAACTTTCGCTACAAATTTTATTCATAATAATTTTCTTTTCCTGCAATTCTCTCTCTCTCATTCTGCATCTTTCACATCTTCTTCCGGATAGTTCTGTTTTATAGCGAAAGTTTTATAAATAAATCTTCAACTTCTTAATGAAGGGAATCTTGAGCGTCTGATGTTTGCTTCCTTATATTTCTCGTAAAAAAAATAATAATATTTTTGCTTTTTTTTCGTTTTTATTTTTCATCCAACAACAAAACAAAAAAAAAGAAACTGACTTTAATTTAGATGAAATGAAACACTATACTACACAAAAGTTTAAATAACTTTGTGCAGAAAACGTAACTGAAGTGTGGAGAAATGGAAAAGGACAAATTTGAGTTTGAGAATAGTTTTTAATTTGTTGTAGAAAATGTTTTTGTCAGAAACTATTTTTCGTATATCCTTGATGTAAAAGTTAAATCTATTAATTTTTCCTTTTTTACATTGGAAAAAACAAATTACTTTTCTGCATCCAATAAACAATTTTCTTTGTATTTCACAATAATTAATATTTAGCTAATAACTAAAGTAGCTTACGACCGGCAATTGTTATTTACATTTAAATTGATTAAAAAATTATGCATCAATTACGAACGTTTTTACAAATGGAAAACATTCTTAGATAAAGTGAAAAAAAACACACCAAATTCCTGGAAAATTGTGCAAATTTATAATCGGCAAGCACCTACCCATATCTCATTACATTCTGCACGCAACAATTCAATGTGGGATTGAAGTTGCTGAGTTGGAAAAAAAAGCGAGAAAAAAAATAAAAATAATAATAATATTAATAAAACAAAGGACGAATGGAAAAACGTGTGTATTTTGTGTTTTTTTGTTCTGGAAAAGCTTTTCAATGTGAACATTAGCAGAATGAATTTTATGAATAATAGATATATTGTTTGTACATAGATAATTTATGTTATGCTAAGAAAATGCTATGTTTTGCCTTCAAGGATTTTATGTTATGCTTTGTTACTTTTTTTAAGGAAAAAAATCAACAACCAAAACAATAAAAACAATGACAGTTGATGTCTTATTTCAAGGGGATTTTTTTGTGTTAGAAAATATTTCTTTATAAATAGAAAACAAAAATAAATTCAATTTTATTGCCAAGGATAAATTTGTATATATTTTCAAAGTTTTTTAAACCTTTCACGAAGAACAACCTACGTATGAATTGGTATTTGCATGTTGTTAAATATTAATAATTCATATGGCTTCATTCAAGGGGGATTGATTGAGAATTAGTAAAGTTTAGATTATAGGAAAATGTTATAATATGACGTTTAGAAGTGTTATGGGAAAAAACATGGTGTTTAAATACCAAAATAGAATACTGGTCGTATGCGCTGCAATCAGTAAACCTGTAGTCACCTATGTAGTCTTAGATAAGTGGGAAGGGATCCAAAGGAAAAATAATTATAGGTTACTTCAAAACTTAAAACACTTCAAATTTGTACTCCAGACCAATGAACAGGGGTGTGGTGAGCTTTTCGTGCCTGGAGGTATGCAATGGGGGTTTATGCCCATGCTGGCTTTTGGTGCCTACAGGTATGCAATGGGGTTTATATCCGTGGTGTGGTGAGCTTTTGGTGTCTGGAGGTATTCAATGAGCATTCATTCACGAGGGACCATGGTTCTGGAAGCACGAGCTTTTTTCGGGCAAGGCGAGCGTGAGAAGTGTCTCCGCGCGCCTCCCTTGCCCAAAAAAAAGTTCGTGCTCCCAGAACCATGGTCCCTCGTGTATGAAGCCAATGGTGTTTAGGTGCGTTGGGATATGCGCTTAAGTGCTTCCGGTGGTTGTGAGCTTTTGATGCCCAAAAGTGGAGTGCGGCTATGCAATGCTGCTTAAGAGCAATATCGAATAGGTAAGAAAAGGGTGTATGGTCAATTTCGACTACTAAGTTTCAACTACTTTTTCAATGGAATTTTTATTTATGGTACTTCTAAATTCGGATATTTCCGTCAATATTCTGCTTGAGCTATCATTAATATTGTTACATTGAACTTCGCAAAGATGTATTGGTTTCTAAAGGTTTACGGCGTATTAAGATGCTTGGGCCAATTTTAGTAAGAGAAAAGTTGTGTATGTGTGTGTATGAAATTGTTCTTCAGTGAATAATTTTCAAATACAAAGTTGGACTTGAAAAATAAACGACGATCCTATTATTTTTAGTCATAGAGTACACCAGTGGCGTAGCGTAGTAGGGGCGGCAAGGGCGGCCCGCCCCGGGCAGCACTTTTAGGGGGCGGCAAAATTTCACAATAAATACAATCTTGAAAATATTATTTTTGTCGCACCTACGAATCGGATCGATCGGAATTTTTTATTAGTTATACTGTGACGAAAGCGGAGAGTCCCCTTTCTTTAATTGAATGTATAATAATGACAGCTCATTGTAGCGACTGGCAACACTATCTGTACTGACTTGTAGGGATTCCCCGTATTTTATTTTGTTGATTGTTTATGACTAATATTCAACGAGAATGACTTCTATCATATAAAGAATAGTGTTCAATATTGTACGAGGGTCGTCTCCAGTTCCACTATTTTTTTAAAACCGTGTCGTTGGCAGGAAAAGTCTGGGTGTCTCAGGGAATTTACGTCTGAGTGTAGTGGCAGCACTGTAAAATTTCTATGCGCGTGCGTCGATTGATCCGACAGTCAGGCTTCAGCCACTAAGGAGACTCCACTCGCTTTTACCGCCAAAACACCAAATAAAGCGAAAGTTGAGGAATCCGGGAAATGGCAAACGTTCTTTTGAGACTTCAAAGGGGTGTTGTTGATCAATTACCTGCCCCATGGGTAGTAGATAAAAAATTTCATAACAAAAGAGCATGTTTTCGTTAATACGCGCCGATTGGCATCTCAACAAAGTCAGTATCCTGTTTGCTACTCGCGATATTGGGCGATACAAAAATCGCGAACTTCGTTCAAATAAAATAACGGTTCGACCGATTTTTATGAAAATCTTTTCAGATTATAGCTTCGGTAATACGCGTATCGTCAGCTCAATGAAGCCAATATCATTTTTGGTTGGCGTGATATCGTGCAGGTACAAAAATCACTTACGTCGTATAAACAAAGAAACCGCTAGACCGAATTTTATGAAAATCTTTTCAGATTGTAACTTTGGTAATACGTTACGACCGGCACCTCAACGAAGTCGGTATCGTTGTTGGCTTGCGCGAAATCGTGCAGGTACAAAAATCACTTACCTCGTTTAAACAAAAAAACGACTCGACCGAATTTTATGAAAATCTTTTGAGATCATATATATTTCAGTTAATACGCTTCAATCGGCACTTCACTTCGGCAGGAAAAACTGACCACATACGTACGCACACACACACGCATATTTCTTCTCAAATTTTTGCTTAAAATGCTATTGGGACCTTTAAAAATGAAAATAAGTTGAAAAATACGATTTCGATTTTCTGACCGATTACAATAACTTCCCTATAAACTAGGAAGTTAATAAGAGGGCGGCAAAATTTTCTTCCGCCTCGGGCGGCTGACCCCCACGCTACGCCACTGGAGTACACTATCGAACAGTAAGTTCTAGTCGGAAAAACAAGTAATAGAAGTATGGAAAAACATGTGATTGTATTGCACTGTCTCTCATTTAACCTGCCCCAATAGAACGATGACTTCATAATTGGTCAGGAGACTGTTTCTTCTTAATGTGCGATGGCGGAAAAGAGAGGGTTAAAGACTTTCTTTCAAGAACGAAGACAAGCGAATAGGGAAAGATAACAAGGCGTGATAATTGAAAAGGCGAGAGGCCATGGCGCTCAACAAGGTCGAATCCTAGCCTGTTGGATGGCAGCTGGATGTCTTAATCCCTATAATTATACTCCTGAGATACTTCAACTTATAGATCTGCAAAAGTTGTCCGCTTAGAAAACTAACTCTATATGTAACCTAAGCGAGACTTCCGACAGAAGCTTGCGAAACCATTTTAGTAAAAATGTTATTAAAGGCGACAACCCCATTATTGAAAGGGTACTGTTTTGTGCGGCACTGACGTAAAACCTTGGCAGTATTCTTAGACTTTTTATGCAGTCCGTCATACTCAGATAACGTATTATATCTCCTATTTTAAGCTTTGTAATATCTCCTAAGCTCTGTAGGAATAGTTTTCCAAATCAAACGGCGTCTGATCCTAGACAGAGTCGGGCCACTGTTGCCTCTTTGGCTCCTGCCTAGCCCCAACTGCGACAGTGCGTTTTATATCGTATTCTCAAACTGACTATTATCTTGTGATAATTGGCACGATTCTGACTATGTGCTTGCGCAGCCTTGCCAAGAAGTTCCGTGATCTCTGCTTGCGGCAGTCAGGCCAAATCTTTCTAGTCTTAGCACATGATGTTTAACAGCTCCACCTATGCCCTGCTAAGGAAAGTGCATGATGATATCTCTTTTCATCCATTGAGTAAAAGGTAAATTCTGCACAGTCATGCGTCTAAAATAGTTGCCCTGTGCCTGTACCCACTGAAGAATTATACTGCAACTACAGCCGCAAGACGAGAGCTCCTTCAAACCGCACGTAGTTCCCTTATAACCGCTTGTATGTCCGATCGAGTCTTATTTTTAGTCAAGCGTCATGCTAGTTGCGGGATCGTGCAGGCTAGCGCGTGCCTGGTGCATACTAGGTGCGGCGAGTTTCATTTTTACTCGGGTAACAATTGGTAAAAAAATGATATCTGCGGTAAGGTGTAGTAAGTTCTATAATTTATAAAATTATGTAAAAAAGCGTTATTAACCTGTGGTTTCATAGAATAAAAATATAAGTAAACATTAAAAAATGGTCAAGATTAATAAATTGTTAAATATCACTAAAATTACCAAATATATCACGATGGTTGATTGAAATATCAAAACTAAAAAAAACTTCTAATCCGTATTACTAATTTCAATCTACTAGTCACTAACACCACCAAAAACAAACAAAAAACGAACACCAATTCAATTTTCCTTTTTGTGTGTGTGCCTCAATTCGGATCCTTTTTATCCAATCGGAAGCTTGAATCAATGTGAAACTGTGTACATATACAGTGTTATGCCTACAGGCGTGACAAGTGCTATTTCGATGAAAATTGGATTAGGCTCAATTAGTGTGGAACACTTCTTACCTGATGATATAAAATACCTGTACACAAGCTTCCTGCCTTCCTTTTGTAAATAGAAAAGAGTCATGAAGCTATACCATGGATGGCTGTGTGTAAGCTGTAGGTGCGTTTTGTTTCTGTTTTTCTGTTGTTGATTATGCCATTGGGGAAATGTGTTTCTTTGCCCTTGGGCCCTTCATTAACTTTGTCATACACAATTTATACAAGTGGTGATGGAGCAGTTAATTTATCTATTTATTTATTTAGTTTTTTTTTTGTGTTTTTGGACAGAGGTTGTTTTATAAGTATAGTATCGGAATAACAAAAGTGTAGGACTTGAAAAAATATCTGAATTTGGATATGTTTTTGTATGTTAAGGTCTTAGGGATTTGATTTTGATGTTGTTTGAGAGGCTGAATTGAATTCGAGACGATGGAGGACTGAATAGTTACAGCATGGATAACTTTGTGATAAACTAACAAAATCTTTTGTTAATACTTGTGTTTTTACTTGCTTTGAACACACTTAATGACAGATTGGGATGGAGCCACGTTTTAGCGGTTTTAAGCATCCCGACCCGGATAAACTCTTTGAAATTAAGTGAGCATAATATAAGTTGAAAATTAAAGGTAATTTGGAAATACATTAAACTAGACTTGTTTTTTTCAAAACAGAAACACAAATGTGATTGTAAAACAAATTGACGGCCACGGAAGCATAGGAGCCTTGGCGCCCGACTACCATCTCAGAGATCCATGGTTCGGCTCCGCGCCGCGGCATGCTCCTCTGTCGTTCCATTTCCTTCACATATGTATATGACCTTTGTTTCCATTCCTAGTAGACTGATTCACGAGATAGCCAGAAGCATAACCAATTCGGAACATCTCAGCTTCATCAGTGGCAAAAACTGATCATGAAGGTGCCCAATTCGAATCGAATCTCTTCAATGAAGTCGCCAAACTACTCGGTACTCAGCGAATCAGGACTACCGCCTACCCTCTGCAGGAAAATGGGATAATCAACGGTTCCATCAGAAATCTGCCCTTAATGGCACGGGACAACACTGTTCATTGGGGTGAAGACTTGCCCTTGGTGATGCTAGGCAATCAAAACCGACTTACAATGCTCACTAGCAGAGCTTGTTTACAGCCAAAATCTGAGATTTCAAAATCCGATTTGCATCCCGACTGATGAAACTCATATGCCTTCGTTTTCATATGTAAAACCTAAAACCCAAAAGGATATTTACATTCCAACAGCCCTCGGCGATCTCGACAACATATTAATACAAGTCGATCGTTATCGGAAACCTTTCAAACCTCATTCCAGAAGCCCCTACCATGTAATGAAACGATTACGAAAACATTATTTATCGATAGGCTAAAACCACTCTTCGGTTGTGAATGACAAGACGAAAGTAGGTATTCCGAGACTTGGGTGTGGGAAAAAACTCTGTTTGACTAATTACCCATTAAAATGTAATAAAAGCCATTAAGTAGGCAATTAACACACATTTTAATGACCTTAATGACCTTGGTCCAAACCGGTGAAAAAGGTTTTTCCCACACACAAGTGCCACAATACCTACTGGCGAAGCCGACTTTTCCAAAGCAGTAGTATTCTGTTAACACTACACTGGGGAGAGTATGTGGCAGCCGCGTACAACTAACGGGTTTCCTCAACGCGCAACACTCGGTTCGTTTCTCGATCATAAGAAACATTCACGGTCCACGTCCAGTTTGCCTATAAACTTGTCATCCATACTTATTTACTCATGGAATGTTGCCCCGAATAACAAGATCCTGCTCCTTACTATCATTGGGGACTGGCTAAGAACTTGAAGAGCAGCCTTGTCTTCCTGGGTGTCGGGCCAAGAATAAGGGGTTTGGAGTTCGCCAGACCAGATGTGGTTCTCCAGTGTTCCGTATAATTCATCAGAGTCCGAACGTCTGGCGCCCTTTTTGACCCAAGTAGATGGTCCCCCAATAGTCGGTTTTAGACCTATGGAAACAGAACCAGTGCACAGTCTGGCCAAGGCATCCGCTTGATAATATCTAGCTTATCAAGGGCACGATGACAGCTCCGGAGAGAGACTCCCTGCTGCTTGGCTAGGTAGTCACCTTTCTCGTTCCCATCTATGTTTCTATGTCCGATAACCCAAATGAGAGTCATGTGCTTTCTACCGAGCCTATTTATCTCACCATTGCTCCACTAGGATGTAGTTGGCTTAGTAAGGAAATAATTAATCTTCATGCTTTAACTAAAAATCTGAAAAATAGCTACTTACTAAACAAACTAGATCTACAACATAAATATGCTTAGATTGTACACTTATATTGATCCATCTGATAATTAAATTTAGGCATATTATATAGGGTGAGGGATTCCAATATGGCTTAGCCTTAATCTCCAAAAACATTCACACTTCCACGGTTTGCTGATATAGTGAACAACCCACGTGATGTTGTTGTTTTTGTGTAAAAGGATCAATATCCACCGCCTCCAGTTCAATAACATCATAGCACAATTTTTAATACCAATATTCACGTCACATCCATTTTAGAGTTCACATGAGCAAATATTTAATTTAGAACTGATTTTGACGAAACAAAAAATATTTTGTACAAAAGTCTGCGGATTTTAATAAAGTTCAAAGTGTGTACTAAAAAACATCGGGAGAATTCAAAATAAAAAAAAATATAAAAAAAATCTGAGCATCAATAGGGAATTGTCCCTTTGGGCATCCATTCCGATTCGTTTGTTAACAGGACCCCAAGAATAGAAACATTAACTTGACGCGCTTTGGGGGAAATTTCTGATAACATAAATGGCGATGGGTCTTATCAAGGATATTCCATAGTCCTAGAATATTATACTTGTACCTACTACATAGGCATGGGTTTTTGATTCACAGGTCCTCGAGGTATGAAATTCAATTATAGCCCAACATAACAGCAGCGGAAGGATGAGGCGACAAAGGAACGCTTAAAGTTTTGCCTTGGTGAGCTGTGAGAGACGTTAGCATATCCATTCCAAGAAAATTTAGCCGTTACGTCATAACGCTCCGGAGCAATTTCATCAAGATATGTAAATACGATAGGCGTAGGGAAAATGCGAGAAAACAACAGAAGAACGGAGGAAAGATCAGAGACTTTGATGGCATTATGTAAGCAAATATTATTGAGGATTTTCATGGGAGAAGAATTTTTTAATACCAAAAACGATTGGGATCCAGCCTACTCAAATGCGCTAGATTTGCTTTCAAATTGCCATGGAATAGAGCAACTATATTCGAATTAGGCTGTTTGCACAAGTATAAAAAAAACAACAACTTGCCCTCAGCTATGTACGACTTACGACCTTTTTTTTACCATTTGTGGCTATTTTTAGATATTAACACAAACATACAAAAAAAAATAGAAAAAAATCACCAAGGACATTTTCTCCACAGTTGAGAGGCTCTTCAACAATTTCATCTAATTCTAATTTTTCTGGGAATATCTACTTCAATTTTTTTTTTGGTTCTTGGATACACAAAAATATTTTAAAAGACTTCAGAATAATTGACAAATATACAAGAAAATCGTTTATGAAATGTACTTATACAAACAGAGCTACAGATCCACCCCCAGCAGTCGGACCACATTATTCCTGTAAAGTAGTAATATAAATCAGAGTGAAAACATGAAAAACACGCAAAACCCCCAGTAAAAATAACAATCACCAGGTTGATGGAAAAAGGTGTTATGGACCAACAGTTCACACCACTACTAACTAATCTGTTCAAAGGGGTGAGCTTTTTGGGGGGTGTATGAAAAACAAGAAATTATTCGTAATTTTCTTCATTAATAATGGATTGTTAAAGCACTTTACCATAATGAAAATGGGACCAACTAGAACCATCAGAATTGAATAAAAAAAATACCTACAGCGTTATATACGACCAATTTTACCCTCCCTCACTCTATCTATATCTTAGCACAGCAAAAAAAAACGGAAGCAAGGACGACTACGGAAAAAGAAGATAAGATGCTGAGATTAAATAATGAGAGGATCGCTGCTTTTATTACTAAAATAACTCACAAATATTATGAGAGTAGATTAGATTTAAATTTTCTGAAATATATCTCTCTCTCGGGCGCACATTAACAATTTACGTTTTATTTATTTTATTTATTTTTTTTTACTCTTCTTCCTTGCACAAAAATGTAGAATTCCGTGAAAAGCAAATGATGTCCATTCTTTTTATAAAAGTATATATCTAACACCCTCATTTAGTTAAAAAGATGCTAAAAGCCTGTAAATAATATATTTGAGAAATTAGATTGGGGAAATAAAATTTCTGTTGATGTATATAAATCATGGCGAAAAAATTCAACTCAATTCGACATAAGCTCTTTAACTTTTTTTCTGTTTTTTTTATTGTATATAATTAGGAGAGAATTTAAAAGCCTTTTTTGTTAAAAAATCGGACAATTTAATGTTAAATTATTTTTAAATTTACTTTTATTTATTTATTTACAATATTACGCCTTATTTCGTGGCGTGTTGTCAATAGTAGGTATGGCGACAGTTGAGCCTGGGAACCAGAATCTGTTTGGGCCTTGTCATCCAATTGTTTTTAGTTATTTATTTTCAATATTACCCGCCAATTCGTAATTTTAGACTCCGTCTGTTGAAAATTAAAGTGGAAATAGCTTGGAGTGTTGACAACAAGAGGTGTTGTTAGTAGTAGGTATTGCGTCGTTTGGGCCTTGGAACAAGAACCGGTTTGCGAAAAATTTTCATCCACCAATCAATTTTATTTATTTTGTTTACAATATTATGCGTCTTCGTAATCGGAAACATAGTGGGTGGAAAATTGAAGTATTGGTTATTAAACTTAATTTTAAAGCAATTTTATGTGTAAAAAAAGTTTATTTCGAAATAAAGTGATAAGTACATGTTACTCAAAGCTGCATTACATTACATAACTTAGCTTTAGAAAAAAATTGGATTGATAGCTTCTTTTCTGGACGTTCAGTTAAGATAGAATTGTGTATTGCGTTACATCTAACCCAACCCAATCTTTGCGGGCGGGTGTTGCCGAGGGCTATACTATAACAATGTTTTCCCCGTGGCACAAGCTCGACAGCCACACTCTCACAACCTTCAGTCATCCTCTTCGAACATACTAAATTCTAGGAATTCATTCTTAAATATATCTACTAGACTATGGAGTAATTTTCCGGTTTTGCAGTCACAGGCGCCTCTAACCCAAGTCTGGGATCACTTTCTCCAATGACAAGCTTAAGAGGAGATTGTCTCCTTGTTGGAGTCCATTTGCGATGTTGATAGATCTGGTTAGTGTTCCGGATATCCATACTTGGCCTTTCGCGTTGATCATGGTCACTCTAAAATACATAGTGGGGTTGAGCCACGGACCTCTTGAATGGTTTTTTTTACAAGGGGGTGGTGAGAATCTTTCATCACGAGAGTCGGAACACTGGCACGGGCGAACGGATCAGCGACCTTTTGCCTCTGCTTTTTTTGCGGGAAAGATGACTTCGACGAAGCTGGCGTCCCATTTCACTGGTTATATGGTCAGGGCGTCTGAAGGTGGGCAACGCTCTACCGAAAATCTCCTGGCTTTCGGTTCAGCGGGTCTCTAACCCGACCTAAAAAACCACCTCGTTCATATCTTCATTCTCCACCTTCCATGGCTAACGCCATTTCGTTACGGGGATCTCTTGGATGATATTCAGTAGTTCCACTCTGACTATAACTGTGATATTCGGCTATGATGTTGTTATCGTACGAGCCTAGCCAAGCCTAGAATATTCAACAATTATATACCGCAGTTTTTACTGAACGCAGTTATTTCTCCTTTTTGGTGTACAGGATACCGGATGGCTCTCTACCAGTGTTATACCATGAACCCACACAAACAAAACCAAATAGCTCGTTAAAAATACGCCGATAATTTAAATAAAACCATTGATTGAACTATCCGCAGATTTTGTTATTATATCTGAGCATATATATTATATACCCCGGATCAACACGATAGCGTTCCAGCTGTGTGGTGTGCAGAATATTCATTGATGGTGATTAGGGTTTCAAAGTAAATAAAATGTTATAATAAATTAACTAAGTTCGATTTAATATAACTTTATTAATGTCTGTTTCAACCAATTTTCAAAATGCTTTCCCTAATCCACCATCAGCATAAACATCGCATGGTAATTGTATCATTACGCAACCCCAACATAGTAACAACAAATTCGTGAAACTTGCAAAATTCAATACAAGCAACAACAAAAAACATTACCTTCAAAATATCCTTAGAAACAAAACCCTGGCTTTTTCCGTTCGTACTTCTATACACCGGTGATATATTCCTAGCCTTACCTACACAAAAAACCTTTTTACCATAAGAATTGGTTTCGTTCCATATTAAATAACAAAGTGGATAAAAAAAGCCAGAGCCCAATCCCAAAGACAAAATACATGGATCTTATTACATTTTAATCACTCAGGACATGTTTCCAGATTAAGGATGTGCCTACCAAAAAAAAATGGAAGATATCATGAACTTAACGAATTGGATATGATGGAGGGGTTAGAGAAAATTTTTCGTTAGAATTCAATATGACCTTCACGTTCCTCTCATGTTATTTATTACCGGGATAATATTTCGTCCCAAGTATTAATATGGAGCAGTAAGTGTGCTAAGAATAGAACACGTAGCAAAAACTCTCCTAAAACAATCCAAAGAGGAGATCCTTTTTTTTCTGTGTTGCTGTTGGTTGGCTTGTGTTTTGGGGCGGTTTTATGTACATTGAAAACAGTTTAGTGTGCTTTTAGGGTTCTCTTGCAATTCTAAACATTTCTAGAACCAACCAAAAAAAGGACTCCTTTTTTCAGTAAAGACTTTTTAAATTTCAATTTAATCTGCTTTAAATAGAATTTTTTTTTTGTTTTTAAATTTATACTTTGATGTGAAATTTGTTTTTAATAAGGGTTTTAAGGGGTTTCATTTGGTAAATTTTAACAATTTCTGTCACGAACTACTAAAAGTAGAAAATTTTGGATTAAAATTGTGGAACTTGCAGATTTTCATGTCAAATAATTAACTTAAAATTAAAGTAATTAAAAGTTGAAGTTAAATGATTAAATGGCATTTCGATCAATGACGAAAATTCTCGTTCGAAAAATTATCATAAAACTGCCCTCACTAAAAAATTTTGAACAGAATTCTCCACAAAATTATCTACTTTTAATCTAGCTAAATACTTTTGAAAAGACATTGGCCTTACGACTACACAAAAAGTACAACTAGAGTATACACCATGGAGAATATACAAGGAGACAAAACTCTTATGGGGAAAATGACAGGAAATGGATGGGTAGAAGAAACTAAACTAGAAGTTCATTTTTGGCCACAGATGTCACCTTTGTCCGATGTACCCCAATGAATTTAATAAAAATTCATTGGAAACATCAAAAATTGATATATTACGAATAATCACATTGATATAAAATCGAATTTAGAAGCAGGTAAACAGCTGTAAGCTGCTAAACGTAAAATATATTAGTAATAAACGAACTTTACCATGAACCGGATAAATACAATCGGCCATGTTTTTCGGGGTACATTTGACTGCAGCGCCACCAATAATCAAACGAAAATTGACAACACGGAGTTTTATCTCCTTGTATAGCCTCCATGGTATACACCATCCCAAATCGAATCTTTAGTTAAAACATGGTTGAAAACTGGTTGAAAGATGGTTGAAAATCAACTTCTCTCTGTACACCCATGCTAATTATAGAAGCTCAGGATTCAGGAATGACCCTCCCCCACAAAACAGGAGAATAATTCAATAAATAATGTTCCTTGTGAACACGGCTAAGAGATTAGAATGAGAAAGGTTTTTGGTAAGAACACAAGCCCCGAATGTTATACAGCATAAAAAATTAATACCACACATACACTTAGCCATGAAACTTGTACTTTCGATGACTGCAGCTTCTGAACGGACTTGTTGGATTACAGAAATGAAACACTCAAAATTTAACTAAAAATACCCTCTATTTTTCTGCATTAATTTCATTAAAACAAAACGGCATTTCAATATTAAATGAAAAAAATATTAAGACTATTTCAGCCTTTGAAATAGTATCGCCTCGCATGGGCACACTATGGTCCAGAATGTAAGCAAAAGAAACTAATTGTGGAATAATCTTTCACAGTCATTATTCCCAAACGCATGCAGCATTGCACGTTTCCCCTTCTAAGATCTCTAGGTTTCCCTTAATATATTCTATTCTTCGAAGTAAGTGGCTCAGTCTCCAGATTGCACTCATCATCAAACAAGCCTAACATCCCGAGTAAAAATAATTATATAGAAAGATATATAATTGGATATATTTATATATAAATTAATTATATATAATTATATATGAAATTTGGCCCGATATAATTATATAGAAATATATATTTTTATATATAATAGTCCGGGGAAATTAGCATTTAAAGGGGACAAAATTCGGAAATGGCTGAAAATTGGACCACAGCTTCTTTGGGACTTTTTAAGAAAACAATTTCGGAATCACAAAAAAAACAAAATGGCCGCCGGAAATATAGCGGTTTTCCTTGTATCTGGGTTTCTATAGGTCGTACAATCCCATACAAAGGCCCTAAATGTTGACAAAAATCACTTTTCGGCATCACTATTGATTTTTGCAAAAATTTTCGAAAAGTTTTCGCAAAAATGGCAAGGGTGTCATTAGGGTAGGCAATAATCTTTTGTATAAATAGAACAAAAAAAATTTCTCAATTCTGAGTCATTTTTTGACCAAACCCTGATTTTTTGAAACTTTGACCTTGAATAACTTAGAAAGGGTTAAGTTTTCGAAAAAATGACAAGAGGCTTTTTTGTAGACAATAACGTTAAGTATTGACTGACCAAAATTTTTTTACGAAAAAACCACCTTTTGAGTGATGTTTTCGCTAAAAAGTGATTTTTGGAAACTTTGACCTTGAATAACTTTGAAAGGGTTAATCGGGTCAACATCTTTGCAAGGACAAACGTTTTAGAGAATTTCATTGTCAACATTTAGGGCCTTTGTACGGGATTGTACGACCTATAGAAACCGAGATACAAGGAACACACCGGAAAACCGCTATATTTCCGGCGGCCATTTTGTTTTTTTTTGTGATTCCGAAATTGTTTTCTTAAAAAGTCCCAAGGAAGCTGTGGTCCAATTTTCAGCCATTTCCGAGTTTTGTCTCCTTTCGTGCGTTTTTTTTGCTAATTTCCCTGGACTATAATAAGGAAAATCATATACAATTGTATAGAATTGTATATATGCAATTATATATTTTATTTCGCCGATTTTCTCAGACATGGAATGCTCTATATGCTTTTTATTTTTAAAAGCGTGATCCTGGCTAAACTCTAAAACAGATATAATGAGATATTTTTGGCAGCATACCTATAATAACTTTTTTCCCATCATTTTTCAACCACACACCTTTTTCTTGAGGTCTTTCTCCACCCTTGATTGAGTTTTGGGAGTGCGACTGGAGAATGTGCATTTTAGTATGTGATTTTCCCGAAAATCTCCATCTACCAATTGATAATATTTATTTCATCAAAATTATTGTAAGGCATTATATATTATTTTATATCGCTATCTATGATCAGATATAATTGCACAAATTCATTTGTAGACTTTATATACAGTTTTATATAATGATATAGAGTTATATATCATCCCATGTTGAACTGTAAATGATACAATATATAATTCTATATTATTATATATTATTATATACAATTATATAAAATCGTCTAAAACTGTTGAAATATTTTATATAAGATTTTATATAATTTGACGTAAATATATATAATTATATATTTTTCTATATAATTATTTTTACTCGGGTAAGGCCAGCAAAATCTCCAGAAATCACTTCTTCCAACTACCACCAGTTTCGACTGATACCGCATGTCCTGGCTGAACAGCACTCCTGTTCTTAAGGAGAAAACAAAAATTGGTTCGATTAGTGGATCGCCTCAAAAGACGAGAAATATTCTCAACGCGGAATCTGTATGCTGCCAGATAGCTGGGAAAAAGTAGTGTCTAGCGATTTTAAAAAATAAATATGTAAGCTTTTTTCCACATTAAACGTCGATCCACATGGCAACTTCAGTGCAGTATCGGGAATATCAGTGAAAAAAATATCGGCACGATGTAATTCCATGGAAACAAATTGGGAAATGCGCGATATGTTCCCACACATCCGACGCAGTGGCGCACCGATGTTCTCAGTACTCTCCAGGCTTCCGTGAAAAATACAAAAAAAAATACGTGCCATCGATATTTTATAATAAATTTAACCCGGACGTGAAACAAATGTTTTTTAAATTCAACGGAAAATTTTATAAGAATTCAACCGCATTTGACCACATTCTTTATGCGTTTTTATAGCGGAATAGCCCGAAGGTGCCTTTCTTGTGGATCAACTTCTCAGCTTTTTTCAGGAAATCACTAAATGCGTTTTGGCCCTTTCTAAAATATTCGTAGAATTTAGTTTTGTGGTCTACTAATCCTCTATATAAACTTGTGAAGTCTTCTTCCAATTCCCCAAGAGTCCACATGGGATGTACCCTTTCTCTTTTTTTTATTATTTTCCTCCTCATCTAAGCCAAGGCGCGCACTGAAGTGGGGTGGCGGTGAAGTGGCTTTGGCCTGGTGATTAAGTTACAAGAGGTGTGCCAGAGAAATGGCATCGAAGTGGTTTAATGCGCACCGAAGTGGCAGGCACCACTTCGCTACATCGATTTAATACATGATATTTTCAATCAAAATGTGGTCGTCGGACGATGAAGATGCTGTTGCATGTGTGCAAATTATTAACCTTAACAATAAAAAAACAATAAAGGAAAAAGGTTATTGGGTCCACCCACTGTGGCAAGAAAATGCAAAATACGGCATTTATAATGTTTATAAAGGTGATTTACACCTGGAAGAAAATAAGTTTAAACTTGTTTGTAGAATGAACAAGGCCACATTTTGTAAATTACTAGAAAAATTGCGACCTATGCCCTCGTATACGTATTTTCCCCAAAAAAAATTAAAACCCAAGTTGGCCGTGAAATGGCATGCTACTTCAAAATTAAACTTGTCGGAGACTAGTGGCAACCAAATGGGTTCCAGTCCACTTGCAAAACACCACTCCATCTCGATGCGCGCTGCCTCAATTGATTCCGTGTGATTAAAATATTTCACTATCCACCCCACCGCCACGCCAATTTCTCATCACCTCAGTGCGCGCCTTGCCTAAAAGAAATGCTATTACAGCAAGATATTCCACGCTAAATTTCATGATGCACTTGAGATCACTGTCCAAATTTCAAAACTGAAAAGTAATCACAGATGTCATTGAAGATTGATCACTGATACGGAAAAGGCGGTACTGCTTGAATTTCAGTGAAAAATTCATCACGGAAGCCACTGACACGGAAAGCGTCGGTGCCGTGCTGTCACGGACAAGTGTGGATCGATCTTAACACCTCAAAATTTGTAAAAAAAAAAACGGCGGTGTTCTATTTGTACTCCTAATAGCAAAATGTGGAAGGGACTGAAACAAGAGACTTGAAGAGGCACAAGACCTACAGAGACTGTAGCGTCATTTAAAAAGAAGATAGCAAGAATTTCAGAGAAACGAAGAAGATTTTATATAACTAAAATAAAAATAATTGTAAATACTATTTAAAGTAAACACAAAATCTATACGACCAAGCTCTTAAGAATATATACGAAAATTTCCCGGAGAGGTACTGAATACTATAAAAAGTCCTATACATATATAGATAGGATCAGTAGTTTTGGAATTTTACCATGAACATCGATTTTCTTTTAAAGTTTTATCACTTCGTGTTTTTTTTCTCTTAATCCAGTATCTCTAGTGAAGCCTAAATCGTAAAAAGAGCCTACAACCGCCGCAAATTTTCATTAAAAATTCAATCTAAAAGATTGGAAACTATTAAAGACATTTAAAGACATTGTGGAAAAATCGCGATTTAGAATATAATTCAGCTTTAAACTTATACAAAAAAAAACTAAAGTAAAAATATAAAAAAAAATATTAAATAAGAACAAAAATCGATTTTTACATTTTTAACTATAGTTAGGGATTATGTTGCCATACAACAATCCACTTTTATTGTGTTGACATAGATGCAAAGATGGCAAAAAAATTAATGTGACACTAAATTTCAGCTCAAGAGAAATGCCAAATAATAATATCAAGAAAAGAAATTTTCGCGTGGGATACTTTATTACATTATATTCTGTATCAGCAGGACAATCTCCATCGTCTTCTATATTGTGCAAGTTTGTTTACAAATTGTTTAATATATATTCGCATAAATAAATTTAATTCTAGTAAAAGTATTTCGATATATACACACACACACAATGTATATTTTTTTTTGTGGCATTCTTCCGTCCTAGTTTAAGTGTTTCTATTATCCTTAATATTTATAAGTAATCTAATACAAGTTAAACAAATCAAAAAAAGAAAAACAAAACATAAAATAAAAACCAAGAAATGCACAAACATGGAAGAACAACAACAAAAACAAAATAACATACATAAATTATTTTCAGGTGTAATGAAGGTTGTTAATTAACCAAAATGAACAATATTCTTGGTGGCAGCATGCTAAAAAGGAACACGACGCTCTACCACCACCGCCACCACCACCATCATCATACACCAGAAAAGCATAGTTGTTAAATTATTTATAAGATTAACGCAACAAGGAAAAATGCCCGAACAGCCCAGAATACGATGTTAACATGCGAAGCGCCACTAAAATAAATGGATTAAGCAAACACTGGGAAATTTTTGATGATATCCCTTGACGTCAGCGCCCGGCAATTGTTATATTTTCCTTTTATATTTTTTGATGTTAGTTTGTCTAGCATGCCTTTGTATACCACTACACCCATAATAATCATCATCATCATTTGGAAGGAAAACATTTGATAGCAGAGCGCCCACCCCCGGCCCGGTCCCTGTTCTGGTTTCTGGCCCCCTGCTGGAATGAAAAAGAATCAAAAAATAGGTGGCGTTAGATTTCCTTGATGTTGTTGTTTTTTTTTTGTTCTTTCACATTGTTAAAAAATGGAAGTCATGGTTTACATGTTAGAATATCGATTACCAACTGTTCAGTTCCTGGTCTGATCCTCTCTAAAGAAATGGTGGTAGTGGTGGTGGTGGTATGGTGAAATTCTTTATTTTTTTTATTATTATTTTTTTTTGTGTGTTATCGTTCGTTCTACACACAAAAATAACTTCCAACTCGGTTAAGAACAAGAACAAGAACAATCCGACAGAAAGAAGAGTTCATCACCCCCGCATGGCATGGAAAAAATTTCTTTGGAGCCATCCATAGCCGGATGAGTATACATATATATATGGAACTGATACATGGGGAATATGGTGGTATCCTTATATCTGTGTATACACCAAGTAGAATAGTATAGAGAAGATGGTTAAGAAAAACGAGCCAAGACATATCCTTAGACATGCGACCACCCCCTACTTGTAAAATTGCATATGCATTGAAAAATAAGAAAAAGGATCCTTTTCAAAAACCACATATATAAAATGCATACTGGCACACACACATACTAAAACACATTTCACAATTCAGTCCAGCGTGATACTCATCTTTTACTATTCATACAACAACACTAATAGCGTATTCTGGTAATGGGGATGCATTGATGAACTCTCAATTCCCAATCTGTGCACATGCATATCCTTTTTCACCCCCACACCCCCTCCATATATATATATCCATAAAAATTTTTCGTTGCAATTTAACGAAAATAAAAATAAATTTGTCTGCGTGTAGTACTGCCCCTGTAAAAATATTTCAGTAGCATAACTATACATGTCCAGCAGCAGTAGCACATACGGATCTTATCTATGGTACGTTTATGATATTGAAGCGCAAAACTCCTGAATCCTGAATCTACGGTCCAATATACACACATATCTATTAATATGTAGATATCTAGGTGAGTGTTAGTGGTGGATGTGATATTTTTCGTGCTAAAGCTTCTTCCTTCGTCCCAGCGCAACCACACCATCCACAACACTATCAAAAGCCAAGCGCTCTCACTATGATTCAGGCGCCACAAGGTCCAGACATTCGGGGGTGGTTGTTTGTGCAAAACCATTCTTCACTCGTATCCTTTCGTACCCACTATACACAATTACATTCATACAAAACTATATTTTCTTGTCGCTAAATGTACAACTACTTATACACAGATAGTTTCCTGAAATCCTGAAACTAATCCCAGAACTTCTGCCACCCACGCAATGGGAAAAATAGCGATGGTGACTGTGGCTGGGTTCATCATGACTCAAAGTAATCACACACCGTCAACTACCTATCATGCGGCCTTACAACGATGGCAGCCATACTATACAACACCACCGTGTAAAAGGGATGTAGTTTTTATTTTTAATATTCATAACTATTAGACGAAAGCAGCATCCTTTTATCCTTTTAGGCAAAAATAACGTGCACATGTATACCTACATTTGCGCTACTACACACGTCTCTATTAATTTTTAACGATTATACCTTGAAAAGTCCATAAAAGCACCCCGAAGTACACATCCCCGATGATGTGTGCCCCCAAAACGATGCTGAAAGGAGCAGCAACAAACATCCTGTACTACTAGAACAGGACGAGTGAATGTGTTAATTCCCTTGACGAGTGGCATCCATCCTTTAAGGAGGCATCTAAAAATCCTAATAAGGAGCGCAAAGCATTTAACTCCGGCTTGATGGACGCAAAAGGATGCTCCCCGGAGGGGGTGTGGGGCGAAGCCTCTCCAATTCTCCGTGACAGCCAAGGACGTCGTTTTGTGGCTGGTGTAATTAATATTTCTGTCAAAGTAATTCTACCCTGATTTAACCTTTCCGAAGCTATCAAATAAATGAATGGTTGACCAGGCAATTCATGATTCATAATTAAAAGGAAGCGGCATATATTAATGTGAGTATTTCCAAACATGCATGTGTGTGTGTATGCGATTATACTCACTTGTCGGCGACTTCAAATAAAAGGAAACGCAATAGATAAAGGCAGATCCGTTTTTTTTTGTTTGGTCATATCCTTTCTTATTTATTATTATCTCCATTTTTTTTTCGTCTTCTTCTTTTTCTTTTTGTTCATAATGAAAATAAAAATTGAATTATGTTTCTCGCATCCAAAATTATAACATGGTCTCGATAAAGACCGAAGAAGAAGAAAAAGAAATTATTGGATTTAGCTTTCTTGTGTAATGGTTTTGAAAAGCGACTTTCTTAAGAGTATTATATTTATGATGGTGAAGAGCACGAACCAAGTAAAGCCGGGGTGTGGTGGAGAAATGTAATTTTGGATTTTGAGCTTCATTTAATCTCTTTTTATCTGCTAAATGAAACTGGCCTACGGGCGTGTTTTATAAATGGAATGAAATTCTGAAATTACTTTCTTTTCCACCAGAGAATATAATGGAAATTAAATACAAAAGTTTTGAAGGCGTATTGAGGAAGCTCAATGGAAAAGGAAGGGGGATTCGACAATGATCAATCATTAAAATTAATAATATTGGAGATAATTGAAGAGAATTTTTTTAGGTACTTTTTAAATTACAAAAGAAAATTGTTTCATTTATTATAACTCGATAAAAATTTAAATATTATCCAAAAAAATAGGCAGGGAATGGGAAGGGCAAGAACCTGTTTATGACACACACCTCTCATTTAAGACACCATGTGCTCGAGATAAGCGTCATTGACAGCATATTGCAAAACATGTATTAGACTTTACGTACCTACAGGAGAGCGATGACAAACGGATTTTTTTCGAGGTATGATGTAAAAATCATCTAAGGGTGCCAATTGTATCCCAAAGTGAGGCCAGAGTGCGCCTAAAGACTGTACTGACTGAAAATCCCGACACTGCTATGCCACCCCTGCCCCAAGTGTTCCTCTCTCTCAATTGACAGGTAGGCATGTCGATTTAAAATCGATTAATCGAAAAATCAATCTTTTGTAGTGAAATAATCAATTTTTTAGATCTATCTCAAACACTGAATCGATTCAGTGAATCGATTCACAAACCCCTCGAATCGGACCCGATTCACATTAGGCTCTTCTACACGCTGAAAACGTCGTTTTGTATAGAAGAGGGCGAGAAAGGATTTTTCCAACCAAATCTTTCAATGGATTTTTCAGCCAACAGACAGCTATGTCGTTGTTGTTGTTTTTTTTGAAATTCCCGTTTGCTAGGAGCAAAGGGAAATCACAGTAGGCAAAAGAGAATTTAGACAAAAAACAACAACATTGTCGAGTACAGTTGGTTATTAAACTTCGCTTGCGAGAAAGCCCATCCGATTTACCGAAAAATGACAGGAGGGCTTTTTTGTAGGAAATAACATTTCGTATTGGCTGATCAAACATTTTTTTCGAAAAAAACCAGTTTTTGAGTGATTTTTTTGCCAAAAAGTGATATCTCCGGCGACCATGTTTTTTTTATGATTCCGAAATTGTTTTCTTAAAAAGTCCCAAGGAAGCTGTGGACCAATTTTAAGCCATTTTGGAATTTCGTCTCCTTAAAATGGTAATTTCCCCGGACTAATAGCAATATCATAATGAACTCCTAACAGGATTGCTACATAAAAATATAAAAAATGAATAAATGCGATTTTTATGAGACTGTTTCTAATTAGTTGTCCGTGGCTCAACAAAAATTGACTTACGATTCGATTAATCGAGAATCGATCCTTTAATGCTCGATTTAATGGAGAATTGATTTTAGAGCGTTCGATTCGAATCGAATCGAAGATTGATTTTTTTGGAAAGAATGGTTTTTCTTCAGAATTCGCGAGGTATATAGGTGTCTCAAAGAGCTTTATATTTATACATGGACTGGCCCCGACAATGGACCCCTATCGTATTAAAGACATGCGCCTCACCAACTGAAGCTGTGCTGATTAGCAAACAACAAACAAGGTATGATAACCGACCATTCAATCACAGCCCGCTCTAAGGCACCTGCGAGTGATGATGGGCCGGAGCACGGTATCCAGGTATCCAGAATACCTTACTGCATCAATACTTCCTGGTGTATGTTGGCTTTGTTGTCGCCCAGATTTTGCTTTATCGAATACAAATTCACCATTTGTGGTGAACTTTTTGAAATTTTTCTTAAGACTGAGTACTTTGAATACCAAAACAGCCAGGCGCGGATCTAGAATTTTGTTTTGGGGGGGTCACGGAATTAAAAGTGGTGGAAAAAATGTCTACTCCTAAAAAACAAAAACAAAATTAACAAAACGAACAAAACTAACCGAATTTTCTGTCGAAAAAATTTTTTGTACGGATTTTAATAATAGTGGAGTCAGAAAAGCATCAAATTTTAGTGAAAAAGGAATTGTTTCCAGTCTCAAATTTATTTTCAATATGTTAATTACATGGAATACTATACGAAATGGACTTTTTCTCTTGCTACCGCTACTTAAATTGTGGGCCGTTTTGTAAAAAATCTACCATTTTGGTCGTTCTTTCTAAATATAGATGAGAATTTATCGGTATGTGTAGGTCCAAAGAAAGCGAAAAAAATTGAAGCTGTTCATTATGACATTACCTATCAGCGGTTACAAAATGAAATTTTAACCTGCACACATAACCTCAAAGAAAATTGAAAACTGAAGAAACTGCTAAATTTTGTTTTTTGGATACAACTTTGGATGTTTTAAGTAAAAATTGACTTTATAATGTGGACAATAACTCATAAAAATTTTAAGCCAAAATATCCACCACAAGTCTCAAAAATGAACCTCAAATCTGAAAATTGATTGCATCGTATGAGATTCCTTTTTAATTTAAGTGTAGGTTTTTTATGCACTTTATGATGGTGAACAAGAAAAAATGTTTAAACTTGAGTGGAAAAAATCGAATCGAAAATCATGAATTTTTGTATTTTTTCGTCAATTTTCTTCGAAACTTCCACTTTTTTTTGATAAAACTCTTTTTGTTTGTATTGACAAAAAAAATTTAGTTTTATCAAAAAAAAGTCGATTTTTTGAGGAAAATTGACGAAAAACTAAACGGTACATTTTTAGCAAATTTACCGTATCTAGAAACACCGTATTTTTGCCCTTGCAACACGGTAACGTTCGATTTACATATGGAGACACTGCACCTGACTCCCCCTAATCTATCCTATCTCTCTCTATCCTTCGAGCTAAGCTTACTACTAGACAAAGGGCCTGATCATGGTAATTTTCGAAAAAACTGACATTTGTCGGGAAAAACGCCTTCAGGCGTATCACAGTCGGCGTTTGAAGAGACAAAGCTGCGTTTTTCACGACTGTCAAGTGACTAAATTGATTAAATATTTTTTAAATAGATTGAATAAATAATGTAATTTTATAAATTTTTTAATTATCAGAAATGTCTAAAAACTTTCAAGCGACAACAATGATAAGGTTTTGTCGAAAACTCTCATGTCGCTGCGTTCGCCAATTATGGTACGAAAAAAGAGAATGATAAACGGCGCTGTAATTTTTTCAACTCGCCAACCATGATAAGGCCAAAAGGGTGACAAAAAAGGTCGTTTTTTTAATTTGCAAGAAAGTTCGGTCGGTTTTGGCCGTTTGGTTTTTTTTTGTTTTTGTTTTTTTAGTTGGGTCAATTTTGTTTTTTAAACAGCGAGTGCTTTTGGGGGGGGTCATGACCCCCGTGACCCCCCCTTAAATCCGCGCCTGAAAACAGCTGATAGTCACGAGAATCTTCACAAACCATCAATGAGAAGCACCAGTCACGAAACCTTGTGACTTATGACTATTCAAAATTTAGCATATGAGATAGGTCTATATAATCGCGCATTAGTTTTTCAGATCAAATATAAATCAGACAGAAATTAATGCATCACTAGAGTGTATCGACAAACTAAACAGATTTGCGAAGCAAAATAATGTGATGTTAGCCTGAGCTGGGTGGGATGCTGTTACCAAATATACAGTGACTAAAGTGGTGATTAGACAGTAATTCAGTAAGTAGAACAGCAAAGATTTTTAATCCGAATCATGCAGTGCATCATGCACAATACACGGAGCGTTCTGAAACGAATGAGAATTGAGGAACATGACATTTGTCGACTCTGCCCGGAATAAACCGAGATGGCCACTTACATATTCTGTTACTGTCGGACGATGGTGAGGAGAAGAACTGCTACCACGGAACACCATTGGTTGGAAGGGATGAGGCAGATTCCCTTGAATCCTTGAACAGTTTCGCGAAATAATCGAATTATGGAAGCTGTGGGACAATCCCCAAGACCTACTTCTTGATCTAAGACAACTGTCTTTACACTTTAAAGAGCTGTAATTTTTCCTCTTCACATAAAAAACTGAAATTTCATACCTCTTTAAAAATTTGAATTTCGGTGACCAGCTGTTACCTTACATTTCCACATCAACATCAACGCCAATAATACTCAAAATATTCCCAAAAAATCTGTCTTGTTAACAAAATGACATTCATTTTTTCATCTTGACAAGAATGTGATATGCACCTGACACTTTTGGATGATTCCATAAAGCATTTGACAGGCTTTAGTATGTTGAACTGTGCTGTACTCAAAATATATTCCCGGCATGAAATGGTTCTGTGGAATTCTCCTGTTTTAAATAGATGCTCTACGGTGTACCTTCCATGTTTATTCTTGGACATTTTCCTGGTAATTTATTAATACATTGTTGAAGGAAACACACGCTTCTTGTATGTTGATGTTAAAAATTTTGTACGTAAAAAGGATGAATTATTTTCTGTAATCTGCATGTTAAGATCTGTAGGCTCTGGGGCTAAATGAGGTCAACGAGGGAGAGAAAACGTGTGTTGTCTACAGCTAGATAAAGTTCTGGAAACGAATTCCTGAATCGTTTTCTATGAACTATTGATCCAGGACCATTTCTTTTTTTGCATAGGATGGAGTTTTTCACAAGGAAATATAAGCTACAATAGATGGAAGTGTTTCAAAAAGGTTGAGCCTTAGTTAGAAGTCGGTCGAGGCCATGTATCACCTCGAAGAGATTTGGATTTCAATCTTAAATCTGTTACAATTTAGACTCAAGCAAACATAGCAGCCACAACTCGTTATAAATCAAAAATGACTTAAAAATAATCTCAGCAAAAAAAAATGACGAACATCCATGCAAGGATAGAGAATCCCGAACAACTCTGAACACCTTTATATCATAAATATCCTGTGTTCATTTTCTAAATGTACATGTGCCCCGGGAAAGTCAACCTGGCGAAGGACATCCAATTCGATATTTCACCGGTTTTTTTTTTATATCCTTAAACCTTAAATTCAGCCTAAACGTGTTACATACGGTCATATATCAAAAGGTACACACCGAGACATTTAGACATGGTCGGGCACTAAAACACCTCCAGGAAACCATTAAAAAAAGGGCTAAAAAGGAGGCGGCATCCATGGGCGAGAGTGTGATTAATTGAATTTATGGCATTGGTGTCCTGAACCTGAAATCCGTTTTCATATACGAGTGCGCTAGGGTGGGCGCTTACGTAAATATTAATAAAGGATTCTGGGTTAATAAAAAGGCATTTATCTGTCGCTGTGAATAGTGGAACGTATGAGCTTCGAGTGTGTGGGATTAAATAAAAATGAATAGTTTTCAAGAGTTAGGCAGATTTGTGGTAATTTGATTTTAATGATATTTTATGGGGATGTTTTCTTTTTGAAAAGGGTGATTTAATTAAGTTACAAAATTGGGGGTTTCTTCACGTGTTACAATATTGCGAAATGTTTTTGGATATCCAACGTTTAATTATTATCAGAGTTCAAAATATCAGAGACAAGGTCAATGAAAATTAAATCTTGATTGCTTGAAGATCAGCTTTACTTTTCTTGATGTAGTGTACGTATAGATAAGGGTTGAAGGGGTTTCTTCTTCTTGAATGTATGGCGTTACAGTCCTTGGAGGTCTCGGGCCGCTTGAAGTCTCTTGTTATAGTTGTCTCTACATCTTGCTAGTTCTCTCTAGTTTGTTGTATGAAGGTTTCGTATATCTTCTAGCACGTGTTCCATACACATACACAACTTCTGTTTTGAATGACTTCATGCATTCTTAATTAGACCATCTCTTCAGACTAGGTTTTACAGATTCGGTAGAATGGAGAATGAACAAATGCAGTGTGACCATCACCAGCTCTAGTGGCACAGAGAGAAACAGAGCTAGCGTTCTTGCTGCGAAAGCACAAATCCCAGCCTAAGAAGAAATGAACAAGGCGTACCCAGGCGGTTCTTTATGGAGCTTTTTGAAGTGAAACTTTTTTAGTCGCGGTAGAGTAACTTTCTGTGTTTTGATATGGGACCGTCACGAAAAATGTAAGGAATTGAGGGGAATTGACATAGTAGGCAGGCTGAGGGGAAGTGCGCCAAATCCACTTTGGAGCTTTAGTTAGGGCAAACCTGGTTCTGTAAGAAATATTTGGTGGGGGGGAGGTTCGTTAGAGCAAAAACTGGTTATTTTTGCGTTTGAGCAATTGCTGGTCTTGTTGCCGAACCCACTTTTAGGGGTTTAGTTAGGGCAGAAGATGGTTCTGTGGGTAAAATTAGCCTTTGGGGATTTTAGTATGAGCAAAAGGTTATTTTGTTGCCAAACCACTTTTGGGGTTTTAGTAAGGGCCCTGGTTCTGTAGGAAAAATTTGCCATTGGGCGTTATCTTCTTCTTCCAATGACGCTTCAGCCCAGCTCGAGCCTTGGCCTCCTCTAATCTTTTCCTCCAGTCTTCTCGATTTCTGGCCGAAGTTCTCTATTTCGATATGTGGAGTAGTGTCTCCGCATCGGCTACAACCGCATCCTTCCATCTTTTCTTGTCCTGCCTACGGGTCTTTCTCCTTCGATGATGCCAGTGAAGACCTTCTTTTGCTGCTCTGTCTTCTCGCATGCGTTCGTCGTGTCCAGCCCAGCAAAGTCTATTGTATTTGATATAACTCGCCCTTTCGAAGGAATTTAACATGCCCAGGGTAGACCTTTGTGTGAGCGTCCATGTTTTATTCCTGTAGCATATAACAGGGCGAGTTCGTGTCTTATATAGCGTTAACTTCGTCTTTCGATGTATTGTTCGAGATTTCAGCAAGTTTCCGAGTAGAGTTCTCCTTTGGGTGATATAGTTTGAGTGAGCAAAAGATGGTTTTGTCGTCGAATCTTTTTTTGGGGGTTTAGTTAGGGCAAATTTGCCTTTGGGGGTTTCAGTTTGAGCAAAAGATGGTTTTGTGGCCGAATCCTTTTTTGGGGGTTTAGTCAGGGCAAAAGATGGTTCTGTGGGAAAAATTTGCCTTTGTTGCCGAGTCCACTTTTGGAGGTTTAATTAGGGCAAAAGGTGGTTCTGTGCGGAAAATTGGCCTTTTGGGAATTTTAGTATGAGCAAAAGGTGGTTTTGTTGCCAAACCACTTTTGGGGTTTTAGTAATGCCAAAGCTGGTAAATTAGTGACATATAATAATTTTGTTTGTTAAACAAAAATTACAGTGAAATTCCAATGATATTGCGCGGTGATTTTAATGTAAATTTCGTCAAGACTGAAGCGCAACCACTGATGGACTTCTTGGATAATAAATTCAAATTGAAGCTGAATAATGATAAAATTGATTGTTGCTGTATGTTGTAAATATTCGAATGAACTTAAATAACGTAGTTTTATATCCTACTTTACTTATCACAAATCGGTCATTTCCAGGGGCGCACAGAGCTTTCTGGGGGCCCGGGGCAAAATATAATTTCCCATTCCTCTGATTTTGACGTTTCACTTCTAACGTGCGTGGCGACTACACATTCACTTTTTAGATAAACAAATAGAGTTTCGGGTACAGCGCCTTAAGACTGTTGACGGTTTATTTAGAGTGTAATTTAATGGAGGTCTCTAATCTAGGAGGCAGAAATGGAAAAACTAAAGGATACGCCGCTACGAAGAATCGAATTACGAACCTCTAAATATGGTATTCGAGCAAGTAGGCACGTAGGAAACAGCGCGGGCTCGCGTCCAGACGGTAGTGTCAAATTCATACTGACAAACTTCACCAACGCTTTTTTCATGACGTTCAAGTCCAGAACGGTATGAGCCGTAAGGGTTTTACTTCAGCTTCGCGTTATCAGCATGACCCTTAAAAAAGGGATTGCTCGAAGGTGCCAGAGCCGGAACAGTCTAGCCGTCTAGCTACCTAGTTTCTATCTCTCCTTGCAATTCTTTACTTTTCACATTTCCATCATTCTCCACATACCTACCCTCCGACCTTATCATATAGTCCAGGATATTGTCCGGTGTTAGCTGTACCTCAGCGACTGCTTCCAGCATAGTCCTCTGCTTCACATAACTCGGGCCTTCAGTAGACTCATCCCACCTCCTCTCCATGCTGCGATAGACTTGATGCGCGCCAGAGTTTCGTCGCACTTCCTTGGACTCCTCTCTTGCATATTCCGGCTCCCCCCCCCCAATATTAAGAAGCATCCTCGCAAGTACTGCGCTGATGACGGAAGCTTTTTCCGCGTGCCCATCAAGTGCCTCCGGAAGTTGGGCCTTCGGTCAATTATCACTCCCAAAAACCTAAGTGCGAGCTGGGAGCAGAAATCCACCGTTTTGTGTTCTCCCTTCTTCAGCTCCACTAGAAGTTCTCCCTTTTGTGTTCACCTGATGCGAGTGACCTCTTCCCAAGGTTCTTTAAGGAAGTGTCCGTTCTGACCTTCGTCAGCATCTCCAGGTAGGATATCACGTTTGCCACAGTTATGAAAAGCGTAATGCCGGATTTATGCTGTTTCCTGGATGCTGCCAAGCATGGTCATTCCCCTTCAAACAGCGCAATGGTTATTTTACAACACAAAATAGAAGATAGTCAGTTTCTATAGATAACACAAAGATTTTTTTCGAGGGTTCATTATTTAACCAGTAAAGAGCTTTTCACTGAGTATTTTGAATACTCATAACTCATAACACATGAAACTGAACGTCCTGTCATGATTATTTAAAATGTAACAACCTTCGACCCCCTAGAACGTCTTCCACACCAAAAGCTAATATTCCTTCTTATAAGATAGCTTGCATAAATACTACACGGCTTCTACTACTTTCAAACATATATCTATTACGTTAGGGCCCCATAGGCAGACAACCTACACTAAAGTGGTCCTGCTGCTGATATCCTGCTGCATCTCTCTATAATGAATCAATTTTAAAATATGTAAGCGAACATAACAAAATATTTTTTTCTAATTCATAATCAATCAACATAATCAGAATTTATCAATGACAGAGTTTGTTACACTACTGGAGATTTTTAAAACTCCCATGTTTTGGAAATGTGATGTTGTATATGACGTCAACAATGAATCAAGACAACTTCTTGTATAACGATACGTTATGCATAGTGGTTATAGAAGGCCCTCCTATGGAGCTCTATTGCTTTTCTATGTGAAATTCACGGGTTGGTTACGATTCAAATATAGTATTTGATTTGTTATTTAGTATTGAATATTGAAAAGTATTCATCCATTTAATCAATGACATTTAACAGAGTTGTCTTATCAAAAAAAATGGGTTTAGATTATTTAATAAGCATAAGTTATTCCATAAAGAAAATCGAATTGTTGTGAATATCTAATATCAATTACTAACCAATATATATTTTATAACACGTTTCTTTACAACTTGAAAGCCTCTGAAATTTTATCCTCAAATTGCTAAATGACCTGTCAATAAAATGCAATTGCATGACTACACCGTGGATGGCATAAGTCAAGCGTATAAATGCTTTTCTAAAACCTCAATTGATATCCTCAAAATAGAAGAATATTGAGGGCAGTATAAAATTTTGATTAAATCAATAATAGCACAAATACAAACATTTATTTTTAAATTTTCCGATAAGAATAGCAAAAAAATAAAAGTTCGTGTTCGTTGAAAATTAGTTTTTATGTCTTAAGAATATTAAACAAATGACCCCTGAAGATTTTCCATATCTACTTCAACTATTATTATTATTTTTTTCTGTCTTTTCATTCTTGCCCCACCAAAAAAAAAATATATCCCAGTTAGTACTAAACATCATTCTTCCATTATCTGTCAGGACTTTGAATATCATTTTCAAGAGACTCCATTATTTTCCAATAAGGACTCGCCGGAGTAATAGCAGCTTAAAAAGCACTCGACAAGTTGAGGATTCTGTCGCGACCGAGGGAGGATATCCTGGTTATGGGGTAGTGTGGGGGTGGGGGTACGTGTAGACTTACTTAAAACGAAAGCCAACACAAGAATTCATGAGTCCTTCTGTACTTTGATAATTTCAGTTTCGTATATTTAGAAATAAATTTCAACTCCCCCCCCCACAAACCGCGCCGCCATTTACCCATTGAAGTATAGTCTGAAAAATATTTTCTTACTTCCTTTTTGGTTATTGAGTGGGTAGCGGGACGGTTGGGTTGGGCTAAGACGTAGCGCGGGTGAATAATAAAATTTTTTGTCAAGGATACTCTCTTTCGTAATTTCCATAGATCGTAAAATCTCTTCCGATATAGTCGTGATCCTGTAACTTCTGGCAATCACAATAATCACTCAATGAACCGTGGGTGAATCAGTTGCAAGTGATTTATTCAACGAACATAAACAAATGACGTGGAACGTTTGAAACCCAGGATGCCTTCCCCCCCCTCCTTTCATTCCATTCCACGCCAGGACTTCTTCCTTTTTATGGCACTCTCAAGCTGTTTTGAATTATTTTCCTATCAGCGGTTTCCATCGTCTGCAGGCTCTGGTCCTGGTCTACGGTGGTACATTTAGGATGTACCGCACGGAATCACGGATAGACTATAAGGACAAACGTCAGAATTGTAGGATTTGCGAATTGCTGGATATGCTGCAAAGGACACCGAAGGACCAATCCTTCAATTATACGTTCAATAGAGCTCAAGTGGGGTAGTGGTAGGCGATTCTTCAGATCCCCAACAACAGCAGGAGGCACTCCACGTGTCTGTGTCCTCTTATCCTGCAGTATCATCTTGGCACTATAGAGTGCGGGTCTGTTCAGAAAGTGAGCAATAATTGTGAATGGTTGACTTGAATAAGGCAGCGGAGGAGGAGATATAACATGGTATGAGTATGATTGGAGCCTCATCATGCCCACCAAAAACGAACGCCACGGAATTTCGGGTGGATATTCCGCACTTGTGCTTTATGCTGATGGATTTATTGATTTTCTCTTAGTTGAAGCCTAGACAAGCTCTAGATGTACTTGAAGCTGTAGAAATTTATTTTGGGATTGTTTTGATTTACTGAAGTTCATTCGGGTAAACATTACACGCCTTAGTTTTGCTTCTCCAGAGATTGGAGATGGAATTAAAAGAAATGCAAATGGGTATTTTTAGATTTAGCAAAAAGACTACTGTCAATATCTGACGGAAGAAAATCTGTAATGTAAGTGATCTCTCCCTCTCTCTCTGTCTCTAGCAAGGATAACAAGGAAATATTTTCAATGGCATTCATCTCTATTTGGATTTTATTTATTTATTTTGTCAAATGGAAAAAATTTTGTTTTTTCGATTGTTCAGAATTATGTTGATAGATGCGTTTTTTGTGATGGAGGGGGGGGGGGTGGTATCTGCTTAGTAATTTAATTGATTAGCAGATTTTTGGCTGATTGGTGACTGATTTATAAATAATATGTAAATTTAATACAATTGAATTATTCAAGCACTTTTGTTAATTAATTGTTGTTATTTTTTATTTTATTCTGTTCATTATTAAATCGTTTTTGTTAATATTATAAAATTGATGGGCAACAACCTTGTAAAATGGGTATTCCTATAACAATGCTTCTATGTTATTTGCTCCGATTCTTGTGAGCTTAGGACTTCCACAAAGCTTCTTCATCGAACTCTGTTTTGAGGTGTTCTCTTGGTTTCACTCCAAGTTTTGTCGTAATTTTCGATTTCCTTAATTACTGTTCTTCTTCAGGTTTTTTCGGTCTGCCAACAGCTCTTCTTCCTTGCGGATTCCATTCAAGGGCTCTTTTAGTTAACGCATTATTTTCTTTTCGTAGGGTATGCCCTATTCAAATCCATCAGTTTTGTAATTAACTAGCTGGGACCCGGTGCGCCTATGCTGCACCCATAAACCAATAATAGTACTCAGGTGATATGAATTTTCATTTAATACCCATACCGAATGGCTTGCAAAGAAAAAGGTAATCCACCATTTTGCGTTGGCCGCCATTTTGAATTTGGAATGACGCCACAGAGCTAATAATATTGTACTTGTCATACCCTTTCATTTGATACCCATACCGAATGGCTTGCAAAGAAAAAGGTAATCCGCCATTTTGTGTTGGCCGCCATTTTAAATTTGGACCGATCGATCTGAAACTTTGGGAATCGTATTTTTTTCGGAAAAAACCATAATAATATAGATCTGAGCTCTTTAGCAGTAATTCGAAGAGTACCTCCCATACAAAAGTTCGAATTTTACGGATATCGGTACACTACAGCCACCCGAAGTGTTCGAGATAGAGCAAAATAGACCTCGTAGGAACACCCGCCGTACCCGAAAACCCCTATACACAAAAATTCAGGCCAATCGGATGAGCGGTTTCGGAGTCTATTGAACATTTACAGACATACTTTCACTTTTATATATATAGATATAGATTCTTGTTTGTCAAATTCCATAATAATTATGTTTAGCTTTTTTTAATCCTACTTAAGATATCCTTCCTCCCACCTCCTTCTGTAGTAATCCAGCCGTTCTACCGTTGCCATCTGATCCCTCTTGCTTATCTGCTGGTTTTCTTTATTATTTCGTCAATTACAGTAATAAAAAGTAATGGTGAAACTGGACAACCTTTATTCATTCCAGTTGTCATTGTTATTGGATCACTTAATTGTCCATTATGAAGGATTCTTAGCTCTGCTCCCTCGTATAACATCATAATCATTTGAATCCAGGAACCCATGCTATGGTAAAAGCGATAAAATTTTGTAAGGCTACTAAATTCCTACAGTGGCTCAATGAGTCTATGCAAAAGCAAAATGTACCATCATTGATGAGTTTAAGGGGACGGGATTGCACATTGTCCGATGTACAGCCATGGATACTCGAGGCAGGGCCAAATGTGGGACTTCTAGATTGCAGCTAAGCTTGCTAACTGAAGAAGGAGCTTATACATGTCACGACAGCCCGAAGAGATAAAATGGAAAAAGGCGTTAAAGCCGAAATATTAAAATGTAGCTCGTATTATATTATATTTATGAATTACAAATCCTACATATAAATCGCCCGACGTAACCTAAGTCTTAACCGCAACTCAACTAAAAGAACTAGGACTGCCACTCAAGGGGCTTCCTTGTTTTGGTTTTTTTGTTAATTCAGAGTTCGCTCTTGATTAGGATAGACAGCTCGGCCCTCCTACTCGTGGGCGTCCATGTCCGAGTCGTAATACGTCGTATCAAACACCAACGCTTCATGTTGTCCGAAGCGAATACTCCAACTTAGTCCTCTGGCATTACGGCAGATCCTCGACCACATACTTGTCATTTGAAAGCACCTTCATTACTATCTAAGGCCCTCTGGTTCCCTGACGCTGTAGGTTCTTGATGAACCATTACAATATCATCGACATGGTAACTGGTTGGTGTCCGTCGGTTGTCGTTGAATCACTGCTTCCATTTCACTGTTGCAACTGTCAGGCGTGCAATTGTAACCGTTGAACTCTCAAAGCATGCGTCATCATCATGCAAGGTTAAGATCAATCCGTTACCCAACAATTCTCTTGGCCGGTAGCCAAAAGGTTGCAATCGAAGTCCTAATTGTTTGGTGGACACGCTCCACATGCCCAATTGCTTCAGCAGCTCGAACGGCAGTCTTTATATGCCTCACTTGGTGCTCCTTACAAAATGTCTCGAACGCTTTTGAGTAAACGCAGCACCCGATCTGTGACGACAATTGTAGTTAATCGAAGTATCTTATAATCTCATTGATCAACTTCAATACCGGAGGCATTTTGCAAGAATCATACCGGACTTCAGTCGTACAGAATACAGTGTATTTACCTGGGTCTTGTGAGACCGTCATTTTATGGTAACCAATAGAGTTGAGCTGGACTTACACGAGGCAGTACATTTGTCTATTACACGATGGTAAATTGTACTGAGGCATCAATTTTTTTAAATGTCCCGGTTCAAAAAAGATGTCCTACTGGAGATAAATGAGACGAGCTGAGATTGTAAATACGAACTCGCGAGACATTTCTTCCTTTTTTTTGAGGCAGTGAAATGTACATGAAATGATGAATGGTGAGGCGAGATTGTATGTAAGTAGGGATTTTTTTTTATTTTATAGAGTTTTTCAGCTCTTCATTGGTGTTTATTTTCTTTCTTTTTATAATTTGCTTGTTTTTGTCATTTTGGCATTACAATAGCACCTTTGAAGTATGACATTGTACTGGCTCAAAAGAAAAAAGAGGCATCTCTTACAAACTCATTTTATAATCGTTACCTACCCAACGCTAGTAACCAAATCAAACGCCTAATTTTGGACGATTTGGAATATGTGGTCATTCAATCGCAGATCCTTAGTTAAAGTTACCTATGTCTAGGATGTTAAGAGATATTTCGGTCCTAAGATTCACACTGTCCACTGAGATAACGTCGGTAGAGTCCGTCCGACACCAACCGAAAAGGAGATTGATCTCGTGGTTGATTGAATTGGATATTAGTTTACGATCATCAAGTCAGCGTCTATCCCGTATTTGTTTAATATTGTCGAAAGCGTAAGAGTAACGCAGAGTACCGCCATCAGCGAAACTGTGAAGTTGCATGCACAAAGAAGTTTGGAGAAAGAAACTGGAAGAGACTATGGTGGTTATCACCAGGTAACTTTTAACAATGTTACCGCGTTACATGACTGTGTCGTCTCCGTCAGATTCGAAGGCTAGCTTTAGCCTGTCGACAGATATCGAATTGGTTGTGCTGTTCACTGTATCATATAGGTTTGAAAGGTTTCCGAAAACGGTCGACTCGTATGACGTCCTCCAATGCTACGGGGCTTGTAAGCATCCTTTTGGACTGGTCGTCGTGGATATGTTGCCTTGAAAGTTTTGTATATGGGAACGACGACGATTGAGTTATTCTTAGGCTGGTCTCACACTGCAGCCGATTCTGTCGAATTTTTTACAGCCGTAGTCAGCCGAAGTTTTCAAACAATTGTTTTGCTATTCTCATTCGCACATTACACCCGTTGTTTTCGGCCGTTTCCGTTCGTAAATTTCATCCGATCAAATTTGTTTGATTATTCGGCCGAAATGGATACCGCAAAGTTGATAATGGAAATGCGCTCCCATAGAAATGTTTATTAGTCTTCCTTTTATTTAATTTTGGATATACTCATATGTGTGACCATTTAAAATGAAACAACTAGCATTTAAGATTAAAAGTAACCCTTAAAGTTCGGCCGAATTTAAAGTTGAAATTCGGTTGGTTACGGCCGTAAAAAATTCGGCCAAATACGGCCGTACAAAATTCGGCCGAATCTGCTGCAGTGTGAGACCAGCCTTAGGGCCGGTTTAGACGGTGCGCTCCAGCGCATGTGCCTCACGAACTTTGTGGATAAAGGGAGAAGTGGGGTGGTACCTCTCTTCATCCCCACTCGTCCCTTCATCTCCAAACGTTCGTGAGGCACATGCGCTGGAGCGCACCGTCTAAAACAGCTCTTAGTCTTCTATTGGATTTCATTAGTTGAGATGGAAATCGAATTGAGGAATATCAGATTCTGACCGTAGACAAGCTCGGCTGGTGAAAATTGCAAGCGCGTCCTGATTGCCGTGTGGATACATAACAAAGGACAGTCTTCCCTCCAATGAGTAGCGTTATCCCTTGTCATCAAGGCTGCTTTCAGTTTCCGATGGAACCGTTCGACCATCCTGTGCCTGCTGATGGTGGGCCATTGTCCTGCTTCGATGAGTATCGCGTAGTTTAGCAACTTCATTGAAAAGTTTCGATTCAAATTGGGTACCTTGATCTTTCGTGATTTCAAGAGGTACGCTGAAACGTGGAACTACTTCAGTGGCGAATCTTTTTGCGAGAAGTAGAAGCATTAAAGCAGAAATCGGTGGGATGAGTTTGTAGGAATGAGTTTAAAAACACACAATAAATTTGTCCTCTAAAAGGAATAATAAATTTATTAACTTCCCAGTAGGAAGTTATTGTAATCGGTCCGAAAATCGGATTCGAAATTTTCAATGTATTTACACGTTTCAAGGTCCCAATAGCATGTTAAGCAAAAATTTGAGAAGAAATATGTGTGTGTGTGCGTACGTATGTGGTCATTTTTTCCTGCACGATTTCGCGCGAACCAAAAAAGATATCGACTTCGTTCAGGTGCCGTTCGAAGCTTATTAAAGGACATATGAATTGAAAAGATTTTCATAAAAATCGGTCGAGCCGTTTGTTTGTTTGAGCGACTTAAGTGATTTTTGTACCGGCACGATTTCGCGAGAACCAAAACAGATTTCGACTTCGTTAAGGTGCCGTTCGAAGCATGTTAAAGGACATATGATCTGAAAAAATTTTCATAAAAATCGGTCGAACCGTTTTTTTGTTTGAACGACGTAAGTGATTTTTGTACCAGCACGATTTCGCGCGAACCAAAAAAGATACCGACTTCGTTAAGATGCCGTTCAAAGCGTGTTAAAGGAAGTATGATCTGAAAAGATTTTCATAAAAATCGTTCGAGTCGTTTTTTTGTTTGAACGAATACTGGGAAGTTAATCTTGTGGACCGAAAGGGTCAAAAGCCACATCCCAACTAGTTTACTAATCCTAAACACTCACAAAACTTAACATAAAATCACATCCCTTCGCGACTACTTATCTTTTACAGCTTACATTACATCGCCGAGACAATCTCCCTGTGTAAAAGTTTCGATTACAAAAGTCCTCTTCCCGTTTTTATCCACAAAAATAAAGTACTTTAGTTAACATCGCAGTAACTTCTCGTTTAAAATTATATTGTTGTCCTAAGAAAATCGTCCATGCACGAATCATTTGCCACCATAATATTTAGACAGACTTAGTTTATACGAAATCCTTGAAGTGCAATCAATTTAGAGCGGATTAACTTTATTGGAAGTCAGAAGTGACGATCCACCCACATCCAATGACCCATCGATAATTTAATATCGCGCAACTTATGAATCGATATAATGGGAAATATCTCGGCAATAATTTAGATAAAAGCAGCCCCAGCTCCGGATAAGTCTAGAAGTCGTTATCATACTTTATCGAAGTTAACTTGCCTTCTGATAGTGGGTAGAAGAAGTTGGTCCTGTTTGCCTGTTTGGTGTGTAAACTTCTTTAGTCTTCAGAATATCTTTGTTCGTCCGTTTATCAAATTACTACAGGTCAGTAGCCATAAAGAAGTTTATCAGTTTGTAGAAATGAAACAGAGTATAAAAAAACACACTCACACACACACACACATAAAAAAATGTGTAATCTCTTACAGGAAAAATTCAAAAAAAAAATTAGGTTCTTTTCCCTTACCAGAAGGGATGTCACCCATGCACTAGAAAGCGAAAACTTTCAAAGTTAAATGCACTTCTTCCTATTAGTATATGTGTGTTGGTGGTGTAGCCGTGCCGATACGAGACTTTTAGTCATCCCAGGAATAAGGGATGCGAATGGTAAAAAGTCGTAGCGAGCAAAAGTTGTCTTATATATTGGTGATAAAATGTGTGTTTTCGACGTAATATACAACTTCAACAAGGACGAAGTTTCCTGGAGCGAAGAAAGAATGCCCCACACCCCAGGATTATCCCCGGCTATACCGAGTGTGCCTGGAATTTCAATCACCCTTTTAACGTGTACAGAACCGAAAGAAAAACGCTCAAGCACATAAATACAGGGTGAGTGGTGTGCTTGTGTGGAGGGGGGGTGGCAGTTTGGGGCGGACGGGAGCTTATATTAGAAGGAAGATATTTATCGAAAGGGCCGCGGGTAGAAGGGCTTCGTACAAGGATACACCTAGAATGTTGTCTGGGGCTCAAGCTGAAATCTATCGAAACATGTGATGCCTCTATGTCAATGGCGAAAAGCTACTGAACTACGAATTTGATATGTCAGATTTAGAGAAATCATGAAGAAAAAAACTATCAACGTACAAAATGTACACATTTTAAAAATCATGCAGTTTGGGATTAAGGAGGGGATGAAACATGGGTAGTTTACCTGAAATCCTTGCGACTGTTGCCAACGTAACAATTCTTTCGACGACACCGAAACTACTTGCAATGCATAAGTTTTGGCGTCAAGAAGCCAACGACTTTGCTTGCTTTCTACCTTAGTCGCCGGGAATCTACCCCCGGTTTCTGTGCCCTTCCCACCTACCCTTTTTGGGGGTGTGGGAAAAAAACTTTCTTTTTCCTAAGAAGTATATTGAACCCCCAGTTTTTGGGCACCTGTGAGACTAACTTAAATTTTAATAATGTCTGCGTAGATATTTACCGGTGTCTGCCTTATGATAAATTGAATACGAGAATAGAATTTGAAAGAAGCCTGAGGCCAACTTGAGAATTATTTGTGCAATTAAACGGGGTAGGATATATATATACATATATATATATATATGCGCCCCGAGCCCGACAGATGTGAGGGTGAGTGTCTAACACTTGAGCTTAACTAGGTTAAGAACCTTTTATTTCACTCAATGAATCGAATAAATGGGTTTATGTTTTTGGGATAACCATAAACAATTGAGTTGATCATGCAGAAATAACAAATGCTCTTATATAAATTGCTGCTGGTGAGCAGAAAAGGTGCCGTGGCTTTGGGGGGATTATATAAATGTGAAGCTGTCATGGAGTCGTTGGTAGTATGAATATGGACACTGATTTCTTGTAGTAATTTAGAGAAAATCGGATAACATTAGCATGTAGCAGGGTGTTAAGCGACTAAATGTCATTATTTTTTTGGGGTATATGGACAGCTTGGATTAATTGGAGGAAATATCTTAAGCACGATTTTTTTATTTCTGCACGAATATTTTTCTGAAGTACCTTCAACCCTGCGTAGCAATACAATCATGCCCAAGGTCGAGAGCGAGGGTAATCCTATTATCAAATAGCCAAGCAGGCATCAAGGCTCGGCCCATATAATGTCCAAGCTGGCCCAAAACTGCGGGAAGGAGCTCTCTCCCAATGTCAAAAAGTACAGGAGCACTCTTCAATGGTTACTGGGTCACAGGAACATCGAGGGAAATAAGAAGGCAGATAAATTGGTTAATTTTTTAAAAGCATATACGCCCCCGCAACTAACACGCAAAGCGAACATATGCTCCTGCACCACAGGTATGTACGCTCCCGCTACAGACATTAAAATCTAAAAATGCGCCCGCCAGATGAATGCATGTCTCTGTTAAAGATACAAATGTATTTGTAATCGACCATTCCAAACGCGAGTGTCGTTTTACCAAACGGTCCCCCAACTAAGTGCTAACCATCTTACATGCTGCTTCACCTAGGCAATCAAACGAGAACCGGTCTATTGAGTATGCTAATGGCACCCCTTATGGTCACCAATATAATTGCCGGTCTTCTTCGTCCTATATAATTTCTTCAGTCTCCAATTCTGCTCCTTCTAGTCTAGAAAATGTGTGAGCGTGTCATGCTTCCTTTGGACTATTCGCTGCGTCTTTTATTAGTGCATGCCTGTAGCGGACTGCATTTGAAAAAGTAGAATTTTTACTTAAGCGTACCCTGCCTATTTTGAGTGCCATACAGGCGTTTTAACGTTGTGCATTTGTGCTAAAAACGGGCGAGTCTTATTTTCACTCAGTTGGCTCCAGATGGAAGTGTCTATCGTCATGCATCAAGACAAGAAAATTGGCCTTGTTAAAGCAATCAGAAATCGCACCACCACTTGGGCTTGCCTCGTAAGAACATCCCCAAAATCGAGTAGATAATTACGAGACACTGGCTAATTGGGCGTCATACAGCAGAATGGGCTAGTGAGTCAACCGAACACTTTCTCTGTGGCTGTCCAGCTCTGGTCAATATCAGACATCGTGTACTTGGAAAGCTCTTCTTAAATGATTTGGGGGAGATTTCAAAGCCCAAAATAGGAGATTTTATTTCGTACCTAAATATGACTGGGTTCATCTAAAATCGTTCTTGGCTTACGGCTTCTTAGGTCAAAGTTTTGCACGAATGTGGCTACAAAACGGGGCACCTCAGCGCCAATAATGTCCCAGCTTCTGGTTTGGATGAGACTGCCATACGATTTCGAATTTTCCATACCCCAAAATTTTGCAGCTCCTTTTATTCACATATCCATTTAAATCTATTCATGTTCGGAAACCCTTCTGCATGCGGCAAGAATTCCGTGATTGTTTTCTCATGATACAGAATATACATATGCCATTATTGGGTTCCCATCATATGCCATACAACATCTTCCTTCATCCAATGTGGAGAGGCAACCTTCACTATTTGAAGATTGAATAATAGCAGACTTAACAGCACTTCCAGGACTGCAGTAAGCAGAATGCGTAAGACACCACTCACGGGCGCAGCCTATCCAAGTGCCTCTAACAGTTTTTTGTGTGGCTTTAGTCCACCAGATCATAGAGATTTAATATTTGATAAGCCAGCCATCATGGTGTAAATCCAATATTCTAGCCTCGGTCGGATACCCGACCATAGTATACACACTACCCTATGCTGGCGAGTCACTACTTTCGCCTTCCTGATCTTTTCTTTAACGTGATGTTTCCGCGAGTGCAGATATTTAATCGTCCCTGTGAAATTGATCTCTGACCCTGAACAGGAACTTTCAACCTTTTAAGGTACTAGGGAAGACAATAGCTTGCGATAATTGCCATATTGTTTACATGCTCAACAGCACACATACCCAGTTCCTCAAGCCGCGTCATGAAAGAGTCCCCTGAGGTACACCATAGAACAGGAGGCGATAGAACTCTTCCCTGTGGGTATCCTTTCTTGACCATACCACTTCTCCACGAGTCTCTTGCCTGAATTAAATTAGCAGAATTCTGTCCAAAAAACTTTTAGCTAGATTTTCATTCTTTTGGGTTCATTGTTGCATTCTTTTGGGAAATGTTCTGGGTCAAATTTAAAACGTTCTGCTCAAATGTGGTCTTATCCAGAAATTTCCAGGTTTTCAGCTTGTTAGTTATTCTCATTATTTCTACCTTTGAAAGAATTCCACAAAATCCCTCAATTGGGCTCCAATTCAGCGCCGCTGAATTACTGTTTAACACTCTATATTTATTATTTAATACATTCAGATTGTCATTTACCATCGTAGACCATCTTAACACATTGGAGTTGCTATTCAGCGCCGCTGAATTCTCCATTCTAAGTGTTTTAGCGTGTTCCCTCAAAGATATCTGAAGTTTTTACTAATTATATTTTTCCTGAAAATTAAACATGACGATACTTTCAAAATAAACGCTTATACCTAGTGTAAACCATAAAAATACATAACCTAAATATACTCTTCATTCCATTTTGATGAAAATAGACTAAAATTGTTATCACTTCCAAATTAATCATATCTAAATTTAGTCAGCAACACTCTTTAAATTGCATATCCATTCCATCCTGCTTTTGAGCCTTTTCATTACATGCTGCCTGGTCCAGTTTTAAATTTCATCCTCCCAATTTTCCAAATCAATAGGGAATTCCCACCTCCAGTATTATGCCTTTTATCATAAATTAAGCCATCGAATACGCGTTCAAACTGACCACTTTACATAAATCAATTTCAGTAACAAAATAAAACACCAAAAAAAAAATGGTGAAAAATGTGCAACGCCTAAGTTCAATATTTTATTTTATATATATTTTTTGCTCTTCTCTCTCGCATGGAACTTTTCAAATGCTCTCAATAAATGCAATCAACGTAATGAATTCACTTCCAGGGAAAATTGAATCACCCTCAAGCACTATACCGACACAAAGTTCAGTTCTGCCAAGCGCCCCCTTACTCTGAAAATGTGTGTATTTTCATGAAATTGCAACTCTGTTGAAAAGTAATCGTTTTTGGTCGATGTAAGCCTAAGGGCTGGTTACATGGCGGCTCTGGCAACCTCTTGGTGGTAGAAAGCAAACACTACCCCAATGACGAACGGACTACTATGATGAGAGTGGTACATGTAGCCCTTGTCAACTTATATCAAAGGATGCCAGAGCATAGATGAAAATTCCACTTGGTTCCCAATTGAAAAATGTTTGGTTATTTTTTTTTTGGAGCGAAGGAGCTTATTTTAAAATAATTTTTTATGCATCCTTGTATAGATTGTTTGCTGTGCCTAAGTAAATCAACGACGAAAAAGGACTTGGATACAAGTCTCTTGAAATTTTAACAACAAAATTGTCCTTTGTGATGGTTTTTGGTGGGGTTTAGTATTTCTAAATAGATATGTTCTGGAATTGTGGGTCGACGCGACACAGACTTTTGTTTGCAGCAGAGACCCTATAGACTGCTATAGAATTTTGTCTCAGCAACTAACCAAATGTACGTATGAAAGTTGGAACGCAGGATGAACACGACATAGACTTCTATAGAATTTTGTAATGAAAAGTCCGCACAGACATTCCGTCAACATGTATGTAAGAACAAAAGTCTGCGTCGTGTGGACCCACCATATGGTCCACCCCTATATAAATTTGGTATGTCACATTGTCTATCCCTTTTAACTTAAAAATCGATTTTTATAATTAAATTTTTCAATTAAACAATTATGCATAAATAAATTTACTAATTATTATTATTCAATTAAAATTCACAGAATGCCCGCCAGCTATGGACGGTATGGAGAGATTTGCATGTCCAACACCTGACAGACAGGGCAGGTATAGATGCATAGACGATCACGTCCTTTGTGATGGATTCATAGACTGCCCCGAGGGGGAAGATGAAGATCGACAGGCGTGTATGTTTTATAAAACGGTAAGCATAAAGAAATTCAATATAATAAAAATATATCAAATTCACAATAAAACAAACACAGAACCAACCATTCCCAGCACGTTATACTGTTCGTGTATATCAAGTATTCAATTCCAGAAATCATGGCTCTAATTACTGCTGTTTAAGTTCTAAACCGAAGTAAAGAGGTAAATTGGATTAATGAAACTAATTCGATTAAATTGAAAGCTAAGCTCCAATTGAATCTCGATTCGGTTTTCGGTCTCATTGGATTGTTAATGGTTGAGAAATTTTTTATTCCAATTAATTAAAGGATTGGAGATGGGTCATGCATTAATTACGAATTTTTTAATTCAACATAAAAATAAAGTAAGGAAGTTTTTTCTTTTTTTTGGGGAGGGAATAACAATCAGAAATCATGACTTACAGTACGAAGGGGAAAGGTGGAATAAATGCATTTTTAAATTTTATTGAGCAAAAGGTTTTGTTGGTGTGAATAGTTGATAATTACATTGTACGTGTTATGGTCCAATAAAATTAAGGTTGGAGCTAAATGAAATTTTTATGGACACCCTTTAAGGTGCTTTGGAGTGCTTTTGGAGCAATGTTTTTCCCAAGTAGAAGGGGAAATTGAAATTTTGAAAAAAAAATGGTTTTATTTTACAAAATACCCTCGAAAAGGCCTTACATATTTTATTTTTAAATTGAATTTGTTCCAAATAACATAATTTTGACAGATTTCTCTAAAACTAGTTGGGATGTGGGTTTGACCCTTTCGGTCCACACGATCAACTTCCCAGTATTATGAATGTTGAATATTATCAATGGATATTTTAATAATAAATAAACAATAATCAATATATAATATATAATACCTAAAATTTGTCACATTTGTTTATCAATAATTTCGCTATCACTTAACTCGTTCAACTAAAAAAACGGCTCGACCGATTTTTCTGAAAATCTTTTCAGATCATATCTCCTTTAATACTCTTCGAATGGCACCTCAACGAAGTCGATATCTTTTTTGGTTCGCGCGAAATCGTGCTGGAAAAATGACCACATACGTACGCACAGACACACACACATGCTAGGCCAGTCAAATTATAGAAAAAACCTCGTTTTTTTGCCAACCGAGCCATCCGAAACGTAAAATATGGGTAAAATAGGAAAAATTCGGCAGTATCTGATGAACTACTTTTGGTACTCGTAAGCCTTTGGGAAAGTTTCCAAAATGGCGTCAAAAGAGGGCCAAAAACAGATTTTCCCGTTTTAAAAAAAAACTACACATTGTACAAAAAAAAAGTTTTAATTAAAGTTTGTAGAGATTTTTCATACTAATTAAATGACACCAGTTTAATGTCAATACATAAACAAATAAAGGAGTAATTGCAAAAAAACCGCTAAAAATCATGTTTTTTTAAATGCTCATATCTTTTACCAAAAGAACGATTTTGTAATGAAACTCGTGGAAAGTGTAGCCCTTCGGGAGTGCAATAAAATCGTTTTTGAAAATTTTCAAAATAATAAATAGCTTTTGCAAAATACAGTTTTTTCGACAAAAATACCTTTGTGGTCGAATACGATTAACTGATAGCTATCCGCACCTACAGAAACGTTTTAATAGTTGTTTTTTGTTCGAAAAAACTAAAAAAACAATTTTGCTCACAAAATTCGATTATTTTTCCACAAAATTCTATTAATTGCCTATCTATATGCAAAATAAAATATCTTTTATGACCATAGATAGGCAATTAAAAGAATTTTGTGAGAAAATAATCGAATTTTGTGGGCAAAATTGTTTTGTTTTGTTTAAGTTTACTTTTGTATTCAATCAAAAAAGGCTATTCTGAATTTTTCCTGAGATACCACAAGATGGACTCGTATGGGTCCCGTTTTAGTACAGCGTTCAGCTACTACACCCTAGGTTCTACCTTCAAACCAAAACTGTGAGATATATTGAAAATTTAAGACCTATGCTAACAAGCCAGAAATAAAAACGAGACTAGCGTTGAGAAATAGAAGCTACTCTGGGCTACGTAAACAATTCTTAACAAGAAACATATCAACGAGGACTAAAATTAAACTATCCATAACCCATATAAAACCAATAGTACTCTATGAATCTGAAACCTGGTCATTAGGAATTTCCGCAAACACTTCTAGGATGTTTCGAAAGAAAACCATTCTCACTATATACACTATATTGATGAGATAGGTACTCGTACTATCAATCGGGTCATCCTTATTTGGGTTCCATGCGATCAGGCCTTCACGGGCAATGAAATATCGGACGACTTGGTCAGAAACGGATATTGGTGTACCCATCAAATTTAGTGAACGATCGGATTCTGATGAAATATGTCAAACACTGGGGGTCTACACCTGGTCTGGTTAACTTCGAGCACTTTATTTTTAAGCCGGCAGCTACACTACCAGAGGATTATCAGGCCCAACAGGACGAGGAGGTCAGGACATTATTTGGCTTGATCACGGGACACTACGACCTAAATTACCACCTATGGAGGATCGGAAGGCCAGAAAAGGAGGATGAGTCATTCAATTTTTCTGTAACTGACCCAAGATAGCGAAAAGCATGGTATCATTGTTTGGACTTTCGGAGCAACTTTGCTTGACCAAATAAGACAAGGAAACTTGTGGCCGCCTTCGACCCAATACCTCGCGGAAAAAAGCCTAGTCCGAGGGGAAGAATAGCTTTTAAGTTATAAGGAGACGGAAGAATGTTGAAGTTCCATTGCAATCGAACTTTGTGTAATGTACGAAAAATGGGACAGTAGGCAGAGACAGGCCAATCTGGTGTTGTAAGGATAAGATTGCCGTGAAACCAGAGAAGCGTTTACTTCAGTGGAACAATAGTTTTTTCAGGGATGCTACTTTCATACAGAGCTTCAAAGGTTCAATGATGGAGCACATGGCGTCTACACCGATGAGTTCGTGGGCCATTTTTTTGGATGTTTCTGCCTCCAATTACTTATTTTTTTGCGATTAGTTTACGTCACACATGATATCAAAATATTAAACAGTGGTTTTATTTTTTATATATCAAAATATTAAACAGTGGTTTTTATTAATGTTTAATAATCCAAATAGCAATGATGAGGATCTTTTCATTTCTTAATTTTATTGTTACAAAAAAAACATTTTCTGATTAAGTTTAGGCTTTCATAATACTGACGAAATATGAAATTCAGATTAGTTAAAAAAGCGATTCTTATCTCCAAAAAAGCATTTTAAAGTAATTCAAATTTAAACATAAATCGGTTGATTTGGCCTGCATTTAGAGCGCTGTTAAGTGCCACTTGAATGTCCTGCACCATCTCGTAATCTTTAGATTTATTATAAAAAATTAAGTTCGGCCCATTAAAGTCGTCCAATCATACCAAGTACACCCGAACAGTCTCAATTACTTGACCTAGTTTCCTCATAATTTGGCAGCAACATAAGCAATTTTTCATGCTAAATTAAAAGCTTTACCATCGTTATACAATAAGTGACTTAAACTATGTTTTTTTTAAAAAAAAAAAAAAAGAAAAGAAAAGCAAGCAGAAAATTTTCCTCATGAATCTCCAATTCAACCAATTGAATGACTTAGTAGATTGAACACGCAAAATATAAATTTCCTTTAAAACTTCCTCGTGGGCACAAAGAAAGAAAGCAGCAATAACAACAACAAAAACGGCACAAGAAGAAAGTGTAAAAGACGTCAAAGCTTCTTGACGTTGCTTTTTTTATTCGTTTCTCAACTTTTTTTTTCTCCTTATCCAGTAAAAATTCTATTTTTATACTAAACAATAAAACTTCGTGTATATTTACATACAAGTGAGATGAGAACAATTTGGTGAATTGTTTCAAAATTGAATTACCTCCGAAACGAAACGAAAAAAAATAACTTCGCAAAAAGCAAATCCAGCGAAATAAAATTTCAAAGGAGCAACAAGGATCCTGCAGCTCGTTCCATTGCTCGGCGCGCTGGGATACAAGGATATTCAGTGGCCTCATAAATGTCTTGGTGCCTCTGTTGCTATTTATAAAGCAGCTTATGGTCAGATTTCGCCCATGGCCAAGCACGGAGCAATTTCGACAGTGGAAATTTGTGCGCCACCCTTAGCCCGCGAGGGATGGGGATAAGAACCCTTCAGATAAATAATTTACAATATTTGAGTGCGGCTCAGTGCTTTGCTGGCTTGTTTGTATATTATTGTTGTTTCAAATCGCAAATGAAAAGGAAGAGAGGAAATTAAAGGATCAAAGCTGCAGGCTCACAGAATCTGTCTTTTTCAAATTATTATCAATTTCGAGGGACAACTTTCAGTGACTTCATTCCGTTGTAATAGTAGAGAGATGGATGGAGGATGGAGTAGCCAGAAGACACGAGGCGCAACGATGACTACCCAGTGATGAATCATATATACCCGTTAAAAGTTAATGGATCCTGCAAACTCTGGTGCAAAATGGCGAGAACTTTCTGATTTATTAAAGAGGGACCGTTCAGTAAATTATTCCTTTGTGCTGTTATTCAAACGTTTTAATTATTAAGTGGAACCCCACTTTGATAATTGTTTTTTGATAACTTGAAATTATTTTTATTTGATGAACAAATACAATTTTATTCAAATCTACAATATTTATGAGAGGAGGCAATGCAAAAATATTATTGTATACATTTATTCTCGGTACAGGATGAGTCACACAAACAAAATACTAAATGACAAATTTCACACTTCTCCCGGAATTTGAGGACTCCTGAGCATATCACATTCAGTTGAGTCATGGAAAGGATGAACAATATTTATGCAGAACTAGGTGAAATTACCCGGCATTGTAAGGACTAAACTTAGATTGTTCTCTCTTAAAATGTATTCATAAAAAATTATATTCTTCATTGTTATTAGATCTTAAAGTCTATATAGACTTTATGAAGGCATTGATCGTATTGAAAACCTTATTTCAATTTTATCAAAATTTGCTGCTTTGGAATTGACAAAATCATATCTTAACGGAAAGACAAAACTCAGGTTGTTAGATTGTTATCAAATGGGATCGAAGTAAATTGCAGTGTCCCCCAAAGCAGTCATCTAGGTCCGCTTTTGTTCAATATATTTATTTCCGATTAGTTTGAAATACAAAAAAAAGGATTTCATTTACACAGGATGCGTTTTATGTTTCAGGCCCAGTTTTAAATGCAACTCAATTTTATAAATTTATTAATTGTATATAGGGTCTTTAACATTATTTATGAAATATGATATCAGTCCAGTGGCCGTTTCTGGTTGCGGCGCAAATTCAAGCTCCTTCCAGCATATTTTTCGTAGCATTTTCACAGTCTGGTGTTATTTTGGCAATTTCGCCTCGAATGGTATTCCTAAGCATCAATATTGTGGTTAGTTTGTTGGTATAAATTTTTCCCTTTAAGTACCCTCATTGCAAAAAATCGATAGTCAAATCCGAGTATGTTGGGGACCAGTCGATATCACAGCTTTTTGACAATAATCATCTGGGAAAAGTTTCTTGAAAAATTTGCACGAACTGTGTGTGATATGGCACCGTCCTGTTGGAATTACATGTCCTGTAGGCCCAAATGATTCAACATGCGACGGTAGCAATCATCAGTAACTCTTACAGAATTGCCTCGAAGGACGGGCATATGATGCCGCCGGCTCAAATGGGGCTCCATACGGTCAATCTATCAGGGTCTAATGGTCGTTGGTGTATCAATTGAGGATTTTCAATGCCCCGATAGTGTTGACAAAGCTAAGTTTGTAAGTAAGTAAGTTGTTTGTTGACAAAGCTAAGTCGAAATGTGCCTCATAACATATGATGATATTTAGCCAAAAATATTGATCGTCTATACCGAGCTGTAAAAGTCGTTGCTGCGCGGTTAGTTGCTACATAATAAATTGCCATCGACTACTAGCCACAACTGTCAAATACGAATTGACAAATGATAGGCAAATGAAAATGGCGACCAAACAAAATCGGCCTGAAACATTAGTAGGTATGGGGCCACTTTGTCCAGACAGTCCAGACTATCAGCTGTTGGGAACCTTGGCCAGACGGTATGGTTCTTGTCACCGACGTCATAGTCTGGACTGTCTGGACAAAGTGACCCCATACCTACTGTACAGGGAGTGTTAGTGCCTTCTGCCTGAAATTGACCAATGCATGATCTCAATTTTAAAATTGAGTAAAGTAAATGTTTATATGGTTCAAACTGAATTGAATCCTGAATGGAGCTGAATGCTACGTTTAAGTAGAATCTACTGAATCTTCAGTCAATTTTAATTTCTCCTCGATTTTAAAATTGGTTGAAATTTAAGGGAAATTAAGTAAGTTTGATTAGAATTTAAACGAGACAAGGCAGGGAAAACGAGCTATCAAACACCCTCCGGTAATTCATAACTGACAACCACCATTCTTGGGCTTTGCTGAAAAAAATATGATTGTTGAATTTCAAAGCTTCAACTTGATTTCGCCTTATTTAAAAAGAATTGCGAAAATCTATATAGAAAACTATGAAAGTAAGTCGAAATGACGCCGGCTCCAATTTTATTTATCTAAGTGTAGATTAATTTAAATAAAAATTTTACATTAGACAAAATAATTAAATTTTAATATTATCATTTATATTACAGACAAAAGCCCACTTGGATGTGTTAGCGGACGCTTTACTTAGATGGGCGAGGGGCCGTTAAGGGTCCTTCTCTAAATAGAAAAAAAGACTAAGGAATCTACAAATCACAACCAACCCCTACGTAAATGACTGGTATGATAAACAAAAAAAATATATATACAAAATAACAAATCGTAATTATAAATATATCTGTAAAAAGACATGTAGAGAAAACAAAAAACAAAAAAAACATAGTGAAAATATTAAGGTAAGAAAAAAAAATACTAAAAAAACTGACTATAAACACGTCAAAATACACACAGAGAAAAGTAAACATATTGTAGAGAATAGAAAGTGAAAAAAAAACAAGAAAGCGATAAAAATAAAATACGATTTATTGTCTTAATTGATATGGAAGTACTGAGCAGTAACAATGAGAACCATAGGTTACAAAAAAAATTAAAATTTTTGTTTATTTATAATGTATTATTCACAAATTTTTTCATATTATTTTGTAATATTTAAAAATTACTAAATTTCTTATGTAAAACAAAAACATGATAATGTTTCAAAAAAAGAACAAAGTTATTTTGGAATTAAATATTTTATTTATAATTAAGTTTTATGTTTAAAGAACATTTTTTTTATTCAATTTGAAAAAAAAATCCTGGACTTAACATTGAAGCCAAAAAAACCAAAAAAAAACAACAATCAAAATCTTTATTTAAAAAAAGGGGAAAATAAACTGATTACTTAAAAAAAGAAGTTTCTCGAAAACTAAAAACATAAAAAAAATATAAAAACTAAATAAAAAAAAAACATTTAAAGCAAAAATAATAAAATTAAGAAAAAAAACACGGAAACTATTCTCATGGACAAGGCAGCTATAGATAAGTAAATAATTAAATAATAATAAAAAAAAACAAAAATAAAAACAAGTCAAAAAACTTTATTAATAAGATTTATTTTAAAAAAAAACAAAAAAAATGTGAAGAAAACAAAAAACATTACATATAAGTATATATATATATACATAAATATATTTAAATAAAAACAAAAACAACTGTTAAAAATGTAATAAAGTAAAATATTTAACTATAAAACAAAAACAAAAAAAAGAAAACATTGTAAAATATAAGCGAAGTTTTTAATTTTAATTTTTATTTATTATTTCAAAAAAAAATAATTATAATAAAATAAATAATAAAAAAAAACTTTTATTAATTACTTTTGTAACATACTTTTCCTGTGATTTTCATCTTTTTATATAAATAAAATTAATAATGAAAAAATTATAAAAAAAAACTAAATGGAGAAAAAAAAATAATAATAATTTAGTCTTCATAATGGCTAAAGAACCCAAAGAAGAAAAATTACAAATAAAATAATAATTTTGACTGTAAAGCGAATAATAAAACAAAAATTTAACAAAAAAACATGTTTATAAATAATAACTAAAAAAAATGAAATAAAAATAACAACCGAAGAATGAAGGTTATAAATAAAGAAAAAGGGAGGAATAAATATTTTAAAAAAAAACATTACTATAAATATTAATGAATAGTTAAAAAAAAATTACAATCAATTGTGAAACAATCATTAACATCTCATCATCGGTTGTGGAATTTATTTATTTCAAAATTCATATTATTGTCATCTTTAAATTAAAAAAAAAATGCAAAAGTAATATTTCAACAAAAAACAAAAAAATAAATAAATAAAAGAAAAGAGTTTACACGACAAACAAGAAATAAATAAGATATAAATAAAAATGAAACAACTGCTATAATTTTTCATCATTATTATTAATTCTAGCTTCCTTTTTTATTTATATATATATTAATTTTTTTTATTGAAACTAATTTATTTAAAACATAAAATTTTATTTATATTTTTAATATATTTATTTTTTTATTTAATTTCAAGGCGATCTTCATAGCGGAGAGCTTGTAAATAAAAACTAATTAAAAAATTAATTATATTGTACCTTTTACATAAAAAAAAGTATTTAATTACTTTGCATTTTCGGCCTAAGTAGTGAATTTTTTATTTTTTATTTTTTTTATTATTTTTCTTCTTTTACAACAATAAAGAAAAAATAAATATAAATATATTTAAACAGTTTTTGCTTCGATAATAATAAATAGAAAACAAATTTTAAGTGAAAATTGTTATACTCTTCTTTCTATTCAAAATAAATCAAAATCTTCGGTAGCTTATTTCGTGATTATATTAAACAAAAAAAATACAGAAAAAACGGCTTAGAATTTATTCAGTTTTTATTATTTTTGAATTTTATTATTTCATTTCAATAATAGTTAGTAAAAATCTGCATTATCGACATTTTTCGCTTTTGGGACTTTAAAATTGATTTATTTGATTTGTTTAAAAAACCGTTACAATACTGGGTATTATTTTGAAAATTCCTCTGAACATTCTCCAAATTAAGTTTCAATTTACACAAATTTTAATGTAATATGTAAAATTTAATAATACGAAACTATAAATTGATAATTTCAAAAACCAATATTGAAGGTTATTTTCAGTACCACATCTGCTCTAAACGACTGCACCAACACCTTTACTCGGTGCCCACTGATTCTTCTAACCAGGCAATTCTGAGCTACTCAAAGAAGTATAGTAAGAGTAAGGCCACCTACCTATGGGGTAAGACAAACAGGAGGTCTGTCGCTCTAGGTTTTGAATCGAACAAAAAGGCTAACAACCTCTTCTTAGAAAAGAAGCTGATGCAGAACCGGAGTCCAGGGGCTCGATTTAGATCGTAGCGTCATTGAAACGATGAAACGATCAGTTCTAGAATTCCATTCAATATTAAGCTATTGTGGACCAACAATTCACAATCAGTACTTTCGAGTTCATTTAACACCCGAGACCTCAAGTAGTTGTTTTCTTCATCTGCTTCATCCATATCTGTTTCCTATTAGCTAACAAAACTTTGGTCATAAAACTTTATTCTTCTACATCCCCTTCAACCCGTTTTAACTTCATCACTCTCTAATACATCTTCAAAGAAAACTTACTGACAACAGTGATTGAGTATTAACCATATTAGAGCGGTTCATCCAATTTTGTACTAGCAATATTTCGATATTGAGCAAAGTGTTCTACTTGTTCTCCTAACCCATTCGCGATCAATCATTTTTCATATCAGACCATGCCCGATCACTGCTCTTAGCGCTAGCGATAACGCCATGCCTTATAGTAGTCGACAATTGATATTCGTTGTAATTTTCTACTTCGTTAAACCAGGCAATTAATTCTGTCTCTTAGATAAAGAAATTTAAAGGATCCCCTAATTAACGTCTTATTGCCAAATAGTCTTTCGCAGTATGGCTTCTCAAACACTGCTATTTTCCAACATTACCTTCGATCAAGCTGGTCATAAACTTGGACGATACCTTCAGCTTTGAACTGCGATGAATATCGACTCGGAGTATTACGGAAAGATCAGTAGGTATTGGGATCCTTGGGGGTGGGAAAAAACCACAATGGTAGGTAAGGGCGACAGTCCCGACCACGATCAAGTACGGGACACAATTCGCGCTGAAGAGCATCGTTTTGTAATAACACTTGAATAATATTTACATAGGTATAAAGCAGCATTGTCTTTGATAGGGTCTTTAGACCTGTCACATTCAGCTTAGATAATATCTCTTATGCTAAGCCTCAAAAAAATTTCCAAGCCATGGAAGAAAATATGTTCCTAGTCAGGGCCAGACAACTGCAGAAAAATGTTTGGTTGCCTCTCTGGCTTAGCCATGATTGCATAGTTTAATTAGTTTCAAATTATTATACTTAAATTTCGCCCCATTAATTTTTAATCCTTTAGAAATGCAAATATATAATGTTTCCCCTAAAAGTATGCAAACTCAAATCTAAATATAAAAATGTATTCTTAATAATAAAATATTTACTCCCAAAAGTATGCAGGGAAAAATAACAGGCTAACAAAGAAGCTACAATTTTGAATTAATACTGTATGGCATGGGGAAAAATAGGGGAAGTAAATTTATTTCACAACCATTCCATATTTCATCCAAAAAAAATACCTCCAAAAATCTATATATTGGCTTATTTAAAAAAAACCAAAACAAAACTATTTTCAACTATAAAAACCCAATCAAAAACAATTTAATCCACCAGAACACAGTATATCCCAGGATAACAAGACAAAAAAATCATGGATGATGTCATTTTAATCACTGAATTCATATACGTAGTCACGAAAATGTAGTTCCATTGTGGGGCGACATAAATTCTTCAACAACATCGAGAGAAAAAAATCTGTAAAATCCCAAAATCCCTCAAGTGGTACATTGTTGATCTTGTGTTGTTGATACTGTGACAATGACAATTTGCCTCTGAAATTCGAGGCACGATTCAATATTGTTGGGGAATTGGTCTGAGAGTATCATGGTTATGCATTTATTTACGGGCGGCGGAGAAAGGATTTTGATAGTTTTTTGCTAGTAATATTTTTATGTGATGTAATTTAGTTATATTGTGGAATTGTATTTATTAGTTTTTAGGTGAAAATATATTATTATTATTTTTGTGTATATTTATGCATAACTCAATTACACAACTACGAATGAAATTAAAAGCTAAACCAATTTAATTTTGCACAGGCCACCATTCATTGAAACGAGTTGCGATAAGTTTGTCTTATAAAGAAAATTTGTGTGAATTTTTTGGTGCGAACAGCCTGTTTCGAAGCTCTACACTATTCAGCGTAAATATGACTCACGCAGTGTTCTAGGAATCAGTCGAAAGTGCTAGTGGAGCCGTTGTTGGTTGACTTTGCTTTATTGTATTAGTCACGAATCGTTAGGTGGATTACGTATGAGATATCATTGCATCCATCTAAAAAGTCGTTGGTTGGATTTCCACTCAGATAAATGACCTTTTGGTTTTCAATAGTCATTTGGCTAGATCGTTATTTCTTCAGCGAAAGTGATACGCATCTTTGCTTTCCTGAGATTGAAAACCTGATTCAAGGTCAGATTTGGTTACCACGGTCAACCGCCCCAATACCTACTGAAACCTTCACTTTATTGTATTCCATACTCAATCGCCAGTTTTACATTATAGTTTTTCGCTTTACGTTTATTCGAATCAATTATCATTTTTCTGTATTGGTAGTTTTTTAATTAAAAGTTCAAGCTTAGGAGTCACCCTTTCTAATACAGTCCGCCATATCGAAATCAATGTGTAATAGTATGCTTGGCTCGAAGGAAGAAATAAATGACTAATTTTTTCAGGGTAAAAATCTGATAAGTTGTTAATTTTCCTGGGCTTAAGAGACACTGGCATTGCCCTATGATGTTTCTAGAGTAAGGGGCCATTATGTTTTGTAGGATAGTGGTAACGAACATTTTATATCTTATTTTTATTAAACAACTTATTATTTTTTATTATTATTATTTTGTTTTACATTTCCAAAACAAAAATTCTAGGCCGATTAAACCCACCTTTTTGCAAATAAGCTACCTTCCAAGTATAAAAAAAAATATATATATCTAAACAAAAAAAACAAAAATAAAGTCATTTAAAGAAAACAAAAAAAAAGAATATTTTTCCATATAATTAACAAAATAATTTTCAAAATAAATCCAGAAAAAAAAATTAAAAAATACTTAGAATTCAGAAAACATCTACAACATTTAAAATGTCATATAACACACAGAAGCATTCAATATTAATAAATTAATAAAAGAAAACGAAAAGGAAAAAAACAAAACATAACAAACAAATATTTAAAGAAAAAAAACTTAAATAAAAAAAAAATTTACTAATAATATAACCCCATAAAAAAAAATAATTTTTGTAGTAAAGAATAGAATAGAAAATATATTTTTTGGCCTATTTTTATATATTAATAATTAAAAATAAAAAAAAACTAAACAAAAAAATCCTTAAGCTCAATAAGAAAAAATGAAGAATAAATAAATAAAAACAATACTATTTCACATTTAAAAAAAAAAACTAAAAAGAAAGCCCAAAAACAAAAAATGGAATTTAAAAACAAAACGTTAATTATTATATTATTATAAATATGAAAAATTTAATTACAATTAAAAAAAAATGAAGAAGATAATTTTTTTTTTTTGAAATTAATTATTTATGCAAAAATTAAATAATACTGCTTGCTTTAAAATTAAAAATAATTTTATACAATCCCTATGAAGATCGTTGATCTTTTATTTATTTTTTCTGTTATTATTTATATATTTTTTTATTTAATTATATTTTTTAGCTATATTAAAAATCACTCCAAAACAAACATTTTATTTATCATTTTTAGAATATAAACAACAAAAAAAGAAAACAAAAAAAAACATTTTATAAATACGCGTAGGTATACAGTTTAAATAAAACTAAACTAAAAATTGATGTGTGTGTGTTTATCCAAATTAATACAGAGTAGCATTATGTAAAAAGTAAAGAAAAAAAACAAAACCAAAAAATAGACATTAAAAATAAAACACATTTTCCAAACATACAAAATACCACAAAAATAAAATCACAACTATATTTTCAATAAAACAAAAATTAAAATAAAATTAATTTTTTTTTTGTTTAACAAAAATTTATAACCTTTAGAGGACAATTTACAACCAAAAAAAAAAAAATGAAATAGTCCCAACACAAAACAAAAACAAAAATATAATATAGAAAATAATCCTCAACTAAAAAAACAAAAACAAAACACAAAAAAATATTCTTCCTTTTTGTGTAAATAATAATGAAAAAAAATAAAATTTAAACTATAATTTGGGTTTTTGTTTTAAGAAATTTTTATACTAAACTAAACGTGCACAAAAAATAATGTCAACCAAAAAAAAAACAAAAAATAAAAACTCTTAAAGAGAGCTAAAAGACTTCACTTCATTACTAATACATTCATACAAAAATACCAGCAACAAGTGGAAAACATTTATATATTATTGTAGGTTATATTTATATATGAAGTCAGTAATTAAATAGAATTTCCTTTTTAATTTAAGTTTTAATTTTAATTTAAAAAAAAACAAGATTAATTATACAAAAAAAAATGATTATTCTCGTTTTTGTATAAACGAAAAATATCTAGGAAAACGACAACTCCCGGCTAAAAAAAGAAAACTACTGAAAATTATTTTTGCTTTTCTTTTATTTTCGAATATACGAAAATTAAAACTTCAATTCTATTTATTTTTTAATTTTTGTGTAAATTTTAGTAAAGATCTTCAATATTTCTTCAACAACTTAAGAATACTACAAATGGTTTTTTTGGGAACAGGGAAGCCGCGTTTCGCTGTAGCTTCACAATCGCACAGCAAGTAATCCGCTGTTTCAGGAGCTGCTACCAGAGTCAACAGCTACAATCATGGTACAATAATAATACAAGGTAGGATCATAAGGAAAAGCTCTGTTTCCATCTTGAAAAGCTTTTACCGTTTTTACATTAGAAAACATCTGACTGGCGTAACGGGAAAGCTTTTTTCCCTTGTGAGCTAAGATCTGAGTGGGCGTCACGGGACCTTTATGAGCTTACCTTGTAATTATTGTACCATGGCTACAATCAACTAACAAGCCATATTCTGTTAAATATGACAAGCTAACATGCTTGCCTCAAACCTCGCCCATCGTTTTCAGGAGAAAGAAAGAGAGTCTGATGGGGCGATATGATTTTGCTTCCGTATATGATCTTCTCCTCGCTTTGGGAATAAAAAACCACCCCAGCCCCTCTCCGCCACCTCAGAAAATGGATCAATATTGAACCCACGAGCACCGCGAGAAAAGACGATAGCCCATGCCAAAGCTCCGCATTACCCTCAGAACACAATGAGGCCGACAACGACAACTTATATGGAAAAACAACAATTTATATGAGAATTGTCGTTGTCGGCCTCATTGTGTCCCGGGAAGAAAAAGTTAGACCGGAGGTCGCCTGGTATTCGAAGTCCATCTTTGATAGTACATTCATCCTTTCAGCACAATTGTTTACATCTTGGGACTGCGGGTTTAATCGGGTATGTCCTCTTTAGGTCCACCGTATTCAGTCTGTCCCATGGCCAGGCAGAGGCAGCTTGATGACCCCTCACCTGTCCAGGCAAGGAAACCTCTAAGCACATGTAAATAATACTTTGCTGCCTCTTCTAGTTTGGAATTTATTTGGTTGCATCTTCCATTTATATTTGCTCTTGATACAATCTTCGTTTATCTGCTTGCGTCCAGTGAGAGTCCGCATAAATCCTCATATCACCAGAATATCCCCGATATATTCCTCCAGCAAAGGTCTACGAAGGATTGCAGTTCTAGCTTCTAACACATGAGCTACTCCTGAGGGGGTTTCATTTACCTTGTTTATTTTTGTTTGGCACATGATACAATACAAACTTTGGAAAAGTAGCAATATATACACTCTGTTGCAAATTTATAAATCCACTCAAGTGGAGTGGAGTAAATGGAGATTTTTCCTATTTCTGAAAGGAATTATGAGACACTTTCCTCTACGAAAATTTCTCAGTTACCAATAAAGAACGTATATGTGGATGAGGATTCAATGGCGGTAAAAATCTTAACACTTTCTGTGAATTTAAAATTTTGTACTGTTGCATAATTATAAATCGATCAGTTTATGTGAAGGTTTTTCAGAGTTAACACAAGTTGTACCCGGTGTAAACTTAATCTAGTGTTTTTAAAATAAAATTTTTGTGAATGCCAAGGGGAAAAAGTTTAATGCCCCGGCTTCACCGACCTCAGTTCAATAATGTTCAGTTCAATCCTCATAAGTGGCTTCACCGGCTAAAGTCCAGTTCATGTTCAGTTCATGCTTGAAATCGTTGTTGTTTTTTTGCTAGAAATCAGAAATGCAAAAGCAAACTGGAATGGCATTCAACTATTCCAGTTGATTACTCTCTTTCGGGCGAATTTTTACGTTTGTTTGTTTTATCCTCAGTTGAATTTGTGGGAATTGTATGCGAACTGAGGTTATTTTAAAGTTATAGATATATTAAATTTTCCGAAAATTTCTCGCAACGCATTCGCGCCCTGCATCTCATTGTAGATTACCACGTTTAATTCTATGTGTTGAATCATTTGACAGTTGTGTTCATTTCAGTTGACAGCTGAAAGAAAGTGATAAGTAAATGAAAAAGAAAATAAAGTGTTTGGAAAATGATATTATGCAAAAACCGTTAATTTAAATAGCCCCTTTTTAAATTTCGAAGTACCCGTAAAAATGTGAAAAAATCCCGAAATGATGAGTTGGCACACAGCCTTAGCCCGAAGATCTAGTAACAATGCTCTCCGAATAGCCTTCAAAACTATCAAAAAGTTCCACGGGTTGAATCTCGTTATCAATAAACTCCTGCACAGCACATTTCAAGTGATATTATAACTCCTCAGTGTCTGCACATCTACTGTATCTCCCTTACAATAATCTCTGAATTGCCCTAAACGTCTATTTCAACTAAGGAATAATTTTTGATTTGTCGTCCTGATGCAAAATGGATGTACTAGGTTTTTTTATTCACTCTTCATTCCTCAGGCTATTCATTTTTCATCTAATTTATTTGGAAACCGTATCCTTCGATTGAAGCCCTACTGAACTGAGAAACAGCTGATAACAAAAGTGTAGATCAAGTAAATAATATATTGTTTGTTTTTCCCAGTTTTATTAAATTGCACAAATTAATCACGCACATTTTTGGTGTAAAATCATCGCTAGATTGGTCGGCACTACTAAAAAGCTTTACCGTCCAAACTATTTTAAATTCCCTAGATTCGCAGCTAATATGCAGAAGTTTCAGTTTATAAACAAATAAAAATAAAATACCAAATACTTAATTAATAATAACATGAAAGTATTTATAACCAAACAACAATTTTCCTTTTTCGCATCCTTTAATTAATTTTTAATTCTCTTTTGCTGCATGACTGTCAAGGGACATGCACAATGCACATTCCTCTTTGGCAACAATTATTGCAACGACAGTAATTACAGTTACAGTTAGGAAGTTTGCACTATTAAATGTGTATTTAAACTACAAACAACTTAACTAAAAACTGCAATGAATTCTCCCATTACAATTTAATTACTTAAGATAAATAATTCCTCAAAAATTGGTTGTGCGATATTATTTCAGAGATGGGAATAAAACTGGTTAGAAAATTTGAATGTGCTAAATACCATCAGCACCTTTGCATGTTCTCGGATTTAATAATGAGTTCAAATTTGACATATGTCATCTGTATACATGTACAATGAATCTTGGCACGTTTTACAAAAAGAAGCCGGGCTCGCCAACAAGTTAGTTCAACAACTATCTCCTCGCTATCATATGACAGTAACCATGAAGATCAGACTCTTATATTTTAGTGATCTAATTCTACCTGCTTAGTATATTAACCGTCGTGGCTTAGAACTGCCATTAAAAACAAAGCAAGAATCACATCAGACATCACATCAAGGTTTGACATGATTTTAAGAAAGTCTTATCGAAAATAAATATTCAATTTTAAAATTTAGTTGTTGCTTAGAGCTTTCGTTAGATCACTGGAAATCTATAGAGCTTTCAAAGCGATTAAGTGTAACGAGCTTTTTTTGCCTCATTGTGAAAATAAGCTTTTATTACGTCATTGAAACATTTAAGAGCTTTTTTATTTTTTAAGATGATGTGATGTGCAAACAATGGCAAACAATCATAGTTTAGTAAAGCCTTCAAAATGGTATTATTATTTTTTTTTAATTTGTCTAAAGTTTATGACAATAACCAAAATTGTAGTTTAGATTTGTCAGCTTTTAGGATCTTTAAATCGCTAATTTTTTTGAGTTTTCAACATTTCTTAATTAACCAAAAACCAAAGGACAGATTCCTGTTCTAATTCCAGTTATGAACACTTATTTATTTTCTTCATTATCATAAGTTTCATAATCATGATAAGAGGACCCATTTAATCCCTTCTTCGAGTCTAGTATCAGGTCTTAAAGTATTTATCAGTTGGTCTATTGTACTACAATCTCTAACGCTCTGATTGACGCTTGGCTGTCTGTCATAAATTATAAAAGTCCATTAGTAAGTGTGTCAAGTTTTCACAGATGCATGCCGAAATAGAGTAATTTTTTTCTTGAAAGACAGTAGCTAGGATTCCTTAGATCCTCGCTTAATAAACCTGAGCTTATCACCTTAGAACCCGTCACCCACATATGCTTATATCTCTGAGCCAAACTTTTTTTTAAATCCTTACGTGCATGTAAAAGCGAAATCGTGCAAATAAAGTACCGTGTAAATTGAGCGATAGAATATTGTTTTGCAAACATTTATTCGTTTCACAAACTCACTTCTATCGGCCATGAAACTACCATTTCAGGTTTAGGCCTTCCGAGTACCATCCCAGAGGTTGATTTTCGATTCTTCGCTGAGGCTTGATCTTTTATTTCACTTCTCCCCTAAGAACAGCAATTCTTTGTCCACTGTTCTAAAATAGCTTGTTCGTCGCTGTGGTATTGAATGAGGACCGTTGTAGTAAAACTGCGTTAACAACTCTTTACTGTACCGCCTTTCCTACTAGAGCTCCAGCTGTTCGACATTGCAATCTATAACATGATCAGACTGTTGACGATACAAAGGGACCATGGGCTTTTAAGGGGGTTCTACACGATACAACGGTTGGTGCGATTACGGCGTAATATGATGGTCGCATGCTACTATTGTCTCGTCTGTTTGCACTGAAATAACGGTTGTGCCGATATCGCTCGGTTGTTAGTTGCTAACTAAAAACCGGCGTCGAACGTACGACCGTTGCACCGTGTGGGTAAAATTTCACAACAGTTGCGCTGATTTCATGTTAGTACTCCTCCGTAAATTATTAGTAGTTGAAATGTCGCAGACGAAGTACGTGTGTGTACAGTGCTATAGCTGTTGGTCCGATAAAGTGACAACGCATGTTGGTCCAACCGTTGTACCGTGTAAAAGCCCCTTTAATCTACATGTTTAAATAGACTACAAACTATCCGTAAAGACTATCTTTTCTAGGATTACGATGGTTTATCCAATATTTTCATAGTTTCCGGATGAAGTTGCATAAGCGAAAATACTTTTACATGGATAGAAGAGAATCGGTCCCACAAAGAAGAAATAAGAGAGTCCAAACAAGGAATAAATATAGAACCTCTGAAGAAGTCTTCTACACTTTCAAACGGATGATTTGATCTGCGCTTCTTCCTTGCAGTAACTCGAGGAAGTTTTATTTCAACATCTTTGATCTTTTGCGAAGATAGCTGAGAACTCTGTCAAGGCGTCAATACGGTGAGATTGGGCAATTCTGATAAATTTACCAATATGATCGTGTACTGTGTTTATATTCATGTGAAATTTATTACAAACGAGTTCAAGCTTCGCCGAATAACTAGCAATCACTAGGAGCGTTATGACATATGTTGGAGTTGTTGCAGTCGCGTAGAGCTGATGTGCTTTTACTTTTGTTTTTGAATTCGGTGCGTTTTCCGAAAGATTCTGTGTTAGTTGGAAAGTTTTCCAAAAATACTCTGATGCTTTTGTATTTTGCTGACCACCGTGTTTCACAAAACAGAGACATTAAGAATCTTGTGACGTTGTAATGTATTCTCTCTGAAAAAATTGATGATTTTGATTTCCTTGATTTTGACTTCGCAAATATCATTCAGGTCAATATTGACAAGATTTAAAATATGGTTGGCACAGTGGAAGAATAACGTCATTGGATATTTGTCCTTCATTTGTTTTTGAACTCCGCTAATATGACCAGCCAGTGCAGCACATCCGTCATATCCTTGGCCAACGAGTCGATTTAAATCCAAGTTACAATCGTCCAGAATTTTGCAAAGTTTCTGCAATAAATTTGGAGGTATATATTCCAAGAAATCTTCACGTTTTCCGTTTTGTTGATCGCAGCGAAGATAGCGAACTCCAATTGATAACTATTCAATATCGGCAACTAATATCGGCAACTTTAAAGGGCGTACTTCACATTGATTGATTTGTCAATGGCTGATGAACTTCGAATAGGCATAACCTCACTTTACATGCACTCTGTAAATAGATTTTTTGGAAGAAAAATTTGATGTTTCTAGTCTGCATTCGAAATTTACACTAATCTATTCACAGAGTGCATCTAATGTTACGAAACTTAATTTTAAAAAATTGAAATTTAATTTCTGAGACGATACCAAAGCCCGGTTTCTATTTTCTTCTTCGTAATTCAAAATAGTACGAAAAACAAATTCTGTAACCCATGTCGGTAAAGTATATCTGCCAAATCACCTTAACTTTTATCTTCCAACCTCTACCCCCTCCCCCGCTCCTTGTCCGAACATTTTTGCACCCCCCTGAAAAAAATTCTTCCGGCGCCCATGAAAGGGATGCTACTCTCTTAGCCCTAGACTTTCAATAAAAATTAAATGGCGTAGCCGATCAAGCAATTGATTCAAAAAAAAAATATGAAACTTCTCAACGAAACTCGCTTCACGTTCCCATTGGGCATTTTGAGTACAATTTTGCTATACATTTTCCTGTAACTCCTGTACCTACTCCTTTTTTAAAATTGAGACACTCAATTGCGACATAAACGAATTAACCTACCAAATATCAATCTCATAAATCTAAATTAAAGTCGAAATATTTCTTCAACTCAGACGTGAGTGATATGCCTGCTTTCTACATGCCAAAGTTTATTATTTGCAATTGCAAGCCCCCTTTCAACTACGAACTATATCGAGGTACTAAAAATTCCTTCCTGAAACTTTAACAATATTGTACACGCCTTGTTGTAGGCTTGTGCTGTCGTAAAATTATTGAAGCTTGAAGATACTTCCTTTAAAAGCTAAGGAACCCCATCCCGAATGGTTACATAGGGCTCCGTACTGCTGTAGACTCATATTTCCTAGTCTATGAATTTTTTTTTGTTGTTGTAATGGCTGTAATGCAGTCCCAAAAGGGGCGCCTTTAAAGTAGAAATTACTGCAACATTAGTAGAGAGATATTCAGATAAGCCCCTACTACTATATTCAAGTTATCATAACACGGTCCCTTTTTCGGGTTGTTAACCTCTTAATCTCAAACAGACTCTGCCCAAGGGACATAAACATAACCTGAGATCACCTGTAAGGCTGGCCCTGGTCCTTTTTTGTTATATTTATAGATACATGGCTATCATCCAACAATCCAATGTGGATATCCCATTCATATATACATAGATATATACTCGTACATGCATGTAAAGGTTTTTGGTTTAGTCCTCTGTATATAGCTACAGAAGCAATCAGCATGTATTTTAACACTCCTACTCGGTACCTTTGTCCGGAAAGCCAATAAAGCTATCATCCAGACTGGAAGGAAGAACGAAATTCTCTCTTTAGCTCCTCTCCAAAAAAAAAATGTTATTCAAGTATATTTCCTCCCGCACTTCACAATTCCGCAACAAAATTTTTCCCTCCGCACAAAAGGGAATTTACAGGTAAAGATGCCCCGCTTCAGTGCTTTGCTGAGTTATAATAAAAAAAAAGAAGTCCTTGTAACATCCTTATCTACTTACGAGAATCCGTACCTAAAAAAAATCTATATATATACAATATATATACAGGAGGTTAAAAAAATTAAGCAACGTTGAACTTAATGAATCCCTCTGGGCCAGTTTTTCATCATACTTGGACATTACATGTCCTTTTACTCCTGCCATACTGTTAACAGTACAACACACACATATACATACAACAGAACAAAAAAAAAGAATATACCTACATTGGAAGGACCTTTTGCAGGCATTTTCACTGGATTATTGTGGCAGGTGAAAAAATCTTTGTATAAGGATATAAAAGCTTTCCGTTCTTTTTTCTGCTCATTTACCCACGTAAATAACTGTAAAATGCTTTCCCTGTCACAGCATAAATCTTATTCGTTTGTCTTATTTAAAACTTTTGCGGAGCCCCACCATTCACTCCCCCGACCCCCCCCCCCCCCCCCCCGGCACAGCACAGACCGAGAGAGACAATATTTTTGCCTTCGGTTTACCCACCATCACCACCAGCCCTACCACAATATACCACCCATGGTTGGATCGGCCGCTCAAAGAAAACTAAGAGGGTGACTTAATTTGAATTTTTCTCAGGCTTATAAGGGATAAATAAGATACCATGAAACGGTTACAGGATGCCTACTTTGTCGTATTGTTTGATGGTAAAATAACTTCAAAAAAGGTTTCCTCCCTGCCATATAAAATTCACATTGTTGCTATAAGGAACAAAAAGAACGACGAGATCCTGTGCAAACTGTTTTAATATAATTTTAATTAAAGGATTTCCATCAAGGATTTTCAAGGGATCCTAGTCATATGCCACTAGGGGGGAATAAATTATGAAATTTATTTTTAGTTATAAAACATTTTTTGGTTAATAAAGGAATATAGTTTTTGTTTTAGGTATTTACACGTTATCCTTTCTATAAGGTTTCATATTTTCCAAAATTTTCTATAGATAACTTCTTGATGTGTGGGCGTATTTTTTTTTACTTAGTTACCTTATAATTTATTTCTACCACGATTAAAAATGACACACAGATAAATCTAATTAATGTTCACATCCCAATCTTCCTTTAATATATTAAGTGACAAGGTTATCACATTTCAAATATTATTATAGAAAATTATATAAATATCATGAACCAGGAAACAAGATCTGCCCACTCAGTGTCCACCAATCATCATCGTTTAGACCTAGTAGATGTCACCAAATCAAGAAATAACAATCCAAGTATATCCTCTTTTCGAGAGAGAGAAGAAAAAATGACACATCATAAACAGACCAACTCATCAAAAGTTCATGCCAACTGTTAATTCTATTTTTAGACGGACAAACTTTTTTTTTACTAAGCTGAGGATATACTGAAAATGTCTCTTGACATTCTTTCAATTTAACATTGTCATAATACTCTTGTTCATCATCAAAAAACTTATCGTGTTTTCAATTAAGATAAATATTTCCTTTTTCCTATTGTGTGATTTAATCAATTTTGTGTTAAAAATTACTTTTTTTTAAAATTTCTCCTGTGTTAATTTTACAAATAAAATCTTCTCTTTAAACTGTACTAAGGTACTAAATGTGCTCTTTAAAAATGTGTGTTTGAACTAGCAACACCTGTGTCATAACTAAAGTAAGCTCACCTCAAACAAAATGTTTGCAATCCGGCGAATAATGAAAATGTTTCAAAATTATATTATCGACTATTGGACATTTTGTTATTCCAATGTCATTGTCTGAATACAATACAGCTCTTCAAAGCAACCAGCAACCGAAAGTTGTTGTAACACAAACTACTTTAAACATCATATTCTAAGCCGCAAGTTCTCTAGGAGCCACCTGAAAAATTTCTATCGCTACTATCATCTATTTTACAAACACTCTCCTACCGCCACGGCAATCTTATACCCGCAACACCTATTAACTAACAGAAGATAATGACATGTATTATCAACTATTACTCCGCCCACTGCCCCGCCCCTGTCACGCCCAGCGAAGCCCCTTGGTTCCCACGGCCCAAGTATCCGAGTACCTACTAGTACCCTTGGTTCATTTACAGCCCCCCTTTTCGCACACGCTAGCGACAAAGAATTCATTCATAAATAGAACAACCCGACTATGGAACCACCTTACACAGTCGCTATTTCCGAACTCCTACACCATCCAAAAGTTCAAACGCAGGGTTCATCGCAATCTGTTTCAACATACACTCTCGGAACTTGAAACTTGTTCCATGCTTCGTACTAAGCTTACTACTAGACATTATAGCATGGGGTGACAAACGACACGACGGACTTGTATGACAAAGGACGATTCCTGAGCTACCATGAAACGAATAATAAATCATTGAAACGCTGAAATTGATAAAACCATCCACTCAACAAAAAAACGCAATGTTCATAAAGGTTATCTATCAGATAACTAAAATGAACTTGAGATGCAATGACTGAAAAATTTTGTTCACTTGCACCTATTCCTCCCCCACCTTCAACCTTCACATCAAACATCTAGCCTCGTGTAGTGCCTTCAGACTAAAGGAATCCGGGGCCTGCACCTCAAAACCCTGCGGACATAGCAATACCTGCTACCCAAGGGTATGGTCGCTACAACTACAGACTACCTAGATTGATCTTTAGCAAGGGCTTCTCCGCTGAAATACCCTCAAGAAGAGAGTGGAGAAACGGAGACATCCTGGACATCCAAGACGTTAAAACGGGGTCGGGGCAGGGTTTATCTAGAGACCACGAACAGTTCATTGTCGTGGCACCTCCCGGTGTACGCTAGTATATTTCAAGCAGAAATTCTGGCGATCCTGAAGGTCTGCCAGAGAATGAACTTATAGAACCTACACAAGGATTTAGTATTGGAATTTTCGTAGACAGCCAAGCTAGTGGAGCGATGCTAGATAGGCTAGGTAGAAAGCACAACGTGACTCTCGTCTGGGTTCTCATTGGGACATTGGCCCATAGAAAACCACGCTGCCAAGTGGGGCATCCCGTTCAATGTCTGTTACCATAGCTGCGGGGAAACGAACGAGCCAGGCAGCGCACATTAGGCAGTTTCCCCTGGGAAGAATTATATCTCTAGACTGTAAATCAGATCACTGATAAGTTTCCTAAATCCCACAGGATGCCTTTAGTAATCTGTCACACCCGACCAAACAACCACTAAACACAAGGTGCACGAGTTGTGGCAACAAAAAGACGAACCAAGCACTAATTGCGCCTCCGGTTGCACTGGAGGTAATCCTTCACCTACCTACGAAAACATGGTGAGCTTTCTATAAGCCTCATGTATTAAATTCAAAAATTACGACATTTTCATCGCAAGTACCTTGTACAAATGTAACAAAGCTGAATGTCCACTTACCTAATTTAATAATGTGGTCAAATATTAGTTCACACTTATACTCTTTACTAATTCCTATATAATGGTTTGGAACTAATCACCCTTTAATCCCCAAAGTGTAACATTAATGGTAATTGTTTCTGAGAAAGGGACCACCTGTAGGCACTTATGCAACAATTTCTTTTGCCGTACTCTTTCAAACTATAAATTTCTTCCAGAAATCACGCTCATATGAGACCTATATGCGTGAACATCTACCACCTTTGTTCTACGTTTATTTTTTTAGGCATAAAACGTAATAAATACATTATTTATATCCATAGCTCCTTTAAAAACAATTATCACGTCCTAGTACTGCTTTACATATGTACATATTTTAAATTAATATCGAGAACTGCCAATTGTGACAATCTTCTAAAATTTGGCATGATTTCAAGAAAAATCTTAACCAATTCAGTTTAAAAATAACAATTCTAAAATGTACGAACTTCACACTTTTACTTCCGTACTCCAATTTATTAAAATTCAATATTTTCAATCAAAAATTCAACAGTTTCAAGTTCATTCGAAAATAAATATCAATCTTTGATGATGAGAGCTTTCTTTACGTCATCGTAAAGCTAAAGAAATAAAGCTTTGAAATGCTTTCGGAACTAATAAAGCTTTCAAAGCTTATAAAGCTTTCAAAGCTTATAAAGCTTTCAAAGTATATAAAGCTTTCAAAGCTTATAAAACTTTCAAAGCTTATAAAGCTTTCAAAGCTTATAAAGCTTTCAAAGCTTATAAAGCTTTCAAAGCTTATAAAGCTTTCAAAGCTTATAAAGCTTTCAAAGCTTATGAAGCTTTCAAAGCTTATAAAGCTTTCAAAGCTTATAAAGCTTTCAGTACTAATACTGTAATGAGCTTTAATTACGTCATTGTGAAAATGAGCTTTTGAGACTTTTTTGCAAGATTTAAGAGCTTTTAAGTTTTTTTTTCAATATTGTGATCTGTGGGCAATGGTTTTCAAATTTTTTTTATTCACGACTAGAAAGAAGATATTAATTTTTGTTAATTTGTCTGAAGTTTATGACAACTACCAGAATTGGATTTTAGGTTTTACAATTTAGGATCTTTTGAACGTCAATGCTTTTTTTTCGTAATTTCAACACTTCTTAATTACAGCAAATCCAAAAACCAAAGGACAGATCGATATTCTAATGCCAGTTATGAATTATTATGAATTTTCTGCATAATCATACGTTTTTTAACAAAAAAAAAATAATGCTATTTTTTATTAAAGCAAAGTTTTATTGCAGGTGGAAAGCGAATTCATATTCTTTTTCTACATAGACAAAAAACATTATTTTCTTCTTTCATTATTATTGTCTTTATATAAAAATTACATTTTGGATTCTCAGTAAAACATTTATTATAATTCATATTTTAATATATTTACTTATAATTTAGTATAAGTAAAATCTTTCATTAAAACAAAAAAAAACAAAATATAATTAATCGACTTGCATGCATTTAAAAAAAATATAACAAAAAAACTTCTAGTGAAATAAATAAAGTGCAGAGAAAAGAAGAAAACTTAAATTTCAAAAAAAAAAATTTGTTATTCATAGATGTCAAAAAAAACTTTATTCAAAAAAAAAATATAAAAAATATTAAATGTTTAAAATTAAATTTAAAAAAAAACAAAGAGAGAAAAAATTACACAAAAAACCGCAAAACAAATTTATCCATAATATTGGAAATTAACAAATAATTAAAAAAAAAGATTAAAAAAAATAATATTTATTGTATTTTATGTCAACACATACAATTACTAAAAAAACAAAATAAATATGAATGTTTATTAAAAAAAATGTTATTTTCTTAGGAGTATTCATGTTTTCAATTCAAAATAGTTTATATTTATAAAAATAATTATAATAATAGTTTATATGAGATAAAGTTTAGTAGTAAGAGATATTTAAAATACATTTATTGATCGGTGTAGGAAGTATGATAAATATAGATTAAATTTATAATATAGAATTAATGTTAGGATAAAAAAAATATACTGAGAATCTATTCTTTTTTTTATTTTATTTAAATATAAACTTTTGGGAAACTCATTTTAAAATATATAATATTAAATAAGAAAATGCCGTGCATGAATTAAAATACAATGGAGGCTGATCACTAAGATTATATTATGGAATGAATAAATAAAAGAAATTGTGTTATTTCTCAAAAACAAATCTCTTATTATTGTGCCGGGAGATGACTTTGAGGTTATAAAAAAAATATATAAGCAAACATCCATAGAATTTCAATTATTACAAAAACACATTCGCTTTTATCATAAAAACAAAAATAATTCAACAATACTTAAATAAATAACCACAAAAATTTATTATAAAAATAAAACTAACTCAATTTTTAGTACTAGTAATAAAAACCAGAAAATCCGAAATACTTCAAGGTTGTCCAGAGCCACCGACACTATTTTCATGAGATTTATTTTTGAAAGTTTTTTGTTAAGTGATATTTAAGTGTGATAATCGTGTGTGTGGTTAATTTGTATAACTTTTTGATCAATTTGTATTTTGATTTGTCCATCTAAAATTTTAAGATTTTTCCTGTTTGTATTTTATGAGGAATTAGCTTAAAATTTTCGAGGCATTAAAATGAATAAAATTAGAAATAAGATTTGTGGTTAAGTATAGCAGACTTTCCCTTAAGTTTAATTTATTATTTTATTTGTAGCATATTTGTTTTAATTTTATTTTTTTTTCATATTTAGAATTTTAATTATGTTCTTTTATGAATTAGTTTATTGTAATATGATAGAATTACTTTTATATTTTTGTTTTTTTTTATTATGGATCTGTGTATCTAGAGAATATGGATCGCTTTACACTGAAACTAAAATAACAAATCTTTGATCAATACCTGCCGAAAGTAAGTTACTATTTTGAATTTTTACTTTTTAAAAGAGTTCCTTATATCTGCCTTTTACGCGATATTTAATTTATAAGAAATGATCTGACCTTTTTATTGTAAGTCTTACTTTTAAAGCTTCATAAGTCCTTCTTTAGGTTTTTCCAACGAAAAAAAAATTTAAATTCTAATAAAACTACAGAATTGCAACGCCTTTCAATAAAAAAAATATTATGTGTGCACAGCCCGCGGTAAGAAAAAGATATAATGAAAAAAAGAACAAATATGCGAAAATTGATTTTGGATACTAAAAAAATTTAGAGTATGTCACAACTCTTTTAAGAGCATTTGCAGCTAAGACGTGAAGATTTTCGGCTTTATCAACTCTTGAACAACCCACATACAGCTGTCCGTGGGAGAAGCATAGCTTTATCAGATCGAGTCCAACAACGTTCAATGATTGTCCTTATGACTGTAGTAGAAAGTAAAATATATAGTTTAAAAGAACTAAAAAATACGCAATTATTTTAAAATGAACTAGAAAGCAAAAATAATTTTGAATGTAAAGTTTTTATTGCTCCAGCCAGTATATGGGAGCAATCTGCCTTTCGAAATGTAAAAATCATGGGACTCTTTCATCATCCGGCTCCTTTAATCCCTCGTGGGACATAGGGTGGAAACAGTTGCCCTCCATCGGACTCTGTTTTGCGCGACAGCTCTCAGCTCTGACCAGGGACTCTTTACCTATCTTATTTTATTAACCCTGGATCTTTTCGTTAGCGCACCGAATTTGGAATGACGCCACACAGCTTATAGTATTCTACTTGTCATACCCTTTCATTTGATACCCATACCGAGTGGCTTGTAAAGAAAAAGATAATCCGCCATTTTAAATTTGGGATGACGCCACACAGCTTCCAGTATTCTATTTGTCATACCCTTTCATTTGATACCCATGCCAGAACACAATTGCAAAATTCGGCCGCCATCTTGGAATCAGGATTTTTTTACAAAATGGTATGATTGCATTTTTACGCGTATGCAAAATTTCAAGTTGATAGGTTATATTTTCTACATTTCATTCTATTATGTCTACCGCCATCTTGTGCTGGCCTCCATTTTGAATTTGGAATGACGCCACACAGCTAATTGCATTCGACTCGTAATACCCTTTCATTTGATACCCTTGTTGGGGATCCGGAAACACAATTGCAAAATTCGGCCGCCATCTTGATTTTTTACAAAAATGTCATATTGCATTGTCACGCGAACTATGCATATGGGAAAAATTTTAGGTTGATCGGTTACATGCAAGTGGGTCAAAATCAAGTTGCAAGAGGCGTAGGACGTCAAAAATGGCGAAAAATCGTTCTAATTAAATAATTAAAAAAACTAATTAAAATTTCGATAAACAGAAATTTTTAGTCACCTGGGGCCCTATTCTCTATTACAATATTGTTAAATCCGACCGATAACGAAACAGCTTTCGAGAAAAAATTTGAAAATATTGTTAGATTTTCAAGTAAAATTGATGCCAATATTGTAATAGAGAATATGGTTTCGTCAGTTTCGTTAAAAAATTTGACTATATTGTAATAGAGAATAGGGCCTCTATTTGGGTATCCATGCATCTACCAAAAAAAAATCAGAATTCTATCTCTTCTAGTTTGGCTCCAACGCGTGACGGTAAGCCCAAGCAGACACACAGACTGACAGACACTTTCTTTTATTGATTAGATAAAACCTACTCTGAAAAATCCACCTGAGAATCCATTTTTACAATCAGCAAAAGCAGCGCCATTTTGTGCACTGCACTATCTGCACAACTTTGCTGCAGGGTTACGTTAAAGGAGTATCCACACATATCAGGGCCGTGCCCGGAACGTCACAGAGCCGTGTTCTGTCATGTGGAACGAGCCCGTGCCCGGACACGGACATGTGTAAGGAGTATCCACACATATCAGTGTACCATCAGGGGTTCAAAAAAATATCGGAGCGTACATTTTATATGAATCGTTCACACATGTTCGTGTCTGGGCCGGAGAAAAAATCTAACGTCCCGGGCACGTCCCTAATAAGTGTGGATACTGCTTTATACTGCGTTTCCGAACTCTCAACCTGCTGAGCTGCAAACTGCAGCTCGTTGACGTTTTCGGACATCTGATTTGCAGTATTACCGCAATTTGACGTTTTCGAACTCACCCATACTCTAAGAGCGACTGATCCCAGGCTCAAAACCTTGATTATCCGAAAAAAATTTAGTTAGTTTCACTTATTTCGCAGTACTAGATGGGTTGTACTAGAAACAACTACTGATTTCTTTTAATATTATTTTGAAGCTTACAATCCCTGGTGGATCTTTGCTTCTTCAACAATTTACTTCGTAGATTCGCGGCAGTTACGTATTCCCATTGCTAACAAATAGTCTTCCACAGATTACAGATAGCATAAAGGTTCCGTTCAGTCATCAGGCAGAGGAATCAACTCTTCCACTGTCTGATTACGACTGGCTTCCGCAGGCATACACTGGCCTTTTATATTGGTACCTTGCTGCACGTCGCTGTTCTGTTTCGTAATGTGTTTTATAGCGGTTTTGTCTTTTGTTGTTAACAGCGGTGGTCCTGTTGCGTTTTTCGTTTACAGCGGCCTGTTTCGTTACAAGTTACTTTAGTGTACCTAGTTGGCCTAACCCATCGGCTATTTTGCATCATCTAACTAAATTGAAATAATTTTTTAATATTACCTCGCTAACGTTTAAAAGCTGTAGATTGAGGCAGTCGCAGGTTTTGTTTTTCGAAAACATCCCTCTTTCATTTTTGATACTAGAGAGTAGTCCTTCAAGGGCTGGGGCAAGGGTCCTTCTGTTTGGGATAAGCATGAGTTGGTACTGCTCGATGAAAGCTACAGATTTTTCGAAATCTCCAGTGATGCCAAGATTTTTTACTTACTATAAAAAAGTAAGTTTTTGTAGTTTTTCTGTAAATTTATCAAATTCCAATAATTAATTAATAATAATAATTAATTAATAATTATTATTTTTATTTATCGCAAAACAAGACTAGTTATTAAAATAAAGTGTAGACTAACCATTATTATCAATTTAAGGTATATGTCAAAAACCTTGTTACAAAAAAGAAACAAAGCCTTCAACCCCACTAGAAGAGACCCGGACACTATCCATCCTCATAAAAGCTAAGAAAAAGAAAAAAAGATATCTGTGTGTACCATTTTTATTTTTAGAATACTGGACAAAAGATCCACTCCTGTATAAGAAGCACAGGAATTTTCTGTTCCGGCAGTTTTCAATACCCTAAAGAGGAAGTCATTTCACATATACATGCACACACACCTTTCACAACAACAAAAAAATGTTCACCTGAACTTTAGTCCTTTCCACACTCGAGATGTCCTTATAATGAGGAAAATAATCACCACCGGGAGTGAACACCCTACAAATGGTTAAACGACAACAATTTCAACTCGTGATTATTTTTTTTCTTTCTTTTCTTCTTCATCCTTTTTTAAATTATCAAAAAACCCCAAAAAAAAGTGTATTATATGACGTCACTAGCATTCGCCTTTTATTGCGGAAGGATACACGTGCCTCTTGTTACAAATAATTTTTTTTATTTTTGTGATTCGTGAAAATAAAACAGCTTGGTTAACGCATACATATTCCTGTTTTCGACACATTATTATTTTTCCGTTAACGCATCAGATTACGAGATATCAATGTTAGATTTAATTTGAAGTCAAAGTATCTTCGTTTTTTTTAATAACCACCATCAATTTTTATGTAAACGATACGGAAGTTGTTTTCGAACAGATTTCAGACGTCATTGGTGAAAGTGCAGAGACGTGACGGGAATAGCGATTTAGTTGTAGGTTCGTAATATGTTACATGGTACATCAAGAGACGTTGGCAATTCAATAAAAACTAATGGCGGAGTATCTAGGGCCTAGTCAATGATCTTCTATTGATTTCATTGACTTGTTATGTTATATTAATACATGTTGTTTTTTTCGTTGTTTTCCCCCATATGGTGGTGAGAAAAGTTATTGTAAAATTGTTTGGTAGAAAACGCGAGAATTACAATTCACAATTGCGATAAAATTTTAGTATGAAATATTTAAAAATGGGAATGGATGATTTTAAAAAAATCGGTTTTTTCGAATTTTAAAACAGATTTTTTTCATAATGTTTGTTTGTCGCTTATTAAAACAATAGAAGATTCCATTCTTTGTTCCATCAGACTTGCTATATTATTTGGAATGGAAGAGTACCAAAGGTCCTGAATCAGACATGTGCGGCTAAGGCTGTTCACAATAATTCATATTTTTTATCGATTAAAGTTGTCAAAATTTTGCTACCTTATCTGTTTAGCTTTCGTCTATAACAAGGTATCTGATTCCCATTTTCATGTCCCGATTTCAAACAATATTTTTCACACGGTCGATCACAAAAAGTATAGCTACAAAATTCAATTTCAGATCATTTATCAATCACGCGTGGAGTTCCACAAAGTTCCATACTAGGACCGTTGCTTTTTAGAACATAAATGATCTTAGCAGTTTCGTAGGGAACTGTATACCCAACATTGGCCGTTTTCCTTTTTTGCTATTTTTACTCGTATTTACTTGGAACTACTCCTGCTCTCACAGAGGAGTAGATAGGTTTTACTCAAATCGACAAATTTTGCGTTTCTTTAATATTTTACTCCGGAGTACTTAAAAGATCAATTTTCTCTATCAAACCTCGATAAGATGTCCTCATAGTACTTAGAACATTAGTGCGCCAATTCTTATCTCCTCGGAAAAGTGGAAATATTTAAAACTTGAGAAACAATAGTCAACAACAGCCATGACATTTTATTTGATTAACCCCCGCCCCCTCGGAACTAGATTATGAAATTTAGAAACAAGAAGTAGTTGCATGAAATAAAAAGTAGTCCGTAGTAGTAGTGTGGATGAGGCAACTTAGAGCCTCATCTATTTCACGTATCTTTATTCGACTTCCATAACGATTCGATGGATTTTTTCAATCAAGTATAAGACCGGAGAATATTACGTCTCTGGAACGAGTCTGGTGAAAGACTCAATTTGGCCTGGTGAAGCGGTTTCTTTTATAGCTGAAAAGCCCATAGGAAGCTTTAAAGCTTCGAAGTGAAGCTTTCAAAGAGATAATCCCCTCTATTTTGTCTGGTGATTGAATATTTTTTTTTCTAAAGCTTTTTGGGAGAGGGATTATTAGTAATGAATCGCGGTTCGTTACAGTAGGACATGTTTAAATATGCGTAGCATGCCCGGAGGTCGCCGGTCCTTATTTTTGCCATCATTCATCATACCCTGTACCTTTACACATTCTAACGCTGCATAGAGCATAATCGAACTAAACTAACTTCGCCACCAGGAGGCATTCGCTTCGTCTTGACTATCCCTCGTTAGGCAGCATTCTCATGAATACTGACCTGATCGTGAACTATTTCCCCGCTATATCCTCCAAAGCAGATTTTATATTGAGCATTCGGACGTTATCAGTATCGTTTGCTGATCAGCACAACTTCTGTTTTGTGCTCAGCAAGCCTGTTAGGTCAACACTTTCCAATCACGCTATTATCTTCCAGTTAGCTTTATTTGCACCCATTTATGTATCATCGAGTTCCAAGACTTTAATATAGCCGGCAAACTGAATCGCAGCTGCTACTTTTGAAAGGCACAGTTTTAACACATCATTGTACATTATGATCTGCAAGAGTCGGCCCAGGGTGTTCAATCATCATTCTACTGTAGCCATATGTTGGCCCACTGATGTTAAGCTCAACGCTGATCCTAAGGGAGGGCTTCTTTCTTTCCAGGCCTTCGTTTTGCATTTTATTAAGTTTAAAGTTTATTACAAATCTTAAATTTAATAAATTCTAGAACTAAACCATCGGCCAAGTTACAACTTGATTAAGATGCTCTTCCGTGGTAGAATTGTTCGTAGTTATTTTTATTGATTTCCCAAGTGTTCATTTTCTTAGCCTCCTATCCTATATTTATTCTACTATGACCAATCAAATCTTATTTTTCCATACTTAGTCTCTTTTACAATTTTTCTTTTTATCAGCAAAATTCAATTTCCTTATTTACCACAGAATTCACATGTCACAAATGTGTTCTAGTTCATTGTTACACCAAGATTAATTTCGGTTCAACCCATAAATTATTGCAGAACTCTATGCTGACTCGATCATTCCCCTATGGAGTTCCCTTTAGCGTGCGCCTTACTAGGCAGCGATATACTCTTCAAGTCAACGACTATAACTACTTATCACTTTGGTTGTGTTTAGTTCGTCTAACGTTTTAACTATTTTGCTCCATCTTATGTAGAAGGATATATTATTATGATATATTATTGCTAATTTTACCAAGCTAATTACCATGTTGATTTAGTCAATCGCCTGCCTTACCTTGCGGTAGTCTTTAAGTATGATAATCCAAATGCCGATTCTACATAACGAAAATGTTATGAAATTGGCCTTTATATGCCCGTCGTACGCCCCCTGTGTACAGCTCAGTACTCGGCCATTTAAAACCGTCCTGAGCCTAATGGGCTCTCGTTAAAATGGTTAAAACCCTCTACAGCCATCCTATGCCCCTTGAAAAGACAATAGGCCGGTGTTCGCCCGTTGTAAGGCCATTTTTTTTTATTCGGGTATCTATACCATTTTTCTAAAGTTTTCAATAAACTACTTATTTATTTTTTAAATCGAACTAAGTGTAGCAAAAATCACATTTATTTGATAATCTCCTTTACTATGCACACTTTTTGTGTAAACTTTTATCAATCCAAAAAAACAATTTCCTTCGAACAAAATAATTTTCAGTAGTTTTCTTTGAAACGAAAACATAAACAAAAAAAACTAAACTATAAATAAATCATAAAAAAAACTCTCCCTAAATCGACAATTTTTAAAAATGAAAACAAAAAACAGTATTTTTTCCTCATTCTTTACTTCATTTGCAAAATAAAAAAATATAAATATTAATTTTCATTACTTAATAATATTAAAAAATAAATTAAAAATCCCATTATAAAAAAACAATTCTCTAAAGCAATGCACACAATGCAATACATTTAAAAAAAGTAAAAAAAAATCGTACATATAAATTTATTATAAAAAACAAAAAGAAAATTTAAATTAATAAAATAACCTTATAAAAAAATTTTTTTTTAATAAATAGCTGTGAATTAAGTCCAACAAAATTGACAAAAAAAATACAAAACAAAAATATTATTATTCCTTATTTATAATTTAATTTAAAGATTTAATTTTAAAATTAAAAAAAAAAAATAAAAACATAATTCATACGAAAATAAATTGAAAAAAATATCTTTTGTTGTCTTTTCAATTTTTAATGCACCAATTTTTGATAAAAAATGAAAATTATAACAATCCACATTAATTGTAATTATTAATATACATATTTATGTATAATAAATATATATATATTTATAAACATTATTATATTATAATTGAATGTATAAAATTGTTATTTAGAATGCACGCATTATATTTATAAATATATATATAAAAATATTTAGCATTTAGAAATTAATTGATTGTAATATTTAAATAACAAAAAAACAACAAAAAAAAAACAAAATTACCACATTGCACTTATATAAATGCACCAAAGCAATTTAGGAGCTAATTATTAATATTAAAAATAAATGCACGTTCAAATTTTTCAAATTGTGATTTTCATTTTTTTGTTTATTATTTATTTTATATTGTTATTATAATTATTATTATTAATATTATTATTTTCGTTGTTAAAACACCCGCGCTGTTCATTGCGAAAAAAAATATATGAATTAATATATAAATATACATGTATATGTTTAATATAAAAATTTTGGGTCCAAGTTTTTTATTATATATAAAACAATATTATTGATTTTGTTGTTAATATGTTTATAGACTTATTTTAAAATATATTTTTGGACATTATTATTATGTTTTATTTATTTCATTTTTCTCGTGTTACGAAAAAATTTGCTTTTTTTTTTAGAAAAATTGATAAAAATTCATTTGTTTCAATTATTTTTTAAAAAAGTATTGAAATAATTGAAGTTTTTATAACCTTATTTTTTCTTATGATTAAAATTTTAAGGTTTCTTTTCATAAAGGAAATCCTGCGTCGCCAAAACTGACATTTTTTTAATTATATAGAAACTTTGTTTGAATACATTACGTTTATGATAGCTGAAGTATGATACAAACACTGTAAATTTTCTAAATAACGAGATCAGATCTGAGCCTCCTCTAGTTTGGTTGTACACTGATCTTTGCCAATGTTCAATTTCCGAATTTTTCATACAAAAATCTTATCAATGGTTGAGCTTCGTCTGAGTTGAAGTTGATGTTGAAACCACCACTCACACTCATAATAATTGGCATTTTGTCCTTCAATATAGTGTAGTGTAGGCCAATAAGACTTCATGAATGAGTTCAATGATATCAGATGGTCCCATCATAATTACTTGACCATTTTCCAATTAACATTTCGCTGCACAAATGTCACTAATTCCCGTACTCAGTAAACTTAGGGCATTGGCTTAATGTACATTTATATTCATGGTAAGAGTCACGATATTCGCCGAGAAGAGAAGCATTGCAGTTTTTGTCTGATCTAGGCTGATTTCCTCTACCGCGCCTCAAGAAGATGCACATCAAAAGTCATCTGATTTATGAAGAAATGTCCACGATGTAAGTTGACAAAACTGTAGGCCGTATCAGATCCAACTTTTTGAGCAGCGGCAGAAGCAGAATTCTGCGTGCTGAATCAGATTCAGCTAAAGTAGCAGCAGCGACAGAATTTTTATTTGACAGCTAACGTCTAAAATTCTTTGTAAAAAATCACATAACAATAAATTCTCAATTTTCCGCGTCCATTTGTGATTTAAAAACAACTTGCCAAGTGGCAGATGTTTGAAATGTCAAAAAATTCTGCTTTGCAAAGCAGCAAAATTAGGATTTGAATGAAAAAGCTGCGGCAGAACTCTCTGCTGCTTTTCTTGTCACGTGACCTGCCTAAGCCAATAGAAACAATTCTCTGCCGGCGGTAATGCTTTGGATCTGATATAGCCTTACATGTTCCTCTCGAGACACTTGTATATCCGAAATTGTGACCTTTATAAAATTACAACTTTCAACACATGCCAAGCCACTGCACCCGTCATGTCCAAAGAATGAATGACTCAAAGACACCAAAAAAATCCCTCTAAGTCAGTGATGGGCAAACATACACAGCTAAATCAATGCATTTGTGTAAAAGTTATTAAAAGCTTTCTGAAGCTTCACACTGTTATCAAGTTTCTAAAGGAAGAGGAAGAGGGATTTTTGGAAAAAACAAATTTTCATTAATTCGAAAAGATCTAAAATAAAACAACTACATAATATTGGTAACCTAATTCAAAAAATTCCAAAATAGTACCCTCTGTGTAACAAACCCAAATTCTTGCATTCAATTTAATGTACTGCTTTAACAGTGTATCCCTTCGTATGAGCACAAAGCTCCCACTCACATGAAGCCTTAATTAAGTGATATGCTTTTTGTTGGATAATCGAGTCATCTGACTTCGTATACATATTCAAAGCTTTAAAGCTCATTTGCTCGCGAGCATAGGAATGCCCATCACTGCTCTAAGTACTACCAGATGGTAAAAGACCAATTGGCAAACCACGCTCAGAAGACAGTGTTAAAGGCCCATTCAGATCCAGCAGCAGCAGCGGCAGCAAACACCCATTAGCCAATAGGAACTGTTCGCTGCCGCTGCTGCTGAATCTAAATGGGCCTTGAAGGCTGATGCAGCAGAATTCCTCAACATAAGAAACTGGTGGCAAGCTACGGAATAGAGAGACGTCTGGAGGGCAAGACTCGATTTTGGCTTTAGAGCCATCGAATAAGAAGAAAATATAATTACTTACTCACTTATTCGACTCTTCTACCAGGAGCGGTTATTCTGTAAGTGTGAAAAGTCTTTTCAGTGAGAATTCCAATAAATGCAATTCTGGGGCGGAATCCGCGGCGTGAAGTTAAAACCATGAATTTTGAGTGCAACCCCAAATTATAATTGGCCCCCTTTGGCGTCTTCTTAGTTGCTCCATAAATACAAATATTGTTGCCATTTTAAAGGCTACAAAGTCTTAGCTACAAAGTATGCCACTCGAATAAGTACAAAATATGACATAAAACCACAAGTTTGACGTTTATACAAGTGAGAATTTCCAATGTGAGCTACATTCAGCTCATTTGTCACTAGAATATCTCACTTTAGGTTATAGAATCACTTTGCTGACAAAAATGAAAACTCAAAATGAGAAAACCCGATGAGAATGAGAATGAAAAGACTTAATACCATGTTTCCATCGCACTTGAAATCCTCCGATTTCGGCAAAAATGCAGATTTCGAACGAAATCTCATATAAAGTCTCGTGTTTTGCATGTAAAATGAAATCGCCCTACGGTGGAGATTTCAACGAAATCTTGCTCGAAATCTAGCTAATTACTATTCAGCCAATTCAGCATTAACACTCAGCATGGAAAATTTGTCGGCTGTCATAATTTTTTGACAGTGCTATACGTTTTTGAATTAATTTGCAGTCCTTACAATGTCAGAAACGTCGCAAAATAGTGCGATTTCAAAAAAAGAAAATATAAAGCACGAAAAATTTAATTTTATTTTCATTTTAATTTCTTGAAACGTTTTTAATATTTTGTTATGACAAGCGAAAACTGCTTGATGCGATGTAAACACATTTGGAATTCGTGAAATGCGGATTTCAAGTGCGATGGAAACATGGTATTAAGAACCGATGTTTTTTTTGGCACCATGCAAGTCTTCATTTTTTTAGCCTAAATTTCGCCACCTCTTGCCTAGCTTCTTTCTTTTATATTTCTTGGGGTTTTGCAAAATGTGAAGTCCAAATTCAAAGTCAAATTTGTTATTAAAATGTCCAACTGACAATTTGAGCTTCAAGAGTGACGTGCTGAATTGGGCTGAATTCGATTTTCAGGTTTGCGGCTTGGCTTTCGACATGGTTTTGTTCGTAGTTTTTCCAAAATTACGAGGTTTAAAATGATTTTCAGATTACCAGAATACATGGGAATGACTTTGAACGTGATTTTTGGTGAAATCACGAAAATGGCCGAAATCACGTAATTTCGGCTCAGTGCGAAAATGGTATTAGTGCGCAATCCTTTCGGACTTTTCATGTATATTCCTTTTTACTCGTGATGTCTAACTTGGATAGTGGTCTTGGGTAGAATTAAATCTCCACGAAAAGTGAAATGTAGTGAAAACAATTGTTCGTTGAAGGTATTTGTTCGAATAATATAGTTGATGAGTATGATTATGCATTTTTCCACCTTCTTGCAAGTGCTTTAAGTATACTGGACAAAAGATGGTCAATCTACACACCCCAAGCTCAAGACCCGTTGATTACTTATGGATAACCCTAATTCAAACAAGAGCAACCATTGTTATTTTTACTTGATTCTATGATATTGTGCTTTTATTAAAACGACAACTGATTAGTATGTTACAAAGTTGTTTAATTGCTTGGGTTTTTTGAGTCAACAAGTATAAAACCATTTATTATAACTGGTACGGTTGTTCTAGTGCTAAATTTGTGTTGAATTATATTCTGGACTTCAAATGCATTTCTACAAATGTTTCTTTAAACGGTAAGGCATTGATAAGATATTACTATTGGTATTAATTTTAATTTTTCTTTATTTTTTTTGCGACCGAAGAAGAATTATTGATAAAAAATTATATTTTTATATTTTTTATTTATTTTTTATTAAACATATTTTCTACAATACTTAAAAAAAATTATATCAAATGAAACATTAAAAGCAATGACAAGTCAATTTTTAAGATTTTATATATATTATATTTTCAATTAAAAATTTTATTATTTTGTTTCAATATTTATAATTTTTATTTTTAATCTATTTCTCCATTTTCATCAAAGTTTTTACCTTATTAATTTTTTTTTTCAATATTCATATTATATATATATAAAAAATATAATAGCACGTTTTTCAGCAAAAAAAGCCTTTCTAATAGCAATAATTATATAAAAAAAAATTAAATAAAAAAAGAAATTTGCTATATTTAACAAAATAAAATAAAAATTTCTGTTTAATCGATTTATTTTTGTTGTTTATTTTTTAAAAACTATTTTATTAAATTATTATTATTTTTATTTTTACATATTATAATATATACTATATATAAAGCACTGCACAGCAATATGTGATACATAGGAAGTATAATTTATATAAATTTAATGAAAAAAAAATTGAAACCAAATAATATTGAATGCATAGAAAAAAAATAAAGTAAAAAAGTAAACAAATTCTCACCTACAAGAAAAATAAAAAAAACATTTTAATAAAACTTTTTCTTCTTTTCACTTAATTAAAATATTTTTATCTTACAACAAAAAGCAAAGAAAACAAAAACAAGAAAAATAAGTAGTAGTTTTGATAAAAATATTTTAAGCTGTTTAAAAAAAGAATTTATTTTATTAAAACTATAAATAAAAAGAAAAAGTATAAATGTACATTTAAAAAAAATAAAATAAATAAAGTGAGAATTGTGGAAATAAAAATAAAATAAAAAAACTTAAATAAGGGAAAAAACATTGTAGGGGAGTATACATACAGTTTTATTTGGATGAAATAAAAAAAAATTTAAAAAACAAAAAAACATAAATTAAATTAAATTATAATTCTTAGATATAGTAGTCACATGTACCTTATATTAGCACATAGGGTAGTATAAAAGCTAAGCTTCTCATTGTGATTATTATTGATTTTCAACAAAAAAAAATATAAAAAAAAATATAAACTATTCTTTTCATTATAAAAAAAAATATTATATAAATAATAAAACAAAAAAATATAAAAATCTGTGCTACATACTGTGAATAACCATAAATATAAAAAAACCGTCCTAAAGTAAATGCCTGCAATTCCGATATTTCGCTACAAAAAGAAAATATAAAAATTTTACTTAAATTTTTCTTTATCTTTTAACTTACTTTTTTGCTTACTTTTATTGAAATATAAAAAAATCAATCTATTTTCTTCAACCAAAAAATATAAAAACAAAACAATGAGAAGATTCTGAACAAAAAAAAACAAAATGAAAATATTAAAAAATAATTTTGGCTTTATACTATACAAGTGCAACAAAATATTTTTTATAATATTAATAAATGCACATTTAGTGTTGTGATGCACCCAAAAATGCACTAATTGCACCGTTTTATTGTTATATAGAAGTTAATAATAAATAAAATAATTTAATTAAAAAACACACTTAAAATTAAACCAAAAAAAAAAAAATATTAGAACAAGACAAATTCAACTAAAAAAAAATTAAAAATTATTAAAAAACCTTTGTTTGACTTAAAACAACAATAGCAAAATTTTTTCGGTTTTTTTATAACAAAAATAAAAAACAAAATAATTAAACAAAAATATAAAAAAAAATGTTTCGCCTTATAAATAAATAAACATAACAAAAAAACAATTTAGCAAATATAAATAATATTACAAAACCTAAATTTTTGTTTATATTTATTTTCTATAGGGGACATAGTATTTGTAAAAGATGAAGAAAAGTAAATATTTAAATAAAAAAAAATAAATAATGTTTTCCGTTTTGAGAAAAATAAAAGAAATATTAAGTTTCCTGACTTGGATTTGTATTCAAAATCAAACAAAAAAAATATATATTTAAAAAAAAAATGACAAAATAGATGCTAACATAAAAAAAGACTGATGAACGATTTGTATGTTAAAAAAAATAGTAAACTGCAAAAAGACAAAAAAAATATATAAATTTAAAAAAAAAGGAAATAAGAAAAAAATTTCAAATTTAAAAACAAAATTTTAAATACAAAAAAAGCTCATACCAAAAAGCGCATATTTAATTTATGATTTTATGAATTTCCATAATAACAGAAAAAAAACAACACACACAAAAGATCCCCAAAACTAATTTATTATTTATTTATTACTTATGAGCATTTAATTTATAAGTTTTGAGCAATATTTTTTTATTTAATACTTCATATTTATTAGTTCTACACTAGCAAAAAAATTTAATAAAAAACAAAATGGATAATAGCATTCTTAATAAGACAAAAAAATCGGCCTTTATACAAAAAAAAAAGAAAAGACATAGTGAAAAATTTAAAAGCAAAAGCAAAACTAAAGTTAAAAGCAAAAACAAAATATAACTAGAACTTATTATTTTTAGAAAAACTTTTCACCACTTATAACAACCTACATATTAGAAAAAACAAAAATAAAATAGAAAAAAATAATAAAAATAATGTGCACTAAAAACTTAACAAAACATAACTCAAACATAAAAAAATTGTGGAACATACTTTCGTTTCATATCAATTATAGTTTTAAAATTATACTTAATTTCTTTCGAAAAATAAAAAACTTAATTTATTTGAAAATAAAAAAAATAAATAAAAAAAAACTTTTGATTTTGTTTTTAAAAAATAAAATTCACAAACCAAAAACATTATTTAAATTTAAAATAAAAAAATAACGTATAAAGTATACACATTTTATTTAGCTTTTACAATTTAAAAAAAAACCGAGATAAAAATAAAAAAATAAATTTAAAACTTAATAAAAAAAAAAGTATAATTATAAAAAAAAATTAAATTTTAAGTATTACGTACACAGTTCGTATAAAACCACAGCTATAATACCCCATACATGTATAAATATATATTTTTCTATTAATTTGTTAAGTAATATGGTGGAGTGTTTATTTAAAATTAGGTGGGTATATATAAATATATAAAAACAAAAAATAATACTTTTTTCTGTAAATAAAAATATATAATAACATTAAATATATATGTATGTATGAATTTTTGTAAATACTCGTGTAATTAAACATATATTTATGTATTATGAGTCATCGTTTATTTAATATTATTAGTTAATCACAGTTTTTTTTTATATATTATTATTATATATATAAAAAAAATATTTTAGTATTTTGTAATGGTAAATAAAATGTGTATACTTTGCAAAAAAAATAATAATAATTTTTTATTTTTAATTCGCATGCTTTATTTAAATTTTTTTAAAAGAATAAAATGGGAATTAGAAATATTCTATAACAACAACAAAACACACTCAAAACAAGGGAGAGTATATTATTTTTAATTATAAACAAAATAATAATATTAAACTGTATTTGTAAATAGTTTTTTTGGAGTTGAATCAAAAAAAAACCAGAAATGTCGTCATAATCGGATTTCACATATTTTTTTACCATGCCTATGTTACTTCACAAGTCTTGTTGTAGCAAGCTTAATTTTGGGTTAACTCATAATTTTTTGCAGCACTCTGTGCTGATTTAATCATTCCTTGTGCGCTGGTGACGTTATTACATCAGTTTTTGTGTGTTTATGTTACATTACTTTGGAGGGAATTTTATCGTTAAAAGTCTTTCTTGTTTATCAACTTTTCTCGGGCTTCTTGTGTTCTTTTAGTGGTTTTTACCATGAACATTTGCGTTTGGTTCTCGTTTTTTTTATTTTTCCCCGCTTGTTCTCGTGAGGCCTACTCATACTTCAATGGAATGTATTTGAGAGTTTCACAAGCGATACTTTACTATCTCACAACATATTTCCAAAACATATTTCGATACTGATCCTAATTATTTGTAAAAAAAAATTCACATACCATCTTTAAACATAGACCATCAACCATACATTTCCATCGAATTCATTTTCTGACTACATTTTTTAAGCATTTGGCCAAATTCTATATATTTTGTCCACTTTCCCTATTGTCCGTTCTTTTCCAAATATATTTTAGTCTACTTCTTGTGCGATTTGGTTACAGATTCCAGTATATCTTTAATGTTACTCTGAGACTTTTCCTCTAAGTAATCCAATGGCTAATCCAGTTCTACTCCGTCTTTTGACCAAGATGATTGCCCTTTGGCATAAAAGTTTGTTTCGGTCGTTCCAGCTCTGCAACCAACATTGAGATGTCTTTGTTTTTAAAATTTTGAATCTACAAATTGACTGAGATCGGATTTCGCCAAAGCAATTCCATCATTCCAAGAACTTACCGTACTATTTACGAATTATACAGTCAAAGTCAAGATAAGTAAATCTACTTAACTTCCTCTATGGCTTCACCACTTACATCAATTTCACATGATCTAATGATAGCCAATCTCAATATTTTTGTTTTATTTGTATTAAGTTCTTTTCCAACCTATTTTCAAAAATATATTTAGTCTTCGCAGCTTTTATAAAATATCTTCTCTTTCATAACCGAAACGGATGCCTAATAAATAGGCGGGTTCTAGTTTGATCATTAGAAGTCAAACTGTATCGGGCATGGTTAATTCTTAAGTGAAGAACTAAAAGTATGCAGAATTTAATATAAACTTTTCTTAAAAAAAATTGCTCCTAAAAGTATGCAAAAAACAAAAACCGGCCCACAGAGACGCTACGTCGTTAATAGATCAAATAGCTAGTTTTCATAGCTATTTTTACATTAATCCAAAAAAACTGCCAAGCTTTAAGTTTCCTCAAAATATTTTGTTTGCTTCTGTGAGAATTTTTATGGTTAAAATTAAAGCTTAATCAATTTTTATCATTTCTATCAGATTTCATCGCTTTAACACCAGTAATGACTTTAATTTAACATATCCAAATAACATCGCAGAAGATTGAGTTCGATTCCTTGCACCTCAGCGTAGTTCTTTGTCTTTCCACTTCTTCTACCTAATATAACATTCCTTCTGTCTTGTCTTTTCGCTTTAAAGTAATTCAGCGGTTCGCTAAGGATCATATGTCAATACCTACTGTCATTGGATTTTATAATAAAATTGTCGGCAGTGAAAAAAGTCGCCTCTCTGAGCTCTTTTAGTTCACATATCAAAATCCCCTTTACATACATAACAAAAACTTAAATAAAAACCATTCAAACTTTATCAAAAAAAAACAAAATATTCACCCTAGATCAAAGTACATATTATCTCGTAAAGGTTATAAATACAAAATAAAAATTTAATTAGTAACAACCAAAGACAAATATTAAAGGGTTACACTTACATCAATAATAAATTCCTGTATGCTTCCATTTTGTGTAATCCAGCTATAATTTCAACTTTAATAACATCCCCCCTCCGTATTTAGCCTCCATACAACATCAACTGATTTACTTTAAAATAAACCTTTCCCTATTAACAAAGTTCTTAAAAGTATTAAGACTGCACCTAATTTTAGGGAAGCTCGAAAATGGTGAAAAGGCTTAAGGTTTAATGTGCTTAAATTTTCATTTTTTTTTTGCCTGAAAGCTTCAATGTTTTCAATTTAATCCGTCTTATCTTCAAGGATAATGGTATGATAATAATCTGTTGCGCGTATCCTTTATGGTGTTTCTGAAGTGATCTTAGTATTTACTAAGAAGCAATTGTGAAACATAAGAGGGTGAGAGGTGGTTTAAATTAATTCATCATTTTTATTTGGATTGAGTTTTAAAGGATTAATATTTTAATCAAGCAAAAATAAAAATTTATTCAGCTTTTTTTATATTATCATGTCAGAAATTTCAGACTGTTTCCAAATAAGTACTTTGTATAATTTCTTCGTAACTTTTGTTAATTTTAATACTGGCGAGATTAACTCTAACATTATTTACATCTCAAATGTTTAAATCACGTATATTTCAGTCATATTTAGCTCAAATTTCGAACAACGAGTCCCACTCGTGATACTCCTTTTTCGCTAAATAATTGATTATACGAGTCCAAAGTATTACAAAAAACTTAACAACATGTTAATCGGAATTTCTTGCTTATATTGGGAATTTCTCATCTAGGTCGCTATAAATATTCCAAAGGCTTTCGACAGAGTAAGACTCTGATTGCTAAACTTCAACCTAGTGGCAAAGAACTGCATTTAAGATTTCTTTTGAAGTTAGTATTATAGACTTTCAATCCTGCATTCTATTTTTAATATTGTGACAGATAAAGTGATTCAAAAGCCACATTCTGAAACCAGGGGAAGAATTTTTATCAAATCTTGGAAGATAATTGCAAAATGAAACAGTTACCATAGGGAGGACAACGCTTCCAATGAAGAGTTAGTGTTAAAAAAATCTACCATCGAAATCTACAGTTATTTTCAATGAAAATGAGACACACGTGAATCTCTGATAGAACTACATATTAGAAGAAGTTCAGGACAAAATATGAATATTGACAGAAAAAATATAGCATCCTTAAATGAGTTCTCAAAAAATAAAACTCAAACTTGATTTTAACACATAAAAAAAATTAACCCAGCCAACGGAAATTACAAAAAAAAATTCTTCTGGCGAACAAAATATACTACATTTTTAAGGAAACATTTTAAACCAAACAGAACAAGCACTAGTATTTACTTTATTTATGACGTAGCTTTCCTGTGGGCCGGTTATGCTATTCTGCATACTTTTATGGTCAGTTTTTGTTAAACTTATAATATTGCATACTTTTAGGGTCGATTTTTGTTTATTTATATTTCTAAAGAATAGGAAACTTGTAGGAAAAATTTTTGGAATAAGATTACGCACTGGTAGGATGGCCTCTAGCTCAGGGGTGGCCTGCGGCCCTTCGCAGGAAATTTTGCGGCCCGCGAGATTCAACACGATTTAACAAAATATTTTGTACTAGAAGGTTCCAACACACGAAAAAGGAAAAATGTAGCTATGTAGCTCTCTTTAAGGTTGATATTTAACCAGTTCCAGAAAATCTGCAAATGGAACTATTAATTGATTTATAGGGCTATAATGAATTAAAAACCATTTTCAGGCCTCAGATTTAAAAATTGGTTTTTATAAGAAATATGTTACAAAAGAAAAGTTTTGTAATTTGAGATGTCTGACACAAAAAATTGTGAGCGCTTTTCCGGAGTAAAAATAAGACTCGTCCGTTCTTAGGCTGAAACAGTCACGCACACCATTAAAACGCCTGTATGATACCCAAAACAGGCGCAGTACGCCTGAGTAAAAATTCTATTTTTCTAAATGCAGCCCGCTATCAATAAACGAGGTACAGAATAGTTCTTTTCTAGACTAAAGGGAGTAAAAATTGGAGCTGTAAGAAATTGTATAGGACGAAGAAAACAAGCAATTACCTTAGTGACCATAAAGTAGGCCATTAGCATACTCAATAGAACGGTTCTCGTTCGATTACGTAGGTCAAGCAGCATTGGACGTGGTTAGTACTTAGTTGGGGGACCGCTTGGTAAAACGACGCTCGAATAAAATCATTTCTGCCGGTGCGGGCATACCTCTTTAGCGGAAGCATTTTTAGATTTTCATGCCTGTAGCACGCTCCACCTGTGGCAGGCGCATTTGTTCGCTATGCGTGCTTGTTGCGGGCTTGCATATGCTATTAAACAAATTGAAACAACTAAATTATTTTTACTCGTGTTGGTTCAACTTACATCTGCGAATCGCTCTTTTCGAAAATGAAATTTCCAAAAAATAAATATCGCTCCATCTTCTCTAAGGAAACCCTGAAGCACCAGCTACGAAAAAGTGCTACAAATTTACCAAATATAGCCGATTGCCGTAACAACATAGAAATTGCCTGGACATTATTCATAGGAAACATTGCAAGATTTTTAGTTTTGGAAAAAAATTGTAGGTTAACTACGTATTTTTTGAAGAAAAAGGCATCTGAAGTTGTAATTTTTGTTAAAAATTCTAAAATTTTGACTTTGGCAAGGTGAAACCGTCACTTTCACAATAATAGCTAGGTGGGAGTATTCTGCGTTCACTGGTACCTTATTCATGGAAATAGGTTATAGGGTTACAAAAATACAGGATGCTATGTAACCCTCTATCAAAAAAATTTCAGAGGCCTCTGTGGCTACACCTTTACGATTTCCCCCACCCCCCAATTTATTGTTTGTCTGACCAAAACCTATTAGCAGCCAGCCGCTTTGTAAACTTAGTGCATGCACCCTGTATATCACCCCGGCCCGCGGGATCAAAATGCATTTTCAAAGTCGCCCGGAATACAATTTGGGTTGGCCACCCATGCTCTAGCTAGTAAAATTGAAATTATATAATACTGTTGCGAGAGAAAATGTGATGTTTGATTTATGAGTCCGTACTTTCTAAGTGATATTTCATCTTTCTTCCATTGTTTTCAGTAACAGTTTAAGAACGACACTTTAAATGTCAACTTATCTTCATACTAAGTGCTACCTTGGTGTCAATCTTGGTATAGGGTTAGCCTTTTTGGCCGCCGAAACTCAAAATTTTTCTGTGGGGCAACCGTCGTTACAACTCTAGGAGATTTCTTCTAGAAATTTCACTACACACTCACTTCACTATTAACAGCTTCACAGATCATTCCAATACATGGCCTTATGTAATTTCACCCTACATCGTTGTCTATTAAAGGCTTCGTTTCTACATAGTACTGCTCTATTGGGGCCTTGGCAGCATAGGGGTTAAGGCGCCCGACTACCATCCCAGAGGTACGTGGTTTGATTCTGCGCGGCACTGTTGTCCTTCGTCTTCCACTTCTCCCACCCTGATATTCTTACTTTTTCTTCTTTTCTTCTCTTCCCTCCTCTCAAATCAAATTTTTCAACTTTTCCAGGATACTATAATGCAATTTTTTTGTCCTTAAAATCGCTTGTCATTTCACCATCATTCTGCACCTCCAGCCTAAAAACTATACAAAATAATTTACTGAAAAATTTTAATTTTTTGCTATAATACACCCAAAAAATTTTAATTTAAAATAAAATCTGTATTTTGATGACATTTTTGAAAATTGATTTACTCGTACCAAAACCACAAATAAAACAATTAAAACTTATTTCACAAAGAAAAACTCCACTTATCTTATCAATTCACCACACACGGCAATGATACTTTATTATTTTAAAATTAATTTTTATTTAACATCCTTAAAAATGATTTTACATTAAAATAAAACAAAGTCAAAAAAAATTATTGTTCTTTTAACCTGAAACTTGTAAAGAATATACAAATTTTCTACTAAAAAAAACTATCAAAACGAGAAAAAAACGATTCAAACCAAACAAACACATACATTAAAACTGAATCAATACCACACCATTGTACACGCGCACACAAGTAGAAAATACATTGTAGTATATCAACAACAACAACAACAATAATAAATTAAAAAAAACAACAAACAAAACAAATGAACAAACTTATACCTTTATGTGCAATTGAGTAAAATGTACAACAACACTTTTTTACAAAAATTTATCATTTTTTAGTTATATTAAAAATAAAAAAAAAATTTAAAAAAAACCTACAAATAAAACATCACAAATGAGTGACGCACATACAAAATTTCAACAAAAAAATTGGTTAATAATATACTTTTTTCTGGTGTTGATTATTTATAAAAAAAATATCACCAACAAAAAATAACAAAAAACACTTGTTAATTCACATTATTTTATATTTAAGTTTGAAACAAAAAAGTTTAATTTGAGATAAAAACCAAAAAAAAAAATTATGAAAAAAAACTGTAAAACATAAAAATAATAAAATTCATAAATATAAATAAAATAAAAAAAAATCTTATGCTTAACAATGTGTATTAAGATGGATATAATGAATGGGTATAAAACGTTTACGCATATTAAAACAAAAAAAAGGAACAAAAAAAAAGAATTTCAAAATATAAAAACAAAAGAAAAATAATGGAAAACTAATAATGAAAAGTAATGAGAGAAGAAAGTAGAAAGGTAAGAAGAAAAAATACAAAACAAATTAAAAGAAAAAACGTGGAAAAGCAAATGAAAAAAAAGAACATGATATTATATTGATATTTATTTAACAAAAATGTACATGTGTTATATTATATATATATTTATGTATATTCATAAAAAAAAGGAATTACTATTAAAACAAAAACAAAAATGAAAATAAAAATAAACAAAAAAAACACTATATTATTATATACATTAAAATTATGAGATATTATATATGTAAAATAAATGCCTCAGTCAGTATAAAATTAAAGTTTTATTATAAAAATCCTTTTCTAAATGTTTTCAGGATAATAATTCACCAAATTGTTGAAACAGAGTAAGTATTTCTCTTTTGACAGGTTTTGAGTGCATACTACCTTTCATGTTCTGTTAATATGACTTGTTCTTCTTTAATTCTTCGGTGGACATATAATTCTTTACTGGACTCTATTTTGTGCAAAAGCTTTCAGTTGGTGATCACAGATCATAAAGGGTGCCATTAGCATACTCAGTAGACCAGGTCTTGTCCGATTGCGTAGGTCAAGCAGCGCTAGATGCAGTTTGTACTTAGTCGGGGAACCATTTTTTGATTTTTATAACTGTAGCGGGAGCATGCATATCCGTGTGGGGGGAGGCATTTGATCGCTATGCGTGCTGGTTAGATCTTCTCCAACTTTATGTAGGTTTCCCACCCGGCGGGGTGCTTATGGGTTCCATTCGAAGACCCTTTTTCAATCCCACTGTAGGTGCCAGTCGAGGGCCTTTCTTATTGGCCTAGATTTTTATTCTCGCGTCGTTTTGCAAGGTGTGCTAATCCGACTACCTTCTTTCCTTGTCCAGCGCGGCACTAGAGTTCTTTATTACTATCATACTATCTCGCCACAGTATTTTTAATACGTGTCTTGTACCCCGGCTTCACAGCGCAAGTTCGAGCAAATCGGTAAACTGAACTTTAAAACAACCTTAGTCCGCGAACAATTTTCACATATTCAACTGAGGATAAAACAGACCTCAGTTTGCCCAACTGGACTCGAACTGAAATTAAACGAAAAAGGTCGCTCAAAAGAGAGTAATAAACTGGAATAGTGGAATGCCAGTCCCATTAGATTTTGCCTAACTGAACATGAACTGGACTTTAGCCGGTGAGGCAACTTATGTGAATTAAACTGAACATTAGTGAACTGAGGTCGGTAAAGCCGAGACATTAGGCATCTCTTGATGAGGACTTCAAGGCGCTGGTGAATTGGGTAACCGTCATTGTTTTTTATCCGAAAAACTAGAGCTGCGTGCAATGTCACGTTGGAAAGATAGAAGAATATATGACAGCGATCTCTGTAAATTAGAGAGAAGTGCCAACGTCAACACGCGGTATTATTACACCGCTGCCATCCATCGCAGAACGATGACTTCAAAGATCGAACAGGAGTTGGCGTTCGTGCTTTTCATGTTCACAGGCAATGGCAGTAGAAAGAGCAGGAAATTGCTATAACGAGGGACGATTACAAAAAAGGAACGTGAATAGGTGTAACAAGTTAAAAGGCGAACTGCCATGGGACTGCGTGTCGTCGAACCACGAACCTATGGGATGGTAGTCGGACGCCTAAATCCCTAGGCTACCGAACCGGTACGTTTCCTAACCGTGTATCGCAATACAAATAGAAAAAGGAAACTGCGAGGGGGCGAGGAGGAGGGGGTGATTAATGGCAACCCACATTTTATTTCGCGGATTATGATTCTCCAAAGAGAAATATCAAACTTTTATTTGAAGCATTTTTTTATCCGAAGCTACCCTGTACAATGAATGATTTTTGGGGATAATTTTGATTTTTGATGATTTTTGGGGGGGGTGCGTGAGGGCTTTAGATAAAAAAAAATGTCTGGCAAAAGTTTCATATTTCTCTTCAGAGAATCAGTATTCGTGAAAAAAATGGGGGTTGCCATTTGAAATTCTAGATTCACCCCGCCCCCTCCCCCGCGAGGGGCTGAGTGGGTGAGGGTGAAATTTATGTGCAAACGATTCCACCCTCCAAGTTGAGCAACTTTTGTTCACAACTTTTTTCACGAAAACCTACCACCTAATATCGGACTGTTGCCGGACTTTCGCTGCACCCTGTATAAAACGATGGTCTTACCGCTACTCACATATTCTCTTGGAAGCCACTCGAGCTCCTAAGGCAGTTCCGGAGCCCTCCTATCCTGCTTGCGAGCTCAAGTGAGAGAGATAAAGGCAAAAGCTTTGGAAATTGGAGTAAGAAGGTATGAACAAGAGCTTTCAAAGCTTTTCTGATGCTCTGGAAAAGTAAGCTTTTGCCCACCATTGGTCTAGGGCCACTGCTACACGAGGGACCATGGTTCGCGAGCAAAAGCTTTTTTGGGCAAGGGGGCTTCAAAAAAAGCTTTTGCTCGAGAACAATGGTGTGGTCCCTCGTGAAAGAATGGCCTATGGCGTCCAACAGTGAGGGAGACCCAGTATCCGCTGGATGGATGGCGTAGACCAGAAGCTCGTTTCTGTAACTTTAGTGGAGAAAAATTTCTATCCTATGACGTCACGCGCACAGTGCCTGTTAGGAATGATGCGGTGAAATGTGGGCACAGTGATGTAGAATGACTTCAAAATGACGTCAAATAGAGAATTATTGGTAGAGAATTTCTACTACAGGACGCTGACAGCTTCGGGCTGCCAAACTGGATGGCAAAGGCTCTGAATCGGGATCGGTGGAGTTGCAACAGGCTCCGATCGGTTCCCACCAAGATGTAGGTGCAGCTAGAAGATACGAAAACTTCGTTTAAGGAATTGGAAAGAGGTCCAAGTCCTACGAGAACTAGAAGAAGAAGCATTTACAAGAATTACTAAGTGTGTATGAACTTCAAAGACTGATGATTCGTAATGAAGATTTTGTCCAGAAAAAAGTGTGTGCAGAGTCTTTTAGCCTAAAGTACAAAGAACTTGTCCAGAAATGGAACTTACGTCTACCTCAACCCCAAAATAGTTCAGGTCAACAAATTCAAAAATTCGTGTTAAAGCCATCAAAATTCTTAATACCCCCCAATTGTGGGTGGTTCTAATTTTCAAAACGTCATATCTAAAACGGCGTAAATGGCTCAAGCACCAAAAAAAACCGTATTTATGTTGGTTTAATTCTTCGAACATCTCAATATTTGTTAATTCATTCATTACATGCGACAGTGTAATGATTTGTGTGTGGCCAGCAACGACAGCAGCAGTGAGCCGCTGCCCCCGCGCCAAAAAGTCACTTGCAAAAACGTTCTATTTGCTATATTTATTGAAGGATAACACGAAAGTAAAGGGACAAAACTCCTTCACCTCACTACAAAGGTACTTAGGCTCCATCAAGACACTGAACAGGAACTCAAGGCAGCTGCTACATAGCTGCACGCTTATCAAGATTAATGCACGTGTAACCGCAGGCAGGGTAAATACGACCTCTGGCCGGTGGCTAAAGAAAGCTGACGACAGCCCTAAGAATGGGCCTTTATTAAAAATTATGCAGAGATATTTGTTTTATAGCAGCGGTACGTACCTAAGTGTGTACACCTGTCAGAGACGTGTAATTACATACACCGTCGTCGATCCACAGCCGCCCCCCAACTACTCATATTTTGGCGGCTGGGACGACGGTGACGGCTAAAAGGGACTCCATCAAAAATAGCAGTTTCTGCGGCTAAAAATAGCCGCACGCAACCACACCATCCGCCAGGTAAGCCGCAGCGCCACGAGCCACGATTTTCTATTCCGCCATTAATTAATGCGTCGCTTTTATATAGGTACGAGAGAACTCACGGCTATTAGCTGTGACGCAGATGCGTGTATCTTTCATAGATATTAGCATTACTTTTGGCTCTTAATTGCCACCGTTTCCGACAACTTGAGCGAAAGCTACTAAATTGGGGATACCTGTTGTTAGGAATAGTGGACGGGACCGAGTTCAAAATTCCTTCAGTTTCCCCTTTTAGTCCTTATCAGGAGCACGAAGTGCTAGTAAAAGTTTTTCGATAACGAAATTATTTTCGCTTGCATGAAATTTATTATTCGCCACTTTTATTTTGGGATTGACGTAGTTTAAGGGCTTGCGAGACGGAAGGGTTCGTCGTTTTTTTTTTGTTTTGTTTTACCTTTTGTGGGTAGGTAAGGCTATGAAGAAATTTATTATGTGAAGAAAATATTGGGAAATTATTTTATTTACCCGTCACTTTTGTGTGAATAGAATTTTATTGTGTCATTGTAAATTTTCGACAGGAATCAGCTGTAGAAAAGTCAACACTAGAAATATTAATGTGGTATCCATAAAAATTGATAATAACTACACTAAAAAGTTAAATTTGTTATGATCCAGCTTAGAACAACTTAAAAACAAAGAATCATTCCACGGCAGTCTCTCAGACATATTTCATATCATTATAGCGATAAGAGCTCAAGAGATATTCTATATAAATTTTTAATGGCACTCTAGAACTGAGCTATTTAGAGTTAAATTTAGATCTCTTTCCATCCTCTGCTTCTATATTAATAATCCTATGGCAAGATTTTCTGAGTGGCACTATTCTCATACATAAATAATGTCACAAAGCAGCTTCCTGGAATTTAATAAAACTGCACTCGGCAAGTATCATTTTGTCAACAAAATTTTCTTAAATACTTGCATTTATGAAATATTCTCAAAAAAAGAGATTTAAAAGTTTCATACTCACTCGTACTCTTGTTTAGTAGAATGTTTCTGTTCGCATTTGAAGGATGCTTGATTAAAAACCATTCAGCCAGTATAATTCATAAAAGAACGTTTTCCATTTAGGGAGGATTATGTTAAAATAATTCATATACCATCGGTATTTGAATAACATAGTAACTTTATTGGATATTACGTTCTGTAACTATTCAAAACCATGAATTTCATGTAAAAAAACACAAATTCCAAATTCTGTTAGTCGTTAACTCAAATATGAAGATAAAATTCGAGTTCACTTCTCCAAGTTGTCAGCCGGTGGTGGTGATCTTCGTTCTTGTACTGTGTATTGTGTGGGCCTGCTGGGGCTAAGTCCAACGTATCAAGCAAGGGAAGGCTTCTTACTTTCAAACAATCTTGCATTTTGTTTGTTCAATTTGTTCATTCCCATGTTCCTTCACAGGTCTTCACAGTCACACTATATTTTTCGATCCAGAATCAGATATGGTCAATCACGCAACGAACGCGAGAGACTAGAAATTAGTTCCACAATGGAACAACTCGACTGCGAGGCAACCTTTTGAATCTTTTATTTTCAAGCTTATACAACATTCAAAATCCGTTATCATATCTTTCAACAATCTTCAGACGCCTCGTAATCTCAAACCTGGTCTATCTCTTGCACTAGGCTTATTACTAGACATTGCATCGCGACATAGCCAACGACATGATCGTCTGGTGTTTCAGTTTTACTCATTTTTGTAAATATCACGAGCTAACTTTTTCCTTTCAGACCACTTTGAATTTTACCAAGAATGACGCTTACATATTAGACCCCGCGCTAAAAAATAAGGGAAACTCAAAATCGCTGTTTCGATGTGCAGTTAAAAACCGGCTTATTTATATTCTCTCAATCACAATTCGACATGTGCGCTTATTTATTTATTTATTTATTTATACAGGCTACATCTACATTATGAGACTTACAGACTAAGGGCAATAACATAATGAAAAGAATTCTATGGAAATAACAATACAAAAGTGCAAATTATTAATAAAATATACAATAAAATGATGATCATAGACTGAGTTGAAACATGACGCCGCTCTCGAGACTGGTTCCTTCTGCCCATACGTGGTTCTGTGCATCGGCACAAACAGCAAAGCTCTAGATCTAAGGCGCGTCTAATACCCTTGACACACTACAGCATCGAATGAACATTGAAGTATCATTCGGCTATGAATGATCATTTTCGCCCAGTGTGTAATGTCCAATGTTCATTTAAAAACTTTATTGATCATTCAATCGAATGAAGTAAAAATAACTTCATTCAATGAAGATGGAAGTGAAATTGGGAAATTATCGAAAAACTTTCCATGAACTTTCCAGTAAAATTTCCAACTGAAATACATAACTGTCAAACTGTCATTCAAATTTTAGAATTTTTAAAAAAAATAGTACCGTCCATTGTATATAACTGTTGTTGGGCCTCAATTAATAATTTTTATTAAATTTAAAAGTATAAATAACTATGTAATCACTTTCAGTTCATATATTTGGCAGTTTATTTATAGTTTGTATTTTGACAGCTCCAATGAACATGCAGAGAAATGCAGTGTGTCACTACTTAAACGAATGATCATTGAAAGCCAATGAAGTTGGAAGAATGTTCATTCGTTTATGCAGTGTGTCAAGGGTATAAGGTGCATAAATATTGAACAACGCGAGAAGAGAGGAAGACTGAACTTTAAAAGCAAAGATTATCTCTCACAAACATAACAGATGCCAAAATACGTCTGCATTTAGGTGTTTGGAGTCCAAGAAGTTGACATCTAGCCCTGTAAGTTGGAACATGCGATGCTCAATTTAACTTGCGTAAAGCATACCTTGAGAAATTTCTCTGGACAGCTTTGATTCGATCCTCATGCACTTTCATATATGGAGACCATACAACGGATGCATATTCAAGAATCGGCCTGACCAAGGAAACGAAAAGAGTTTTTAGTGTCAAGGGGTTCTTAAAAGCGACAGTGTTTCTCTTAATAAAACCAAACATTTGATTGGCTTTATTGCAGGTCACTTCTATATGAACCTTAGAGTCAAACTTGTGGTTAAAGTAAACCCCAAGATCTCTAATAGTCGCCGGACGAGCAAGTATATAGCCATCGAGCGAATAAGGGTAGATTATAGGGTCTTTTGAGCGAAAATAAGAAAATGCATTACATTTAGATTTACTTAGCTCCAGATCGATGCCCTTGAACCACTCCAGAAATACATTAAGTTCATCCTGAAGTAGGGCACAGTCCGAGTCGGAGCGTATGGGGGTGAAAATCTTAATATCATCGGCATAAAGGAGTACTGAAGCATGCTTACCCGAGTAAAAATAAATGATGGCCTTAGAACGGGCAAATGCCGACTGTGATTGAAACATAGTCCTCGGCTATCTGGCGGTTAACAGAAGGCTCGTTGCAGGACGGGGGGCGATTGACGGTGAAACAACGGCCTTACAGTTCCAATAACGGCCATACGACGGTGGTACGGCGGCCGTATGGTTGATATTACGGGTATACGACGGTGGTACAGGGGCAGCAACGTGGATATTCGCCCTCCTATAGGAAAATATATTTCACTGCAATTAAATGTTTGATTTTTTTCGGTTATGTTTTTTTTTCAAGCCGTTAAATAACAAAATTTCCCACTAAATTATAAATCAACACGCACCACACACTTCACGTACAATAAACCGACGACTGGCGAGCTCGTTTCTCTTGTGCATCGATATCTTTAAGTAGTATAAATCGAAAGAACCATTGTACATAACGAAAATGACGAAGTTCCCATAAAACACATTCAACAATACATTTGGTGCAAATCCTTTTTTTGGCTCAAATCCCCGTCGAATGCCCGTTTCTACAGCTCAGTACTTGGCCTTTTAAATCTATTGGTCAAATTTGGTCGTCGTTAGGCCGTATGCGCTCCCATAATGGTGTGGCCACACTACGCGGTCTTGGGTCGTACGCGCTTTTGCCTTTTTTTTTCATATAGAGTTTTATGACTTTTTTACGACTTTTTTACGACTTTGTCCATGGTAAAGGCCGTGCGGCCAAACAACGCGGACAAAAGGCTGTGGTTAAAAAGGTACATTGTGCGTCCACACACTATGAGCTTTTCAAAAGCGCGTACGCCGTTTCAAATGAGAATTGATTTTTTCTCACTCATCACTCAGAAAATTAAAAGATCACGCGCGCTTTTGGCTGGCCGTACGACCAAAAGCGCGTGGATTCTAAGTCCGCGTAGTGAGGACGGGCCTTTAGAAATAGTTAAAAACTCTACGTCCATTATATGCCCCTTAAAAAGCCAAGCGGCCGGTGTTCGCCCTTTGTAAGGCCGGTTTTTATTTTTACTCGGGTAAAAAGAGTTGAAACAGAATTTACAAATAGGATAAATAAAAGAGGCCCTAAGTGGCTTCTTTGGGGAACCCCAGAAGGCTGCTCGAAATATGAAGAGACAGTAGACTGGATTAAAACGGCCTGTTTACGATTTCTTAAATATGAATCCAACCATAGCAGTATACTGCAATGAAAACCGTATGCTTCGCCGGGTGTACCAATATTTCTATAATAATTTGCTGTAGGAATGATAATGATGAAAATTTGTTCGTTTAAACTCATTGTCCATGAAATTAACATACCGAAAAATTTCCACATTTATTATGAAATTTAAGAGAGAAGTTTATATTAAAATGAATTCAAGGTATTTTCCTTAATCCACCGATTTCATTGTTTCCAAGAGCCTTCGACAAGTCTATGAAGAAGGAATCAGAGACAAGAAATGGTTGAATAAAATTTTTTGTACTAACATTTTCGCGCTAAATTTCTTTGACTGATTAATTTGCATAAAAGTTTTTTTTAGGGAATTTTTCGGGAATCCTTCAATGAAAGACCTTAAAAGTAATGCTATTACAGGAGTATCTAGAAGAAGATACAGCGACCGAGAGTCCTTTTTCACATTGTTGTGAAGAAACACGAAATCACAGCCCTTCCCAGAAAGATTTATGCAATTACATTAATATTATGGAAACAATCTTATAAATTACAAAAATAATTTTATAAATTGACTTCGCTACCAGTTCGCTCTGTGTAAGGTCAGGAATTGTACCTCTTGTGTAACATTGTGCAAAATTTTCAAGTGCAAAGCTTTTAATGAAATAAGGCCCCGTGCCAGTGCCCCATAGTGGCTCTGTCAGTTGGTAATACATAAATTTAGCAGAATTGGCTCCTAATTTATATAAATGGCAAGATAACTAGATATTGCGCAATATGATTAATAAGATCTCAATATCCCGAATAAATGGAATTAATTCTCATGAGGCTTGTCGCTACTCAATCAAATTACCCAGTTTGGGCCAAGAATCATAACTCACCATAGAAAACGCACCATACCAGACCAACAATAGTATCGTGCTGCTAATGCCTATCAGACAGTGTCAGTGACTGGACACACCCCCATTCTACTCTTGAAATAAATATATTGATTCCGAACCAAGCGACAACGCAGGGCATAAGGGTTTGACCTCCACCACAGCTTTTGGTAATTTTATGTTCAACTATCATGCAACAATTTCCGCCGTCAGGAAGTTGCCTATCAATTCTCTTGGTGGGCCATAAAGATGTTGTTGGGCCTTAATGTGTACAATCGCGGAAAATGGTGCTTAGTGCCCCTAAAAGGCACAAATAAAGCCGCTCTTAAAATGTACAGTACTTACCCCCAATACCAGTTTAGTTTCGTTATGCGGACGATGGGTGGAGGCGGAGGGGGGGGGGCTTGTACACGTATTTTCCCCAGTTTTTCCGCCGCGCGGCAGTCAAGTCGTTTTCATGTTGTGGTAGGGTACCTGTTGCAATTTCCCAAGGGCTTTGAGGCTCTTTTACTTTTAGCATAAGGAACATCCCCTGACTGGAATGTCTGCATCACACCCTTGGCTAACGGATGCCGGGGTCCTCCGGTCTTTGAGGGATCGCTGGCAACATAAAAAGACATCCAACATTCCAATTCCAACAATATATCAATTTAGTAAACAGTTTTAAAAGTAAATTTCTCCTGGGACCCCGGATCCCCCTATCCAAATAAAGAGCCGCAACAAAAGGGACTATACTGTACCCAAGTATTCTTTTTTCAATTTTTTTCCCTGCTGTTGCGGTAGTAAAATACCCTCGAAGGGAGTTAAGGATACTGCAAAATAAAAAAATAAAAAACCGAAACAGGACTGAATCCAATTCGTGTCATATTTACTAGAAATTTTAAGGATTTCCATTCTTTTATATCTGTCCGTATTTTTTTTTATATGTATTATTTGTAGGATTCCTTTCTATCTGCTCGTTTTTCTGTGTAGACTCTCAGGCGAGCAAGATGTCCTTAAAATGATTCTAACGAATTTCCAGACATAATTGGATTGCGTGTCCTTCTGACATTACTCTGGAGAGATTGTTCTAGATCAACAGGAAAAACACAACACTGCAAGGCTTCTTCGCCTGTGTTATATACAATACATACAAACATATATACGAATTTTGGAATGGGGTTTTCCTTTAGATATTTTAAGATTTTGGACTTAGGATCCAGGCTCTTCTTGATTGATGAAATCTTTATTCTCGTACGAATAATTCGATTTTTGGGTTCGTTTTGAACCTTTTGGAAGGAAAGGGAACACAAAATTTTTGTTGTTGTTTAAAGGAATTAAGTATTTAGGGAATTGAATTGTTCATTGTTTTAAGGGGTCTACCAAGAAGGGAAGTTTTGATGATAAATTTAAGAAACTTAAACTTTGATCCTTGTTAACATTTCAAAAAGGTTAAAGGTGTTCCGACACCTTAGTTCCTAAGCGGCGTGGAATCTATTTACTAGATTTATTGAAAAAGGTACGGGGGAACTCAATTTTAAAGATACTCAGACGGGGATTTTGTTATTGTGTATTATTTTAAAAGAGAGAGGGGTATTTTGATATTTATCTGATTGTTAGGGATTTGATAACACAATGAATATGCGCCTTACTTTATACGGTGATTTGTGCAGTTTCTATCCAAATCTTGTTCACAGCTTGACCCATAAACTACAACAGTCTCTTTTATCTTAGAAAATTTGTTATTTTTTGGGGTGCTCGTTTTATAGGTTTTAAACCTTCTTTTGGTTCTGACAAAGACGCCGGCCGAGCTTTTCACACATTAAACATTTATATCACACTGTAAACTATTATACGAGACTCCCAGCCGTTATCCTTAACCCTTTTCTTACTTCCCAACCAACACGGTACTACGCCAATGTTAACTCACCAGTTCCAGTTCCTAAAAGAACTATCTGGCACTATACGAAAACCAACTTGGTAGGCCTTATTGGCTTCTACTCTGGTTAGTATAGACCTTTCCAGAAGGACTTCGACAGGTTATGTCGCCCTGCTCTCATTTCAGTGCACAATTTTGGCTAAAGGCTGACCCATCTCGTACTATCCTTCCCGATTTGCATTTAAATGGGGTATGCCTCATGCAGCATGTGGGCCTCATGTGGTAAATGAGGGCATGCCGAAAGAGGTATTTTCTAGTAGGTTCCTCGAACCTCATGTGGCAAATAAGAGGCATGCCATAAGGGGAGTACCATACAAAGAAAAATTAGCCATACTGAAGTGAGGTATGCCACATCAGTTTCTCATAAGGGTCCTATGAGGCAAACCTCATAACAAATGAAATGGGGCAATCCCAACATCTGCCTTAAGGTGAAACTCCAATGTACGCTTGGCTTGCTTTGGTGCTTTGCTTTGCTTTGACAAATCAAATAAACCAATACTTAGTTATGAGGCAAAACCTAATGTCCAAGTGATTAAGGCACAAGTTGCACATATAAAATCTGAAAAGCTCTGAAAAGCTCACTAATTTCAAGCCAGTTCAAGCAAGCAAGCGTTCATTGGGGTTTCACCTTTACGTATTCAGAAAGCTTTTTAAATTTTTAAAAATCCTTAAGTTTTAGTTTTACTTTTTTGCCTTGCTTCCCAGCGGGAAATGGAGTGCTCCAATAGCCATGTTTGAGCACTTCTTAAAAAGCTTACAGCGCTCCCGTTCCCATACCAGTTCCATATACTTTTTAACATTGCATGTCATTGTAGGGGAGCATACCTTTTTATGCTCATTCAAAAGCATTATAGGAGCATTATAAAAAAGCTTTTTAATAAAGAATATTCATGGACGCCTGTGGATATGTGATCCGGTATCGAAAAGCTTTTATTTTTTTCATCTTTTGTAATTGCCTTTTGCTTTCCAAGCGCGAGTGTGGTTTTACCAAAGCAGGCCCCCAACTAAATACTAACCACGTCTGAAGCTGTTTGTCCTCCGTATCAATCGAGAGCCGGTCCATTAACTATGCTAATATCACATTTTATGGTCAACAAGATAATCGCCCGTTTTCTTCTTTCCATAAAATTTCTGAAAAATCCAGTAATGCTCCCTCGGGACCATATTTGGGAGCGCTCAAAATTAGCTCCCCAGAGGAGCACTCCCAATTTTCCCGATGGGCCTTTATGGTCACTAAAATATTTGCCCGTTTTATTCGTTCTATAAAATTTATGAAAACTCTAGTAATGCTCCCTCGGGAGCATATTTAACAGCGCTCAAAATAATCTCCCCTGAGGAGCGCTCCCAATTTTTCACACTGGGTTCATATTCCAAGCAATTATGTTGGTGACCGTGAGAGTTGTCATTTAGCATGCTCAGTAGACTGATTCTCGTTCGATTGCGTAGGTGAAGCAGCATTGAACGTGATTAGTACTCAATTGGGAGACCGCTTAAAAAAACGACAGTCGCGTTTAGAAATATAAAGCTTTCGACACCGCCGCAGTTGCCATTCACATGTCCACGTCGAAATTCTCAAATTGTTCAGGCTCTTTTTTCCACTCGGGATTTCTTAATGAGGAGCTAACTAAGGAACTAAAGGCTACACCAATATCTGATGATAATCTTACACATATTATAGCGGTATAACGTTCTTGAGTACAAGATATTCTCCGCTATTCTACAAAACAGGATTGTATCATAGGTTAAAAGCATTATAGGACAGTATCAGTGTGGCTTTAGCCAAGGCAAATCAACAACTGTTCAGATTTTCTCCCTGACGCATGCGTTTCAAAACTCAATCCAACACCTCTTCATAGACCGCCGATGATAGCATAGTCAGAGCAGAACTCTACACAGTCATGAGAGAATTCGGCATCCCAATAAGCTGACACGATTATACAGGTTGACCAAGATCAATGTGACAAGCAAAGTAAAGATATCCGGAACTAGTGTGCGGAATTAGTTGATTATAAAATGAGTTTGTAAGAGGTGCCTTTTTTTCCTTTTGAGCCAGTACAATGTCCTACTTCATATGAGGCGCCATTGTAAACCCAAAATGACGATAACAAGTAAATTAAAGAAAGATAGAAAATAAATAGAGGTAAAGAGCTTTTTTAACGAGTTTGATTCTAATATGCGTTAAACTGCCTCAGAGTAACAGAGTTAGAAACCTATGCCTCAATGATGTATATTTATTATTACCGCCTCATTTCAAGTTGAAAATGTTACTGCCCCAAAAGAAATAAGAGAGAAGAAACCCACCACTTCGTATGTACAATCCACCTCGCCTCGAATTTTACTGCCGCCTCGCCTCATTTATCTCGATACACACTCATAGCAGTAGGACATTATTTTTGAAGCGGGACGTTTAAAAAAATTGAGGCCTCAGTACAAATTACCATCGTGTTAGGGGCAAAATTACTGCTTCGAAAATTGACTCCTCCGTAGAGCTTGAACAGTACGGCGACTCATCATGAATCGACCGGACTTTACATATCGGCCAATCTTAGCATTTTTGGAATGAGTCTATCTATCCAGTGCCTTTCTGTGACTTATTCGACCTTCTATACCATTCCCCGATACACTGGCATAGCGCTATTTTCTGCCAGGAGGGCTAAGTTATCTCACTGACATTCATCGGATCATTGGTTCACCGGCAGCCTTTCGTCAGGATGTTAGTGGGAATCTTCCCGGTTACTACGCAAGCATGCTTCTTTTGAGGTCTATCGATAAACCCATCATATCTGGAGAGCGTATAATCTGTATATGGATCCCATTTCCTATCTTTTTGCGTCATGTCTGCCTTCGTGGCCCAAATTAGGGCCGCATGTAGCGGAACTGAGGTAACCACTCTTAAAATAATAGCGCTGCGACTTAGGTTTAAGCCTCATTCAGACGCCTTCTAGAGTGTGCTCTCCAGGAACGTTTAGACGGGTTCAAGTGCAAGAATCAGATTTTCACAAGTGGGCATAGCCGGCGCCTTTAGAGCCTTATAATTCAATTCCTTATTGTACAATCTCGATTACGGATAAATGTAACCCTAGATTCGAAGGTTCATGTTTACTGCTCTTAAAGTTGGTCATTCTAACGATTGTCACAATCAGATTCCTTAGCGCTGAATGTATCTATTTTAAACCTACTCTGATCCTTACGGATATCTCCTTTCTTCTTCGCTACTAATTAGAACGACATATTTTCCGTTAGGAACGCATTTTCTAACCATTTCACTCTACATATTGCACCTGTCGATATATCGCGGATTGATTAGTTATAAGTTCCATAGATTGATTGAAATACTGCAGACTTTACCATGTAATCAATAAGCAAATTTAACACAAATAACTTGTGACATTGTAGCAATTTTTACCATCAATGCTCTTTTGTCGAAAGATGTATAATAGTCTTCACAGTATCTAACAAAATTTCATAAATATTAAAACATACCAAAATCCTTCCAACAGTTTTCAGTTACCACATTTATTTAATTTATATAATTAAATTTAAACGATTTTCCAGGTGACAATTTTCGTTTCTTTGCTTAAATACGAAATGTGGTTGAAATGCCTTATCAAAAATGAATGTGCTTTTACTAAGATAGGAATTTTAGTGCCCCATTTTCTGTGTCTGTATCTATTTCTGAGTTAATATTGGTTTGTTTCATTCTTTTTTTCTATTAATATTTTATAATGGATTTCTATTTTCGGATAAATGCGAAGATAACGTCAACTAAAAGTGGATTCACGAAAACTATATCATTATCTAAACGCACTAAATATGTTGATAAAAATAATTAAATTTAGTTTTTTATATTTATAATTATATTTGTCAAACGAGATTAAGGTATAAAGGTACGGTCATAGGAAGAAGTCTGGTATGGACATAATTTTAGATTACTTAAATGTATATTTACAATCTCAGTCCTTGTAATTGACAGCATTTTTTAAACATTTCTATTAATAATATAAAAATTTTCAGTCAAAGAAATTTAATTTAAATTAAAGTTTAACAAAAAAAAATATTCTGTCTCCAACGTCAGAAAGTGAGAAGCTACGAACGTCTACTAAAAATACTGCCTTAATTAAGCCCAGAGAAGAGCTGTCAAAGAAAATTGCTAAACTCTTTCCCCTATAGAATTAACAACCTCTAAACCTAGCCACAATTTTGCCCTCCCATCAACCTTAACCTTTACTATGGTTCCTCTGCAGGACTAAAATTGTGGCAAGACTGAAACTAGCTTTTAATGAGATCAGATTCAAAGTGACATAACACTGCATGTACTTTTTTTAAGTTGGTTTAAGGCTGACACATTTTTCATTTTCTGCACATTTTTAACGCCTTTTCGTGGTGAACCTACCTACAATGATAACAAAAAGAAAGTTTAACTTTTTCTCCTTAAAGGACATTATCTTTGTGCAGAAAGTTCAGTTTTGCGATAAGGTACTTTCACTAAACTAAAAAAAAATAAGAAAAAAAAACTGCCTTCTTCATAAATTTTCATTAAAGGAATGTCCTCAAGAAAAATTAAAATTTTACATCGATAGGTCCTGTTCAAAATAAGGACGAGACTTTATTTTGTAACTAGACACGAATACCTACATAAATTATATTGGACTAGATTTGGATTTCCTGTTTTATTATATCAAGGTCCCTTGTGATTGTATTTAATTCAGGAGTCGCCTTCACTTTATTTCTTCTGGGAAATCAATCGTAGAATGGCTTTATGTAAGATGGCGGTGGGCGCAGAAGTTTTGTAACTTTAAAATCAAAATTCATAAAGTTTTTGGAAACATTTTCTTCAAGGTAAAAATTATTAAAAAAATATTTGCTTAAAGAAAATTGTACTGAGAACACAACATAATAGTTATGAAGGCTTTTTGATGTTCTATTTTCGGTTCTTTTATTTTGTTTGTTGTTGAGTTATTCGGAAATATAATTTAATTTTGAAGATTGTCCTTGAATTTTGATTGATTATATGAAAAAAAATACGATGTCTGTAGTCAATGGTTATTGTAATTACGCTGCTGATTAATTACAATTCTTCAATTGCTTCGACTATTCCAAATATAATTTCTACTGCTTAATAAGTTGTTTACAGCAAGAAAACAAATTTATAAAGAAATAGAAAAAAATATAATTGTGTATTAAAGATCACAAGCCACAAGTAAAACTTCGCGTGAAATAATAAAGAACATATACACATATGAAAACTTGACGTCAATATAAGTAGTATTAACGAAATAATAATCTTTAATACACAATTTTAATTTTTTAAATAACCGACTCCTCATTTTTACTTTACCGATGCCTGTGCCATCTATGAACAAATTTAAATAAATTGTAAATATTTTCCTGCTGGTTTGGCAGAATTTATTTATATGGCATCACTTAATTGCTCTTATGGCTGTCGCTGTCAGCTACTTTGTTGAAGCAGTGTGGAAAATTGCTCTTTTGAAATTCATCAGCTTAAGTTGTTAAAAACCAAAATGTTAAATGAAATAAAGTGGAAACTAAATTGTTACTTGTGCATTCATTCAATTATGAAATTAGTGTTACAAAACTTGCACATTAAAGTGACAGCTGTAAACGAGTGAGAAGGCAACTTCCATTTCATACGGCTGTGCTTGTTTTCGTTGCCGATTCTGAATTGTGACAGCTGTAAATGAGTGAGAAGGCAACTTCCGTTTCATGCGTACAAGCTTTTTGGTTAAAGAAAGAGAATAGGGAACTAGGCCTTGTAAGTTGTCTCCAATATTGGGATAGTTTTTTCTCCCTCCCGACGTTGGGTGTTACCTAATCCAAATTTCAAATCGGTTTTTGGATAATCTGTATAACAAGCCATATATCTAGAAACGGTAGGAATTTGTTAACCTTCTTCTCGCCTGCCGATATCTACTATAAATGGTTTGTCAAAGTCTAGTTTTCCATCGAGTATGCCAGAGAAGACTGTGATGGATCAAAATTCGTATCGGAGGACCAATCAGTTTGCCTGGCTTAAATCTATTGTTCATATTTTAGCCACAATGTACCAGAGCGAGCAGCTATGTGAATCTCGAGAATAATGCAAGCAGATTTAGAAACCGACACGGCAATCAAATATACCAACATGGGTACACCACAAAGAGGCGTTATCTCCCTTTTACTTTGGTTAGTAACAAATAATAACAAATATTTCCGAATTCTCACAACATCCAAGAATTCAAACGCAGGGTTCCTCGCCATCTCCTTCAAAAACTCAACTCAACAAAACTCAGTAGGGTTCTCGTAATCTGAAACCTCTTCTATCCTTCGAACTAAGCTTACTACTAGACAATGCACCACGATATGACCAACGACATGACGGACCGGTAGGATCAAGGCGTGTTTGATTTTTCCTCAGCTTAGAACTGCCACGTAAAAAAAGGAGCAAGCGCTTGCTCTTCAACCATAAACGATAATTTTGTTTGTTTAGGTATTATTGAACAGTAAAGTTCAGAGATAAAACAAAAAAGTATAGATATTTCCTGTCTTCTTCTCCTTAGTTTCTTGCTGTTTCTAACTTCAACCTTAAACATTTAAACAATTTATCACTATCTGCAACTCCAAAAATCCGAACTATAACCTCATGGTACCCGGAAATATGTTTTTGATTAAATGAGAAACGGTTAATCGACTACAGACATTATCTGAAAAACGATAGGAGCTGGCCTAAATATTATGTTTTCCACCATAGCCCACAAATATGAGAAAAACTATTTTTATTAGAGGACCCATCTTACAAATTTCCGGCATATGACTAGCCCTCGGTGAGTAACCAGCACGATAGTTCCGTAACTCATACTTCTAAACAAATCAAATTAAATCAAGAGCACTATCCTTGATCAAATCGAGATTTTTTTGTTTACTAGCAAGGATACAAACATAATATAACTCATCCTTACAGCTCAAACCAGCCAAGCTTTAATCACATTCGTTCTTTTTGGCGTATAGTTCCGGCTTGTCTGGCTATCATAATTCTGGAATCAGTTATAAGTTAGAAATGTGGAACAAGAACTAAATAAAAAAAAATTACCATTCACTCAGGTTAAATTCACATAAATATAATAAAACCATTTAATACTTAAAAATTTCTGAAAGATTTCATCAAAATCTGTTCGGTCGTTAATAGTGGTTAGCAAATTCGTTTTGTGATTTATCACGGATCGTTATGAGAATTTTTTTGTTAATGGAAAATTAAGAAACGTTTTTTTATCACTCATGGAATAAGATTACAGGAATCATTCAATTTAGGTTTCGCCGATTTGTGTATTTACGTTTTAGGTTGTTACAAGACATAAAGAAATTTTTTTGATATGCAAACTAATTCCCTAAAAGTTCTGCGTTATATGTTTTTCAGTTTTCACACCCTTAAATAAATTTTTCACATTTATTGTTGTTTACAAGAATCCAATTACTAATATTAAACCTTAAAAAAGGTTTCGATATACACAAGCATTACAGCTGATACCTTTGACATTAAATATTTCCTTTTGCTCGCACCTTTTTAGTTTACCAAACAAGAAAAAAAAAATAAACAAGAACGCTCTCAAATCGACAGGTGAAACGTATCCATACCTTAAAGTTATGAGGGCAATTTTTTACGTAAGGCTGCTTTTTTTTTATCATCATTTATGATATGTAGGTGTGAACGCGTAAAGTAATTTCAATATTAACTGAAATTCAAATATATCTTCGTATTTGATTACAAGCAGCCCGGAAAGTGTTTCCGGTAACACAGGATGGAAATAATTTACGAGAGTATTTTGTGTAGGTTTATGATGTGGTGGTGGTTTCCCTTGCTACGTTGGCACTGTATTAAATGGGGGTTTTCTGGATTAATAAACGATAATAAATTTTTTTATAAAAATGTCACCTTATTTGGTAGTGCATGTATTTATTAGTTTCTATAAAAACATTAAAGATAGCAATGGATAACGTTAAATCTAAGACTGACTCCATCTTTGCAAATGTACCAAAGGGTCAATTTTATCACCTGCTCTATTTCTATAGTCCGGGGAAATTAGGATTTAAAGGAGACAAAATTCGGAAATGGCTGAAAATTGGTCCACAGCTTCCTTGGGACTTTTTAAGAAAACAATTTCGGAATCACAAAAAAAACATGGCCGCTGGAAATATATCGGTTTTCCGGTGTTTTCCTTGTATCTCGGTTTCTATAGGTCGCACAACCCCGTACAAAGGCCCTAAATGTTGACAATGAAATTCTCTACAACAGAAGTTTGACAGTTTTACAAAGATGTTGACCCGATTAACCCTTTCAAAGTTATTCAAGGTCAAAGACTCCAAAAATTATATTTTGGCCAAAACATCACTCAAAAACTGGTTTTTTCGAAAAAAAATGTTTGATCAGTCAATACGAAAAGATATTGCCTACAAAAAGCCCTGTCGTCATTTTTTCGAAAACTTAAACCTTTTAAAGTTATTCAAGGTCAAAGTTTCCAAAAATCACGTTTTGGTCAAAAAATGACTCAGAAACTGATTTTTGAGAAATTTTTTTTGTTCTATTTATACAAAAGATTATTGCCTACCCTAATGACACCCTTGTCATTTTTTCGAAAACTTTTCGGTGGGAGTATTGTGCGTAGACTGATACCTTATTCATGAAAATAGGCCTTAGGGTTACAAAAATACAGGGTGATATGTAAAACTCTAAAACAAAAACTTCAAAACGCCCTAGTTACGATTTCCCCCCCCCCCCCCGAGATCGATAGCTGATTAAAAGACGAGGCTTTTAAAAAAAAGTTTGTTACGAAAACTCAAATTTACGGCCCGTTAGAATAAATTTAATAGAAAAAAAGTATTTTTTTAGTAAAAATTAGATTTTTTATTATAAATTACACAAAATAAGAAATCAAATTTCAAAATCCGGCTAGAGGGATCGATAGGTAAATTCAAGATGAACATTTTAAAAAAAAATTTGTCTCAATAACTTAAAATTTACGACCTCTAGACTAATTTGGGTGGAACACTGACATTTCTCGCCACTGTGGGGCGGCGGAGCATAATCATTGTGGGTGGGGGCACGTGAACAGATAACGGTTAAAATCTAAAAAGTTATGGTCAATTTATTTACTTGAGTTATATGGTTTTAAATTCTTTAGTTAGCGGTTACGCCCGACTAGCATTTGGAAGGATATAGATAGGGCCCCTATGAGTCTGTACCCACTGCCAATGCGGTCCCCCAACTGAATACTGGCCACGTTCAATGCTGCTTGACCTCTGTAATTGAACCGGAACCAGTCTGTTCAGTATGCTAAATGACGCCCTTCAGTGTCACCAAAATAATTGACTGAAATATGAAGCAATGCAACAAGAAAAACTAAAGCTTTTTAAAAAGCGTTCCGAATACGTAAGGCAGATGTTGGGTTTACCCCATTTCATTTGTAATGAGGTTTGCCTCATAAGTCTCTTATGAGAAACTGATAAGGCACACCTCACTTCAGTATTTCTGATTATTTTTGGGTGGTGTTCACGAGGAAACTATGGGGAAAGCCCTCTCTCAGCATGTCCCTCATTTATCACTTTTCCTTCTATCAGCGCAATTCCATCAAGAATTATAAAGCTGTGTCGAAGTATTCAATTCTCGTTGTTTTATGCACTAAGCCAAAAGAGTATTAACAACCAAAAAACTTTGTCTTTAACTTCGTGTGATGTGAATAGTTCTGCACCTTTTTTTATAACAAGTAAGTAGTGAAAGGCAAGCTTTCGTTTCTTCCTAAATTAAGCGAAAGAAGTCTGCATTCAAGTCAAATATTTCTTGTGATATTAAAAATGTTTCGCTAAGGGCTAATTTTCCTTACCTTCCTTAAATCGACCAACTTTACTCGCAATACGTGCCAGCGAGAAAATATCACAACTCAAGTAATTTCCTACGGAAAAATTTAGCCGACAAAAGGCTTAACTACGGCAAAAATTCTAACTTTTCCAAAAAGCAAAGTTTCTAAAAAAAAAAAGAATTCATTTTTAACAGCTAATCACTTCGGAAATTACGGCTACAGGTGAATGCCTCCTGAATATGAAATTACCTCTCCCCAAGAATTCATCGCTAATGTTCACAACTTCAACTTACTGAGCTTAATTAAGTCCTTGGGGTCTTATACCGGGAAAATTCTGCTCCTTGTTATCGCCGCTTGCAGTAGACCTAAGGACACCGCTACTACATCTACTTGATTCCCCGGGATTCTATTCCGGAACGACCACCTTTAACCCATCTGGTATTCCTCTAACAGTTGCCAGCCATAGCAAATTATTTTTGTGCAAGGTAATCGCTATATGACGTTATGTGAGATTTCTGTCCCAAAGGGACTTCCTCGGAAATCGAGAGCTGGGTTTAAATGAGCCACAGAAAATTGTGGGCGATAGAGACCGAGTTCCTTGCATTAATTATGGATCCTTTAAGAAATATGACCAATAGTGGGGACCAACTTTAGTAATTTAACTTTATTTTCGGCTTACCGCAGAGGGAGTGGTGTATAATTTTGTATGGACAGCAGTGTGCGATGTGATGACCCTTTTGGACATATTTACACCTTTTGGCTACGTTGACACATTTTGTTACTCGGGCTCAGTAAAGATTTTGATGGGGACGGGACTATAGCAGAGGATGATGGTGGTAGATTAGTACAGTAAGGAAAGAATGAGTAAAAGTGGTTTCTTTAGCATAGAACAGTACTGTTATAGAGCGATATAATCAGAAAAAATGGTGGCGGTGGGGCTTGACTAAAAGAACTCAAAGGAATCCATTTTGGACAAATCCACAAATACAAATGTTACATGTCCATCTTCTGTCTGTAGCACTTAATGGTCAATTAAATTTTTTCAGCTTCTAGAATAAATAGAGAGTTTCAAAGATTCTTTAAATTAAAAGTATTTTATTTTATTTTCAATTATTGGAATTTGTTTTCATTTTTGCATTATTCTTGCAAAATTTCGTAAAAAGCACTGTTATTAACGGAGGCAATAAAACAGTAATAAAGGGGTAATAAAGCAGTAATTAAGGGATAATAAAACAAACTTCATAAAAATCAACCTAACCCAGTTATTAACAGAGGTAATAAAACAGTAATAAAGGAGTAATAAAACAGTAATAAAGGGATAATAAAACAAACTTCATAAAAATCAACTTAAGCCCCACCTTAGGGTTGAGTTTGCGTTTAATATCTTAAAATATAGAGAATATAAACACGTGTAGCGTGAAAGGGTCATTCATAATCATGTTTTTCATGTTCATTAAGAGTGATATATCCCCACTACAAAAGGAGTAAAGGAGTAACTTTTTATTCATTTATATTCCTAATCAGAGACACCGTGCCTCTTTTGTGGTTAGTTTCTATGGGAAGATGTAGTAATGCTCACAAAAGATTTCGTAGGAAAAATTTCAAATTAGCGGCTAAACTGTTACGATCCCCTCCCCCCCACACTCATACGATTTTTTGTACATCTAACAAAAAACTATCAACAGGATAAAAATCTGTGCAATATTTGAAGATGCTAGTGAGTGGAGATACATACCACATTTTTCTACTTTATTTTGCAAGCGCGGGGAATCTGTAATATAAAATTGAATGTTTGTCTGTCTGTACGCAATAGGCCTTTTACACCGTGTAACCGATCTTAATGAAATTTTAACCATGTGCTATTTACATTAAAAGAAAGAACATAGATGCAAGTTACACTATCCATCATTTCGTTTATTACCCCCATACACAAACCGATTTTTTAGGCAAGGGGTCGCAGGGAAGTATATGTCATGCATGTAATTTGCACACATCGCTGCGACCCCTTGCCTAAAAAATCGGTTTGTGTATGGTGGTAATAAACGAAATGATGGAAAGTGTAACTTGCATCATAGACTATTCTATTACTTTCTAAATCCACTCCTAGATGGAGCTGTCATGGAGAGCTTCGTTGAAAATCATCGCAGAGCTTTGAATTTTTGCATGAAGGCCCGGGGGGTTTCCCGTGATGCACCTCGAAGCCAAATTTTCGAAATTCAAAATGGCCGCAGAAATATGGTTGAATTTGCCAGTTTTATTCCGATTCCAATCAAAGTTGGTATCTAGCTGTTTTTAAGATCGCAAATAACATGAATTTATGGTCAAAACTTATAAATTCAAAATGACCGCGCCCGCAAATTGTGTTCCAATTCCAATGAAAATCGGTATTTGGGATTTTTTAAGGTAGCAAATAACGAATTTATGATCGGAACTTATAAATTCAAAATGGCCGCGCCAATATGGCGGACGAATTTTGTTAATTTTGTTCCGATTCCAATGAAAGTGGGTAACTAGGGGTTTTTAAGGTCGAAAATAACGAATTTTTGGTCAATCGGTGTTATGGGAGTTTTTAAGGTAGCAAATAACGAATTTATGATCAAAACTTATAAATTCAAAATTGTGCGGCTAAATGTCATTTCCCGGTTAGCTGTATGTAGGTTGTTCAAGAGTTGGAAAATCCGAAAATCTTGACATTCTAGCTACAAATGGAAAAAGATTAAACATAGTGTATCCTGAAGCTCTCTAAGCAATCGGTTCAGAATTGATCAACAAAGTTTTTTTGGAAAGATGGTAAGGAGAAGCGGAAATGTGGGATTTATACGAGTATAATGGATAAGAAGGAAGCGAGGGAGCCCTTCCCAGAATGAGAAGATCACGATTGCACCCCAACGTTATGATGGTCCAATGGATATATTGTGGCAATAATGTCATGATTTCAAATTTCACTGGAATGTGCTGTTCCAATGGCAAAGCTGATTTGTCACAACTGAATATTCCATCTGATACCAAGTTTATAGCAGCAAAATTAAATCGATTTAACTTAAAGTTACGCCAAAATTTCGAATTAACGTATAAACGGGTATTTAATACGCAATCGATTTCAACTTACATTCTTATAACTTTGGCTTAAGCCGAAAAATTTCGGTTTAAGCCATAATTCGAATTATCCCGTTTATACGACAAAAAATTTTGGATGATCCCATAATTCGAATTATTTTTGGAGTAGCTATAAACTAGGTATGAGTCACTTGGGGCTTACGTGGATATAACTTCTTCTTATTTCGCTTCGCTGGGTGCAGCGAGGCGCAACGGGCTCCAACTATTATACATAAATCAAAATAAGATAAAATAAAGTGTGCAATTAGCTGAAATGAAAACCTTGAATTAACCTCATCCGCTATAAAAAAAATAAGCCTATCAAGTGAAATCAAGTGATAAAGGACATCCCAATACGTTGTGCCTCAAATAATCGCGTATGTCAATTTGCAAATGTCAGCGGCGCGCAATGAAAATAATTGGGCATCAGTACGAGCATAAACATCCTCGCCATTTTCTGACATATTCCTGTGACAGGTGCAAAAGTTGCAAGGTGAAATCATTGGGCTGGAAAATAACATTTTTGCAATATTTTTGTCTCATTGGTTTTTTCTGTACTTCTGTTTTTGAGGTTTGACACTCACTGTGTTTTATGCTCCGTTGTCTATTATATTTTTCGATGAGGCTAATTTGCCATCAATCAATCTCATTTCACGTTTATAATTTTTCATCATTTTTTTTCCTGAATATATTTTTGAAGTGAAAACTTCTTTAGGCGCGTTGAGCGATTTTTAGTAAAAGGAAAATTTATGTTTTAGCGTCACCGACATGCTAATCTTGCAACTTGATTTTGACCCACTTTCATACAATCGATCAACTTCAAATATTACGCATATGCATATTTCGCGTGACAATGCAGTCGAACCATTTTGTAAAAAAATCAAGATAGCAGCTCCAAAATGGCGGCCGATTTTTGCAATTCTGTTCCCCGACCCCCCAACATGGGTTTCAAATGAAAGAAAAAATATAATTAGCTGTGTGGCGTAATTCCAAATTCAAAACGGCGGCCAACACAAAATGGCGGAAGACATAATAGACTAAAAAGTAGAAAATATAACCGATCAACTTCAAATTTTGCACAAATTCATATTTCGGACCATTTTGTAAAAAAATCAAGATGGCGGTTCCAAGATGGGGGCCGATTTTTGCAATTGTCTTCCCCGACCCACGGACATGGGTATGAAATGAAAGGGCATGACAAGAATACAATTAGCTGCTTACGTCATTCCAAATCCAAAATGGCGGAAGTCATATAACAGACTAAAAAGTAGAAAATATAACAGATCAACTTAAAATTTTACACATATGCATATTTCGCGTCACAATCCAATCTGACCATTTTGTAAAGAAATCAAGATGGCAGCCGATTTATGCATTTTTGCTCCCGACCCACCGACATGGGTATCAAATGAAAGGGGATGACAGATAGAATACAATTAGCTGTGTGGCGTCATTCCAAAGTCAAAATGGCCGATTACCTTTTTCTTTACAACCCCCTCGGTATTGGTATCAAATGAAAGGCGGAAGACATATAATAAACTAAAAAGTAGAAAATAAAAATATATACATAGTTTAAAAAAAAACTAAAAAATACGCCTTTATTTTAAAATTAACTAAAAAGTAAAAAAAGGCAGTCATTGGGGACTGCCGACAGAAGTGAAAAAACCACTGTTATTTCATAGTTTTAAGTTTTCACTTCTGTCGGCAGTCCCCATGACTACCTATGTTTTTTTTGTTACAGGATTTTTGATGGATATAAGGAAAGGAGATAAGCGGGGTAAATAAGCACATTGTTCTTTTTCGGAGATTCGGTTATTCACTTCAAGATTCAATTGAGAATAGTTTCAGTTGCAGTGATTTTGTCCCTTCACAAAAAGAATTTCGTGTCACGTATGTGCTCTGTAGAATAGCTCCTCAAGGATCCAGTTCAACGTTTTGTGACACGTAAAAGAGCAGAAATGTGTTAAGCAATCTACTGCAATAACTTTGTGCTGGATTTAAGAATGTGGAAGGTTTTTTTACAGAAGATTTACGAGATTTTCTCCTTTGTTTATCAAAATAACTCAGGACGTGGGATGATGGTTTTTATGTTTGCGTTGATATGAAAATGGTAATCACAACGTATAACTTTGCATTAACGTGAAAAAAGAATAATGACTGTTTGACCTTCATGATGTCACCCCTTTATCTTAAATTTAATGGGGCCCATCCACGGGCCAACTGGTTGCCCAAACTGAGTTGTAAACTGAGTTGGTGGTTTGCCACAAACACTTCAACTGAACAGATACTTCGACTGTCACTTTGATATTTGCCAGGCAATTTGACAGTGAAGTGAAATTTGTAGTAAGTGATTGCGATTAATTGTTAAAAAATAATAAGAAATGGATGAAGATAATTTGCTAATGTTATTAATTGTTGCTGACTGTCTGGAGGATGATGAAGAGGAAGATCAGGAGCGGCGGATATGTCGGAAAAGACCGAGGGTTTGGCAAAAAGGATGGTTAAAAAACAAGGACAAGTATTCCAGTCAGCGGCTTTTGAATGAATTGAAATGTACAGAGCCTGCAGATTATAAAAATTTTATGAGGATGGATGGAGGCACATTCAATGATTTGCTATCACGCATAAGTGATAAAATTCAGAAACAGAATACAATGATGCGCGATGCAATTCCACCGGAAGTACGGCTAGGTCTTACACTTCGCTTTTTGGCAACGGGTAATTCGTTTGAAGACATGAAATATTCTTCAGCAGTTTCTGCTCAAACCATCGGAAAAATAGTTATAGAAACTTGTAAGGAAATTATAAGGGCGTTGAAGGAATATATAAAGGTAGGAAATATTAAAGTTTCCATTAAGTAAAGAACTTTAGCCAGATCAAATTTATTTTCATTTCAGATGCCAACTTCCAATGAAGAATGGAAAGAAATTGCAATGGGCTTCAATGAAGTTTCGCATTTTCCTCATTGCCTGGGGGCGATTGACGGAAAACACATAAATATAAAAAAACCAGCGCATTCAGGGTCTCTATATTTCAATTATAAAAAGCACTTCAGTATTGTATTACTCGCTGTAGTGAATGCGAAGTGCGAGTTTATCTACGTAAATATTGGGACCAATGGCAGAGTATCTGACGGAGGAGTTTTTTTAAACTCAACTTTCTTTTGGAAGCTGCAGGAACAAAAACTTAACTTGCCTTCGCCCGAGATTGTGTTTCCTGGAAGCTTGAGTCTTCCATATGTTTTTGTTGCGGATGATGCTTTTGCCTTGAGGGAGAATATAATGAAGCCTTTTGCCCATAAAAATTTGTCGGCAGAAGAAATGTGTTTTAACACCCGTTTAAGTAGTGCGCGTGTTAAAGTGGAGAATACTTTCGGCATTTTGGCATCCCGTTTTCGTGTTTTGTTGACTACAATAAATCTATGTCCAGAAAAAGCAACAACTATTGCTTTAGCCTGTTGTTACCTACATAATTTTCTACGTAGGCGTCGTGACAACATTTATATGAACTTGGATGGTAATACAGGAAATTGTTCAACAAATTCCACAAACTTCACACCGATTGCCGCCACAGCTTCAAGAAATGCTTCCAACGAAGCCAAACAAATTAGGAAGAATTTTTGTGAAGTGATAAAAACTTTGTCAAAATAAATTAGTACATTATGAAATAAAATAAACATATAGAATACCAGAGTAATAAAAAACATTTATTATTATTACTGAAACAAACTATTATTGCTATATACTAACTACTAAACTATTTTCCTAGCAGAAATCTTCATCCAAAGACATATCTCTGGTTGTTGAATGTTGCGATAGATTTTGAGAATGTTCTCCAATAGCTAGGGGGACAGCAAAAGTCCCATCCGACAAAGCGAAAAAATGCCTTATATTGGTATCACTCGACGCTGTAGTTGGCGATGGTGTACTTGTCAAAACAGGCGTGGATGACCTGGAAGAAAATTGTGTGGGCACTCGCAACGTACGGGTTGAAGTTGATGGTGTCGGCGCTGGGCAAACGGAATTTAGGGTTAACTGATTCAACTGCCCATAGATGAAAATCTCCTCTATCGCTTTTTTGGCGTATATTTTCTGGATACCAGATAAGTTCCTGTACGCACACGCCCAGGATTTTCCAAATATGTCGGCTTCATCCTCATCCTTTTTTCCGGGTTTCGTTGTCAAATGCTGCACAACTTCTTTGAGGATTTGTGTCCTTTCACCGATGGCATCAATTTTCCGCGGTTTTTTTGTTGTTTGGGATCTCTGAAAATAAAAATTTTTTTGGTAGGTATTGATAACATATATTGCAAAATATTTTACCGAAACATTCAATTCATTTTCATCATCGCCGAAGAAATCACTATCTGTAGATTGTGAGGGCAGTGGTTCTGCATCGTCCTTCATGAAATCAAGGATGTCAAAATACCATATTGACGGCACATAAACATCCTCCGAACTAGCACCTGATCTTTCGCTATTCCTTATAAGTTGGAGTTCTCTGCGATATTGCGTTCGGATATTTGCAATTTTCTGCTTTAAATTGCCCACATTCGCTTCCGGCACTATCTTTCTATAGTGAGACAGCAGCTCATCCCAAGCCTTTGACCGCAAATTCCTGTTTTTGTAAGAATCCATCTTTGAGTTCCATAATATGGGTAGATTTCGAAATTCTTGAAAGAAATCTCTCCATTCTTCAGTATCACACACATGTATTACTCGCTGGCTCATTGTATTTGAGACTTTGAAACTCTATAAGCTTTATATTTGGCAGTCGGAATGTGACCCCTAAAAAACACAAATTTAAAATACATTTAACTGACGCCATTATTTTAAATTTCGTATTAACTTGCCTTTCTCCATCAAAATCAAAACTGCCACTTTATGAGCGATCAACGTAGAATAATTCTCGAATAAAATTTGTTTTCATGAAACCCGAATTATGTTACAAAAAAAATATTTTACTATTAAAATCTGTTAGTTCAATTGAAGAACTAATTTGCAGTAAGTGCACCGTTGTGATATGGGTTTTTCTCTTCAACCCCGCTTAGGACGCTTAAAATATCCTCGCTCGGAAGTCAGAAGCTAACTGGCCAAACTTAACCAAAACATTTTGTTTTCACAAGGGTTGCATCTCTCCAACCAAGGGATAACGGTTACGAAGGAGTTTTAATGTTTTATTGCCCTCATAAAACAAGAAATTTTCCCCGAAAGAAAAAGAAAACATGTATAAGTGTAAGTGCAACAGATCAATGGCCTTCCGCACACTTGTCCATAACATCAAAACAAAAACCGGTTTTATGGGCAAGGGGTCGCAGGGAAGACAGTTTTTCTTCCATCATTTGTTCACCCAAACAATTTCTGGTTTCACCGCCCATAACACTAACACAAGCATATTTTCGTTCTCAGCGGTCTACGAAAATTTGCTTGCACCCAGCACTACTACATAGGCATTACAATCGTTACACGAAAATGATGGAGAAAAGTGAGTTCAGAGTGTATTATTGAACTCATATTAAAACCGGTTTGAGATTATGGACAAGTCTGCGAAAGGCCATAGGTCATCATCGTTTCATAAAACGAACAAAAGGTCGTATACAATTGCTTTCTTATTTCTCACCTCAGGTGAGAAAGGAAGGCATACACATCAAGAAATTTTATACATTTCCGATAATTGTAGTAACGATTCGCTGATTGGACAGCAAAAAAAGTTCATGAGATAGGTAAAGTGTAGTTTTGTTATGAAAAATTAAGAGTAAAGTCTTTTGCTGCTACAATAAAAAAATTTTAAGGTCATGCACGGACACGGAAGTACAAAAATGAGAGTGAACGGTATGCACTAACGGGTGAATTAATCTTGGAAGCTTCTGTTGTAGTACACAAGTAAACGAACAAATTTATATGTTAATTATAAATTTATTAATTATTACTACAAATATTTATTTGTTTTAAAAATATAAATGCTCCTGCTTCAATTTTTTTCTTTGAAAATTCTGAAACTAATATAGTATTAAGTGAACTTTCATAATTTAAATTAAAAATAACCCAAAATAATGAAAATATAAGCTTATAAAATAAATATGTACTTAATTCATTCATTCAGTTTGCCAAACTGAAATACACACAGCCCGACTAGTTGCCCAAACTCTTGGCCCCGCCCCCATAAAATTAAAAGATTTGGATTTATCCCAACTGAAACCCCAACTGTCAAATCAGTTTGCCAACTGCCCCACACACGCTTCGATTCAGTGGCAACACAACTCAGTTTGGGCAACCAGTTGGCCTGTGGATGGGCCCCATTACTTTCTATGCTAAGGTATACAAGACTGAAGACGAATGCGTAGAATATATAAAACCTGTTGAGAATCCTTTTTTCCTGTTTTTAATATTTAATCGTAGGCTGAGACAGTAGTCGTTATCCTTTTAATATCCGATAACAATCTCAGCAGTGGGAGTACGCCATAATCCCCGAGAAGGTGAACCGAGTGTAAATTTTAACTCTTTCTCTACTAGCCAGAATATAGGCAGTAATTCGTGCTTAAACACAGAATCGCCACATTAAGTGGATTATATTCAACATTTTCTTCGAAAAGTGTGGTTATATACCAGGCAGGCAGCTCAGTAGTACCACCATTTAGCTATCAACATGAGCAGTCGGCCGGGAGTGGGCGGTGGGGGTTAGGGCTGGTGTAATTCGTATAGCATGAATAACAGTATAACCCTACACAAAAGCCACAGACACCTCTTCTACTTTACTTACTATGGGCCCTTAAAACGTAAATTGAAGCCGAAATAACTATATACGAAAAGCTCTTTCCCACCTCCAAAGAGTGTGTTGTTGCTTTATCTGTTTGTGACCTTTTCATATCCTTTTAACATGTGCCCGTAACGTTGCATTAAGCCTGCTTTATGCTGTGAGGCGCATACCAACCGCACGGCACTATAACCAGACTTCCTGCGGTCTATTTAAAGCCTTGAAATAACGACCTGTTAATACCTGTACAGGGAGGCGGGATAAATACATATACCGCTGCTGGTATACTGGGGGCCAGGTGTTGAAATGGGCCCCCGTATATTTGTGCTGTTGCTGCTGCTGCACCTTATTCAATGTTTTTTATTAACATAAAAATGAATTTTGATGCTTCAAATAAATAAAAAGCACTCAGCAAACGCTTGATTGCAAAAAAATACAACGGGGAGTTTTCAGCAAATTGCATTGAAAGCGTTGATGGAATTTTTTTTTCTGATGAAAAATTGGTGCTATGAACAGTGGACCACTCAAAAGTAACCATAGTTAATTTTTTTCATTTTCTGTTTCACCGAATAATTTCAGGGCGCTTTTGTTAAAATTTTAATGCATTCTGGGCTGATGATGGCTCGTGGGTGCAATGTTCATTAGTCGTGCAGATGTAAAATAAACGATTAACATTGTTTTTTCAATGGAGAATTTAAATTTTCATAGCAATATCAAAAAGTTATTATTACCTCCTCAGTTATGTGGCACGTGGCTTTTCACTTGTTATTACACTAGCAAATTATCGAGAGGCAATTTGACGGTATAATTTTTAGAGAAATGTGCAAATTGAAATCGCGTCATGTTAAGCTTAGTTTGAAGGATAGAGGAGATTGGGTCAGGTTAGTGGGGCTTGGAGGGTGCTCGGGTACATATATGTCGTGAACATTATTTCACAATCGAGTTGTTCTATAAACTGTGCTGAAAAAGGTGCCATCAGTTTATGGTGCGGTTTTGTGCTTTGTCAAGCGACGCTTATACGGTTTCCGGATAAATGAGTTGAATTCAAGCAGAGGACGAATGCAGGACTTGTAAGTAGATTGTAGCCCATGCTGCTGGCTGAAGAAGCAACTTGCATCTCTTAAAGAATTTCAGGCATTGGGATGCTTGTTTGGCGATTTGGAATCCATCGCAGATCTTCAGTTAAAATTATTATGAGATGGCTAAGCCGTATAGAGATTGCCAGAGATTAGAGAGTACTTCATTTTGGAGGCGATAAATACGACACGATTCAAGCGACCCCAATGAAAAATAAATTCGCTATCCCGGTTGATTCCATTGAACATCAGTTCACGATCATGAAGACAGCGTCAAGCTCTAGGCTTCACAAATTTGATAGAATGGGCAATGAAGAAACAACAGACGCAAAAATCCATGTATATACCTGCCATCTAGTTGTCGGTTATAGATAGAATTTATGTCATTTCCGACGTTTTTGTTACGTTGTTGTTGTTACGATAATATTAATTATCGTTGTCGGTGTCGATAACACTGTAAATGCTCTCTACGACAGTTTAGAGAAAATTGTCGGTGTCGACCTAATTGTGACGGCTACGCAAAGATTTTGTCTGTGTAAGCGTGGCCAATGCTATCTTTCTTTCTACCTGTTTCAAGGATGATGTTGAATTGTGATGAAAATGTAGTCAAATAGGGCCAGACTTCTCCTCATATTATAAATTTGGTCTAAAGATTGAAATTTATTTCCAGAAGTATCTACGGGCATCCTATAAATAATGCGGAAATGCATGAACCGATAGTCAGGGGGTGGGGGGTAAGTGACATGCATCAGCTTGTTAAAAAATAATACTTCAAACTTTGTTCTAAGAATAAGAAGAAAGGAAAATGAGTCCTATTTACAAAATTAGGGTTATAACTATTTAAAGGCCCTCCAACAATCGACTTTGCGAAATCGAAGTCCCGTTACAAAAAATGTTTGTTTTGATTTTTGACAGTGCAAAATTTTTTTTGAGTGTGAATTCCTACAATATCCAAAAATTCAAACGCAAGGTCCATCACTTCCTCCCTTAACACCCTCCAGACTTTTATTAATCTGTCCTGTCCTTATTCATTCCTTCGAACCAAGCTTATACTAGGGGTGTTTTTTTAATCTGTTCCAGGACAGAACAGAACAGCTTCCATACAAAAGTCTTGTCCCCGATAACTATCAAGAACACTATCCAGCACAAAGGGAAATTTTAAATTTCCCTTTTCTCGCATACGTTTTTTACATTGAAAGTTGACAAATAAAGTAAAATGTTTTGTTTACTGAATGAAAAACGAGAAAAATTAATGGAGAAATAAATAAGACCGATCTTTATGCAATGTTAGAAAAAATTAAAATGCCCAAAGCCGTAAACTATGTAAATAAAAATGAAAATTTCCCTTGCCGTTTTTTTAATGTTCCAGGACAGAACAGAATAGAACTGATTAAAAAAACACGGCAACTATTAGACATTGCATAATGACGATTACGACATGACAGACTGATAGTACAAAGGGTGACTTCAAAGCTTGTCGTCTTATGAGGAGTGATGTGTATAATCATCCCGCAACAAGTGAAATGTCGACGAAACCGGACTTTTTGTAAGCAGATGCCTGCTAGAACTTTTATATCAAAAGAGGAAAGTGGGATTTAAGGGACTGGCAACTAAAATGGCTACTTTTGTCAATTTTTTATCAATCACTTTATTTTTTTAGTATTTGATAGAGTTTAGGCTCGTCATTAATAATTTGCATTGCAACCCGTCAAAAAAATTGTTTATTGAAAAACAAGAATATGTCGAATAATTGCAATTTTTAAAATGCTCCTGGGCGCTCAAATTTTATTCGATTTACTTCTTTTTTTTCAAACTGTTCAGAATTCAATTTTCTTCGAAAATTACGGACGGATTTTTTTTAAATATTAACAAACAAAAGTTATAGCGAATAATGTACAAAAAAAAAGAAAAATGCCGAAAAATCGAGCTTTTTTTCACTTTATTGTTTATAACTTTTGAAAAAACTGTTGTACTTAAAATTCGTCCGTAATTTTTGAAGACAATTTAATTGTGAACAGTTCGAAAAAAATTAGAAGTAAATCGCTTGAAAATTGGGCGTCCAGGAGCATTTTGAACTTAGAAAATCGATAAAAATAAGTTTTCGAGAAAAACGAATTTAAAGTTTTATTTCAAGCCAAAAAGCGTTCCGTCCATTCAGTCACTGCCGCGCATTTTATTATTAATTTCATCGACTTTCACAATGAACTTGGGAAAAACTAAAACACAGCATCAAAGAGGAAAGTTCAAAGTATATGAAAATGCAAAAAAAAATATGATTTTTCAAATTTTCGACATTTTTCACTTGCCAGTCCCCTTAAAGTGCCAAAGATAGACTAACATTTCTTCTTGTTCTTAAATGATAGGTACTGCAGTCCTTGTATGACTCGGGCCTTTTAAAGTCTCTGCTACCAAATATAAAAAAAGTACACAAAATTGTAAACAGTGAGCAAACGCGGTACCCATTTCGAATAGAACTTTCTCATAGACTTCTTCTTCTTCTTTGATCCGTTGATCCGCAGTCCGAGCGAGACGTCCCCGCAAGGGATACGATGCTGTCGGTGCCGCTGGGTTTCGAACTCCATTCACCATTGGTTTCCGTTTCTCATAGACAAATGTTATTTCAAAATAATGATTAGACTGCCTTCTGAAATCTTTAAGGTATCAGCTATCTCACGCAACTAAACGTTACGGTCTTCCAAAACGACTAGCTCTTTAGCATGTCTAAGATCTGGGACCGATTCCCAATAGGTTAGGTTTAGTCTCTTAACTCAGTTCTCTATCACGAACTTGGATGTGTATCATGAGATGCCACAGAAGTGTTGGGGCCCATGAACCAGCGCCTCAAGCCTCCTCTATCGTGAGCTTGCCCGCAGTCTCTTTTCTCTTGATACCCCAATCTCCACGGACCCCATATTTTTCCTGGCCAGGCTCTGGAATATGTCAAAGCACCCTGCAGCAATTTTGGAGGAAACTTCCACACGAAAAGAGTGCCTTGATCACCTTTCTCAATGGTGAGCCTTGGCTAGGTCGCAATGGCATGAATTTCAGTTTGGAAAACAGAGGGCTACCTACCCATTACAACCGAAACCTTGAAATTGAGTCCTGCGAACCAGCCCTGATGCACCAGTAGAGCTTTCTTGGACCGCAGGAAGGATGAGTTCCTCCCATTCATTGTGATCGCACTTGAGGATCACCGTTGACTGTCTGGTATTGGGCCACCAGCCTATAGCGGCGTAAGTAACAACACGTTTAACGATCTTATTTTACGCCCAGTACATCATTTGTGGTGTAAGACCCCACGCCCTACACAAAAGCTTTCTACAGGCCCACCTAGCCCTAGTGGCTTTACTGATAGCGTAGTCCAGTTGACCGTTTCAGTTCCGTCTCTTATCCAGGATTACTTCTAGATATTTGGCTGACTCTGATTACTCAACTGTCGTGCCCTGGATACTAACAGGTACAGGACCAACGTACAATTTGTAACGTTTATGAAATGGGACCAGGACGGCCTTATTTGGATTAATTGATAGACCCTCCTTGCGGTACACAATCTTTGAACTTCTCGGAGTGCTGTTCTCATGATCTCTGTAATCTTCTTCTGCTCTTTTAATCCCTCGGGGGACATAGGGCGAAAACAGTTATTCCTCCAACGGATTCTGTTTTGCGCGACAGCTCTCAACTCCATCCAGGGTCTCCCAGTTGTCAGCCTCTGCCACTTTGTTCTGAGTCTTCTAACTCGACTGGCTCCTTGCGGATTCCAGTCAAGGTTCTGTTCATTTTCGTGTCGCAAGATGTGGCAAATTCAATTCCATCTCCTTCGCCTGATTTTGTCCTCTATTCTTTCTTGGCTGGCACGGCACCATAATTCTTCATTTCTAATTCCATCTTGCCAGGGAATTTTTAGGATACCACATAGGCATACGTTGATGAAAACTTGAAGGCGCCTTATGATGAATTCGATGACTTTCCATGTTTCGCAACCATAAAAAAGAACTGCCTTAACATTGGAGTTGAACAGCCGCAAATTGGTGTTGGTTGAGATCTCCGTCGATCTCCATATGCGAAACAGGCATGCGTATGCACTTCTTGCGGGCCAGCAAGCAGGTATAATCCATTGTATGACCCCTATTCTATTCTCTAGAGCGCTGACAATGAAGTCGTTTATTACAATAAGAAATAGTAATGGCGAAAGTAGGCATCCTTGTCGTACTCCTGAACTCTCTTCAAAGCTGTCGGATAATTTTCCATTACGGAGAACTCTGCATTTGAAATTGTTGTATAGAGCTTTCTTTTTCCTATCTTCTAAGCGTTCGGTCTACTCCTTCTCTTATCCTTGACAGTAATATGTGTCCCAAGACTTTACCCGCAGTAGATAATAGATAGATACGTCTCCAGTTGTCGCATATTGTTAGGGCAATCCTCCGGGAAAATACAGGTGTTCCATGCTCTTTCCAGGATTGGATGTAGCTCCTCTGCTATTAGGCTTGAGTCGGTTTCCAACAATTCTAGCGGGATGCCATCTTTTCCAGCAGGTTTACCATTGGCCATTGCATGAATTGCTGTAACTATTTCTTTTTTGGATGGGGCACGGATGGTGATTGCTATTGGTTGTGTATTATTTTTGCTTTCTTCAGGTTCCTGTGAAAATGAACCGTTCAGGGCGGCGAAAAAATAGTCTCTCCATCTATGGAGTTGGTCTTCCTCGCTCATAGTAGCCTTCCACCCGCACTCTTTACGACATGCTTTTTAGTAGTGTGGTTTCACGAGAGCTGTTAGTAATTTGATGCAGCACCTTAATCTTGCCTGTGCTTTCCATGTTTTCGGCTTTTTCTGCGAGCTCGTTTATCTGCCGCCTTTTATCACGAAGAACACGGCTCTTCACCTCCCGATTGGGTGTATTCGTGACGCTTGTAGAGTTCACATTAGTTCTATTTTGCGTTCTATTTTTGGCAGGTTGTGACCGAGAACCAGGGTTTCTGGTTTCTTTGGACATAATCGATGCTTGTTTCTGCTACTGTCAATATAGCATCCTTTGTTGTATCCAACTGCTCTAATGAAACAGACCAGGTTGTCGAGAATCAGCTCGAAGCACTTAAATTAAACGTAAGGCACTTAAGTTTATATTATGATGAAAAAATATTATACCTCTCTTGCTTTATTTTCCTCTAAGATTCGGTTTACGTCATTCGATTTACGTCACCTTTTCATGGAACGTTCCTATTATAAATCTAGTAAATATCTCTATGAATTACGTAGAAAAGAAGATAATTCCTGATGCCATCTATAAATTTAATCACTTTCGAATTCTGCATAGCAAATAATTCTGTCCAAGTCCATTTCTAAAATGATAATTTCCCACTTAAAAACTGGAAGTTACCAGAAAAGATAAGAACCTTTGGGGGTGGTTGATTGTTGAACAAATTACGGAAGTATTAATTTATTATAGAAGATGTCTATAATTTTATTATTTATTAGCAGCAACACAAAATGAACAAAAACTTAAAGTTAAATAAAAAGCCGCAAAACTTCTTCTAGAGCTGCTGCCTGCTGTGCTGCAAGTATTCAATTTCGAAGAAGAAACAAAACAACAAAATTGCCCGAAGTCAATTTTCGAAACTTTTGGATTGGACAAAGAATGCCGAAAACGTAAGCAGAGAGCGCCTCTGTCTGCGGGAAGAAGAAGGCAAGGAAAATAAAAACGAAGTAGAAAAAAAAACACGAAGAACAAAAATTACGCAGAATCGCGTAGGAAGCTCTCCACTTAATGAAACAAAAATGTTTTTCAAAGAAAATAATATTTTTTTTTATAATTTCTTCATTTAATGTTTTAACAAGTTTCGGCTTTCGGCCTTAATTCTCTGCAACCGTTCAAGTGAAATTTTTTATGCTAAAAGGATTGCAAAATCATCTTCGAGGTAAAAAAAACCCTTTCAAGGTCAAAACCTTGACTTTTAGATTGTTTTTGTAGAAAACACACAAAAAACAGAGAATACACACCTTGTTTTTTTCTCTTTTTTTTTGTTTTTTTTGGGAGTTTCATTTCGCGCTTTGACACCCCCAGGTAAAATATGATAGGAGAAAGATGAGTGCGAAGGTAATTAAGAATGACGACAGAAATCCATCATAAAGTATTAAAACAAGCCTCCGCTGCTGCTGCTGCCCCGCATACCCTTTACTTTTACTACAGCATGCGCCTCCTCGCACAGCCCCCCGTAAGCAGTAAAATCCCCTGGAAGGTGACAAAATTCACAAACCAAGAATGAATAAGGGGCGAAAAACATCATGGTGTGTCGTCGCACATGGGTGTACTAATCTCCACATAAAGGGCCACCACCATACATGATGAAGGACAAAAATAGCCCCGGGGATGCCAGTGTTCTTCTTCGCAACGTGTATTAATAGAATCGTGAGCGTCAACCTTTTTCATAAAATGTCGCCAAAAAAGGGTAAGTAACCGAATGTCCTCTTGTTCCACCCTCCGGGCCCCCTTCCGAAAACAAACCGAAAAAAATTGGCTTTAATGGTTACCCTGATATTCCAAAGCCAGTTAAACTGCTCCCCATATAAATACATATATATGTTTGCCGGAATGGTCGGACATACAAAGGGAGATCGCGGGTAGAGGTATATATATATGAACGGCCGAAAGGGATTCAAGGTATATAAACTTTTGTGTAGCTCACCTTGAAGAGGAGCCAATTTAACTTTCCTGAATAGTTGGTAAACATTTGGCTTACGGTGCACGAGATTTAATTAGTGAGGCCATTCTAATTGGGGGAAAATGTGATTAGAGAGTCCTTAACTTGCCATTTCTTAGGGGTTTGTATGAGAGGACCCTTAAATTTTTCGGCTATACATACATATACATACAATGAGGTTTTTGCCTTTAGTAACAAGTTACAAAACATCATACATTTCCTAAAAATATTTCTCTCATTTTTAGCTTATGTTATTTTGGCTACACCAGGTTATTTTAAGGTATATACGTGCTTAGATTTGTTGCTTAGTTCTTTCGAGGCTTTAAGGTGAAAGGGGTAACAGAGATTTTACGTTTGCCCATTAACCTACGAAGGCTTCATAAACATGATGACGACTTCAACACAGGTCTCTTGAAAATGGGTCTCTGTAATTTTAATAAAAATGCTTCGTTTGTGCTATTTTTAAACTAACAACAGTTCTTTTTAATTTACTTTGTTTTATGTAATAAGAGAAGAAATATAATCTAAAAATAGCAAAAGTTTTAATTAAAGTTTTAGGTAATATCTAATTCGTTATGGTTAATGACGGGACGTTCGTCATTTAAATTGTAATAGGAAAATTTTGATAAAGAAATGCAATTTTAGATACCGGAGTCACAAGCAAGAAATTTTATTGAATAAATTAGGAAAAGGAAGTGTCAAACATGTGAACAAATTTTTATATCACAAGTAAGTCTTCAATCATCAGGTAAGAATTTTTATCACTTTTTTGCTTGAAGACTTCCATCCTTGCTCTTGTTGGCCTTGCGATGTACTCCCGGTGGCTCTGGTTTCTCTCTTCAATTGCGGCTCTACAGTCCTGATCAAACCAGTCAACTCTAGTCTGTCTGAGGGCCCGGCCCAGCCTAGTGCCTCTTCTGCCGCTCCCTTTATGCTGCTTTTAATTTGTTTCCATTTGTCGTTGATGTTGGGCTGTTCTTCTGCCTCTCTCATGTTTTGTACGACAGCTTGCTGGTAGGCATCTCTTCTTTCTTCCAGTTTTAGCTTATCTATATCGTATTTTGATTGAGTTTGCCCCCTATGCATTTTGGTTATCCGGGTTCTCAATTTCACCTTGACTAGATAGTGGTTTGAGCCACAGCACGCTCCTCTCATTACATCCAGTATACTCGTGGCCCCTCTTCTCTCAATTAGGACATGGTCAATTTGATTATTCGTTACCCCGTCTGGTGACTGCCAGGTCATCTTATGAATATTTTTGTGCGGGAACATTGTTGAACTTACTACTACCATTGAGTTTGAGCTTGCGAGATCGATCAATCGACTACCATTTTCATTGGTAGCGTTGTATAGGCTATGCCTTCCTATGACTCCTAGAAACTCCTCTTCTTTTCCTACTTTGGCACTCATATCTCCAAGCACCATTTTAATATCATTTGAAAATGCTGATGGCGTTTGATAGCTCTTGGTAGAATCCCTCTTTCCCTTCATCTGACTTCTCTTCTCTGGGAGCATGGGCATTTATCAGACTAATGTTATGTAGCCTTGTTTTGAAGCGAAGCGTGCGTATTCTATTGCTTACTGGCTTGAAGTCCAGAATCAGTGATTTCAATTCCTTCTCTACGATGAATGCCACCCCGAACTCTCTTCTTCCATTCGGTGATCCACTGGAGAGTACCGCGTGGGTTTTAAGATCCATTATACCACTAAGCGCGCGCCATAGTTCTTCATCTGCAATTATATCTTGTTCCTATTTCTAGAGGGCAAAAATTTTAACCACTAAACCACCACTCGGGTACCACCTCCTTGCTGGTACTGCCTGCTCCTTACCGACATTCCGACCTCACATGAACCTCTGTGACTGATAAAATTAGTTTCCCCTGCTTCCTGCGCTTCCTCCTCATTTCTACCTTAGCTGCTTTTGCAGCCATTCATATGGGATAAATGGGGCAGTGATGCCAGATGCACCGCATTTCCGCATTTTGTACCACATTTTGGTAGTTCAATCCACAATCCGCATTGACTGATGCGGATTCCGTTTTTTTTTTGTTTTTGAGTTAAAAAAACATAAAAAAACAAATTTGACCGACGTCTAATCAGCAAACAAAACAAATAAACGAACAAAACTAATTAGTGGCTTAGATAAGCAAATAATAACAACATCAATGGCAAAAAACAATGGCAAATATTTACAAGCCGACATCGACATCAGATGAAAACCCGACGGTTGAAACAGTTGAAGAAGACGCAAATGAAAATATTTTGTCTGGTTTCGAATCTTATAACGATCTGTAAAGTGCAATCTAAAATTGCGATTATCTAAAATCTTTAAAACTTTTATTTATTGAATTTTAAATAAAACATATTTTTCTATCTACAATCTTCTCTCTTTCTTTAAACATCGGTCAGTTTTGTTCGTCTTATTTTTTTCTTGTTTTTTGTTAAGTTGATTATTAATTGTATTTTTTAAAAAGTCCGCATTTTTTTGCTTAATTCCGCATTTTCAAACACTCGAATCCACAATCCCCTATTTCAGGTCTGGCATCACTGAAATGGGGTCCAACCTTTTTTATTCCTACAGGCTGTGCGATTGGAGGAAGGACCCTAAACATGCTGATACCGCTACCGCCTCAGTGTTCCCAGGATGCCCCGTAGTCGGGTCGGGACTAGAACTCACAAGAAAAGAATAATTTTTATTACACAAAAGTAATTTTGTTACAGATAAATCAGTTAATAGATGTATTTTTGTATTAAAATTGAAACTTCTTCTGTAAACATTATTTATAATTTCGCAATATATAAAATGCATCATAAGTTTTTCCCAAACGGGTCAAACATTTGCATAACGACTTGTAACGACATTTATTTAAAAACCAACGGAAGTGTGTTTTTCATCCTACCCGACTGTCACGCCGCAAGCGGAAACTGCTACAAGTAAAAAAGGCGGTAAGCAAGATTTTCTTTGAAAATAGACAGAAAGGAATTTAAAAACATAGTCGCGAGTTTTAATTAATTAGTTTACTCATGTAATTTTTTTAATTTTACCTTTATTATGCTATGGACACACATGTGGTTTCGATACCATGGTATCGATACCAAGCTTGTTTTATACTACATAGTATACTAACCCCTGACACATATCTTTTTGTGGTATACATTTGACAGCTCTCAACTGACTGTTATTTGTAAAGCTTTTAAAAATGGAAAACGAATCAGTTTGTGCTCTTTTACGTGAATAAATATGCTTGAAATCGAAAGTAAAACTTTTCACTTAAAAAATTTTCTTTTTTTTTCAACAAAAACACAGCTAAATTTTTATTTACTCAAAAATTTAATTTTTAAAATGGAAAAATTAGGTGTTTTTATTTTCCGCTTCTATATAATGGCGTTGTTAGCAGTTAAAAGGCCACTATACCAGGTTTGTGCATAAGGAAACTAAGAAAAATTGGCTCATTTCGATACCACGTCGAATGATAGTATACCAAGTTTTTGGAATGGTATTGACCTGGTATTAGGTGACACACATCTGGTATACTACGTGGTATTTGAATACTATGGTATCGAAACCACATGTGTGTCCATAGCATTATTAGTACCATACAATTTTTTTTTGTGTCTTAACTTTGCAGCAGAGAACCATAACAGTCCGTGAATACGCCATCTATTGAAATTGCACTACAAACAGATCAGAATAACGGTTCTTGGCCATACTATTTACTGCCATCTAACTACACAATAGAAAACCCAATAGAAATTATTCGGAACAATTCGGAACAATTTCACTTAATCAGCTGACTTTGACACATGATTCTGAAAATGCTTGTGTGTACAATAGTGCAACACGTAGAACCTCGAAATAGACTTTCACTTCTTTTTTGTTAAAATTTGAAATCCCATTTTTTTTAGTTACAAAGCAAACAATTAATTTAGCAAATGTGTACTGGAACATAGCGAAAGACATTTTATTTATTCCATAAAAATATTCCTCTTAACAAAGAATGGCTGTGCTACCACCTGACCCCGTTTTTAATTTACGTTCATCCGACATTGGACCAGTGAACTCGATTTGCTTCCATCAGAATGAGCGTCTTCTGGCCGGAACCGCTAAGGGAACCGTTCACTTATGGGACTTACAGGTGAGTCTGCCCGTAATGTGCAATTCTTTTGGTTTAATGTTGGAATTTTTTTGCAGACAAACCGTACCTGCTTACACTTTGACATTGGCTCAGATCCTGTTACGTCTTTGCATCATTTAGATGAAAATTTACTTTCTCAAGAAAAGGGAGGAAGGATAAAATATTGGTCCATGACCAACACTGGCTATGTGCTTAGTAATAGTCTCGAAGCAAACCATATTGGTTTCTGCAGAACAGATTACGTGGAGGAACAAGGTTTCATGATATTCCCAAAGGAAGAAAGTACTGTTTGCCTACTGACATTCAATGAATTCAAAGTGCAGCACACGTTAACACCCGAGACGAACGTTGGCGGAATTTGTTCCATGAGAGCAATTGACGTAAACAATCAATACTACATTCTAGCCGGCTATGAGTCCGGAGACTTACTTACATGGGACTTGCGAACTTGTAAGGTGATAAATCAAGAGAAATTCGATGAACTTCTTATGGCAGTAGACTATGATCCTGTTAACAATCGTGGAATTTGTGCAGGATCCAGTGATAAAATTGGAGTATTCTCCTATCAGAGGCCCACCATGGGAATAGTTAAGAAGCCAGATATTTGCATTAAGAACGCTGGCATCAATTGCTTAAGAATTCGGCCTGACCAAAAAGTTTTCGCATCTGGCGGATGGGATGGACGCATTAGGATATTCTCATGGAAAAGTTTACGTCCTTTAGCAGTTCTTACTGAGCATAAAAATGGGGGTGTTATGGATATCGCGTATTCCACAGGGAAGGTATCGATGTGGAATGCTCCAATTATGGCAGCGGCCGGTGTTGATGGTCAAGTAACACTGTGGGACTTATATAACTGATTGACTTATCTCGAAAACGATTGTTTTTAATGGACTATTGCATTTATTATAGCTTTAATATTAGCAAAGAGCATATTAATAATAAATAATATATTTTATTACAATGCAAATAAATAACTAATTGATTTTAATTAGTCACGTCTGGCGGCGCAGTATTTTATTAGTTTATATACCAGCATTTATCTGAAGTATGCGCACTTAGGAAAGGTAATTTTTGCTGATTCAAGGCTTCAGTGAATTCATAAAACGTTCAAATTGATTTCTGTATACTTAATCCTGCATTGACATTCGTGGAGTGTTTGGAATTAATTTTTTTACTGGGTTAAATATCGAGTACGCCTAAGACTATGTCATGAAAATATGGAAGAGTAGAAGAAATTTCGTTAAGATTCTTCAAATTTGTAGTGGGCACCATTAGGATTTTGTAGTATTTTACTGCATTCCAAATACTAATATAACTTTGATTTCGAAAAAGGATTATGTCAGTGCAGCATCAAAATACCGACTTTTGATGAAGGAAGATTAAGACCTATGCGGCATCAACAGAATAATTCCCATAGGACGAAGTAGCCGAAAGGGAACTTAACGCCTGCCTAGGTATGATGTAGATATCATCTCTGGAGATTTAAACACTAAAATGTATTGGAAGCTTGGTTGGGCTGTGTCCAAACGTGACCTGAGCAGGGCACAATCGGGGAGCCTTCGCTCCAAGCCGACTGTACGTGACACTCTGGCCACATCCTGCTCGAGGTGCCCTTGAACTGCATATATAGGTGAGGTGTCATCAAGCAGTCCCTGCATGTACATGAAACAGAATGAATATATCGAATCCACTGAGGACATACTCGATAAAACTCGCAATCCCAAGATGTAAACAATCGTGCTGAAGGGATGAATGGTACTGCATGAATGTTCTACCAACGATGGATTCCGGATACCAGGCGACATTCGGTTGAACTGAGGGCAGAATTTCACTGGAACACCATGGCAGCGCAACCAGTCGCCGCTACCAACAAAATGTATACAGCTCCACAGACAGTATCTCACCTGGTGTCCGCTTGGTTGCGCAACCAATTTGGCGGCGCGACCAGCACGGACGCGTGCACAGAATATTACTGGCAGCGCCGCCGCGCTGGTTGCCCTACCACTAATTAGTATAGCACTGTATGGTGCAACACTCACTCGGCCGCCACTTCTCATTCGCACGCGAACACTGTTGTTGTCAAGACGTTTGTTAGTTGCACCGCTACGATGGATAATTTCGATACAAAAGGTTCATTATCGAAATTCAAAATAGACTATCGATTTGGGATAGTTATTCACCGGATTATTCCAATAGACTTGAAAAAGAAATGTTGGGAGACGTGTGGCGATTCTGATGTCTATATGGTGTCTCGTTTTGGTAGCTCAAAGACACCATGGTTGATATTGATCCATTTTTTGTCGTGCTGGAGAGTCTAGGGTGGCCTTCATTCCCAAAGCGGGGAAAAGATCATAAAAGGAAGCAAAATCCTATTAGCTTCTCTATTTTTCTCCTGGATAAGGTTTTAGACAAGAAGATTAGGGTGGGCCTTACAACGAACCCTCTACAAAGCTTGCAATTTGCCTACCGGGCGGGCATATCTAGTAGATTGCCATCTTTAAGCATAATAGGGCTCGTAGAAGATTGTAGCTGTCGTAATAGCAGAGCACTTCCCAAGCGATTGTGTCTACAGCGAGAAGATTGAGTCTCCTGCATCATGGTTTCCCTGTTCCCAAGGAAATTTGGGATATGAATCCTTAACCTCGAAGGTTTTTAATAAAGATGTTGCCCCAATAGACCAAATAGGTCGCAGTGCCTTCAAAGACCCCTCAAATAAAGAGGAATAAGATCTGGATCATTGTCTTATTGTATTGGTTGCCCTTGGAAAGTAATCCCGTTCGTGAACTAAAACAGTGCAAAGAGCGACGAGGGACCATGGAGGAATAGGCCATATTTTTTTTCAATTGCTAACTGGACAGCTAGTCCCGTCCAAGTCGTTGGCTGGGACACAATTGGCGCTAAGGTGCGCCGTGTTGAAGCCGCACGCGTGAAAAGGAGCAGTAAGCTAGAGATTTAGATCCATCCCGTCAAATTTAGGTACCGAACCAAAACTCCGATTTTAAATTTCGAAACATCCCCCAAATCATTCAAGACGAGGCTTCCAAATACGCGGTGTCCGATATTGGGCAGAGCTGGGCATTCTCAGAGAAAATATTCGTCGGTGCAGCTGCGGCAGTGGGTGTTATGCGGAATTCTAAATCTGCCTGCATGTTGCCCAATTGGCCAGTGTCCCGTTATTATTGACACGATTCTGGCAATATCCTTGCCCTGCATCACCAAAAGGTCTCGCGATCTTTGTTTATTATAACAAGGCCATTATTCCTAGACTTGACACATGATGATAGGCTTCTCCATCTGGAGCCAGCTACTGAGAGAAAGTACATGGAGATGTCCTTCTTTAGACCGCCACAGAGACTTCTGTAGATTCTTCACCGGTGTGCCTGCGAGAGTGGTCCCCAGTCTGGCCAATTCATCTGCCTTTTCGTTGCCCTCGATGTTCCTGTGACCCGGTACCCACTGTGACCCTGTAACTCGCGGCCAGGGAATAGAGCTCCTTCTGGCAGTTGTCGACAAGCTTGGAAGTCATAGGACCTGCCTAGTTAGTATTTAGAGTCTTTGCAGAGATTTATCACAAAACTCAGGTTCTTCTTCTTAAATGGGGTTACAGTCCTTGTAGAATTCAGGTCTTTATTTAGTCACATCTACATTTTTCTAATTCTCTCAACTACCTATTTCTTGGTCGTGCTTTTGTTGGATTACCATTGAAAATCCAGCCTAACATTCTTTCTTCAGACATTCGTACATATCCAAGCCCTCGTAGCCTGCCAAACTTGATGTGTGCAACTATATTTCGTCATACATTTACATTGATTCAAGCTCTTCGTTTGTTCTAATGCCTTTGGTTAATCCTAACAGGCTCTTCTTACAATTTACATTTCGAGAGGTTTGAACGGATTCTCTGTTTGTTTAATCAATCCCCAAGCTTCAGAAATGTATAATTTGTATTTACTTGAGATTTATTGGTTGTTTAGAGTTGGGGCTAGTGCGACTAAGTTTTATTTCCGACAACGATGCTTCTATTTATGTTGTCCTTTATATTATTTTGTGCGATAAGCTTAATCCCTAAAAATATAAAGTTCGAGTTCCACATTAGATTCTTGGTCCTTCTAGTTCTTGCCAATAGTCCTCATCTTTCCAAGAACTAGATAGTTATCGGTTTCCTCATTCGATCCTCTTTAACTCCTTACATCCTTTACGTTGGCCCACAGAAACAATTTCAGTTATGATTGTGGTTTAGTGCCCGAGAAAATCCATAGTCTAGTTTTAATTCGAATATAGTTGACTGGATAATTAAGACTGTAAAAGCCCAGCAGACTTCCAGACCTAGAATATTTTAAAACAACTAAACAAACTAAGTTTCAATATTTGCTGAAACAATAATTCTCTTACAGATGATGGGATGATCCCTATTATTTTAAGACCCAAACTATAATTGCGAGTATAATTTGCCCATAAGTTAATGAGGTGAATTATACAAACAAAATGTTTATCTGAAATTTCAGTAAACTAAGTTATGATATTATCGTAATATGATATGATAGACTAAGTCTGTAAAATGGTTTGGTACTTTTAGCTCGTGTATCCCACACATGTCTGCAGACATTATTTGAAAATTTGGTTTTTCAGCGAATTGAAATTGTGGAGCTACCAACCAGGTCAGGGGTGCAGTTCTTATGTTAAATAAGGATCGATACATTCCAACTACAGTTCTAAGTAAAATATCTTTCATAATTTTCATTTTATTCAAATCATTCCACTAAAAACAAAATTCATACAAAAATTGAACCTAAATTAGTTAATAAATTACATAAGGCAATAACCTAACTAAAAACATCTATAAATTACAACAAAAAATAAAAGACTTAGCAAATAAAGCGTGATTTTACTTTTTGTGCTTTGAAGTGTCGTTTTCATCCTTGGGAGATCGTAAATAATCGCAATCAATTATCCTTTTCCGTTTCCGTAACGGCCGACTATTCTCCGATTCTTTGGTTATCAGTCGCTTTGTGTCTCTCAATCGAGTAATTTTGAATTTTGGGAATTTCTGCTTATCCTCAGACTCTTCGTCATCTACAACTGCCTCAGTAATTGCCGATGGTTCTTCTAACGTTACAGTATTCGTATTGGGAGACTCCTCCACTGGTTTCGTTTCCTTCTCTGGACTTACCTTAGACTTAGTGAAATCTAGAGGTTGATCTGCGAAAGCGTCATCATCCATATCTTGATCTTCCTTTATTCTTTGCGGAGAATCGGATTTAGTTTCCTGCATTGGAGTTTTCGGTTTAGCTGCTCTTGCAGCTGCAACTTTGATGAAATCCGTTATAGGAAGCGGTATGGGTATCGGTATAGGTAAGGGGACTATTATTGGATAAGGAACCATTACTGTTACTGGCGGCGTTGAACCTAACAGCGCAGAAAGGCCCGTGAGATCTGGTGGCATCACCGGGGGCATTTGTTGGGGAGGTGGCACACCCATCAGCCTAGGATGATGGTGTGGCGGTAAGAAAGGTGGCCTAATTGGGAAATTCGCTGGATGACTTGGTGAAAAGAAACCTGGAGGTAAATTATGCCTAGGCGGATGTGTATTTTCAACATTTGGGATCTGTGACACATTTAATCGTAAATCTTGTACGTTTGTAAATGTGCACGGCTTTGGTAAAGCGGGGCTAGATGCCAAACTACTTGCTAAAATCTTTGTTTTGTTGTTACTGTTGTTGTTGTTATTATTATTATTATGACTGTTAGTATTTAATACATTATTACTGTTAGTACTTTGGCTAGATAATGGCCGAGGATTCCTTTTCTTTCTACCATGTTTTGGTGATTGCCTAACTGTGGTGGGTGTGCTTGGACTTTTCGACATAAGTTTAGCCACTGGTGCTACTGATATTATCGGCTTATGCACAGGTTGCTGCAATGTTGCTGATGCTGATGTCGTTGGTGTTGGAGATCTAGATAATTCTGATACAGGCGACGCTGATCGACTACGGCAATTTTTTAACCATAAATCTGGTGTTATTAGTCCACCACTAGTTTCAACACCTTTTTCTTTTAAATGCGGATTCATATCGAGATGTGCTTGAGTTTCCTTACAAAATATTTGCATTTTATACTGATTTAGGCATTTATCTGAACAAAATTGAAGCTGTGATGCTCCATCTTGAAAATCAACATAGCTAACAGCATGACGTACATGACGGCACCAATCACATGTTTTTGCTCGTTTAAATGATGCTCGTCGACTTTGTGCAAAGCATGATTCCGAACAATATCGTGGTCCGTCTGGTGTTGTTAGGAATTCTGGTGAATTTTCTGGTACAATACGTCGACACCATCCGCAATATGTGTCTAAAATATAAAAAAAGAGAGTATGTTATTAGACATTTCTATCAAAGAGATAGTAAGGAACTATTAAATAACGAATGGATTTACTTTGTAAGGCAAATATAATTTTAAACAAAATCCTTCGATAAATTTATGAATAAGACGACTCTTCTCCTAAGCAACCAAATGTTGATATGGATCTGTACATAAATATTATATAAATACTAAAACAACAATAGAATTATGAACAAGAACGTTTGTAAATTAGATACTAACAATTCAACAAGTTTTCCATGGCCTTAATAGTCATAATTTGTCTTGTATTATTTATGGACAAAGCCTTGGCCATTTTGTAAACAACTGATGACTTTAGTGTTTCGGTCTCTGGCAATTTTTGAAGTCAAAATAAAAAAAACCAATGGCCAAAATCAAAACTTGCCAAACAGCATGGGAGGCAAAATGCAAATTCGAATACAAAAAGTCTTAATGGCTGCTCTAGTTTCATCATGTAAGATTTATTATATTGAATAAAAAAATTCAAGTCATCACATATTATTACCTCGAAATTTGTCTACCCATTCACCATTTGGTGATGGTAAATGTGGTTTAATTGGAATGATAGATTATACTATATTATTCACACTGGTAATATTATAGAATAAAACCGTGATATTCAACCATAATTATTACAGGATCCTCATAGAAAGCTTTAGGGTTATGCATATTAAAAGTGATACTACAATAGCTGCGATCCATTGGGACTGGTAAACTGCTCAAAACTGCCGCTAGCTACTCGCAACTACCCTTGCTCTTGTTTTTGGGCAGATACATTTTACTGGTAATTGTCAAAAATCGTGTTCCATTGGTGATATGCTCGCAACTAGTTGCGAGTAAAAAAACGGCCAATGGATCGCAGCTAATAATAGGATAGTGTATTAAGAATAATATTCCGATCCGTGGGACTCTTGCAGAACCATGAATCGTGGTACTTTTTTCTATACCATACCACAATCCATTGTTCCTAATTCTTTACAATTATAAAAGCCTTGGATCAGTCCAAAGCTGTAAATTTGGGTTAGTTTTAATATGTTGATTAACAAAAATACGTGAATCGCAAAATTAAATCTAAGACTCATATATAAGATAGATCAGAAGCTGAACAGGAAGGAAACCAATGCAGAAAAGGACGTGAAATTGTCCTAAATTATCAAGAAAATTATTGGCAAGAAATTTAGTTATTGAACAATCTCAGATAGTCTTTGAAATTTCTGGGTTCATCTCATTGATATATTTCTAGCCTGTCAATCAACGTAATACTCCGTCGAAATTGACCAACCGCATGGTAACTAACCTAAGTAGTTCTTGTATATATTACTAGCCCCGTCAAAGTAGTTATTTCGCAAAGGAATTCTGTTTGGTAGTAACTATCATAAGGAAGAACTTTAAGCTTAGGAATAATCCTTTGTATCCCCCATTTCGTACTTCGTACAAGGCCATCCAAAATTCATGTTACTGAATGGCTAGAGATGAAACTCTCAATCCAGTTCTTCACAAATAAGTCAACACATTAATTATTTAGCTTGAAGTTTAGCCAACAAAACTGGTGTTATATTCTTTACAAGCGTAGAGGTATCTATCTAGAGCAACTAGGCCAGACTCACCGAAGTGATACTTGGGTTAAGGTGCTCTAAAAGACGTACTAAAATATAGATTGTCGACTCTTTTGTCTAGGATGTATTGTGATTTGAGTTTGAGGTAATCTATAAGTTTTTTCATTGTTTCTGCTCCCATGGTTCTGTGGAGAGAATAGAAGTAATTTATATGAAGCGGTAGTTAGAGGGGTTGTTGGAGTCGCCAGTTTTCGGTAAGGGCTGGATATGATCTAATTTCCAAGAGATTGGTTAAACTTGGATGTATGACACGACAAAGAGTGTGTGTCATCAACTCATTTCTTAATGCCAATAGGGGGAATTTATATAGACCAATGATTTTATTCACATCAAATTCAATTACATGCAATACACCTCAGAAATTGCACCACTGGAAACTATATACAAGAATATTAGATGGCACTGGCATCCTCCTTTTATGTGAAAGTCCACGCCATGTTGTAATCGCCATAGTATATTTAGTAGTAAGCTAGTTTCGAAGGAACGAATAGAGGACAGGGTAGGTTAATAAAGGTCTGGAGATAGCTGAAGGAGGAGGCGATGTAACTTGCGTTTGGACCATGGATGTTGTAGGAGTTCACACCAAAAACAAAAATTTTCGTAACGAGGCTTTGATTTCGCAAAGTGGATATCCTCAATGGCAGTGATGTCTCTTGAAACAACTGAATACCTCTAACCATCCGAAAAATGGCCAAACCTAAATGGGAAGTGAAGTTAGGTACCATTGCATATGAAGAGAGTGAACAAAATGGAAGTGAAGTGGAAGTTACATATACTTCAGTGGAAGTAAGTCTACTTGACTTCTGGGTTACTTTTCCTTTAGCTTTGGCCTAAAGGCTGTGGCGCCGGCAGTACCAGACCACCAGGTGAGCAAAGGAGTGTACCGTCTGCTAGATGAAAACCTAACCTACCCGGAACTTAGGTTCCCTATTATTAACCAGTTAAAAGCCGATTCACAAACATCAGCCACGTCACGCTCAGTTACGTCAGTTCCGAGAAGCATCAGTCAAAAAAAATATGCGTCCTTTAAAAGTTAATGGCACTGTCTACACTGAGCCGGCGCCGTTCCGAATCAGTCACGACACGTCAAGTTAATTTCAGATTAAGCCGTTGAGATTTCTATGGAAAACGAAGTGCCTCCCAAGCTTGATTTTCTCATGAGATTGACTTGAACAAAGTTTAGAGCTTTAGCAACTTTCTAAAAGTACATCCATCGATACAAGTAGAAAATGAGACAATTATAAAATTAAGTATCAAACATGTACTATAAGCCTGTTCACTGCAAAGTTTAAATCACTGCCGCCAATGTAACCATCTATTATTTTTTACAAAAATCGTGCTGTCAAAAGAGGTATAATAATTTTAAATATCCCCTAATTAATAAAGATATTAAAATCCATTTTACTTTTTACTATCGTTTTAGCAGCATTATTCTCATAATCTAATAGAAACCATTAAAATTTTCCTAAAAAACTATACTCGATAGCCTTACGTGTACATTAAGATTAGGTACGAGTAAAATCTGAAACTTTGCAAGTGATGTGCTAAGACCTAAGCTGAAGGTAGGCAGCAACATGAGGAAGCCACCATCAAAGACGCAAAAGTTTACGTTGATTGAAGAGAAAAGCAGTCGATTTGCTTTAAAACTTGAAACGTGATCCGATAACTTGTGATTTGCACAGCCTTATCTCAAACATTTTCCGGTATTTTAGTAAAACAGAGCTGATGGTAACACGACCGTTTAAGAGAGCTGAAACCTCCGAGTTTAGAAGTTTCAGATCAAATAAATCTGGTATCCTTACACTTTGCCCCACTACGGGTAAGCTGAAGACTAAAGTTGTTTCTCCAAAGCGAAATCTGACCTTAAACTCAAATTATTCAGTTTTAATTAATTTTTTTTTATTATCACATTCAAGTCGTTTTCAATTGCTTTAAAGTGCGTTTTATATATTAAAGTCGTTAAGGTATTTTATTAGTAATGATACTTCCCGCCATAAATACTAGGAAAAATGATCGAGGAAAATATATTTTTCATGGACATTATTATACATATACACGAATATACTCGTACCGGATTGCAATTGATATTTTTCTCATCTCTCTCGTGCGATTGTGGTGCATTTTGCTCCTCATTAAATTGAAAATCAGAATAAATACAAGTACTATGGTTCTGTAATTACATCGAGTTTAGCAAGTATCAAATTTTTCAGTTTTTCATCATGTAGTAACCAGTGATTCGGGGCGGGCAAATCGGACAGGACTGGAATTTACCATCAAAAGGAACGCAATAATTATCCTTTTTGGTTCCGCGGTCGTTATGCTGATATTGGCCATATTTAAACTCAATAATCATTAAAATGTACGGACGGTATCATTTTCTGGTATCCAATTATTACATTGCGTACTAATTTAATCCGCAAGGTTTTACCTTTTTGTAATATTTGTGATGATACTTGGGTTTGGGTGAATGTGTGGCTGATGTAAAATTTATTGTCAGAGAATATCGATTATTTGAAAGTTATTTTTAAAAATAGTATTTAGAGTACAAAACTAAATGGTACAAAATTATGCAACAATTCATAGAAGTAAATGGGATTATGTTATACAGGGTTTTTTTTAGACTTTGTGACTAATGCTTTGAGGGGTGATTCCTGGATAGGGATGATTCCTGGTCAGTTCATAAATAAATGCGTAACTAGAGGTAGGCGAAGGAGGAGTAAAACTACCTGTATTAACTTGCTTTAAAAACAGATAGTAATTTTACATTGTTCTATTTCATAGTGCAAAGTTTGAAGTGTGTAGTGCAGTTCTAACGGAACTTTTTTTAACGAAAGTAATGGAACCTACAAAAGAGCATAGTCGACATTGTTTACTTTACGAGTTCAATAAAGGCAACAATGCAACCAAAAGTGCCTTGTCGTGGAAGAAGTGTGGTGCTTGACGAGGAACAAAATGGCATCGTAAATATTGATGAACTAGTGGAAAAGTTTGAATTTGATCATTCAACTGTTCATCGACACTTTCATGCCATCGGGAGAGTCAGTACGTTGGGTCAATGGGTTCCTTACCAACTTTCGGAGTATCGCGCGCAAAAAGTGAATGTGTGCTCTTCCTTGATGTCAGGTCTCAGGAATGAACCCTTTTTTTTAGAAAACTGAGGGTGGCGATAAAAATTGGGTCCTGAAAATGGTAAGCGCAGAAGACAGTGGGTAGACAAAGAAACACCGCGGAACACCAGGGTAAAGGAGGTCGTTATCAAAGGAAGGTGATGCTATGTACATATATTTGGTGCGATATGAAGGGATTAATCCGCTTCTGAGCTTCTAAACCCTAACCAGACGCTAACCAAAGCAGTGGTTCGCAGGGCTCCGGTCACAATAGAAATTATTTAAAATTCTATTAAATAAATCCCCAATTACCTCGCTTTTATACGCGGTACTCAACAACTTTATAACGCGATAATTGGTGCACGCCTTGATATCTCCTTGTTTATGTACTGGGCACAGGATGCCTTTTTCAGTTTTCTGGCATTGTTTTATGTTCCCACACTTGTACTATTAATTCATGAATCGTTTAGTGTAGTGTATGCCCTCCATATTTAACCAGCTCCACGGCGAGGCCTTCTACACCTGTTGTTTTTAAGCCGGTTCATGGCTCTGATAACTTCGTCTAAGCTTGATGGTAGCCGTTAGATCGCCATTTAACAATTCATGAAAGTGATCTTCCAATCGCTCCAATAGTCTTTTAGGATCGGTGATCAGATTCTCCTCTTTGTCCTTGCAATATTTGCAGCATGGTGTGAATTGCGTCTTCGCTAAAACTCTTGCACCTGGTGCGGCTTTCGCTCCCTGTACCGTTCTAATTAACAAACGAAATTTTTCTCCAAGCTTCGTTTTTCCGTCTGTGAACTCCTCAGCTTCCTTTCTTCATCGAACCATTCGTTCCGATCTTTACAACTTCTGTCTAGAGACAGTATTTCTAAGGAGTGTCCAACTCTCGTTGACTCGTGGAATCTCTCTTCACTCTGAGTAAGAGAAGTAAGTACTTCACACACTGAGCCCGAGTTATAACGCATGATTAATTGTCATTAATGTTCTCATGCAAGCTATAGGTGGCGATGAACTGACTGAATGCGGGCTCCCGACTCATTCAGCCTTATGTTCTTAAACTGGCTTCGTATGCCTTGCCGATAATGGTAGGTTTCATCCTTTTACTGACAATAAATCTACCCGTAGCACATGCTGTCTTGTATGACAGCTTTTTAATCTTTATCCTTATAAATAAAAGTTGGCACTTACGTAGTTTTACAAGGTTTTGATCATTTACGTTTAAGCGAATCATTTAAACGTCGATATTATGATTTGATTAATGTACGTTAGCAAAGCCCTGTGTTACAGATTTTCATTAGCGTTTGAAATAAATTTCATTGATAAATTAAAATCTTTGTGGAGAGCTCTCTGAGTCCTCAACTACGCCAGTGAAGCAAATAGGTGTACTGCGAACAGCTTGTGCGGCTTAAGTAACCGCTGGATATAAATCGACCATATTATAACTTATCCCGCAGCCTACAAAATCATCTGAATAGAAAAACTGTGGATTCAGTAGAATATGGGTGAATTCAAAAACTCAACACTGCCGCAACACTGCAGAATTCAGCAATTAGAAGTCTGTAGCTGAATTCTGCAGTGTTGCGACAGTGTTGAGTTTTTGAATTCACCCTATATTATCAGAATGGTACTTGAGGAGTATTTTTTAGTCACGGCCAAGTGAATTTTGGAAGAGTGGCATTGAAACTCTTCCAGATAGATGGAAAAGCATTGTAGAAAATGATGGAGAATACATTTTCGATTAAGATTAGTTTTATATATCTTAATTTTTGAAATAAATGAAGTATAAAAAAACCGCATTATTTATGGGATGACTCAACATAATATTTTTAGCTGCAAACTTGTGTTTGGAGTTCCATAAATCTGTGGAATTAATCATTCATGAAGCAAGGAATTGGATTGGCCACACTTTGCGACGCGAAAACCAGAATCTAGCTAAACAGGCCCTGGACTGGAATTCGCAAGGAACCCGTCGAGTTGGAAGACCTAGAACAATGTGGAGAAGAACCCTATTAGCAGACGCTGGCAACAACTGGAAGATCCTGAACGAAACTGAGAGATGTCGCCCAAAACAGCGTCTGCTGGAGGACAACTGTTTCCGCCCTGTCCCACAAGGGATTAAAGGAGCAGAAATAAGTAAGAAGCATATGTATATAAATAACTATAAGGTTATTTTAGACAGTGTGAGGCCAAAGCTTTCTTTTTTAAAGTCAAAAATTTCAAATATAAAGGTAAACCCCCATGCACTCCTGACCGCTAAAAGTCGAAAGGTGAGACCGACTATGTCTCTGGTTAAGAATCGAACACAAGTCCTCATGTATGGTAACTATTTACAGTAATTTCTTTCTGATTTCTGATTCAAAGAATTCCATCAAAGAACTACATGATAGAACTGACCATTATGTATAAAATAGTGGTAAATTTTTGGGAAGTTTTTCAAGTGATAATTCATAGCATAAATGTGTCGGCAATGCAAAAATCATCTTCGTTTGAACACAAACAATTGTTTAAAAAATTAACAGAGATTCTAAACTTTGAAATAATCACGGCTCGATGACTTGAATATAGTCTATCCTCGAGCAGATTGATGATATGAAATCAGCACATAGCCAGTACGCAATAGTATTATGTACTTAAAATCAAATTCCTCATACACAATCATTTTCAAAATCGATATACAAAATCATTGAAAACGAGTAAACATATTTCGGCTTTCACAGTTCACAGAATATGAAATTATGGCAAAAATTGCAACTTGACCACAAAAGATTCATAAACAAATCTGTAAATCATTATTATTCTATTTATTATTGTATATGTAATTGAGCACGGGCAGCTTTCGCCAAATAGAAGAATTCTTCCCCAAGACAGTCCGATATTTGACTTTATATTTAACAGTGAGAGCTGTAGTGTAAAGAGAGAGTAATCTTGGTGTGAATATCATATCAATGAGGCCAACGATCAAAAATAGGATGAAACGCATTACCGCGAAATATTTAACATGCAACCATGGCCAAGCTGCATCTTTCATCTACATGTATAGTCTTGCCAATATACGATACTAAATCAATGCTAAGTAGTTAGTTCAAAGTGTCTAGATTTATTATTATTTAGTAGTAGTATCTAAAATTTATATAGTTATTAATTTTATGACTATAAATATTTACTTTGAAATTTACCTAGTTTGTCACTTATTTTCGTTGAGCTCGGACTTTTTGAATCTTCTCTAGAGCTTTCCCTATCTGGTGTTGTGCTATCTTCTCTGTGGCTGATTCTGCTACCATTCAGAACATTCCTATTACTATTTTCAAATTGATTTGCATTTGCAATCAGTCTTGGCACCTTTGATGACAGATCAATACGATCAACACTATCATAGCCATACCAGCCAAGCAACTCGTTCATGGCAGTCTCAGCAAAGTCCTGGAAATAAAAGAATAAGACATATTTAGGCGTTTTTACGCAACAAATTCCATTGTTTAACAAAAAAAAATTATTATCCGCCATTTCAAAAGCTGACCCCAAGCGGTATTCAATTTCTCATTCACACTCGCACCTAGATCGCCTATAGTTTTGGATCTTGGATATCGTATTTCACTTTTCTTCCAACGGTCCAATAAATTAAAAACCAGCCAAAGTCTGGCCATTTACATACATATATACGTAGAGAGATATAAGCAAAAAGCGGACCCGTAACGTATATAGAAAAAGATCCGAGGATCAATTATTCTGTAGATATCGGTTTCATGCAAATTGGCATTGCCCACTGGCAAATGGAACTCTGCCCAACTCACATGATCGCTGCTTTATGAAATGTTGTGCTGTTGACTTATTGGCGTGCCTGAGAACATGTGAAAATTTCTATTTTCGTAGCCATGAAATGCCGCGTGTGTTTCTTAGCTTTTTAGCTCTAAAGACGCTGTAAGCTAATACGTTTCAATAAGGTTGAGAAATTTTTTAAGGTAAAGTTAAAATTTATTACATTCGTAAAATATTATTGTCTATAAAATATCACACAAAAAAATTGTATGGGTGTAAATATCATATTTTGATGAATAAAACCACCTTTTAAAAGTATCGAAGAAAACAATGTTTGATTGCTGCAATTTGATTAGTGTTGCCATGTTGGGAAGAGGCAATTGTATAGAGGTACTGACTAATTAAACCTGTAAGATTTTGTTTAGGCACAATTTAGGCAAAAATAAGTCCAAAAACTGAATACAAAACAATCTTTGGAAAATTTCTGAATATTCAAATTTATAACTGATACAAATATTTTTAGACCGCCCTTGCATAATCTCCTTTTCATTTCTGTATGTTTCACCATACTTAGTCTGGGACTGCCAACATGCCCTTTGTGAGTTCTCAATCAAGTTACCCTTGTTTGGGTCCCAGGCCAACGGGGCTTCAAAGGTAATGAAAAGGCGGATTCCTTGGCTAGACAGGGCTCTGACATTGTATTCATCGGCCCGTAACCGGCTATTGGAACACCGACTTATTAGTGAAGACGGTCCATGCCGAACAGACTTTGATGAAACACACCGACGCGACGGCTGGAGGACCGGGCCCAAGCGGTTCCTTTCTGTATTGTCTCATAAGAAATTGTTAGGGCGCAGTAGGAATGATGTAAGAACACCTGATGGCTTGATTACAGTACATTGTACCCTGAATTACCACTTATGGAGGATAGGAAGGGCGGAGGACCCAACCTGCACGCTTTGACTATATATAGGAAGATTAGCGTGCCCTTCATGTTCTCCGAGAGTGCCCCGCGATAGCGAACGGGTTGTTTAACGATAGGCTGTTCGAACAGTGAAGTCTAAGCGACAAGCAACTAGGCAGACTGCTAAACAGGTTCAAGCGGTTTGGCCTACAAATATGAGGTAAAAGGGTGCAGTACAATAGATCAAGCGAAGTGGCCCGTTGCTTTTGGACACAATACCTCACCAAAATAAAAAAAATATGTCATGCGGAGGTCTTCGCAATCGAAAAATCGTGCTTTACAAGGGTTTCCTGTAGAATAAATCTGAAAGCTGCAAAATTTAGTCAACAAAATGTGAAGAATGGAACAATTATATAACGTACTTAAAGAATTAATTTCGATAATTACAAAAAATGCTACTAATAGACTTTAGAGAGTTTTATGAAGATACAAAATTAAGAGCAATTTGATTTACTTATACCTACTGATTTATGCAAATTGCAAAAAACCTTAACACTTGCGCGCATTTAAAGCCACGTCATCTGAAACTTCAAAATACACTTTCTAGGTATTTTTGTATGATTATAATGATCGATCTGCAATTAACGAAACAAAATTATATAAAGGCACATTCGAATATATTGCACGAACAAAATACTAACTGTTTTGTGACTTGAAATTTTACTAATAGGAAAACCTTTTAAATTGTCTTCTAACTTCCCATGTAGTTCCTGTCTAGAGTCTACATGTTCTAGATTACATTGAATAAACGACACCAGCGATACAAAATATATCCTATGGAATATGTAACATGATCAAACCTCCTCCAAAACAGAATTTCTAAAACTGTATGAGCCGCCAGCGTTCCACATGTGAAGAAACGTGCTTTTTGTTGACTTCCTTTTTTTTCCATATTTCTTCATATTCTTTTTTCTCCAACGGGGAACATAAATTCGGCAGACGACTAAAAACTCATAAACATGCACTTACAAAGTTAATTATGAATTTTTACTTCCAGAGTGTTCACACGGCACCGATTCATATACTTCTCCTCTGGGGTCCAATTTCACTCTAAAGAAACAAAGAACAGAAGAAGGGGAGAACCGAACGATTCCCATTCGCGTATATGTCCAGCACGTACAGATGGAGTATATCCAAGTATATCAGTATATCACTTGGATACTATTCTGAAAATACTGACATTATAACATTCGCGTGTGCTTTAAAAACTATGGGAGAAATTTGACACCTATGGAACATGATCCCCGGGACCGGGAACGATTCATATGCGGTACTCGGTTTCAATGATATTCAACCATTGCGTGCCTTCGTCATACTGTTAAGTCCGAGTCAGACTGTGTAACTATAGACCATGTTTCCATCTGTTTGGCTATGGATTCTATATGCTATGCCGCTGAGACTCCTGTGGGGTTCTTATAACTAAATGTGGCCATAAGATCTGATTGCAAACCCCAAGTCAGTCTCTACAGGCCTCTGTATAAACGCGAAAAAAAGATACCGATTTTTATCCCAGTTGATAATAATTATTATTCAGCGGACAGGGAAGTGAGTTCTGGTGCTTCTGGCTAGAGATTGATCTTTATCACCATAATGTGAATTAAAATATGCACGCGTTAACAAATAAATTACTGAAATCCACACCTGAACTGAACTGTTGCGGCCACATTTCTCCTTTGTTTGTGTGTGAGAATTGACCTGCTCCAAGTTCCACAATGTCTAATTTTGCTTTCAAATTAAGAAGAAAACCACTAGGACTGTTTTTTATTTCCAGAGAGTTGCTCAGGGGGATCATGTTACACTGCTTAATGGTGTTGTGGATATGGACTTGTAATAATTATTCAGTTTTCAGTTGTTGGAGCACAGATTACCGGTCATGATAAATTTGAGACTGGCCATGTCGCCACTGTTGGGGGACACTGTCGCGACGTGACCAGAGCTTGAATTATCGACAAATATTAACTGCCGGACACAGACATTTTTTTCTTCAATTTGTATAAGACACGGTGGTTAGCAGATCAATTTCTTACATTACCTAATCTTTTTGGCCAACTTTAATTCAGTTCGGGATTATGAGGTCATGATGCTCGAAGTTAGCACTAAAAGAAACTCATTTGCAATTCGGTTCGATATCTTTTTTTGTGTGTGTGTGTTTCACCTGAAAACTGTGAAATATCCAAATGAGCACGTGAAGACCGCGACCATCGTGTACAGAGCGTCATTCCCTCTTTTATGTCGAGCTTCCATTGGGATATCTTGTTTCAATCCTGACAAAGGCTCTCTGTCTCTACATTAAAATTCAGATTATCAGCGGCTAGATGTTTCTTCATCAAAAAGCTACGGATTAATTAGAGAAGACTGACAACCCACTGTCACCCTGACGTGCACAAATTTGAACTTAATTAATTTTGGGTAATGGTCCAGCCACAACCTTCTATATTACAAGCCATGAACAAGAATCTCAATTGAGAGAATCGGACCACCAAATTCTCCCAAATTCTCCAAATTACACTAACAACATAACGTGATTTCACCGAGTTGTGGTCCGATTGAGCGGAAATTCGCTCTCAATATTTTCCTTGTTCATGGCTTGTAATATAGAAGGTTGTGGTCCAGCTCATGCATATAGAGGGGTCAGGTTTCGGTGTGTTGTTTTCTGTTTATACTGCAGGGCGTTAAGCTTGACTATGAGTATAGTTTCCTTTGCCTTCTTATGATGTCTTCCCGGTTAGGTGTAAGCTCTACTGTTTGTTGCTGCTGCCGGTGTGCTAAGTTTCCTTTTACATCCAAGCATCCTCGTTTAGCTTCGAACGTATAGAATTCTGGAATATGATATGCCTTTATTGCGAACGCCATACTAGGGGGTAAAGTTGCCTCTTGGAACCGAATACTCCATCAAGCTGCAAGGAATATGCCCTTAACGAAGACTAACACATGCTTTTTAAACTTTTTAAGTTTTGAATTTGTTAAGAGTGACATTGCCTTTGTTGATTTTCGGGCAATTGCGCTACCCTTGGGGGTTTTTTATTCAGAAAGTTGAACTCAGTTTTTTTTCGTCTGTAAATTAAGTTTTACATATATAATTATTTAGCTTTAATTTGAATGTTTACATAGATTTGAAATATGATCGAGTTGAATTTTTTTTGTATTCAATTATTGAATATTTAAAGGAACGAAGAACTTCAAGATTCCACAGTTTTTTGTTAAGTTTTCTTCAAGTTTTAAGTTAGTAATTAATACTCTGAAAATATAAAGAGGAAAATAATTTTGATAAATGATATTCATTTTCATATGACATAAAATAATCATGTTACCTAAAGCATTCCCAGAGATCCTACCAAAAACATCCCAAAGACCCTACTAGAATAACCACAAAGACCTTAGAAAAAACAGCCCCAGAAACGAGACATCCTACAAGTTACGCTGACTTTTGTAGACTATCCATTGGCTCCTTTTGGTGCTTACAGTATTGTGTTTTCTCGATATCTTCCTGCTTTAACTGTTGGGTTGCTGTCCTTGTTTGGATCTCCTCTGGAGATAAGAGTCGTGGGGTCACTTAGATAGAATCTTTCCTACATGTTCATTTTAGCATCGTCCTGGCCCTTGAAGTACACATAGACATCTCTTATGTTTCGTACCTGATCATTAATAGTACGTTGCAAGTTGGTGCAAGTTTTGCAAGTTCGTTCGAGTGCCAACGACTATTAGGTTTTCGATTAGAGTTCACGAAATCTTCCCGCATTTCTTAAAAGCGTCATCGTTGATGATGACACTCTTCTATTATTCACCAATAGAATTTTCGCCAGTATACAGCGATTTTCATAATTAGACAAATACTTCAATACTGATGGGAAGAAAGGAAAAAATGCTTATGATCTGCTTTATAAAAGAAAACTGTGGAACAACATGAGAGAATTCGGTTCCGCGAAAAAGTTAATAGAACTGAAAATGACGACGGAAGAGTATACATATGACACAAATGACAATACCGGGCTGTAATTCAATAATCTCCTTCAAGAATTAGGTCTCCGACAAGGAGATGCGAACTCACCAATTCTTTTTATCATTTCGTTGGAAGCAGTAATGCTAAAAGCAGAACTTAATGGAGCAAATAGCATCTGCACAAGAAACATTCAGATACCAGCCATCGCAGATGACATAGTCATAATTAGACGCAACTTGGAAACCTTTTCAAGAATGTAGAAAGCACTGCACAGTTCAATCTCAAAAAGAGAACAATGTTTAAAGGGCCTAATACACGAGCGCTCCATTCGACCACGCCACGCCAAAACAACAACAATTTGTATGCACTCGCAATTTCGTGTGCATACAAATTGTTGTTGTTTTGGCGTGGCGTTGTCGGATGGAACGCTCGTGTATTGGGCCCCTAAGACGGAGTATCAACCTTGACGATTATAGAATGTAAATTGTAGATAACTTAATATATTTAGGACAATGCTAACCGCAGAAAATCACTCAACAAAGTCATAAGATGATATATAGATGGCGCTACTATTGTCAAATCAGCATGTTTTTAGTTAGTACCAACCTTCAAACGATATGTGTCAAAACTTCACTACATGAAGTGAAAATATGGCTGCAATGAGGAGAACTTTCGGCGAAATTGAAGCGTCTAATATAAATAAGGTTTAAACTTCAATTTAAAAAAAATATCCTTCTCATCGTCGGCCCAAAAAAGTTATTCAAGGCCAAAGGTCGCAAAAATGGCTTTTCGCAAATACTTCGTAAACGGTAAGTGCTATTCCAAAATAGTCAATGCAAAAAAAATATAGATATTGTGATTCTCTACAAAAAAGCTCTACACTTTTTTCTCTGCGAGTGACCGTTCGGGAGATATCGCGATTTTATTCATTTTTCATACAAAAAAATTATATAAATTCTGGTCTGCCAGAGGTTAGGACACAGCCAGGGCGCGGCACACCGTGCGTTTTAGTAATTACTAGGTGTATACTTCAATTTATAAAAAAAATTATCCTTCTTGTCGATAACATAGATTTGCACTAAAAAACCACCACCAATATTAATTAATTTCTCACCTTAGGCCACACTTTAGATTAGGCACACCACGCCTAAAGTATTCTCCTATCTCTAATGTTACTTACAATGATGCAAGTTACACTATCCATCCCTGCAAACATTTCCATTCGGAAACGATTCGAGAACGACACGCAAAAGCGAGAGCTTGCTTCGAACTCGGGCTCGTAAACGACTCGTAAACGAATTCGAAGGCAATAAAAGCGGAGCAAGATATCGAAACCAATGTACTAGGAAAGCTTTTATGGTGGGTTTGAAGCTTTTCTCGTACCTTTCGCAAGCAGTTTTCGAATCGAGAATGGTTCGAGAAAGCGAGCCTCCGAGAAAAGCCGAGAAATTGTTTGCAGGGATCATTTCGTTTATTACCTCCATACACAAACCGATTTTTTAGGCAAGGGGTCGCAGCGATGGATGCAAATTACACGCATGACATATACTTCCCTGCGACCCCTTGCCTAAAAAATCGGTTTGTGTATGGGGGTAATAAACGAAATGATGGATAGTTTAACTTGCATCAATAGGTTTTGTTTTCTTCTTGCCGATAACATAGGTTTTTTAGCGGTCGGCTCTTGGTCTAAAAAGGACTGATCGAAAAATTGAACATACGCTGCTTCAAAAGTTATGGACCCCAACTAGTGTCATTCTGTAAAAGCTCCGGGAAGAAGTGGGGGATGTAAAAATATTCGGAGGGCTCTACGCTGAAGATTGTGAGGGTAACTTAAAATTTAGTTGACTAGTCATTTTTAGCGAGATGAACGCCGGCTAGAAGCGGTGACGGGGGCAAGAGCGTCTTGTGCAACAACGCTCAGAGCAAAGGTAAGAAGAATGTTTTAACAAATAACTGGAGAAAAAAAACGTCCATCAGTAGTAATCGGCGGTGTTCCACAATTCGATTTTTGTGAAATCGATAGTCGAAATCGAAATTAGGTGTCCCACATTTTGATTAATTCCATGTATGTGAAATAGAAATTCCAACTCGAAACTTAGGTGTTCCAAATTTCGATTAAATCGTAATGTCACTCGAAATAAATCCGATTGAGTAGCCGTTTGTGAATTGAAAGTGGAATAACAGACAGGAGACCATTATGCGTGAATTTGCGAGAAATAATACAGAAACAGCAAGAGGATATACAAAATCCTTCTTTATTAACTCGGTAATGATATACAAGGAATCAGGAAGATTCAAAGGATTGGGCTTATCCCTTAACAATCTTTTTTAAATTTTGTCCTTCCTTTGAAGCTCTCTTTCTTCAATCTCTCTTTCTTCAATTACTGCGGCTATTAAGGGGTAATATACCCTTGTGAACAATAAATTTCATGTGATTTTCTGAGACGTACCACGAACGATAGGAAAGAGATAGAGATATGAGGTTTTGTACATATAAAAGTACTAGTCTTTAACTACAAAGAGCATGTTTTATTTTAATTTTACGATACAAAATGGCGGCGTACACGAGGTAAAAAAAATCTCGGACGTTTGGCATGGGCGTACCGCTACAGGTCACAATTTTTAATCTGGAATAAAAAACCAAAAAGTTCCTTAAAACATAGTCCAAAATCTAGCGAACGTCGTAGGATTTTTTTGATATCTTGATTTTTATAGATTCTATGAGCAATTTTCGGACGATTTTTTCGAAAAAACAAGAAAAAAAATTCAAATTAACGCCATTTTTTTCTAAATCAATTTTTCGAAAAAAATAAAATAAAACATGCTCTTTGTAGTTAAAGACTAGTACTTTCATATGTACAAAATCTCATAGCTCTATCTCTTTCCTATCGTTCGTGGTACGTCTCAGAAAATCACATGAAATTTATTGTTCACAAGGGTATATTACCCCTTAACGCAAAATCCTTTTTTTGGGGTTCAAAATTTTTTAATTTTTTGAACTTGGACACAAACTAACATAAAAATAAACATAAATTTGAAGTGTCAACCAGATTTCTGTTTTCGAAAGTGATTTCGAACAAACGAAATTCACTCGAAATTCGGAACATCGACTTTGAATTCGAGTGAAATTGAATTCCGATTTCTATTGCATTCCACTCGAATTGTGGAACACCGCCGAATATGTATTATAGGCGAAGGCCTTTGCCCTTTCATATCATAAATTTTACTCTATGCCCAGAACGTAAGGGGCATATAGTCTGATGTCACTTTCCTCTCTAATACCCAAGATTGAATTTAGTGTTCATGCAAGATGGGACACCTTGTCACGCATTAAAATTTATAATAGATTTCTTAATAAGCGAGAAATAATCAAGGTTCTCCCTTAGCCTGGTAATTCTATGGATTTGAATCCAATCAAAAAATGTTGGACATTATTTCAAATCAAAAGTGTATAATCGCTCAAATTGAACCCTTTCAATCAAATATAGAGAATATTTGGAATAATAACGAAGGATTAATGATAAAATCGTACATAGAGAGTATCCCGAGGAGAATTTTAAAATTCATCATACAGAAGAGAGGCTCACAGAATATTAGATTAAATTTAGCACTAAGTATGTACATAAGATATTTATTTATAGAAAAAATGAAAAAATAGAAAACATATATTTAAAAACATAATATTTACATATGTTTTTGGTTTTTTATTTATATCTGTATGTCTCCTATGCGTCTAATTCAATGATAACATATTATAAATTATTATCAATACAAACATATTTTTAATCACACTGCTTTGTTGCTGTAGAATAGAAAATCAGCACTTGTACAAACAATCAAAAGAAAAATTCATAATGAGAAAAATGCGCTGACAGATGAATAACATAATAAGAATAGATACTTTACGTTCTGTAGCTCTGACTCAGAAGCTCTATTTGATTTTGTATTGTTTATTATTATTTATGATAGTAAATTAATTGCTGAAACATAAGTTTATATATAGATAGTGCTAATAATAAATTGTGATTTACAATTTTGATAAATACTAAGTAATTTATTGGGGAAAAAAGGACATATACCATATAGGACGTAAAAATACAGTCTGAACTTACTATAGTTATAGAGTCGAGTCCTACTGCAACAATGCAAAAGCTTCATAAAAAATAAGGTTACAAATTAGCTCAAAAATATAAAGTGGAGACGTTTTCAGATAAACATTCTCATGTCATAACAAAAATTTGATATTTGTTCAAAAAATAAGTGGTTTACATAAATACTAGCTTAATTAATTCCTCAAAAAAAACTACAGCGATATAAAAAAAGTTATTTTTAATAATCTATTCACAAAAAAATTTTACAAATAATTTATAAAAATAGCGCGAATTTTTTCACCAATAAATCAAATACTACTTTTTTGGGGCTTGGTGAAATAAAATACGACATATTATATAAAAAGTGGAAAAATTTCTTAATTATATTTTCGTGCCCTTGTAAATCGCTAGCAGAAATTTTTTTTCGAAATATATTTTTTTTTCTTTAGCAAAAAAAAAACAAAATCAGTGAAAATTTAGTTCGCAATCAGCCACAGTAAATAATTTTCACCAAATGTAACACAAACATTTCACACACAGTATTCTTAGGCCAGATGACGTCAAAGATTCTATTTCAGTACTTTATTTAAGACGAAGGATTGGATTTCGTATGCGGAGTGCTTCACGCGATGAAAAAAAATGTGCTGTATTTTTTCTTTCTTTATTTTTTTTTATTTTTTTAAAAATCGCCTCAGCTGAAAACCTTGTTGTGAATATTTCGTTATATTTTATGGCAGCTTTAGAAGGCGGGCGCACACACACGATGAGGCAAGGAGAAGAAAGAGATATTAATAATAAATTAACCACATTTTAAATATCCTATGTTATTATGGCCTTAGACTATGTGTGAAAATAGCAACATAAACAAATTAAAGGCGGGAAATTGAAATTCTTTTCGAATGTTGTGAGAGCGGAAAAATGCTTTCGGATTGGGGTTGCCATTTTGTGTTTGGTTCGTAAAATTAACAAAATTGTATTATTCTTAAGTATTTTTTTGAGTGGAATTACACAAGTTTTATAGTTATTAAACTACAAGTCGATTGCATTTATAAAGTCAAATATTTACAAATCCAAATTCAACGACAACATTTTTAAAAAAGGATATAAAACTCCAGTCAACAAAAAGTATTTCAATTTATTTTTTTAGCCATAAATTATTTTGCTCTAAATCATATTACTAATTTATGCACTGAAACCGACCTGGTTTACAATAAAGAGCTGAGAAGATCCAAATGAAGGTCATGGAAAGCGTTCTGCGGAGAAATAGACAAGCCTCTATGAGGTTACAAAAATTCTTGTCTAAGGATCACTCAAATGGCATTGGAAAGACTCTTGAAGGATCCGTACAGGGAATCCCTGGAATTCCATGGAGCTACTAACGACACTCATTTTCCGGATTATCTAGCAACTGACCAGCCTTCAAGCCCTTCAAGGCTGCTGGGAAACCCCAAACCCTTCTGGATCTCCTTCAGAAGGGCTTTGTTGGAAGAGATCCTGTTGCGACTATTCTGGGGCAGGTTTGCGCTGGCTCATATTCCGAGGTAATGGAGAGAGGGTAGGATGATCTTCATACCCAAAGCGTAGAGCAGATCATAGGAAAATCCTATCAACCCATCGTTTCTCTTCATTTCGACGGAAAACGGTGGAGAAGATTTTAGATAAGCATATTAGGGAGGGTCTTACAGCAAACCCACTCCACCGCTTGCAATTTGCCTACCGACCGGGCAGATCTACATAGACAGCCATCATATATGGCACTAAAAACAGGCACGGTACGCATGACTAAAAATTCTACTTTTCCAAATGCAGCCCGCTACAGGCACGTATCAATAAAAGACGAAACTTTTTCTAGACTAAAGCGAACAAAATTGGAGCTTTAAGGTAGAAACAGAATGGCACGGCGACCGTGGCGGAGTCCGCCGCTCAGAGAGTTTCCCATACATTTAATTTGTCCGCGCCGCCTGGGGAGAAATTAAATGTATGGGAAACTCTCTGAGCGGCGGACTCCGCCACGGTCGCCGTGCCATTCTGTTTCTACCTTTAAGAAATTGTATAGGACGAAGAAAACGGGCAATTATCTTGGTGACTATAAAGGGTGTCATTAGCATGCTCAACAGACCAGTTCTCGTCCGATTGCGTAGGTCAAGCAGCATTTTTAGATTTTATGTCATGGCAATTACATCTCTCATATTTGTCGTCATTTCGTAGGTAAAACCTCTCAAAACCGCTGTTTCGATTCGATACGCAGTGAGAGTCTGGAGTCAGTTTATTTGAAAAACGTAAATTTATCGGCTCATTTTTATTCTCAACATGCGCGCTCTTTTCCTTATTACTTGGCGGGATCTCTAATTATGTAGTTCCAGTTGTCGAGCTCGCGCCATAAAAGAATGGAAATGAGCGCGCAAGTGAAATTATGATTGAGAATAAAAATGAGCCGGTTATTTGCGTTTTTAAACAAACAGAGTGTCGTTGCCCGCTGGTGGGAACTTGGGACCATCACTGCGTATGGAAACAGCAATTTTGAGATTTCCTTCTTTTATGGTGCGGCCTCTAACTAAGATATGATGATACAATTCCAATCCACTTAATAAGTCTCCGTCTCATAATCTATAAACAAACATGGCTCAATTTGCGAAAATCAGAAATATTATAATCGATCATCACTTAACAGTCAAGTCAAATCACATCAATACATTCCTGTATAAATCAACATAAATTATTAGTAATAATAAGATTATACTGCAGTATTACCTGCAGTCTTACATGTGATTAATGTCAAAGGCATCAACGCGTAATATTTCTTGTCCACAAATGGATTACTTCAGGATTACACCGATTTGAACAAAACTTTAATATATTTTTCTCATTGAAGAAATCGGCTAAACTTATGTTGTTGCACATTTTAACCAATATTGAACCAAACATTCACCATCAAAAGTTTCTTCATGAATCCTAATTTTATTTAGGAGTTTATATGTTTAGTTGTAGGTAGAAAAGAAATAGATTCCTTCATAGGATACTAAAACGGCCCTTTTCCATGTAATATGTATATTTCACCAATCTTAAACCATGAAAAAGCATTCACCACCGAAAATAGCTCCTCATTAAACAAAATGAACACCTTACCATAAACAACTAAAAAAAAATTTTACTTAAAAAGTATCAGTTATGTTCCTGTTGCGTTAACATGAGAAGCTCTTGTTCATTATCGCTTTGGATATAATTTGCTTGTGGGTGTCTAATTCATTTGCTTCAGTTTTCTTCTGATTTTAATTAAGAAAAATAATAAATTTCACAATTTTTTTTTTCTCTAGTAAAAAATCTTTTCAAAAATAATCCGAGATCCGCGCGCGTTAAACAACAAAACGTCAAGAGCAGAAGGACACCCAATCCCCTGCTATCAATATTCGATTACATGAAAAAGGAGCGCTGATGGCAGGAATGTAAGACTAGACCCCGGCGAAGTAAAACTGGAGAGCTAGGAGCCATCCTGCCAGAGCCATGTATAAATATGTTGTGTTGTATATATGTATGTGTGAATGGTTTAATATTTTGTAAGAATAATGAGTTGCTGTAACATGATACGTGAAATGGTAGAATCTGTTACGCGAAACCTTTACAGCACACCATCCTAAGCAACAACAGCGATGACGGATGAGCTGAAGTCAGCAGTGTAGTGCCAGCAAAAGGTGGCGAACGAGGAGAAACAGAAGACAAACAAACACCCGCAATTGGAGCTCCTTAGAACCAGTGTCGTAACCACTTGATGAATTAATACTTATAGAATACCTGGGATCTAGGTGAAATTAACCCTTTAGCAGTGGCGAAGTGCATCATAGAAGTTTTTTTTTGGGAATTGTGTTTCGTGTTGTTTTTAATTTAAGATATTTTTTTTAATAAATCTTTAATTGAACTTTTAAGCAATGGTATCCTTTGAACAAGAATTGGCCTCAGGGCTATCTTAAGAACCTTTTCGTTGTATGCATTTAGCAGAAGTACTTAGGTCCATTACACGATAGGTTTGTCAGTTTTGCCACAGTCACTGCTATGACTGACGGAAAACCTTTCATCTAAAGGGATAACTGATGTAATTCTGAATATTTTGATTTCCATCAATCATGACTGATGGAATTGATTGACGCTTGCATGAACGTGTAATGGACGCCTTAGGGATTATTTTATGTGTCATTGACAAATTCCTTTGATGAATGATTGATGATTATTCACATTTTGGGGAGGCACACAGGTATATTCCTTTAACAATTGTCGAACCGGTTTCACAACATACTCCTTAGTGTGACTAAATTTGTTGTCTTTACTAGGAGATACCAATCTGTGTATAAAAAGTGCAAAAGAAGCACATGTGTTTGTTTTTACGAAAAAAATTGTTATTTAAAATGTTACAACGTTTCACTTGTTTCCTTTTACTCCTCTTTCTCTTAAAAAACGAGTTTCACAACATTTAAAGGAATACCCGTGTGTGCTTCCTAGTTGTACCTACTAAAAGTAGTTTTGTTCATTATTATGCTATGACGACTTTTTAATCCAAGTTGCTATTCATGATCTAACCCTCTAAAGAAAATGATAGTACACCCTCAGGGTCCTTTGGTGATACCAGTACAACAAAGAGATATGTTTTGAGAAACTCATACAAAGAGATACGTTTGGATATCTTCAGTCATGCTACTGAATCCTACCCTTAGAATAGAGAAGAGAAGGAAGCGCAATTAATTAAAATCGGGGAAGCATTTCGGCAACAAATATTCACAGCACTCCCATAGTAGTTGTGCAGTTCCCGGACAGTGGCGGTATCACATTTAGTCAAAAACCGGGAGGGGATTGCGTTTCTCAGCAACCATCCAAATGAGAACACATCACTTGGCTGAAAATGTTTGGAGCAAACGCGAACGAATTTCGGTACGCCTCTGTCCGGGAACTGCATGAAACCTATGAACATACGGTTGTTTCTTTTCTTTTAAAGCGAGAGGTTCGTTAATTTAAGTGCTTCCCTCCAATCCGTATACATGTACGCTATTTTCGGTTCCTTATCTTCTCTATTCTAAGATCCTACCTCCAATTCCTCTAAGATGTTGACTTCACATCGGGCGACCTCTTGACTCTCTTTTCTATATAAGAGTAACAGAAGGAGGGTGGGGGAGCCTCAAAACGAAGCAAACAACATACTGATTTTTCAGGTTGGGCGGCAGGCTGATAACACACTACCGTAAAAACCCACATCTATCTCGAATACTCAAAGAATGCCTCGGACAGGACGGAATCAACGCAAAAACCCAGGCTTTTTTAGAGGAGACGAAGGCTCGCCCAAATCGAGTCAACCACAGGGGTGTTTTTTTAATCTGTTCCAGCACAGAACAGAACAGCTTCCATACAAAAGTCTTGTCCCCGATAATTATCAAGAACACTATCCAGCACAAAGGGAAATTTTAAATTTCCCTTTTCTCACATACGTTTTTTAACTTGACAATTGACAAATAAAGTAAAATGTTTTGTTTACTGAATGAAAAAAGAGAAAAATTAATGGAGAGATAAATAAGACCGATCTTTATGCAATATTAGAAGAAATTAAAATGCCCAAAGCCGTAATTTATGTAAATAAAAATGAAAATTTCCCTTGCCGTTTTTTTAATGTTCCAGGACAGAACAGAATAGAACAGATTAAAAAAACACGGCACACGTGTCCTACAAGAACTTTTTACATTTGAATCTTGCACCATTTCCGTTTTGCGAAATCGGAACTACGCGACTGAGCATACCAGCGAAGATTTCAAAGTTTAAGCCTCCTGTCGTGAACAATCAAGAAAAGAATATTGTTGTTGCTTTGGCACTTAAAGTGTGGCGTGTGGAATTGGTAAAATTATGAACGTTCCAAGTGCCATTCCGAATTTTTTGCAAATAAAAGTTGAATTTGAAAAATGATACCAATTTTTTAATTTTATTTTTTGATGAAATACTATTAAAAAATTTAGGAAATTTATTCTTATCCCCCTTTTTAAGGGGATTAAACTTAGGAGTGGTTAAATATTACAAAAAACTGTATTTCATTGGATTATTTTTGACTATTATTGAAATTATCACGAAAAATCCTTTAAAAGGGGTGTTTTTTTACATTTTTAAGGGCTCCGACAGCCAAAACGAGCGTTTTGAATGTACTACGATAGGACAGTTTTAGCCACTCCAACCGGCAGGATTGCGCGTGTGTACAATTTCTAGTGTGTGGCTGAGGAGGAAAGAAAAACTGTCGGTTTAATGCACATGATTTCTCGGGGGTTAGCGTGGCGTGTCATATCATCCACACACTTACGCGCAATCATGGGAAAATTGGGAATGCAAAGGATTGCTCGCGGGTTTTCCTCTCAGTGTATGGCGGCCTATTGTGGCCACAAGAATGTCAGGACACAAGTTGCCTTGTGGTCTTGGTCTGCCCTTTATTTGTTCTGTCACAGTCCTCCGATAGTGACGAGCAGGGTTTCGTTGTTCGGCAGAGAATGGTTTTCTTCTTGGCGGAACCGCGGAAAGGATGTCCGCGCACTACCTGGCTTGATCACCGGAATCTACGCCTTGAATTACCACTTATGGAAAAGTAGAAGGTCGGAGATAGCGTCAGCTGCAGGCTCGGTTTCGATGTTCTCTGTCACTGTTCCGCTACTGCGAAGAGCAGGGTCTCGTTGTTCGCCGGGACCATGTTTGACCAAAGAGCGACAAATTTTTTAGGCAGACTGTTGACGCTGTTCAAGGCTTAAAAATCTGAGGTATAGAGGTTCCTAATAGTACAGTAGGCCCAAGTTCCGGCAGCGGTACTTCTTGGATCTCATACCTCACTGAAATAAAGAAAGGAGTTCATATTGAAATTTTGCCTTGGCGTTATTCAAACATTTTAAATTGGGGCGTAAAATTTGATGATATTAACTTCCAGGGTCCACATTGAGAGTACTCAGCTCATTACTTCAAAAGCTCCAATATTTGTTCATCAAAGGAAACTTAAATTAAAAAAATTGGAAGTCTGCATTAAATTGGTTTTAAGAATATATTTCCCATGGGCAATCACACCGCCATCAGAGTGTTAAAATGATACTTTAGCAGAATAAAAACAAACAAGGAAAAAAGGAAATAAGAAAATTTAGTTTATCGGAGCATAATTCATTTGTAACAAAATAAGTGCCACACAGTAATGCGATCCGCCGCGGCTATTCGTCTGATATATAGCTGATCGCCGTATCTTTTATCGTTAACTTGTACAAATAACATTTAATCCTGGCATATCGGATATCTTGCGCAAAATAGACATATGTAACGGTCGTATCTAGTTACACAAATTATAGCGTATTTTTTATACTCCGCGACTGTTGCCTGCTGGTACCCATGGTGAATTGTGGAGATTCGATTCGATATATTGAATATCTCTGTATGCTTTAGAGCGTGTGTCTAGCTCTAGCTAACTTTGCATATGCCATTACTCTCCTGCATGGGTGTGCTTTTGTATCGTTTAGCTGGGAAAACAAACTGACATTGTCAACCGACTCTAATGGAAACTTTTTCAATGCTTTTTAAATGTCTAATGAAGCGCTGATGGGGCTCTGCTCGGCATATGGGATACATTTCATATCAGTTTCACCAGGGAGAGATGAAGTTTTTAAATTGTATGCAGTAAAAAAAATGGGAAAAATGTGCTGGATTGAACCTGAATTGTGATTTGAATTGAAGAGATGAGAAAATGTTATGGGTGTGATATCGATATCATTTTCCCATGGGGTTTTTTTTGCAGTTCGGATCTGTGAGAATGGGACTAAGGTGTGATACAAACTATTATGCATTTAATTAGTTAGACATTGAGGTGGTTGTTGCGGGTTTTGTTTCTCAAACACTTTTTTTATGCTTTATGTTCCTTTGGTAATATGTTGAGAAGATGTTTTGGTTTGATGTAATTTTAACTTACATGTCTTTGGGCTCTAAGTCTTGCAAGTTTATGGGAAGGAATCTGTTGATATTATGGCAGTTATACCGATGAAAGTTACATGAAGTTGCGGTGCATGTAGGTTTATGTAATTAAACTGATATTTTGCTGGTGGCTTGGTGGTTATAAAGGTTCTTCCAACGAGAAATGCCATTTTAAATCAAATAGAAAAATATAGAGAAACCATTGTTTCACACGAGCGGTGTGGCAAGTGCCGCTCTCCTCCTGAAAATAACCTCGTCCGCATCCATACCATTAGTTTCCCGCATAAAATGTAAGATTGGGGTAATTTGATGACTTTACACCACTTCAGCCATGAATCGCAGAATCTCGAAATCTAAGATAATTTGTCCACACGATAAAAGTTTTGGTCGTTAGAGACTTCTGTCTATAGACTTCTATAGAATTTTATCTGTGAAACAAAGCAAAGGTGCTGCCAAGTTGCTGGAAAAGTCCCCAGCTAGTGTCCAGAGACATTCTGTCGACATGACCACACACATTGCTTCGGCATTGCATTCAATTTCCGCAGTCTGTACAGAATTCGCACAGAAAGGAAATGGTTTCGTACGTTTCTCTGAAATCTCTTACTTTATGTACAAGCAAACGTTTACAATGTTAGAGTGAGCTTTACGCTCAGTAGTAAGACCATCGTCTTATGAAGCAGCAATTTGGAAGTTAGATCCTTGTATTATAACAGGCTTTCTTGCTTTTAGCAGAGTATTTTCGGTTCTGACAATAGTATGAGATGAAAGGATTGCACTATTTCAAATTAATATTCATTTGCCTTGATTGCAGGATCATATCAGATCAAGAATAAACATTATCCAGGAGATCTTGAGCAGGTGGTGTAGGGCTGCCTCTAGTGCCACTGGAAGCCAATTTACGTTTGGTTCGCCGTTTTGTTGAGGTCTTTAGCAGACTTCATAGCAACAAATATAATCTCTAAAATATATCTTATATCAATGGTACTTTGCGATCGTATTCTTCGTCATTTTATTGCTCTTATCCTGTTGCCAGCACACGATGCACCTTGCTAGCCTGGGTTTGTGATGGTTCCGCCTAATTGTGCGAAGTAGACTACCTTTCCAATCGTTGCAGACACTTGCCCATGGTAGTATCGATCGTCATTTTGCTTTCAGGGACTCTTGTAGGATAATTTACAATTTCATGTAAATTATTATTGAAGTTTGCAATTAATTAAAGTAATTTAGCCAATTTACATTGTGAACGTTTAAAACAATGATTTCACACTCCGCGTGGCAAGATAAAAATCCGGAGAACCGTTTGGAAATAGCATCGACAGCTGAAGTGATAGCTTCATTACTAATATTGGGACTTCTGTATAGTGTTACCTTGAAATTCTTTCCAAGAAGTTGTTTAAAGAAATTGGAAAAAAAACTGACGCTAACGCATTGAAAGTTTTTGAGCTGGAACAGAATTCGATCAAGGTGGATTTTAATTAAAGATCTACGAAACATATGTATTGAATCATATGTTTTTGAGAAATATCAATGCAGAAACGATTAGAATGTGCATATTTCTCGTTTATATTTTATACAGAATTAAATTAAAAACAATAATTAAAAGCAAATACCTTCAACTATCAAATAACAAATTCGAAACTTTTTTTTTTCAAAAAAATAAAAACAAAATACGGAATGGTAAGTAGTCCCCGTGTTTCATATGTCACTTAACATTAACTTCTGTTGTTAATTTAACACCAGGCATTTTCCCTTCTACACCCCCTTTAGTAAAAAAAAGAGTGACTTTTGTTGCCTTTCAATTAATCGTATCGCATACGGGCAAACGATATGGAACACGTACCAAAGTACACAGCAACACAGTCAAGCCTTCCAATTCCAACAATTGAAATTTAATTTTAAATTATTGAAATTTGATATGGTCGTAACTTAATACGAAGTGCCATTGATAAAATATAACGAAACTTGAATAATCCATGAACAGAACGAACACACATAAATGAATACTCTCATATCAGTCGCAGCTGTAGGTCAAATTCAATTTCGAATTCTTGCTCGGGTTTTTTTTTACTTAAGGAATTTGAAAATTTTTCTTTTAACGAAAAACATTTCGAGACATCTGAGTCACGATCAAAGATTATCGGATAAATTCTGAAAATAATTTCATGTTTACGAATTCGACCAACAGGTCGATAGCCGTCGCCGTTCGAATAGACTGTTTTTTCGATCTAAGTTCTAGTCGATGTGTGTGCGGGTGAAGAATACTCTATTCCGAAGAAGAACTTGGATACAGTTTTTGCTATATAATTTCCGTGTGCTCTTTCTTAAGTGCGACTTCGAAGACGTTTATAACTCCGCAAAAGAATTCAGAACATCGTCACAACACACGACGCGACGGGGGAATGAATTTTTTTAGTTTACTCAAATTTCTGTCCTGTTTGTCTCGCAGTTTAATGAGATGCGGAGCTGAGATAAACGAAATCATTATATCGGACCTGGCAAAAAATAATTAATAATCACACCTATGCTATGCTGCAGGCAGGCAGGCGTGCATGAAATTGAAACTTTCGTCATCAGCAAAAATTGTGAATATTTTTTTTTTTTGTTATGTTTATGTTTTTGTGAAATTTAAGCACGGTATTGGCGACACTGAAAGTGTGCTAACGATATCCGTGCTCACACGTCACCCGAACATGCTGCAGCGCCCAAGTGAGCCCCCCCCCATTCAGCCAGCAATGGGATGCATTTCCACGGACGAATTTGATCTCCTTGTAAATTGAGAATGTTGTTCTGGTCCCGGATCAGCTCAGCATCCATTTCTATATGCACATCATTCACTGAGCCGGAGAGCTGATGCTAGTCTGTGGTAATCCTTTATCCCAAAAATCGTTGTTAATCACTGGAAAGCACATATGACTTGAAAGCTGTCTGGCGTGCGAGTGTATGCTCGTCGTTGCCATAATATGTTTGATATCTGTTTCGCTTCGAGTATAAATGAGGATTTTTTTTCGGTATTCAATGGTAATTGGAGACCCTGTTGGTATCGACTATCTTTCCATCTGATAAAACTGAATAAAGTGTGCAATTGTATTGAAGAGCATTTTTTATCTTTAAATGCAGGTAGATAGCATTTAAATGATTGTAAATAAAACCCGAACAGAAATTCGATTTTTGCCCGGTATTAAAAAAAAGTGTCAATTTTCTCTGTCGGTCAAATTTCTGATTTAATGATATAGGAGTATTTAAAAAAAATATTAAAATTAAAAGGAAACTTTTCATTAATTTAATGATTCGCATTATTACAATGAAATATAATATCTTCTTTCCATCTTTCGTACCACTGCATAAAATATTCTCATTTTGCTTATTACATCAATTAACAATTTACCTAGAAATTTTCAATCAGAATTATTTTTATCCTTTTGAAATACCAAGTAATCAAGGAATACTGACGATATACTATTACCATTTCACTGATAAAACTAAAAATTTCGAAAAAATACGTTCTGTCCAATTAATTATTCTCTACAAAAGATCGTATAAAGGCCTGAGCGATCCATCCATCCAAATGGCACCGAGCCAGGCCAAAACCTCAAGATGCCAAGGAAACTTGAATTAACTCTTCGCCTAAAGCTATAGAATTTATGTACAACCACTCAAATGAAACGCTACAAGCTGCTAATTTTGAAGCCGGGTCAATAGACTGGCCTTAAAAGATTTAGAAGAATTTTTTGTTGGAATGCTTGTTTGGCGATTTGGAATATGTGATCATTCCATTACAGATCCTCAGTTAAAATTATGCCTATGATGTTAAAAACTGGATTAGCTATTACATTCATACCGTCCATTGAGACAGAAGGAAGGTCAGTGCAGATTCAGGATCATGAAGACAAGGTCTGACACGTGCTTGTCTTATATTGTCGAAGGCGCAAAAGTAATGCAAAATACCAAGTTAGAGGGGATTGAGAGCAGCTAATGTTTTCGTGCATCTATTTACCACTTTGAGTAATTGAGCCCAAAATTATTTTATTCCGCTGCTAACATGCTAGACAACGCCAAAATTGTCTTGACATAGGAGTAGACAATGAACGATGACTGAATACAGGCTTTGTTTGGGTAGAGCTTGACAAAACCATTGAAAATAACAAGCAATGGTGAAAGAGAACTATCATTTAAGCTTAAAATAGATAACAATAGATCTGGATGTGTTTCATAAATTCGTTCGCATTTTTATAAGCAAACGTACCGAATCCGATTAAAATTTGGCACTCAAAAGGAATTTCAATCGTTGTATTCTTGATATTTGACTCTGTTCACTAATATTACATCACTCAATATGTTCAAAGAAGGCCATATCGATCGCACCATTATTGGCAGATCCTGTCAACTGTCAAACGATATGTGTCCAAATTTCACGACATTAGTTTACAAGTCACAGTGGTTTGACGCCACTGTTGTAAATTTCAAAGCAATAGAAAAATCTGAATTTCGTGTGCTAAACAATGGTTTGACAGGTTTTATTCGAACTCTGTTCCATCGAGGCAAATGGTAGAGAAGAGGTTTGCTGCTTTTAAACGCGACAAACACCGATGATGCTGAACGTTCTGATCCCCAAATTCGGCAGTTGTTCCAGAAAACATAGAACAAGTGCACAAAATGGTCAACAGAGCTTTCTCATGGACAAACGTGCATGCAAAATAGTGAATACATTGCCTTTTGATATCTTTATGGTGTCAGCTCTTTCACGCTACTAAACTTTACGATCTTCCAAAACTACTTTGGTGTATGTATTATATAAGACGCGGTAAAGGATCGCCAGTAAACAGACCTTTTTTGAAAGCCGTAGATACCCCATAAACTTTTGGTTGAGGAGTAGTTGGATAGGTAGTTGGAGTGTTTGCTGGAATCACCCAGCATTTCAATGTAAATTCTATGCAATAATAAATGAAATGATTGCTTCAATGGACCTTTTTAAATAAATTGCTTTTTCTAAACAGTCGTTGAAGAGGTAATGCCTAATGATCTTTTTAACAAAAATCGTTTTTACATTATATTTTGAAATTTGGAGATTTTTTATGGACAAACGAAGAATATTTTTCCTAGCAAAATGTACGAAATACAACGTATTTTATTTATCAAATGTTCATCAAATGGTGACTTATAGTGAAGATCACTCGAAACAGTATAGTAAAGTTATATAGTAAAATTACAACTTAGTAATTGTCATCGAAAGCATTTTCATCAACAAAGCTAACCTTTACATAATCTGTAACAAAGTCAAGGCCGTTACGTAACATTAAGTTCGTTGGCATTGATTTAAATATATTTCTTGAAAATTTTCTACAAAAAATAATATTTTTTTAAAGACACAAATCTTTAAGTTAAATTTACCCGCCAAAAACTTACCGTCATCTTCGCTTATGAATATCTAAGCAAATTTTTTGTTTTTTTTTCATGTGTTTGGTTTATTTTTAGTTTTGCTAGATGATATCAACATTTATTGTATCTAATTTCTAAAAATGATTTTTACCTTAATTTCATCACTGGGAATTTCCTTTTTGATTTTAACGCCAGTTGCTGGTGGAGAAGCCTTTGTCGACATCTTGTACTGCATGAAACTTTTCGTTAAAACTTTTTAAATAATTTCACATGACAAACAAAGAAAACAAAACTAAATTTGCATATACTAAACTATATAAGCAATAACTAACTGTATTTAATGCAGCACTACGTAATTAAAATTAATTAATTTTTTTAGGGAAAAAATTGCGTGTGTTATTTATATTTTTTTTACTTTATTATTATTATTATTTTTATTTTGAAAGAAATCACACCAAGCACTTTTTTTTTTAAAAAAAAAATCACCCGTATTTCAACAGGATATCATATAACTTCCGAAATAAATTCTCAATTCTTTCATTCAGATGTCAGCACCAGTTACGAGTTAAAAAACATTTGAAATACTTTTCCAAAAACATCCAATCACGTTCTGAAAATCGTTTTCATCCCGGCTGGGGCCCCACATGTAAAATCTCAGATATCCCGCCGAAGGAACACATGCACTAAATTAACTCCACTTGCAAGTTCAAAGGAAGATGAAACAAGAGAAAAATCGAGCGAAAAACTTAAAATAGAACAAGAAATTTCGAAATACACGTATAGTATAGTATATTGAGGAAATTTGATTAAGAACCTTTGAATCTGGCCAGAGAAGACTCAGTTTTAAGTCGATTATGTTGGATATAAATTTGGAAATTATTGTTCCTATTTTATTAAAGCGAAATAAATAATGTCTATCACTCGCCTGCCTCTATTTGGATAAATAAAAAATACGATTTTATTGCGGCGATAATGAAGAGGTCTTGCACTCGATATCATTGGACTAGATCCAAAAATAAACACTTCACACGCGATTCTTAATTTCTTGAGATCAAAACAGGATGACACAAAACGCTCCTCATTAATTCTTTGTGTGAGGAAAATTTGCAACGTAACGATTCTATTATTATTTTTCTATATTTCTACGTTAATTTTTGCCTTAATTTTACGTAGGAGACATGGTCATAGTTTTTCGCTTTATTTTCAACAACAAAAAACAGTTCTTTCTTTTCACAACACTCTCTGCCACATTATTCCGAGGACTTTAGCCTATCACGTAATTTATCGGTGATTGATGAGTTTTGAAAAAAATTGGCACCAACACAAATTCTCACATGCTTCGCTGATGTTGAGATATTCTCACGAAGAAATAATTTGGATATTGGTGAACAAAAAAAACGGCGAAAAAATTGCTATTCTTGAATTTTAATCCAAACTGAAATATTCGTCTCACAGTCCCCGAACCACATCCTCAACTGTCGAGTGCGCCACTTCGACTGGCATGGATGGTGTAGTCAACAGAGGAGCTTGGTCCCAAGAAGAAGAGTCAGTTCACCTAGTCAACAGTCAAATGCTTTTAGTCGATTCGACGAATACACTTTCTACGATGGCGAGTCAACAAGGATAGCTTCGGGAACACAAGAAGAGAATCGACAGAGCATGGAGCGGGAATCCCAACAGTCACGTTCAGTGAAGTGCGTTTGAATTTTTATAGTTAAAACATTTAAAGTAAATAATTAAAATGTTTTATGAAAACGATTAAAATTACACGATACTTAATCGTTGCTACTTTGAAAACAGGGTGAAACGTCGAGTGTGGCTGCATCGCGTGCAAAGTCTACAGTCCATTTACCTTAATTGAGTGATATTTACATAGATTGATGTCTTAAACCGGTTCCACAAAAACTACCTTCCAGTTGACCAACGAATTAATTTATTAGCAAGCAAGCAAGGGATAATAATTAAATACAAGGAAGCTTTAATATAATCAGTTGTGACCCTAGGAATTGAGACATAACATTAAGCTTCCATTTTGATTAAAAAAATTTTATGTATGGAAAAACAAGCTTAGGAATCGCATTTTGTGCTACTACCAGACCGTAATGTTATCTAGATCAAGGTGCAGTATTTAGAAGTAACCTTTAGTTTAAAGAGTAGAAGAGGATAGGATCTGTTAGAGGTCTGGGAAGATGAACGTTACGCGTTTGAACTCTAGGATATTGGAAAAGTTAACGAATACTAACTGCGGAAGATTGTTTCACAGGCGAGCTGTTTGATTTATAAACGAATCTCTAGGACGTAGTGTATTCGAAAAGGAGGTGAGCCGAGCGCGCTAGTCTAGTATTGTATTACAAGAAAAATATACCTTTTGTTTAAATTGGTCCGGCTTATTTCCGCGTCTACTCGTGGGTCCAACTGTAGACAAAAATAATACACAAACCAATGAGCTTTATGCAGCTCCGATAGCGTCAGCGCCATCAAATGTAACGACGGCTTCATCTCAAGTGACCAGTGGAACACAAAAGAAAGCAACTGGCTCAAACTAGCCAAGCCACTCGCTAAAGATGAGTCTTAGGACGCATAATCCGTCTTCAGTACTACACTAGACTCGAAAAGTGTGTGCTCGTTTATGTCCGGAGCTACAACCATTGCCCGATCTGTTCAACAGATGGAGCATGGCAAATCTGGGTTTGACAAGCTTACCTTTGGTGTGACTGCGAAAAAACCCGGCAAAAGCTTTGACAAAGCCCCCGAAAAAACTGAGTTTGCTGCTTGAGAGTTAACCCCAGATTTCCCGAAACAGAAGAGGGCCAAGATGGGTCTATCACCTCCTTGCACCTGAGCAATTGGTTAATGACAATATTCACTTGGTCATATGATGGCTGGGGCTTCCATGGTCAACAAGTTGATTAGCCTGAAGGAGAATGTCCCCTACTGATTCGTCCATATCAGGCTGAACCTTAAAGATCTGAAACGGCACCTTCCAGTGCTTCTTTGTGTATCGAGGACTGCCGTATTGCCTGCAGTTCGTTCAAGGGACCATCTGACAACGAAGTTGCGATCGCACCAACTACGAAGCCATCTGACCATGGAGACTCTACAGGAGCCTAAACTCCGTGTTGTCAATTTGCCTTTGATTAATGGTGGCGCTGCAGTCAAATGTACCCCAAAAAACACGGCCGATTGTATTTATCCGGTTCAAGGATAAGTTCGTTAATAACTAAGATATTTTATGTTTACAGTCAGAGGACTTACCACAGGTTGAAGTAAGTTAGTATAACATCGGAGATGCGGGAATGTTCGCGCTACGCTTTTAAGGCTACGGTTACTGAACACGCTAGTAATGCTAGCACTATCAAATATAATTAATGGGTGCCTTCCATTTAGACACAGAGAGACACAGTGTTACACTGTGTCCGACACAGAAGTGTTCCATCAACGACACAGCTAGACACAGCCGGGCACAACTAAGACAATGCTACCAACCCTCGCCAATTGAAATGTGATCGTTAATTTATAATTACAACAATATTGTTTCATTTTTAAGATTCCCAGCATTTATAAGATGTCGGGTAATTAATTTAAAGAAATTATCAACATAAAATTTACGATTTACTTGCCAAACAAAAATAAAAACGAGGAAAGTGCGCCGTGGCGGATTTTTCATGAACTTATGTGTTCCATTTGGGTTTACACAGAACGACACAGAGCGACACGCTGTGTCGGACACAATTGTCTTTCTGTGTCTAAATGGAAGGCACCCAATGTAAACAGTGCGTGGTGGTTATGAACATTATTTACCGGTAAATTTTGTTTCAATTTCACTCTCCTGAACTAAAGTTTATTTTTCACGGTAACTATCCTGTGAAAGCCTTACCTGGCAGTAAATATTCACATTCTTTTTCAAAATGCAGCTAAAACCCATTTTCACAATAGAAAAAACTTCTTTCAAAAGGCGGGAAATGAAAGATGAATTTGAATTTTGGTCGAAAGCTACAAAGTTCCAGTGATATTCCACGATTAAACGAGATACTGAGATGGTAACACTGCTTTATTATTACAAACAACGAAATGTCAAATCCTGATCAGCTGGTTAATTGACAGCTGTTTTTGTGAGATAAGAGCTGCAGAAGTGATACTAAAATAATTTAGGTTAAAATTGAAATAAATGCCCCTAAGCATGGCAAAATTACCCGGGAATGCATTATCTCTAAAGCAGGTGCTTTCACTAACTCAAACAAATACTCTGGAAGTTTCATTCACCTGCTGAATTTTGCAGTTTTTACTTAGGCAAGAAGTTCTTAAGCTTTACCGTGAAATATTCAGAACTATCAAGCACGTCCCTGACGAAAGTAACAGGCAAGAGCTAAGAGATTGGGCGAGACACGACTTTCGCACAAATCAAAATCAAACAGACGAGACAGCCATTAAAATACTCATCACACACGGCCGGAGATCCTTAACAGAGCTGCAAAACAGTCTTCATTTAAGTGGAAGTATTAAAAAATAAATTCTACCTAAAAAATAGTTTCTTTATTTACCATTAGCATCAATATAAGCTTTTATATATAGACTGCCACAAGACTTTTATTATAGAACTAATAAACAGTAAAGTCCCTAAACTGGTTACAAGTAGAACTACCAGCTCGCGTTTTCCTCTTTCTGATATTTTATTGACTAGAAAATTGTTGATTATTGTGCCCGAAATATGATGACCATCCAATCCAAAACAGGGTATTGAATTAATTATTGCTAAGCCCAGAGAGAAGACGATATTATATTTGAGGAAAAGCAACAACGAATCGGCCAATTGTGGGCTGAGGTAACTTGTTTTTGGTACAAATGGAGAAATCTTAACAGATCTTGAGATATCTGCCGGATGCCCGATGTATATAACATCGGATTTGTGCTTTCTACGTAGTGTGATAATTGTTGTTACATTATTGAGCAGTGGTCGAATACAGAAACCTTTATCGCAATTACCAGCACAGAATCCACTCGAATCTTCTATAGTCTTTCTAATGTCCAAGCAAACGTGCTGTGGTATTTCAATTGGATCATCATTGCTTAAGTCGTCAATGTATTCAAAACAGCACATTTTTATGTTTGTCGGATCACAACATTGTATGACACCATCATAGCCGTGTGAGATGGGTCCACTTTCATCGTTTAATCTTATAAAGTCTGATGATACACAAAAAGCTGGCTTTACTTTTATTGATTTAACCATGCATTCGTACCATGTATCAACGTCTCGAACACGGCAATCGTTCATATCAGTAACAATATCGCCTACAAAAAGACCCTTTTCTCCTAGCAAGGGTGAAATTTTCGTGATTTCAGTAACAGTCACGGCATCGTTCATGTGATAGAATGGTCCAATAAATATTCCTAATCCAGTATACAGCAGGTAACAGAATGCGGATAGCAGCATATTATGCCAAATTCCAGCACACAAAACTCTCATCTTACGAAATGACTTCAATGCATTTAGATGCTCCGAGCTCAGCTCAGTGTATGCAAGCGGTATACAGAAGTATATTTGCAGGCCAAATCCAGTCACTGGTATATCTTCTAATACGGCAGCTAAAGCATGTCCTAATTCATGTACTATAGTGCATATAACTAGCGTTGATATATAAAATCCAATCTCATCTAAAGGTAAATTAACACCTGGCAGCAGGATTTCAATCTTGGCATCCACAACCTTATTGCCAGCAGTAGCATGACTTTGCGTATTAAAAAGTGTAGTAAAAAGGATAAATACCCCAATTGGTAAAAGGCCTAGAGATACTATAACGCCAACATTAAATGATTGCGTAAAAAATCTGTTCCATGATGAGCCCCATTTAAAAATAGTCCGATTGAATGCAGTCGTATACCACTTAAGCCGGAAAAATTGAACTGTTAGGCCGGTATTTCTTAAAAATGCATCGTATGGGTAGTGCATGCAGCTCTAGAAATATAGATATACATTTTAAGAAACTGTAAGGATATTATTTGAGTTTTTTACCTTGAAAAATAAATCGAAAAATAATGCTATAAAATATATGGAAGCCAAAACTATGAAGAATATCACTGGGTCCATTTCTTTTGTTTTTAAAGTTTCGTTTTTAGTATATTTAATCCACACTTTAAGGTAAATATCGAAATTTTAAAGCTACATTTTTGTTTGATTGATACTAAATTGAAATTGCACAATTTATTATTAATTTTTGTCAAAGAATTAATTGCCGCATCTAAATAAATCTGAAGTTAGATTCAATATGACCAGCACTCGATTGTGGTGGAATTTCTGTTTTTTGGTCACGATGACCATTCACAATATTTATTTTTAAAAATATATAATTTTTTTAAAAATGTAATAAATTATTAAAATATGCTTGAATATTTTTATTTGAATAAAGAACTAAATTCTCAAACCTTTGTTCTTTGTACCACGAGTTCGACTTGTCGTTGGTTACTCCATGGTGCAATATACAGAAGCAAGCTCAGTTCGAAGGATAGAGGAGGTTTCAGTTACGAGGACGAGAACCCTTCTTTTGAATTCTTAGCTGTTGTAGGGTTCGGAAGTAGAGGCTGTAAAAGGTTGCTCAACAGCCGGGTTGTCCTATTTATGAATGAGTTCTTTGTCTGCAGTGTGCGCGAAAAGGGGACTGTAAGCACAGTGAATGAACAGATTAGGGCAATCCCTATGGTAGTAACAAGTGTAGTCAGTGTCAGGGTTGCTACATTCCTACGGTGGCTTGGTTGGGCTGTGCCCAAATGTGCCCCAAAAACGGCAGGGAGCACTCGCTCCAAGACCGACAGTCGTGGCTCTCGAATGTTACAAAAATCCAAAGAAAAATGTCTGTATTCAATGGCCACATTTTTTCTGGTTCAATTGTCTGCAAAACAGTTGGTTGGGATCAGCAGTATTTAGCTTAGAAAGTAGTTTGATTATTATTAAGCAATAAATAATATACGAGGGCAGTTAGATAAGTCAGTGACTTTTTGAATAAAAGATATTTTTTTCAGCTGTCAAAATTGCAAGTAAAAAATTATAAAATCCCGATTAAACATTTTCAAATCCAAAAAAAATTTCGGTTTTCAATGTACAAAACTCACCACACTATTTCAAATGGCCCAAATTTATCGTCAACTTCATATGTAATCAACAAACTGTCAAAAAGTTTTTATTTGCGGTTCTGCCGGGTGTTTGTGATTTTTTGAAAAAAAAACAGAATTTTTGCAGAGCAATGTATAAATACACCCAACAGGAAAAATAAAAACAACTTAAAAAAATAACTTTGAGTAAGAAAATGCCAAAACCTCCAAAAAATCAATTCTCACAATACAACCAAGGTTCACCAGTTATGATGGACAATGATGCTGATCAAAACGGCGAAAATGGAAATTATGCCCCATTACCGAAGCATATTCCATTTCCTGAAGTACCACACAGCTCTGAATTTGCAAATGAGCTAATTATGTTTCTTTTCATCATATTTTCTGCTGGGATGCAGTTTTTGCATATTTACAGAACAGTATGGTGGCTGCCGGACTCGTACATCAACCACACTATCGTAAGATTTTTTCAATTGTTATTAAAAATGATTAAAAGAATAACTTTATTACTTAGAATATATACTTGATTGATCCGTACTTGGTGGTATTTATAAGCGTGATAGTTTCAAGAAGGCTAATTTATTTCCTAATGAATAAAATCATTGAAGTATCTTCCAAAGAAAAACATCTTAAATTTCGAAAGAAAATTGCTAAGTACAAAAAATATATTTTTTATTTATAGAAATGTTCACTTTGATATTATTTTTTCAGGTATATATTTACAGGTATTCATGTGACAATTCTTACAAGTTGCACTGTAAAAATCTTTTCTAAACAGAACTATCTCTGTTTGTTTCTTCTACTATATCCGTAAGTATTAAAGCGCCAAGAAAATCTATTATATAAACTAACACTTTCTTCCAAACAGTTTAGTAGTTTATCTCCTAATATTTGGATTCCACATAGAACCGTACATGCGATTAAATCATGAAATAGAAAACTCCTACATGAACGGCATGCCTGTGCACTGCTGTTCAACCAGCCCGAGCAACGTAAGGGACGAGATTGAAGTGCTGAAGAATGACTTTAATAATCGCTTCAAACAAATCATATTTACTTCAGTAATAAATGCATACTATGCCAGTTTTGTGCCCTGCTTCTTTGCACAAAACTATCTATACTACGACGTAACATGGGCCACACAGCATATAGTTTTCGTATGGCTAGGAGGATTCACTATGTGCACGGTTTTCTGTTTTCCAGCAAAATATTGCGACATTCTTCACAGAGCTGCTTTACATTTGGGACAATGGTCGAGAGTTGATGGACGTTCAGCTACTACACAACAGCCAACAGCATGGAACAAGGCGATTTCTTGGGCTTGTGGTAGTGTTGTACGTTTCTCTGGAGATTTATATAGATCTTATGGGCCTGTTACAGCTGCTATTCCAGGGAATAGTACCCATTATAGATTTTTTGTAAGTACTATCGTTTGAAAATCGTCAGCATCAATTTTTTTCTATAATTTTTTTTTAGAAGCTCTTCAATAACCCTGCATTTTTATATATGGTTCTAACTGGAATACAAACTTTTCTAGTTGTTTTACAAATTTTACTACTTTGCTTCTCTATTGAATGGCATAATATACTTTCATTGAGTTTTCTAACGTTAACAAATCATCATACGCTGTTTAAGATTGTGAGAGATTATTTAGTTACACAAAAGGTGTACGCTGCTGAATCTTCAATTTATGAAAAATTGAGCTCTCATTTCAGTTAAATTAGGCTAAAAATTTAATGAGGCTTTGTTATATGTAATAACTATTTTTTTTTACTTTATGGAATAACTTTGTAAATTTTATGTTTTAAATAAAATTACAATTACAAAAAACATGACTATACTACTAAATTTTGAAACCATACATTGCGGAATATTTTCCTAAACTGTACTGGTTTCAGATTGTTAATGCTCTTAACAAGTTTGTTGATTAATCTCTGCCTGTTTGGGAAATAATGGATAACACAATTTCTAACTCGGTCAATTTTTTACTTGAAAAATTCTGCGTAGTCAGATAAACCCAAGACCGAAACTCCTTTTTTTACCTAAAAAGGAAAGAAGTAAGGTCACTGAATCGGAAGATGCACCGACGTTGTACAGAATAACATGCTGAGCTCCGCAGGGGTCCGTCCTGGGTCCTCTCCTGTGGATCACAATGTATTATGATGTGTTGAGGCTAGGCCTCCCAAAAGGAGCAGTTGCGATAGGGTTTGCGGATGACGACAGCTCGATTGTATTGAATTGTGTGCGACCGAAGCGATCTGGAAGATTAAAGCATTGTCTGAAAGAGCTGCTCTAACGCACAAAACTGGGGTGTATGAAGAAGTCGATTGAAACAACCTAAGTGCTACCACCCCTGAAGCTGTGCTGATCAGCAAACGAAGAAAACCAGTGTCCGTAAAGACAGCCCGCCGTAAGGTACCTACCAGATAATCGACCGGAGGCTGAATTTTAAAGTACCCTTGGAGGGATGACAGATACAGCGTCGGCTATTTGTCCAGCCCTTCAGTCTGGCTAGACGCAACGCGAGTGTGGGCAGTAGCCTTGAACAGGATAGCTAACATCAGAAAATGTCAGTTACAGGGTAAGCGACCTCCGTCGTCCTCCTGCTACAGGACCACGTCCAAAGATGCATCGTGCGTGATAGCGGGGATGATCTCCATCCTGGCGAGAGAAGGCATGCGTCTCTATGATGCAGAATATGTTAGGGAATAGCCAATTACTGTGCGGCGCGGAGAAGTGAGTTACGACCACAGCCAATCCTGGAAATAGCATGGATTGTACGGTTGCGAAACATGGAAAGTCACCCAATTCATCGCAGGGAGCCTACAAGTTTTCAACGACAGATGCCTACGTCGTATCCTAAAAATCCTGGCAAGATAGAATTTCAAATGAAGAGCTGTCACGGCGTGCCGGCCAAGAAAGGGTAGACGACAAAATCCGGCGAAGGAAATGGAATTGGGTTGGCCACACCTTGCAACGCGACGAGAATCTAGCCAAACAGGCCCTCGACTGCAATTCGCAAAGAACCCGCGAGGCGGAAGACCTTGAGCAACTTGGAGGGGAACCTTATTATCAGAGGCCGTAACAACCGCGAGATCCTGTTCAGAGCTGAGGGCTGTAGCGCAAAACAGAGTCCGCTGGAGGGCAGCTGCTACCGCCCTATGTGGGATTAAAGGAGCGTTATGTATGTGACCGCCAGACCGCAACCTGCTACAATAAAAGATATGACAGGATAGATGACATGTCCTTACAAATTATGTTCAAGTAATAAAAACGCAATTTGTAAAATAATTAAAAAATATATTTACAATTACAATTTTATTTATCCATCATAAATTTCCACGAAGTTCCTTTGCTATGATCCTTAATTTCTACACCCTTCTTCCTCAGGCAATCTCTAATTTCATCACAAATTTGAAATAGTCCAGTATCTTTATTGGCTACCGCTTTATTACGAATACTACTTCGAAGTACTACAATATCATCCAACAAAGAATGAATATTCACTTGACCTTCGATCGCAACCGGTACTTTACTACCATGTTGAAAACCAAATGTTTTAAATAAGTTACTCGCATAATTCTTTGCTGCACCAATAACATCAACTGATGATGCTGTATAATTCTCACCTGGGAATTTAAGTTCTTTATTTACATATTTACTAATATTTGCCATAAGATCAATTAAATGTGTTGTTGTTTTAGCTGTATCAAAATCGTTTCTTAATGCTAAATCAACGGCATTTTCAGTTTCTGTTAGTTTTTCTAGAACAACTGAATTATCTATTTCAGAATTTTTCTTCCCTTCTAGATATGCTTGACAATCTAAATCGAATTGTAAGAATTTTTTTAATGTATTTTTTGCAGTATGCATCATATCAAAACTAAATTTCATCGATGTTCGATAATTTGATAGTAGACAAGCCATACGAAATTCATCGCTTGTATAATTGCTTAGAAATTCTCCAATTGAAATGGTATTCTTTAATGATTTGGACATTTTAACAGCCTCATTCTCGAGATTTAAGTGTCCAGTGTGTAGCCAATAGTTTACCCATTGTTCAGTATCGTGATATACACAGCATTGAGCTTCTTCATTTTCATGATGGGGAAAACATAGATCCATTCCTCCAGCATGAAAATCAATTGCTTTTCCAAATAACTTACTTGCTAGAGTGCTACATTCTATATGCCATCCAGGTCTGCCTGGACCCCATGGGGAATCCCAAAATGGTTCAAATTCTTTTGCTGCTTTCCATAACGCAAAATCTGATGCGGAATCCTTGACGTCGTGTTCCTTGGTTTCTAGTTTTAATTTTTGTAATTTACCGTAATTTGGACAGGAATCTACTTTAAAATAAACGGAATTATCTTTACCGACATAGCCTACTTCTTTGTCAATGATTTTTTCAATAAATACGATTATGTCGGCAATGTGATCTGTTACTCGAAGCTTAATATCTGGCTCCTGTACACCAAGATTATTTAGATCCGCCCAAAATTCTTCTTCGTGCTTTTTAGCTAATTCCTGGGATGTTACACCAATCTCCTGGCTTCTTTTAATCAATTTGTCGTCGATGTCTGTAATATTCATAGCTGTAATTACATTTATTTTAAAATAATCCCTTAAGATCCTTTGAATAATGTCCAATTTAACATAGCAACTGGCATGTCCAATATGCGCTGAATCGTATACTGTCGGGCCGCAGGTATACCATGTAGCGAATTTCTCATTTTTTAAAACTAACGGAACATCCTTCTGGATGATATTGTTGTAAATTTTTATCCCAGTATCAAAACCCTCGGGCTGCTGCCATAACTGTGTAGAAAGAACCCGGGAAATCGAAGATTGGACATTTTTAGCTAGCAGTAGACTCTTTGAAAACATTCTGCAAATAAACTTCAGTTTTATATAAATAAAGCAAAACTAATACTTAAGTTTATCATTAAACTTAATATTGTTCTGATATCAATTAAAATTTACGTAAAACTAGAGGAATTTATACAAAACACACAGGCTAAAACCTACACAATGGGACCGACACAAAATCCCAACTAAAAACAAAACAGCTGTCAACTGTCAACCAGACTACTCTATTGTGAATAAAATCTAACCTTAATTTTGTAAACAAGTTGTTTAACCCCGCAAAATACAAATTTCAATTTTAATCATTTTTAATTAATTATAAACAAATTCTTCTCAAAATGATGCGATATGAGGGCGAGGGTGAAAAACTAGCAGATTCATCACCCTGCGCCGGAGTTAGAGCTGATTTAAAAATGTGCCTCTTAAGGAGTGATTGCTGCACAAAAGTAATTTTTTTTTAATTTCTAAATTTCTTCCAAATTAAATAATATAAAAATCTAATCTTTTAGGATAAGAAGACACCAAGGGAATGTTTAAATCGTCATGATGTACCAACTGAGTGTCAAGTACTTAGAAATACATTTTTTGAATGTAAAAGATCTTTGGTAAAAAAACACTTTTAATTACGTATATTACAGTCGAAGTTCTAATTTATATAAATAATATATTTCCAGTTAGATAATAGGCAACGTTTTCGTGGCCGTAAAGGATACTGATAGTGTTCGAAAAGTTACAAATGAAATTAATGTATTATAAAAGAGAATAAAATTTTTATTAGTGATTTTAATTAACGATTTTTCTAAATACGCCTGGGATATCTTAAGAGATGCAACCCCCAACAAGTAAGCAAGGACCTCGCCACTTATACTTTTCATGTAAGTTCACTACATCTATCCCAGATCCAAAAAGAAGTCGTGATGAAATGAATCGATATTATCGCTCCTAACTAGTCACTTCCTCAATGACTCGAGCCAACCATCTTAAATAATCATTTAAAACCAAACCCACCTGACGGCATAAGCCTCTTTTATCGCAATTACAGTGGGTATGTTAGGTAAATTAAAGAGTCTCAGTAAAGGTAAACTTAAGAGACTCGCAATTTTGTCTTTTCAATGTGCTCGTGATGACCGAAACTTGGTTAAAAGGTACATTTCTAATTTAGATATTAGACTGCAGCTGGACAATCTACAGATGTGATAGAGAGTACAACTCCACCCAGGGCCGGCCCGAGGAACAAGCGAACCCTACGGCCGCTTGGGACGCCATCGGCAAAGGGGCGGCAGGATAAGGTTGAAGGACGTTTTCCTTGTGTTGAACCAATAATAATTTTGAAAGCACGAACGCAAAGTCTAAAAACTCCCACGGCAAGACTTTTAAAATATATCGCAGTCTCTTAAAATAGTTATATAGGTGTATCCGAAGAAATCGGATATCGAAGACGAAAAGACATATATTAGTATGAGATAGCCCGATAATGAGGGGCCATAGCGCTGGTAATTACGGACACCAACGCAGAGGCAAAAAATCAATTGGTATAAGAATAATTCAACTGTAGTATAAACACAAGCGGTTTCGGAAGGGGAGCGAGCACTGGGGAATTATATAGAGAATAATGTAAATGAGTATTAACTCAATTTTACAGTAACCTATCATATACAGATTTCTAGTAATAAATATAATAATGTGACGGATGGTTCTCTAGTTCTTTTATTAATACCTTATTTTTCCAAATTCGAACTGTCCCAGAATTTTTATATATTTTTCAGCTCGATAATGGGGCCTTTTAGACGAGCGGACATCGAACCACTGACATATAGAATGAACTGCTCTTCAGGAAATTTTCATGGCACCAATTCGTTCCATAGGTGGCAAACCTTTTTTCACTGACATGTAAACACCTCAGCTACTTTTGTATTCGTATTTGGAAGATGGAAACATAATAAATTTTTGTTTAAAAAATAACAAATGCAATTTTGATGTTATTTCCCTTTTAAAATGCTTTTTTTCATCAATTACAAATATTTATGTTAAAACATGCGAGGTTCTCTACCCCTGTTTCAACATATTCCGGGGCTTTTGGGGGAAAGAGAAAGAAATAAAAAAATCACTATACCCATCTATTTTTGTAAATATTCTGACATTAGTTCAAAGGAAAAAAATGAAATCAGGTATGGCAACTTTAATACAGTGCAACCGTTGTGGCGGTTTTATTTTAAATTGCGCTTAAAATCAAGTCAGAATTTTATATACCTTTCTTTTTTTACCGCAAAAATTAAAAAGTTGTCGTATTTTGTAGTTTATTGAAGGTGAAGAGTACAAATATTTAATATAATGGAAAAGTGTGCAGTTTTTGAAGGTCAAATTTTATTTTTTCGAATTGGCACTATCTGATTTTATTTCTGCCAGTGAATGCACTGAACTCTTAACACGAAATTGAACAAAATTTAAGTTCAGTGACAAAAAGGGCTTATGGATGAGCGAGAGGACTATACTTTTCTATACATTTTGGTGCCATGACTTCGTATGGAAATAATGTTTCTGAGCAGTCCATTATTATATGTCAGTGCGCAGGACATAAAGGAACGAGTCAACAGGGTTGAGAGAAAAGTTCTCAGGTGCATAATAGGCCCAACGGCAACGAGAGATGATGGAATATGGCGAAGGAGATACAACGAGTTGTATGAAATTTTTGACGACCCAGAACTCTCAAATTTCATAAAAATTAACAGACTAAGACTAGCCGGCCACGTAATCAGGATGGGGGACAATCGTATCCCAAAACGGCTTATCAGAAATTTCGGGAAATAGGCCAGCAGGAGGACCCAGGAGGAGATGGATAGACTCTGTGACGGCTGACGCAGGGACAATGCTGAATATCCGGAACTGGAGAAATGCTGCAAGGGACCGTCAAACTTGGAGAAATGCCCTAGAGGAGGCCAAGGCTCGATTTGCGCTATAGCGCCATCGGATGGATGGAGTTCTTTATAAGATTTACAACGACGACCAATCAAGACTCCAAGATGTGAGAAAATTAAGGCAAGATAACTGGAGGACTTCTGCTAGGGATAGATCAAGATGGAGGACTTTACTGAAGGAGGCCAAGGCCTAATGGGCTGTTCACCAAAAAGTAGTAAATTTTTGGCAACAATAAAAAAAATAGATAAGTCAAACAAAATATTGATATTAATTTAACTTTTATTGAAATATGTAATTATAATAACAACGTTTTGGGAGTATCGTTTACACATTCATTTTGCCAAATCGTTTTTTTGGTTATATTTAAGGGGTTATTTAATAAAATAAAAATAAATTGCTTATTACTCTAAAAAAGTTTTAAGCCAATGTGAAACGATCTCTTGAGAAAAAGTTCTTTTTATTCTTTTTTTTTAATTTTTTTTTCTTTGTCTTTTGATAATTTTCAAAAAATTAAATTTAAAAATTGTACCCTATGCCTTTAAGATAAACATTATCTATCACAGCACTTTTTTGTATTATTTATGCGTTTATATTTATTTATTTTTACGTTCTCATGAACTTTACTTTTTTTTATTATATTTTAATTTGGAGTTTAATTAAATTGAAAAATTCTTTTTCTACTTTCATTTTCTAAAGAGGTTTTTTAAAGTCGAGTTTTTTTGCGTTTTTGTTTTGAATTTCACTAAAGTAGAAATATATTTTCGTAGTAAGATTGAAAAATATTTTATTTTTATTGGCGATCGAATCACCAAGATTAGATTTTCCCTACTGATTCTTACATTATGTAAATTTTATATTTTTTACTAGTTTTATTTTCTACACAATTTGAAAAAAAAATATTCTTCTTTTAACAGTCTATCTACGAACTAAGATTCTGAGAAAAATATAGCATAAAGCTGATGGGAAAATATCTAGAAAAAATTGAATTTAGATGTTACGTATTTATATTACATGGAAGGAAATAAATTTTATAATAAAGCTTCTGCATAAACATAACTGGACAATTCCGTTGAAAAATATTCTTTTCTGATAGGACTGAACCGGAGGATTTCCAACGTTTTTCCCTGCATTGTAAACTCCCTTCGACGAGTATTTCCGATACTTCTGATACTACGATTACGCTAGTTAACAAAAAGTTAGTAGTGTATTATTTCTGTTTACTTTAGGTTGTGAATATACCGTTAATAAAACTATATTTTCGCAGTGACACTACCTATTTCTTTAAGATAAGAAATTTGCACAGGTTCTACTTCGATAGTGCTGTTGCCCATTTCTTTATGATAAGTAAATTATACAGGAATGTAAAAGTAAAATCTAGAGGACCTTAAAAACACTTAAAATTAAAAATGAGAAGGGAAATCCAAAAAGTCAAAGTCAAACCGTCCTTCAGTAAAGGAAAAGCGCCTCTGGTAAAGAAAAAAGTGGCAGTATGAGTATGGATGAGTATACATGGGAAAAAACCTTTGGTAATTAAAGGTGATGCCTTTCCATTTGTGTGCCAGCAACCTTCGCAAGGCTTGTGATTAACATGGAAGGCTTGTTTGATATACCTTGATGATATAATTATCGTAGGAAAAAACTTTGATGGGCACATTAGAAATCTGCGGGAGTCATTTAAAGCATTGAGAACACTTAAATGTGTGCTCATCAAATTTGATAGTAAATTTGTGTCAAGAAGGAAAGTACTGATTTTGAGAACACAGGTGAAGTAAAGATGTAATCTTCGCCAAAAAGTTAACAGGCGACAAATCTTCATCTGTTTTCTAAAAAAAGCTGTTCGTTCAAAAGGTAGATTAAAGAGATTTCAAATCCTGTAGGTACAACTTTATCGAGCACAGTAGTAGAAATTTATCTCAAGTCTGAAATTAATTATTACTTGCAGACAAAAAATAACTCGCCAAGAAACTCTTAAGTGGTCATAGAAAATAGAGCGCATCTACTCTAATTTAAATTAGTTTGTTCGATTAAGTTCTTGTTAGTTGAACTAAGACTTTTTCAAGTATTACTTACTAAGCAGAAGTAAATAATATTTGTTTATACAAATATCTACAAAAAAAAAAGAATGTTGATTTCTCACAGTTTCAAAGGAATTGTCCCAAAACATTTTACATAAGAGTTTGTGATATTTACGAATTGAAAAACTAAAAAAAGCACGAAAAAAAAATTCAGAAATATAATATTTATTTTAAGCAGTTTCTAATAAAATGGAATAAAATATGTGCCTTTCTGAAATGGCGTTTTTTCTAAGATTGCAAGGCCACAAAGGCATTATGTTTTTTTAGTATATGTTTCTACTTAATTGGCACAAGGCAATTTAACATAAAATAAAATATTTTTAATATTTTTTTGCACGCTTTCAAATGTTGTTTTTTTTATCTTTTCATATTTGAGCGAATATAGATTTCAAAATTATAACATAAAACCGCTCTAATAAAATAGAATACAATAAACAGTAAATTGTAATAATTACATTTATTTACGTATTAATTACTTTATTTCATTTTTATTTATCATTTTTTTTTGCGCAAATTTATTGTATAAAAGTAGAAATATTACTTTCCTTCATCTACTCTAGATAATCTCAAAATGTATCTACATATTTTTTTTTCTTGTTATTAATATTATTATTTTTTTTTGTTATTATTTTTTATGATATTATTGTTACATAATTTTAATAATATTGCCTAGTTATTGATTAAAGCTAAGTTTGCGATTATTATTTGGAAAAATATTTTCTTTTATTCTTGTAATTGCAATTTATATATATTTGTTTTAAATGATCCTAAATTAATACTATCGATATGAATGTCTTCATTTTATGTGATTCATTTTATGTTCCTCGTTTTTTTTAAAAAGTATTTTTTTTCATCATGTACTTTTTTTTATCAGACTGAAACGTGATATGATTACTTTAGTAATTCTAGATATGATGTAATTGTTTTTTGTTGTTGCTAAACTAATATCGCTATATTACAGAATTTAATTTTATTTTAAAGCAACTTTTTTTTTAGACAAAGATAATTACGGAAATAAAATTGTTGATTACGAGTAATTTTGAAAAATGTTTTATGTGTCTGGGTGGCACTGAAGATGTTTTTTTTTGTAAAAGTTTTGCCGAATTTGTTTGTATTGTGTTGATCCTTGAGAGAATGTAAAATAATTAAATTAAATTTACATGTAAAATATGTCTGATTTAAGATAAAATAATTTAAATTTAGTTTTTAGTAAAAACTATAACCATTAACAGGTCTTTTAAAAATTTTAAGATTCCAACAAAAATTTCTATAATAAAAGACTCTGTTTTCCATTTTCTAGAATAAAATTTTATACTAACATTTAATTTTAATTAAAGCTGCTATACTAAAAAGAAATTTTTGATCTGAAATTTTTTTAAAGACCTGTAATTAATATTTGTTCATAAACTTACCAATTAAGGCATCGATTTATTGAAAATGCTTAAATATGAAACTACACTTTTACTATACACGGAAAAATGGGTCATTTAAAAATTGCTTCAAAAATTCAATTAAAATAATTTAAAATAAGTAGAAATTAACAACGAATTATTCAGTAGAAACGAATTATTTTTAAAACGTTTTTTTAAGTGTTATGTCCTGAAGGTAATTGCCAAAAACATTAGGAATAAAACTCACCTTTTAAAATCGCCAGCTTAGCTACTTGATTGTCTGTCTGGCGAAAGTACCGATTTGCTTTGTGTGTTATTCAATCAATTTAGGTCTTTGAGAGCAATCTGAATCCTTCATTTGATAAATGGTTTAAGCTTATCATATAGTAACGTTTTTATTAATTTAGGGAAGAACCGTAAGACCATAACATAACCTGGGCTACTGTAATTTCGAACAGGTAAATCAATTCAATTTTTCAATTTTTGACCATTTGCCCCTCCCTAAGCCACCCCTAGCTGAAGTTGCCATTTCACCCCGCACACCCCAGCAAATGGTCAAAAATGTCTGCCACTAATATTTAAGAGTTATTTAGCGCTAAAAGAACCTATATACGCAGCGGCAGAAATTTTAACCCCATTTTAACAAGGCTGGGCAATAGCGGCGCTTGGAAGCCACACGAGCTATTCTGGTAGTTCCACACCTGCACGTGTGTCCTCTATTGATTTTTCTTTTCTTCATACCAAAAAGAATCAGAGAGCTTTGCTTATGTTCCGCAAAAGTCAACTACTGTCGTGTTTTAAAATTAAGCAAATTAGAGTCAAAGCTCAATAAAGACTTGCTTTTAACATAACCAAGCTTGAAGCGATCTTCAAGCGGCTCCAACCGAAGCCTTAAGTTTGAACTTATCAAAACTCGGTAGCCAGATTCAGACCTCGGTAGAGCTGGCTGCAAATTCCGACAATGTTAAGGATGTTCCATTTAAAATCCGCTTCACTGGGTTTCCACCCTAAACATCTCAAAGTTGTGCCTAAACCTGAAGAACTATTGTTGTCAAATGATGCAACTTGACTAATATAGAGACCAATGACGAACGATTACATTTCCTAAGCTTGCAATGACGCAGCCTTATAATGCGATACCGGTAAACAAATATTAAATAAAGACAATAAAGGCGGTGGGGTGAATTTTGAAAATGGCATCATTTGAATGCAGCTCAAATTTTCAGGAACGATAGTTCGTACTATTCTAATAACGAAAAAAAACCAGAGAGGCGATGGAAAAAAGGCGACGGGGTCAAAGGTTACAGTTTTGGGGGAAATTGTACTCATTAGTTCATTCAAAACACCGTTTGAAGTTTTTTTGGGTCGCCGATGACGAAAATCGGGGTCCCGAAGCCCTAAGGCGTCGCCCTTTCAAATGCAAAAAACCCCTTTAAGGGAGCTTTCGCGATAATTTCAATAACAATCAAAAATAATCCAATGAAATTCACTTTTTTCAATATTTATTTGCGAAGGTGGTTGATTTATTCCAAATGAAGCCAAATTTTATTATAAAGGAGATTCCTAAAGGGTTAAAACCACCCTTAAATCGACTGAAAATAAAAACAATTGTAAAAAATAGTTTTTTCAACTTTATGCTTCAAATTCGATTGAATGCGTATTCCCAGGCAAAAATAAATTATTTTGAACCGTTAAGGCGTTAAAACCACACCTACAATTTTAAAAATCAACTTTAAATAAAAAATATTTCTAACATTTTTTTTCTGATTTTTGCTTGAAATTTGGTGGAATAGGTATTATCACCCAAAAATAAATTATTATCAAACCTTGAGTGATTAAAACTACCCTTAGGTTAAAGTTGAATTTGAAAAAAGATTGAATTTTTTTTGCTTCTAAAGGAGAATGCAAATTTTGGCACCTGGTCTGATTCTGTAGCTCGCTATCGTCTGGATAGACTAAGGAGTTTTCTGACAGTCAAACTGACGACGTTTTCAAAAAATTTACTTTTTTTTCAATTAGATTACCAGATCGACTCAACAACGCAAAGTATGAATTGGGAACTAATATCTTAAGAATAGCAAAAACCTAGAATCGAGAATGTCAAGCTTTTGTTGCAATGAACCGATCGAAAGAATTATACCAAATTGACATTTCTCTTGGGGGCTGATCTTTTGCCAGGGATATCAAGCGTTGTATGGCAGGTGAGTGAAATTCGACATTACTAATGCTTTGCCTGATAAGCTAAAATGGGTCAAAGAGATTTTTTCTGTGTCTATTTGGCTCGTATGAACCCATCTAATATAGCATATCATAAAGTACATAAACTCCAGGAGAGATTAAATCCCTTGACTCTTGTAATAGCAGCTGGAACGCCATAGTCTCGGCTCCTGAAACCAAACATTTTTGGGAATAATTCAAATTTATCAACAATTTGCTTTCGATTATTAATATGTGTTCGTGTGGGTTGACAAAACAACTGTTAACTCCGCATGTTTGAATTAAAACTTAACTTGAAAAACCCCAAATCTTTTAAATATAACATGTTACTATACCGAGTATAACAATAATTTCGTCCAGGCACACTTAAGGTTATGATCGAAACCTTAGAGGATTTGGAACAGTTGAGCCATGAGTTGAGCTTTGAGCAGTTGCATTATGATTGATAGTGATGTATCAATCAGAGTTGCAAAACATGATTCCAAAGATATTATCGGAAGCTAAAGCAGGTGCTTCATTATTAAATGTTAAGTCTCCAATAATGAAAGCAGAAGAACATAACAGGGTTAGAGAAATTGATATTAATAAAAATCATACTATGTGTATAACTTCAAAGACCACGTTATTGTTAATATAAATTTTCTTGTGCATTCGAGTGCATTCTATTCTATTCTCAAGGTATTGGTCAGTGTTAGGTGTCAACTGTAAATATTTCGTATATTTGGGTGCTAGTAAAACAGTAATTACTATAGAGCTGTAATACGCGAGACGTGGTGTATATTTCAAAAAACGACCATTGTACAATTTAAACGTAGGTGATTATTTTGCTGGGCTTCGGTGTATCGATTTCAAATATTACCAGTGATATAGTTACTCGTTAAGCTTATTAGAGAAGGATTTAGCTAAAAGAATATTTTTTGGCATTCGTTATATCTGAGAGATTAAGAGAAAACCAGCCTTTTTCTAGATATAACTCAAGCAAACAAAAACAATTTTCGAAAACAAAATAAGGAATGGAGTTTATGCCTTAAAAATATTTTATGTTTATTTCCGAAAACTTAAGAACAAAAGTTTGCACAAAAAGGTGAAATTTCTTTTTACCATCCATGAAGCAATAGTAAATAAATTGGTTGCACTATTGATTATTTTATTTACGCAACAACCTTTGTGCACAAAAATTTTGTGTTCATAATATCTATCCTGATTAAAAACAAGGGTGCTCCTGTACGATTGGTTCATATAGTCTTGTATTTATACCAAATTGCTTCAATAAAATGATTTTTTTTTAAAATGAAATGCAACTAAATAAGTTAAAAATATTTTACCAATTTATCAGTATTTGTTTTTTTTTAAATCGTTGCATTATTCCTTTTTTTTCTTTTGTTAAAATTTATTGCATTAATTTATTATTTAATTTTAACCATTTATTGTTTATTTATTTGTTATTTTGTTTTTGGTTCCCAAGCGACTTTGAAACAAGTCAAGAAATATTTCTTTTATTAATAAAATACTCATATAGAATTTTATTCGAACACAACATTTCGTATTTTTTTTTTCTTTTAAAATATGTAAAGTAATTTTTAATAACAAAAAATTAAAGAGAAAACGACAAAAAATAAATAATTCGATTCTTATGAATTATATCTATATATAATATCTATATATAATATGAATTTAAAAGACTTGAATTGGTCTATAAAGCCCAGTATAACCACAAAGTCTAGCTCGAAGTGCTGGAATTAAAAATGCAGCCGCTGAAACATCCTTTAATAGATCAGCACATTCACAGACAAGTAAATACATTTTATCACCCTTCTGTGATACACTTTTATGCAGTGCTATACGTCTTAATCCTGCTGTTCGCGGCAGATACCTAAAAAAAAAATATAAATTTATGGATTAAGTTAAGTTCGAAGTTTTTTGAAGGATTTATTAATGTTACCTGTATAACATTCTTGCTCCCGTCCAGTATAACCAATTCTTTTCGAATCTTTCTCCGTCGTCTCCTTCAAAAACCTGTAAATGATTTAGTGGAAAGATTTTATTCAAGCAAGGTTCAAGGATTATGGTGTTTTTTTCTAAATGATACCTTATATACACTAATAATGTAACCAGTTGATGGTGTTTGCGATTTCTTAAAACTTCCTATTTCATTTGGAGCTAGCACAAGAGGAGGCCTACATATCGCTGCCACTTCACAGTATAAATCTAGCGTATGGGCGGCAGTGTACCTGTAAGGATTCAAATAAAATAAAAATTAAGTTTAAAATATTTTCACATTATATAATATTAATAAGGTTGGAACAAAGTTTTTGAATTCTGGGGTTTTCCGGCTTCTGCTTTGAAGTTTTCTTAAACAAAATCATTTTTTTTATTTGGTATTTTTATACGCTTTATATTAGCTTGACCTGTATGTTGTATGTTGTATGTTTCATGTAAACAAATCTTGTAACTTGATTTTGACTCACTTCCAGGTAACGGATCAACTTGAAATTTTGCACATATGTATAGTTCGCGTGACAATGCAATCTGACCAATTTGTAAAAAAATCAAGATGGCTGTTCCAAGATGGCGGCCGAATTTTGCAATTGTGCTCCCCAACCCCCGACATGGGTATCAAATGAAAGAGTATTACAAGTAGAATACAATTAGCTATGTGGCGTTATTCAAAATTCAAAAAGGCGGCCAACAAAAAATGGCGGACTACCTTTTTATTTACAACCAAATCGATATGGGTATCAAATGAAAGGAAATGACAAGTAGAATACTATTAGCTCTGTAGCGTCATTCAAAATTCAAAATTGGCGCCAACACAAAATGGCGGACTACCTTTTTCTTTACAACACCCTCGGTATGGGTTTCAAATGAAAGGGTGCGACAATTAGAATACTATTAACTGTGTGGCGTGATTCCAAATTCAAAATGGTGGTCAACACAAAATGGCGTTTTACCTTTTTCTTTACAACGCCCTCGGTATGGGTATCAGATGAAAGTGTACGACGAGTATAGTACAGTAAACTGTGTGACGTCTTTTTAGATCCAATATGGCGGCCACTACAAAATGGCGGAAGACATATAATAGACTAAAAAATAGAAAATAAAAAATATATAGTTTAAAAAAACTAAAAAATACGCTTTGATTTTAAAATGAACTAAAAAGTAAAAAATAATTTTGAATGTAAAGTTTCTATTGCTCCAGCAAGAATATGGAACAACCTACCTTTAGAAATGTAAAAAAGCGGGGGCCGCTAGCGAAAATTTCCGGTGTCAATAAAATAAGAATATAGCAAGAGAGTCCCACGCTTGTTTTACATTTCGAAAGATAGGTTGTTCCATATTCTTGCTGGAGCAATAGAAACTTTACATTCAAAATTATTTTTTACTTTTTAGTTCATTTTAAAATCAAAGCGTATTTTTTAGTTTTTTTAAACTATATATTTTTTTAGAAGGATGTTTACCTTCCAACATATTTGTAACTAATTTTCTGGGTTTTTTTTATGTAACCGGAACCAAATTGAAATCTTTGGATTTACAAGAATAATAATGAATACCGCCAAGAGCAAACACGAGTTACGTGAGAAAGATCTGCTCTTGGTACTAAAATTTTTGAACAATAACTTTGCAAATTATTATATTATACATTTTAGTAGATAAAATTGCCATTTGAATTTGGTAAATAAGATAAGATAAGATTAAATCATACTCAGTTGAAGTGGACTCACTTTCGGGCAGCATTATATTATCAATTTATTTTTGCGAAAGCATCAAAAGATTTTCAAGTGCACCAGACTGCAACGGCTTTCTGGCATCTTGATTTATGGAGCTATGAAAACTTATCCTACAGCTGCTAGCAGGCAATCATTGGACTGACTCCACTGCACATCTCTAAAGTCATATGGATAACCTCAACGGCATTCCAATTTGACGCGTATCCAACCCTATGTTTAGTGAACTGCGGTTCCAAAGGAAATTCAGGTCGTTTATTCCAGAACGCTCTGAGTGGGAAAAACTCATCCGCCAAGAAACCTCTACCAAAATAGTTGCAGGCTGCAGAGCCTGGACAGGAAAAATAGGGTCTCGCTCTGCAATGTCCCTGGACACTGGGGTATCAAGAGCAAATGGCCCGAGTAAAAATAAGACGCACGCACAGCGTCAAAGCAGCTGCATGGCACCCGAAATAGGCACGGTATGCCTGAGTAAAAATTCTTTTTTTCTAAATGCAGTCTATATAGTTTTGTATCTATATATTAATACGCAAGCAGTTTTATTGTACAGAACTTTAACCGACTTCTACTAAATCGATTTTGCTCAAACTGGTTTTATATGGAAGTCGGAGTTGTAAAGGTGTGCACAAAACAAGAATTATTCATTTATCTCATTTCTGTCACTCAGAAATGAGTATTGCATTTCCCAATATAAAATGATAAAATGAGTAGAAATTACGGTTAGCATATAAACAGGCGAATATAAAAATTTATTATTAATGTTTGTGAATCACAAAAAATTTAATGCCAACAGTCACCTGACGGCAATAACTCAAAACAGCCTATTTTTGAGTTGTGCCACTTTTCTTGCCGTAGTGCGATATATGTATGTATGTATGTCAGCGTCATTATGCTTATGTTAAAGGTTTTTCTTTCTAGGGAGATTTTTAACGCCGCGGCAAATTTTAATTAAAAAAAATAAACAAAAATAATAAAACAAAGTGGAAATTATTATATCAAAATATATCACGGTAAGCGATGGTGTTTTTTAAATGAAGAAAGTTTTGTTCAAAGATGCGATTTTAGATGATAATGTAGTTTTTAATTACACTACACAATTTTTTGTTATTTTTTAGAACTTATAGAGAAATTAAAAAGTAGTAATTGTTCAATTAAATTATTACTGAGTTATTGAAGTGCGTAGACGTCAAACTTTAACGAGACGGATTGAGAATAGAGTAGGGAGAGAGGGTCGAATTTCGACCAATGGGCGATACTAGTTACTATAAATTTTGTAACTTCACATTAAGAATTTGCGTGAATTAGGAATATTCCTAATAATATATATTGTAAATTTACAAAACTGCTTGTAAATAAAACTTGCCTTTTTGTAAAATTACCGCAGACATTTTTTACAGTGTAGTTCAAGTGGTTTGACATAGGGGAGAGGGGGGCATAGCGGGGTATCTAAGATGTTATGGGTCATTTTTCAGCTAATAATGGCGTTAGGTTGAGTTTAATTTTTTTTTGGGTTGTACAGCATGTCTATCATTATTTGGCACGCCATTTTTTATTTTAGTAATAACAGTTTGGCTAACGGAATAAAATACATTCAGAGTGAAGTTTACCCCGCTTTGCCCCGTACAGCAGGGTAAACTGGGGTACCAGGTGGAGCATTGTGGGGAGTACTATCTGGATTAGCCCTGTATTTTTTCACATAGCATTCGAGTATAGTTTGTGGAGCAACATGTAGCTGTGCACTTTTTTGTAACCCTTTTTTTCTGACACCACACTATGCACTGCTTTTTCTATAGCCTCCATAGACCCCAAGAGCGTTGATTCGTTTTTTTCTTATATGTGCGAGCAATAACTGAAACAAGCAATTGTTTGTGTAAATAAACCATCAAGTTATGAAGTTATGTAAACTATGAAGTTATATCTAATTATGAATGAATACGGGGCAGAGTGACACTAAACTCCTTGTCGATTGAATACCCCACTATGCCCCATTTAGAATACCCTACTTTGCCCCTACCCACATTGCAAGATAAAATATTAACAACTACATATTACCTTTGGATTTAATCAAATTTTTTTTTTCGTATTCGTATCCGGAATGGTTTACAGTAAAATGTAGCACACAATCATAAACAGGACATTACTAGTACATACATTAACTATGACACGAATAACAACAATTTTTTTAACAAATACGTAATATTATTACTTTTGTTGCGAGCGCTAAAACCGATGTCGCGAATACTTGTAACATTAGCGAAGGTCATACTACGACTTAATACTAAACTCAGTGCGTCGTTTAAATTATCGTACTACTGTTTGTTGACATCAATTTGGTACTACCCCACTATGCCCCGCTACCCCACTATGCCCCCCTCTCCCCTATAAATATGAGGTATATGGGTGTAGTGCAATAGGCCAAGTAAAGTGGCCGCGGTACTTTTGGGCCCAATAACTCATCAAAGAAGAAGAAGAAGAAATTGTAAATTATATGTAAATGTCAGTACGAGGTTTACCCTACACTAGACATTTATTCAGCACGTTTCATCAAACGCACCCAAATTTTAAAAAACAAATTAATAAGTTTTTTTAAGTTAATCTTGGCCATGAATTTTTTTTCAATAAACAACAAATTCATTTAACTTAAAAAAAATCAATGTAATTTTGAATACTTTTAAAAATTTATTTCAACTCCCACTTTCACAGTCTTATTTTAAGAAAGTTGTAATCCCCATGAAAACAAGTACTAAAAACCGGCTATACACTTACAGATCAATACATAAAGCTGTCGATTTTAATATAATCCGCCCTCGATTGCTCCACTTTAATCCAATTCTCAAGTAATTTCATTTACTTATTATTAAACGTCTTTACGTGAAAAAATATTGTAATTGAAAAAGTTTTTGGTAATTTTTTTGTACAAGGATCAATTTTAGCTGTAATCCCCCATATTTACATATTCATATTCTACCGAAGACATGACACTTGAAACCAACGTGCTACGAATAATATTCAGGTCATGTTAAAATCCAAAGTACTTATGGGATTTTTCAATCATTCAAGGTTTATTCAAATTCCCTACCGAAGACGAGCCGAAAAAATAATCCCATTTATATCAATCCTTGTTTATATACATACATAATATTATAAAAACATACGAAAATAGCAAGAGGCCATTCCGTTTTCCGGGACTGTTGTAGACCGAAATTTAATCGAAATATTAATATCGTCGTAACCTGTTCTAAAAGCATGAATATTCTCGCAATATTTCACTCGAAACCCTTATGTATATTAATTTGATTACAAAATATTTTTCACGGCACCTCAGCACAAAACATTTGGAACTGCTCTAAAGCCCTGCCTACACCCATGGGTAGCCAGGGAAATTGATGAATATGAGCTTTACGTTACGGCAAAAAGGACACTTCTGTACACACACACACATCCTCTCCTTAGCAGAAAACCCTAACGTAAACCTGCTGCCTCAAGTGGCCTACTGTTGTACCTGCAGCGAAACATATCGATCTTTTACTGAGCCTACCCTAGTTTCTATCCTTCTATATTATAAAGAAGGACTCCCTACACCTGGATACGTGTGTGGGGAGACAGTATCTGTCTATAGTGTCGGCTAACATATTTCTCGTCCCTTCAGCGATTAGACTTCTGTTTTCCCTTTAAATAGAACATTGCATCCCTCAGGTGTCCTTAATTGACTTTTTAGGATGAAACTAAATCGTCGGGGAATGGAGTGTAGAGAATAAAGCCCGGGTCACACCGAACGCGGCGCGGCGCGGTGCGGTGCGACACGGTGTAGCGGTAGAAGGCGCGGTAAGGCGTCTGGTTCACATCGGACGCGGCGCGACGCGACATATTCTCCATACAGACCTTGTTTTCATTCAAGAAATAATAATGAAATGTGATAATCACCGCTGGCGGCGACGGCAAAATTTGGTTTTGAGTAATAACGAATTTTGCCGCGCGACGGAATTTATCCTCGCCGTCCCGCGCCGCTTCTGGTGTGAATCACAGATTTATTTTTCGTGTAGAAATCGCTTAACGGCATTCGCGTCGCGCCGCGCCGCGTTCAGTGTGACCGGGCCTTAATGGTGTGTAAATTATTATCGTGTTCGATCAAGTTGACTTGTCCTGATTAAAAGTGGTATGAGGCAACGATTCAGGACAAATTAAAGGACTACGTTCGATTTCAGTGAGTCAATATTGATTTATTTTTGGAGCGAGCAATATCAAGGTTAACCATATTGGAAGAAGGAGGTACTAATTATATATATAGACCTTGTTAGTGAATTGTAAGGATTTTACTTGACTGTTGCGTAGATTTGTGATAAAGTAAAAATGTTCTATTCGGAATTTAAAAAAGCCAGAATTATAATTGGGTTGTGATGACGATGTTATTGTTAGAAACTACAAGGTTATGATTATATTATCGACGTGTAAAAATAGAATACAATTGTTATGTCTTAACCTTTTTAAAAGTTCAAGTTTGTTTCAATTTTGATTGAGGTATTAACAGTGACATTTTCAAATAAACTGAGTAAGAATAACTTTGAATTTATACATTTTTAATCGAAAATTTTTTCACTATACAAAACTAAAATAAAGGATTTCTTAATATTACGCAATATTTCTATATCAAAATCAAACATAGCAAAACCCACACAACTTTAAACACCACTCTGTGTTTCTTTATATGTAAAGCAGAACGTTCTGATTACACCTTAGCTAAATCTTCAAGGCAACGAGACTCTCGTATTTCTCCTTGAAGATAACAAGGACAATTGTCGACAAGGAGATGACAGTCACTTTTTATCTACTTTCGACACTACAGCAACGTAGATGAGACCTAAGCAACAGTTATTGGGCCTGAATCGACTCTATGCTGAGAACTCACAAACTCACTGGACACATCTTGTGAGGTGAGGGGAGGAGTCACATCTACGTTCTTATTGTACCTAGTTACAGATTAACTTCTATATCTACTCAGTCTCGAAAATTGTTTTGGGTCTGTATTACCAGCGAGCAATAATAATAGGACTTGATAGCTGGGTATACTCAATCAAGTTACTCTTGCTTGACTCTCGGGTTTCAGGGCTTTGAATGCAATAAAACGGTCACGCCGTGATCAGACAGCGCCGTGACACTATATTTGTCGGTCTGGGACCAACTTCCAGGTCCCCCCCAAAACTTGGCGAGAGGGCTGTAGACGATCAGTCTCTGGTGAAACAAGACTGGAGGTCCCAATATAATTTAGTTAAATCCAAGAGGTTTTTTTCCTGTGCTGTCTCACAACGCGGCCAGGGAAATTACTGGTTGATTTGATTACCGGACCATAAATTGCCATCTATGGAAAATCGGCAGGGTAGAGAACCCCATTTGCAGACCTGCATTCATGTTCTCTCTTCTCTTCTTCTTCTTTGGTGACGCTCCGGTCCAAAAGAATCGCGGCCACTTTGCTTGGCCTATTTTATTACACGTACACCCCTATACCTCGTAATTGCAAGCTTCACTAGTGCCTAGTGTGTTGTCGCTTAAGCCTAGTATGCTGTTGAAGCGAAATTTTCGTTTGCGTTTTGGATATATATCTCTACACACGAAAAATAATTGGAGAATAGAATGGAGAGTTTACGTTAAAAAACTGTTAATTTGAATACTTCCGCTTCAAAATCTTAAAAAAATCCTATTTCCATTTCAATCTACTTTTATTTAAATCACACTTGTCACTTTTTCACTTCACACTTGAGTACTGTCCCGATAACCGAGTTCATACATTTTCATACGATTTATTTCATTCTTTTCGTTTCGGTTCGTTTTCGTTTCTGCTATATGTTTGAGCCTTTAATAACTTCTTAACCGAATTATAACCTGGACAGTCAGCGCTCTTTAAGAGCCGGTTTAGACGGTGCGCTCCAGCGCATGTGCCTCACGAACTTTGTGGATAAAGGGAGAAGTGGGGTGGTACCTCTCTTCATTCTCACTCCTCCCTTCATCCCCAAACGTTCGTGAGGCACATGCGCTGAAGCGCACCGTCTAAAACAGCTCAAATTTTCAATTAACGTAATCATGGTCTGTGTGTCGTCCTCAGTTGTTAGTTAATACCCAATTTTTTGATGATTATCATCAAGCCTAAATGATCAAAATATTTTGATGATTAACGAGTTAAACAAATTCGTTACAGCTTTTCTCAAATCACAAACAAATTAATTTTGATCACAAACAAATTAATTTTGAAATTCCAAAAGAGGTTATCATTCAAAATGCCCTAATGTAATACAGATGGTGTCTGTCACCTTTTTTAATGCACATTCAGCGCTTAAAACCTGTTTTGCACTAGTCTTGATTCTAAAGAGCCAAGAAATCTCGATGGTGGACCAACAGGAAAAAGAAGGTGATAAAGAAATAGGTGGATGTATGACGTGGAAGATATAGGGAAATTTCGTACAACAAACTGGAGAGAAGTAGCAAGACGTAGAGACGACTAACATGATTTCAACAGGCCCGAGATCTATAGGCACTGTTGCGCCATTTAAGAAGAAGAATAACAGAGCCTAGAAAGTTTTTTTTTTAAATCCACTATCATACTCGATGATTAGTCTATATATAAATGTATTAACCAAATTACAAAGTATTATCCCACGATGAAACGAAGAATCCATATAAATATCACATGTAATTTCCCAGGATCAACGTTCTCCTAATCGAATTTCTCGTCAAATCATTCGTTTATCTCCTTTATGTCCATTCACAAAGAGAAAAACACAGAGGACATCCAGACATAACAAAAAAAACTACAAAAATCGCATATAAAACTTACAAAAAAGATTAGACATTATCCGTTTCCTGGGTATGAATGTAACACATATAATGCTTATCACAGCAACACTAAGTCCTTTCCGGATAATCCATCATCATCAGAATGAACAAAACGAAAATATAATTCATTTCGCAAAAAAAACCCTAATTAGCAGGAACTAGGCAAACGTCCAATTCATCATGCAAGGCTGCTATTGCGTCCTCATGGCCGGCGAGATTTGGCGAAGCCGTAAAAAGGTCCTTCAGGAAGGGCCAGGAAATAATTAAGATGGACATGAAGTGTAAGAATGACCCCTCGTGCTCGCCCGGTTTTTTTACAGAGGTGTCAAGTCAAGCATAAAAAGGACATGGATAAAGAGTATTTCTCGCTTCATTAGTGTAACAGAAAAGGGGCAATGATTTTTGGAAAGTTTCATCGAGATTTTTTATTTAAGAAACGCAACTTTTTTAAGGGTGTTTTGAGAAGTTTTAAAGAAGTTAAGATTAAGTCCTTTTGAAATGCTTTTTAGCAACAATAAGGGATTTTTATTTATTTTAAACGAGCCTGAAAATGTGTGTGTAAGTAAAGATTTCGTAATTTGCTGCACTGTGAATTCTCGGGGAGAGTCATTAATAATATAATTTGGGTGTTACGAAGCAGATTTTTTGTGCGGTCATGGGACATCGTAGATTATCTCGTTTTTTGGCAGTAAGCATTGGTTGAAAGAAATAGTCTTGCAAAAAATTGTGGGAGTTGGAGGGGGAGCGAATTTTGATATATTACATGACCTAGAAAATATTTTACAATTGGGAGTGATTTATGGGACATATGCGAGTTTAGCTCGATTTAGATTTTCGATTCACTAATAATTTTATGTGAGCTTATTATAGATTTATTGCAATATAGGAAATCGTCGTCAGGTCAGTGATAGGGAAGAGGTTGTTCTTTCTGTACATAATTAAATTTAGGAAATTTGTAGATTGGAAAGAGCTCAGTAAGAAAACTTATAACTTTAGTGCTTACGCTTTATTGTAATATTATTAATAAATAAAACTGAACTACTATGTCGTTTCCTACTTAATACTATGTTTTACTTACCTCAAGCTTCTTGGTTCAAATTTTGATAACGATGAAACTCGAATCCCCGAATAAAAATTTGAAGGGTCAGTTTGCGTTGTATTTATCACATAGTAAGTTATAAATGGAAATTCCGCTGAAAAAAGCAAAGCATATAATGAATTATTAAATAAATAAAATAAGAGAAAATAATCAATCCAATTTTGTAATTTCTTAGATTTATATAATATAGTTTGGGGAACTAGGCCCATTTAGGCTTTAAAAATTGTCGATTATATACATACTCCGCGCCATCTATACCTTCGGTATTTCAACATTGAATAACTCTGACATTTTTTAGCTGATTTTGACAGTTGTAAGCTAAGGAATCATCCTTTGCACCACCAGTCTTTTATGTCGTTTGTCACGTCATGGTGCAATGTCTATTGGTAAGGTTAGTACCGGGGATAGAATAGGTTTAAGGTTATGAGTGTTCGTCAGGCAAATCGGATATTTTACGAGAGTCGACTCGCCGGATCTGCATATTTGAAAAGATCCGACTCCTAGAGCCGGTTCAAAAAATTATCTCGAAAAAAGTTCTATGGAATCTTCTAATGTCACCGGAAGTATAAGATCCAGTTGTTCATGAAAAACCCGTGACTCTTTAACAAACGACTCGGCCCAGAAGCGCAAACCGATTCGTTAACTCATTTTGAAGAAGTGGATCTTTGAACTGACTCAGATCTGAGTTACCCATGTGTTCTCTGAACTCTTGGATTTTGTAGGAGTTCGGAAATACTGACCGCGAAAATTCCACAGTTGACTCAATTCCAAGTTTGTAGAGTGTGTGAAAATGAGGGCTGCAGGTGGATGGAATGAGTCAAGCCCTGCATTTATAAGTACGAATAGGTCCAAATAAGAATTCGTAGCAGATCACCTCTCACCGTAGGTCTGCTGTAAAAAAGTTTTTTCGTTATTTAGATAGCTTTGTTAGTCAAATAAGCACAGAATTTACATTTGAATTGCAAGGAGTCTACCAACTCAACCCACAAGATATTTATGCTACTTTTCGAAATTCATTTTCGAGTTTGCATATAGTGTAAGTGTTAATCTTGAAGAGGATCGATTAAAATTTGTTGCAAAAATTAATCTTTAGTTACGAACCATCGTTATCGTTATATCGATTGTTTCGAGGCTCTGTTGAACTCTGTTTTCGATCTTGTCCTGTGTATGATCAGGTTATCTGCATATAAAAAGGCAAACAGATGGCACTTTTAAGGTTATTCATAAATACAATAGTAGGTAATGCGTCGGTTGGGTCTGAGAACATTTTTGATACCGTGGGGACTAGGTCAGATGGAAACTAGGATTTTGATTCAGTTCCCACGTGACCAAGTTCACAAGTCATTGACCTAGTTTCCTTCTGACCTAATGACCTAGTTCCTTGAATATCAGAAATTTTCTCAGGTCCAACCGACGCATTACCTACTTACATTTCGTCGTACTCTATTGCAAATTATTTTGATGTTGAAAAATCGACTCGATATAAAATATAACTTTTAGTAAAGACGTTATTCTTAGATATCATATTATAGATCATGTACAGCTGAGGAAGAGTCATGCCCTATAAGATGAGTTTTTCGGGTTTGAGTCCTTCGTTTCAACAGAAGCTTGTTAGAACTTATAGGTGATATCAAAATGGCGTAGAAACGTATTATATCCATGACGAGGTAAGACAATTTTGGAGAAGTTATAACCAAGCGAGAAATATGAAAAGACGAGGAACCAGGTTTATGAGTAGTAAACAAATCCCAGTCGGACGGCTTATCGATACGTTATCGAGACCGATATTAATAGAATTTATGTAGGATTAGTTTTTATAGAGTCTGAAAGTGTATAAGTACTTACAATTTTTTTCCATATTAGCGAGGAGCATTCCTCCCACAGCCGTGTTGGCCTGTTGTACTTCATTGAGCAGTTCAGCGGCGACTGCTCTCTGCTTGAGCAACGGATGCGATAAAGGCGATTCTAAAACTGGATCTATCGGTTCCAAAGGGCTCATCAAATGAACCAGCACACATATTTTCGGATCCGATACTTCTAAAACACTTAATGGACTAGAAGGAATTCCATCAGCTGATGGAGGTGGAATCTGAAAATATTGATCATATTGTAAATAATACATGTTTTTATAAATATAACTTTTTATTACGGGTATTCCGGCTGGGAGAAATCGATCCAAGCTATGTACTGGGATTATAAAACAATCCCGATCTAGAGTTGCGAGTGATATAGGTTCAGTTCTAGTTGTTCCGGCACCGCCGAAGCTTACTGCAAAAATTTGTTTTGAATTAGAAAATTTTAAATATGAATTTATGAATATTAATTGTTGTCTGTTAATAAACCTTCTGCTAAGTCTTATATTTATATATTTATTTAAAAAAAATTAGATAAATAATTAATTTAACATTTTAACTTAATATCTTCTTTACTCCTGCCTGTCATGTTTGGTTTTAATGTGTATTTAATATTTCTTTTGTTTTTTATTTTTAAACTTATTTCATTTCTTTTTTTTGTATTTATTTTGACAACATTGATTAAGCGTGATAATTGCCTTAATAGCGGTAAAGCAATTTTGGTGTTGTTTAAGAAAAAATAAGATTAAACCATACACATGCTATTTGTTTTTTTTTAATTATCAAACCTGTTCCCTTACATACAAGAAAAGATTTTATTTTTATTCTCAATAAGTTAAAAAAAAATAGAGAAATAATATGATTTAAATAATTAAAAAATTTAGAAGAGAAGAAATTATATAAGATCTTTTTTTGCAGGTAAAGAAACCTACATACATAGAGAAAAGTTTTCCACAAAGTTTATAGTTTAACAAAAACTTTCCTTAGCAAAAGGTTCAAGGATTCATGCAGAAAAAGAAATTAAAAATAAATGAAAATAAACGAAAACAAAAACAGTAAACCAATATGATAAAAAATAATATGAAAACAAATTGAACTGACAAAAGATAATTTTTAAATAATATTTTTACTATTGATATAATTTTGGGTTACTTTACAAGTTTACACTAAATAATTCTATCTAATATTATGTACAAAATTAAAGGAGAGTTTACATCCCAAAGACAAAGTGGAAGAGGAAATCTGAGCTCCTTTATCGCATAGAAGATAGTATAGTTCTATCTCTGTTTTACCAAAGTGGCAACAGAAAACTGCAACTTCAAAGTAGGGCTCTACTCTACTCTTCGAATGCGCCACTTTCGATGGTTTCTTGTGGTTTTGTTAGAAGTCTTTGCATATTTACCTTGTTTTTGACAGTTTGAAAAATCCGTTAATTTTTTTTATTTCAAAAACGAAATGTGGAAATGTTTGAAACTAATAAAATTGTCTTTTTACTACACATTAATTTAATATTAACTATCTAAAAAAGGCTTTGCAGCTCATTAAATTGTTTCCTCTGCGACCGTGTTAAAAATTTTATGTTTGTTTGACAGTTGTAAAAAGTTTCGAGTTTTCGACGAAACTTCGCGCTTGAGTTTTGTTCATGGCCACTTTGTTCTTCCATTTAATGTTCGGGATGTAAGCTCTCCTTAATGGTTGACATTTTATATATGTACTTCCCTTTTTGGAAATTTATTTTAGTTTTGAAATTTTTTTTTATAAATTAATGATATTTTACTCTAAAATCTGAAATATACTAGACGAATCGAAACGATTTTAAAATTGATAAACTTAACGAACGCAAGTTAACGATATGTCAAAATTGCCATGGTCCCTAAATACAACATGGACGAAGGGAAACAAGCGCATGATTTAAATTTTATAAGTATAGATTATTTTTTGTTTAAATTTTGCAAAAAAACGTACGAAACGAGACAAAATTCCAAAATGGCTGAAAATTGGACTACAGCTTCCTTGGGACTTTTTAAGAAAACAATTTCGGAATCACAAAAAACATGGCCGCCGGAGATTTCACGTTTTGGCCAAAAAATCACTCACAAACTGGTTTTTTCGAATTTTTTTTTGGTCAGTCAATGTAAAACATTATTGCCTACAAAATACCCCTCTTGGAATTTTTTCAAAAACCTTGACCTTTCCGGTGCTGCAGTCCCTGTACGACTCGGCCCCCTTGAAATTTCTTCTTCCAGTTGCTTGCTCTCCAGCGTGTTATACGAAGCTTCCGCATATCTTCTAGCAAGTCATCCATTCATGTACTTTTGATGGTCTACCATTGAAAATCCTAGCTAACATTCTGTCTTCAGAAGCGAGCCATCGTAGTCTACTCAATTTTATATGGTAGTACAAGTTTTTCGTTTGGTCTAATGTGCCATTCGTTTTGATTAACCCATACAGGTCAAAATATTCCTCTCAGGATTTTTCTTTCCCAGTATACATTTTTCTTCACTTTGTGCACTCTTTTCGCTTATGTTTTCTTTGTACGTCTACATTTCTATTTCTGTGTTTCTGTATCATTTCATTTTCCTGCGTTACTCGTGCAGAATCATTGTTAAACCATTCATTTGTCCGTTTACGGGGCTCGTATCCACTAGTGTTTGATGCTGATTCTTTGATTACTCTCTTCAGGTTATTCCATTTAAATTCCATGTCTTCGGCGCTGTTACTATTTATTTTTGCTACTCTTCTTTTTATTTCTTCTTTGCATTATTTTTGATTTTTCTTCTTTTAACGTTAAATTGTTTCTTTCCCTGGGGTTTCTTCCTTCCTTTTCTGTTGATATTCTGCTTTTAAATTTTGTCTTGATGGTCAGAGGTTCGTCCTGTATTAGAATTATTTGAAAAAATCTCTACAATACTCAAGAATATTATTGGTACTACGATAGTGTCATCCTTCCTTCTTAAGGTGGGTTTTGTGTCAATGGAATCTCTTTCGTGCTAAAACCTCATAAGAAACGATTGGTCAAAATCGGAAGCAATTTTCTATCAAATGGTCCAATTACTCGCCGCCTCTGTGATAGAAATTTTACATTAAATTCCTTTCCATAAAGATTATATCTGCATAAAAAGCATAAAAAAACAAATCTCATGTAGTTGGCTAGTAATTCCACTTTATGTTTATTAAAATCCGAAAACTTTTACAACGACGTGACGTGATTACAAAACTTGCCTCTTAACTCCATAAGGATTAGTAAGTGACTAAGCCGACACGAAATCTCTCGGTAAGTAGTTGGTAAATTTTGTATCCTCCCTTTCATAAATCTATTATAATGACCACTTAACAGATTTGTAATCTCTTGAATTTGTTGTAAACACTTTCTAAAAAACTCCAGGGTCGAATATTATGAGATGATAAATAATCTTTTCGATTTACATATTATCCTGTATTTGCCTTACACATAAAGAGCGTGTTATTTCCCTGTGAAAGAAGGAAGGAAGCAAGTACCTATCCCAATTCCTTCTTATTTGCCCATAAAAACTAGAGAAGAAAAAGTGCTATAAAGACCTGAAGGGATATGAACGAGGCAAAGGCACAGGACTGAATGCGATAAAACTGATTCACGAGATTACATGAAATCCTTTTTTTATATGCAAGAGTCTCAATGAGGCCCAATAGAGAAGGATTTCCAGGCGGTAATGTACGTACGTGACTTTTATGTGTGTCGTTATGCCTAATTTAATAATTTAAAATAAAGTTTTATCGCAACTAATTTAAAATAACCCAAAATACATTTAAAATAAAAATGAAATTATTTTAAGACAACAACAACAAAAAATAAGGAAAATTTTGAAAATGTTTTTTTTTTAATTTTGAAAATCACACTTAATTTTAAAAATAAATTATAAAAAACCAATTTAAAGCGTTATTTGATTAATCGTAAATTGTTTTTAAGAAAATAATTTAGAAATAAATTAGAAAAAAGTAAGAAATAAAAAAAAAAAATAATAATAAATAAAATTGTTTATTTGATTTTTTTTTTGTTTAAACTGCAACTCAAACCTTGCCTGGCAGCGGTAGGCGTAGGCGCATCATTCCTTTTGCTAGCGGTCCATTTTAATAATGATACAGATGATCTACGATCGACTAAGGGTTGGGGTGCATCCACTTCATAGGAAGGTTGTGATAATGGAAAGGAAGCAGCACCCGTTAAGGCACCACAACGTTCTGTAAATGGTTTACTGGATGACATAGATAACTAGATATATATTGTACCGTAACAAGTATTTATTTTCTGATTTTTTATTTTTATTTTTTTTTTCAAAAAACTTAATTGTTTCAAAAATGCTTTTATTTCGTTCTTTTCGAAAACTACTACTTTTTTTATTTATAATTTTTACTTAAACTTTTGCGTTTTTAAACTAAAAGAAATTCTTTCGGGCAAAATCTATTAAATATCATCTACGTGTTTAGTAAAAACTAAAGCTCTTTTTGATGTTATGAGGGTATTAGTTACTTATATAATAAAAATTTACACAAATTTTAACAAAGTATAAAAAGAAAACATGCAGAGGTTTTTTTCTTCTATTAAATAAATTTTAAATAAATCCATGTTATGTGATTTATACATTTTCTTACTAATTTTTTTTAAACGAGCCTTTTTTTTCTAAACTAATTTTATTACAAAAAAAACTCAAATTAAGCTGATATTTGACCAAATTCCTAAAAACGTGTAGTACTTGAAATACACTTACGACTTAGTTTTGCCTTTTGTTGAAACTTGGATATTATGATTATCAAGTATTGTTAAGCTTTTCTTTTTGTTTAATTTAAAACTGCTAACAAATATGGATTCAACGTTACCCATGTGTGTGTGTGTGTGATATGAAATGTTTTGTTATTCACTGAGATTTATTTTTTTGGAATATGCACGATTATATATCGTGTTTGTAGCACGAGAGTTTTTTAGTTTAAAATTAGATGACCTTTGAAACCTACCAAAGGCTGTAAATGGAAAACACCTTGATCAAAAAGTTCCAGAAATGACAACCGTGTGGCGCTCTCAGGCAACCGATTTAAGTTCTTTTGTGTGGTTAGCAGCAAAGGCTTTGGCTCCCTTAAGACTCGTGAGAGGTCTTTTACGGAGAATACCAGGAATACCAATACCATGGAGATATTAATCTGCACTTATTTCCGGGTTCTCTAGTAACTGACTTTGGAATGGCCTTAGAATCTAACACTGAATAGGAGGTAAGTTCTGCCCATCGGTCCTACAGTAGGAGCAAAGGTCTGACAAACAGGATTTTCACTGCGGTAACTGTGCCATTGGCACATTCAAGGCTGCTGAGAAAGACCAAATCTTCCCATATCTCCTTCAGAAGGGCTTGGAAGAGATTCTGCCAATCCGGGGTAGTTTGCGGAACACATCCCTACATTGATGCCCACTTGTTGTGCGACTGTGAAGGTAAATTAAGCTTAGCCTATACCAAAAGTCTAAACGCTCAAACAGAACCAATCCGCTCCGTCTTTAGCCGGGAAGATTTTTAACGGCGCGGCGGGGTTGGAAGGTAGACCAAATAAAATAATAGTCCGGGGAAATTAGCATTTTAAGGAGACTAAATTCCAAAATGGCTGAAAATTGGACCCAGCTTCCCTGGGACTTTTTAAGAACACAATTTCGGAATCACAAAAAAAACAACATGGCCGCCGGAGATATCACTTTTTGGCAAAAAAATCACTCAAAAACTGTTTTTTTCGAAAAATTTTTTGATCAGTCAATACGAAACGTTATTGCCTACAAAAAAGCCCTTCTGTCATTTTTGCGAAAACCTAACCCTTTCGAAATTATTCAAGGTCAAAGTTTCCAAAAATCACATTTCGGCTAAAAAAATACTTTGAATAATTCGGAAAGGTCAAGGTTTTCGAAAAAAATTCAGGAGGGGTATTTTGTAGGCAATAATGTTTTGAATTGACTGATCAAAATTTTTTTTCAAAAAAATCAGCTTTCGAGTGATTTTTTTGCCAAAAAGTGATATCTCTGGCGGCCGTGTTTTTTTGTGATCCGAAATTGTTTTCTTAAAAAGTCCCAAGGAAGCTGTGGTCAAATTTTCAGCCATTTTGGAATTTTGTCTCCTTTCGTGCGTTTTTTTGCTAATTTCCCCGGACTATAAGTCGCAGGGCCCGCAAGGCGAATCAGGACATGCAGCGCTTTTGTGAATCAGGCCTGATTGCTCTAAATATTTATGTACAAAGAATTTGACAAAGTATAAACTCGGCTTTATGCCCACAAGGTATAAAATAAATAATGGCCATCACCAAAATCACTTTTCACAAGGGCGACATAGATGAGTAGCAATCACCAAGATCGCCAGTCAGTCTCCTTCAGAGTGTCGATCACATTGCTGCGAGGATCAGTAGTTAGATTTACTTCAAATGGCCGGTCAACTATGAAATTTATGATTTGTTAGCTGTACTGATCGACGTTCTAGAGGCAAGTGAAAGCGATCTTGGTAATTGAGACTGGTCTATTTCGCCCTGGTTAATAGCGATCATACAATTTTTGATTTTACTGATGAAATGAATAGAGGGTTTTTTGGCTGTATTGGATTGTATTGTAGTATTGGATGCCGGTGTCAAAACAAAAGATGACTGCAACTCTGATCTGGTGCAAATTCTTAACACAAAACTGCAACACCTTTTCTTCCTTGGTTTAATGGCGGATGGCCTAGAACGCAATTTCTTTAAAAGTGAGGTTATTTTGCAGCCGACAACAGGGGCTGCAACTGCAATCAATATACCCTTCGGTCGGGACCTCGTTAAATAGTATTTATTTTTTTGAGCTGGGGTCTCAAAAGCGCCCTTAGCGACGCTGGTATATATATCGTTTAGTGGAGGACAGTCCGTGTGAGGTGATTTCCTGTGCTGTGAATTTAGGTGAAACCGCCGCTATGAATATTGTATATTGATCACGTTTTACTTACTTCTGTAAAGTAGATTTGATAAGTCTGAGAGCCAAGCATTTTCACAGATTGGGAATGAGGTAGATGATAAAATTGAGACATTGAGAATATTATGTGAAGTTTTAATTCGACGCAAATATCAGCAAGATAGGAAAATTCTAGTTTAATTAACAAAGCCGTTCAAATTTCTTGCAATTTTAAAGTAATTAACAGAAAAGACACATAATTCTTTGTTCCCACATCTAGCGAGATCCCAAACGCCTCGTCGTCAATGTTCATATATCTATCATACAATAATCAAATAAATAATAATACACAAATACCCAAAACAATTCCGTCCGTTTCCTGTCATTTCAAGCAATTCAATTCATGTCTATTAATTTATTTCTTTTTTTAAATACACGACAAACAATTTTTCACTAAAACCAAAAAGGAATACAAGGAATCTGTCCTTCCATTTAGGAAGGCTGACCAATATTTATGGGTTCATTTAGGAAGGAGAGCCACCGAACCAAAAGGGTTTTTGTTAGGACACCGCTTGGGACAGAATTCCGCAGAGCAGGGGGTTATTTGACGGATTATCTTGAAAAGTGTATTTAAGAGCTACATACCTACTTCTAATCCGGGTTGATAGATTCAGTGGCGGAAATAAAGACTAAAACAACACCCGCGCGCTTTCTGGCGAATTTTATGTGTTGCTGAGTGGCCGAAGAGTTATTATCATTTGGCTTGTGGCCAAGAATTTATTTATGCATAGTTTTGGAATAAAATATAAGCTATTAATCGTCCGGGAGATTTTCCTTAGACAGGATCACATTTCTTTTGTCAGTTTGACTTTGATTATAGATAAAAAGATGAATGCTTCTATTAGATACGATAGTTTATCATATTATTCAAAATAGTAGTGATTATAGCACTGTTTGGACAATGAAATGATGAGTGGGTTAAAGAGGCCCTCTTCAGGGTAAATGTATTTATGACAATTGTTTTACCTTTGCACGGCAAAAGTTTCAACTTTGGTTGAAAATTGCGAAGTAGGGAAGGTGGGGTAATTACTTTCGTAGAATGCCGGTAGATTTTATCCTTTGCCAATTTTCACTAAGTGTTCTAAGAATTGGGCAAAACATTGTTAAAAAAGAGTTTAATTAGTTGCGAAAAAAGTTTGGTCTCAGCAATTTTTTGTTCGTTACTAAAGTTGTGAATTTAGTAAATATTTTAAATAAATCGTGGCAGTGGAGAGCATTTGCCATACGAAGAAATAAAGTGAATTAAAACCCTGAAGGAAGAAGCGTACTCTAACAGATAAATGGTTGTTAAATTGGATAGAAGCCCCTAAATTATTAATAATTTGTTTAAGAACATCTAGAATTATTGAAGGAAGAGACGATACCAGGGTGACCAAGGGCCAGAACCGCGAAGGAAATGATAGGATCCTGCGAGGGAGTTTATGCATTGTGCCAGAGGATTTTAAAGTGTTCACCGATTCTAGAACGCCGCTGAATCAAGAAAATTCCTTTACTTTTACCTACATAGATACAAGCGCCTGGAATATGCTCGAGCTCACATAAGCCTAAAAAGAATAATGGACCTAAGTCTAAGTCATATAGGGGTATTAACAGGAGCGGCACTTTCATAGGTGCAAATGGTGCACTTGCACCGGGCGCAATTGGACGAGGGGGCAATTTCAGAATTTAAGATTTAAAAAAAATTAAAAATTTTGAAAAAAATTTAAACATGACGTCAACTATTTCTCCCATCCAGCGAGTGTTCGTATCTTTTTCGCAATCTTCGCTGCGGGCGCAAAACCTAAGTGCCCAAGGCGTACTAAGTCACATTAGGGTACCGCACGCATATTATTTCCTTGATTTACGGAAGAGAAACAGAGGTTTTGAGTTTGCATCACCACCGGGAAAGAAAAATTATGGTATGGTCGCATTTCAGTTAGAGAAATAGTGGAGCTCATGAACATCGAGAGAACCCAGCCAGTGCAACCGTTGGAAGAGGTCAAATCGGTAATGGAGGAAATAGTTAATGATCATGGATTTTCTTTCCAACATTAACATACAGAAGTGGTTAGGCATTGAATTAGGGCCAATAACGTTGTTAAACTGTAGTTGGCATTGGTCACGAGGTGAATCTTCAGCTCTGGACAACAGTATGGAACCATCACGGAACTCAGCAGTGTATCAAGGATGGTAGGTAAAGACTGTAGTTCATAGCCAAGGATGGTGTCTCAACTAGCACATAAAACACCTTTACTTACGTATAAAACAATGTGTTTGGAGCGTCTTTAGATCCACCTTCTCACATTTAGGTACTAGATCATATGTGCTATTTTGAACTTCGAAATTTGTCCCCAATCATGTAAGAAGAGGTTACCAAGTGCATGGTGTCTTTTCTTTACCAGAGCTGGCCAACTGCGTAGAAAATGTTCGATTGTCTCTCTGGCAGTTTTCCCATTTCTCTCTGGTGAGGATCTAGGCATCGAAACCTGGGTTGAAATGAAGTTTCGATTTATGTGGTCAGTAGAAGGGCTACCATTTTCAGTGCCTAGAGAGCTTAGTATATTGGTATGCTCATAAGTCTTCTCTGCCCAGCGGACCGCTTCTCGTAACCTCAGGACCGTGCAGGATGCCTGCTGCTAGATGTACAGATCTGGTGCAACAGACCTAGAACCGAGTTCATTGCTTCCGTAGGGTTTGTGAACAGAGCCTCCGTCGAGAATCATTAGGTACAACTCTTGACGAAGGTTTGCTTATACTGGCCCTCTTTGCCCTATCTTCGATGTTGTGCCTCCAGTTCAGCTTTGGATCTGGAATAAGACCCAAGTACTTAGCTGATGGGGATAGGGTTAGTCCTAGACCATTAATTGTAAGCAGACTTAAGTCAGGGATTTTAGTTCTATTGCTGAAAGGCATCAGTTATGTCTTTTCCGGTTTAACGGATAGCCCATATTGCTTGGACCCCTCTAATCTTTTCAAGACTCATCTCCATAAACTCGCTGATTTTGGGGATAAACTTTCCAGATATTAGGATCACCACATATCGCCCGCATAGGCGACTCCATTTGTCTTGTCGTTTTTTTAATTTTTTTTAGAATCTTAATCATAGCCTTTACGCCATAACAAGACGAAAGGACTTCTTCCCTAGGTTGGCACGGCACGTCAACTTTACCACTATACTGTTGCCTAAAATGACGTGGAAGATTCTAATTTTCAGCTTGCCGGATCCTCGGCCTCGACTAAAATCAATGTGGATGTCGAATTACACAATGGCCAAATGGATAGCCTCGGTGCTGACATACCATCAATTATTTAAAAAGAAATTAATACATCTTATCCTGTCTTTCACTCTCGCCCTACAACAGATGTAGCCTACATACACATCTTTTTGAAAAGGATTTGATAAATTAATCCATAAATCCTTCTTAAACCATATTCCACAGGCACAGCAACAGGAATGCATCGCTGATGGCAATAATTGGAAAATGAATGATGTGCGGATAAGAGTCTTTGCAAAACCACTTGTGTACCGTGATAAATGTTGGCAAAGCGTAGAATTCAAGGACTTTTCAAAGATTATCCCAATGATATATTGTAGTATAGCTTTTGTACTCGGATAAATCTTCAAAAAGGTTATCACCTGGATTTTTTTTGCCAATTAGTGCAGGATTATTTATTATAGATTCTGTACATACAAGCATGTATTTATTTGTTGTTCAATAATGGTTTGTTTGAATTTATTTCAAAATGGAACTGCTTTATAAATCTTTTCATAAGGTAACCAAAAAACGATGTGACCGTAAGTACCGCACTAAAAGAAATAAAGAAGGAAAGAAGTTCTCTACAAAGTCATCAGAGAATTCGGTACCCACAATGTGACTAGTCAAGTAAAAACATCTGGAATACTCCTAAGAACAATCCACATCTATAATAGACTGCTATTATTAAGCATTAGAGAAAACCATTCAAGATTTGGGTGTGAGAGTTACATATTTTAAAACCCCACCCAAAGAGTGGCTTACGCAGATTTCGCAGACATTATTTGAGGATCAAGGGCCTACATTATGAGAATGCCTTTCACCCAGATTAAGTTGGTCAAGTCTCTTCAAATACAAGGATCGGACTATAACATCCAAACCGTTGCTGTATAAGACCCAGATCCGAAATTTGGATGCTTACCAAAGAGCACTTTGATCATCGTTCGAAATGAATGTCCATCGGAGAATTTTAGCCCCTTATAAGAGGAACGACGATTCCGGGGAATCTACAATGTTGATATGTGGGATCTGGTGAGCAGGAAGGTGGAAAATGAACCTGCTCTCTCGAAAAGTCTTTATGATAGGGTTTTATGGGATGCGACAGCAACGTAGACCAGACCTCCGCTGGAAGGAAAACAACAAACATTGAAGATACATGACGTCCATAATTTGGTTTTAGCCGATAAAAGAGTGAAAGTACTGAAGTCAGCAGAGACCACAGGCATCTCAACTGAAGCGTGGTCAAAAACCTTACTATGGTAAATCACGTGGTTATGCTGCGCCACTTCACTTAACTATGCAAGTTTATGTTTAACCACGGAGGATTTTGAACGCACCATAGTTAACTACGAGTTAAAGCAGAAGAAGATTACCATTTGCCATAAAATAGTCTGCACTATTTGGTTCAATTATTTCGTATGTGTCCTCCATTTTCACAAATTATTTATTTACAATAATCTTCCAAAACTCACTTTGATTTGTTCATGTGTTTAATATTAAAAGAACTGTCAGAGAGTTTTTCTTCTTCTTCTTCTTCTTCTTAACCATCGCTAACCTTGCCCCCAAGCAGAGTTACAACTTAACTACACCATGGCCAACCACGGGAGTTTTTGAACCTCAAAAAGTTATGTTTGTAGTTAAGCTCTGTAGTTAACCACGAAGTTTTTAAACGACAAAAATTTACTATAGTTAACCATAGTAAGGATTTTGAACTCGCTCATGATAGGTTTCACTTTATTCTATGTAATAATAAATTGATATAAAAAGGGTCGCGCAAGTTAGATAAAGCATTTATTCAATCCAGAGGGCAGAGGAACGATGGAATAAGAACATCTGTCGAGAATATGTCAGTTTTTAAAAGGAATTGTCAAAAGTTTGCGTAGTTTCGAGATAATGAACGGAATTCGGTTACATCAATATACCCTAGTTAAGTAGGTGGAAAAGATCTCACTTTTAGTTCAAATAAGCCAGTACTAGTATAAGAACAAAATAAATTATCCAACATTTAACCTATTTATCAGGTCTATGTAAGTAAATAGTATTCCCAGACTACCATCAGTTTCTGTTGAGGGCCATTTAAGTCATAATGGGAAAGCGAAAAACATTGATGCTACGTAAAATCGAACCACAGACCTCTGAGATGGTAGTCAGGCGCTTCACCCTCGAGGTACGAATGTTGTTAATTAGTCGTGATTACAAATTTTAATAAATCAATATTGACTGATAATCATTTTAATATTAGTAAAAAAGAAAGTGTAATAACCTATAATAATTATCGAAATTTATTTTTGTAAAATTTAGATAAAATTAGGATAAGAAACGCATCGAAAAACTTTCAAGAAGACAAGAATTGCGTCGAGTAGTAAAGAAAAATAATTTCAATCTCTTTTAAACTACTATCAATGGACACCTTTCCATAGAATATTTTTAATTGCATTTGTAATAAATTGTTTCTAAAATTATAAAAAAAAAATTTACTTACAAATTAGTTTTTAACACTGTAAATGTGAAAGTTAGTTGTGATTTGTTCTGTTAGAGTGAGCAATCCGCTGCTGCACAAGCATGAAACTGTGCGTGAAATATTTTGTTAGTAATTGCCGGAATAAAAATACAAAAGTGTTTAATTTATCAATTAATTGTTAATCAAAAAAAATCCTCTACTCTACTCCATCCAATATAAACACAACCGCCATGATATAGTGTAAGTGTATCACTTCATGTGTTTTATTTATTTTAGCACTAAAAAGCTGAGCGTCCATTTATCTATAAAAGTTTGAAAATAATAAATAATACTGTCTAAATAAATGCTTTTACATAAATTTTATTTAGAATTGTTTTTTTTTCAATAATAATTCATTTTGAAGAAGCAAAAAAATGGAGAGAAAATAAAAGGTAAAAATTATGCACCTTCCTGAATCCCCTGGGGACCAGGCGCACGATTTGCTGAAAAGAATATGTGCGTGCGATAGTGTACGTCCTCAGACATCTGAAAGCCCCCCATCCCGTCCCTAGACCTCTTCCCTTGCGATCGAGCAGCCTTGCTGACTAATTTACCACCGCCGCCGCCGCCGCCACCAGATTTTCCGCCTTCATGAAAGTTTTTCCGAAACATCAAATTCATTTTGGAAGATTTATCTAATTGGTAAAAAAGGCTCACAGTATGAGACCGGGGGTGTCTAACCAGATGGGAGAATTGTGTCGTGGGGTGGATATAGGGATGTTTTTGTGCCGTACGTCGATTGCCGGATTATCTAGAAATTTATCACCCCCCCCTAAGTTTTTCCCTCTTAAGTCATCATTTGGTGTAAAATTGCCGGAAGCTATTCTTATTTTTTGGTCGTTGGCGTAGAAAATTTATGTTTTGTCCCTAATAAAATGTTAATTCTGTCCTGATTAGTTCTGTAGTCCGGGTGGAAATTAGGTTCTGTTGGGAAAATTTTAAACGAAAATTACTTTTTAATTTGTGCAGTTTTTATTGATTTTTAAAGGTATACCAACCTAAGCAGACTAGAGTATCAATGTATTTGTGGCAACAGAGCTTTAATAATACGGAAAAAATTAAGCGAGCAGCCCCGCCGACTCATGTGGGTCCCATGTGGACTGCCCTGTAAGGCCCACAAGAGTAGTGCTGTGTCGTTCGCGAATGATCCGTTCGTACTGAACGGAACAGTGTACTGAGCCAAATGAACTGGTTCACTAAGTAGTACATGTTCCGTTCACTCGTTCAATGGTACTGCACTGGTTCAGTGATACTGAACTGTGTTATGAACCATGAACGAAGAACCAAATGTACGGGTCTCTAATGAAATGACCTGAACTTTTGAATGATCTGAAAAAAGAGCGAATGAATGAATCACAATGAATACATAAGGGGTGCGATATATTTCTCAGAGAACTTGTTTTGCTGGTATTGACGATATGTAAGATGTGAGTTGCAATTTCCCTCTAAGCAATTCCAATTGGAAATAGACATTTTGAAATAGATGAGAGTTAAAAAGTTTTATGAAGAACATTTAAGACTTAGGAAGAGTTCTAATTAGAATTTCACTTGTATTATTCGAGTGTAGGAGGATTATTTATAAAATGTAACGGAAAAGAGATTTTAAGAGGAGATTGTTTTTAATTTATTTGAATAGAATATAGTATATCTTAAGGGGAGTGAATTAGTTCGAACTGGAAGTTTGATTTTATTAGGAAATTCATTAATTCTTATCAGTAGCAAATTTTTTCAAACGTAGTCTAGTTTGTCTAGTTTTGTATTGAACTGTATGTGTGTTTGTAATTGTATTTAAGAGCAATCCATGTTTTGAAGTTTTCACCGAATTTACGACAAATGAGCCAAATGAACCGAATGAACGGATCTTTTGAATGGTTCTTTTTAGTGAGCGGAACCAAACGAACCAGTTCACTGAAAAGAGCCATTTCGCCCACCACTACACAAGAGGCACCTAACGCCTTGCCCAATCCCGAGTTTAAAATAGAAGCCAAAAAATTGAGAATTTCGGCGCGGGTATGCAATTAATAACTGCGGCAGTGTCGAAAGCTTTATAGTTTTAAACTTGAGTGTCGTTCCAAGCGGTACCCCAACTAAGTACTAATCACGTCCAATGCTGCTTGACCTATGCAATCGAACGAGAACCGGTCTATTGAGTATTCTAAATGACGACTTTCACGGCTACCCACATAATTGCCTTGCAAGGAAACAGCAAAAACTAAAGCTTTGTATTAGCAAAACTAAAACTTAAACTTGAAGTTTTTTAAAAAGCTTTCCGAATACGTAAGGCAGATGTTGGGATTGTCCCATTTCATTTGTAATAAGGTTTACCTCATGGGGCCCGTATGAAAAACCAATAGGGACTCACTTTCACTTCATTATCGCAGATTTTTCGTTGTGTGGTGCTCATGAGAAATCTAATCCGAAAGTCCTCTTTTGTCATGCCCCTTATGTGCCACATGGGATATTCATAGGGAGCCTACGGGGAAATCCCTCTTTCGGCAAGACCCCGCAAGTAAAAATGAAACTAGCCCGCAGCTAGCCTGCATCAGGTACGCACTAGCACGCACGGCGCCACAGCTAGCGCATAGCGAACAAATGCGGACGGCAAATTTTTACTCGGGCCTCATTTGCCTCATGGAGCCCACACGATGCATTAGGCATAGATTATGGAAGCGCTTCCAAGAGCATTTTCTATTCAAAACAGTCAAACACTCCTTTACAGGTTTGGACTTGCAGTAGCGATCAAGGACTTGTACCCATTCATTTCGCTAATGGGACAATGCGGCGGTAGCGACAAAAAGGTGTTGCTCCCTACCATATGTAATTATACCTTTATGCAGGATAGAATACTTTGCCATACGACAAAATCGATTGCACATTTCCTCAAAAAAGAAAATTTAGTCGTGCATCCTTGGCCTGGAAATTTTCCGGACTTAAACCCAAGTGAGAATTTCTGGACTAATTTAAAATCAAAGGTCTATAATAGAGCTAATCCAAATGTCAATGTCCGTAAAGAAAATATTGGATTTGGAAACACGATGAGGAATTAAGAGCTGCAATAACTTCATGTATTTTTGAAATGCTGGAGAACTATTATCAAGAGATATGTGTGTGAGTTCCACTTTTGTTTCTGCTAACAAAAAAAAGAGAAATTAAAAAATATACCATCCCTTCTTTAAAATTACCATTTATAGTAGCTTTTTCAAAGCGCTTTAATTCATTGGTCAGGAATTGTAAAAGAAACCAAGAGTCCTTAGAGTATTAACCTAACAATCTACAGAGCTTCGCACCATCCATATTTTGGGTAGAACCGTAAAATATTCAGGAGCTGAACTTAGGCTACTTATTAACATTAACAAAGCTCTATTTGTATTTCAAACTTTCTTAGACTTTAATCCTGCGAACAAACGGTTGTTTCTCTTGTCGTAGTACACTTGCAAAGGATGTGAGTTGAGTAGGTATTGGGGCTCTTGCTCCTGGGAACCTAAAAACCGGTTTTGGAAAGAGCCCCAATACCTACTGATGTGTTCTGTGGTTTCTGTTTTGCCATGATCTTCAGGTGATATATCTGACAGGAGCAAGTTCTAAGATAAAGTTCAGATTAGTCGGCGTTACTAGATTTTGTTCGAGCAGGGCAATGAAGTTCTTGCCTTGTTTCATACCTGATACATAAGTGCAGTACTGAAGAAAGCCCTTTTGCCTCATATCTGAAGAGTTTCGTGATAGTACTGGATATCCACGGAACGGATACACAAGGTTCAGGCACCTTTCTGCCTGGTCATTTCCATCGAAGAAATGGAAGCAATTGTTTATAAGCCTTGATTTCTCTATACATAAACTAATGAATTTAAGGGCTATTTGACTGCCTGGCATTAGAAATGGAAATTAGATGACTATGTCGTTTCCCTTAAGACATTGGCGGAATCAGGTCTTTATAGCATATATGTAGCTCCGCCTGAATTATTAAAGAGGATTTCCCTAGAGCTACTGCCAACCTGCATCTAGATCTATATAAACACCACCTTTGCCTGTTCCTCGTTCGATTTAAGATCTACGTGTGCAATCCTGTTTGCGGGTTAAATTCGTTCGAGTTCCACTTTTCACGGTCCTTGATCGAGACCTTGGATTGACAATCGAAGTGGTACAAATGCCACAAGACATGGACACTGCTGCCGCTTTCTTTATTTCTAAGTGTTATAGAGGCATACTCAGTTTTCCAGTAGATAAGATAAGCGAACCTATTGCGATATAGTTAACGTGAAGAGACTAAAGCTTGGTAGGACTCAGGAGGCAGAACATCAAGCATCAAATCTTCTGTGGTAGGATTTATAGAATGTGAAAGAGAAGTAGTTCAAGCCTTCAATGGGAGGATAACGTAAATCATTACGCCCAGAGCCTAAGGATGCTAAGCTATATAACATCTGCTCGGAATCTAGAGGAGTGGAGGAAGCATTTCTGAGAAGCTAGGACGGACCCCGCTTGTAGAAATAAATTGGTAGGCATTGGTTTGCTGTTTTGACATGTGTTGAGTTAGTGTAATAAAATTAGAAAAGCATTACTAACTTTACAAGTTCGACCGTGCTAAAGATATTTTTGAAAGAGAAAGGTCGTCAATTCAAACAATTTCAGGATGACCTGAGAATATGGACTGTGCGATATTGACTTCGTTGATCAAATTGAAGCCGGATTCATCGCTTTGATTTCGTGTAAAGGAAAGACTTGTGAAGGAATGACAACTAGTCGAGAAAAAGTGGCAAGGTAAAGGATATTGACGTTAAGTGGGTGGGACTCGAACCTACAATCTCCGGAAAGGACCCCGGAAGGGAGAAAACGGAATCAAAAAATTGGTAATAAGATGGTAAACAACTGTGTTAATGGATTGATTTGCTATTACAGTTGCTGCCGGTCACATTATGTTTAAATTTAATTTTTATGTTAATTCAGGAAAATAATATTAATGTATTGAAGTGAAATTAGTGTAAAGTCATTGCATGCTAAAATATCCTTCAAGTTCTTAAATAATTTCCAATGTTTGTCTATTTTCACGTGATCGATAATAAAAAGGCAAATGTAATTATATGTGAAAAAAATTAGACAATGACCTACATTGAGGAAACGAAGCCTTATGAGAATACTAAATTCGACACGAAAGGATTAGGTATCATTAAAACCTGATTTTCTCTGACATTTAACTTTTTAATGCCACGACATTGAGGCTATTTCCGATGACACAAAGTAAATATCTCGTGCAATGAAGAGAATATAGGGTAATGAGTCAGGGTCTGCACGTAAATGATTTATGAATGGAATATTCGCATTTATGAGAGACACACAAAAGCTCACTTTTTAATATTTTTGCCCGTGTTGTCGGTTTAAAAAAATAAAAGGTAGTCGCGGTGCCCATCGTCCTTGGAAATTGTCCCTTGATGTACACAACATGCAACTTGGATAGAAATTATCGCTTGACACGAATATGCCCAGGAAGGCTCGCGACCAGCGAGAAACCTTTTTCAGATAAGTCCAATTCCCGTTGTGACAATAAAGGTGCTTAATTGACTTTACGAGATATTACAGACGCTAAAAAAATTATGTCCTGGTCGTTGCGGATATTGTTGTACTTTTTTTTATTCTCATTTTACAGCCTAATTTATTTGTTAAACAAGCCCAGGACTTTTTACATGTGTCTTACGTTTTTCCTCCAGGCGATAAAAGTGCTTGTTATGTAGTGCTGTCGTTTCGGCTCGTTAATGTTTATCGCCTTGAAATAATGGGCATTGGCGTAACCTTTTTCTTGGTTTTCGCGATAGAAATTGCAATTTATTGGCAATAAGGCTAGGGTGAACAATTTAATAATTGTTTTAAATTTCAGTGAATTTCAGTCGAGCATAAAGTAAATTATGAATATTTTTGGTGAATGGCGAAACAATAAAGATCAAAAATACTTGGCACAGTAATAAGGGCTGTAGGTACAAGATGCTTGTTGTGAAGAAAATTGCTTTAACGATTGTTTCATTTGAGTACATCTAGTTAAACTTTACCAAATTGCGATATTATTTAAAATTACCAATTCAATATTTTCGAGTATTACATTGAGTCCAACAGAGATTTGTGTGTTACACTTAATTTCAAAGTGATTTACAAATGATGGTGTTATAGACCGGGAGTTGAGCGGCCAAAAAATGCAACTGTTTTAGAAAAGCGGAAATTTTGGTATTATGTAGTAATAAGGGTGTACAGCAATAGCCCGTCGTCAGTCAGCTGGTTTCCCTAACATTTGGCGTGCGCGTGGCTTCAAAGTTGTCAAAGAAGCAAGAATGCTTTATAATATCAGAAAATTGCTTTGTGAATACTAAAATAACTGAAAAATGACGTGGATATGGTCAGTCTTCAAAATTTGTAACGGGACGCGTCAGCAGCGGGTCAGCAACGGGTCAGCGACGCGTCGGCAGCGCGTCAAACACAAAAAATTTAGTTGATGAAACTGTTTTATAAAATGTAAAATTTGGTCTACAAGTAGTTTATTTGATTTTTAATAATATTAATTAATAATACCAATATCCCCGACTATTATAAGCACTTGTTTGCATTGGTCTAAATTGAAGACAACCTCAAATCAGTATATGTATGTAATTTGGTCGAAGGTTGAACAACATATTTTTAAGTGAATTAAATATTGAGATTGAATTGCAGTGCATTGACTGAGATTTTTAGCAACAAAACATTATTTTCGGGAAGCGAAACTTTTTTGTTTCCAAATGAAGTTCGGCAGTTGAAATTCTTCGTCTAACATTCAAAACGTATAAAAATTCTATTGTTGTCAATTTACTGTTTGCCGAGGTAGTTTTATTTGCCTTGTGATTTGTTACATATTAGTCGTACTGTAATGCGGTTGGTTTTGTCTCCTATTTTACGTATACGGCTGCTCCGTACACCCATTCGGAAGCGTCTACAAAAATGTGAAATTGGTAGGATTTTGTTGTTCTGTGGCTAAAGATGTGACGTTCAAACTTGATGTTATTTAATGCAGCTAGTCCATCACTGCAGTTTATCCAGTAAGTGCACATTGTGGGAGCGCAACATCCCCAAGAGGTTTTATAGACCAAAGCCTCTGCAGGAATAGCTTTGAGAGTACGATTACTGGCTCCATTATTTTTAACCGGTCAAAGAAGTGAGCGATGTCAGAGTAAGCGGCTCTCTTCGTTATTCCATCATGTTTTAATGGAAAATTGATCGGATTTCCACTTTCTTCTTTCTTAATGTTAATCCTGCTGACTTAAGGATCACTTGTATTTGCGCTTGAATTTCAACAGCAATTCCAATGCTATCTGAACCAGTGAGGATATGGCCAACAAAGAAGTTGTGTCTTTGCACTTCTGCTCCTAGTGGGTGCTGGTGCTTGGTCTCATCTGCTAACCTTTGTAAGAATGCCAGGTATGAGACACTATTGTTGTGCCGTATATGACAGTAGTCAATTGGAATCATTTGACTCGTGGTTCTGGGTCACTTCTCCACCAAATCAATTGATATCGCCGATATTCTTCGTTCAATTGTTTTGGCAATAAATTTTTTCGATATCTACATTGAACATTCGAAATCTTAGTAGATGGGAGAAGACGTCGAAGTATGCCTTTCTATTTTACTGAAGTTAATTTTCTTCCTATGTCCGAGTTGCATTTCTGAAACATGATGTCCTTTGACCTAACGGGCGAAGTCCGGCCACCCTATAACGTTAGCCTTTCTGTTAGTTGTCCAGTCGACAAAAGCTTTACATCTTTGCTCTGCTGTGGTAAAGTTGGTCTGCTCAGTCCGAGTTTCTAATCACCAAAATTTTTAATTTGTTTCCAATGCCACGTCTTTACTACATACACTGTACACAGCTGAGTTTTCGATGCCTTGTTGGAATCTACCAGCTACAGGCCATCCAAAAACTGTGCTTTGAAGCAACCGTAGATTGATCTGTCTCGGTTGTTTCAATGTACAACTTCCTCGACGTTCTAGGCAGGAACGGTTTGGTTTTCTGAGATTCGGATGGTTCTAGAGATTCTCATATCCTTTATTTTCCTTTTTCGATTTGATTCAAAAGCAATAAATTTCACAAACATACTGCGATATGAGTTCGCGATCAGGTCACCTGCGTAGGGTAGGTATTATCTGGCATAGCATGTTAAAGAGGCTGTGACCATTTTCTAGAAATCGTATGATAGTAGATCATTTTGTATAAGGAGCTACTAACTTCTTCTGATGGTAAATTTGAAAATTTATCCAAACTCATTGATTGGTTTATCTTCAAATTCGGTTTTCAAATTAACTTGATCAAAAACAGTTGAAAGAATGGTGTAAAACACAAATAAGCATCTCGTGTCATATTATCTACCACATTTCATCTCCCAATATTAGGGGTGTTTATCTGTTAATCTGTTTCAGCACAGAACAGAACAGCTTCCATACAAAAGTCTTGTCCCCGATAATTATCAAGAACACTATCCAGCACAAGGGGAAATTTTAAATTTCCCTTTTCTCACATACGTTTTTTAACTTGACAGTTGACAAATAAAATAAAATGTTTTGTTTACTGAATGAAAAACGAGAAAAATTAATGGAGAGATAAATAAGACTGATGTTTATGCAATATTAGAAGAAATTAAAATGCCCAAAGCCGTAATTTATGTAAATAAAAATGAAAATTTCCCTTGCCGTTTTTTTTAATGTTCCAGGACAGAACAGAATAGAACAGATTAAAAAAACACGGCAAATATTTAACAAAAACACTATTTCGAATAATTATTGCCCCCACTTAGGCGCCCTCAAATATCATTTACGAAGCGTTAAGCAAAAATAACATAAAAACATAATTGCAAGGGCGGACAATATACCAGCAATACTCAATATTTCAGTGGAATACTTGAAAGCACACAGACCGACGACCATCTTATTAGGCGATGAAAGGATGCTTGAGTCGAAATTTATATCGACTTTTATGCTCTTCACACATAAAGCATATATCATAGAAAAGTTACACATTTCCCACTCACGTTTCCCTCTTCATATCCTTTCCATTTATGCCTGATATACAAGATAACGAAGGAGTGTGGGGAATCCGTCCTGAAGAAGTTTTATGACGTAATAAAAAATCTGCAAAGAAGCTATCTAAAATTGTATAACGTGTGTCATAGGTTTGAACTGTGTGGAATTATATGCAGGGTTGACGTGTTATAAATTTTACGTTCGTAACTGGAACTTCGGTGAACTTCACAACTCACGTCTTCAACAAATCCATGCAAACAGAATGAGATGTCTTCACGGATTTATTTACCGGCGTTGTGACTATTCCTTATTCTTATACTCAAAAGGATATGTGGAGGTGATACTCATGGGGGTGTAAACGTCTCTTGGGTTGATCTTAATGTTCGTAGTTTTCTACTTGTTTTTCTTAAAGGATATAAAAATTTTGAAAGTCTGCTACGATACGATCTGATAAAAAACTAATTTTAAAGGAAAAGGAAGTCAATTTGTTTTTAGTTTTAGGAATTTTGGTGGAAGTCTAGTTAGAGGTAAGGAACTGGATTATCCATTTTATCAGATAAGCGTCAGCCAGATAGACTGCCGCCAGTTAGAATTTTATTGAGTATTTAGATATGGAAGCAATTGTAAAAATCTATAAGTTATAATTTGCGATACTTTTATGGTTATATTAATTTATGATTGATTACGATTTGTGATGACACATTCGCGATAAAAATAAAAGAAAAGTCGTTTGGTTTTATTGGAAATTTTACGCTCAACAATTTCATAACCAAAATAAAATTTGTATGCCAGTAAATATTCTAGAAAATCCGATGTGTATAATCAGCAGAGCGGAAGACATCCTTGGAATTATTATTTTTCATACTTTATAAAGTCAACCATTCGAAATATACATTGGAATTTCGTTGATATATTTAGGTCCGTTTGGCAAATATTTAACGTGTTCTGAAAGAACTTAACAGATAGTAGAAGGGTGAAAAATTATTGGTTTGACGCAGTTTTCAGGAGACTTATCGCAGATATGCGTGAATCCAGACCAACAAGAGCAAAATAAGAAGCATGTAGAGTAAAAAGACTTGTCGCAGATGAATTGCGCAGGAAAAAGAAAAGAGAAATATTTAACAGACAAACCCAGTACGACCCTATGCAAGGATAATAATGGTGGCTTTATTGCCCGCAAGCCACAGTAGAAGGATAATAAGTGCGTGAGAAATGCACCGTAAGCAAGTTGCTCAGGTGTGTTGGCACCTCGATATTCTAAGTACCACAGACTTACAATTTGGTGACGTAATAATTTGGAAATGTTTCAAAAAGTACAAATTTTAAAAGCTCTGCAAAAATATAACTTCATCCAACTCATCTCCTCTTAAAATTGACAAAATTACTTTGCGATATTTTATTTAAAAAATCTATCAACCTTTCCATACAGCACAATCGATACATGAAATAAAGTAACACCGAATTCAAATGGGGTTGAGTTCATTTACCCAATTTTTTACTCAGATGAAACTAATCCATCACTTGCCGTATGATCCAAAGTTATGTAAATTTTCCTACGATAAAAATCGATTGAACAATACTCTGTTGAAGAAAAAAGGTTTAAGTTAAATTTGTTTGAATTTGTTGGGTTAAAAATTGGTGAAATTTGTTTAAAAAGTTGTGGACCCAAGATTTTGAATATATTTGCTATTGTCATAGTTTAAATTAAAGTAGGTCAAAGTTAACAGTTTTCATCTAAAAAGTATTGATTGTGCTATGTCGACAAATGTTTTGTATATAATGTTGCAAAATATACATAGTGGTTTCGTAAAATAATAAATATCGCTAAGACAGAAAAGAAAATTATAAAGTACATCAGCTATCAATGAAGAAGTTCAATGTTATACAAATCCTGAATGAATTTCTATAGAAGTGGATTCAAGTAGACCAAAGAATCTAAAAATTCAATGGACAGCTTTCTTCGATGGTAGAGTAGTAGTAACAGTATACAGAAATTTTGCTTTAGGGCAATAGTGGAAAACGAAAAGTAGATAGTGTACATAAACGTGGTTTAAAAATAGCCATTCCAACCGATTCAAGTGTGAAGCAGCAAAATTTGATGCAGGGCATTTCCGTACTCGTATAACATCTTCGAATTTAAATTAATGAACTCAACATGTAACACGCGCAATCTTCAGACCCAGCTTATTACTAGACAAATGCACTATGGCCAGAACGGCATTTTTCCTAAGTTTGATTTTTCCACCAAAAAAGTTTAATTTTACTCACTTTTTGTCGTGTCACTCGTCTATGATAATACCACATTAAAAGTGACGTGACAAAAAATGTGATGTGAGCAAAAAAAGTGAGGTGACTATAAGAATAGAGGCCAACGTAAGAATTATCTGAAGAGATGAACATATGTACATATCTTTTTTGTGCCCAATATAACTGATATTTCAGGCACTGTAGGACTGGTTCCGAAAGAACCCATTAACTAAACTAGTTGGGTGGGATGTGGCTTTTGACCCTTTCGGTCCACAAGATTAACTTCCCAGTATTGGTTCAAACAAAAAAACGACTCGAACGATTTTTATGAAAATCTTTTCAGATCATACTTCCTTTAACACGCTTTGAACGGCATCTTAACGAAGTCGGTATCTTTTTTGGTTCGCGCGAAATCGTGCTGGTACAAAAATCACTTACGTCGTTCAAACAAAAAAACGGCTCGATCGATTTTTATGAAAATCTTTTCAATTCATATGTCCTTTAATACGCTTCGAACGGCACCTTAACGAAGTCGATATCTTTTTTGGTTCGCGCGAAATCGTGCTGGTACAAAAATCACTTAAATCGTTCAAACAAAAAAACGGCTCGACCAATTTTTATGAAAATCTTTTCAGATCATATTTCCTTGAACACGCTTCGAACGGCACCTGAACGAAGTCGATATCTTTTTCGGTTCGCGCGAAATCGTGCAGGAAAAAATGACCACATACGCCACACACACATTTTCTTCTCAAAATTTTGCTTAAAATGCTATTGGGACCTTGAAACCTGTAAATACATTGAAAATTTCGAATCCGATTTTCGGACCGATTACAATAACTTCCTACTGGGAAGTTAAAAAAACAAACATTGAAAATGAGTTTCAACAGGTCCCAACTTTATCAAATTGATCATACCTGGCGATCTGACGTGAGCGTAGAAGTATGACACCCAATCATCCTAACAATTTTCAGAATAGGGCTTCAAAAACGAGCCTAAACTAGCCAAAAACACGTCCAATTGACTCCAAACTCACGGTCATGCTGACAGTGAAAAAAATACTACTTGAACATCTTGAAGCGTTTGCATCAGTATACATATTAGCCGAAAGTAGCCAGATTTGTGGAAGAAAAATTCATATATTTTGCATTATACGATAATTCACCATAACACATGTAGAAATGAGCCAAACTTACACGAGGCAGTACATTTGTCCCATACACGATGGTAAATTGTACTGAGGCGTCAATTTTTTTAAGTGTCGCGTTCTTACTGTTATATGAGCGCGTATCGAGATAAATGAAGCGAGGTGTGATTGTAAACTACGTAGTGGAGAGACATTTCTTACTTCTTTTGCGACAGTAAAATATCCAATTTAAACTGAGCCGTGGTGAGGTTGTAAATATGAACGAGCGAGTGAAATTTTGTACTGAAGAGACTTTTCTTACCCTTTTTGAAGAAGTGAAATTTCCAACATGAAATGAGATGAAGTTTGCTTGTAAATACGTACTGGAGAGACATTTCTTACTTCTTTGGCGGTAGAAAAATTTCCAACTTGAAATTACGCAACTTGAAATTACGCAATATAAATATACATTGTGGAGGCATAGATTTCTTACTTACTCTAAGGTAGTTTAATGCTTATTAGAATTGAACTCGTAAAAAAGCTCTTCATTGGTATTTATTTTCTTTCTTTTTTTAATTGTTATTTTGGCATTACAATAGCACCTCGGCTCATTTTAAGTATGACATTGTACTGGCTCAAAAGAAAAAAGAGGCACCTCTTACAAACTCATTTTATAATCGTGTCCTACTCAACACTAAGCACATGTCATCGACCATACAAAAAATTGTCACTTCGAAGAAGATGTTTCGAGTCAATTAAGACATTGAAAGAAAGTTTCCTAAAAAAGTGGAAGGCCATATCTAAATTAGCTTAGTTTTTAAATCGCCAGAAACAAAATACCTTTAAGAAAAAAAGTATTTAAAAATATTAGATTTTCAGGAAATTGATGGTGGCCTTGAAAATTCTTCCGGACAACGTTTTAGCAAATAACAATAAATTTCATTTACTGATGATTTGCACGATCTTTCTGGCAACTCCCATTGGATTTCGTTTCCGTTCGAGTCAACCAATAACATTAAAACTGATTTTTCGATATAATTTAATAATGTTTGTTCTATAAAATAATGTTTGCGGACATGTTAGAAGCTCATTTTCATCTACGAAAAAAATTATAAATCAAATTACCTAAAAAACCAAGACACTTTATCATTGTTAAACACTCCTCATAAACATCCCTGACATGGATAAATTTCCTGCTCAAATATACCCTTTTATGTGATAAAATAGCAATCAGTTCAATTTTGGGGAATAAATAAACGATAAAATACAATCTTTGTAATAATCGTGAGAAAAGGCACCCCCAAAACTCTCTACAAACACGTTCACGTATTAAATTTTATTGGCCTATAACCAAAGTTTTATTATGCCTCCGCCTACGCTCCACTTTGGGCTTAACCAGCTACAAAACTGTTAGCACACGGAATCGGAATCCGCCACGATATCAACAGTTTCCGGTTTCCGGCAACACAGATCCCAATCGGGAATCTGAAAAGGGAATCTTTGCCAATAAATCTTGAACTGTTTTAAATCCGAAACTGTCGCATGTTGTAATTGCGGCCGGAGGTCATTATTTTGCACCCTGGACAGCTTAAGACCTGATCCTGCTGAGAATCCATTCGATATACTGCAATTTTGAAAATGCATTCACAACTTTTATTGTATTAAGAATTTCGCAAAAAAATGTTAAGGAGTCACAGAAGCGGTGGGGTGGAAGACATGATAGTTTAATATACACATAAATGGCACGGAGAAAGGGGAGCACAGCACGGCACGACGGTCTCATCCCGCAAAGTAATTTAATGCCCTCGAAAGCCGGCTATAATGGATAAGATTTACGGCAGTCCCACATCTGATGTATTAAGCTGTGACTGGGGGGTGGAACGTACGGAGGAGATTTGCATTCGGAGATCTGCGCCCAAGAGCAAAACCAAGCAGTCTGGCAGCGAACTACTACATAACGACGTCCATATATACTTTCAGAAACTTTTAATACGGAGCAGAAGGAAACCCCAAAAACGCTCTTCGGTATTCACTGCACCATCATCCCTACACCCGCACCTGCTAGTGCTCAAACTCAGGGTAGAACGCTCGGATTATCCGAAGGTCCTGTCTTTGGGGCCGCCCCGGGTTGAAAGCCGCCCAGCAGCGTTCGCGGTTTGATAAATTAAAGAAAACTTCGGCAATCGACGTGCACAAAACGGATTCGCATTATTAATGGCTTCACTGGGATTCTTCGTACAGGGCTTATTATTCACTTAGAAAATTATATAAAGCTATATTTTTTCTTGCTACACTAGTGTAAAGAGCACAGCCGTTTTTTTTATTGATTCACTTTTTTTTGGTTTTAGTTTATTTCTTTCTGTTGGTCCTTTTTTCGGTCAGAGACTCAATTTTGAAAGTGAGTTTTTACACGTGGCTACAATACTGAAAAGTCGCGAAACACTGAAACGTTGGAGAACGGTGAGAGCTTTTTTCGTTTTAAGATGTTACCGCGGTCAAGATTTTCATGATGTGCCATCATCACATGTATACACGACCAGAATGTCAGAGATCTCGCACAAGTGGCTATTTTCACTTTGTCAACTTACAGTCTGCGGATTTTTTATGCTGATAGTATTTTTTATCTTTTTGGATTTGAACAATGGAATTCAGGTGGAACACGCTTCAATTTGAAATTTCGTGAAAATTGTCACATTCCTTTAAATACGTAAAATTATTTTTAAAAATTAGTTCTAAATATGCATTGTTAAGTAGTTTTCACGGGTTTTTTTAAGGCAGCTTAATTCCATTGAGGAAGTTCTGCAGAAATCGGAATTAGTGATAGTCAAAAGTGCTACATATGTCTGAACTATACGGTGGATCCATCAAAACTTCTGGGTCATGGAAAAAGGGGGTGGACGGGCGTTGTCGTCATGGAATGGAAGTTAATTATTTGTCTGGCATTCTATCTCTAGTTGTGCCCAAGAAACATTGGTCTGGCTCATAGTGGACGATTCCCATTCAGTCCCACCACACAAACTGCATTATCTTTTTCGACGCCAATCCTTAAATGCTTGTGACGGCTCACTCACTATCCCTTCCTTATAATCTTGCAAGTTTCCAATTCTTGTACGTGACCCATTTTTCACCACCTGTTGTGAGATGTTTCAGAAATGAATCGATTTCACTGCATTTGAGCTGTGCATTGCAGATGTTAATTCGGTCTATCATGCATTTCGTGCTGAAATCATTAGGACCGCATGCATTGAGCTTCTTTTTGTATCCAACTTTGTTTAAATGGTTCAAAACTGTTTTCTAATCTGCTTTGATCCATAGCAATATCGTCACTGCTGACGTGCCTATCTTGCTGGACTTTTTCAAGAATTTCGTCAGCTTTTCCTGTGATTGAGTGATTTCACATCTTTTTGAGTGATTCCACATCAAAATTACCAGAACGAAAGTGAGCGAACTATTTCCTTGTACTCCCGCAACAGATTTGGATAAAGTGCTTTCATCATTTTCACAGCACAAATTTTTTATTGCGTTTGTCGTAATAATATTGCTCGATTTTTTTTTCTTCATTTTCAAAAGCAAACAACTTTCCAAGCACTCTTTATACACTCAAAGTAACACTCGATCTGTCACCTTTCAAACCAGCGTTTAGTGGTTTCGCCGCAATTAGTGGTTCGTGACTTATTTGCAATTGACGCCATCTATCGGGAAAACGCTAGAAACTTTATCTCAGATCTAAACTGCATCCTGAACAAATGGATAATCTTTGTGTGAGGATATATACAATGTTTAGATTGCTTCACATAGTGCACAGGCAAGGAGGTCTCTGTGACAAACTTCTAGCTTCCGAAAAGCGATACCGAAGTGCTTAATTCGGAGACGGAAATGGTTAAAGCATCAATCAAAAAATACATATGCTGCGCAATGATTACATACTTCGAAACCTTTTAATGCAGGGTGGAAAGAATCCCCAAAATGTCGATATCAAGGTTGCCTTCAATTCCGTAAATTGGAGCAAAACAATATATGGTACCGATCATTGCTGAGTGTGTAGTGGAGAGACGACATTACTGGAAATAAAATAATGGACTAAGGACATACTGAGCAGTCGACGGAATTACACAGGAATCCATCCTCTTTTTTCTCCTGTGGATAATAATGCCCAACCAGGTACTGAAACTACTCGTGCAAAGTGGTTAAAAAGTGCGGCTTTAGCACTGGCGGAACAAATTAATAAAAGATGAAAGGAAAAGGAAACGATACACTCGTAAGCGGCCTTCAACACCAATGATCTACTGATGACGGCTGATTATCGACAAAAGATCATCTTTAAATCACATTTTCCCTGGACATGTTGCCTTCATGGCAAATGTATGCAGATTGGGAAACAAAAGGGGTTTTGACAGCAAATAGAACTTCAATCTATAAAAGAATGGCAGACTAGGAGGAATGAGACGCAGAAAGGCCGCTGGACACAAAAAAGCTGATGAGATGGGCCGATATAGTTCACGGCGAAGTAGCGGCCGGCAGTCATTTGCAAGTTAGTTTAAGCTACAACTTTCAATATTTATAAAATATTCCGGGGAAATTAGCATTTTAAGGAGACAAAATTCCAAAATGGCTGAAAATTGGTCCACAGCTTCCTTAGGACTTTTTAAGAAAACAATTTCGGAATCACACAAAAAACATGGCTGCCGGAGATATCACTCAAAAACTGGTTTTTTCGAATTTTTTTTTGATCTGTCAATAAGAAACGTTATTGCCTACAAAAAAGCCCTCATTTTTTCGAAAATCTAACCCTTTCGAAGTTATTCAAGGTCAAAGTTTCCAAAAATCACATTTCGGCCAAAAAATACCGTGAATAATTCGGAAAGGTCAAGGTTTTCGAAAAAATTACAAGAGGGGTATTTTGTACGCAATAATGTTTCGTATTGACTGAACAAAAAAAAATTTCGAAAAAAAGCTTTTGGTGATTTTTTGGCCAAAAAGTGATATCTCCGGCAGCCATGTTTTTTTTTGTGATTCCGAAATTGTTTTCTTAAAAAGTCCTAAGGAAGCTGTGGACCAATTTTCAACCATTTTGGAATTTTGTCTCCTTTCGGGCATTTCCCCGGACTAAGATGACTGTAATCATGCGTTCATGAATAGCCCCTAAGCTATGATATTACTCAGTTTTTGACGGTAGATTGAGAATACAGAGGGTACCCAATTCGGACGTGACGGTTCACAATTGTCTGAGATGTAAGAAGGAAACGGACAACGCGGTGCTCGTTTTTCTGTTTTCCGAGGTTTATCGGTTGCGATATACTGGAGAACTAGGTGTTATCAGAGCATGTATATTTAACAAGGTGTACAAGACGATGGGTGGTCAGTCATTTTCGGTAAGTTCCCTACAGTAAGCTCTATTTTTTTTCTTTTTATGAGAAAGATTAGAGCTCAGGCAAAGCCTTTTGTACTGTCGACAATCTTTTTTTTTCGTATATAGTGCAATGTCGAACAGCAAGCTCTATTCGGAAGATAGTGACGGGAGAGAAAGAGAGAAGTGAAGGAAGGAGCCAGAACGCCCAGAGCGTAGGCTCAGAATCAATACCGGTGGAGAGAACAGTTGCGATATTCCAGGACCGGATCCCGGTTGTAGTGCCATCGAAGAAGAAGAAGTAAAACACGATCGATCGATCATTCAGGTTGGGGTTGGAGAAATCCACCAGGAGGCAAAGGAGCAGCAGCCAGCAGCGCATGTCATATGATCCAGCCCCGCGACATAATCCCGTATGGCAGTATCGCGGGGAGATTCCCCACATAAGCATCAGATGCTTACATTAACTTTTGAAATTTTCCGCGTCTGGATCTTACGTTCCCGCGCTATACAATAACGTCTTATCTATTTGTGAAGCTTGGAAAATTTAATTATAGTGAATGGCGAAAGCGACTACGAATAAAATTTCACTAAATCTCAACAATCTCATGATGATTCCATTTTGATTCCTTATTTTCCTATGTTTCAATGGGTCTCAAATTCTAATGATTGCTCTGTAGTTGTACAGAGCCTCTCATATTGGCGGAATTTCATCGAAGAGAAGTTCCGCTTTGATTTTGTATAAATACATGAAGTTCAGGAACGTTATGCTTTTCCAGTTCTTGTACATCACATTTATTTTTTAATATTTGAAATGATTTCGTTCTTTCATTCATTCGGTAGAAATGTTCTAGAATTTCTGCTTGGAAGTCTTGGTCAAGTTTAAAAAGCCATTTAAGTTTTAGTTGCTCTCATAATGTTTGCCTTCAAAGGATATCTACAGAGAGTTAAGGTCTGGTTGCAATTCCACATTGCCATCGTGCTTCGTGCTAAAGAAATGCCAATTTGGGTGTTTTGGTTTATTATTTTTATTTATCGAATAACACTCAATTGAACAAAAAAAAATTCTATTTGTTTCATATCAACATGAACCTAATTTCATGTTTTTCCCCTTTGCTTCAACAATAATAAGTATTGCTATATTGCAGCTGGGCGAACTGAAATTTTATTTCCGTAATAAATATTTTATTGTTCTCGTTTGATTAGATACATTCGCCACTTAACTTGCCATGAAGTTATAAGAAAACAAACAAAGATTTGTTTATTTATTTTGGAACGACGCCATCGTAATTGATGGAAAGCATGTAACAATGTGTTCTCAAAGACTTTAAAATTTGTCAAGGGCAGCAATTTTTAGTTATTTTTTGAACAGTGGTTTTTTGTTGTAAAAAAACTCTTGAGTACACCTGGTTCTTATGTGTGGTGAGAAGGTATAGCCTCATATATAACCTCATACATATTTTTAAATCAGCCCTCAAGAGTTTCACAGATCAATTGACGGAAGAAATCACAATAGTCTAGCTAAAACGAAACCATTAAAGATTTAATATTATATTGTCTTCTAAAAATTTTATTTTTGCATCGAACTGTAGAATATACCCAATTTCATTTGTTTTTGACATTTTAATAATTCGTATAAATGTTTTCCATTATTAACACATAACAAATAAAAATCTCAACCTCTCCCTTCACTTCATTACCTAACTCACGACATTTGCGACACTTGATGATGCAAAATATTTTGTCCTCCCTTGAAACGTAACATCTCTAATAATAAATCAGACAACGGGCAGACAAATTGGACGTTCGCATATCCTGATCGTAAGAAGCTAGAGATGGTATGGTGTATTCAGTGTTTTTTTTATGCAATACAATTTGCCGTGTGATAATCAATATAAACAGCAACATGTGTTGGTAGAGAGTCAAAAAAATTGAGAGAAAGTTTATTTTTAATTCAGATCTTAAAATTTATACTTTGTAACCCCTACGAGAGGAATGTGATTTGCGAATCGAAAAGTGATTATTCTGATGTTCATATGAAAGAAGATTGAATTGCAAATTCTTATAATTAAGGTCGGGGTATTTAGGTTTGTGACATAATTATGGCATACTTTCAAAATACACAAAGAGCTTGTTCACTGCTTTCTTGTTAGAGAATTTTTTGTTAAAGCATTTGCTGCAAAAAGAAAATATAAAATGTATATAACAACGTTGCAAATTTTTGAAAATTCTTTTTTCGCTTTGTATACTTTTTAATAATCTATGTTTAGTGAATTGATAAACCATGACCCGAATAAAAATAATTTAGTTGGTTAATTATTTGAAAAGCATATACGCGTCCACGACTAGCACGCATAGCGAACAAATTCACCTGCCACACTGGTATGCATGCTCTCCCGCTACAGGCATGAAAATGTAAAAATGCTCCCGCCAGAGGTATGCAGGCTCCCACTACATGCATGCACATCTATAAATGCACCGGCATCGGCATGAACCATTCCAAACGCGAGTGTCGTTTTACCAAGCGGTCCCCCAAACTAAGTACTAACCACGTCCCACGCTGCTTGACCTACGCAACCGAACGAGAACCGGTCTATTGAGTGTGATAATTGGGGGCTCCCTTTAGGGTCACCAAGATAATTGCCCGTTTTCTTCGTCCTATACAATTTCTTAAATGTCAAATTTTTCTTCGTTGGGCCTATTCGGTACATGCCTGTAGTAGGCTACATTCGGTAAAGTAGAATATATACTGAGGAGTACCGTGCCTGTTTTGGATGCCATACAAGCATTTTGACGCTGTGCGTTCCTGCTTCAGGCTAAGACTGATCGATTTTTTTGCATGAAAGACTAGTTGTCAGCGATAAACACCCTTTGCCATGTCGACGGTTCTATAATTAACTGCAATGTCGGATAGCAAGCTCTAGTCGGAAAGAGAGTAGCGAGTAGAGTGAAGGAACTGACAAAGCCAACATGAGGTTTTATTCCACCAGCTCCCCTTCCAAACCTACCATGGCAGAGCACTGACCACGGTGATTAAACAGGGGATGGCTTCCTTTCTTATTGCGCTTAGAGGCGTTGGTAGGGAATATTTTTTAAGGAAGGAAGACAAGAAGGAAGAAAAGTGACCTAGGTCGGAAAAATGGAGAAGCGCAGGACAATGCCGTGAAGTCATTTCGAAAAAGGGACCGTCGGGCGCCTTAACCCCTAAGTTACCGAGGTCGGTAAGTTCGGTAATAAAGGTTACGAAAAATTGTTCCGGAGTGGAGTTGTTTTAATTAGGAACGAACTTCTAGCCTGTAGGGGCGCAGAGTAATTTTGTAAGGCGACATCCCGTATAAGGTTTCACTCTTCTTGCATTCAATAAAGTGGTAGTCAACCGCTTATGACTATAATTTTCAATGGTATTTGCGGAAGAGAATTAACCTCGTTTTAGATTTTGAAGAACGTAGGAACCGGGAGCAATGGTAACAAGTCTTGCAAACCCCCATTGGATTCTATGTTTGCCATCGACTCCTAGAACTCTTCCTTCAGTTTTATCCGAATAGTTGGACAGCACAGGCAGCAGGTCATCTATAACTGGTAGGGCGATTACGAATAGGCTATTAAATGTAGCGGGGCGCAAGGCAAAGCTATCCACTTCTCATATGGAGAGTGGTTAACTCAGTGCTAGCATGACCCACATCCATGACCCGATGTACACATTGAAGCAGAGAAGGATGAGTCACTAAACGGCTGTGGGATCCCAAATAGGGCTAGATGATTCGAAAGGATGGTGATGATGTCAGTTATGATCTTATCATATTTTTGAGCAGACATAGAGACTACAAACCATGCGTCTACCAATTCGATCATGATGAGTAGCTGTACTAGGGAGAGACCGAATAAATTGGAAAACGTCGAACTGGTCTAAGTTTGTCTCGAACAGGCTTGAACTAGAGACGGTAACCGAACCATAGCCATTACGAGAGCTTCTGTTAAGGTCAAAGAAAATCTGGAATATTCCACCTTATAAAATATGGAAGATACGATGGGAGTCGTTTAAAGGAGCTTAAGGCTGAAGTAATCTAACAGGAGTAGGAGGAATCCCAACACGAATCATAGTTGAAATAACTGATGTAGCCTGAATGGCAGTCCCCCGGTGAAATGATGGTCGATGAAAGAGCTGTTTTCAGTATGCTCAGCATTCAAGTGGGAGCTAGATAGTAACCTTGAGCTCTCATTATTCCAAGAGTTCCAAACAGAAACAGAAATTACTGGAGGCATTGCACCAAATTACAATGCGAATCTTTCTATCTTAATCAGAAAAGAACGTTTGGCATTTGTTAAAAGAACTGATTTGCAAAAAGTACAAAACCTGGAAAAATATGCAATAATAAAATACGTATTTCTGAAATTGTATTCATGATTACATCGAAAGAACTCGCATCGTATAAAGCTAATTGATTACAGATGCAACATTGCCGTTTTTATTAATGTTTTTATTTAGCTTCACCTCGTATATTTGTTTGTTTGTTTGGTTCAAATCTTGCGACAGATTTTTCGTCTACTTCTACTGAACCGATTCTTATGAAATTTTGCCCACACATTGAGCTCCCGTGACAATGCAATCTGACAATTTTGTACAAAAATCAAGATGGCGGTTCCAAGATGGCGGACGAATTTTGCAATTGTGTTCCGATTCCATTGAAAATCGGTATGGGGGGGTTTGTAGGGCCACAAATGACGATTTTGTGGTCAAAATTTGAAAATTCAAAATGGCGGCGCCAATATGGCGGGTGAATTTTGCCAATGTGTTCTGAATCCATTGAAAATCGGTATCGGGGGGTTTGTAGGGCCACAAATGACGATTCTGTGGTCAAAATTTGAAAATACAAAATGGCGTATGAATTTTGCAAATACGTCCTAAATCCATTGAAAATCGGTATTGGGGAGTTTTTAAGGTTAAAAAAAATGACGAATTTGTGGTCAAAATATTAAAAAAATCAAAATGGAAAATAATGAATCTGTTGTCAAAATTATAAAATTTAAAATTCACCAGAATTTTGTAAAAAGTAAAATCCAAAAATTACTGAATTAAGACTAAAAGGAATACAATAAGGTTATTTCATTGGAATAATTTTTGATGTTTTGAATGCACCCAAGTCGCTTAAGGGCTTTGGAAGGGCTATGTATTGAGGAGCTTGATTGTCAGAAATTAACAGGTAAGAAACCGTGCAATAAAGATGCAATGAAAGAGTTGGAAAGGATGAAGAGTTTGCATAATGATACGAGCCAAAATCAAACTAAAAACTAGAAAATAAAAAAAATTAGGTAAAAAAACTTTTAAGTTAAATGGTTTTATTTGAAATCATAAGCTGTACCAAAAACTAGAAAATAATTAGAACACAAACATGGACCTTCTTGAGATTCCGACGTCTGGTAAGAAAGCATGCAATAGTAGCCGTGCTGTTTTCTTATGTCGTATGCCAAGGTACCCTTTGTGTCGCTGCGTCAACGGATTAAGTAATATTCTGGGACTTTTAACAGACTAAAATAAAAACATGGGGCGCATAAAAATCTGTATAACCACTGTATAATTAAATAAGAACGACTTGTCTAGAAGAATGTGTTTCCAAGCCCACCAATATATTTCAAATGCGCCCCATGTTTTTATTTTAGTCTGTTAAAAGTCCCAGAATATTACTTAATCCGTTGACGCAGCGACACAAAGGGTACCTTGGCATACGACATAAGAAAACAGCACGGCTACTATTGCATGCTTTCTTACCAGACGTCGGAATCTCAAGAAGGTCCATGTTTGTGTTCTAATTATTTTCTAGTTTTTGGTACAGCTTATGATTTCAAATAAAACCATTTAACTTAAAAGTTTTTTTACCTAATTTTTTTTTTTATGTATTATTTCATTTAAGCAATAGTATTTTTTTTGGTAAGCTGTATTTTTTTACCAATCCAGAACTCTAAAATGTTTTCCATTTTACCTGCAAAATTATTTCCCCCTCACTCAACCGCAACCAAGAACTAAACACGCGCAATTTATTTGTTGTCTTCTGTCATCCAAGGCTATTTTTGTCGCATGGAAAACATCTCCTAACAAAACGTCCGCATTGCATCCGCCAAGTTTACACAAAATTTATTCAATTTCTGAGGAAATCCTGTTTCAATTTTAATTTTACTTCAATTTTCCAATAAAAAAAAACACGAAATTCTTCACTTTTATTTAAAATTTCTTCTTCGTCCATCAACTTGGGTTGCCTTTGTTAAAGCGCTTCCAATTCGTAATTGGATTGGAAACCATCATTCCATCAGCGGTCCTAAGAAGCCCCGAAGATTGTTTACAAACATCCGCAGCAAGTGTTTCAACAGCTTTTCATCTCTACGTGAGGCGGCGCGGCGGTAGAAAACTTTAATGTCGCACAAATATCTTCACCTCCGCTAATTTAGTAAGTGCAGGGGAGAGAGTACACTTTCTCGGGATTTCTTGAGATTTGCGGAGAGGGAGAATCCGTCTTTGGCCATCCATTCCAATGTTGTGTGAGTGTCGAGTGTGTAGTCTAGACTTTTTCGCAATTTTTGCTGAGCTTGCGGAAGACCCCGCCGAGAGTCAAAGTATTTCACTTCAAGTTTCGAACGCATTTTATTTATAGATAAATAAATTCACTATTTTTAATTTTTTACTACGTATTGAGAGTATTGCGTAAAAATAAAAAGGTAAATTATGCTTTTACAGTTGATGGCGTTTTTTAGTGGACACTTGAAATTTTATTTGGAATTTTCATTTTAATTTGAAAAATGACCAAAACAAGACGACTGATGAGGTATTAATTAGTTATATGAATTTCTTTTTTCAGCCAGCCCTACAGCCCGTTATTCTGCATACCTTGTTTTACATTTTTCATATTCGTTTTTCTGTTGTCTCTTTGATATCATTTTTCCACATTGTTTGTGGCTTTCCCCTTCTTCTACATCTTTAAACATTTTGCGCTGCCATACTTCTCCGCAGTCTTGGAAACTAGCTCATGTTCAGTCCATTACGAAAAAAAGTGAATTCAACAGTCCTTCTAACTACTACCCAATACCCATTTCTTCTATTATCTCCGAATTCATGGACAATACAATTAGCTATGTGGCGTCATTCAAAATTCAAAATGGCGGCCAACACAAAATGGGGGACCACCTTTTTCTTTACAACGCCCTCGATATGGGTATAAAATGAAAGGATATGACAAGAAGAATACTATAAGCTGTGGGGCATGATTCCAAATTCAAAATGGCAGCCAACACAAAATAGCGGTTTACCTTTTTCTTTACAACGCCCTCGGTATGGGTATCGTACAGTATAGTACAGTAAGCTGGGTGAAGTAATTTGAAATCTAATATGGCGGTCCCTACAAAATGGCGGAAGACATATAATAGACTAAAGAGTAGAAAATAAAAAGTATAGTTTAAAAAACTAAAAAATACGCTTTTATTTTAAAATGAACTAAAAAGTAAAAATAGACAAGTTGTAGCCACTTGGTGGAGTTGTGATTTAATAATCGAGTTAAATATTTATTTGGGAGAATTTCTCTCGAACTGGGCTGGATGTCTCAAGTGCAACTATTTTTATAGATTTTATAAATAGTGAATTTATTCAGATTTTCATGAGTGCATCAAGAGACAAACAAAATTCAAATTAACATCAAACATTTTTCCTCAAAACATTGTTATGTTTGCTTCCATTTTCATCTATTTTTATAACACTAAAAAATGTGCGCAGCGCCTGAAGCAATACTCACCAACCAACTACCTTTATTTCAGTTGTTGGAAGAATGTCTAATATTACATAACGAAATACTATTCTCATTCACTAGATTGGACCTTTGTAATTAAATCCCCGAAAAATCCAATCAGGCTTTTGTTTCCCAACACAAAATAAAAACAGTCTTTTATGAAGTCCATGGCGTGAAGACACCAACAAAGATGCAAGTCAGTTGCGGGAATTACAAGTATCTACAATGAAAGTCACCAGCTTAACGGTTATCATTAATCATAATCTCACTTTTATCCTCGCTGAAAAAAAATAATAAAAGAATTTCTGTTGTTGAAGCCCGTACATGCCCACACCTTGAAGGAAAAAGGGTACCTGGGATCAAAAATTAGCGCGCAGTCTGCATGAAGGTTAAAGCAAGATATAAAAAAAACCGCTGCCATCCGCGTTTCTACGTAGTCAAACAACGTAAAGCTAACAGGATGTCAAAAGGAGCTTAGTAAATAAATTTCCAAATGAAAGGACTTGCTCCTTGGCTCCGGTACTCAGTCGGGGGCCATGAGCAATTTTCCCCTGAATGAATGAATAATGAAAATGCTAGAAAGATACTGGGACATTTTCTGGAGTTGCAGGCCTTCTCCTCTCCACCTCCATTCAGTATCGTCTGGCTGCAGGCACGGCGCAACACTTGAATTTATTTTGCATAAAGTGTCCTCGGGGCGATACTTAGACTCCTGCACTGTGCATCACACTTTACATTCTCGTCCTACTTCTGGCGCCTTTACTTTCTTCTTATTAATTGCGGATTAAGGAGGTGGAAGTTTCCTCTCAGCCGACTTCGGTTTCAGTCCAAAAGGGGATTCGAATTTAGTGAACTGTATATATTTCGAGACCACTCGATATATACTCTATATACTTCGTATCATTTTGCACCATAAATGTAAATTAATATGACGTTATACATATAGGTGGTATCTGTATATATTTTCATGAGTTGTCGAAGGCACTTGTGATTTGTTGATGCGGAAATAATTTAAAATGTTATAATTCGATAAATTAAGGATGTTTTGGTTCTTCTAGATTTTTTAATTCATGGTATTTAATCCTACCGTAAACCACTTACACAATATTTGAAATTGTATCTTTACACCGCTGATTGTATTCTACCCGTCATACCCTTTTATTTGATACCCATGCCGGGGGTCGAGAGAGACAAATGCAAAAATCGGCCGCCATCTTGGAACCGTCATCTTTATTTTTGTACAAAATGGTTAATTTTCTACGCAATAATGACGGACTCCCATACAAACTTTCATCCCCCATTTCAAGCCCTTCAAGCCTTTAATCAAGGTCTAATCTATCTCTGTAACAAATTTCATCAAAATCTGTACAGCGGTTTTGGCGTGAAAGCGTAACAGACAGACAGACAGAGTTACGTTCGCATTTATAATATTAGTAGGGATTACTATCGCATTTCTGAGGTCGCAACTTTAAGAGCGCTTACTCCAATTTTCGATCGTAATAGCGGTCTTCAGAGATGAAGCTCTTTTTTGTCTTAATGGCTTTGTCAATAAGCAAAATATGCGTTATTGTACAGCAACAAGCCTACACATGCTTCAAGAGAGGTGGTGTGGATTTCGGAGGTGTGGTCGGACCATATTTTTTCGTCGACTCTGCTCAAGTTGTTTTCTACCCTTTTTGTTAGCGTCTGGGCATTAAAGTATTTCTCTGGATGTAAAATAATTGGAGGAATATATGGGCCAGCGCAAAAAATGACAAGATAAGATAAAATAATACGATGTGACCAGTTGAAACAGAATTAGCCGATTGACACACTTTCGTAGAATTGTATTTCACACCTGGTGCAGATTTAATTAGTATAGTGACTTCACAACAAATAGTCAAAAACATTTGCGTAAAATTGCTGCATAATAAATTGTTTAAAATTTAGTGGATTAAGGTCGTTATGCACTACTGAGGTCGAATGAAACTCAGGTCATATGCTGAAAAAAAATTATCTATGTGTAGATACATATTCACAAAAAAAACTGGACCTACGTAACTAAAGTTTTTTTTATTTTTTAAAAATGTTTTAACTTTTGCTAGATGCACTCTCACAAATTGATATTTCAGATCTGTGAGGGTGAATGACACTCAGTTGATGAAGAAGGGTATCCATAAAAACTTGGACCCACTCAACGCGATTTTTTTTATTTTTACATTTTCGAGATATATAATTTCTGCAAAAGGATTTCTCTGCAACTGAAAATGAATGAAATTGAGGTCGTGTGTTGATGCCATATACTTAAGAGTATATTGTATATGAAATTCGGAATTTTTTGTTTGCAAAGAATTTTTGAATCTTTCAAAAAGCAGAATTTGGGAAAGTTTTTCAGTTTTCATGGGGCTGGGTGAAAAGGACTGAAACAAATTTTTCAGTGTACAATGAGTATGCCTCCTCACCTAAAATCTAATTTGGGTTGTGGAGATTTGTACTGAAGCAAAGGTTTCAAGCTCAACTTCATCCATTTGAAACGGATCCCTTCGAGATAGGCATAATGGGGCGGCACACATGGTAAAATTTGTCTGTGAACTTGGTCAAATCGTATAAAAAATCGTATCTTGTGTGGAGCTATGTGCAAACAATTTCCAAGTTGGATGGAAAGTTGAAGAAAGATTAAAGTAAATTTATTATGGACTTAGGAGCTTGGGTATAATAAATTGATTTGTCACATATTTAACATGGGCTGAGGTTTTGGTTTTGTTGTAAAGAATTTGATTAAATTTTTCACCTTGAAATGTACACTACCCATATCATTTCAAGCTCATTTTAATCCTCGGGGAAAATGAAATTCGGAATTTTTCAACTAACACGCTCAATACATAGCAGCCCAAGGGAGTGAAACCTAGGCTAGAAAAACGCCAAGATCGCTTGCATCAAAACATATCAATAATGTCTGAGATCAATTTTTCGACCTTGTGCAGATCACACAGTGCAGTATTCTGCTGGAAATATATGACCTGCCAAATACTGCATATACCATGAGTGAAGAGAAACCTTTTCAAAGGGTATTTTAGGTTCGACAGCGACAGCGAAACATTGTCGGTGGCCAAATTGGATGACAAAATCGAATTGCAGACCGGTCAAGAGAACAGCCGTGATAGGCTAGGATCGGATCCCGGTTTTAGAGCCAAAGGAACGTACTTACTGCTTTGGCTCTAAAACCGGGATCCGTATTGAACTAGTGAAAAAAGAAGAGGCCGAACGATATATCGAATGTGTAGTAATGATCGCAATCATTAAGGGCGCGCGCACACAGAAAGCGGAGCGGAGCTGAGCTTATCAGCTCTGCGCTAACTTTACATTAAAATCCCCGGTGCTGCGCACACTGTGAGCTGAGCGCAGCACCGGGGATTTTAATGTAAAGTTAGCGCAGAGCTGATAAGCTCAGCTCCGCTCCGCTTTCTGTGTGCGCGCGCTCTAATACTGAACATGCTCGATAAGAAAGAGTTCGGCTAAAAGAACTAGGTGACGACCATTTTGGACATTGGTGTTTCAGCACAGCCAAAGCCAAATGTAATTTTTTAACATTATCAAACTTTGGTCACAAAAAATAAAACCACTTTGTGTGGTTGCACGTAAAATTGGCAACTTCAAAGTGGTCCCGACATAAATGTAAATGCGGCCGCAGAAACCTGGGGAATTACACCCTAATTTAACAAGTGGAGATGTCGGCTTTACTGCACGCGCTTGATTACGTAAAAGAGGATCAGGTGCAAGGAAAGAATATTCTTATAGCACTGGACAATCAAGCACTGATTAGTCGTATGATTTAGATAGAGATTAGGGACTTTCGGTCACGTTCAAAAATTAAATTGGTGTGGGAAGCAGAATAATGGAACGCTATTTTGGGTTAGACACGCGAGGCCAATGAGAAAGACGTCGGCCTCGGTATCCTAGGAGTTGAAGCGTCCGACTAATATCATCCCAGAGGTCCGTGGCTCGAATCCGTTCCATGGCATAGTCTTACGTAAATTTCCTGCTTTGACTGTAAGCATAATAAGCAAGGATTCATATCCTATTCTGAAGTCAGCGCTTTGTCGCGGTTATTGGATGAACGCCGATGGAATAAAACCACGTATTTGATGTAGGTACTTCTTGCACTCTTCTCTCGACTATCTTTCCAACTTGAGCATGCTGTCCGACGGTGCCACTCTTCATAGAACTGTTGAAAGTATAACGGACTCTACCTTCGAACTTTAATCTATCACATAAAACATGTAGGAAACATGTGCATTTGACACATATTGGTAGATTCACAGTACCAACTTGACTTCGCTCCTTCCATCCAACTACCATAAATTCACATCGATTCAGAACAGCTTAGATAGTAAAAACTTTACTTACTTGAAAGCTTGCAAAAATAACCAGAATCAGTTCTTTAGTGTTATGGAGACAATTACTGTATTAATTAAATTTAATTTGTTTAAGAAAAATAAAAGAAATTGTGGACAACAAACAAACTTTAGCATCAATACAATTTTATTACGTTTGTTATCTCAAAGCCTTTTTTCAATGTCCTTTTATTTGCAACAATATTCATATTCATATCCTCTATAGGTTTAGTTCCAAAACAGTCAACGGTCACCTCAATAGCTTGGGTCTGATGCCCTTCAAAAAGCCTGGGCTCCCAAAATCCCCAACCATGTGTGGTATGAGTGCCATGGTCATCCGCCACATCGCTCCTCACTACAGATTTCATAGCTACCCTTGATAAAGCATTCCTTGGCAAAAGTCCACTTGATGTCAATTGGAGCATCGTCTTTGAGCTGATATGCCTCAATTCTGTCGCAGCGGACTGGGGCCAAATAAAATTCTATTACACTTAATTTTCTTATATTACAGAAATGCGAAAAGAAATGAAATTCCTTGTGTATGCTCTCTCATCTAAGCATCCTTATAACCAATTCATATTAAAATTCTCGAAGCATTTAGAGCAATTTGTTTTGTTTCCCTTTCAATTATTCTAAAAATACATTTGAATTGTGTTAAAGTAACAAAAAGATTTTAACAAATTTTAATATGGATTTCACGTTACTTGGCATTAAATATTTATTTGGCAACAATGTTGTAGGGAAATCGACACTGAATATTTCGTTCTTATGCAAGAGAAATACGGATTAGAAACACAGAAAAGGGATATTGAATACAAATGAAAATAATTTACACAAAAGGACGATAGTGTGCGGAACGTGACTTAGTTTCTGTTTGCTTAACTGTTTTCAATATTTCTAAATTAATGGCGAAGAACATAAAATTGGATTGTAATTATTATTGCATGAAAGGTGAAAAGGGTTTAGTAGAAGAATTGCTTGAGAATTAAATGCTTTTGTGAATTTATTTAATACAAATTCCTTTTAACTTCTTGTTACATGATTAAACAACGAAATCCTGCGTGGCATGGACGGTTTAAAAACCGATCACGTGTTGATACATAGAATTATATGTAGGCTTAGGTTTTTACCATCGCGTGAATGCTAATGATATTACAATTGAAGGGTACAGGGGAAAAACAACGTAAGTCCATAAAATCGAATTTCGAGAAAATTGATATTTTGCGTTTGAAGTCTTGTTGTTTTCCCCTGTATGCGAATTCTTTTCAATTGATTTATAGGGGCTGGGTTTGATATTCATCAAAATTGAATATACCAGCTGAAAGCTTCTGTATATCTTCAATAGATAGCAGCACTAACTCGATTTCGAAAAAAATGGACTTACGTTGTTTTCCCCCTGTACCCATCAATTGTTACCAGTAAATTTTCTATAATTTGAGTGTTGCCTAATAATTCTATATACTTTTGTTGGACATGCAAATATGTTTCACTGAAGATCCACTGTAGATTAAGAGACAAATGGAAAAATTGTTATAAAATGTCTTCATCAAAAAACCAACGTGCTGCAAAATGCTAGTAGGTTTTTTTCTATGTAGTTGTGACTAAGTTATTCAATGTTCTTGTAGATACCGAAAAGAAGTAAAATGCAATCAACTTTTCATCCCTTTTAATATTTGAGAACAGAAAAAATTAACAAACAAATATGAAGCAAAAAAAGCTGGCAAAAGTTTTATTGAATCTATTAGACGGAATTGAGTGTGCAAAATGTGAAACCGCCTTTTATTAATTGTTTTGATCTCAGAAAGGATTACAGATTATGGTTCTTGATGGTGCCAGAAACTTCATTCTTCGCGCCCTCCTCCGCCCGTGCCCCCGTCGCAAGCCCGCCGCCAGCCCTGCCGCATTTCCTGGCCCCCATTACCCCACCCCCCCCCAAAATCTTGTTCAGGATGACAAATACTACAACATACTAAAATTTCAAGAAATATGGAGGGGTGGGGGTTAAACTCTTCAATTACCCACAAAAGTTTATTCTTTAGATGAAATTTTGCGTCACGTTCTCGCATAATAGCGGCTGTATATCGCCAATAGCACCTCTAATATTTTCTTTGAGTACTTGAATATTGCTGGAGAATTAGCGTATACTTTGTATTTAATTTAGCTCCAAAGAAAATGGTGTTAAATCGCACGATCACAGCTGATAATTGAAGTCTTCATTTCGAAAAATCACACGTACAAAAAAAATTTCACGCAATAAAACCATTGGTTCACGAGCTGTGTAACAGATGGCGCAACCCTGCTAAAAGCAAACGTCGTGCCCACCCAAGACATCAATTTCAGGCCGAAAAAAGTCAGTCAATATCGTTCGGGAAAGGCAATCCATTCACTGCAGGGGTCGATCCAGTAATATTTTCAAAAAATGATGGCCCGATTACAGCTCAAAACCTCACCACACTGTCACTATTTTGGATTAAAGGGGTTATTCATGCTGACATTTAGAGGTTGCATGCTGACATTTAAAAAAATGCAAATTTTAAAATGACACCTCTTGTTGAAAGACCCTTTAAAATACGTTTGTCATTTATAAAAAAACATTCATTCAATAAAATTGTATTTTCACCTTAAATGTCTCCCTCTGGGACTTCTTAAAACTAGAGAACAAATTCAACCCCACACCTTGCATTCACATATAGATGTCCCTAGATATCACCTGCACCTATCTAAAGACCTATCCAAAAAAAACGCACTTAACTGTTTAGATAAGGAAAGAAGATATTCTTTTTATCGAAAATTAATGTCCTTCATGATAAATTCTCCATTCAGTACAGTCCTTTGTGTAAGTTTAACTAAAAGAACAGACGTCGGAGGCAACGATCCGTCTGTAATTCTGTTTGCTTTCGATTTATGGGTCGTAGCACGTGCGAATCTCCTGAGAATGTCCTTCTGGATTTCGTTATATAGAAGATCCTTATTATTCGTAATCACGTCCTATTTAATCGGTAACGATTCCACTTGTCCGCAGAAACGTACTTTTCCTCGACTGAAACATGAGGAAATGCTGGGAAAATTCGATAATTTTTTTTCCCCAGTGGTGGAGCTTGTTTCTGGTTTTGCTGCTGTACAAAGAAAATTTTAAATTTTTCATGCCGCCATAAATCACAAGGACTGACTTGAATGATGATTGTTAGGGCAGATGGCGGGAAGTTTTCCACCCTGTTTTCTAAATGTTCGTATCGTATACAAAGAGTGAAATAAGTTTAGTCAATTTCCCCATTTTCCAGATGGATTTTATTACGAGAATATTTATCAACTCGTTTCTTGTGTGCTACACACAAATGTCTGCAATGCGGCGCGACGACGATATTCGCACAGAAAATTGTATTTTAATATTTGAATGCGATTCTTAGGTGATAATTCCAGCACTCTTCAATGACCCATTTTTTAGTGAACATGTTTTTTTTCTGTGTTTTTTGTTATAAATCAAGCAAATGAGGATAGCCTAGAGCTCAAGGGACATGGGACACACTATCAATCACAGTCACTCAACGACAAACCATGTCATGTCTATTAACAAGCTTTTGTTGGAAAAAGAATAGGAGTGGAAAGAATCTCACATAACGCTATTCAGAACAGAAAAAAATCAGAATTCTGTGTATTAGAATGCAGCACAGGCATTTCGGAAAATGAATGTCGTGGAATGGTTGTTAAATTTCTAATATTAGCAAGTACAATTGAGTCTGAGGCAGATTCCTTTGGCACTGTATAACGTTATTAGGACAGTTTTACCAGACGATTGAGCTTAATTGTATCCATCCCAACATATGTATGGTAGATCATGTAGGAGGAAGAGTATAATCTTGATGATTGCTAAATTTATCTGATGTCCTTAGAGATTCTTAGAAGGACGAAGCAAAGCATGTGCGGTTACATACATTATTTCCATCAAGCTTGTGTATCGCAAAATTAAAATTAAAACGGAGAGTGTTTCAGTTTTCTTAGAGATAAGATATTTGAAGGCGTTAATCTCCAAAAAACTCTTGCGGTCACAATCAAGAATGAATTCGCTATAAGTTAACGATAATAATGATAAGGTCTGGCGCGTGCTTTGATTGCATTATTGTAGGCTCAAGGGGTCCATTAGACGATAGGTTTTGCAATCAATATTGCCACAGTCACTGCTATGACTGATGAAAAACCAGAAAATCGTAGGAATTCAAGGAATGTATTTTGGATAAAATCGGTCCAGGTTTACGAAAAGCGTTTCTTTTGAGTTTTTTTTTCTGTGAAAAGCTTTTGGGTTTTTGAGCTTTTTCTTAAAAACAAAAAAATGCGATTTTTCAACACTATAATTAAAAGAAAAATCGCGGAATTATATGAATAATATTTGGATAAAATCGGACCTGCAGAAGAGGTAAAAAACAAATTAATAAAGCTGTCGAAAACCGATTTCAAAGAAAAAACTCAAAAACAAAAAGCTTTTCACGAAAAAAAAAACTAAAAAGGAAAGCTTTTCGGGCAAAAAACGGTAGCACCTGGAATTATAGCGTCAAAAAATCCCAGGGTCAATTTATTTCAACTTTTGAATATTTTTCGCCTATTCATCCTGGCCTGACCAACGTATTTCGCCGTCACAGGTCACAGAAAGAAAAACATCGAGACAGCACTCCTATAATAGGCCTAATATGAAACTGAGACTGTTATTGTCGAGAGTAGAAGTGGGGCGTTTAAACAAGGACTGAAAATAAGCAAACAAGCCGTCGCCCTCATAACCCCACTTGATAAGGCATTCCTTCCTCCTTTAAATATCCTATCATTCACAAAACAGACCGTTGCTCCTTTATTCAATATTTTAGTATTAGCTGCGTTCCATTGGGCAATATTTGCTACTCCGGAGTACTCTCGAGTACACTCAACTACCCCTGCTTTAACTACTTAAAAGTAGATGGCCTTTTGTTTTTTAAGGTTAAGTAAACTGTCGATTAATTATTTTCAAGTGTTTTTTTAAAGTAAATTAGTAATTATTTCGCAATTAATTTGAGGTTATGTTTTACTCGTGTTTTCTTCTGATATAAATAATCGTGTTCCATTGGCCATGTACTCCGGAGTACTCGGGAGTAGAAAATTTCGCCCAATGGAACGCAGCTATTATCAATAGCTTGGCACGTCAGCAGTTTTATAAAAAATAGATTGTATTTTTTTGGCACGTGTACTGAAAAAGGTTCCCAACCCCTGGCCACAGGTGATGACTGATGTAATTATCTGAATAGTTTGATTTCCATCAATCATTACTGATATAATTGATTGACGCTTGCATGAATGTGTAATGGACCCCTAAGAGTTACTCAGAGTACCGTCAGGAAAGTTGTGTAGAGAAAATATTAGGTATGGGAAAAAGTTCGTGGCCTTGCTGCGTGGGCAGATGAGAGAACATCATGCCTGTCCATTAACTGAATTCAGTGGGGCTAGAGAGGACATACTTGTTGAAACCCGCAATCGCAAGGTGTAAAAAATCGTACTGGTAAAATGAAATGGTACCTACTGAGTAAATATACTACCAATGATGGACTTCCGATACCAGGCGACCTCACGTTTAACTTAGCCTTAAGGTGCAACCCAAATGTACGATTTGCTGCTTTGCTTTGCTTTGACTTATTAAATAAACCAATGCTTTGTTATGAGGCAAAACCAAGTGTCCAAGCGACTAAGGCACAAGTTTCACATATAAAATCTGAAAAGCTCTAAAAAGCTTACCAAGTTCAAGCATGCAATGCGCACATTGGGGTTGCACCTTTACCAAGGTAATGCGGGAGCGACCATCCTTTCTCGTGCAACTCGTGGGATCCATATTGATATATGTTCTCAGGTCCCGGAGAAAGGCTAGGATGGTCTTTATTCACAAAGCGAGGAGAATATCATACAAAGAAGCAAAATCCTATCGGCCCATCATCCTCTCTTTTTTTCTCCTGAAAACGATGGAGAAGTCTTACGAGCAGCACATTAAGCGAACCCATTCCACTGCTTGCAATTTTCCAGGCAGATTTACAGAGACTGCCTTATTTAAGAAGAAGGGCTGGCAGTTGGTTGTAGTTGTCAGTTCTGTTAACCAGCTGCAAACTACAGAGAGGAGGAGATTGAGTATCCTCCTTCCCTGTTCCCACGGAGTTTTGTGATATGAATCGTAAATCAATTTTTGGGGTATATCAAAAGCCTTAACTTATTTATTTATATAAGCCAAACAAGGCTAACTTAAATTACATTACATTAATGTTTTCTTATATAGTCTTAAAAATTAGTGACACTGGCTAAAGATAATTGTTAGTGGGAAGGATTCATGCTATGTAGGGATCTAAGTTTTTTCTTGAAGGATATTTTGTCAATTGTAGGGGAAAAACATGATCCATGGCTATTGAAGACCATACAACATCTGTTGACGGGCTCGTTTCTTCCATATTCAAGGCAAAGAGGAGAAATTTCTTTTGAACAGATTCAATCCTGTTCCTGTTGACTTCGAAAATGGGGTCCCAGACCGGGCAAGCGTATTCAAGGATTGGGCGGACTAAGGAACAGAAAAGTGTTTTTGTAACCCATACATTACCGAACTCTTTAGCCCTTCTCTTTATAAAGCCAAGAAGCTTATTGGCTCTGGCAGTAATATTATCATAGTGCATATTGAAATTTAGTTTCTTGTCTAGGACAACACCTAAATCCACAATATGATCGACATGATTCACTATCTTGTCATTGAGATGATAGTTCCGCAGCTGAGTGGTTTTCTTTCGGGAGAAAGTAATTGCATGGCACTTGTCAGTGTTGAGATGTAATTTATTGGCTATGCACCAATCTTGCAATACTTTAAGTTTCGACTGGAGAAATGATACGTCGGCATGGGACTTAATGGTGCTATATATTTTGAGGTCATCAGCGTAGAAGAGATGAGGGATATCGCCTAATTTTTCAGATAGGTCGGAGATGAATATATTAAACAGTAGAGGGCCTAGATGGCTGCCTTGAGGAACGCCGGAAGTGACGTCAATTTCCTTTGATAGAAATCCTTGGAATCTGATAACCTGTGATCTTCCGTCAAGATATGATTTTATCCATTCCAGCGGAAGTCCCGAAATTCCAAATTTAAAGAGCTTTGAAATTAAGGTATTGTGGTCAACTCGGTCAAAAGCTTTGCTGAAGTCAGTATAAACAGCATCGATTTGATAACCGTTCTCCATCCCACAAAGCACTTCGGAGGTTAGAACCATAAGGTTAGAAGTGGTTGAGCGCCCTTTTCTGAAACCGTGTTGTTCTTCGTTGAGATGAGGATCGATTAAGGGGGCGATCTTGTCATGAACAAGTTTCTCGAAAAGTTTAGGGATTGATGATAAGATAGCAATGCCTCTGTAGTTGTCGACCGATTGTTTATCAGAAGCTTTATGAATTGGCGTGAGGTAGGATTTCTTCCATATATTAGGAAACTTTCCTAGCGATAGTGATTTGTTAAAGATAAGGTGGAGCGGAAGCAGTACCTCTTTTGAGCAGCGCTGCAGGAGAATTGCAGGTACAATGTCTGGGCCGTGACCTTTATTAGTGTCGAGATTATTTAAACCGGACATTATATCGTCAACAGACAGGGAAAGATTATCTATAAGATTATTTATAAGAAAAGTGTCAGTGTGCGTATTAGAATTGGACTTAGGGCAATAAACTTTGCTGAACTTATCAGCAAACATGCTACAGATCTCTTGGGGGCACGAAGAGTGTTTACTACCGTTTGTCATTGTTGTCGGATAGCCTAAGGTCTTTCGTTTTGTATTAACAAAAGCGAAAAACTTCTTGGGGTCATTTATGATGCTATTTCCGATGGAGTTGAGATATGTAGTATAGGCCTCGCGTGACCTAACACTAAATTCAGAGGCTAACCTAGTGTATGCTAACTTCAAATCCGCATTTACGTTGGGGTTATTTCTAATCATATTATACAATTTATTTCTATGATTACGAAGCGAACGAATATCTTTATCCAGCCATGGTTCCGATAATTTATCCCTTTTTTTAATCCTGGGTACATGTTTGTCAATGACGCTAAAAAGAATGGTATAAAAGCATGATACTATTTCGTCAAGATCATTACCTGACAGCCTATGCTCCCAGTCAACCAGGGATAGTTCACGGCCAATACTGATATAGTTCGCATTCTTGAAGTCGTAAATGATTGTGTTATTGTAGGAGGTACGATAATTAGAGACTGTGGTATTAAGTTCCAGAATCCATGCGGAGTGGTGAGTAGTATTAGTGAAAAGGTTCTCCTCTTCGGAGGCGGGTAGGATTTTCAGCGCTTCGTGTGAATTGGTGAAAATTAGATCTAACCATTTACCGCAAGAGTTAGGAGTCCTAATAATTTGGTGTAGACCATTGCCATAAAAAGTATCGATAAACTTTATATCGATGGAGTTTATGACATTAATCGGAAGTAAGTTATTATCTTCCTCGTCAGGGATAAAGGATATATTGGGGCGATTGAAGTCCCCTAAAATAAATATATCTTCGTTATCGTAAAGGGATTCATTGGCCTCATCTAATATATGAAGTAACTCATCATATTTAGATTCGTCGGAATTGGGGGGTATGTAGAATGTACCGATAGATAGGTGTTTTTTGCCCGATTTGACTCTAATAAAAACATGTTCGAAAGAAAGCGAGCGATTAGTTATGAGCAGTTCGCTATTTAAGGAGTCTTTTACTGCTATAAGGACCCCTCCTCCTCTTGAAAGACCGGTGGAATTGTAGTCTCGATCGCATCTATATATGGTCCAGTTGCAATCTAAGATCTCTTCATTAAGGAAAGTTTCATTGAGCCAAGTTTCGGTGACCACAAGTACATTATAATGACAAGATTTCGAATCAATGAAGAAGTTGTTAATTTTACCTCTCATACCACTGCAATTGTGGTAAAAGAGCTTTATGTTTTCAGGCAGGTTTGGTTTGGGGTAATTTGGTTTGGGATAATTCGGTTTGGGGTAATTCGGGGTACGGAAATTCTTTGGAGAAGTGCCTAGTTAGGGCCGATAATATCTGGTCATTTCATCCCGGCTTTTCTGCAGCTGAGATACATGAAGTGATCTCACATGCAGGGCATAAGTGGAAAGGTCCTTGCCTACTTGCTGAGATGTTATTTGAAACTGCTCATGAAATTTAGTGTATATTTCGAGCAGAGTATTTCGATCAGTAGGAAGACCTTCTTGCGGAATGTTAATGATAAGGCTGGTCTTGGTTTTACCATTTATGCAAGTTGAGTCGGGTTTGTCATGCATGTAAGCTAGGAAAAGTCTTACATTATCGAAAACCCTTCTATCTCGTAGACGAGATAACAAGTATCGACCCTCCGTTGAATCCGCAGACATTAAGGTGTTCTTTACAACCGGGGGCTGCAACGGGTCCAAGAAAAATGGTTTGGTTGTGGGGATGTTGTTGACATGGCTGTCAGCTCCTATCGATGAGTTATTCGTAGGTTGTGTTTGTATCGAAGACGCGAGAGGTTGGTTGGTGGTGGGGATCTCACTGATATTTGCATAGGATCGGCCGCCCACGACGATGTGACTTCGGGAAAAATTTGAATATGAAGCCATCGGATTGCTTTTATTTGATGGGGGGGTGACAGCAGAAGACGTGGAGGGAATGTTATGAGTCCTAGTGTTATTGTTGTTGGCTCCTCTATATTTGGAGGATGGAACATGTGGTACTTCAAAGGTTTTTAATGACAGGGTAGGCACAATAGACCTAGTAGGTCGCACTATCTGCAAAGATGGCCCCAAAAAGAAAGAAGATAACACATTGGTTATAGTCAACCTACATAATCGTGTAAGTTCATTCGGGACGACTCATGGCTCTAAATAGTTCTACCCTGTCAATGCTATTATACTAGACTTTAAAGCCTAGGATTGTGTTGGATTGATTTTGGAGCGCCTGGACAGTTAAATTCAAAGCAAGTTATATGATTTGAACTTGAAATGACAGCTGTCATAATATATGACGACAACGGTCATATTAACGGTCACAGCTGTCATTATATATGATGACAACATAATAGTTAAAAATTCAAGTAATGGCAGTCATGGGATGTAACAAATTTCTTTCCGAACAGTTTAATACAAAATCTACACACATATACTTCAAAAAATAAATATAAATGTTGCATGTATTCTGTCCTGATTTTCGCAATTGTCCCAACAAAAATCCCTTTTACTGTTTTCGCACATTCCCAGCTTTATGAAATTTCCCTCCCAGTTTATAAAAAATTAAGCTCAACCACTCTGAAAGGTTTATCAAAAATTCAAGGAAACCTGCAGTAAATTTTTCGCTTGTCTGTAAACAGGATTCACACAATCTATCCCTTCGGTAGTGGGACTGCGCTCTTAGCCATTGTAAATTACTGCAATCAGCGACTAGCTGAGACCGTAAAACGGCAATTTCCTAGCCCACAACCGTGAACCGGTGATTTCGCTGCCGGTCCGCATCCGGCATTAAATGGCTCTCAACATTGCGTCACTTCATGTTCGTTTCGTTCCTCCTCGTCTTGGCACGCGATGCCATCATTAATATTCCATTTTTCAATCCCATGCAAATGCTTGTGAATTATTTAATTAAAATGTTTAGCGTCAACAGCAAGCGCATTACCACCGCCGCGCCGCTTTCGTTCCAACTGGGAACGTATCGAAATTAAACACATTCTTTCCCTGCAATGTTTTTATTATATTATTTTTTTTTATTTTGCAATAATCAGTCCGTCAAGGACGAAGCCACCACCAAGCCTGAACTACTTTCGAATGGGTTTGTGCCACGTGGAATAATGATTTTTTTAAGGATATTTTTCTCCACCCATGCCAGTAGCCCCATTCGCGCTGTGTTTCACGTAGGCACAGGTTTGCACAGGCCAAAATCGAGCAGTAATCAATTTTCTAGTAAAAGCACTTAAGGGAGAGATTCTTGTAGAATTTTATATGATGGCCACGTAAGTTGCACGTGTACGAGGAGCAAGGATATGATCTTCCCAGATGTCGTTAGAAAAATGGACAGTAATTTTTCTCATCGGGTTTTCAGGTCATGCTTGGTTAACAATTTGTCTTGGACGAAGAAATCTCTTGGCATATTGTTCTTGCCTTTGGTGGTGATTCGGTCATGTTCTTATGTTGGCCGTCACTGACTGGCTTGCTTCAGCCATGATCTGGTTAATCCCTTTTAACGATTATTTGCTGTCATAAAAAGTTAGGTTCAGATTGAAATTAGGTGCTTGGACAATATTCGCAAATTGTGTTACTTTCCAGAGCTTGTTTGGAAGTGTGTAATTTGGTAATTACGATGGTAATTCACTAATTATATGGCGTATAAGACCGACACTAATCACGTACATATTCTATTTACTGCGAAGAGTATCAAAGTTTACTTTTATGATAGTTAATGGATGTCTTAACATTGTCGTTTTAATTTATTTTATTTTCTTAGTTCGGATTTTTAAAACTTTAGTGTTTTAAGTACTAGTAAAGATGTTTAATTTTAAAGGATTTGAGAAAAAGAGGAAGTTTGTACTGGGCTAGCGTGAAGTGCGCGGGTGAGCCGCTCCCAGTCCTCTAAACACGCCTTGGTTGGAAAACAATAAAAAAACAAAATAAAATAGAATAAATTAAACAAAAACAAAATCATTCCGAGGGCAACTTCAAGTCAAAAAAATGAAATATTCATACCAATAAATTTAAAAACCAAGTGAAGTCCACCAACAACAATTTCGCAAATGAAAACTGACGGACGACAAGTAAGTAAGTCTCCTTTACCCCATTCCAACAATTCCAGCTTGGTTGGCAAGATTAATTTCGTCTCAAGAGGCATAACACCCCAACGACCCTGCTGTTACTGCAGACATTAACTTTACGCAAGTGAAGCCCCCATATAAAAATTTGAGTTTTGATTTTTGTATTATTCATGCGATTTCCGCGAAGTTTCTACCCGTATACGTGGCATCCAACAAGCCCCCGATATTCTTGCAGTAAGTGAAGCGCAACTCGCACCCAATATTTATTTAGATCGGTATCAAGTGACTAGGTATACCTTAGTGCACAACTTCACTACCCATAAGAGAGTAACTATATGTAAATTAGGAATGAAGTGGCCTTTTATTGATAACCAATTCAGTTTTCGATGCTATTTCTAAACGCTGATTTCTGATTCGCTTGTTCCGAGTCACTTACTAGGATTTGTGTTTCCGTAGCACCAAAGTAAAGGTAGAAACAGAATGGCACGGAGACCGTGGCGAAGTCCGCCGCTCAGAGAGTTTCCCATACATTTAATTTGTCCGCGCCGCCTGGGGAGAAATTAAATGTATGGGAAACTCTCTGAGCGGCGGACTCCGCCACGGTCTCCGTGCCATTCTGTTTCTACCTTAAACTCTACCACAATGCGTCACTAGTGAAATCCCTCTCCAAAAACTCATGTAGCAAACATTAAAGCCCCAGGCCTAAACGCAGGGGCGGCGGAGCATAATCATTGAGGGTGGGGAGCACGTAAAATTGACGGGTAGGGTGCAGATATGGCCCCTATGAGGCTAGCCCGAATTCCTCTTGTTGACTCCTTGTGGACTGCCCTATAAGGCCCACACACGCCTTACTTCATGCGAAACTCGTCATAAGGACCCCCCTTTGGCCCTCTAGAGTAGTCATTGCTACCCGATCCCGAGTGGAAAAAAGAGGCCGACAAATTTGAGAATTTCGGCGTGGATGTGTGAGTCATAACTGCCCCGGTGTCGAAAGCTTTATATTTTTAAACGCGAGTGTCGGCTTACCAATGTGGTCCCCTAACTGAGTACTAATCACGTCCAATTCTGCTTGACCTCGGTAATCGAGCCAGAACTGGTCTACTTTTTTTTATGTGGAATACTAGAGCTCAGGGAAAGCCCTTTGTACTGTGGACAATCTATTCATTTCGTATAGAAGGCAATGTTGAACAGCAAGCTCTAGTCTATTGAGCATGCTAAATTATACCCTTCATGGTCACCAACATAATTGCCTGAAATATGAAGCAATGCAACATCAAAAGCTTTTTATGAGTAAAATTAAAGCTTAAGGGAATTATTTTAAAGCTTTTTAAAATGCTTTCCGAATACGTAAGGCAGATTTTGGTATTACTCCAATTCATTTGTAATGACGTTTGCCGCATAGAGCCCTTATAAGAAACTGATAAGGCATACCTCACTTCAGTATCGCTGATTTGGTGTGTGGTTTTCATGAGGAAACTAAGGGAGAAAGCCCCGTTTCGTTATGCCCTTCATTTGCCACATGGGGACCTCATGAGGGATTCCCTATTTTGTTATGCCCTGTGGCAATCCCCTTTTTAAAGCTAGTCGAGTGGGGTTTAAAAAGCTTCGGTTATGCAGTTATAAGTTCTTAATAGCTCTAATACAACATATTTAGTTTTCGAATGAAAAGCCTCGCTTGCGTACGACCCGTATGAAATCTGAAAAGCTCTGAAAAGCTCACCAGCTTAAAGCAAGTTAAGCGTACATTGGGGTTGCACCTTTATGCTGTAAACATGCTAAGGGCGACGGCTAAACTATTTTCCTCGGCGACTGTCAAAAACGAATAGAACACACGGCTTATATATGAAGGCGCACAATCTGCAGACGACTGCGACGGCGACGCCGCCGAGCGTGGCTACCGAATCAATCTAATTTCTATTTCGTAGCCGTCGCCTGTCAAAGTTGCATGGGCGCTGTGGCAAGGGGTTGTGTTACTATTCCCGTGTATTTCTGTGTGCGAGGGTAGCATATGCGGCTGGCCAAGATGATTATTCTGGTGTGTGTTTTTTAATTTGTGTCGCCGTCGCTCTAAAGTGTGTGCACATAACAAATTACGTCGGACCATTCGCCGTGGCCGAGGAAAATAGTTTCGCCGTCGCCCTTAGCATGTTTACAGCATTATAGCAGGAACACAATGCTCGCCATAAGCCGCGGGCTATGAAAGCTTTTCGTTGTCAAATAATAGACACCATGTATCTACATAGAAACGAACAAAATGAAACTACCGGCGAAACGACCAAAACCACGACCAAAAAAATTAGAACCTATTTCTATTTTCTGGTTGACGCTTACAGTTCTACCAATTTCCCCATACAAAAAAACACCGCTGTGAACAAATAAAACCTTATTATTATGGCAAGAAAAGTGATTTTTGGACAAATTCTGTTGCGTCTGAGGGTGGTATATTTTAAAAATAAAAAAGGCACGTTTTGCACTGTCTTTTTCCTCATATTAGTTTAAATTGGCTTCAATTTAAATTTGAAAATCATTTGACAGGAACAATTTTTTTTTCATCGCCTACGATATCGCTTTGCTCTATTATGATTTTAGTTTTACGCTTGACAGCGTTGGCATAATTTGAGAGCGATAAAGCTTTCATAGCCCGCGGCCTTTGGCGAGCATTGTGTTCCTGCTATTATGCTAAGGGCGACCGACGAATTGCTTTACACAGAAACTGTCAAAAGCGAATAGAATCCACCATCAAACTCACCTTGACGCGCTTTCAGCTAGATTATGGGAATTTAGGTCTCACACTCCCGCAGGGTTAACCGCGTCTGATACCACCGAGTCTATCTTGGTTGATGGATACATAAACAAAATCATCATTTGATGATATGTTTAAAAGTAAAACGTTCCATACTACCGCTGGCAAAGAAAAGGTCTGATCCTCGGTAAATTGCATCAGGAAATATTTCACTTCGTCCGCAACCCATTATTTTATTTAGAAGGAAGGATGGAGGTTGTTATATAAAGTAAATTAAAGGTCAATTTATTAGGATCTCTGCCAGTGGTATGAGTCTTTGACGGAACTTATTGTAAATAAATTTACTGGATTCGATATTATTGGCCACCCTTTGGCTAAGCCACATGGGCGCTGCATGGAATCTGAACTTAGACCTCTGGGATTACCGGACTGCAATCCAACTAGAAGTCTTAATTGTTGCTTTCTTGTTGTCATAATAAGAGGTAGGGCTCCTTTATACTGCCCATGACTCTATCATAGAAGCTAATTTCGAGCCCCAACACCTGTGATGGTAGTTGGACAGTTGAAATTCTAGGCAACCGAGGCCGGATTTTCTTTACATTCATTATTGCCTAAGCCCAGTTTTTCCCCACTGGCTTCTAGCCACATGAAGGTCTCTTGTGCAGTTTTTCCTCCATCCACCCATCTCAAGGCTGAGTAAATAAAGTAATATTTTCAATAGATCAAAGTGACAGTGTGGCTTACCAATGAGCTCAAGACTACTAACAAAACAAAAGTCAAATTGAATTCTGGAAGATAACAAATGTTAAAGGGACCAAAGTAAATAATTGCCTGGCGAGAACCTTCAATAACAATTTGTAAACAAAAATATTAACATTGTCGAAATTAGAATTGAATAGGGTTACACAATAATCTAAAGATAACACAGGGAACAATAGATTCTGTTTGTTTCGGGCTATATAACGTACTTAGACTGCCTGTACCCTGGTTCGACTTAAATCAGTATTGTGAAACGTTGATACCATAATGCCACACCTGACCCGCATCAATTTCCAAAAAAACAAGAAAAGCCCGCCTCTAAAAGCTGAATAAATCTAAAAAATGCCAAAGAATGTTATCAGTATTCTGCTAGGCTGTTTTCAAACAGAAGAAAAATATTCACCTACATCCATCCGTTCATAATTCCAGCCTGGGAGCCCGAGGATCTATTCAATTTCTTTGCTTTTACAATTTCCATTGTTTTCGGGACCGCAGTCATGCCTATATACATTGAATAGATTCTCCTTATCTGTCTTTTCTGTCCCGATTCTAGAAAATAAAAAGGATCCCTGTTGATATCTAAATTTTGGTACATAGAGAAAAATGTATAAGGAAAACCTTCCTTTTCACCAGAAACCCTTTAGCAGTTGACCCACCAGCATTCCTGTTCCCCTAAATGATTCCCACTTGAAGCACCTCAGAAAGATGTTTTCGTTCTAACCCAGGAAAACGAGTCCCCGGTAAACATTTCCACCTATCGAATAAATGAATCCTTAGTCCTCCAGAGACACTGCTTGACAGATGGCGCCGCAACGACTGTGTCTTGTGGGGTTAATGCTGATTTATCCTGTTTGATTGTCATATATAAACCATGAAATTTTCTTTGCCCCACGTGTAACGGGAAAATTGTTTTCAAATATTGGAAAAAAATGGTTCGTTTTATTGTTGTTTTTCATTCAAAACTCAGTTATGACATTGTGTGCTGTCGAATTGGATGTCCTTAAGCGGCAAATTGGTTGTTATTAAGCTGAAGCCAAGACATGAATACCTCGAAACGTTATCCTTCGTACATATGATATCTGCCCTTTGATGTGTTTGGCACTGGGCCAACCAGACCAATTTATGCTGCTCTGAGAGTCAGAACGGAACTTTAGCTGCTGTTCACTTTTAATTTCGACAAATACTTTTCCCATCAGGGCGATTACGTGAATGTTTGGCTGCCGCCAAAATCGTCCTTTTGGGCGAATTAATAGTAATGGGAAACGAGCCGGAAATCGAATTTTTCCCATAAAAACAAAGATGGCACACATATCGATTCGATATAGTTCTGCCGAAATGGAGATGTGAACTATGCCGCATTGTTTCTTTTCTGATGCCAATTGGGAGTCCAGGAAGCAAACAAAAACAAGCTGGCTCAAAAAGTCATTCTATACGAAACGGAAAAAAATTACCACTAGAGATAATAAATGTGTGTTCACGTAGAAATATATCAACATTTTCAATAATAATTGTGTATGTGTAGATCCTTGATATTTAAGCACAAAAACAATTCCCTGAAGATATTTCCTACAAACGACATGAATATACTTTGGCAGAGACTAGCTTGACCATGAAGGGTTAAAATCGTTCCTATTCAAGCTGACCAAAAGGATTATATTTATTGCCAAAGAAATTCACAAGTTCGCTTCGTTTTTCAACTTTTTCGCCATAAATTTCGTGTGGTTTTTTCTGCATTGTCAACGCTGTCTCAATGTAAATCGATTTTGGGTCTTCTATTTATTGTAAAGTGGGTACCAGAAAGAACAGAACAAAAGCGTGGTTATTTGTGGCTAGTTCATTGGGGATTAAATGGGCTTTTTATGGTATTGACGTTGGCAATTTTTGGACAGTAGCTACACGATAGTTCTTTTTTTCAAGAATAAATGGGTGAGAGCTCAATGTGGTATTGATAAAGTTTAATTTCCTTTAAAAATAACAAATCATAGACAAGCATTTTTAGAGCTATAAAGCGAAGTTAGTGAATTTGAATTATTCGATTAAGTGACACTAATGGTTCGTTCTGAAATTTTTTGCACAATAATCTTTTTTTAACAAAGCGACAACAAATAATTTTACACCATTAACTAAAAAAAGCAGTTGACTAAAGATTGTTGTATCATTTCCCATTAATCAGAATACGCCATTTAGCCCAGGCGGTGAAGTATATTTTCTCCTAAAAGTTCAAAAAAAATCCTGACACTGATATTTTTTTTTAATTTGTTCATTGAATAGCGTACTTTAACCTCATGAAAAGTTATCACTCGCCGAGTTGGGGGAACCCCCTAAAAAACGACCCTCTAAAAAAAATTCCGTTTTTGACTAATATCTCTTAAACGTTAAGTATTATCATAAAATAGTGTTTTTAAAGTTTGTAGATTATGCAATTATCTACAAAAAAATATATTATACATTTTCCCGTACGAATTGCCAGTAATGAGATATCGCCGTTTTAAAGATTTAAAATACTCATTTGCGACTTGTATAGGTCATCAGACGTTCAATAAATCCTTTGTTGGACTACGTGGCTAATATTTTCAGGGGTGATTCCTGGATGTATTTGGAGAAAAAAATTGTTCTAGAGAAGTGGGCTATCCAAACTATCCACTGAAATACAGGGTGAAAAAAAAATTATTTTTTTTAAAATTTACTTAAACTTCAATTACTCCTAGACTAATTATCGTAAAGCAACAAAATTAGGCTCATCTTTTAGGTAAATGTGTATTCTTTAATTTGATATCAAGGTCAAAAAGTTGAGTGATTCCGTTTAGAATATATATAGCTTTAAAATATGAGCAAAATGCTAGAAAACGAAGAATATTGGGATTTTGCTCGCACTTTAAACCTACATATCTTCTAAAGGGAGTCACTCAACTTTTTGACCTTGATATCAAATTAAAGAATACACATTTACCTAAAAGATGAGCCTAATTACGTTGCTCTACGATAATTAGTCTAGGAGCGAATAAAGTTTAAGTAAATTTTAAAAAAATACATTTTTTTTTCATAAACACCCTGTATTTTAGTGCCGGTGGGGATAGCCTCCTCTCTAGAACAATTTTTTTCTCCAAATACATCCAGGAATCACCCCTGAAAATATTAGCCACGTAGTCCAACAAAGGATTTATTGAACGTCTGATGACCTATACAAGTCGCAAATGAGTATTTTAAATCTTTAAAACGGCGATATCTCATTAATGGCAATTCGTACGGGAAAATGTATAATATATTTTTTTGTAGATAATTGCATAATCTACAAACTTTGTAAACACTATTTTATGATAATACTTACCGTTTAAGAGATATTAGTCAAAAACGGATTTTTTTAGAGGGTCGTGATAACTTTTCATGAGGCGAGTGATAACTTTTCATGAGGTTAAAGTACGCTATTCAATGAAGAAATTAAAAAAAAATATCAGTGTCAGGATTTTTTTTGAACTAAATATCTCAATTAACTGGCCTAATTGGATTATTGTGGCAAAGCTTTACTACGTTATGGAGCCGTGTCCATGGAATCTATATTGCTTTTTCTGCTTCTTAAATGGCATAGGACTTAAACCTTTTGAAGTCTCTTCTTTCTGTAGTATCGACGTTCTGGCAGCACTCTAGTTAGCTATAAGTATTGTGCGTATATCTTTTAGATTATTATTTGTCCGCCTATTTCTTAATAGTTCCGCGCTTTTTTCTTTTGTACATCATTCAAAATTCGGGCTACTGTTCTTTCTTTATAGATTCCCACAGCACGTCCGAGCCAAAGATTACGATCTGTCAGTTTAATGTGTTGGATCTCATGCCGCTCTAATAGACGTTACGTTTTGGAAGACATCCTACCTCACACAAATATGCATTCGGTGGACAACTACAGCTGGTATTGCCATCCTATCATCAATCCCCAAACTATTTGAAAAACTCGTCTACGGTAAGATTTCCGCTCTAATCGACCCATACCTTAATGAACAATAACCTCATGATCTTAATCTCCGACCTACTCGGCAATCAAATTGATGCTTACTGACTTCAGCAAGTCCTTTGACCAAGCCTATCATATTTTAATTGCTCAACAGAAGAACACAGGAAATACAAATTCCAACTTGGTTATAATTTTCAAATCCTGCTTCAGCAAGAAATAGGTAACTTGCCGAACGTTGTTTTAAAAGGAATTCGTAAAATTTCGTTCGGATTAAATAAATTTTTAAAATGAACAGTGAAAACCAAAGTATTTCATCTACAAAAATCCTAGTTCTACATGTTCAATTTCTTCTTGTCAACTTTCTGTCGTTTCAATTATCATATTTTTTTAACACGAAAGAAACTTTGTGTCTACACACATTTTATCTTTTTTTGTTTCAACTTTGAAGTTTGAAAAATTAGGCCATCTGAAGAAACACTGATGGCTGTCGCTGCTGCGTGTGGCGTGTTATCATCCTCTAAATTCCTAACATTGAATAGGAAACCCGAAAATAAATAAAGAAATGGAGTAGAACTAGATTACGCTTTTTCTATGAAACCGTACAAAAGTGTTGAAACGGATAAAAAGGTTCTTAATACCAGATTAAGCACTGTGAGGTGTCTGTATAGTAAAGCACACTGTTGGAATTTTAACAAATCGAGTTCAATTACTGCAAAAAAAAAACTATCAATTTGCCTGTTGAAGGAGTAAAATACATAATGCAAGGTTGTTGTGCTAGCATCATTTGTTGCACCATAGTCCGCTCAAATTAGGAAAATTTAAAGAATTTTGCCCACAGCTATGATATCGGTACCAAATGAAGTATTTGGGTTGTCTAACCATGAATTTCACAACCCGCAGTTCTAAAAAAGCGTTTTTTTTGACTTTTTTCTCTTTGTTGAGGAGAAACTACGCATTTTGTTGAAAATATCAAGAGAGTAAAGTTGTAGAGCATAAAATTAGCGTTTTCTTTCGGATTCCACACAGTTTCGCCGTTAGAAGGCGCGAAAATGTTTTTATTTGCTTACCCAGACGCCAGCTCCTTCCTGTATTGCAGAAGACTTATACTTAAAATTTCAGGGGTGAAGGGTTTCTTTCCTTCTTATCCATCCCATATTTCGGTTTGTACTTACCATCTTTCCAAAAAACCTTGTTGATCAATATTCTGACCCGATTGCTTAGAGAGCCTCAGCCCTATGTTAACAAATTGGGTGAAAAATGCTGTTCCGGAACATAATTGGTAAAATTCGTCCGCGATATTGGCCCCGTAATTTGTGAATTTATAAGTTTTGATCAGAAATTCGTTATTTGCTACCTTAAAAAACCCCAGATACCGATTTTTATTGGAATCGTAACACAATTGGCAAATTCGTCGGCCATATTGTCGCGGCCATTTTGAATTTATAAATTTTGACTACAAATTCGACTTTTATTGAAATCTGAACACAATTGGCAAATTCAATCATATTTGGCCGGCCATTTTGAATTTCGGTCATATTTCGGTGGCCATTTTGAATTTCGAAAATCGGCCTGCGAGCTGCATCGTGCATCATGGGAGTCCCCCACGGACCTTTATGCAAAATTTCGAAGCTCTGCGATGACGGGTGCGCCCGCTATAGCGCGCACATATATACCGGGCAGTGTTGGGCATTAATCAACTAAATTTTCAATCAATTAATTAATTGACTAAAAAATTAATTGCGATTAATTTAATTGCAGTTAAAATTAATTGCAATTGAACTATTAATTGCACCCCACAATTAATTTATTTGGATTAATCCGTGTTAATTGTATATAGCAACTAAATCAATTGCAATTAATTTTAACAGCAATTAAATTAATCGCAATTAATTTTTTAGTCAATTAATTAAAGACAATTAAAACTAACAATTAATCCTCTTCAATTTTATGTGAACTTGATTTAAGGGTTTCAAATGACGAATTTGTGGTTAAAATTTGAAAATTCAAAATGGCAGACTATTTTTTGCAATTGTGTTCCGATTGTGCTGAAAATCAGTATCGGGGGGCCTTAAGGGTTCCAAATGACGAATTTGTGGTTCGAATTTGAAAATTCAAAATGGCAGACTAATTTTTGTAATTGTGTTCCGATTGTACCGAAAAGCAGTATCTGGGGCTTTAAGGGTTCCAAATGACGAATTTGTGGTTAAAATTTGAAAATTAAAAATGGCGGACTAACTTTGGCAATTGTGTTCCGACTGTACTGAAAATCAGCTTCTGGGAGCTTTAAGGGTTCCAAATGACGAATTTGTGGTTAAAATTTGAAAATTCAAAATGGCGGACTAATTTTTGTAATTGTGTTCCTATTGTACTGAAAATCAGTATATGGGGGCTTTAAGGGTTCCAAATGACGAATTTGTGGTTAAAATTTGAAAATTAAAAATGGCGGACTAACTTTGGCAATTTTGAATTTAGAACATCAGACTTCGAGCTGCATCATGGGACACCCCGCTGCGATGACTGGTGCGCCCGCTATAGCACACACACGCATACATACATACATCCATACATACATTACATACTAGCATAAAACCCGCGGGCGTTGCAACGCCTTTAAATAAAAAAAGTTTATGTGTGCACTGTCCGCGGTAGGAAAAAAGTATAATGAAAACAACAAAAAATCTGGAAAAAATTATTTTGGATACCATATAATCACTTGGCAGCGTAATCTGTTTCCCGAAAATCACCTTTGCCGGCGTCTGACCGGTTAAACTGTGAATATCTGTCCTGTACAGCGTTTTTTTTATTGAATTATATAAAGATGTTCTTCATATTAATTTGAAAACGTATTTCTACTGCTTCTACCGTTTTTACTGTTTCTATACTGGTATTTAAGAAATTTCCTAAATTTAAGAATGGGGCAAACTTCATAACAATAGTGGAAATGACCAGCATAAACTATGGTCAATGATCTTCCATTTGGAGCTAGGATGTGAAGATTTTTCGATTTCCCAACTCTTGAACAACCTACATACAGCTGACCGGGAAATGGTACTTATTTGGCAAAATTCGTCCCCAGATTGGCCCCGAAATTTAAAATTTATAAGTTTTAATCATAAATTCTTTATTTGTTACCTAAAAATCCCCCGGATACCGATTTTCATTGCGGACATTTTGAATTTATTGGTTTTGACCATAAATTCGTTATTTGCAACCTTAAAAACCCCTAGATATCCACTTTCATTGGAATCGGAATACAATTGGAAAAATTTGTCCGCCATATTGGCGCGGCCATTTTGAATTCATAAGTTCTGATCAGAAATTCGTTATTTGTTACCTTAAAAACCCCAGATACTGACTTTCATTGTAATCGGAACACAATTGGCAAATTCGTCGGCCATATTGGCGCGGCCATTTTGAATTTATAAGTCCTGATCATAAATTCGTTATTTGCTATCTTAAAAAACCCCAAATACCGATTTTCTTTGGAATCGGAAGACAATTGGCAAATTCGTCGGCCATATTGGCGCGGCCATTTTGAATTTATAATTTCTGATCATAAATTCGTTATTTGCTACCTGAAAAACCCCCACATATCGATTTTCATGGAAATAGGTACACAATTGGCAAATTTGGGTGGCCATATTGAATTTCGGTCATTTTGTGGCGGCCATTTTGAATTTCGAAAATTGGGCTTCGAGGTGCATCATGGGAGACCCCCACGGACCTTCGTGCAAAATTTCGAAGCTCTGCGATCACTGGTGCGACACTACGCTTTTCATACAATAGGTTTTAATTGTTAGTTTTTAATCAAATCCATTAAAAAGATTGACAATTGATTAATTGTTAATTGTGGAAACTCACGACTAACAATTAATTAATTGTTAATTGCGAGTTTTCACAATTACATTTAATTAATTGTGAATTGCAATAGATGTGATTAACAATTAATTAATTGTTAATTTTTAATTGTCCAACAATTAAATTTTGCCCAACACTGATACCGGGCATACATCCGGCACACCGGAACTTTCTTTTATTAAAGAAGAGAAGATGTTTACTTCTTGAGTAGGAGGCCATTTCGTTTCGCATAATCTAACTATCATCACCTTATACTTTGTCATCTCTTCTTCAAACTGAATGAATCTAGATGTTTCTCCAATTGCTCTAAAGTTCTATAATTCTACTCTAATCCTGTTTTGTGTTCCATCGGAATCCTAGGCTGTGGTTCAATTTCTGTAATCAATAGTATGCAAGTGCTTAGACTGCAGCTAGTGCATTGTACCATAAGGAAAGGGGGTCCCGGCTATACCTCACGGACGCTTGATATTTTTGAGGTGAAAGACTAGAGCTCAGAGCTTACTGTTTTGTACTGTCGACAGTTTTATCAACGTCGGACAACATCTTCTAATCGGAAAGATAGTAGTGAGAAGACTGAAAGAACTATCAACGTCAACACTAGGTTTTTTTATTCCACTGACTTTTCTATCCAATACTACCTATTCATGACTTCGGTGATCGAATAGGAGATGGATTCCTCGCATGTTATATTTAAAGTCGATGACAGCAAAAATAGTATGGAATTGGCGTTAAGAAGGGTTAAAAGAAAAAGAAGCAAGAATGTTATCTAGGTAGGACAAGCGGAAAGGCGAAGGACCTTGCCGCGGAGTAGAATCGAATCACGAAACTCTGGGCTGGTAGTTGGTTAATCATATGGTACATACATATGTAAATACGTTGCACTTCTCGTACGAATGGGACCCAGGGGAATTTTTGTTTTATGATAATGCTTATTGAATTTATTTTGGCTCCAGTTATGAATTTGTGCAAAAATGAGACATATCCTGATATAAATTCATAACAAAAACGTAATTAAAGATGTGTAACAACACATTGTTTTAAGTTAGAGAAGATTTGCATACAAATCTCTCAACTACAAGCAAACTCCTCAAATTTCTTTATGCAAAATTTCGTTGTTCATTCCCTTTTATATTTTCGTAGTTCAAGAAGGGATTTTTGTTCATCATCGTATATATTCTGGCACATATGCTTACAAACTATACGCTTACACAGTTTTGGAGCTCACATAACACTCATATCAAGCTCATGTGTTCATTTTCGGTACATTATTACTGCGAACTGAGGCTATGCACTCGTAAAATATCCCTCCTTGTTTCGGAATTGCTTCCAGGTGAAACCCTAATGGAACAACCTGGGGAGCAATTAACCCTAAGCTTGAGATATTAAAGAATAGATCGTAAAACCAGAACCGAAAGTGAAGTTATTTCACGTTAAATGCAAACAAACAAATTTCAATTTATTACCTTTGCAGAAAATGTCACAGAATATTTTATGTGCAATGAAAAGTGGGAAAGTGTTGTGTGTGTGTTGAATGCAGTGGAAATAAATTTCGCCTGTGCTCCACAGACTGAAATGCAAAACGTATTTCATGATACACTCAAATATTCATTCAAGTTTCAATTCAATTCAAAGTATTTATTTTATCGCATTCAGGAATCCATAAACAAAACGCTATTGCGATGAATTGTATTCCCGTTCACAAACGTAATTGCATAGTTAACAGTTAATTTGAAAAATTTACCTCCGGATTAAATTAAAATTTTATTGCAGCAGAATAATTTACTGTGCCAATTCAGGTGCCTTGTATTGCCGCCTTCATTCACATTTACGACAATTCACCATAATTGATTCTAAAATTCGCCAATGTCGGAATACGGAGCAGGATTTGAATTTTGTGTTAGGAATGTACCAAAAACACCACCTTCCAAGGGTCTTAATGAATCCATTAAATTCAGGTGGAGAATTTGCATGTCGAATTTAATCTCCTGTGAAGTTGCTTTAAGGGGCATTAATTATAATGGAAACCTTTGCTTAATGCGCGACGGCCCGGGCTTTGTATGCATTTATTCGTGGATTGCGTGAGGCAATTGTAACGTTGTAATTAGATTAATTTTCATTTTTGTAAATAAGCAAAATTCTAATCTTGTTAAGGGTGTATTTGAAAGCTTTTCCGGGATTTGATTAAATAATAAACAAAAGCAGTCATTAAGGTAATAAATTACAGAAAAGGGGTAATCATATTTTAATTACTGATTTTTAGGGGTGTATAAAGCTGTAAATATGGCGAATGATATTTATTAGGTCAGGCTATAAATTAACATTGTTTTTGTAGTAAAACTGAACTGAGATATAGAGGGTCTGGAGGATACTTAACAAAATGGCGATGAACAATACATTTGAACAGTATGTGGTCGGGAATAGGGACTGCGGAAGACAGTCCCACAGTAAAATTGTTCCATTAACGAACCCAATTTTACACTGTAGTTTACACTAAAAAAAGAGATCTAAACAATATGGGAGTTAGCTGGTTTTGGTAGTCTTGTGTTGAACGAGAATATTAGCGTGGAGGCACAACGTTTTTATTTCAGTGGAACAGTAATTTTGGTAATATTAGCTTTGTTCGTTTACGCCAAATGGGATCCCGCGGGATCCCGCGTGCGCAAATTTTGTGTTTTCTTACTTTCTCGGGATCGAAAAAGAGGGGAAATTTTAGCTCCGCCTCTTGCAAATAAGTTCCCGAGGTCTCGAGTCCCGGCGACTGTGGCTGGCTGTCAAAGCCATTCTGTAGTGAAATTTGAATTGTCAAAATCAATTGTCACTTGTTATGACAAACCAAAACGATTACGACGGGCTGAAAAGAAGTTCTTGAGTTGGTGCCTTACTAAAAAATTGTGAATAATTTCATAAATAATTTATTAATTAATAGTTTTATGTCATTGTTTTGAAAACATAAGTGATTTTTAGGTTAGATTTCCACGAAACATCCCAAAACATCCCAGAAAGCGTTTTCTTACTTTCCTAATTTTATCCCCACTATTCAATTTTACTGTCAAAAATCGTGGGATCCCGCGGGATCCCGTGTGGCGTAAACGAACAAAGCTATTGTGATGATTTTTGCGCCATCTATTAGAACTTTGAACGAACTCTTATTTGTAACGATTTAGTTCGAGAATTTGATTTAATGATTTGTAACGATTTATGCACTAAGCTAACATGGCGCCATCTATTAGTTTAGAATTAGAACGAACGGTAATTGGAGACAATACACTTCTCAAACTTTGTAGCGAAAAGAAAAGTCTCAAACCTTCCAGTGCATTTTTCCAGATTTCGGTGGAAAGAACCAGAACTTGGAGAAGCGAGGAACTTGGATATATAAATGCTGTGGCAGCGGCATTTAGACTCAGTTTGATTAGAAAAGCGATTAAAGTGTTTCTAAAGTGATCCAGGTGACCTAAAAGGAAAAGTGGTGATTTAATAATGAATTAAAAAGCAATAAGTAGAATTTAATAGTGTGAGATATTAAATTGCAAGTAATAATAGTGAATTTCAAGAATTGTGTCTGTTATTGAGAATTGAGTTAATAAATAAGTTTTGTGTGAACATTTAAAAAATATATTCTTTAATTAATCCTACGAATCCGTTAAGCCGCAAACCGATAGCAGCCGATAGCAGGTCCTTTATAAAAATTAGGAAAAGAGCGGATAATAAAATTGATCACTGGGGACTTCGGTCAAAATGGTGTGAGGTTCTGGCGGTTTAATCAGAGAAGTATTGGAAGGCGTCGAATCTAAGCCCAGCATCCTTTCGGTGATTACATAGAACAACTTGAATGTGGAATATTCTTTCGTAGTCAGTACTTAGTACAACATTCTAGAGAAACGTAAGGTTCATCGACATCCACGTGAGCCCCCCGTAGAACCCCTAACCTGCCCTATTCTCCTTGAAACTAAGCTTACATTCCACCGTGATTTGGACGACATGATTACCAATCCAAGGGTGATTCCTAAGCTTGGTTTTTGTTCTTAAAGAAACCAACCTTGCTTAACAAAATTAGTATAAGTGACAAATCTTTAGCCAGATTGCTGAGCCCCTTCAAGCAGTACGCTCTACAAATGTTAAAATGATGGTAAGCTTAGAATTTTGTCGATGCGGTACTGCCTGAAGCCGATATCTCATTAACAAAAAGAAAATAAAGAAAGAAAGAGCTTGGGGGGCATCGGCGCGCTATCACAAGGCAAATCAACAATATTACTCCGCAGCTATGGTTTGTTCAGGAGTTCAGATTTATTATAGACGATACCCCTTACACCCATCATATTGATGGATCCTACTGACGGATCCTATAGAATTACGACAATTTATTTATTTATTCCGGATTATTATGCTTAGGTCTTTTGGATTTTGTCAAAGCATTTTAAGGACTGATTGTTTTCCTCGTATTCTAGCAGCCAATCACACTAAAACACAGCCAACTCATCCTTTAACAAAACAAACATTGGTGAATTTTTATCAACAGAACCACTTTAATCCAGTAACCAGCTATATATAGGACAACAATCAATTAACCACAATCAATGTAAAAATACTTGAGAACAAACATTTACATCGGCTAAACCTTTTATCGTAACAACGTCGCACAGAAAAGAAAACTCCGAAAAAGCAATTCCCTAAAACAATCCCGCAATGTTCCTAGAGAAAAGTTGCCATCTTTCTACTTCATTAATCCAATTCCTACATAACAGAGCAATCTCCCAAAGTATCGGCTATCATTCTTCCAGCTGAGTCGTTCGAATGTGTCCAATGTGCAAAGAATCCGTTCTTACTGGAACGTTATCCATCTACGCCCAAAGCCAGGCTAATGCCGATTTTTTAGCAGACCATCCTTCTTCTGCGGAGTTCGATTGCCAAAGATTCCGACACTAGAGCCTGTCGAAAAAAAGGAGTTTTCATTTTCTTTTGTCATAAATTTCCCGAGAGATTCTCCCCATTCATGCATCGCCCCCAAGGATCGAGTGTAAAGGATTCCGACATAGAACCGAAGGGCGGGATGACGTCGGCGGCAATGTCAGCTCGAAGCTCGTTCAAATTTTTCAAATCGCCATAATTCATTCCCCGGATTCAGAGTAATGAAGTTGGCTCTAGATTAATTAAATTCGTTCAGATTTGATCGCTCTAGTTGGCACGTTGTTCGCGGTTGCAGTCTGCTCTACTTGCAGTGACAATGGGGCCCAGAATAACACAAGAAGGGAAGCCTTTCGCTCGACAGGCTTGTCGCACTTTTTCTCGGTGCATCCAATTCAACTTTAGCAAATATGGAGCAGCAAGAGCCCGAGATTTTTCTTGGCTAGCGACTGTCAACGGAAGATGGGGATGCACCCAGAATTAATTAAGCGAATAGTTGCACCAATTAGTAAAGTGTCTCTGCCGACGTTTACAGAGGCTTGTAGATAGCTTGTCTTAAACGAAAAAAAAAAATAGTCCGCATCTGCCAGGACTCCAAGAAGACACTAGCAGCATTTGCCATCCCTTATCAACTTCGAAATTATCTGACAGTTGTGAAACTTAATGTGTGGCTGCTGTGTGTTATTTATAAACCCGCTAACAGAGAGATTGCCACGCACCCTGCCAAAATGGAACTCAATAAAGGCGGAAAGTTGGGGTTTTCATGGTGTTTCCTTTATTGCCTGCGGGGCTTTTAAAGTTTCGCTCGCTGATAACTTTTGGCTCAAGGATAATCTGAAAGTTGACTTAAGTAGGGTTCAACAAGGAGTGTGCAAGTAAATATTCTGAAGACTATATCCACTTCCATTTTTGAGCCCATTAAACGGGCAGCATTCGACCTCTGCTTATTAAAAGCAGCTTAAGGAACACTTTAGAAGATAAAGTGTGCCCATAATGAGAGCCAAGGTCAGGATATTTTCTTCTAAAAAAAAGGATTCTTTTCCGTGTGCTTATAAAATGGATGTGTTCGAATTTTAAGTGAAATGTAAGTCATTTGTTACTTTCAATATTTACGAGAATATTTAGGTGAGCTGCGAAACTAGCTAAAAGGTTTTCGACGGTTTTTTTATTACTATCCTTTCTAATTTTGGCATAGAGTAAATTATTAAAGTAGGAAGAATATAATTTTGTACATTTATTAACTTTGTAGACATTTTATACGTTTTTGAATATGTGAACAGAATTAAAAGTACGAAAGCATTGGGCCGGCTCGAACGTCGCTACACTTATCTAAAGTTTTTTGTTTGAGCTAGTATTGATAGCATTCAGTAAATAAAATTAAACTAGAGTCCAAAGAGACAATATAGAACTATTATAGATAGCATTAGAATTTAATGGACTGGTAAAGGAATCATAAAGCCAGCCAGGAAGAGGATTTACAGCAACGAGTAATGATTTAAGGAACTACTATATAAAATTCGCCACATAGAATGTCATGACATTATGTAGACCTGGACCAATGGCAGAAATAATGGATGAACTTATACGATATAGAATATTCATCGCGTGGTTTTAAAAGAACTAAGGGACTGTTGAAAGAGACGTATCATTTACTACAGCAGCAGAAATGACTCCAGAAGAAACTTTAACGTAAGTTTGTTTGTTTTCAAAAACAAGTGACAGTGTATTAGGTACACAAAAAAACGACAGAAGAAGGGAATAGTTTGATGAAAATGTACGAGAAGCATTGAAATAAAAACAAGGTAAGTCAAGTGTATTTAACAAGAAGGACGAGAGGAAATCATGACAAGTACGTAGCAGTCCGAAGGGACACGAAAAGGTTTATTAAGAAAGAAAGGAAGACACTGTTTATACGCCTTTATTTAAATTGCAAAGTTTGTTTAGATTGAATTTTGCAACTGAATTTTGACCCACTTTCATATAACCTTTCATAAGTTCCACGTGAAAATGCAATCTGACCATTTAGTAAAAAAATTAAGATGGCGGTTCCAAGATGGCCGCCGATTTTTGCAATTGTGTTCCTTGACCCCCCAAAATGGGTATCAACTGAAAGGGTATGACAGGTAGAGTATAATTAACTGTGTGGCGTCATCCCAAATTCAAAATGGTGGATTACCTTTTTCTTTCCAACCCCATGATAAAGAAAGGGACATCTGCATCATAGAGTAAGAACGAAAGATGGTATTATAGCTAGTAGTATTAATGAAGACATAATCCAAAAAAACAGGCAACTAAAGTACATATGAGCAAAGGATGTGCCACAGTAGATGAATTTGCAAATAGTATAGCCCCACTCAAAAATCATAAAGCTCCAGATGCATTTGCACACCATCAGAAACCTTAAAATATGACAGGGAGAAACTATGCAATGTTCATATCTATTCTCGTTCGCAAAGCATTTAGAAACAGAAAGATATGGGAAGAGTAATTTCTATGCACAATTGTCCTGGTCCACAAAAAAGTAGATTGATTAACTACAAAAATGACAGACAAATTACACTTTTGAACACAGCTTACAAAGTATTTTTAACTTATTTTGCTAAGTGAACTGAAACCATATACGGAAGGAAAATTCGGAGATTATCAAGCAATATTTAGAAAGAATAGATCGACCCAGATACGAGTCTACTAGTTCTAGACAAATACTTGAAAAGTGCTGGGAAGTAAGCATTCATGTACAGCTTCTTTTTGTATACTACAGAAACGCTTATGACTTTCTCTATAAAAAAAAGCTGTGGAGTAACAAGGTCAGTTTGAAGGAAGACTATTTGAAGAATTTTCTAAACTTTTAGGAATGCATAGGATTCGAACAACAGCGTATCATCCACAATCAAACGGCATGGTGGAGAGACTCCACAGGCAGTTAAAAGCATCACTTAGAGCTAAGATGAGTAATCCGAATTGGTTGTTGCACATTCCCGCTATATTACTTGGTTTAAGAACAACGGTTAAGGAGGATCTTAATTGCAGTCCGGCTGAATTGGTTTATGGGCAAACACTACGTATTCCAGGGGAATTTTTTGTGAGGGACCCGCACCACGTATCAGATCCAGCAGACCTAGTGACGCAGTTGCGAGGGCACATGCGGAATATTGTTCCAACGGACTCTAGAGATCAAAGAAGAAGTTTCTATATTCCAAAAGGATTACAGGATTGCGAATTTGTTTTCCTAAGGATCGACAGAAAGAGGGGATCCTTGCAGAATCCGTATGAAGGTCCTTTTCAAGTTATGAAGAGAGATAAGAAAGTTTTCACTATTAACGTCAACGGAAGAGTAACGGTGGGGAGGTAAAATCGAACCGTCACCTCCTCGTGGTGCCTCCTGGATAACCAACTAACGACGGTAGTAGGGAGCACACCCTTAAAAGCCTACCAAGCCAAGATGTAAATGTCATCGTGTCGAGGGCTGCATGGCAGTGGGTAGTGTTTCACTGTCTCAAACGATCTCCTCTGGGTACCGGGCGCACCCAGTTGTATATAGCCTTATCCTGATAAGGAGGCTCTGTCAGGATGGACCTCTCTTTCCTGCCGTACTCGTGGGACTTTTATGGACAAAAATTTTAAAAAAACAGACGAAGATGGAGGTTGTGGGTCTGATGCTATAAGCATCAGCTCAGAGCTGGAGAGGGAACTCCTAGGAGGTACCTCGTCCAGCACAGAAGCTTCGGCTTCTCAATCATCAACAACAATGCCCCAGGCAGCTGGCGGCAATGTTGTTGAAGAAATAACTGCCAAGGTTGTCGGTATGACCGTGCAGCCTAGCAGGAAGAAATCTGGCGCTGCCAAAAGGAAGAGGGCCAAGGCAAGTAAGGCTGCAAGGGAATCAGGGAGCTCCACGGAGCACACCAGAGTCCCGCATTTGCAACTTTCTTCCCAACAAACCGAAGGCAGGACAGTGGTACCGGGGGGCTCCAAGGAGCGGACCCAGACAACCACTGCACTACCAAAAGTTTGTGGACCCACCAAATTGGCAGCACCAGCTCCCACATCTTCTGGAGGGCAATGTCGCACGTCGGACCCAACTGATGCACTGCCGAAACGGCAGCGATCAGAGGAGTCTCCGGCTGGGCAGGGACCCCAGAAGAAAAAAAGGAGGGAACAACAGGAACCTTCATACCGGGACAAGTTGGCTGGGATCACCATGGCAGTGGTCCTGGAAAACTATCCCGAAGGCAAACTGACGGAGGAGCAATCCTCCTCTATTTGCGACTCCATCTTGACTGAGGTGGACAAAAGCCTTAAAGGCGATTGCTCACCTCAGTTTTTGGGTGTAAAGGCGGCAGGGGGTCTTATTAAGATCACCTGCGCCAACGATGCTACCAGCCAATGGCTGACGAAAGCTGTCGCCAGACTGCAGGTTTGGGAAGGGTGCAATCTCAAAGTACTCGAGGAGAAGGACCTTCCCAAATTTAAAAGGATCGCATTCTGGGTTCCTAACGATGTTAGGGAACCGGAACAGGTGCTTAGCAGGATGGCGATACAGAACCAGCCAATTGAGGTGACCTTCTGGCAAGTGATGGGCAGGAAGGTTGACCAGAACGGTCAAACTCTTGCCCTTAGCATTGACGAGAGGTCGCTCATGCAGCTAAAAGAGCAGGGCATGTCCCTATTCTACGGCTTCGGCCGAATAAAAGTCAAAGAAATTGGCATAAAAAAGGAGGCTCCTGCTGGCTCACAGCAGCAAGAACAACCACAGGATGCGGGTGGTACAGTGCAACCTGCAACATAGTAGGGCTGCCTCGGCAGTCCTTTGCAGGGTGCTTGCCACCCAAGCTGTAGACGTGGCTCTTGTACAAGAGCCATGGGTTAACAACGGTGCTATACAGGGCCTGCGGGCATCCGGCTACAGCATTGCATGCAGTGATGTGGACGGAGACCCTCGGACCTGTATAGTTTACAATAAAAACACCAACTGCTTCCCTCTCACAGATAAATCGTCGAGAGACCTGGCAGTGGTGAAGATACAGATTACCCGGGGGGGTAGCAAGAGCATGATTATTTTATGCTCAGCTTATCTTCCCTACGACTCAAGGGACCCACCACCATCCAAAGAACTCAAGGATATCGTGGGTCACTCGAACAGGAGCGGTCTGCAGATCATCGTAGGATGTGATGCGAACGCCCATCATGATGCCTGGGGCAGTAGCGGAGTGAACAAGAGGGGCGAGTACCTTTTTGACTACCTCTTAACTACTAACCTGGATATATTAAATCGCGGCACGGATCCTACCTTCGACAACGGTAGGAGACGTGAAGTTATAGACATCACGCTGGCCACTCAACACGTTGCTACTTACGTGAGTGACTGGCGGGTGTCAGATGAGCCATCGTGCTCAGACCACAAACACATTCACTTTATGGTGGGTGAGTCTTTGGAAAGAGTGAGTGCATATAGGAATCCCAGATATACAAACTGGGCAGACTTTCGGGGCGAACTCAGTAGCGTACTGAAGGGTTCCATGCACTCAATCAAATCTACGATGGATGTGGAACTATCCGCGGACTTCCTTACGGAGGCGGTTACTGCTGCTTACAACAATAACTGCCCCCTTCTGATGAGGACGCGTAACAGGAAAACTCCATGGTGGAATAATGAGCTCTCCAAGTTGAGATCCGCTACGAGGAAGCTATTCAACGCAGCCAAAAAGAGCGGCAACTGGGAGAGCTATAAAAGCTCGCTAACCACCTATAACAGGGCGATCAGAAGAGCAAAAAGAAACAGCTGGAAGAATTTCTGCGAGAGTATCGAAGACATTCGAGACTCAGCAAAAATCCACAAAGCTTTATTAAATGGCATATCGGGAGATCTCGGATCTATTAAGAGAACCGATGGCTCTTTTACACAGTCTAGGGAAGAAACTTTGATAATATTGCTCCAGGCACACTTCCCAGGCACAACCATTTATTCAAATGGGAATACAGCTTCCTCTGGGCAACTAACAGGCCCACTTTCTAAAGTGACCAAAGCTGCCTGGACAGAAGCAAACGCCGTGTTTAATCACGAAGCAATTAGGGAGGCGATTAGATCGTTCAAACCATACAAGTCCCCTGGAGCAGACCGGATCTATCCCATTATGTTACAGAAGGGCTGCGACCTAGTCACTCCTTTTTATGCAAAATATTCAGGGCTTCCTTCGCACATGGTTATATCCCATCTGTCTGGAGGAACGTCAACATTACATTTATACCCAAGCCAGGGCGTTCGGATTACACCTCGGCTAAGGCCTTCAGGCCGATAAGTCTCTCGTCTTTTGCCTTGAAGACAATGGAGAAAATTGTCGACAGGGTGATAAGGGAAACTTATCTTCAACGCCAACCACTAAGCTCCTATCAGCATGCGTACCAGGCGGGCAAGTCCACTGAGACAGCACTGCACAATCTGGTGCTCAGGCTGGAAGGCGCAGCACTAAACAAAGGAGTTGCGCTGGCGGCTTTCCTCGATATCGAAGGAGCCTTCGACAATACATCCTTTGATACTATAGCTAGGGCTCTAAGTAGAAGAAGTCTAAGTAGCACTTTCTGCGACTGGATCGACTCTATGCTGAGAACTCGCAAACTAATGGTTTCTCATGTTGAGGGGTCTCTGGAGGGCACTATAGCAAAAGGTTGTCCGCAGGGAGGAGTTTTATCCCCACTTCTGTGGTGCCTTGTTGTAGATGAACTCCTGGAACTACTCAACGGCCACAACTTTTTCGCCCAAGGCTACGCAGACGATGTCGTCATCGTAGTAACGGACGAAACTGAAGGAGCCATGTCAAGACGTCTGCAGCAGGCACTAGATCTAGTATCTAGTTGGTGCGACAGCGTAGGACTAAAAGTCAATCCCGACAAAACTATTCTGGTTCCTTTTACCAGGAAACGATCACTACCGGGGTTTTCGGAACCGACACTCGCAGGTAGAACTATAGGCTTTTCACAACAAGCCAAATATTTAGGAGTGACGCTAGATGCCAAGCTCAACTGGAACCAGCACATGGATACTCTGATGAGCAGAACGCGCAGATCCCTGTGGGCTTGCCGCAGAGCTTGTGGCTCCACATGGGGTTTGCAGCCGAAAACCATGTACTGGATATACACCACCATCGTCAGGCCCATGGTAACTTATGGAGCTTTAGTATGGTGGCACAGAACGGCGCTTAAGGGTTTCATAACCAATTTGTGCAAAATTCAAAGAATGGCCTGCCTTTCCATCACTGGAGCCATCCGCACTTCCCCGACGGCAGCACTGGAGACTCTCCTCAATCTGGTACCACTCCACCTTGAGGTAGAGAAATCTGCGATAAACGCGGCGCTGCGGCTGAAAGCGAATGGCTATCTGGGCGCTGGTCTCGAGCGAGGACATTCTACAATTATCAACATTATAGAAGGGATTTCGGAAGCGGGGATGCTCTCAGATTGCATGCCTTTCAAAATCTCAAAATTCAAGCAACCCTCTGTGCACATACAAGATAGGCTAACCTGGACCTTTCCTAAGGTAGCGCCGGGTGGACTAGTATGGTACACGGATGGCTCCAAAACAGAGACAGGTGTGGGCGCCGGAATCTGGAGTGAAAGCCCCAGATTCAGCAGAGCGATAAGCTTAGGCACCCTAGCAACTGTCTTCCAAGCAGAGGTGTACGCTATATTGGCATGCACTCATGAGAACTTAAGAAGGGCCTACCAAAATAAACGGATTTTTATCTTCTCTGATAGCCAAGCGGCAATTAGGGCGATAAGGTCCCGTAGAACCAAGTCTAAATTAGTTTGGGACTGCCAACGTGCTCTAGGTGAGCTGGGCGTTTTCAATCAAGTTACCCTTGTCTGGGTCCCGGGGCACCGGGGCTTTAAAGGCAATGAAAAAGCGGATGCCCTAGCTAAACAGGGCTCTGACACTGCATTCATCGGTCCAGAGCCGGCTATCGGAGCACCTACCAGCTTGCTGCGAAGGGCCCTAGCCGATCGGACTTTGATGAAACATACTGAACGCTGGAGGTCCGCGCCTGGACTGCCCAACTCTAAGCGGTTCCTTCCTGGGCCGTCTCCTAACACGGCCAAAGAATTGTTAGGGCGCAGTAGAAACGATGTCAGGACACTTGTTGGCTTGATCACCGGACACTGCGCCCTAAATTACCACTTATGGAGGATAGGGAAAGCGGAGGACCCCACCTGCAGGCTATGCCTGGAGGAGGATGAGTCTGCTCTCCACGTCCTCTGTGAATGCCCCGCAATAGCGAGGAGCAGGGTTTCTTTATTCGAGGAGTCCCTGCTCGATTATTCAAGTCTAAGCGACAAGCCACTAGGCAGACTGCTGAACTTGTTCAAGCGGTCTGGCCTAAAAATATGAGGTATAGGGGTGTAGTACAATAGGCCAAATGAATGGCCGCAGTACCTATGGACCCAGTACCTCCCACGAAAAAAAAAAAAAAAAAAAAAAAAAAAACGGTGGTATCAATTGACAGATTAAAACCCGCTTTTATTGAAAAGAGGGAAGACACTGAAAAACCAGTAACTAGAAGTTCAAAGAAAAAAGTTTCTTTTCGATTATAAATTTTTTTTTTCTTTTTCGTTTCTCGATGGTGGTTTTTATTTGAGAAATTATCGTAATACAGGCATGGACGCTCGCGCTGAAGGGGGAGTTATGTAGCAGTCGCTACTTATCATGTAGGATACGTTTTTTTGTAGTAAGTTTTATTCAGGTAGTTACTCAGTTTCTGTACTCGTTAATTTTTAATAGAGTGTTTTTGAATACGTCATAGTTTGGATTCTCACTACTACTAGGAAATACACTTGGAGAATTTAGCTTGACATATCACGTATGTATACACTGTACACAGAAACGAAATTTAAAAAACATAGACACACAAATATTGTTCAATAAAATAATTTTGAAATATTGTAATGGTGTTAGTTAGAAGTTCATTCGATTTGGAACTTCGACTATGTAAGATTATAACGGTTATATAAAAAGATTATGTAATTTTAATTCTTTCGAATACGTAACTATTAAAGTTTGTATATTAAAATAAAATAACGATATAAAATATAAAATAAATTTTTAAAAACCGACTTCAGAAAAACCGAAAATAATGCACAAAAAACCAAAAATAATGCACAAAAAAGGATAAAATAATTGTTTGAAATTCTTTACAACATTAATCCAATCAGAATGGATTTAATAGGAAGAATCACTTTTGAAGACGGTGCCAGGTAGTAGTTGACTTTCATTGCATTAACTATTGCTGCGAAAATTGTATTCATTTCTTTGTTAGGCTTATGCCCTTAATACATCACCCCGAAAACAGGTGTTGGCACCGTCTTCAAAAGTGATTCTTCTTATTAAATCCATTCTGATTGGATTAAGGTTGTAAAGAATTTCAAACAATTATTTTATCCTTTTTTGTGCATTATTTTTGGTTTTTTGTGCATTATTTTCGGTTTTTCTGAAGTCGGTTTTTAAAAATTTATTTTATTTCGTACTTTTTAGTCCGTTGATTTTTTTCGGGGGCCATATAAAAAAAATTATTTATTACGAGAAGTATGACACTCAGCCGCGCGCCGTCGAAAAGAATTGAGGCAGTAGCTAAATAGTTTTTGCAGTAATCTATTTGCGTATTTTCGGAGCAATTTAAAAAAAACTTATTTAATATGAAACAAAATTCCCCAAAGGAAATTAAAAAGAAATATTTATTGTGTCGATTGAAAAAAGAATTGCTTCCAGGTCAAAGAATCGAACTCGCAACCTCCAGGACGAGAGGCAAGCCTCTCAGTCGTTGTGCTACGGGAGATTGTTACAACAAGATGGCTAAATACGTAAATAAAGCTTTTCAGAAACTGCTTTAAATAGAATTTCATTCCAAAGGAATACTCTCTACAGTCTGCATGAGTAGAGTATGCATGAAATTGCTCACCGAAGAGTTTGTAATTCTTTACAACATTAATCCAATCAGAATGGATTTTAGAAAGAGAAAAAAAGAAAAAAAGTCGAACTACCCTCCGGGGTTTGAACCCGCAATTTTTATTTGCAGGTCAACGCCTTTGCCGATTCATCCACCGGCCTCTTCTCGAGCACGCAACAATAAAGTAATTTGTTCGCTGCCTTTGAAAATACTTCTATCCGTTCAAGGTGTACTAATTTTACCATTTTTTTACGCCTACCTTCGAACTCCTTTATCAGAATTTAAAAAAAATTGTACGGGACCACCGTGGGAAACTACCCTTTCAAACAAAAAAAAAAAAAAGCAAAAAAGTCATTGCGTTACAAAGTTATGCGTGAACAGGACCAAAAAATACCTACGCGTCGAATTGATAACCTCCTCCTTTTTTGAAGTCGGTTAAAAAACTTAAAGTTTATCTAAATATATATTAATGAAAATATTATTGGCAATACGCGCATAGCATATTGCAATGAGATGGAGTTTGGCCAACAGGATATTTAATTATACCAACACCCCATTTCAGTGGCAATTCTATAACTTTCCTCAGGCATCAGGTCTGCGACAAGGAAAAATAATCTCACCAATAGATTCACAGCCCCAATGAAGAATGAATTTGATATTCCGGTTGATTCCATTGGAAAAGGCGTAAGAGTGGTGGGTTGAAAGGGATTGAGAGCAGATCATCAGTGGCTTAGATTCAACGCCATACAATTTTACCTTTTACCAGTTGCTTAGAGTTTAGTAAACAGAGCAAGGTTCCATGCTCTGTTAAGAGCCTTGGACGTAGCAACCAAAGTCTAGATATAACAAGTCTTTCATCTTCATACAAAATTTTCCCCCCGCTAGTTGTGTGCGTGCATATATGAACATCATTGCTGAGCACAACTCAACGCATACATCGTGAACTCGGCGAGACAAAGCCAGATTCTCTCTCTTCGATAAAGTATGCAGAAGTGAAAAGGAAGGAAAATTTAATCTGCCGTTTTTTTTCATAAATAGTAAATATGCACCAATACATCAAGTTTTTCCCCATATAAAAGCATAAAATCTTCTGCTGGCTAGTTGTGTGCGAGCGGTTATAAAATTGTTGCATTCTCTCTCTCGTACCCTGACATCGTCATTTGAAGAATGTGTGCATATAGCTGTTCGCCTTTCACTCACTAACCATATGAAGATGAAAGACTTGTTAATATCTAGACTTTGGTAGCAACCAGACTGTACTGTACACGCCAAAGAGATTTATGCTTTGGTTGAAATGCAGAACAAGCGGACGCCAGTAGACTGTTTATGTCTAATGCCGTACTGCCTGTCGTGTAGAATTTAGTTAGATTCTAGATTTTGGAGAGAATAGAAGTAATTGCTATTGTGTAGTAGTTAGAATAGTTATTGGATTCAGCTTTTTCGGAATGGGTTGAAAATGAGCTAGTTTTCAGGAGTATGGATATCCTCCGGAGAAGTGTGACAGGTCAAAGTTGTGGCATATTTCTTAAGAACTTAACGTCAAGTTCCTTGAGACACCTTATGTCGCGAGCCTTGAAGAAAACTATGTCCATTGATTGGGCGGTATCCCGGGACGGGGGTGGCATAGTAGTTTCGGGAAAAGAAAAATTTGAGGCGAACAGAGATGCCAGTGAACCGGCTTTGGATTTGCTTCAAGACCAAAACTATTAAGACATGAGTCAGCCTTTTGTTCAAAATTGTTCACTGAAATAGAAGAGGTATTGATGCAAGTTTTATTAGAGACACAAGATAGTACTTCACGTAACAGCAACGTGGAAAACCATCATTAGCGAAGCCCTAGGCGACACATTTATTCTATCAACCCACTAAAAGAAGCTTAATTGCCAACTTTTAAGCAATTTATCTCGATTGATTTAATTATCATAGGAAATTTTATTAGTGACCCTTTAACACTAAAAATACATATGCCTTTAAATGCTAATATCAATCACTAAAATCCTCAATTTTCCATCTTTTATTTTATCAAAAAAAAATCGATGACATCGCCATCTAGACAAATTAGCCGAATTATCTAACCGTGAAAAATAAAAATAATAAGAATAAAAACGTAAACGTTGACAACATAACAAACGTTCAGGTAAATTTTCATCAACACAGCGCAAAAAAAACTCAACCTTTTATGTGCCTACACCTGCGATGTACGTTTTTATTTTTATTATCATTTTTCTTTGTTTAACGGAAAAATAACGAGATAACATACAGTTGTGTCGCACTAAAGCGATATTTTTCGAAGGATTTTCCCAACGTAACATAGTCTAAACTTTCTCTGTACGCTTGTATTTTACTACTATACTCAGAGGGTTATCCTTCACCCCAAACTTCCTCCCCAACATTATGTTTGTTTCCTATGCTTTTATGTCGCAAGGCACTTGAGAAGTAAGAAAGAGAGATAGAGAGATAAAAATATCCTTTAAGACTAAGTTTAATCCTTGCAGCATTTCTAAAGTCATCATTAAAATAATGTAAACAAACTTTTTCTAAGAAACTAAGAAATACTTTTTATCATAAAAATTCAAAATTGTCTAAATAAAAAATGCTTTCTTTTTTCTGCACTTTTTTTCTAATCTTCCACTCGAACAAAATGGGAACCTTTTTCCTTAATCCCTAAGCTGAATTCATCATGAAAGGTGTTCTCTACCTTTAAAGATAAAACCAACCAACACTCCGCATCCCGTGCAATTACATGCTTCTATCCTTATTTCCTTCAAGGGATTTCTTATGCTGTTCTCTGTGCTATGCAAAAGGACAGTAGTGGCAGCTTCATTTGGGTGTGCTTCTTATGTTAATGAAGATATGAATATAGCTTGGATATCAATGCTGCTATCTCTGCATTTAAAACGGCAACAAATTAAGTCACCCAATTCCCTGCGCCATAAAATCCCGAAAAGACTCCAGCTATATCCGCTATTATTAATATAAATTACGTTCCACAGTACGAGCTATCATTGCGTTCCATGCCAATTTGGATACAATCTGAATAAATCAAACATTTATTTTCGGCTCGTCCCGTTTGGGTGGGGACCATGTATCCAGAGTATATCCGGAATGCCTTTTTCTTGTTCGAGCGGTAGTAATGAAATACGATATTCTATATAAAAGTGCAGAGCACGAGGACTGAGGGTGTGCCGTTACAGATGTCGGCGCCACCATAGGCCCTTGTGGTAGACGAGCAAAAATCAATCAGAGACATCGAAAAACTTGTCCAGATACAGGCAGCTATCATTTGTAAACTACACACTCGTAATGGCTCAACGCTGGGCATATATACACAGCCGCACTGCGACAGACTGGCGGAGAAAGGGGCCATGGGGATATCCTTAAACACAGCGCTCCTTTGTCCCATAACCTTGATACCTATATCTAAATCGAATTCCATTCCTGCATATGAAAGTGCGGGGGGGGGAATTAAAGTGAGCGAATAAAAATCAATGGACTCTAGTTAGAGGTACTCAAGGTTGTGGGCTTGATTTATTATGTCACATGCTAACAAGTTATTTGAAAACCGTTCATCAATGTCAACAAATGTAATTAGGTGAGCACTTAGGCACTTTGTTTGCATTTTTATAGTAGGGTTTACTGCTGGGCTAATGTGTTTTTAAATGTGCAAACTGCATAAGAGGCAGGTAGAGTTAGTATTGATTATATGTTTTCTAATCTCCCTAGATGGCGTTGTGTATTTAGTCGAAAATTTGAAAAAAGATTAAATTTATTTTTTTGCATATAATTTTTATTTTTGATGAAATATTATTAAAAAAATTGGGAAATTTATTCTAACCCCTCCAAACCACCGCTAAATCGAAACAGAATAAAAAATACATTAAACAAAAATTTGTTTTCGTAGATAGAAATAAAATTTAAATGCAAAAAAAAATTCAACCTTTTTTCAAATACAACTTTAATCTAGGGGTAGTTTTACCCTCTCAAGGGCTGATAATAATATATTCTTGGATGATAATACCTATTTAACCAAATTTCAAGCAAATAGTAAAAAAATTTTTTTTTGCAATTTATTTTATTTAAATTTGATTTTTCAAATTGTAGGGGTAGTTTTAACCCCTTAAGGGTATAAATCAACCACCTTCGCAAATAAATATTGAAAAAAGTGTATTTCATTGGATTATTTTTCATTATTATTGAATTTATCGCGAAAAACCCTTAAAAAGGGGTGTTTCAGTCCCCCCCCTGGGTACCAGGTACCTCGGAGACTGTTGCCGTCGTTATTTTCGTGTTCAGCAACCCCAAAAACCCCCGAGTAGCAAAACTCGACTCATTTCCATCAATATTTACAGAGTGGTACAATGTCTCTTTGAGATGCACTTCTAAAATGCATATTTTTATTGCAGGAAATGCATTTTTTCAAAATGAATTCATCACTACCGGTCACAAAGTTTGTAGACGCTTTCACGAATCGAACGCAAAAAACCGCATTAAGATCCATCTTACTGTTCAAAAAATCCTAGGTTTGGCACTTTTTAGTGCTTTATTTCCTCGACTAATTAACGATTTTTAAGAATGGAGTTTTTCAGGCAAAAAGGAACCTCGATATGATTTGTATTGTTCCAAATCGACATGGTACCTACGTGAAAAATACTGGACTTAATAAGTTTCATGTTTTGCATTGGTGTCAAAGCTCTTCCTGTTTTGGCCCCTTGCAATATTAGTATAAGTATTGGTAAAATGTCTAGTTGCAAGGTTAGGTAGAAGGATAGATGGAGGTTAATATGAGCCAGGAGAGTTCTTAAGGAGATGGCCATTTGCTTTGCGTTAGAACTCTATGATGTATGAGATAAGACTTTTTGTACCGTTCGACTAGTTTTATTTAGAAAGCAATGTCAAACAACAAGCTCTTTTCAACTGCTAATATAGGATTGCACTAAGGATGTTAAGAGATGGACCAACCGTTGGATCTAGAGAGTTCATAGAAACAGAGAAAGCAGTAGTGCAGGTTTCGTTAGAGACTACATAAAACTCCGTTTTAGTTGCTGAATTTTAGCAGTTAATCGAATTGGATATGAGTTTACCGTCATGAAGACAAGGTCTGGTACATGTTTTTTTATTTTATTAATATTCTGCACCAAATTGTAAATTATCCGACGCGATTCCCTGACATTGCAGATCAAAGTTTTCCTACCGTTTTGTTCCTTCCTTACCTTTCACTCAACGCAGTATTTCGCCGAAGGTGATTCGCGTCTCGACAACTCGGCCCACTACAAACACAATACTTTACTTATACCTATCGCATACCAATCGTCTACTCCAAACCGACCCAGCTTCAATTAGAACTGTCTGGTATTATGAGGAAGCCAACCAATTCGTAAACTTTGTCGCTCTGTGAATCTCTCTCTGAAATTTAAATTGACGGAAACTTCTCTAAAAGTGAATTTAAAACTAGACAGGGATTTGTCCTAAGAGAAGAGATTTTGGGTTGATATCTTACCCGGCCTCGGTAGCCTCGAATTCGAAAAGCATTGAATTGGATTAAACAGATGCTCCTACAATGGGATTTCGAAACAATCTAACTCTTATAGTGACGAGTGGAAGTTGAAGATAATCTCAGTAAATGTGAATAGATCCTTTTCCGGACTACTCTAAACAGAACTCCTCGCAATGTAGAGATAAACTTAGAAACCTTCCGAATTTAGAATATTACTGGACAAGTTTTAAAGTTGACTGGACCAATACTTATATATTTCAATAAAATTTTAAGTGTTGCTTTTGTAAAGGTAAACAAGGCGTTTCACATGACAAAAATCCACGGGTCAAAGTGATCTGCTATCACATAAAAAAAAGGCTTGATCAGGCTGATTTTGATCTTTGGTTGCCCTGTGTGGTTCAACATATCCTCTTTGGGGTTTTGAAAGACAATTCTTAAGGGCGTGCTTAAGTTGGTATCGGACACCCTAATCTAGCTTCATCCAGTTTCAGGCTAACAATGGGCGCGTTTAGGCCGAAGTTAATTTATCTGAGCTAGGCAAGTTGACAATGGCATAAACAGCAATTTTTTTTAGCGCTGTTAGCTTATTTCTGCTTTTTGGCTTAGCTAAAATATAGCACAGCCCAACTGAATTGACGTTTGCTTGTAAATTATTGTTGTAAGAAAATAATTTAGAAATATTTCAATGCAGAATGAAGATTTTATTATTATTATTCATTTTTTAGCTTTTTATTATTTATAAAATGAGAAATGTTATTATCTGTTATTAACTGTAAAATAAGAACTGTAAAATGGCATACTAGAAACGGTGCTAAGTTAACAGCGCTAATTTAACAGAGTTAAATAACTCGGGCCTAAACGCGCCCAATGTTCTCTACGAAAAGCCATTCGTTAAGTTGCCGATCTTAACTTCATAATCAAGATGATTCGAGGTCATATTGCTTGAACAATGGAGAGCGACAATCCTCTTATTCGTGGAGTGTTCAACCCGAACAGTGAATATCACAGAACTCGGTTTTATCCATCGAGAGGCTTTTTTCTACTTAGATACAGTAAGATTGGTCCAAGATAAATTGATGCTGTCCCTCTTTTACTACCTGCACCGTAACGCATGCTTTAAAAAGCCGTCCAATTAAAATCCCAGAAGTCCGTGGTTCATTTTCACTCCATCGCATGGTCATTCGTCTTTCCCCTAATCCTCCAATAATATTACGTCTTTCTTGTCACCTCCTCTTTTTAAAGTAATTCGATATTTCTAGCTGTGCATGGCTTGTAGTGCCTTCTTGTATAAAATATGTAATCATAAAAAGCCACTATCATATCATTATAGCAAGCAGCATTTATAGTAATAGCGTTATCAGCATCACTTTCGAAGAATGATCCGATGGGCCCAAAATCTACACCAAACGATAGCTTTTTTGAATGCGTCGCTGATGTTTAATTGTTCATCGGTTCTCTCCACCAAATAAATACACATAAATTCTGTATATGAACATACATTCCATATGTATCCATCCAATGTGAAATGCACCTTATCCTTTTCCATGAAAACAATGGATCTGTTTGTCAATATTCCTACACCCAATTAGCAAAGACTCTACGTTGCAAATAGACTCTTTCCTTTTAGCTTTTGTGTTAACTGAATTTTGTAAGCAAATACATATGCATGCAAATATTTGTTCCTCAAATACGAGAAACAAAGCTTTAATTACTAAGAACGACCTGACCTTCTATCATAAACAAAACAAGTTTTTTTGAAATTGGTTCACAAATCTTAAAATTGTCAGCTCATTTGGTTGATTATGTTGACCGAAAAAATGAGAAATTTCATAATGGTAATTTTTTAAACATCGACCATTTTCATAATAACTTTCGATGATATTTATGTGTTGTAGAAACGATGTATGAACGAGAGGAACCTGCATCTCTTAGGCCATTTCTACACGAGGGACCAGCCATTGGTATGATTATTTGACGATTTGGATTATGCTATCAATCCCTCGCCCAACTTCGCTGATTGTCACACCTTAGATCTTAAGGGACAGGTCAGCCATTAATCAGATCAGCTATTAATTCTATACCGTCCACTCACACAGAGGAGAGGATATATAAGATAGTACTTCAAGAGGACAGAAGACATTGAATTCGCAAGGTTCTTGCGAAAATAATCAAGAAAAATCTGACAATCAACTGATCAGTCTCCAGTGCTGAATAGCTGAAACGAAACCCGAAATGAAATGATTTTACATCCTTCGTTTCGGTTTCGTTCGCTTATAGTTGGGTTCATACATTTTCATACAATATATTCCCTTCATTTCGTTTCGTATTCGTTTAAGTCCGCGATCTGGCGTTATTGAACGCGTATGAGTAGTGCAAAGTACTGCCAAAGCAAATAATAATTCGAGATGAACAAAGATGGTAATAATCGGCCTAAAATACCTCGGGCTAGGACGTGAACGAGTGGAAACACAAGGCCCAGTCAGTAAATATGATATGGGAAGTTATTGCTGACTAAGCAGTAGTCCAAATTACCGAAAGCTAAATCAAATTCACCGAAGGACTGCTTTGGATGAGAAGTTAGGAATAGATATCAAGGAAGTGAGCTCCTTGGCCTGCAGCAACAGGGACTCTTGTGAGAGGATCTACAATTTGATGTAGATTGTTGGTGTCTACAAGGAGCCTTTTATCTTTCCTAGAAATATTGCGAGTTAGGAAACGCAGGACTTCAAACCATCTGCAGTATTCAGCTACAGACTTTCAAATGCTGAATACTGCATAATGACCGCAGTTCTATGTTTCCGAACTCCTACATACTGTGGCTCTCTGCAAACTCAGCCAATTTATATTGTGAATGTTAAAATCATCCGCAACAATGATTTCACACTCCGGATTGGAGGATAAAAATCCGGAGATCTATTAGCAAATAACATCAAACGCTTAATTAGAGATTTCGTTACTTAGGTTAGGACTTCTGTAGAGAAAATAGAAGAATATTATGTGGTTTTGGATGATGATTTTAAGCCAGCTATGGAAGACGTACTTTTACGATGGGATTACCTCTTTGGGCGGTGAGGTGTTCGCTGACATGTGACAGTGTCCTTTGCCCACATTAGGTGATATTTGGATTTCAACTTGACCTAATAATTACGATATGACTCAACTCGAGTCTGCATGCTCACAACCTGTGAATTTTTGTATGAGTCACTGAGTTAATTTCCTTTGATTGTTGCATTGCATTTCAAAAAAATATCTCACACACACGTTACGATTATTTTCCATACACTACACCACATTTTACTTTGATTAATGAAATGTATTATTTTCCTAACTTGTATTCTTTAAAGATGTATTCTCCAATATTTACTCAATTCCATAAATTTATAGTTTAAGATTTAATACCCATGTTAAAGGACATCAATGGTCGATGATAGTCGTGACAGTTTTCACAATTCGCACAATTTTAAATAAACGGAGTTTCAATATTGACTCTTTAATGTCAACGCTCAATAACTCAAATGTGACACTTCCATTTTGTTTGTTTTTCGCCTTGTACCTAGAGTAAGAGTAGTATGTAATGTGCCATGATGAAAAATCATGGATGTTGACCATCAACATAAATCTGTCCCGAAATATCAAGGATCAAGCTTCCAAAAGGATAATTCAAAATGATTTTCATTTTAGTTTTTTGCAAATTCAATTAATACTAAGATACTTAAAAATGCCATTCTCTTTTGAAGGAATTTTTAATTTATTATGCAGCCACAAACTTGCCGCAGCTAAAATCCGCAACAAGCTGGGCGCTGGTAACAGCTGTCATGTCGGCGACCTTGCCCACACAGTTAATATGAATCTGTCGTGCTAATGCTGCAATGAGTCATGAAATATCTTTCATGATACGAAGACCACAATAATATACCACAATAATATGCAATTAACTCTTTTTTATTTATATCCTTGCTCCTGTCCACACAAAAGATAAATAAAATGAGTCATGGCGCAAAATTTCACATGGCATATCTCCACACAGTCTGGGGGACTTGCTTCACTCAAATAAAAATTTATATATAAAATTCCACGTTATTTATAAAGATAAAACCTCAAAAGGATTGGTGCAAACATTAATTTTATATTTTAAATTCGATTTATACCTTTAACATTGTAACCAGACACCGGTGCAAACGATAAATTGGGTTCTGCTACATGGGAACTGTTATAGTGCATAAGCTATTAAGTCTTTAGATGGAAATTGCTTGAAAATTAACCCTCATAGAAACATAATTTCCTGTAATTAAAACAATTTAGTCTGATAAGCATTCTAAGGACATAACATCACGTGTCTTCCTCTTGCTATAGATAAGACTACAAAGTGTATACTTATAACGACTTCATGAGAGCAACTTTCCTTCCATTGAGAGTTGAGATCCTGAAATCTTTTATGCACAGAAAATTTTCATGGAAGCTTTATCAAAATACAGGAAGGACTTTTTTTCATGTTTATGTAAGTTTTAAACTTATTTTAAGCAATATAAAAGATTCTTTTCAAAACATAATGTTTTTTAATGTAGTGGTGCTTTTACTATACTATATAAGCAAACGGGTATTCGATGGCTGTATGTATTCGTAGAGAGTAGGAATTAAGTATACATTTCCAGTAGCAAATGGAAAAGGAATTTTCATGAAAAATGCTTTTTACTACTTGGTATTGAACGAAATGAAACTTATGTTGAAGAAAACTTCTTCTTCTCTTTTCTTTCGACTGTTTTCTTTTTTTAAAAAAAAGTTTAGCATCATTAAATATTCTGGAGAACTTCTTCCAATATTTAATGTAACTTTTTTTATTAAAAATAATTGTTTTAAGGAATCGTTGAAATTGTTCTTTTGAAATAATCCTTGAATGTTGAATTCATATAAACAAAAAAATATATTGCACTTCTGGCTTCTTTCCTTTCTACTTTCCGGACTCAAGTGCTTTTAGTGCTTTTATGATTATGGATGAGAAGCATGTCAATATAGCTTTGGGCTCCCTTGTGGCCCTTAGTGCACGAGAAGCATGCTTCTGAAGGTAAAGCTGTTTTTGTTCAACCAAAGCTTGTGGGAAGTTGGAAAAAGTGGAGAGTTTCGTGCTGCAGTGGAGATTTTTCTGATTAATTTTGACCTGAGAGTACAACAAGCTCGCACCCTCACAAATAAGTAATAAATACCTATCAGGAAATGGAGTGCTGCAATAGCCATCTTTGAGCACTCCTTAAAAAGCTTACAGCGCTCCCGTTCGCATACTACTTCCATATATAATTTTTAACATTGCATGTCATTACAGGTAGTCCGGGGAAATTAGCATTTAAAGGAGACAAAATTCGGAAATGGCTGAAAATTGGTCCACAGCTTCCTTGGGACCTTTTAAGAAAACAATTTCAGAATCACAAAAAAACACACATGGCCGCCGGAAATATAGCGGTTTTCAGGTGTTTTCCTTGTATCTCGGTGTCTATAGGTCGTACAACCTTGTACGAGGGCCCAAAATGTTTACAATGAAGTTCTCTACAACTTTAGTTCTTACAAAGATGTTGACCCGATTAACCCTTTCAAAGTTATACAAGGTCAAAGTTATCAAAAATCACTTTTTGGCCAAAAAATCCCTCAAATTCTGGTTATTTCGAAATTTTTTTTTGATCAGTCAATACGAAACGTTATTGCCTACAAAAAAGCCTCCTGTCATTTTTTCGAAAACTTAACCCTTTCGAGGCTATTCAAGGTCAAAGTTTCAATAAATCAGTTTTTGGTCAAAAAATGACTCAGAAACTGATTTTTGAGAAAATTTTTTTGTTCTATTTATACAAAAGATTATTGCCTACCGTAATGACACCCTTGTCATTTTTTCGAACACTTTTCGAAAAATTTTGCAAAAATCAATTGTTAGTGATTTTTTGGCCGAAAAGTGATTTTTGGAAATTTTGACCTAGAATAACTCCGAAAGGGTTAAGTTTTCGAAAAAATTACGGTTTTTGTAGGCAATATCGTTTCGTAATGACTGATCAAAAATTTTTTTCGAAAAAACAATTTTTTGAGTGATGTTTTGGCCAAAAAGTGATTTTTGGAAACTTTGAAAGGGTTAATCGGGTCAACATCTTTGTAAGAACTAAAGTTGTAGAGAATTTCATTGTCAGCATTTAGGGCCTTTGTTCGGGGTTGTACGACCTATAGAAACCGAGATATTAGGAAAACACCGGAAAACCGCTATATTTCCGGCGGCCATGTTTGTTTTTTTTGTGATTCCGAAATTGTTTTCTTAAAAAGTCCCAAGGAAGCTGTGGACCAATTTTCAGCTATTTCTGAATTTTGTCTCCTTTCGTGCTTTTTTTTTGCTAATTTCCCCGAACTAAGGGGAGCATTTGAGAAAAGCTCTTCATAAAACAAAACAAACAAAGCAAACATGCTATCACCTTATAACAGAAAAACTACTTCGCTGGAATGCTTCCCAAGTATCTACTTTTAGCAAATGGGCAGCAGAGATTTTTTATTCAGAAGGTTTCCAGCGGGAAATGGAGTCTGCATGGTCCGCACACGGGAGCACTCTTTTTAATGCTCCTTTAAAAGCGTTTTAGAACCATTAGAAAAACCGGTTTTTAATAAAGAATGCATGGAGGCCTGTGGATATGTGAATAAGCTCCGGTGTCGAAAAGTTTTTGTTCATCCAATTGCCTTTTCCTTATTCCAAACGCGAGTGCGGTTTTACTAAAGCGGTCCCCCAACTAAGTACTAAACACAGGTCCAATGCTGCTTGACGAACCAGAACCGGTCTATTGAGTATGCTAATGGCACCCTTTATGGTCACTAAGATAATTGTCAGTTTTCTTTGTCCTGTAAAATTTGTTAAAACTCCATAGTAATTTTCCCTTCGGAGCAATTTTTCCCGCTGAATCCTATGATCCTATGTATACTAAAATATCACCAGTTACTTGCTACAGAACCCAAATTTAGCAAACCTGCATACTTCTAAGCTTACTTACTTGCTGGTCCTCTCCCCTCCGAACTGCTCCCTCTGCCGATCCCAATTCTGAGTCCATATCAACCAATTTTGTTTTTTAAGCTGTTAACATCCTAGTCTTTTCGTAACTTTTCTACTCCTATCCTCTTCAATCATTCAAATCAAGGGTACTACTATGTGCTGCACCATGACCTGAATCACATAATGCACTGGTAGTTACAAAGGATGACACCTAAGCTTACCTAAAATTGCTGCCATTGATTTGGGAACAACCGAAGCCAATATTGACCCAACTATTGCCAAATTCAATAACCGTTTCACATCTTCCACAAACAATTATTTTTAGTTTGGGAAACGAAACATGTCCATACAGATTTTTGCGGTGAGCATTTAGACATCATAGAGCGTACTGATTCAGTTATTGTCCGAATAAGCCAAAAAACTTCAAGAAGTATTTCCTATAAATACTAACAATGGTAACCACATTTTAAATTTAAGAAATGACCATTGGTAATGATATATGTATATATTATATATGAATTTCAGTAACATTTCTATGATTTTTTCACATAGAATTTGTCACCCTCAAAAGGATTTCCTGTTGGTCCAGGAGTGCGACACTTCGTTAATAAATAAAATTCCTCAAAATTTCCGGTGCCACAAGCCTTGAAAATTTAACTTGCAAATTCTGTTCAACACTCAAATTGCTTCAGCTGATGAAGGACTATAAGAGCTGATGCTTTTTGGACGACAACAAATTAATTCAGTACAAAACATTGACGAAGTTACCTGATTGAATTTTGACAACAACAAGGTAAATTTTTGGCTTCTGCAATACAACTAAATTTGTGGTAGAAACTTTGTGGAACAAATTGTTGCACTCTAATTTATGTTTTGTGCTCAAGAAGAGTTTGGATTTTGTATATTTTAGAGGAAATGCTTTCAAGAAGGTTTCCTAAAATCTAGAGATTGTTTCTTACTTCAGTCGGTGCGTCCTGTGTGACAAGTAATTGGGATTGTTCAATAGAACACAAAAAAAATAATTTATTCATCAAAATTTAGTTTATCGCCCCTTAATGGATTCCATCGAGTGCAGTTCAACTATGCCAGTGCAAGACCCAATCCGCCATAGATTTTTCAGGCTGATTGAGATGTGACCGTCAACTCCTTTTTCTTTTATATCCGAAGTGGAAACATAAACTTCGGAAACATCAAAATGATCTCAAAGGGTCTTATGATCCGAGTGATAGTGATTTGTCAATGAAATTCGTCGAGTTTTTTGCTAAAGATTTTGCACAATGATGGCCTTATGTGCATTATCGTTGTGCCAAATTCCTGAATTTTCGTGGTCCGTAGAAGCTCGGCTGACCAAATATTCAATGAGTTTTTTTCGATGCTCTTTTTGGAATATTTAGCTCTTTCAGCGAAGGGTTTAGGGCAGTGATTCCCAAAGTGGTTCATACGGACCCCTGGTGGTCTATGGGATGATCCAAGGGGTCCTTGGTAAATAAAAACTTTTTTTTGTGGGTGGGCGAAGAACTACCTGGGGTCCGCGAAAAGATCGAAAGTGTTCATAAATAAAAAATTAGCGATGTTTTCCGCGTGACTACAAACGAAATCGATCATACATACATAGTAGTGTTGGGTAGGACACGATTATAAGCCAGTACAATGTCATACAATACTTCAAATGAGGCTAGGTGCCATTGTAATACCAAAATGACGAAAACAAGCAAATTAAAGAGAGAAAGAAAATAAATACCCATTAAAAGTTTTTTTACGAGTTTGATTCTAATATGCATTAAACTGCCTCATAGTAAGAGTAAGAGAGTACCTAATAAACCTATGCCTCCTTAATGTATATTGATATTTTACAATCTCATCTCGCCTCATTTCAAGTTGGAAATTTTACGTTCCCAAAAGAAGTATGAGAGAAGAAACCCATGCTCTCTTACGTGTTTACAATCACACCTCGCCTCATTTTCTCATGTAATTTAAAAATCGAAAATCAAAAATGAGTTTATCTTGATACACGTTCATGCAAAGTGTAGTAGGACATTATTTTTGAACCGCGACAATTCAAAAAATTGATGTCTCAGTACAATTTACCATCGTGTAAGGGACAAATGTACTGCCTCGTGTAAGTCCGGTTCAACTCTAATAAATAGCTTCATCATAGACAAAATATGGGATGGGAAAAGTAGCATCAAAACTGTTCCCTTTTGCGAATTAGCGCCTAATGCCGCCTGACTTTACCACTACAATCATTGAGTGTTAACACAATTGCGCCCAATTTGGCTGAGGCCACTCGAATTCGTTTGTTTTTTGGTTTTTTATTGCTTTTCCCAGGAAATTTCTTCGCCGGTTCCAAGTTTCCTCGGTTATTTATGAATTTATTTATAATTATTTCATTAAGTTCCGCTATACTCAAATATTCCCTCTCTTATCATGGGCCCTGAGCTGAAAGTCGAGTCGTGTGGCGTGACAAGTCGTTTGAGTTGAAGAAAGTGGCGTTCCAGTCGAACTACGACATTCAGCACAGGGGCCATAAACTAAACTTAGCAAATCCAGTCTTTGGCCCCTGCCTGAAAGTCGTAATTTGACTGACACGTCATTTCCTTCAACTCAAACGACTTGTCACGCCACGCGACTCGATTGTCTTTCTTTGAAGAAGGATTCCAACAATTTTAAGTACAACGGCATGCTCCAATTCTGTAACACGCGGATGGCTTGAAGGAAGCTCTTAAGGAGAAGATATCGACAGTGATCAAGTGATCAAACGGAACCACGAATCAAAAATTCAAAATAATCGCAAACTCAGGCTGTGAAGTTGTTTCAAATTCTCCATAGTTTTGGGCGTTATTATCTTATGTTTCCCTTTGGGCCTTACTTGTTTAAAGAAGAAAATTAAAAATTAGGTTTGCTTGAGCTTGTTGCTTCAGACACGGTAACTATTATTTTGCTTAAAATTGCATGTTCACGACTTGAGTTAAGAACTTTATACATTCTTTGGGAAGAATGTAGATACTATTTTCCCATACTTATTTTTGTCTTATCTTAACGTAATAATATGCAATAATTATATTACAAAATTCATAAGGAAAAATTACAATAAGCCGTGTACCGTGTACGTGAGCTTCACAGCACGGCAATGTTCAATATTGATCAAAATTTTTGGCGAGCACCTTTCATTCCTGTTAACAAGACTCCTACACCGACAGGCAAAATTTAATGAGATTCTTTACAAGGGAGATGAAAATATTTCCAGCAGAAACAACCTCCACCAGTGGGGCCCTAACTTATCTAGTATTGCGCCCATAAACGATCTAATCAGAGCCTGAATAACTTAGATGACGACGTGTCTTAAAATAAATCGTTTTTCCTTTGTCCGCATTGTAGATTCTCAACCAGATGGAATGTGCATCCTTATGGTTGGTACAAAAATTCCAAGATTCTGCACGGTTAAGGGTAAGGGTTTATATGTATATGTATATAACATGAAACTTTATTTTCTCAAAAATTGCACTGTGCATTTTAGAGCAGCCTCTGCTGTACTGTAGATTGAGTCCGCGGGGCAACTTCCCTCTAAAAAAAAGGGACTACAAACGAATCAAGCTTACACAAGGCTATCGTGTGAAGCTCGTAAAGGAAGTAGACACACGAATTGCTTTCTGTACACATAACTATTTTCCCAGGCATAATGCTCGTACAAAATAATGAACAACATTGCGACGGACGTGAAAGGAAACGGCCCCTTCCGTTCCTGCGAGTCAAATTAAAGGAACTATTTCGTTCCGTTTATGAATGAAGAATTGTATGTAAATGCGGACGTGATGAGATTATGTATACAAACTTTGGTACCAATGTATTCCGTAGAGCCTTCCGTAATGTTTCGTGAAATGTATTTACATAGTATTGACCTTATTTTCTCGCCCGCACCTGTTATACGTAAAGCCGTTGTTGTTCTTTCTCCTGGCCGGAAGCTGGTTAAAGCGCAAGAAATTTGCTGCCACAAAAAAAAGGTTCCGAAATCGGTAGTAAGCATAAATTTCCCACGCAGCATTTTTTTTTTGTTTTTTGCAGCTCAGTATTTCATACCGGGGCTTTTTTAATATCTTCCAGGAGATACTGCTGAGCTCCTTGAAAATATGAATGCGAAAATCCACCAAGTTTTATGAACACCAGGCGGTAGGGTAATAAACTGCGTCCACGCTCTTCCCTGCTGGAGTCCTTGCCAATTATATGTGCATAAGGACACACGTGATACTATAGCATAAGGGTTCTTCGTAAAATGGTATCGTAAATAATTTTTTTTCTCTGCCTTAAGTGACGTAGGATGAAAAATTTAATTTTACCTGGCACGAAACTGGACCATTGACTTTTTATAAATCTACTTTAATCGCAACAATTTAAAATTTGTTTACCCACTTTCAATTTACTTCGATTAGAATTCAATTGATTCAAACTTTGTTGTTTGTATGTATACTGGGCCGATGGGACTTAACATGTAGTATATACCATCACGAAACCTTGTCGAATATACATAATATTCGTCACGCTCAATAGATCCCTTAAAGCGATGGGCAGTGTTGAATGATTTGGGCTATACTTAGTCATTGAATGATTTCATCTTTTGAATCATTTTATTCATTCATCCAAATCTGTACAAGTAAAATTCTGGTCAAGTCATGGTCTTTACACTTGAACAACTTTTTAAGACAGAGAGAGAGAGATGCTTCACAAAAATATACTAACAACAGAATCAGGTAAATGAATTTCAAGGTTACTTTCTTCAAAGGGAAAAAACACATTAAGAAATTTTTATTTTGTTACTTTCCCATTTGGTTGTATTACTAAATTCAGGTTTATACCTTTATGAGCAAGCTAAAATGATTGTACCTTTAAGGTGGCTTAATTGGCACTGGAAGGAAGTCATCCAAATATATTTAGTCATCTGGCAGTAACCGAAAGGAGGTACTAGTAATCTAATCAACCATGGTGGTGTTTCAAAACACACCGGCCAGAATCCTCAAGAGGAAAGAAGAACCCAACTGTTATATTAATGAAAATTGGGAAAATTCCCGAAACGAAATAATATAGCAGAAGATATCCTGGGATTCGACCACAGACGCACTAGAAATGAGTAGATGATGATTGATGAAACCTGAAAACTATATAAAGTTATTTATTTTAGAGATAACTTGAGACCACTTTGCCTAAACGATAAGAGCAAAGTATGAGATTTCTAAACTGAAAAGGAAAGATGCAGACTAAATTTGTAAAAAAAAATACAGGAGCTGGAAACTTATCAAAGTTCAAGAAGACTTTGAAGAAAGAAGAACAGAAACTTTGTGTCAGCTATTAGGAAATCAGAAGGAAATTCTCATTATCTCATATTCTACCGAGTAAAAATAAGACTCTCGCGTTCTTAGCCTGAAACAGGCATGCACACACTCAAAGCGCCTGTATGGCACCCAAATGAGGCACGGTACGCCTGAGTGAAAGTTCTATTTTTCCAAATGATTCTGCCTGAACTCATCGGCCACAACGCGAAAGGTTAGTCTACTTTCAACCGATATAGCCTCAAATGCCCAAACACAAGCGCACACAACAATCACATGCACTCATCCATAACCTTCTATATTTACAAGCCATGAACAAGAATCTCAATTGAGAGAGTCGGACTACCAAATTCTCCCAAATTCTCCAAATTACACTAACAACATAACGCGACTTAACCGAGTTGTAGTCCGATTGAGCGGAAATTCGCTCGCAATATTTTCCTTGTTCATGGATTGTAATATAGAAGGTTATGACTCATCGTTTAGATTTTTGGTTATGTGTGAAAGACGAGGCGGAACGCAAACCACGCAATTGTCTGTCAGTGAAAGCTTGCTGCATGCTGTGGAAATACTGCCCGCATCGCTCACACGCATGTATCTTTCTCTACCTCGATAGCCTCGATAATGCAAGACAAATAGTGCTAGACCTTGTCTTCACGATATAGAATGCATATCGTTCTCATTATTGATTAGGGCCGTAGAACTCGTGTTGAATTTGACGCTCTAATCCCAAGTCCAATACTCTCCAATAAATTTGTGTAGGAATGACCATTTATTCCGGATCAGCAAACGACTACATCAAGGGTTTTATTAAAAGAAGCCGTTTTTCAGCCAACGGTTGGGTCTACAATACGTCCTCGCTGAATAGGAGCCCTAAACAACTTTTATGGTTACAACGATAGCGACTGTTCCACTAGGATGAAAAGTTCATGCCTGCAGGACAGAATTTTCCCTGTAATTCAACGCTCATCTTACTCCCACCCCCACAGTTCCCCTGTTCTCGCACACTAGAGTCTAGAAGTTCACTTTTGAATTGAATAACTCGATTGTGGAACAATCAGTCAGTATTTCCGAACTCCTATAACATCCGAGAGTTTAAACGTTAGATTCATCGCCATCTACCGAGCACTCTCTTCCCTAATCTATTCTATCCTCCCCTATCCTTCAAACCAAGCTTACTACTAAAAATTGCACTAGACTTGACTTATCTACATGAATATCTTCATCTCTTATCTTATCTACATGAATATCTTCAAATTGGACGTACATCTAGAAGAACGTTATTTATACTGCCAAGGGTCTCTTTCTTAGTTGGGCAAAGATCTTTTTTTGTTCATTCGCTTCAAGTTGGGAATAGTCTGCCTTCTTACGTACACAAACGTTAAATGTTTTCAGGAATCGCGTCTTCAATTTTTTGAATAACCAGTAATATTCCTTCAACTACATTCTTTTTAATTTTTACTTGTTTTGCTTTTGTTCCTTTTCATTATCTACTTTTTCTGTTTTTATTAATTCACTCACTCGTTCCGCTTTTTTATTAATTAATGTATTGAAATTATAATGTACATGTGTTTTTTAGCGTTAAAAGATTATGTAGTCTTGATGTACAATTCTAGTAATGGGGTTTGACGCTATAGATGAAAGAATATGTAGAATACGTATAAGAGGAAGATTCTTTAATTACTCCATAATAAATATACATGCCCCGATTGAAGATGCGCTAGAAGAAGCGAAAGATGCATTCTATGAAACCTTAGATAGGACGCTAAGAAACTGTCCTAGACATGATGTAAAGATTGTCATAGGAGATGCAAATGCAAAAATTGGCCATGAAAGTGCATACCGACCAACAATAGGAGCATTTAGTCTACACGACGAAACAAATGAAAACGGTATGAGACTGATCAGTTTTGCAATGATGAATAATATGGTGATCGCAGACACAAGATTCCAGCGAAAAGATATACATAAGGTAACCTGGAGATCTCCAGATGGAAGAACGCAAAACTCAATTGATCATATACTTATAGAAGCGCGTCACTGTTCAGAAGTACTAGATGTCAGATCATATCGTGGTGCAAACATCGACTCCGACCATTATATGATTGGGACGAGAATCAGAAGCAGAATATCGACACTAAACGAAAGAAGAAACCGCAGGGAAAGAACATTTAACGTGAAATTATTAAAAGAAGAAGCAAAACAAGAAGAATATGTGGAAGAAATAAATAGAAGAGTGATAAATGCAAATAATCACAACGCCGAAGACATAGAAGTTAAATGGAATAACTTGAAGACCCTAATCAAAGAATCAGCATCAAATACTCTAGGATACGAACCCCGTGAAAGCAGAAATGAATGGTTCGACAATGAGTGTACCCGTGTAACACAGGAAAAGAATATAGCATATCAAGTAATGATACAGAAACACAGAACGAGAAATGCAGTTGAGACATACAAAGAAAAAAGGAGACAGGAGAAAAGAGTGCACAAAGCGAAGAAAAAGGAGTACTGGGAAAACGAAATGTTGAAAATAGAAGAAGCGAACAACCGAAACGATGTCAGGAAACTATATAAAAAAGTAAAGGAGCAACGAGTCGGTTTCAAGCCCAGAATAACCATGTGCAAAACTAAGGATGGAGAGATCTTAAGTACCAAAGAATCAGTTCTAATTAGATGGCGTGAACACTTTCAAGAACTGCTAGCTCGAGATGAGGAGCAACCCCTTACAGAAAACATGGAACTAGCAGAAGAACTAGCGGGAGACATGCCTACATTAGAAGACGTACAAGACGCAGTGAAAAAGCTAAAAAACAACAAATCTCCGGGCAAAGATAACATCGTAGCAGAGCTATTGAAACAAGGAGGTGAAAACGTAATATTAAGCCTGCATGAAATCGTAACACTAATATGGACCCAGAAACGAATACCATCGGAATGGAGCGAGGGCATTGTGTGCCCTATACACAAAAAAGGAGATCAGCTAAACTGCCGTAATTATAGAGGTATCACGCTATTGAACGTAGCATATAAAGTATTATCAAATATTTTATACGTTAAACTGCAGCCTTACGCAGAAGCAGCTCTGGGAAACTATCAAAGCGGTTTCCGCCCCGGAAGATCCACCACAGACCATATTTTCACCCTTAGGCAGGTCCTGGAAAAGGCAAATGAATTTAATATTACCATACATTCGCTATTCATAGACTTCAGAAACGCGTATGATAAAATAAAACGTGAAGAATTATATAAAGCTATGGAGTATTTAAGATTTCCCAAACACCTCGTAGATTTGACCAAAATGACAATGAAAGAGGTTATATGCAGAATAAGAATTGAAGGAGAGCTGTCAGAACCATTCAACGCCACAGTAGGACTAAGACAAGGAGATGCCCTGTCGTGCTTACTATTTAACGTAGCTATGGAAAAAGTGATAAGAGACGCAGGAATTAACACCGCGGGCAGTATTTTCAACAAGTCGGTACAACTGTTGGCATACGCTGACGACATCGTAATACTAGCCAGATCCAGCATAGCAATGAAAGAAGCCTTCATATTGCTAGAAAGAGCAGCAAAGAAATTCGGACTAGCAATTAATGAAGAGAAAACGAAATATATGTGCATCTCTAAAAGACGGAATGATCGCCAGAATATGACCATTGATACATATAACATCGAAAGTGTAAAAGAATTTATATACTTAGGGACGCTAATCTCAAAAGATAACGACACGACGGCAGAAGTCATAAGGAGATTGGCGCTGGGAAATAGATGCTATTTTGGGCTACGTAAACACTTCTTAACAAGGAACATATCAAGGAGGACTAAAGTTAAACTATACAGAACCCTTATAAGGCCAATACTACTCTATGGATCCGAAACCTGGACACTAAGAAGTAATGAAGAACACCTCCTGGGGTGCTTTGAAAGAAAAATCCTGCGCACAATATATGGAGGAGTAAATGAAAATGGTGTTTGGAGGAGAAGATACAATCACGAATTGTATCAGTTGTATAAAGATCCGAACATCATAAAAACTATAAAAATTAGCAGAATTCGATGGGCAGGACATGTTGAACGTAGCAGTGATGACAGCATAACAAAAATTATTATGAACAAGAGACCAGACGGACACAGAGGCACAGGACGTCCAAAAAAGAGATATACAGATAGCGTAGAGGAGGATCTACGAACCCTAGGTATAAGAAATTGGAGACCCCAAGCCAGGGACAGACAGTTCTGGAGGAGGATGTTGCAGGAAGCCAAGGCCAATAACAGGCTGTGGAGCTATTTATGATGATGATGTACAATTCATTAAATAAACGAAATAGAAATAGAAAATAGAAACTTGACCTACATGATGGACAGGTTGTACAAAAGGTGATTCCTAAGCTTGATTTTTTCACATATACATGTTCCTCGCCTTTTATATCCTGTAAAACCAAAATGTCCAGTGCTATTTTAAAAGATTTACCACAAAACAGCTCTTCATGAAAAGCTTTAAACACAGCATTTCACCTTTTCCTCTATTGTCCTTTTCGTAGCTTTACCCTTCACAAGTTTCGCCAACTTTAATCCTCACCAACTTGTGGGTATCTATCGGTGTTTTGCTCGTAAATATGAAATTTGTTTGCGGAATAAATTAATTGAAAAGTAACTTTTGAACCACACAAAAATTTTACGCATAAATATAAATTATGTGTCATTCATGGCAATCCTGTACAGCATAATGTGACCAGTTTCTGTCCCTGATCCTATAAAGGATAAATTTCGAAAATTGTGCCAGCTGACACCGCATCAATGCTGGGTGGTGTTACTAAAGTTTCCGTCCTCCATGCAAAGCGCTCGACAATGAGAACCTTTTGGACAATAGCAATAAAATTCAATCACATTATATCAAACACAGCCAGAGCCACAAGGACCCTAAGTGTATCTAAAAAGGATATTTAAGGAAGATTACATTTAGAACGGAACGTAACAATTTAAATGGTACGGAACGATGTTGTGTAAGCGTAAGCACTTAGCTGGGCTAACGTCGCTCCTCGAAAACTTAGCTCGTTCCTATTTAAATGTAAATTGATGTCCGCCCGTTAAGAAAGTAAAAATGAACGATAAATCTTGTGAACTTAAGAAGAAGTCGGACAAAAGTTGTGCCAAAGATTTGCCAGTTATTGTCTAATTAGTTGATTATCTTTCCAGGGGCGTAGGCAAGCAATTGCCACTCAGGGCATTAAGTTCGGCGTCGTGATTCAACAAATTGGAATTAATTTATTTTTAACTTGTGACGACAGTGAGTAAGCCGCGAGGAGGGACGCCATGTATTGTTCCGCAAAATGAATTGTTGTTATTAATGGTGGCGGTATTCCATGCAAATACTTTTTTCCATTTTTTCTGTGTTTGTTTGCAGTAAGTTAAATAAGATGAATGACTCGTGCTAAGAAGGGTGGTCGAGATTTTGGGGCTACCCTCACCCTGGATACCCTTTTAAAGTGTAAACACGAACTCGTTTTTGGTGTTCATTCAATTAAGTTAAACTGCTTATGTCAAAACTGTATTCTAACTGAAGCTTACGTTGGTTAAGAGCATGATATTTATTAAGAGGTTTGGAGTCCTTAGTATTGCTAAAGCAACCGTGAAATTTTATAAAAAAAATGAACAATTTCGAAATTCTTAGGTTAAATAAATTCAGAAGCGCCAAACTAATTCAGAAAATATTTTTGAATAAATCGTTACCCTCCCCAACCCCCACAATTTTAATTTTTAAAATATACTAAGTAGTTTTAACATTTAATCAATCGCGTAGTTTCCATCGTTACCTAAGACGGTATATCCTCTTATTTTTAGATATTAATTTTCTGGTAGGAAGATCATTTCTTGAATTTAATATAAATCCAGTTAACTTCATTTTCAATAAATGTTCCATTGATCTTAATAAATTGTAGTCTAACCTAGCAATGTCAGTTGAATACGGAAGAGGTGACAGAAATTCCTATTCGAGTTGCTTCACTTTATCCTAAGTGATCCTTGCCGCAGTAATAAGGTAACAAGTTTAATGTTGAGTAGATCGAGCGAGATTTTGTTCAGTTGTATATATCAGCAATAAACCTTTGTAATGATTATTTTTCAAAATTTTGGACTATAAGTTGCAAAAATCTGCATTAAGCAATCAAACCAAACTTCTAACAATAGTGTTTTAAAACTTTCTATCATGGTTAGATTTGAAAAGCTTTTACAGAATATACCAGGTTTTGTTGGCGTTAGCATTTTTCTGTCAGCGGTGAAGTATAAGTAACTTGAAGCAGCAGATTGGGCTTATACTAAATCGTTTTGCAGACGGGGCTACCATATACTTTGCTTTGGTTCCGTTATGTGTCCAGCTTTGTGCTGAAAGCTTTATACTATACAGCTCTTGGTGTCCTTCCGATGATATCTACATAAGTCAGTATTTGAATGGATTTGACGAGGATGGTGCCTCTTTATGTTACCATTATAGATGTTGACTACTCTGGGAATTGTTCCGGTACACCAACATAATCGTGTCAGTATATTGGGAAAACCAAATTCTCTCAAAGCTTTGCAGAGTACTGAGCTGTACACACGGGCATACGACGGCAAATTTGCGACAAAAAAGAATCTGCAGTATTGTTGAAGGTGGTTTGTGGGATCATTTTCGTTATGTACAATCGGCCTTTGGATTATCATACTTAAAGGATTCGTCGGTTTGTCAAGGCACTGCACGCTTTGTTGTTGGTGTTAATTTATATTTTAGTGAAAAATTTTGTTATTTAACCCGTTCAAGAAAAAAAAAACAATCGAAGAAAATAAAACATTTAATTGCAGTGCGTTGACAAAAATTTTTAAATGTTTGAATTCGAAGATATGAACACCATTTCATGATGTTTTTCTCAATAAATACGCGGTGAGTTTTGCGTGACTTTCGCACCCCAAAATGATTTTTTTTTGAGTAGTAGATTTCCCACGCTCTTTATCATGAAACGGAAATTTTCTTACATTTTCTTCAATTCTTTAATTTTTATAGCTTTATTTGCTGTAACAACATTCTCTTGTAGTCTGGCAAAAATATATTAAAAAGTAGTAAATAAGAAAACATTTTTTTTCGTTTGTTTTTTTTTTTTAAAAGCGTCCCGTCCGTGTGTGTGTGTACTGCCGTATATTCCGGCAAAACAGACTTCTGATGCCCGCAACATGGCCGAGGACTATGCTTCAAACACGGCCAGTGTTCGCCTGTTGTAAGGCCATCTTTTATTTTTACTCGGGTAGTGGATAATATCTTTCGACAAAGCTTAGGTGAAAAAGTACTAAAAAGGTACGAAATAGAGCGAATTTTAGAATTAAAATTACTTATAACTTCAAAAATAAAGGCCGTCGCATAAAAATTGGCTGTAAAAGTCCATGAAAATAGATCATAGGTTTACAAAAATACAGGGTGATATGTAAACCTCTACCAAAAAAAATTTCCAAACACCCTAGCGGCTAAACCGTTACGATGGTATTTATTTTCTTTCTTTTTTTAATTTGCTTGTTTTTGTCATTTTGACACTACAATAGCACCTCGCCTCATTTCAAGTATGACATTGTACTGGCTCAAAAGGAAAAAAAACGCACCTCTTACAAACTCATTTTATAATCGTGTCCTACTCAACACTACTAGTACCGTGTAGTTAAGAAATCGGGATCATAAGATTTGAAGTAGTCCTACGCCCTGTGAGAGGGATAATCTTGTCGAAAACAAGTTTGTTAAGAGTTTTGGAATTGAAGACAGGATGGAAATTCCCTATAGTTGTTCCGAAGGTGCTTATCATTTGACTTATGGATTGGTGTAAGATAGGATTTCTTCCACATCGACGGAAACGTCCCTTCAAATTTTTTTTATAGGGATACAAAATAAGCGGACACGTATTTTTTCTTTTTTTTCGGTCAATAAAAAAAAGGGTTGGGGGGGGGGGGGGGTAAAGGTTACGTCACTCGCCGATTATGCCCTTTTTCAAATCTCTATTATTCCGGTTCTATTCATCGTATCTAGTTAAATGAGGTATTATTTTAAAGGTAATGAAGGATTTATATATTAATAGTTATAAAAAATTTAAATTTAGTATTTGTTATTAACAATACAAACACAAAACAAAAAAACACTTTCTCCACGTTTTCGGCACGGGTAAGTCTAATTTACCAATTCAGCTGGAATTTTTATAGTATTTTTTTTGGGAAAAGAGACCCATTTTAGGGGTTAGCACCACCAAAAATGTAAAAAAAAATCGCCCATATAAATAAGGGGCACTCAAGTGGTGTTGACGTTTTAGGGCGTGTGAGGTATAAAGCATAAAAGATATCAAAACACTTCCCTTAACCTATCAGCAAACTTGTTACAGATTTCTTCTGGCCCCAGTGCTGCCATTTTTTATTGTTGTCGGATAACCTGAGGATTTTCTTTTAATATTAATGAAGTCGAAAAGTCGTTTGTAAAAACAGAGTAACCTTTGCTTTAAATGTTACAAAAGTCCCCAAATACATAACCCAAAATAGTTTATCCCAAACCGGTAAAAGTGCATAAGGGCTTAATTTATTTAAAATCACCACTTATAAAAAACGAATAAACAGATTCAATAATTTATTTGATTGTTCAAAAATCGTCATAGTTTTTATACATAAATCGATTACTTAATAAAAAAATTATATAAATTAAATAAATTCACAAATTGTATACTCAATAATTGCAAGCTACTAATAAGGCACTTATTCAACAGTTGAGATAAGAGAAACTTCAAGTTCACAAAGGAGTCAAGCTCAAGTGCCATTGGAAATTGAACTTGAAGCCTCTTGAATTAGTAGCGTAATTGTACTGCCTTTTATATATATATACATATATATATATTTGCTATATTTAAAAACATGTTATTTGTATTTGTAAATCATCTGATATATAAATCAATAAAATTATATAAATACAGCATGCCTATATGCAGTATTAGCTATGTACATAAAATAGTTGTCTGATTTTAGTGTAAATAAAACTAAATCCTCAAAATTTATTAAAATAAAACAGAAGAAAATTAAACATTCCTCCCTAAGTTAAAATATGTTGGTCAAATATCTGCATTTTAATCCCCATACTTAAAACTTTATTGCCTAAAAAATTTAACCCCCATAAAAAATCAACGTTAATTCCCCACCGCATTTCTGGCAAAATTTAACGATCCCAGCAGGAAAATAGGATTAATATTCATAACAAGGCTCTTGTGTTACTCCGTTCCCTGCACAGAGATTCTAGATTAAACTTAAAGCCGCTCCTAGATAGTGTAGCAGGCGCACACCGGATCGAGTCTTATCAACTCTGTTCACATCCATAAATAACCTAAAATCCCCGAATGGAATATGCATGTTTGTATGAACACAAGGTCTCTGGAAGCGACTGCAGAGGCATGCAACGGATCGCATCTGGATGCACACCAAAATGAAAGAAAGAAAGAAAATAGTACACACCCCAAATATACTACAAAAAAGCCCACAAAAGCATCTCAAAACATTCAGAATTGAAATTTGTAAATTGTTAAAAATTTTGTAAATTGTAAGAAAAACCTGGACTGGGTCCCGTTTTAATTGCAGATAACGGTATAGCGAGACAGTTTCCTGCCATTTCAATCTCCTGAGGATCCGATCTGGGACATGGTGAGTACGCTATGGAGCTTCCTTTCCCGGGTGAGGGGCTGACACGGCTGTACCGCCCACTTAGACCTCGTTCACTCATTGCTCAAGAACAAAGCGCATTTTTTGCCCAGCTTCCGATATACTTGCACACTCTTAATCTCACCGGATAAACATTTTAGGTGGCACTGCACCGCACTTCACTAGCACTTCACCAATCGAGCTATTCACCTCCGTCTTGACCGACACTCTCAAAAGTAGGGTGCATTTTCCAATAAGGCAAACAATTGACCCGGAGATGCTGTACGAATCCAAAGAACCACGAGCAGCACTTGAGGAATATATCTTAAGAACACAGAATCAGCCCTCCCCAGCACTCTTCACAACGCCCGCTTTGCCCGCAGAAGGATACCGGCAGAACTACCCGGAACCAGGACCTTCATGCAACTGAACGGAATTAGTGGCAACCACGGCAAAAGCTCCACCAACTGTGGGCCGTTGGGATGCAATGCAACGAATTCTGCCTAGAACGGCGCGAGGAGCGCCTGCTGGGCCTACTGAGCACGCCTGTTCCGCTGTTGCTGGCGATGCGACAACACAAGGCGGCATATGATAAGGTCCTCTTAAGCAGGCAACCAGTGAGCTTTCCTTGTACTGCCGCAGGGTGGCACTAGTGGAGAAAGGATTTGACTTTTTCGCTTCCTTTTCACTTGTTTTGTTCCTCGCAGGTTTGTTTGCACCGGCAAAACACCCGCAACAAAGCTTTCGACCCTCTCGGCTCCTTTATTCCATCCAATCCCACCCCGCATTAAAGATTCAAAGGCAAGAAACCCACTGGCCTACATTCATGTGTGCAGGAAGTCGCCTGGGGTGGGCGGGTGGGGGGACTTGGCCACAATTTAGTTTAAATTTTGCAAATAGCGAGAATGACCGACCGCAAATGACACAAACGAGCTTTTAAAATGCATTTACTTAAGGAGCTTTTCCCTATAAGAAGCTTCCAATGGCAGAAATATAAAGTGGCGATCGAGGGCTGCCAGAAACTATCGGGAATTGAGGAGATTTGAAAAAAAATCTCATTTAAGATTTATTTCGTTGGCACTTTGTCGGATTCTAAAGCAACGCTATTTTTCAATGAAACTTTTATTACTTTCGAATTTGTTGAGAAGCTGCAGGAAAAGAGTTGGAAAAGTTATTTTGAGTTGCCACAGGTGATTTTTCAATTGCAGGTAAACTAGTAATATATTGACAGTAGAGTTGCACAAAGTAATAACTTTTTTACGGCTTTGAAAACTTTTTGAAATCGTTCAACCTTTCTCACTTAGATCCACTGAAAATTAAATGCTGAGTTTTGTAAGTTGTTAAATTTCTTCAAAGTTATTAATACTTTTTTACGGATGTTACACTTGATAAAGTACAATTCTCATACTCATCGATTATGATGCCAGCTGCTTCACCGTGTATTCTTTGAACTTCCGTAGGAATTTCACAACTCTCATGATTTGGACATGCCTTAATAATACAGTCATTAGTACTGCTGACCTAATCTTAGCCAGAAGTCGCTGAGGTCGGAACGATGGAACGACTGGTTCGATGATGAATGGCAAGCTGGCGACTGAATGTAAGAATGCTGTGTACCGAGCAATGCAGCAGTGTCAGCAGGGGTCAGAAAAGAAAAAAATAGAGTTCACAGACGGAAAACGGAAGCCTGGAAGAAACATCTCATTTATGAACTAGAACAGTACAGAGAGCAAATGCCGCAACAGGCGCGAGATTTCTACCGAAGAGTCCGTGGCATGACGCAATTGACACCACGTTGGGCATACTGCAAAGACAGAGATGGTAATCCAATGACTGATTCTAAAGGCATCTTGGAGCGATGGGAAGAGTACTTTCATGAACTCCTAAATGGCGAGCTAACTGAGGAATTGGAGACTTCACCAATATCTGATGGCAATCACAAACCGGATGACATTGGCTTAGAATGGGGACTGATGGATAGACCAATGGCGAGAGCCCAGGACAGGATCCCGGATGCATAGCCGTTAAAAAAATATATTTCTCTTTATCCCATAGACGTTCTTACAATTAATTTCATAAACTATTACAGTTGAACCGTTTTTAAATTGGGCAAGATGGAGGAAGGCCAGTGGAATCAAATATGTTGAAAAACAATAAGAAAATCGAGATTGGTATCTAGCTTGTAACGAGAAACGACTTGACCATAAAATTCTTAAAGATACATAAATTCGCTTATGGGAAAATTCATTTTAAGGGGTTTATGAATGTGGGGTTGCAACGAATATCTTATCTTGCACATCGAAGTAAATGCAAATCAAAACAAAAATTGCAAATTAAGCCTTTATTTATATGAAAACAGCACATTTTATTTTATACATCCTATGAAATATACAGACATTCAAAATCAAACCGTTTTTTGTGCATTTCCTGTTTCCTTTTACGGAAATGCTCATACAGTGACATCTATGAACAGTTAGTAAATACAAATTCCTCATAAGCTTTTATTCACAATAGATACTGTTTCGGTAAAAAATTATTATTATTTTAGCAAGTTTAAACAAACTATTTTAAATAATTTTTATTTCGGATATATAAAAAAACCCAAAAATGCTGTTACCACTCGCCTCCTCTTGTTTTTGTAATTTACCGTATTGCAGATACGCATAAAATTCCCATTAGCTTCCCAAGATTTATGGTTTTGACAATTGTAACTGTCAGGAGTTGGGTGTGCCGGGGCACGAAGGCGGTGAAATTGCCATAAAGGCCGGAAAGACTCATCATTACAAAAAAAATCGTGGAAAGGGGGATCGAAAGATAGGTGGCTCGGACGGTTCGACCGCCGGGGAGGTATCGCTGTAGAAATGCACCCACTGCACCGGTTGACGGCACGACTAGCGATGCGCTAACTAGCTCGCCGGATGGGGTGGGGTCCGCGGTGCGTGGTTGCCGAAGAGGGTGACAGTTGGGGTAAACCCAAAAAAAAACTCGTGCCTAATCAACATGACGAAAAAAAAAATGAAGGGCGATAAGGGGGAGGAACGCGTCCGGGGCCAACGAGAGGGGCTAATAGGGTGAAGAAGAGCGAATGAGAGAGGGTGGTCACTGGTCACCAGGTCATCCCTAGGGGCTACCTAATATCAAACAATGTACACAAATTCATGAGTGGGCTGCACTTACCTTGGGTGGGAACATCCTTAATCCGGGGGGGGCCACACCGGTAGCGGGGGGTTCTACTCCATCTTCAGGTATTCATTCAATTTTAATTTATATTACTTATTTTTTTGAGTTTTTATTTCAATTATATCATTAATTTTTTGTTTTTCTCATTTAGGTATTAATTTCAATGTTATTTATATCGTTTACTTTTTTATTAGTTTAATTTCAATTTTATCTTTTATTTTTTTTTTATCTCATTTAGGTATTTATTCCAATGTTATTTATATCGCTTAATTTTATTGGTTTTATTTCAATTTTATCTTTAATTTTTTTATCTAATTTAGGTATTTATTTCAATGTTATTTATATCGCTTACTTTTATTGGTTTTATTTCAATTTTATCTTTAATTTTTTTTGTTATCTAACTTAAGTATTTATTTCAAAGTTATTTATATCGATTAATTTTATTGGTATTATTTCAATTTTATCTTTAATTTTTTTAGCTAATTTAGGTATTTATTCCAATGTTATTTATATCGCTTAATTTTATTGGTTTTATTTCAATTTTATCTTTAATTTTTTTATCTAATTTAGGTATTTATTTCAATGTTATTTATATCGCTTACTTTTATTGGTATTATTTCAATTTTATCTTTAATTTTTTTATCTAATTTAGGTATTTATTTCAATGTTATTCATATCGCTTACTTTTATTGGTTTTATTTCAATTTTATCTTTAATTTTTTTTGTTATCTAATTTAAGTATTTATTTCAAAGTTATTTATATCGATTCAATTTTTTTATTAGTTTTATTTCAATTTTTCTCTAATTTGTTTATATCCTTTATTCAGTTTCCAAGGTGACGAAAAAAAACCCAAGAAACAACCTTGCAACAATCGCACGCAACAAAGTTCACTGTCCCTTTCAAAAAGCGTTAGATTATAAATCCGAAACACACGAAAAAACCCACTAGTCGCCAAAATGCACTATGATAGAACGAGATGGACCAAGAGTTTTCGAGTTTCTCGCACGAACGAGCGCTTGCAATAAACCGTTTCGTTTCTTTTTCAATATATATAGATATATCCTTTTTCTTGTAATAATAAAAAAAAACTACAAAATTCCCGCGTGGAGCACTACTTTCAATATTCGTAATTAATTATCGTTATTCAAATTACGCACGAATTAAACCTTACTTTAAAAATTTTTTCAAGCAGAAAAATAAAAAAATCGCCAATAACAGAAACAAACCCACCGTACGCAAACAAAATCTGATCCAGACTGCCCACCAAACAAAACTTTTTTCTTCTTTTCGTTCAGAACTCCAGACGACGTCCCGTTATCCTACGTTCCATCGCCCGGGCTGTAACATTGGCTCAGGCGCTGTAGGAATGACGCATGCTTGGTTTTCTTTCCTAGTTTTCGGATCGCCAATGGAACCGACAAAAATTATCTGCATAGTGCAGAACCGGGACTTAAAATTCGTCGCATCTTGCAGCGCGCGCTCTGCCTCTCTTTATTTAACCGTTGAATTTTGGGTTTACTACAATTAGCTTATATTTGAAAATTTTTTTTTTTAAAATCTAATTTTTTTCAAAGATGATTTTTCGAAAAAAAATAATTATTTATGTTCATCGAAAATTATTCAAATTTATTTTAGAAAAAATTGATATTCGCTGCACGAATGACATGACTGCAAAGTTTAAACATGCATTTAATATTTAAATCAAATGCTTGCTGTCATATCCTCATATGAATAAAAGTGAGATCAACACTTAAGGCGTTAATTATTAAAATTTAAAAATCTAATTGAACACAGACAATAGTTTTATCTATAAAGTATGGCCAGTTAAGATGAATTATAAGAAAGTTGCGATTTAATTAAATTTGGCAGTAGTTTTAAAATACATTAGTACAAGAATGTCTTGTGTAAAACAGCAACAACCAGAGTAATTGTACTTAATATTCACTTTCTTAGAAAGTTTTAATATCAGAGAATAGGGACTTTATTTTCAGTATCCAAAACGACCGGAATGCGTGTTGCCAATTGCGCTGCTTCCAGATATTTTGCTACTTCTAAATAATACTGCTTATTTAAAGATTTCTCCTGAAGTTTTCTTTGTTTTAACTGCAACATTCTGAGGTTTATAGTATCTTTAACTAGCATATGGACATCTGTTGGATCAAGAATAATGTTTGCTAAAACCATGATGCCAACTTCAATTGAAAGGAACATGACTGTATTCGGAATATGGGAACTGGACAGTAACCTTGTCTTGGACGTCATACTTCCAGGGGCCTATGTTTTCTAGGGCGACCGTTACACAATAGATGGCTTTTCCTTTTTGAAGCTTATGTAAATTATCAGTCTCAGGAAACATAAGTAATAAATTTTATTAATTTTGAAAATTAAAATCAGTTAATTAACGGTATGACAACTGTCAAAAAACATTCTTCAATAATCTACCAACCGATAGATGGCATTGTCTTTGAGTTTCCGTCGTTAAACTTACGTTGGTTGGTTTCCTCGTAACGACTTTCGTATGTCGGGTTACATTACAGGACATTACAGGTTTGCGGGTTACATTACAGGAAAATAAATTTCAAAAAATTTAGGCTACTCAAAATTCAAATGGCATATAAGGGAGAACCGAAAAAATAATTAGAACTTAAATGCATCTAATCTTACCTCTTTCGAAAATTGTTTGTTTAAAATTAATGTTATTTTTCAATAATCGACAACATCAATATTCAACAAAAGGGCAATAAATATATTTTAAATAAATAGGAGACACTAACTAATATATAATAGAGTCGAAAATAAACTTTTTATCAGGTTTTAACATTCTTGGAGATCAGATATATGTTTATTGAATCTATATACGACTTTTATTTTATAAAATTTTATCTCGATTCTTCCAGTAGAGGTTTGGTCTCCTTTGATGTTGCCTCACATAAAAATTACTGTAAAACACTTTCCGAGCACTCCTCTTAATTCATACGAGCTAAATGCCTACAGAGCATCCTTCTTCTCGCGACATTTATATCGCGCTTTCAAATCTCACCATTGTAGGCCGACGATCGTCCTCACCGGGACTAACGATTCTCCGAAGAACTTCCGTTTCTAACACGGTTCAGAGATCACAGTGCTTCTTGCTAAGCATCCAAGCAGCAATCTAAATGGTGCGCTATTTCTGGTCCACTTGCTATCATTGACCGAATGGAGTTCAAAGATTGTCCTACTTCTTATTCGAGTTCTATTACCTTGATTGTGGGATCAAAATTAGATCTGGGCGACAGCATATTGTACGGGCCCGATTCTCTATTACTATTAGTGTTAATCCGATTAAATAACAAAACAGCTTTCGAATAAAATTTTGACAATATTTGTTCATTTTCAAGTAATATTAATGGCAATATTTTACGGGTTCGTCAGTTTTGTTTAAAAAATATGACAGTATTGTAATAGAGAATAAGGCCCCAGATCTTGATATCCAGTAGTCTATTGCATTTGCGTAAGCCACTACGTGAGACTTGTGGAAGATTGTGCCTCTTACTGTAACACTCGAATCTCGGATAAGGCCCCTAGTACGAAATTCGATATGTCAAACAATCGAGAATCGAAAGCGATTCGATTGTGAAAAAGAAAGTGAATCGAACAAAAAGTACCGCCATTGCAACTAAGAATTATGTGTCATTTTGATGAATTTTTCGAAGGAAATTTAATGGCAATGTTGTTTTAAGAAAGTTGTTGGTGTTTAAATTAAATAAACACAGCACACGCATTCGACCGCAATCGTGAACTGTCATCGACTGCAATCGACTCGGTTCACTACAATCGAGAATGGGACTACCACTTTTTCGATCTAACATTCGTTCGACTGTTTGACGAGAATCAGACTAGGGGCCTTTTTCCAGCACCACTTGAGGAGGCAGCAGATTAAACTATCTCTTTGTCGGAATCCTTTATAGATAGATGTTCATCCATTATCTTTACTTGGCTTGTCACATAGTCGTGCTACTAGGGTATCTTCAAAAACTCATCACTGCAGAATTCAGCGGCGATGGCGAATTCTCCCATAACTCTATCAGTACAACAAAGGCATAAAATATTGGTCCATTTGTTTGTTCACAAATTGTTTTTTTTTTGTTTGAATGGTATTGGTAGTTGGTTTTTTTTACTGAATTATGCTAATGAGAGGCGACAACAAAATGCTATCATATTACCTTAAAATGTGCAATGTCACGCGAATTGCGTTATACTATGCAGCCTTATTATAGTCGTCACTTATGGTGGCAAATGACGAAGTGAGTCAAAAATGGTATTATGGTCCTCTAAAAAGTAATATTTCAGTGAGATAAGGCGAATTACAGTTGTCACTGATATCGAGAAACGGCAAATTCAGTGACAATTGTTCTCACCGATGTTTGTAAGTGAGATTTTTCTCATTTGATTTTAAAGGTGACATTTCTCACTGTGGTGAAGTGACAACCATAATAAGGGCCATCGATTTCGCGGTAGAATCGCCTGGTACCGAGCCGACTGCTTGTACAGTACTGTTGTACAATGAGATTCTTTTTTCTCTTTCGAGCGAAAACTATTACCGTACAAAACCATCGAATTTTGACTAAAAGCCATTAATACTCACCTATTTTTTCTTTTGCTCTTTTCCATTTTCTAATCAAAAATCAACCCTGTTAACAAAAGTCAATGGCCTATTATAGGCGAAATGTATTCATCCAGACTCAAAAGTGCAAGTGAAAAAGTTCAGTTTGCGATCTTGGAGATTTTGGACTTGTTAAAAAACGTCAACATTTTGACCGCATGTGTAGAAAATAAATGCTGCCCGCGTCGCTTTACGTGCGCAAGAAATCTTACTTTCTTTCAAGTCTCATTCGCGCATCACTACTTTTCAAGCTGAAAAAGGATTTGCGCGTTCTTGAACTCAAGATCTGTTGCTTTGTACGATTGGTTTTTGAGCAGCATGACAAGTGCAAAGCAACATTTGCATCCATTTGTGCTTGCTTCACTTTAGCCCAAGATAGCACGATTTCAGGTTTGATTTATCAATAACCGTCTTCTTCTTTCTAAATGGCGCTACTTGTAGGACGCGGCCCTCTTGAAGGCTCTTATTCCAGTCGTCTCCTACGTCTTGCTAGTTCTCTCCAGTTCATATACGAAGTTCTCGTATATCTTCTAGCACATCGTCCATCCACCTATATCTTGGTCGTCCTACACTTCTCTTTCCTGATGGTGTACCATTGAAACTTGTTCTAATGCGCCCTTCGTTTTGGTTAACCCTTACAGGACCATAATATTCTTCTTAGAATTTTTCTCCCCAAGATTTTGAGTTCATATTCGGTTTGTTTGGTCCAATGTCCAAGCTTCAGATCCGTAGCATAGATTAAGGGTGGATTAAGGTTTCATATATTCTCATCTTGAATCCTCTCGAGATTTCTTGGTCCTTTAGAAACGGGACTAGTTCGAAATAGGAATTTCGTCCTTTATATTATTTTCTGGGGTAATCATCGCCCTTAAATATGATAGTGCACCTATAAAACGTATTCTCAATGCTTTGAAAATTTCTTAAGTGCTTCTTAAAACTTGTTCGCGGACCACCGGAGAACTTGTACTGCTTTGTTTCGCTTATTTGAATTTATGAACCTTGTGCAAACGCATATTTGTTTTAATGTAAAAGTAAATATGCATGAACTTCATTACTGAAGCACCTAATATCGTGTAGTTACACAAAAGCCTGCTTTGTACGCACGTAAACTTGTTTCTCTGAACCTTAAAACATTTACAAGAGCTTTTGCACTTGGATGCATACGTCCCCTCGACTATAGCGAGCCAATGACTCGATTTTTATTAGAACGCTAACAGATGAACATTGTTTTCGTTACCGTGTTGTCAAATGACAAGTTCTATCTATTGGCAGATATTGACAAATCAAACGCAGCGTCGAATTTTTAAGTCTTTTGGCTAAGATGGAGCCAGCAGTAATAGTATTTTTAAGACGTTTTTAACTCTCATTGAAGCTTCAAAACTCATCTGGATCTACTCCTCACTCGCTGAGCACGAGTTCTAATCACTCTGTTGACTTTCGTCTTTAATGTAAATTTTCCAATACACTTTTGAAGAAACTTGACCGTCGAAGCAATCTGAAATTTGGATGAGAAGCTGATAGTACATTATCGTAGATTAAACACGTCATAGGAGCTGACTGAAGAGAGATGGTGGATCCACTTTTAGTCGTAGAATTCTGTCAATCGACTTCTATATAATTTTTCCTGTGAAACAAAACAAAAACCCGCACAGACATTCCGTCGACCGTTGCATTCAAACTTCACAGATACAGAAGTCGCACGGACAAAAATCCTTGTCCTTATCACGTGAACCCACATTAAAATTCATAAAAGGAATATTCAAAAGGTAATTTTTAGGATAAAAAATCATAAATTATTAAAAAGATTAATTCATTCATAAAAATAACTTAAATTCAATTGAAACACAAATTAAATTTTTTTTTGTTTTTCGACCTAAAAATGAAGAAACATTTATTCATGTTTTGTCTTTTTTTTAATATATATATTTTTTTGGTTTTCTTCTTTCATTTTTTTTATATCAATTTAAACTGTTCTGTTGATTGGAATTATTTTTTTTTAAATGTCCATTAATTTTTTTTTGTTTTGTATTTGTTTGTATTTTGTTTGAATTTCTTTTAAATTTTCTTTTTCTCTATTTTTCAAATTTGTGTGTTTATGTAATATGTGTTGTTGTTTTGTTTTTTTTTAAAGAGGGTAAGAAACTGTAAATATATAATTTTTTTATTTTTTTTTTGTTTTTAAAGTCCTTTTTTTTTGTTTAACACTTTATAGACTGAATTTTTATTTATATTTTGTTTTTTTTTTGTTTTTTATTTAAGAGAATAGAGAGGAGGAAGTGTAATCCTCGGGGTTTTTTCACATGAAATATAGTTTTTTTTATGTTTTGTTAAATGTTGCGTTCATCTCAAATTTTTATTTTTTTTGTTATTTGCATTTTCCCTATTTTATTTTGAATTTTTTTTTGTGTGTGTTTAAGTTAATATAATTGCAAAATTTAGAGCTTGTTTTGTTTCGTTTTTTTTAAATGTTAAAAATCCAGCTTCCTTCTTTACTTTTTTTTGTTTGTTCTTATTATAAACACCTGTTACTGGGGGATTGTGTGTGATTGTGTGTATTTTTGTGTGTTTTTTTAATATGTTAACAAAAAAAATAAAAGAAATTTTCTTTTTCCCTAAATTTTGGCTTTAAAAATCCGTATTTTTTGTCATTGTTTTTTTTTCTTCACGTGTCAAACCTTTTTTTTAAATGTTTTTTTATGAAATGTTATTTTTAATTTTACACAGATAAAAATTAGGAGGAAATTACACATAATTAAATTTTCTTTTAATGTAGGTTTTTTTTTCTTTTTAATAATAATATTAAATTTATTTTTTTTTATTTAGATTTCTTTTTCTTTCTTGTGTTTTTTTCCATTTGCAATATTTTATTTATTTATTTTTTATGTTTTTGTTAAATCTGTTCGGGTTTTTTTGTTTTTATTTTATTTTATTCTCGCAAATTTTTTTATTTATTTTTATTAAATCTCTCAACTAGGTACACTTAATTTTTTTCTTACTTATTTTTAAACTTTTTTATATTTCTGTTTTTTTTTGTTTTTTATTTATTCTTTTTGTTAAGAGGTAAATGCTTGTTTATATTCATTTTTTTTCTTGAAATAAATAGTTTATAATTTATATAAAAACTATGTCTATGAAATAAAATAAATTAAAAAGATAACTTTTTTTTCATTTATTCTTAACTTCGCTAATTTTCCATTTTTAAAAAAAGATTTTTATACTTTTTTTTGTAAATTGTTTTTTTTCTTTTAAGGTAAAAATGCCACCAGACACCGCATACGTTTTTTTTTCAATTAAAACAAAAAGAAAAGAATGTCGGGCAAGGTTTCTTCTTGTTGAAAGGTTCTTTTTTTGTGTTATACTTTTTGCGTTATACAAAAATTATTTTTTAAAGTGTTAGAATTTTTTCTTAATATTTTTGTTTTTAAATTTAGTTTTTTTTGTTTGTTGTTTTATTTTGCGTACAAAGTGAGTTAAGTTTAATTAACATTTACGTAGATAAGAAAAATATTAAAGAAACATTTTTGTTGTTGTTTTAATTTAATTAGTATGAAATATATTTTTTCTTGAAGTTTTGAAGAAAAGAAAAAAATTAATTAAGAAATCTAATTAATTTTTCCTTTTTTTTTGTTTAAATATATATATAATAAGTATTATGCGAAAGAATACAGAAGAAAAAACTTAAACACTTAAAAAATTTCTTGTTTTTGTTTTTTTTTATATATCGATTATTTAAAAATATTTTCATATTCCTACTAAGACTTAGCGACACTTGGTAGATTTATGTTTTTTATTTTATTTTTCATATAAAGTGTTCTAAATTGTAAAACAAAAAAAAAAGAATTAATTTAATAAACAAAACAGCAAAAAAAACCAAAAAAAAATGTTCATGGAATACTCATACAAAAATTACAAATACAAAATAAGAAAAAGAAAAACTAATTCCAAATTTTCCCACTCTACTCAATATTTTATATTTTTTAAGTTTTTATATTCTTTTATAATTATTAAAAAAAAATAAGTTAAAGTTAAATTTTAATTTAATTTAATTAATTTAAAGCAGAGATATACAGTAAATAAAAAAAAACAAAATAAAGACAAATTAGATTAAAAAAACAGGATTTTATTTTTTTTTTATTTTTAAAAAGAATAATTAATAAAACTTAGCTGTAAAAAAAACTCCAGCATCATTAACTGTACGAAGAACAACACGAGCGCGCAGACACTGTTTTAAGAAATGTGTTATATGTAATCCGAATCACCACTTTTTTTGTTTTTATAAATCTGAACTCTTGTTTTTTATTTTTGTTATATTTTTTTATATATATATAAAGTTTCATTTTGTTTGTTTTTTTTTACTTCATTTTTCTCATCATTATTTATATATATATTTTACAAAAATTTACACAAATATGATTATAGAAATGGGAGGAAGATGGTATTTTTTTATATTTTAATTTTTTTGCTTTTACGTTAATTTTTTTTTTACCCAGGACTATAGAAGGATTAAGAAATAGAGATAGAGACAGACATATTTATATAAAGATCAGGAACACAGGGATTTTATTTTTTGTTTTTAATTTAGTACCGATTCTTTTCTCTTTTTTTTATATATATATTTTTGGATAAAAATTTGACTTTTTCTCCAGGTTTATATTTTTTTTTATTTTGGACATATAACGACAAGGATTTTTTATATTTCATTTCACTTAAATTTTTGTTTTGTTTGTTGTTTTTTTTTTGGGAATGGATGGTGGAAAAATTGTGTGATTAATTTTTACTTTTTTTTATATATATATAATAATTAATATGTTTTTGTTTTTTTTGGATTTATTAGATTTTTGTATCTTTTCTTTTATTTACCTTAATTAAAATTGTGTTACAATTAAATTTAAATTACTTGTTTTTTTTTTATTTTATTTTCAATTATATCGAAATTTTTTTTTCATTTTTCATGTTTTTTTCTCTTTTTTTTTAATTTAAATTTAAATATAATCAATAAAGTGTTTTTTTTGTTATCCATAGCAACAGCATCGCGCGATGTTATTGCGCACAGCTACAGTCTTCGTCAACATCTTAAACAAATAGAAAGGCTTAAAAAGAAATTTAGCAGCTCACTTCGATGTCATCATAGTCACGAATTCTGGAAGAAATGAAAATAGAAGAGTATTATTAATCAAATGCTGGTATTTATATTGTATAATTCATATAATGTTAATTGTAATGAATTAGATGAGATAAAATTAATCGGCGGTAGGAACAAGAAGTTCCGCGAACACTTTAACCTATAAAGTTTATGGTGTCACCCCGTCTAGTGCTGTTTCCTAATCATATTAGCATAAATCACTAGGGCTGAGGGTATATGACCCAAGCTACAAAATTTCGATGGGCCTTGGTAACACCCCCACAGCCTTTAAGCTGAGGTACTTGTTATTCAGGTGTGTGCTCAGTTTTGTATAGCTTCAAGCAACTCTGACATCGTTATTTTCTAGGACAGTCAAGCTGCCCTGTTGGCTATTAAATCCCACGGAATGTCACCAAAGACAGTCCTGGATTGTCTCCTATCTTTAAAACCCCTCAGCAGGAACAACAATATTACGCTTATGTGGATCCCAGGCTAAGAAGGCCACATTGGTAATGAAATTGCCGATTGTCTGGCAAGAGTAGGGCAAACTCATCACTAGGTTCGGAGCCTTGCTGCAGCTTAACCAGCTGCCATGTAAAATCGGCCATCAAGAATCGGATTGACCTGCTAGTTCTTCATAGCTGGACAAAGACCCAGAGTGCCCGTCAAGCTAAAAGATTCATTCAATTCGGCAAAACTAAAGTGGACTAATTTTGAATTTTAACACGTGCGAGAGCTAAAAAGAATAACTTGATTGATTGTAGTTGTCGGTTCTGCGAAGCAGCTCCCGAAACATCAATGCACTTACTGGGCCTTATTGTTGAATCCGCCGGCAGGGAGGTGATTGCGAATTTGACAAGTTCTGATTGTTGAATCCTCCGGCGGGAAAGTGAATGAGAATTTCACAGTCGAAAGTGGAAGTTAAACTAAAAAACCAATTGTTTAGAGTTGTGTATCCAATACAAACTGTCCATTCGATTGTCATTTGAATTTCGAAAATGGAATATGTCACTTCATATGGCAGTTGCGCCCTGCGGATTGAACAATCGAAGCGACAAGTGAAAGTGAGACTCTTTAGCGGCGGGTATCCCAAATTCGCCGGATTCAACAGTAAGTGCTCCCATGTTTCAAGACCAGACAGAAGCGATAACTTAGCCTTAGTCAGATCAGAGGAGAGTAGCAGAATGATTCTAAGTTTTGATCTCTTCAATGAAAGAAACATTTTTGTCTTAACGTGATCTTTTCACGGCATAGTGCTTGTGGGTTAGCTAAGTATTGGGAGACTAGTCTTACTCTTCGACTAAGAAAATTCAACAGAAGTACGACCATTTACGATCGCGAACTTATTGTCGGACTCAATCAACAGAAACATTTAATCTATTACCGACAGGGTCTAGGTTTAGCTTTAATCAGATTACATCCTTTTGTAACAAAATGATGTTCCGACTTTGCAAACAGACAGACAAAATTCTATAGGCAGAAGTCTCTACGACCAAGTCTTTTGCTTCAACAGAACACGGAGTAAGGAAATACGATCGAGAATCCAATTCACAGCGCTATAATCTAATCAAATGGTAACTTTGGTTATTTTTGTATGTTATAGGTGAAGACAGAATGGAGAAGTATATATCTTTTTGTGAAAAGTGACGAGAATTATGAAGATATGATTACTAAACTTAATAAAAATGGAAATGACATCCAGCCTTATTATGGTTGTCACTTCCGGTGACAAATGGCGAAGTGAGACACAAATGCTCTTCAGCGTTATTGTGGTTGTCACCTCACCCTAGTGAGAAATGTCACTGCCATTGTCACTTTCCATATTGTGGACAGTAAATTCAGCGAGGTGAGAAATTTTAGTTAGCATTTTTGTCTCACTTAGCCATTTGTCACCGAAAGTGACAACCATAATAAGGCTGCATGTCTCAGAGTTGGACTCGAACCTACGATTTCTGAGATGGTAGCTAGGATGTCTTTTCTCAAGCTTTTTTAATTTTATATGGACTTATATCCGAGTCTAAAAACCCTGTCTTAACCAGGGTGAGAGTCGAAAAGTTTACTCGTTTTAATATTGTTAGAAAAAGATAAGACTTTCGTTGGATATTTATATTTAATGAAGCTATTTGAATTTTATTACACGAGAGAGCTGGGCGCCTACATTTAAGATTAATTCATAAATCTTTTAATTGACCTTGCAGCTAGAACAACACGCTACAAAAACTAAGACAATATAGAAGTTCAGAAGAAACTGATTTTCTCGAGTTCCTCTGAATTTTGTAACTCATTTCATCAGCATTAAGCCGGTTACTTTTTCGTCTTAAAGACGCTCATTATGGAAAATTAATCCTAAAAACATTGGTTTCATCTGCAATCAACAAGACTATACCTTTTTTAGTAAATCTGGTGTTTATTTAATTTATAGCCACGCTCGCTAACCATTTCAAATTCCTTTACATCTTTCAAACTCTAGGTAAACAGAAATCCTGTACATACATTATTAATCGCAATCGCCTGGGAAAAAAGCGTTCTAAACTCGTAAATCAACTAACCTACCGCAGACCCGTATCAGCTATGAATATTTTAGCTTCATTACATGCTCAGATACACTCCTAAAAAGTATTCGTGTAATTGGACATTCACTTAGTTAACGATGGTTTAAAAATCGCACATTCATTTAAATTTGATAACAGAAAGACGACAAAATATACAAAAAAATCTATGTGAAAATGATTAAATAAGATTGTGTGTTTTATGTTATGTAATAACATTTTGATTTAAATTACAAATGGAAAGTATTGACGTACTTAAACATAGACGGAGTATAATCAATCCGCATTCAGATTAAGTAAACGACAATTTTGCGATTCCCAAATGAATTTTGTTTTTACATCATGAATCATGAGCCGCACACGCAAATTGGCAATTAATTGCAATTTGCAATTGATATATCTACCCTCATATTAATTGCTTTATAGCGATTCGGTCAGTGTTGAATTAATTTGATCTTAATTACTTTTTAACGCAAACCCATTTTGAATCGAATATAATTTTCCATTTGATTGTTGTTTTTTTTATAATAATATAAGAAATATTTTCTTGGAGATGTAGCAAGAAACTATTTTGTTTTTTTATTTGATCATATTGTGACTCCGTTAATCTACATATAATTGAATAGTACGTAATATTAAAGGAGCATAACTGACAAGAACTTTGGAATGAAAAATTCAATATTTGAAACAAAATAATGTTTCCGATCAATAAAATCGTAAACCCCTTTTCTTTATGTGGTTCTTGTGCAGATTTCGCACCTAAATGTTAATAGAATTGAACATCAATATGCCTAATGATTGGAAAGTTTTGGCATTCTTACTTTTGCATACTTTTTATTCTTCTTAACTTATTGCTTATAAACTTGGTCGATTTGGAGTTTTTGATCATGTGTGAGTGCTTATGGAAACACGCTAAGATGTGCTGCTTTTGGATTCACTTGCATAGCTTGTACATGACATACTCCTAACATCTTGCTGTCTAACAGCTATTTAGCAAAATTAATGTCTTGTTCCCGCCATCTCTACGTTTTTCTAGATTTCTCCAGGTCGTTATATATAGCTTTCGTGTATCTTCCGTGACCCGACAGATTCACCTGTGGACCTCAGGCCATATCCTGCTCCAAGTGCCCTTGCATTCCTGTGTGGACAAGTGAGCAGTCTTCAAGATTTCTCTGTCTCGGAATAAACTAAATACACCGAATCTAGAGAGGACATACACGATAAAACCAGCAATCCCAAGATGTAAACAATTGTGCAGAATGGATGAATGGTACTGCGTGAATGTACTACCAACGATGGACTCCGGATACCAGGCGACCTCCGGTTTAACATAACCTTCCCCAGTTCTGCCATGGGTGACCGTCATTTGTCGCGCAACTCGTGGGATCAATATTGATCCATATGTTGAGGTGCTGGAGAAAGGCTAAGGTGGTCTTTATTCCCAAAGCAGATCATACAAGGAACCAAAATCCTATCGACCCATCAGCTTCTCTTCCTATCTCCTGAAAACGATGGTGAAGGTTTTAGACAAGCATATTATGATGGGTCTTACAGCAAACCCACTTCACCGCTTGCATTTTTCCTACAGGGCGGGCAGATTTACTCGACTCGAGCTGGGGAGCAGCCCCAAAACAGTGAAGCACTTGCTATGGGATTGTGAGGTTACAGCGAGGAGGATACTCAGTGTCTTCCATCGTGGCTTCCTTGTTACCAGGGAGATTTGGAATATGAATCCTAAATCAATTTTAGGCTATATATCATTAATCTCAAATGTTTGTAACGCCAAGATTGGTACAATAGACAGATAGTTCTTGGAAAGACATAAGTGCGACGAAGAATGCACGATCTTCCCTAAATATATAATTGCAAGAAAGCTAACCGGCAAAGAAATGCTTTAATAAGCGAAGACAAAAAAAGAAATGTTATCTCATCTAGAACAATCGGAAAGGAAAAACACCACTGCCACTGAATGGAATCGGCGTCTTAAGGGGTAACACCACTGTAGGATTTTGAAAAAATGGAATTTTTGTTTTTTGGCTTGAAATATACTTCAGGATAACAAAAACAATGTGCAGTTGGTCCTATAACAGAAAAATAATTTTGAAGGATTTAATTTTCGATTTTCCCCCGGCGCCTCGGAGCGCGCGTTGGTCCGACTTATTGCTTGTATATTGCGTTTACCAGTCGAAATAATAAGTGCTGCTATAGCAAAAAGGTTATTTGGGTTCCCCAGGTGTCCACCAGGGTGCGCTACAAAATAATAAACGTGTTTTACAGTACATCGCACAGTGAAGGTAAAATACAATTTTCAAAGATTAGAGTACTTTCAAAATTTTAAGCGCGATTATCTGGAAACCATGTTTTTCGAACTGGGTGGACGGATTACTCGGAGACTATTGCATGGATCGGTTTGAAATTTTGACATTAGCTTCACAATTGCATTCTTTACAAAAGTACGTAGCCGTTTTTTGATTCGTTGTAAAAAAAAATTTTTATAAACAATTTACTGCTCATTTTTTTGCCGAAAATCAATTTTTTTTTTCATAAGTGCGCCATTTTTACAAAAATCAGTTTAAAAAAAAAATCCTACGTACTTTTATGGGCAAGGTCAAATAGATTAGGAAACTATTTGGATTTTGTTCCAGGTCTTCAGCTTTCGGAGAAATCCGTCCACCCGTGGAGGCCCTTAACAAAAAAGCGATTTCGAAAAACGACTGTGGCGCCACCATTTTGTAACAAAAAGTCAATAAAAAAAATTTTTTTTACACTTTAATACATGTTTGATCAATCACCTGAAAAGAATTTCGATCCCTTTTTCCATACTTTTTAAATTAATTCCCAAAATTTGGCCTTTTTTCGCACCTCTACAGTGGTGTTACCCCTTAATACCTAACCTGGCCTAGCGCCGACGTACGGAGAGTCCTCAAACTTTTCGAGTAACACGATTACAAAAAACTACATATTACAGCTATCGAACCTTCACAATGTCATACTTTTATAGATAGGATACTGATCACTTATTTAAGACCACCCATTTTTAACTATTCAAAGAAGCCAAAGGTAAGAGCATTGAAATCGACGTTACGAAGCATAAACTATTTTTTTATTTGGCAGTTCGAAGCTCAGGAATCACTCTTTGTACTACGGTCAGCCAGGTCATTGGCGTTATGGTGCAATATTTAGTTGTAAGCTTAGTTCGAACGATAGAAGACGTTTCAGGTTACGAGGAATCAGGAGGGTGTTAAAGGAAATGGCGATGAACCCTGCATTTGAGCTCTTGGATGCTGTAGGAGTTCGGAAGTACAGATTGTGTAAGATTGTTCCACAGTAGGATTATTCTATTTATGAACGAATTCCTTGTCTGTATCTTGTGTGAAAGGGGGCTGTAGTCAGTTATGGGAAAAGGGAATGAACTGAGTGGGCTTATCTGATGTTGCGTGCATAAGATAGCCGTGGAGATAGGAACGCGTTTATTTGGGTAGAGCAATGGCTATGATAGTATTTGGTCAAGTTTGATACCTTCCTACGCTGGGTGTAAATTGAAGGTGGCTCAGAAGGTCGATCGTCGAAGTAACGGCGTCGTCTCCGATAAGCTTGAAGGGCCTCTTTTGCACGTTATCTAACCACGCCAAGGTAGTTTTCGAAGCACATCCTCTAATAAAGGAGATGTATTCGTGGCGACGCCGATTTGTATTCTACAGCACGGCCCGATAGCTTGAGAAGGAACTCTTAAGAAATCCCAGACAATGGGATGCTTGTTTGGCGATTTGGAATATATGGTCATCCCATCGCGACTCTTTGGCTAATGTCACGCCAACATGTTTTTTATGTGCGAAAACCAGTCTGTCATGTCGTTCAGGGAACAATTCGCTGTAGACTTACTTGAATCAAAATAAAGCTACATTACTTTCCAATATTATTTGTTATTTCGTTTTATGGAATGAGCAAACAAAAGTCTTGTTATTTCCCTTAACAATCTGTGTTGTGTTATCCACGAGCCTGCAGAAGCCACAGGTTTATCCACAAGACAACATGTCGTAATCTTTTTAAATACAGATTTAATGATTTCATTCTAAAAATGTTCATCCATTGAACTTTAATCTTGTTTTTTTTCAATGTATTATTTATTTTATTTTCATAGAATTCCCATTATTCTAAATATACGATTGTAAACCGCTATTTTCATTGCAAATAAAAGAATTATCGATACCTAAAAATATAAACAAAAAATACGATCAAAGTCACGATCTTTCTACACGTAACATATCACAATCTGTTGAAAAACTCTTCCCTATACCTCGTGAGCTTTAAAACTGATGAAAATTGTGTTTTTTTTTTCTTTTTCGTATATTTTTGGGGGGTATACACTCTTCTACATACAGGTGTCCGTTGGATTTTAAAATATTGTAAGCGCAGTAGACCAAATTATAACAACACACGACCAAAAATACAAATTTTTATAAGAGCGTGTATTGGTAGCATTTTTAGAACTTTTAAAACATTTTAAAAATAGAATTGATAAGAAAAATGAAAAACGAAAATCGCAATAAATGTTTTAAAATTAGAAACGCAGAAATCTAAGTACAGAAAATTGAAAATGGGGCATTCTCGTCACACAGTTTCAGTTTTTTTTAAGTAGTAAACATTCTTAGGCCTCTTGTTCTATTCCGGGGGCGGTGGAGAGTTATTTCAAAATGGAATTGCATTACAACAATTAAAAGGAAAATTAAAACAATAAAAGTAAAACAAAAAGATGGAAAATATATACGCTATTGAATATCCATGCGGTCATCGATAGAATATTGATTAGTTAATTGTTCTGAAATTATCGATTAAAGTCTCGTGATTCACATTAGCCTCGGAATAGTTCATGATTACCACTTAGGAAAATGTGACACCTCTCGAGGCTCTCTCGTGGTGAATCATGCGGTGATACTATTTTTACATTGTCGCAGAAATGAAAACACAAGAAAAAAGAGTTCTCATTTAGTCTATTATTGATTATTGTTGTGGTTTTGAAAATATAATTAAGAAACTTGTTGCGTTTTCTACTTAACTATGGAATTTATGATGTGATAATTGTTCTCTTTTAGTAATAATAATAATAAATGTTTAGATGTTTACCTTCGTAATTGACCTGACCATCACCATCGATATCAGCTTCGCGGATCATTTCGTCTACTTCTTCGTCTGTTAACTTTTCACCAAGATTTGTCATAACGTGACGTAATTCAGCCGCTGAAATAAATCCGTTACCATCCTTATCAAATACTCTGAATGCTTCCCTAATTTCTTCTTCACTATCGGTATCTTTCATTTTTCGCGCCATCATTGTTAAGAATTCAGGAAAATCGATGGTGCCATTACCTAGAATATTAAAAGTGATAATTTAGTATAAATAAAAAAATCCATAAATCTTGTTTTTTTTAAATTCAAGTTTTAAATTAGAATTGCTTATTATCGGGTGTCATTGATGTATGACTTACAAATTTTTAGTATGTTACCAAATAATTTTTTTACGAGAAATTATTGCCAAAATATATATATATTTTTTGTTCATCATTAAGAACTTGAGATGTTTCCAATTACATGTGGGGGTGAAAAAATTCCTAAATTTAAAAAAAAACTGTTTCTACGTTATATACTCGTACATATGTCTACAGAGGAATTTTCTAGATATTTTCTAAATATGACTAGACTGGCTTAAAGTGGACACCACACCAGATGCTATACAATTATGCATTTACAACACGAAAATATTTAAAGTTCAAGGAAGGTGAAGTCGTCAAAAGTTTATCATCCCCCTTAATAATAATAATAACAATTTCACCATAATCATCCCCCTTGATTCACATTTTTTTTCTCATTTGCCAAGTAGTTCGTCTATGAACAAACAAGAAAAACTTCCCCTTTCAGGATGGACTTCTTGTAGCTTTTCTATTGAATATCAAAAAATTGGCATAATGCCATTTTGTTTTCCTTTTATTTTGTTAAGGAAGAACACAGATAAATAAATTTTTCGACGGAATTTTCTAAATTGAAGAGAGAAGGAGAGAAATAAAAGAGTATATTTTAAAACTACATATTTATTCTACTTCCTCAACAGGTTGTATAATTTGACAAATGTTTAAACAATTTTAATGGAATTTCGACAACAGAAAAAAAATTGAAAGAAATGAAATATTATATTTCAGAAATTAAAAAAAAATTGAAAATCTAAAAAAGAATTCCTTCAGTATTTTACAGTTATCTAGAAATATTAGAACAAACTTTTTTATGATGGATCGACTACGAAAAAGAGTATACAAATTTAGAATACATTAAAATAACGACTTCAAAATTGGAGAAAATCATTACAAAATCTAATAAAATTTATAATCACCAATATAATATTGAATATGAATTTTTATCAGCAGTATAGTTTGTGTTATCGCTACTATGGGAACTCTATTTGTGTTTTCCTTTATTCCTTTGCGTTCCAACACGTTCATTGACATGTTTTTTTTTTCATAAGTATACAATTTGATTTAAACCAGATTCTTCTGGCAAAACTGCGAAGATTTCTGGTTTCAATTATTAATGTACCAAAATAAGACTTGGCAACGAACAGGTGATATTATAGTCGTTTTTGTAAATATTGCTTTTTTTTGTAATATTAGTAAAAGTTTCAGAAGTAGATTGATTGTAAAACAAATCCTTTTTTTCAAATTCCACAAGATAGAAATAATAGTGTAACAAAGAGAATGTATACAATGATTTGCTGTTGGTGAACCAAATTCATATTTTCCTTCATTCGTACTGCAGAGAGCAAACTATCGAAAAACCATATGGTTACGGAGATGTGCTGAAAAACATCAAAGTCGAAAATCAGTTAGATTTGACGGAGCCATCTGAACCAAAGAATACAGGTTATCAGATTCCAAGGATTTGTTTCTAATGAAATCGAAGTATTTTCCGGCGTTCCTCAGAGTAGTCATCTTGGTCCTTTTCTTTTCAATATTTTCATCATAGTCGCACAAGTCCCAAAACTGATGTTTCCTTCTTGCAGTTGAAAATCAATGCCTTACAAGACTGGGGTGCACCTTCAATTAAGAAAAAAAAACACACGGAAGCAATATTGTTATCTCAACGACATGATATTGAATCAGCTTGACTATATCGTAGATCTAGGTCTTAGGCAAACTAAATTTCAATCTGCACTATGATAATATTACTGCTAGAGCCAACAAGCTTCTAGGCTTCATTAAGAGAAGAGCTAAAGAATTCCGCAAGTATACATCGCCGCCTGAGTGCAAGAACTACGCAACTCAGAATTCTGTAAAAAATAAATTTCTCTAGTTACCTATCCGTAACATGATAATAAGTGCGGTATTTTCATTTGTCCGGTTTTCACATTGTTTAATAGATGTTGCTAGCTGCCGGATCTTTGCATTAAATACTGCTTGATATTGACTACATGAAACTATGATAACTCAAAATCACAAAATTTGGAGTTACCTAGTTCTTACAATCAGGCGATGATAGATTGTTCGAAATAAGAGTAGGGTGTAGATGTTGGAGTTTTCTTCCTCCGCATCCAAAAATACTACCGGCAGCCTTCCAGCCTGCCTAGCAATACAGATGAGCCCAAAGGCGGGAACCACGGTAGTCATCAAGGTAGCTGCCATCAAGGCACTAAGTTCGGTTAGTCGAAGGAGATCTCTTCCTTAACTCGGGAAGTACAAAATCACTCCTCAGTGCGTAGTTGGACATAGAAAAATAGAAAGATACGAGAAGACAGATGAACTGTGAATGCATATAGATGACTATAGCTGGACTTTTAGATATCTGTACTTTATGGACAAACTCATGTTTACGTTTATTTAATGCACAATAAATACTGTTTAGAATATAATATTAATTTTATTTAATAGTGGACCGTGAAACCATCATAAAAATAAATTTCATACAATAATAATAATAATCAAGGCCATCAAATGTCTCATCTTATTTAAACATTTTATAAAATGGAAACTTTCTTCAAGAAAATTATAAAGAATACACTTGGCAAATGGTCAAGAAAACCACCTGATGAATAAGGCAAAGACTGAATAAGACCAGAAATATGAGTAATATAGGGGAATGTGTCTGGCAAGCCCCAACTATTACTCTTACATATTACAATTTTTTTAATATGAATATTAAAAATATAAATTTGGTAAGTGAAAGTGGAGACTAAAAGCGAAAAGGAATTGCTTTTGTTATTGTTGGTTTTTTTGTTTTTAGAAAATTTATATAGTTTATTATTTTTCTTTAACTGAGCACATAAAGGACTGGCGACAGAATAAACTCACACCATAATTTCAAGAATAGGGAAGAAGTTTTCGAAATAATAAATGGTGAAACAACGAAGATAAGGAGGAAAATAAACGTTGCTAACAAACAGAAGCTGTTGAAAATTTACCCCTGGGGGACCACCGCAGAGATGGGGTGAAATTCAGATTTGACGCCATTGAGGCCGTTGAGGTGTTCTGTAAGGCAAACTAAAAGATCGCCAGTGGATCTTTTTTGTCAGAAACCGTACTGTATGCCATTTATAAGTTGGTTGGATTCTAGATATCCCATAAGCTTTTTGTTGATTATCGTTTCCATGGTTTTTGGAGAGAATAGAAGTAATTGCTATTGGGCGGTAGTTGGAGGGAAGGCTGGAGTCACCTTTTTTCGGTATGGGCTGAACATGTGCAAGTTTCCAAGATCTGGGTAAACTCCGGAGAAGTATGATAGGGCAAAGGTTTAGCCAAAGGTGACGCGCATTTTCTTAAGACGATAGGTGGTATATTATCGGGACCAGTCGATTTGATGGCATGGACCTCTTTGAGGCACTTGTACACCTCGCGAGTCCTGAAGAATACCCTGTCCATTTAATGGGCGTTGTATTCGAGAACCGGGGTCAGTTTCGAGTTAAGAAGAGTTTGAAGGGAACAGAGTTGCTAATAAGTCGGCCTTGGATTTGCTGTCTGTTATCTCCTTCTCATTGTGGATAAAGGAAGGGATTGTGGCTAGACACAGTAGGTGCGTTTCATTTTCATTGGAGTACGTACGCCAGCGTAGTTGGGCGCACATCGGAGTAGATGCTGCTACAACACAGGGTGGGCTGGTTAGCTGCAATTACGACGATGTGCGCCCAACTACTCCGGAGTACGTACTCCAATGAAAATGAAACGCACCTAATATGATAAATTATATCTTTAATAACTTTTATGGAATTGTTGGTTCTATACTCCTAAAAGTCTTAATAAAGCTGTAAATACTCAAAAACATTCAACCATTCTTTATATCTCAAGATTAAACATCAAAAGTTCACGAGAAATAAAAAGTAGTGATTCGAATACCTTTATCCAAGAAAATATTTTCGTTGTCTATAGAGAATCAGAATTCTAATAATACCCGAATTGTTAAGAAGTTCTACATCAAAAAAGCACCTGATCCTGACAGCGTCTCGCCGCCATTCTTAAAATTCTACTTCGCCCTTCTACATATCATATCACTCCCGTGTTCTATAACCAATCCATCAATTTCCCAGTCAACGTCAAAAACGTATAAAACCTCTAGAATTAGGTATACTTTGCCATTATTTAACAATTTTCTTCTTTTTCAATTATATTTTCAAAATAACAAAATTGGATTGATAAAGAAGCCCTAACAATTTATAAAAATCGTGTAAATACCGATACTCAATCAAAATATTTTTTTTTGTATTCTTATTGTCGTGTGATGTTTATTTTTAATATCACGTTTTTTACACTAAAAATAACCGAAAAGGGAATCTGTTCTTCATTAAAAAAAATTATGTTTTAAATTAATCAAAATTATTTCTTTGACAAATTTCCAACATTTTCAAAAATAATTAAAGTGATTCATTTATTTAAAAAATATAAAAAGCGCAGTCCCACAAGAATCTGGAATTCTCTTTCTGTACATTGTCGCCTATTTTTTTATTAAAGGATATTTTTTTTGGTAGAATTCTTTTAAAATGTATCAAAAACATGCCTGGAGAGGATGATTTTATTTAAAAAAAATGACTGTGTGATAAATAATTTGTTTAATTATATTGAGTCACATTTCTGTGGAAAAAATATTTTCAGAATTTCGATTTAAGATCAAACGGAGACTTGAGAAAATGTTCACGACGACGCATTTATTTTTTATTGACATATTCACATTATTATTAATCACTGTTTTATTAATATATATTTAAATATGTCGGGTTTATTGATTGCATGATTTGTATAGATCTGATGTAGGTGTTTTTACATTATATGGACAGGAGTTTATAGGTTTAAAAAAAATTAATATTTAAGGGAAACGGAAAAAGATTATAAATAATGCTTTGTGTGAAATGATTATAAGTAGCAAATACTCGAATGGGTTATCGCTTTTCAATAAATTTTGATCTTCATAACCAATAAATTATAAAACGTTCTTATAACGAATTTTAATACCAAAAGAGTTTAAAACTAGGCCTATGTTAATAGGCAGATATTTAGTCTATCTTATAGTAAAGCGACAGTTAGAACGAAAAAGACTGATAAGATCAAGTCCAAATTAGTTTTGGACTGTCGTCCCTTATAAGGGTCGGGACCACAGGGACAGGACAGGGTCTTACACTGTTTTCGTCGGTCCTGAATCGGCTATTGGGCCACTAGTTTGGTCCTCAGCATAGAATACTAAAGGCCCTCCGACTATCGGAAGAAGAAACACAATGAACACCCTAGGTCCCCAATTGACTTTGTGTTATATTCCTGGATTCGTCTCGTTTCGCCAGGAATTACTGGGGCACTATAGAAAGAATGTCTGGACATTAGTTGGCTTGACCACCGGACACTACTCCCCAAATTACCACATTTAGAGAAAGGGCGGTGGACCCCAACTACAAGCTGTGCCTCGAGGAGGTTGAGTTTGCCCTTTATGTTTGTCACTGCATATTGCTTGATCAAACAACTCGAAGTGACAAATATTTACGATAGGTTGAACATTATTTAAGCGGTATAGGGGCTGCTAATATTTGAATAGATCCAAGTTCGCCATATTCATTGGACACAATATCTCACTGAAAGAAAAAAGAAGAAGAAAAGCATAAATCTTATTATGCATAAACGTTTCAATGACAAAATTCTCTTGTACTCCATTTTTCTACTTAAAATTGAATAAGCTAAAAAATTAATGGAAGATTTGTAAAATATGCAAATCTAATCAATTCCTTAGACTTTAATTTATTATTTCATGTCAATATGCAATAAATAAAGAAACTTATTGATGCAATCGGGGTTATATCATACATGTTTTTCATGAATAGAAAACCTATGTCGACCGATATAAGAAACATTTCTTATCAGCCTACATGTCAATTTAGTACGACGTATAAGCGGCAAGAACTGGCTCTAAGAAAAATATGATCGACAATTACACGCTATTACCTTTCTCTCGAATCAATCACAGTCTAAAGTAGTTGGAGCACGAAATTTTTTGTTCAAATTTGATTTTAGTTTTCGAGCGTAGATTTTTATGCAAATGCGTTTTGTTACAGTAAAAAATATTATGAGATAATTAGTCAGTCAATAGTCATTAGCAAATACTTTTCAAGGAGAGCCGGGCAATAGTTGACTTTTGTAGAGCGCCAGCAAAGCATTTGTTTAGTAGGCCCCTATTCTACTTATGATATAGAAGCAGTAGATGAGTTTGTGTACCTCGGCACGATTATAACAAAAGGTAATGATACATCGGCCGAAATCAGAAGACGAATAGCACTGGCTAATAAATGCTACTTTGGTCTACGCAGGCACCTGGCGTCTAGAAATATATCAAGGAAGACAAAACTGGCACTTTACACGACACTAATAAGGCCTGTCCTACTATATGGTTCGGAAGTATGGACATTGAAAAACGCAGACGAAGCATTGGTAGGAAGATTTGAAAGGAGAATTCTTCGTTCGATCTACAAAGGAATACAGGTTGATGGCATTTGGAGAAGAAGATACAACTCAGAGTTGTACGAAATCAGCAAGATTCCAAACATTGTCAAAGTGATCAAAATAAACAGGGGTGGTATTACGTAAGTTGTTTCAATCGACCTCTTCATACAAAAATCTTGAATTTTTGTATGGAGAGGTCGATTGAAACAACTTACGTAATACGACCCCAGACTGCGATGGATTGGTCACGTCCAACGAGGTGCGGAACGGTACCCGACAAAGATAGTGCTGGGGAAAGTACCGTCAGGAAAACGCAGACCCGGCCGGCCTAAGAAAAGATATATAGATGACGTCGAAGAAGACTTGAGGCAGTTGGGAATAAGAAACTGGAAAAGTCGGGCCAGAGATGGAGAATCATGGAGGCGAACGCTGGAGGAAGCCAAGGCCAACAATAGGCTGTGGAGCTCCTGATGATGATGATTCTACTTATGAAAGTGAATGAGAGAAGTATAGGGTGTTGGATTATTATCTACGCGACAAGGTCTGGCACGTGCTTGTCTTATATTGTCGAAGGCGTAGGAGTACCGTCATCGGCGAAACTGTAAGTGGGTTGAAGGGGATGGAGAGCAGACCATTTATGAATATTAGAAAGAGAGGAGGTGAGAGAATAGACCCTTGGGGAACGCTGGCTGAGATGAAGTGGGTGTTAGATTCGGCGCCATCCAATACTACCGTGATTGAACGGCCAGAAAGAAGCTATCCATGCAGTTCCTTAGAACTGAGTCGATACCAATAGCTTGGAGTTTCGACAGCAAAGCGGGGTGCCATACTCTGTCAAAAGCCTTGGAAATATCTAAAGCAACAAGACCAGACTCGCCAAAGCGATGAATGCTTTAGTTGAGATGCTCCGTCAGGCACACGAGAAAGTCGCTAGTGGATCTACTTGTCTTGCAGGATTTGCGTAGATTTTAAATAGTCCATCAGCTTTCTATTGATTATTGTCTCCATGTTTTTGGAGAGAACAGAATTGCCATTGGACAGTAGTTTAAAGGGTTGTTGGCTTCACCTAGAAGAACTATAAAACGAACGATTCTGGGGCAAAATACTGTACCTTCTGGCTTACGTTTAACCAGCACTGGGTTCATTTTCTAGCAGGACAATGATCTAAAAACACCTCAAAATTAAGTAGGTTTTTTAGAAAAAAAAAGAATCTGAACGTCCCAGTCAGAATCCCGATCTCATCTCGATCGAAATCTTATGGCGACACTTTAGCCACTACATAACCGAGAAATTTCATCGAAAGAAGACATGTGGAGAGCTTTAATCGAAAGATAGAACAATATAACAAAAGATACAATTGACAATTTTTGCAATTTTCGCATGCAGAGACTTATAAAAAAATGATAATGCAAAATTCTCTCGCGTTGAATTTGAGTAAATGGCTGCTCTCTATAATTTGATACTTTAAAGACAAATTGCAAAAGTTTACCACCCATTTTGTTTTGTTCACAATACCCAATCTAAACAAGAGCCTTTCTTTGATCTCATTTTAAAACATGCCAAAAAATGGATCGTAAAATCGAAACATAAAAGTTCTCGCATCATTGACGTTATCGTAATCTTTCAGGGCGCCAATCTAGCTAAAAAGATTCTCTCTTGTATGGTGGACTTCGGAAGATCGCAGTCGACTATGAATTCTTAAAAATCAGAGAAATTTTTGTAATCATTTAGAACGCCGTTCGGGAGAAATTGCTGCAAAAAAGCTTGTACATTCGAGTAAAGGAAAAAAGTTTTTTTGTTGTATGGTAACAGTCGTCTTCTTGGACGAACGAAAAAATAATTAAACAATATACTATTCTCACTATTGACCATACTAAGCGGAATTATTTAACTGATTTTCACTTGTTTCATACTCTTCATAACCTTATGAGAAAAAAACAGTTTAAAAGTCGGGATTAGCTATAATTGCTCATTTCAAAAGCTTTCCGAAATTTCTAATAACATTTTCAAAAGAAATTTTGAATTTTCAGTACAAAATCTTCTATGATTATTCATCCGACAATTCGAAAAATCTAGAGCGTCCTTTTACATTATTAACATGATTCGTCCGATTGTTTTGGCTTTTCTCTTGGAGGAAGTTTATTGTACAAATAATTCATTGCGAGAGAAAATTTGAAACAAAACAAAAGAACAAAATGATATCACCTACTCTTCTACTTAAAATAAAAATTATATTTATTTTTGTATTTCAACGTTTTTTAAAGCAAAAAAAATAATAATATACTTTTACCCCTCGGAAAATGGAATGAGTCACCTAAATAGCAAGAAAATTGAATCAACCACGCGACATCTTATCAAAAAAAAAATTATAAATGTGAAATTGTATATATGTATATAATGTGGAAACAGAGAATCCTGCACGCTGTTTTCATTATTTTTAAGACTAATCAACTATTAAGAATGATTTATTAATAAACCAATCGTCATAATTTATATTAACAATAAATTGATGTTTATCTTATTTATTTCGCGTTAAGTTCGAATATATATTCAAAAAGTGTATACGCTTGGATGAAATATTGTTTTAAAATATTCAATGTATTTCTCTGCATTGTAGAGGAACAGAAACGCGGAAACAATCGCATTTTACTACCTGATCATTCATTTCTTATCCCGAAACCGCAAGATGTTGTATTACTTTTATTTTCGTGAAAATGAACCTAAAAATAAATATTACTGTTTATGTACCATCGACTCTGACTCTGAGCCCTCGTGTTTAAAATGTACATTTACTTGAAATCTTCTTTTTGGCTCATTTAATTCTTGTCATATACACAAGAAGAATTAACAAATAACAAAAAAAAAAAGAATAGCGGCCGAAAAACACAGGAAAGACTATAGGCGACTAAAAAGAATAATAAACCGCCAGTGGACTGTGTCAGACAGTATTAGCTACCGACATAGGTAGGATGGAGATATGAGTTTTATTCTCATGTTTTCTATTATTAGCCTACAACAAAAAAAAATATAAGAATATATATGAGAGTAAAAAGTGTATATTTGAGAACACATACAAATCTAGCGGCTACGTGTCAGCAATGCGAATGATTCTTTATATTCTTCCTAACAGAAAATTTCCTCTGAAAATTTTCAAACATTATTCTTCATTTTCAGTTTATTTTATTTTTTGCAAATAACCTGGTATATTCTCACACTTTTAGTGTTTCGTTTATTTCATTATTTTTCCTTTTAATTTTTTTTTTGTTTATATGTGAACAGAAAAGTTTCTTTCTTCGGTCCTTCACATCACACACAGTAAAGTTTCCTTTGTAAGTTTATAAAAAGCAAAAGCTAAACAGATATTTTTAGGGGAATTGTTTATAACAAATTTTTCTAAAACGGGTTTTAATGGATTTGAATCGAGTAGTACATTAGTACCCACCAACCAACCAAAAATATTATTTTTTGAATGTGAAAAATAAATTGGTAGACCAGAGCAGCTTGAACTTTAAACTCTCGCGGGACTTATGTTTAAAATGAATGGAAGACGACGCGTCATAAAAGTTTTCTTCATTCTCGTTATTGTATATATGGATGGGAAGAGATGGTGGAGTTTTGTGTTGAGGATTCTTAATATAGAAGAGGAATAATTCTTTATATATATTTTATGAATGCGCCGCGGTATACACGAAAATGGTAAATAATATTGACTTGTTACGAGAAGTTGGTCATTATGTTTTTCTTTTTTGGTTTTTTGGAATTGTATTTCGAGAGCAAGGAATTTTTTTGTTATTGATTGTAAAAATCCATTACAATACGTTACGCAGTTTATGACGTTTGTTATTATGCATATCTTCTGGGTATTGTGAATTGAATACGAAGTTCATTTTACTTTCAAAATGTTTCAAATCAAGCTTATAGAAAACAATTTAGTACAACTTATGATTTGGTTGAAATAAATATTTATTGTAATAGAAGAAGAATATAAAGGCCTGAAACGTACTCAAAACTCTCAAAACAGTCTAGTTTCGCCAGGAACCTCAATATCCAGATCCTTACCAGAGACGAATGGAAAGATCTCCAACCCGACAAGAACCACAGCGTTGCCCTGTACAAAGACGGAATTTTTCAAGCCTGCCTGGCAACACAGTCATACCCAAGGCAGAGTAATTCTGTAATCAGATAGCGGCCATCAAGGCAATAGGCGTCCGTGTAACGTCCAAGCAGGTCGAAAACTACCAGAAGAAGTTCTTTTCCCTAGGCCGAGGTACAGGGAAACTCTTCAGTGGGTACCTCGTCACTGGAATATCGAAGGAAACGGGAAGGTAGATGAATTGGCCAGACGGGAAGTACCTCTCGCTTGCACAACGATGAAGAATGTACAGAAGCTGCTTTGCGTGCTAAAGAAAGATAGATCCATGTACTTTCTCTTAGTAGCTGACTCCAGATGGAGCAGCCTATTATCATGCATCAAGACTAGGAAGATGTGGCCTTGTTATAGCAATCAGAAATCGCACGACCTCTTGCTCGGCAGGACATCGCCAGAAACGTAGCTATAATTACTGGGCACTGGCCAATTGGACATCATGCAGCCAGATTGAGAATTTCCTACAACGCCCACTGCCGTAGCTGTGGAGAGTAATAAGACGGTGAGACAGACGTTACTGTTTGGAAAAAAACTATTGACTTTAATTTCAACTGACATTTAATAATGTAATTAAAAAACTACTCCAATTAGTTGGAAGTGCGTTGTTTTGCAATAAGTACAAAGAAAGCCGTATCTCGAATTAAGAGCGAGCTTCGATTCTGAAAATGGCACATTTTGATGTTTTAAGATCTACAAACTTAAATAAGATCTCCAGAAATGATTCAATTATTTCATTCAAAAATCCCAAAGTAAAAAATCTAAACTAAAATATGAAAAAACCTGTTCCTCCGTTCATAACACCTTTTTCTACAGCACTCGCCAGTTTTTACTTATCTGTACACCATTATGCAATTTTCCGCAACCTTTAGTCTTTCAGGTTCGCTAATTAATTTTAGGCGCCGAATTATATAAGGAGCACTTAGCCAATTGTAGCAAAAGGGGTAATATTATTAAAAACGCAAAGAAACTTCTTCGACCATCTTGTTTCGAAAAAAAGACAACCTGTTCTAAAAGTACAAAAGTACATAAAAATCATAATAAACTATAAAAAATTGGTTCAGTGCTCGATTGTTTAAAACACTAACAACCAAACAGGTTCATACTACGATGGTGTTCGATTGTGAATCTTTTTCACTTTGCATTTTGTACGGATACCACTTGTTGACTCAGCGATTTTAAGAACATATCATTTGTGAAGTCTTTGGTTCACAAACAATGAGTAAGTATAAAACTAATAGTGATAGTCATAAAATAACTTAAAATTGTTTTCGTTTCTTCCTTAGCCAAAACTTAATAGAATTTGTGAAAGGAAATATCTTAAAACATTCCATTAAATGTTAATTTTTTTTGTAGATTCAGTTGAAAAATTAAAGTAAAATTAAATAAAAACTAACTAGATATGAACTAGTAATAAAAACTAACTAGATTAGAGCAGATATGGAGCGAGGAAAGAGATTGCAAAATAAATTGAAAGATGCAATAATTATTAACTTGCCAAAATAAGGAGATATAAAAGAATGCGGAAATTGAAAAGGGGTTACCAGACAAAACATGGTAGTAAAAATACTGGCATCCATAATTCTTTGTAGAATTGAAGATAAAATAGATTTCCCGCTAAAAGACCAAAAAAATAGGGTTAAAGAACGCTCGCGGATGTATAGATAACTCAAACACCCGGAAGTCATCATTATGCATTACTTTTGTAGATTTCGAGTGAGCATTTGACAGAATCAGAGAAACTTTAAAAAAGAACAAATTGCCAACAAAATTAATTCAAATGATCATGATGCTATACGATGAAGCAGAGCTAACAATCCTTCAAAAGGGACAATTAAGTGATCCAAGAACAACGACAACTGGAGTGAAACAAGATTGCCTCCTTTCACCATTAATCTTCATTACTGCACTTGATGAAATAATGAAGAAAGGCAGCAGAGAAGCAAAAGGAATCAGATGGGGAATGATAGAACGGCTAGAAGATCTCGAATACGCAAATGATATCGCAGTTCTAGCTCATTCAAGAAAGAACATGTAAAGCAAAACCGATAGTTTAGAAATATGAACTTTGGAAGCAGGTCTAAGAATAAATGTACAAAAAAACGAAATAAATTAGAATTAATACTACAAACACTTACCCATTAATAATAAAAGATAGTAGATAAAGGTTGGAAGGGGTTCAATTATATCGATAGTTGCAAGGTGAGGCAAAAGTAATGTCATGATGTGAATGTGCCATAATTTTTGCAAATGGCGGGAAATATCATTGTGCTTTGACATTTATATTGTAAACACATAGAAAATTAGTATGGAGACATATAGAGAATATGTTATGGAGCGATCTGAAAAACCCGGAATTATTGTTATTGCTTATTTCGGATTCGTTGTTCATTGCGGCACGGGAAATCCACATGAAATGCACTAAGAGCCATTGCATCCCCTCAAAGTGACTGTTTGGTGCGGGCGCCATTAAAAGAAAGAGCCAGCTGTTTTACGAGCAACAATTTAAATTGCCGTAAAACGCGCACAAATGTGCATCAGCTCAGGAGGTCGTCATTTGACCGATATAATTTTTTCAACTCAATGTCATCAATTTTACACCTTCAAATAAAATTTCTGTTAAAACAGAGCACATTTTTTCACATTTCTTACAAAATGGCAGCCTATTTGGCAATACTTTTGCCCCAGCTTGTATAATTACTGCAGAAGGAGGTGCGAGGAAGGATACCTTAAGTAGGAATAAAAAAGCTAGAGGTGCAAGAGATTATGGAAATCGCCACAACTATCTAGAAATGTAAAGTTACATATTTTCAACTCGTGATTGAAATTCATATTACTCTTTGGCAGTAAAAACTGGCTCATAAATCAAGCAGATATAAACAAAATACAAGTTTTCGTCAATCAATCTTGACGTATTATTATGTCGAATTTTATGGCCTAGAAAAATAACAAATCTAGAATTATGAAATTTGACAAAACAAGAATTAATTATCAAACAGATAAAGAACAGAAAAACGACGTGGATAGGGCGGCACACCCTATAAAAATAACATAATGCCTTAACAAAAAGCAGCCCTTGAATGAAATCCGCAAGGAAGTAGAGGTGTTAGTAGACCGAAAAACACTTGAAGAAGAATAGTAATGAAAGAAATCGAAAATGATGACAAAATCTAGATTGAAACCAAGAGAATAACTCAAAATCGGGTCCGATTGTGGAACTTTGTGGAATCCCTATACTCCCAAAGGGGCGTAAAAGAAGGATAATAAAAATAAGAAGTAATTTTACACGTCCTTGAATCGAGATACATATCTTAGCAGAGTTTTTACCAAATTTTTCTCAGATATTAGGAAACATCTTGCAGTAATTTTTGATTTTACATTCCCTTCAAAATTGATCTTATATAATAAAATTTTAAGCCATATGGGACAGATAGGCTTACATGTAGCATTAAAACTCCAATATGCGCCTCAGGTTCGAAATATTCAAGCAAATATAAGGTCAGATAAGACATTTTTACAACCATCTAAAAATAAATGTGTTTTTTTTGTGTAAATCCAATTTGTTCGATATATTTTTTATGAATAAATCATATTTTTTAAAAGATTGCTTTTCTCGTGTTTAAATATATTTTGAAATTAATTCCAGTTTCCAATTTGAGAGTTCTACTGATTCAGCAAATACATTTTTAATATACATATTATATTTTTTTTCTACAAAAAATAAAATTGAATATGCTCCGATTTTAGGAAAAGGGAAGAAAAGGTAAACAAGAAAAATCACATCAAAAGAAATTTATATCCAATTCTATCCCCCAAAAATAGTCTTACAATTTAGGCAAATCAATAGTGCATGAATATACCATCACCCCCAAAATATAAGGAATTTAAAGGAAAAGGGAGAGATGGAAGGGATGATGGTAACATTTTATGGGTATTACATACATATATAAAGTACAACCCTGGATATTATAATTCAATGTGGGGATTTCTGCGCTTGTGCCGAACCTTGTCAAGTAAAAAAGAAAAAAGGTACTTCTAGGCACCCCAGAGCAATATATAGAAAAAAAGCTCAAAAGCTTTTCATTGGAATTTCAATAAAATCTTTCGCCCTTTTTCCCTTCTCAAGAAAAATAATATCCAGGATTTTTTCCTTCTTCCATCTATATGTGTTGTTAGCAACTAATTTTTGTATTTTTCCTTTCTCTTTTTTTTCTTCCTGCATTGCGAACATTGATTGTTATAAATTCAGGGCGCGATTTATGTTTTTTTTGTTTTCTGTCAGGATTTGGGCATCCCCCGGTGACCTACTTTGAATGCTTAAGGAATTATTAGGGTGTTGTTACCTCCCTCAATATGTTTTTTTATAATATCCAAATATAGCTTTGTAAAAAAAACACTGCAAAAAAACAAGTGTGTATTATGTGCTCTGAAATATAAGGATTTTATTTCTTTTATTTGCACAGTTATGTGATATATCTGGTGTGATATGTTCGAAAGGAGGCCTATGAGCTTATGTGAGAGGCGTTTAACCCTTCTGGACACTATTTTGTACAAGAAACTCCTACCGATCGCAGAAAGCATAAGTAGCTATCAAGGTGGCTTTCGGCCAGGAACGTCTACTACAACTCATATTTCCACACCTAAACGGAATAACAAACGCTTCAATCAAGCTAATACGATGCTGAGAAAGAGTTGGACGAGATGTTTAAGAAACGCATCACATATCAGAAGGACCCGAAAGAATGACCTACCTTTCCAAAGTGGGGGCCATCCGCCCTTCGCCGACGGCAGTACTGGAGACTCTCCTTAATCTGATACCACTCCACCTTGAGGTAAAGAAATCAGACATAAAAGCGGCTCTGCGGCTGAAAGCGAATGGTTACCTGGTCGCTGGTCTCGTGTGAGGACATTCTATAAATAATAGTAAGCGTAATAGAAGAGATTCAGGTAGTGGGAATGCTGCTATCGATCTACATGCCCTCATCACATCCCAAAATTCCACTTTTCGTGCACATACAAAATCGGCAACCTTGGATTTTAGTACCCCGGGGTGGACTGTTATGGTGCACGGATAGCTCCAAATAGAGATAGATGTGGGCGACGGAATCTGAAATGAAAACCGCAGATTCAGCAGCGAGCACCTTAGAAACTGTCCTTCCAGCAGTGGTGTACGCTTTATGGCATGTACTCCTGAGAACTTAAGAAGGGCCTCCAAAAACAAAGGCAATGAAAAGACCGATGTCCTGGGGCCGTATTTGGTTTCTCGAGTCGATGGATCGACTCGACAAAAAAAGCTTCTCGGAATTAGTAAGTTAGGCATACGTGATAGGAGGAGTATCCCGGAATCGGAACTGCATGGAAAGAAATGCTCAAGAAAGCCAGGGGCTGTAGTGCTATCCATCGAAAAAATTCAATTTGAGTTGATAATATATTAACTTTCACTACTCTACAACAATTGGGCATATTTTTTCAATAAAATCAAAACGAAATTATTTTTAATATAATGATTTTAAACGACTAAGAGAAATATCATTAAAAAAAATCCTAAAATAGATATTCTACATGGTTACTTTTAATAAAGATCTCATAAAAACTAAATAGAATCCTCCGAGAATCATCAAATTTCATCAATTTAAAATCGCACAGCAACAAAAGAAGATAGATAGAACCCAATTTTTTTTACCTAAATATCTCTTCTTGAAAATCAGATAATATATTTCCCCGTTGTTAAGTTTAAGATGATGTAAAAACTCAAAAATCCTTTTTTATATTCTTCAAGATAATCATAAATTTACATGAGTTTTTATGAATAAGATTTTCCTTTTCTTGTATTATTCTATAAAAATGTTGTAGGCAGGATTTTTTTTATCCTTCTTACTTAAATATAATTCTATTCTATTTCTTTTTTTTATATAAACAGATTTAAAATTAATATAAAATCGTATTTTATAAGAAATCTAAAAATAGGATATTTACCGTCTGCGTCGACTTCATTTATCATATCCTGTAATTCTGCTTCTGTTGGATTTTGACCTAGTGATCTCATAACTGTGCCCAATTCTTTTGTTGTGATAGTACCGTCGCCATCCTTATCGAACAGTGAAAACGCCTCTTTGAATTCGGCAATTTGTTCTTCTGTTAGTTGATCAGCCTAAAATTTTTTTAAATAAAACAAAAGATTTTTATTAAATATTAATTTTAAACAAAAGAAAACTACTGAATACAATATAAAGGAAATTAAAAACAATTATATTAAAAAAGAAAATTCGGTTTGTTCCTCCCACCCCCCAAAAAAAAAGAATTGTCCAAGCTAAAGTAATCTTGTTTCATTAAAATAACTTGCCTTTATCAACAAATTTTGCACGTACATAAATTGGACAGTGTAGAACCTAGGATTAAACAATGTACATACGTAGGAGTTATCTTCGTAATCAATATTTCGTAATACCATGGACCTAACAATTTATGTATGCAGACTGTAAGCCACAAACGGCAGAAGCAGTCTAATTAATATTGAACAAGCAGAGAATATGAGGTGAATCAATAGTAATTTGATTTATGGTTCCGGCAGCTTTACAAGGCATTATAACATTTCAGATATTGCAAAATTCAATTTATGATAGTTAATAGTGGTGATGATTTCTTAATAATATGCTCAATAAGTTAATGAATTTCAGTACATACTTCTTTTATAAGTAGACTTCTACTTATTTGGACAACTATTAAATGAGAGAGCAAACTAATATGATTTGATAATTCTGTAATGACTGGATTAGATGGTAGAGTCAGTAGGTGTTATAGGTTTATAATTGGAGAATTTTGATTGGGGAAACATGCGGTTCAAATCCTTTTTCTAGTATAAGACTCGAGTCTATGGTTTGCTGTTAATTGATAATACCGTGTTTATTCCATCAGGGACAAAGCCTAACATTCTGCGACGAGGTCTTTTTTAAATGTGATTTCTAATAAACTACCCTTTTAGGATAGAACATGTTAAATGACCTTTACGAGTAACTTGAAGTTGGTTCAGCAACAGTATTGCAAAAGGAGCAGCTGGAGATGTTATTGGGGCAAGTTAGACGATAAGTTCCTTCGTTAATGGGCCTCTTACCCTACTATTCTAAATTGTTACCAGTCATAAGTCACAAGCTTTTGTGACTCGTGCTTGTCTTTAATGGTTTGTGACTCTCAGATGTTTTGGTATTCTAAGCATCCCCAGTCACAAGAAAAATCACCTTTAATGGTGAATTTATTTTCGTGTAATGAGATCTGAAGTTAGCAAATCTATCTTCTAAACGATTTCTTTACTCTCTAATTCACTAACAATTCTAGTTCACCTTTTCAAGATCATTCAAAAATTATGACATTACTTATTCACCGCTTAAATGTTAACTAGCTTTCACTGCAGCTAAATTCCAGATCTCTCCGTGGGAGGAACTCATCCTTCTAGGAGTCGAAGAAACCTTTACTGCTTTACCAATGGGTCGAAGATGTAAACATGGTATAGGGACTGGTGTCACAAGACCCAACTCCAAGATCTCAAGGTATGTGGCCCTCTGTTTTCCCAGACATGCCATTAAGACTTGCGCTTGGATAAATCTTCAGTACAAATTTGAAAGGAGCCAACATTACAATTTTTTCGGACAGTGAAGCTGCCATCAAGATACTCTCATCGTGCAAGTGTTCCTCGAAAATAGTTGCAGGCTGCTTTGATGTACTCCAAAGCATGGCCAGAAAAAACAGTCTCGCCGGGTAATGAGGGCAGTTCATGAGGGAGAGGTTGGAAACGCTGGTCATAAAATAATTATCTCGCAGCATATTTTTGTGTCTTCTATAACAGCGGAATTCAGTGGCGAATTGGACAATGCTTATTCAGGAGTTCGGTCGCTCGGTTGTTCACCGTTCGACTGTTTAGGAAGGTACACCCCTGTGATGAAGATTAAAGCCGTTCTCGTAGAACGCGTCAGAAATGTCGAAACAAAATTGATGATTATTGTGGCTGTATTGGAAAATACCAAGAACTAGCAAGGATTTGTGTTACGTAGCGGAATCCTCTACAAGTTCCTACATAGAAGAACAGCATGTGTTGCTGATACCTCAAGCACTGCAAAGAGAAATCCAGAAAACGACCAACGAAAAATCTATGCGAAAAGAGTGGCCAGGACTACTTCATCTTCATTTGGATCATCTGGGGCCCTTACCCTCAAGAGCTATGTCCTATAAATATCTACTAGTAACCGCGAGGCTTTTTCTAAATTTTGTTGGGTTTACCCAGTCAAAAACATCCACTCGGATGGAGAAGTTGGAACTGCAAAGTCCGACATTTGGGATCCCGCATAATATATAATAGACAGAGAAACCGCATTCACAGGCGGACTCTTTAAGGAGTTTTATGAATTAAGAATGATTGAACACCTTCTAATTACGACGGGAATTCTTCAAGGAAAAGGTCAAGTCGAATGCATGAATCGTACCATAATTGATGTTTCGACAAAGTTCACCGTGGAGGACCCTATGGAGTGGTATATGTAGATTTCCCTAGTACAGAGCATTCTATCGCAGCACGGAAAGAACTCCATTTAAAGTGATGTTTGGATGAGAGATGCGGAAATCCGGAAACTAAAGCTAGCGCAGATGGTCGAAGAAGCCGCGTTGTGAGTTTGAAAGCCAAGGCGAGGAAGTAAGGAAGAAGGCCAAAGATGCTATGAAGAGCACCTAAAGGGACCTAAGCCCATGACATAGTTACCATCTAGCGTACGCAGTTTAGTCCAGGGTTAAAGATTTATCCGAAATATGTGTACCCATACGTCCGCAGGCTATACCATATTGACCAGTGGTAATGACCGTGACCAATGCGTCTTAAATCGCACGCAATTGGTATTAAAAAAATACAGAATCGCGTGCGATTTAGTCATTATCACTGGCCAATATACTAGGATCTATTTGGGAGCACAGCATATATCAAGCCATGGTTGTAAGGAGTCAGCGAGGCCAAGGAGAAAGAGGGCGATCCATCTGGGGCGGACGAACTGCCAGGATGACCGAATGTAGAACAAGCGACGGTTTATGGGGTCGAGTGAGTCGGGTTCACGATGGGCAGTAAGCCAGGGGTGCGATTACAGAAGTCGTTTCAACTCATTTGTTATGTGTTTTAAATGGAAAAGTTCAATGAAAAACTCGAAACAACTTCTGTAATGCCACTCCAGAAGTAGTCATCCAAAACACACATTTTCAGCCTTATTCTCGTTTTGGAGTGACGGGACAGATGTTACACTTCGACCTTAAATTGGTATTCTAATTGTCAATCTAATAGAATCTTGGCGACTAGATCGACAAATGTCGTATGGGCGGGCGGGTGAAGTGACTTTTTTCTCAATACGTTTGTAGGGATCGACAGTTTCATTTTACCGCGCCCTCGTAGTCACGTCAGTCGCCAACGAGAATACCACCTATTCATTTTGTTAGTTGAAAAGTACAGGCGTTTTCTTAGTATTATCGCGTAAATAACAATTGAAATGATATTGTTTTATTGGAAAACGTTAAGTATTAAATGTAAACAAGAATTTAATCTACAAATTGTATGAAATGCTCTATAACAATGATTCATTGTTGTACAACACCTTTTACTTTATCAAACTAATTCGATTTTACGATGGGCTTTACTGCTTTATTTTACAAAAAAAAATCAGAAAATGATTGATTGTATATTAAATCATTAACACTAATCACAACCAAGTAGCAACTAAAAAACTTGTTTCAACTAAAATATTCTATAATTCCAAAAAAAACTGTTTTATGTTTAAACTATTTTCAAGAAAAAAAAAGATCACTGATAAGAAAAATGTGGCTATAGAAGATTAAACGCAAAATTCTATTTATGAATTATCATTTACGTCAATTTTTGTATACGTTAGTCCGAAAGTAATAAAAAAATATTTTTAATATTTGAATTCATTAACATGATCAGTTGCTTATCAGGTTTTTTTCATCTTCTTCTTGATTAAATAAAAGTATTTACTTATTTATATTTTATTGCAGTCACGAGGAAATAACGAATTTTGTCTTTTATCGTCACCAAAAAAACAAATAAAACAAAACTAAATTTATTTTGATAGAATATAAAATAAGATTTAATAATAATAAAAAATATTGAAAAGAGAAAAAAAAATAGCAATGAACTCGATCGATGTTTAAGATAACAAAAAAAAACACACATGCATTTGCCGATCTCCCCTTGATCCAATAGTAAATTCTTTACGTTGCAATGAATAAAAAGATCAATTTATTCGGTGGAAGAAAAAAAAAAGAAAAGAAAATAAAACGGCGTGATAGTTTCATCTAAAAACCAGACTACCTATTATATATACCAGTCGTTGTATAAAACCAATTAAAAGAAAAAAGTGATCGTATGTGATATTAAATATTCATGTTTCTCCTTTTTAAAAAAATATATATATATTTTTATATATATACATGTACGACGTCAGTCAACTGGCGGTTTGGTTGCCACATTTGACGATCATGTCACTAAGCCGGTCCTCGGATATATTCTGTATTATGAGTCGTGGTCATGGGATCCGCAGCACCAAAGCACATTGCTCTTTCCGAAGGCAAACTTCCAATATATCATTCCCCCCCGCCAATACATGCAGACGTTAGTGTAAAGATCCGCTGACGCGATCGCTGATCACAAGAGGAGTTCGTATGCCGGTCCGGTACGGCATTGATATATTCCCCTTTAGCCTAAAGAAACTACATAAGAAAACGAGGCATAGGAGGAGGAGGACTGTCAAAAGATTATAACTTTTCCACATTCTTCGTTCGAGCATGGCGAAGAAGCCGGCTTCAAACAACCAGAATCTTGTCGTCGTCTATAAGTGCCCCCATCGACGACATGTAGGAATTTTATAAGTGTGGTTATATGTTGTGCATACTCATATATAGGGGTGTATAGTTGGGTGTAGCTATAGAGTATGATTCAAGCTTTTCAAGTGTATACTAAATACTAGAAGACGGGGCCCCAACCAAATAGAGAAATCTAAAAGATCTAGAGGTAAAGACTAGAGTTTTGTTTTTCTTTTTCAAAACTCTTCTATATAATGTGAGAAAACCAACACATTCCACATTTTAGCAGATTCCCCCGAAGCTATCGTACAATATTAATATGCACAGTAGCCGACACATGAGGTAGGTATTTTCTCTGCATCACGACAGCTTGTATAGTCTCCTGAAGACGTTGTCGTGGAGTTTATTTTTTTTTAATATATACTAAAATTTCGAGCTTAATTTCATACAGTTTGATCTCTTAGTGATATTTTAGACCAATTTCTTTACTGTTTTTTTTTTCTGTTGAAGCTCATATTTTACAGCCAGCTGTCATCAGAATTGTTTGCATAAAAAACGCGGTATGGCATTTACAATAAAAGAAAAATATTATATGGAATTTGCACGCTTCTTCCTAGAGCAAACTTCTTTTTTGTTTTTTTTGTTGCAATGCCATAAATCTTATTATTATTATTCTTTCGTAAGCGCTACTAAACAATTACGAACGAGTATTTCAATTAAGTAATTAATGTGTCTCTCTCGTCCCCCGTCTCTCGATTCAAATTAACTCGTCGTTTTTGAATTGTTATTAATTCATTAATAATTTTTATGATTTTGCAGTTAATATCTAACAAAAACAAGACCATTAAATGTACTGTACATATGCGCGACATACAAAACCCAATTTATAATCAAATATCAATAATTATTTTGTGGTAATAAAAAAGCAACAAAGCATGAACTAATTTTCAAATTCTTATATGATGATTACACAAAATAATGTTGACAAAAAAAATATAGAGAGAAGAAGAAACTACCGAAATGGAAAATTAAATAATTGCTATTCGGTCATTTTGTTCAGAGCGTCGTGGTTGACTCATTACACACCTTAAAGCTGCGTCACCACGTTTTTTTTTCTCAAAAGGAAATCGTTTATAGCATTTTTATCTTTGCTTTGGATTAAGAGAACTGTGGTAGAGATTTATCATGTTCTTACTTAGTAGTATGGAATTCCCGAGATATTATTTTTGCGATCAACAGATTAAGTAAAATCCAGGAAATATTTTTTTATTTATATTTTACGTAATTTTTATATCGAATTAAGAATTTGCGGTTTTCAGAATTTCTTCTGTTTTTTTGTAGTTCTTTTTCTTAAACAGTTACTAAATCTTAAGAAATCAATTAGAAATTCCGATTATTTTCTCTGTGCAGCTTTGTATAATTTATATTATATATAGTATATGTAGATTTGGCAACCGCAATGTATAAATTTGTATATACAATGCTTATGGTTATTTTTGTAGAATCCCCTTTATTGGTTTTCACCAGAATCCAAAGGCATATGGCATCTTTTGTATTAAATTATATAATATTTTAAGTAGCAATATTAATGTTGTGTTTGATGATCGTTTTGCAGACAAGTATCAATCAGCGCGCTAAGCAACATCATAACTTTATTATCGTGGACGGTGTCGAGCAGCGTTCGAATTTTTTTTTCTGGATTTGTTATGGTTGTTCTTTTATCAATCTCTGCGAAGTCTAGTTCTCTGGTTTTTTCAGAATTTTATATTTTTACTAACTGGGACCCGGCGCGCCTATGCTGCACCCATAAACCAATAGTAGTAATCAGGTGATACTACTTGTCATACCCTTTCATTTAATACCCATACCGAATGGCTTGCAAAGAAAAAGGTAATCCACCATTTTGTGTTGGCCGCCATTTTAAATTTGGACCGATCGATCTGAAACTTTGGGAATCGTATTTTTTTCGGAAAAAACCAAAATAATATAGATCTGAGCTCTTTAGCAGTAATTCGAAGAGTACCTCCCATACAAAAGTTCGAATTTTACGGATATCGGTACACTACAGCCACCCGAAGTGTTCGAGATAGAGCAAAATAGACCTCGTAGGAACACCCGCCGTACCCGAAAACCCCTATATACAAAATTCAGGCCAATCGGATGAGCGGTTTCGGAGTCTATTGAACATTTACAGACATACTTTCACTTTTATATATATAGATTAAGTTATATTTTGGCATCGTATGAGGAATGATGTGCGACATGATAACGGATATAACACCTCCCACCTCTCATTCCAAATCTTCTACTACGATATTCAATTGGTGACGCTGTTAACTCCGAATGCAATTCCCTGCGCAAAGAAGGAGAACGAATGCAGTCGATGAGAGGAAGCACACCCTTCCAGTGGTAAGTTTTTGTACTTTCGCTGCGATCTCCTCGGGGCAGCGGGCGCACCCAGTTGTATAATGCGTTATCCTGATATAGAGGCTCTGTCAGGATGGACCTTGCCTTTCCTATCATGCTTGTGCGATTTTTATGGATCAATTAAAAGGCGTATGACACTGGTAGGTGCTATTGGGGCACCCACTAGTTGGTGAAGAGAGCTCTTTGCCTATCGGACTTTGATGAAACAACAAACGCTGGAGGATTGGCCAAACTCTAAGCGATTCCTGCTCTCTGAATTACCACTTAGAGAGGATAGGAAGATCGGAGCACCCCACCTGCAAGCTTTGCCTTGAGGAGTATAGGTGGTATAACTCTGTGAGTTAGGGGTGTCCACTTAGAAAACACATCGGTGTTTTATTTCGATGCAATACATTGAGATGGTGCATCTATGTTTTCCGATGCATCAGTTCATCGATGTTTTCTCAAAATCGAGTATTTCTTCTAAAATTGCATCACTAAGCCGTAGTCAGCCCCGCGACGATTTGGGCTGCTTTAGGAAATCAACGTTCAGATGGAGCTGAAATTACCACCATGATCAAGTATTTGTAGTCAATTGTATGAAATTTCGGAAGCTGAATTTTAAGATCATTCCAAATTTCCAATGTGTTTCTCATTGAGCCTTTGGACTACGCTAGTAAATCGACAGTTCGTCAAAAAAAACATCGTCCGACTCCACCGTTCTCCAGCTCTTGTGGACTAATTTGTGACGATTTTCCCACAAAGGAAAAACTTCAACGTCACTTTCTTCAACTCAGACGACTTGACATGTCACACGACTCGACTTTCAGCTCAGACAGGTGCGTTAGAAACATCCGAAGTGTATCGATTGTGAAGAACATTATTTTCAGTTCAATAGTTGTTAGATTCAGGATTGGCATTACCTAATTTGTTTCAATTTACTTCTTTCGAATTTTATAATCATTGGTATCACGTAATTTGTTTCAATCACTTTGACAGCTGTTGCACGAGTTTAAGTTAAGTCGAACCGAAGTATTTGAAACAAATTATGTAATGGTGTCATTTAACTAAAGGCTGTCATATTTTGACAGAGAGATAATTCACCAGTAGGGATTTGACGAAGGAATCACTGCAATTGACTATATATAACTGACACTTTTATGTATATATATAAATTGTGCCTATCGACACAAAAAAAGAATTTGGAATATGAGAAGATATAACCTCCTCTTTTTGAAGTCGGTTAAAAAGGAATGTTGAGCGTATGTCACCATTCCAGTATTTTATAACACACGATTTGAAAGTAACCAATAAACTGATTAGCACTGGCAAAACCGTTTTGTGAACAGAAATGGATTAGTAGTCCAACTACGTCACATATTTAAATACGGCAAAACGAATGCATAGTTCCCAGTAAACGAAATTTTTGATTCCATGTTTGTTTTTTCAGTAGAGCGCATGATCACATTCCAAATCGCTTAACAAGCATCACAGTGTCTAGGATTTCTTAAGAAGTTTAAATACACAGTCTGTATTTCCGTCTAAGATACGATGTGTATCAGCGTTCAAACCGAAAGTTCATCGCCATCTCTATCAACACCCACTTGACTCCTCGTAATCTGAAACCTCTTCTATCCTTCGAACTAAGCTTACTACAAGACATTGCGCCATGATGTGACCACCGATATGACAGACCGGTGGAACGAAGGATGATTCCTGAGCTTAGAACTGCCATAAAAAAGGCCCATCTAATAGCAGCGCGATCAAGTTCGATTTTCAATTTATTCCCAATATAAGTTGTGACCAGTCATAAGTCACAAGCTTTTGAGACTCCTATTGATCATTAAGAGCTTGATTCTTGTGACTATCAGCTGTTTTAATATTCTAAACCCTCGTTTTTGAATTGTCTTAACTCACTACACACTTGTGATTGCGTTGTGACTTGTGAGTGCTTTTAGAATACGCGTCTCATATAAGTGATGTTGTGTACCACCGGCACGATGTAGCTCCTTGCTGGGGTCAGCAAGGTTACTGCCATCGTGTTCTGGGTAACATAAAAATTTAGAGAAACTACATCCTCCCTAGGTTCCTAAAGTTATAGGGGATGCTAAGCCGGCCACACGGTATACGCTAGCTCGCCGGTGGGGGCGTGGGGTTGTGTGGCCGGGACACTACATCTATGATTCACCACTTACCTATTGTTTAAAAGGGATATCTCTTCATGTCATTATTTTCCTAGGTTAGCCAAGGCGATTCATCGCTTGACGTTTCCATCGACCTGGTGGACCTGTAAATGTTCAACGCGACTTTGAGAGGACCCTGGAGAGAAAGCACAACCCAACCATCCTGGATAATTTATCCCCTTAAGTGGTCATTCCGAATAATACTAGAGGAGTTAACGAAATTTACAACAATTATATTTTATAATAAATACAGCCCAAAACAATATAATTATTCAACAACAAAATGAAGGTAAGTTTGCATTAAATATTACCTAAATATTAAATCAAAACAAAAGTATACTTATAATCTAGGTAATGTGGATGCAACCAACTTTTACCACTTGTAAATTTTGATAATTGAACTGGTGTATTGTGGGATGTACTGTGGGCAAGGAGGGACACAAAAAAACTTTGAGCCAATATAAAACTTGGCCAACCAAAACAAAAAAAACAAAAACACAAGAGAAGTAACAACGTCGATTTGGCCAAACGGAGTTGCAGGGCAATAAAATTCGGACAATTGGTTCAGTTAGAACAGTCTAATGTTTGTTTGCACCCCTACCAAAAAAACCAGTGTAACAATATTTGCTAAGTGTAGAAGGGTTTAAGGTAATATATGTAATATATATATATAATTAAACAATATAGGGTAAAAGGTATTAATATAAATATATGGTGTAACGAATTTTTTTTTAAACAATATAATTAAAAGTGTAACTATAAATAAGAATAATCAATATAGTTATAAAATGGTGTATAGCAATATAATGTTAAGATTTTACCCGACCAGTGTTAAATATCTCAAAGGTAACTAAGACAACTATAGTCGACTTCCTCCACACCCAATGGCTTCTTAGGGGCTTTTTATTTCTTCTCCTCCAGATCCCTCTAGGTTCAGCGAAGCTGACTACTCACTAATGCTTTTATATATACAAAAAAAATCCCACTAAACAACTAATATTTCTTTGTTAAAGAGCCTTTTATAAAAAGTTTAAACTTGTTTTCGTCTATGACATGTAACCCTTTTTTAATGGGAAAATTGTTCGCTTGTCATTATTACGAATCACTCGAAATCTATAAAAATTCAATTATGAAAAAAACTAATCAAACCCAACATCCAGCCAGTGGCAAAACTCGTCTCAATAAAACGACACAGCTGCCAATATGCAGAAATTGTTTAAAATGTCAAAATTTTAAACAGCTGGTTATTAAAGTTGAAATTTCGTCTTTTGATATTGCAATAGGGCTGCAGTTTGTTTTCTTGATTAGTTAATAAATTTAATACAATTTTTCCGTCTAATGAATGCCTGCGCCCGTTACAGTGTTAGAACTATGCTTTTTGTCATGTTGGAAAACTTGGGTAATTGGTACGTATCTTCAAATTCTCACTGGTTTTAGATATAAATAAATTCAGGCTGCTAGTTGTTTCATTTACAGGAAAACAAGAAATTGCACATCCTAGCTACACTTCGTTTATAGCAATTCACACAACTTTATTGAGGTCAATTCCATCGATTTATCTTAGCTCGTATGGATTTTTCGGTTTTGCAAAAAATCCTCACAATTTCGCGAGCGGACAAAATGCACTCATTATTCCGGTTACATTACGATAAGCGTTTTTTCACCGAAAACAAACTTTCGTTATTAATATTGTTGCAAAAAAAACCAACTCAGCTCAGCGAACGATAGCTTTACACCTCACAAAAACAGACTATCCTTATGAAAATCAAAATCTAGACTCTCTTTGGTCAAGCTCAAATCCAGACTGTCAAATGTATAAAAATTTTTTCCTTCCAAGAAAAATTTTGTTTTTCTTGGCTTATGTGATTCAAAAAAAATTCCGCATCCAAAAGCTTCTGAAGTGATTGCACTAATAATTTCTTAAATTTCCGATAGATGGGGGAATAATTAATCATAAAACTTTCGTAATAAATAACCGACCGTTACATACCCTCGGGTCCACAAGGCCGACTTGCGAGGCAGTGAGGAGCCGAAAAAAACGGAAGGTTTTTCTGTCGTAAGGTCCGGTATGTGGCGCCAATGTGGGGCTCGTCTCATTCCCTGAGATCCAGAGTCTCAAGCCTCAGCTGCAGAGCTATACATCGCTAGGGATTTAGTAGTACTGTCAAAATTCAAAGTTTGAGAGAGGGACAGTCTGGAGAGTCTCACGGAGGGTATGCCTGAAGTTGCAGAGATCCGGCGGAAGGCAATACCACATTGTCCTACTCCGGGTCTCCACCTTCATCCATACATTCCCTTCGAAATTGTCACCTATCGTTCCATCGGGTCAGTCTCCAGCAATACCACCTTGCCTTTGACATTCCCCGGTGGAAAGCCAGGCCAACCATTCGCCGAAAGTTGTTCCCCAGACTGACCGAAGAGCAAAAAGGTGTAGGGATACTCCAATGAGCACTTGTAGAAGGAACTGATGCTGAGGCAACAGTAGAAATGTTCAAGAGATCGGAAGAACAGCATGGAGTAAAAGATGCACATTACGCAAAGGTTGTCGATCTAGAAATAATTTCCTCTACAATCACCACCCGTCAGCAGTACGATGATATTAAAGTGAAGGAAGAGGTGCGTAGGAACAGGGCACGAAGTCGTATGTATAAGGGTCTTCGTGAACTCATCGGTGTTTTAACGAATCGAAGGAAACAATCGAAGAAACAGTAGACCAGAAGGATAGTCTTGAAGGGAAATTAATAATATCGTCTAAGGCGATATGAAAACAATAATACGAAAAGCACGTCGCTTGTTACTAACTGACTATATCCAAACAACTAACACACCACTAACCATAAGGTCTGGACTAGAGATGATTTAACATAAACACCGATCCAAGGAACATCTCTCAGAAATTCAAGTGCATAAAACATATACCCATATAAATACCATGAAGAATATCATGAACCCCTAACTGCTGGAACACATAAAGGTAACTAGATCGCCAACTGGTTGGTTAACATCAACGTAACAATATCTAACATTAACCAAACGCGAACAACGAAGTCAAGAATGCAAAAAAAAAAGTAGTAACAGCAAAGAGGTACTTAACCCCGCTTAAAATACTTAACCCCGGACGGTCAACCAGGGTGACTCCCTGTGTACATCGCGTAGGATAAGCGAGATTTGGTAAGGGCAATCCTCCCAGACTTCACATCCTGCTGCCTTGCACGCTTGGCAGAGACATTCTAAATTGTCCGGGGTAGGCTCTTGGAGCAGCTGATTCAGTAGCCCATCCAGCATCTGCCCCAGTTCGCTTCCCAGTGAACGAACCTTCTGGAACCGACGGTACGTTTCTGCCACGAGCAACGTTATCCCGCGTACTTGATATCCGACCGGTGGAATATACCGCTGGATAACTTCCTGTTGATATGCCAGGGTCATCCGCAACAAATTTCTAAGTACGCTATTTTCCACTGGATTCATTGAATCAACCAGCGCATACAGTTTAGCTCCCGTATGGCAGAAGCTTGGTTCGTTCAAGGAATGGTGAAAGACAATCTCAACAACGTGGATCAGGGTAAGGGGCTTGTTAATAATATCCGCCAGCATGGTCAATATCCTGGAGGCCATGGTGTCAAAAGCACCTGGGTGTGCTTCCAAACATCTAATAACGTTTAGGGTGTAACGTATGGCGGCACCCTCCATCGTTATGGACAACCTCCTGGCTTCGATGGCTGCATGGATCGGAACAAATTCTCTGGCGTGCGGGGATAAATAGTACAATCGATGTGGTCTTCGCAATATTTTATGGACCACTGGGCGTCCATAAAAAGTTAATGCTCCAGTCACGTCCATCGTGTCAGCGACGTTAACCCGGATAACCAGTGCAAAAAAAAAGTATAGTATATGATAATATATGGGTGTACAAAAATTCAACAATATACACTATATTTAACAGAGAAAGAAGTTAATTGGTTGTTACTCACCGTTAACAAAATCAAGGTACTTAACCAACACAGACGGTACGCAAAAAAATATAGGCTAACCAACAAAAAAAACTTAATGAAACTGCTGACTAAGTCAGTGCTAATACAGCCACGCAGCTATTCTAGTCAAAAAAAATTCCGTTGACCGATTATTCGCAATAGTGATACTCCTATTTAGTATCAATACTAACCCAACATATAGTTATAATATAAATCGCAATAATCAAAACCAATTGATACCTGAAAAAAAAATCAAGGTGTAAAGTAGTGTTGTTTGTATTTAAACTATTTTTGGTGAATTTCCAGGATGGTTGAAGAAAAGCAATCTCACTCCCCAGGAGTCTCGTTGGTGGCCGAGGTCATCGGTGTCAGTCGGTGTTAGTTATGAGACACAGCCAGCACCGAGTGCCATCAACAACGCCGGAAGCACCACACGTCTTCGTCCACTTGAACGACATGAAGAGTCTACTTCCACATAAAAACAAGGAAATCTTCTTCGAAAATCATAAAAATTTAGTTGGATTCCGCTGTCCATCCACAACTGAGCTACACTACGGAAAATCAATCAGCAGTGGGGACAGACGGGAGAGAAAACAATAAAAGCACAAGGAAGTAGTCGGATGTCCCTCAACAAAAGTCCACAGGGCGCAGGTGATTAGCCAGACGGTTAAGCCTGTGCGGCCTTCTAGAGGTGCACCTGAAGTGACCACATCCCTTACCACATTTCGACCAATTGTCTAAAATGAACGAAAAGAAAACAAAATTTGAGGGGACTGAATAGATTAAAGAAGTCCACGGGGCGCAGTGGGCAGGCGATATCACGCCTGTTACCTCAGCCGGTTATGCCCGAGTTACAACTCAAACGTCCATCAGCAAAAAGTAACAAGGATCCTGTCCACTGAACGAAGCACTGGCAGGCGGTATGACGCCTGATACTCAGGACGACGAGCAAAAACACAGGACAAAAGAACTCCAGACTCAGCCTTCACCCATGGCCAAGCGGTCATACGCTTGTTAGCCAGCGGTGCCGGTAAGCCTAGTTCAAAGATGCCTAAAGCGAAGAAGATAAAATGATGCGGGATAACCGAAAAGTGAAAGCAAAGGAAAATTCACACTGAATTTAGACAATAAAGATGAATCTGTTAAAAGAGGCATTGGTGGTGAACCATAGTCAAAGATAATTTTAATAAGTTACAGAAGTTGGGGCGTCATTTATGAAATAAATGGGCGCCGTAATTTAATATTGAAAGAAACTTGTTTGCCAAAAACGTTGGGCGCCATTATGTACCACCGGCACGATGTAGCTCCTTGCTGGGGTCAGCAAGGTTACTGCCATCGTGTTCTGGGTAACATAAAAATTTAGAGAAACTACATCCTCCCTAGGTTCCTAAAGTTATAGGGGATGCTAAGCCGGCCACACGGTATACGCTAGCTCGCCGGTGGGGGCGTGGGGTTGTGTGGCCGGGACACTACATCTATGATTCACCACTTACCTATTGTTTAAAAGGGATATCTCTTCATGTCATTATTTTCCTAGGTTAGCCAAGGCGATTCATCGCTTGACGTTTCCATCGACCTGGTGGACCTGTAAATGTTCAACGCGACTTTGAGAGGACCCTGGAGAGAAAGCACAACCCAACCATCCTGGATAATTTATCCCCTTAAGTGGTCATTCCGAATAATACTAGAGGAGTTAACGAAATTTACAACAATTATATTTTATAATAAATACAGCCCAAAACAATATAATTATTCAACAACAAAATGAAGGTAAGTTTGCATTAAATATTACCTAAATATTAAATCAAAACAAAAGTATACTTATAATCTAGGTAATGTGGATGCAACCAACTTTTACCACTTGTAAATTTTGATAATTGAACTGGTGTATTGTGGGATGTACTGTGGGCAAGGAGGGACACAAAAAAACTTTGAGCCAATATAAAACTTGGCCAACCAAAACAAAAAAAACAAAAACACAAGAGAAGTAACAACGTCGATTTGGCCAAACGGAGTTGCAGGGCAATAAAATTCGGACAATTGGTTCAGTTAGAACAGTCTAATGTTTGTTTGCACCCCTACCAAAAAAACCAGTGTAACAATATTTGCTAAGTGTAGAAGGGTTTAAGGTAATATATGTAATATATATATATAATTAAACAATATAGGGTAAAAGGTATTAATATAAATATATGGTGTAACGTATTTTTTTTTAAACAATATAATTAAAAGTGTAACTATAAATAAGAATAATCAATATAGTTATAAAATGGTGTATAGCAATATAATGTTAAGATTTTACCCGACCAGTGTTAAATATCTCAAAGGTAACTAAGACAACTATAGTCGACTTCCTCCACACCCAATGGCTTCTTAGGGGCTTTTTATTTCTTCTCCTCCAGATCCCTCTAGGTTCAGCGAAGCTGACTACTCACTAATGCTTTTATATATACAAAAAAAATCCCACTAAACAACTAATATTTCTTTGTTAAAGAGCCTTTTATAAAAAGTTTAAACTTGTTTTCGTCTATGACATGTAACCCTTTTTTAATGGGAAAATTGTTCGCTTGTCATTATTACGAATCACTCGAAATCTATAAAAATTCAATTATGAAAAAAACTAATCAAACCCAACATCCAGCCAGTGGCAAAACTCGTCTCAATAAAACGACACAGCTGCCAATATGCAGAAATTGTTTAAAATGTCAAAATTTTAAACAGCTGGTTATTAAAGTTGAAATTTCGTCTTTTGATATTGCAATAGGGCTGCAGTTTGTTTTCTTGATTAGTTAATAAATTTAATACAATTTTTCCGTCTAATGAATGCCTGCGCCCGTTACAGTGTTAGAACTATGCTTTTTGTCATGTTGGAAAACTTGGGTAATTGGTACGTATCTTCAAATTCTCACTGGTTTTAGATATAAATAAATTCAGGCTGCTAGTTGTTTCATTTACAGGAAAACAAGAAATTGCACATCCTAGCTACACTTCGTTTATAGCAATTCACACAACTTTATTGAGGTCAATTCCATCGATTTATCTTAGCTCGTATGGATTTTTCGGTTTTGCAAAAAATCCTCACAATTTCGCGAGCGGACAAAATGCACTCATTATTCCGGTTACATTACGATAAGCGTTTTTTCACCGAAAACAAACTTTCGTTATTAATATTGTTGCAAAAAAAACCAACTCAGCTCAGCGAACGATAGCTTTACACCTCACAAAAACAGACTATCCTTATGAAAATCAAAATCTAGACTCTCTTTGGTCAAGCTCAAATCCAGACTGTCAAATGTATAAAAATTTTTTCCTTCCAAGAAAAATTTTGTTTTTCTTGGCTTATGTGATTCAAAAAAAATTCCGCATCCAAAAGCTTCTGAAGTGATTGCACTAATAATTTCTTAAATTTCCGATAGATGGGGGAATAATTAATCATAAAACTTTCGTAATAAATAACCGACCGTTACAGTTGGTATCTAACAGATAAATACAATCAAAATTTCTGGCTAGTTCTCTATCAATACAATATTTTAATTCATAAATCATATTGGTTCATTCAACACTTTAAAAGCATTGACAAAAAGTGGGCATTTCTCTATTCAATCATAATTTTTCTCACATCACATTCTCTCTTATACAAATTTTAGTTAATTTATTAATAGATAATAAATTTCTTTAATCATAATAATCTCTAATTTAATTTGAAATGTGACCTAATATAATTTGAAAACATCCTCAGAAGTAACAACTTCGCTGCTCATATGAGAAAGTTCCCGCGGAAATAATTAACATTAATAATATTTTACGACCACGAAAAGAATGCTAATTACCAAATTTTCCACTTAAAATTAGATTTAAGAGAATTAAATTAAAAAAGAAAAAGTTTCTTGTTTTTCTCGTGTTTTTTTTTCTCTTCAAATTACATCATACACAAACCTCGGAGATAAGTTAAGAAACTCTTGATTGCGAGGTCTTAAAATAACATTTTTTAAACGCCTTAAGTCAATCATTAATGTGACAAAAATCAATTTTCCAAAACATTTTCTATGCCACATAATTTCACCCTTTCACGGACAACTAACACGGATTTTCTACCCTTCGATGTTCTTGAAAAAAAAAATATTTATTCAAGAAATTTTTCTCAAGGATAAGAAAAAAAAAAATAATAAATAAATAAAGAAAGAAAAAAAATATATCACAGATGTAAGAATTTGTTTTTTTTTTCGTTGTTATTATCAAGGTTTTCGTGATAGAAAATTTCTGTTTTTATAAATGGCATTAGATCACGCAAATTATAGATAATTTCTAGAAAATACATAACAAAAAAAATTCTATATTTTTTGTTGGTTGTTGTTGAAATAAAATAAAAATTCCTTGTGCCAATCAGTAACAGAAAATGTGATTGTTGGTTATGCACCTTGAAATTGGGTCAATCAAGTAAAGTAACACGAAATGTAGCCATGAATACAAATAAGCGTTTACAATATAGAAAAAAAACGTTTCTTTCGTGATTTCATTTCGGAAAGTTTTTCTTTATTCTTTCTTTTATTCTTCCTTCGATACCAAATTCAATTTACGACGTATTTGGCAAGTTAAATATATTTTATTATGACGACGGAACAACAGTAGAATTTTTAACAAGAATAGCACACCACAATGTGTCGATTGTGTGATAAGAATTTGTTTCCTTTTGTTTTTTTAGCTGATATTGTTTAAGTTTCTCTACTTCTTAAAAAAAGAAGAAATTTACTTGTTCAAACTATTTCATAACAAATTTTTGACAATTGCGTCCAATCTTTTAATATCTATCATCACACCACTCAATAAATATACGTCCCCCTTCGGTATTTAGAATAGTTGACGTATTCCACATATTTTGCTTGCATGGCAATCTGATATTTATCAAAACGTTTTCGTCATCATGAAATTAGCGAATGAAATATTATAAGAAAAACGTTACTATTTTTACTGTTCCTGTAATAAACTGCGATTTATATTTTCAGAAACATTTCGTGCTGGGCTAGTATTAATAGTGACCCTACTACGTGTAGGGGTTGGGCGAGAAAATGTCTTCGACCTATAAGCAAAAACAACTCGAAGCGTGTTAGGATTGCTGTAAGGAAAGGAACTACGTTTTATGACAAATTGGTTTATCTAGTCTTTTTATGGCTCTCAGCATTTCCCAAAATTTGACAATGTCCAGCTCAGGACACACATTCTTATTGTGGTCGTCACCTCACCATAGTGAAAAATGTCACTGTCATTGTCAGTTTCCATATTGTGGACGATGAATAGAGTGAAGGTAATCAAATCAACCAGTGCTGTAAATCCTTTCAACTGCGTCTCTTCAATTCTCTGGCCGTGTTGTAAAACGGCGCAGGTCTGGACAGGGCATCAACCTCTTCATTGCATTCGAAGTCTCGATGACCGCGAGAATGCAAACAATAGGAATTACTTCTATTCTCTCTATGGAGACAATAAATCTATAAAAAGCTTATGGATTACCTTTAATCCAACCAAATACTAAACGGCAGGCAGTACGGCTTTAGATCGAAAAGATCTACTGGCGACCTTCTTATATGTCTAACGGAGTACCTCAACCAAATCACTTTGCTGTGTCTTGATTAAATATGGCAACCTGGGGCCTTATCATGAAATGCGATACGAAAGTGAAGTTGTGCGAAAATCGAAAAAAGCGATCATGCAATGCGAATTCGAATCGGTTTGATACGATTGGTATCGGAAATTTATCCGATAGCGGTGCAGCTATCGCATTTGACTTTTTTACATGGAAACATAGAAAGTTAAAAAATTAAAACTAGAGTTAGAGGAGAAGAAATTGGAGAATTGCTCTTCAGTAATAAAGAATCCCAAGGAGGACAACAAAATATTAATTAATGACTGAATATTTTTATTTATGCTGTAAACTTTTAACTTGTTATTCCTAGAAAGTGACTTTATTATAATGCTTATGAATGACAATTTTTATTTATGTTAGGAACTACAAATTTTGAATTATTTTAAATAAAAAAAAATACATAAAAAAATATATGTATTTTTGCTTTAAAATCGAACGATTGAATTTAAATATTATTCCTTATATTTATAGATATATTGCCTCCTTCAGAATCTGTATAATCTTATACTTTATTAACGCACTTAAAAAATGTCAAATACTGGCATGAAGTTGTCTGCTTTCCCAATATTGGAAAGAATTCCTAAGTTAAGTGGGGCAGCACTCTCTCAGTGATTCGAATTCGTAGCAAACGGATCCGATGATCGGTAGATGCATTCGTATCGCAATTTAGTTTCGGTTCGTATTTACTTTCGTATCGCATTTCATGATAAGGCCCCTGATCTGTTGACTAAACTCTAACTTTAATATTGAGTCTATTCTAAAGAACTGGATTGAGAATTTTATTTCTGGCCGTTCAATCAAGGTAATATCAACCGCGCTCTCAAACTTATTGGTTTCATTATAAAACCACAGGAATGTAGCAGATCTGGAAAATTTTTACCACTCGGCTCACTCGCACAGTTTACAGCCCATATTTCGTTTATAACTAGAACAACTCAACCATGGTACAACCTTACACAGTCAGTACTCCCGAATTCATACAGTGCCTCGTACAATCTGTCATGAACTTTCATCTGTGAAAAGAACTTGTTTCCAGTCCTGCGGAGTCCAATTCTCGTGGGCTCCACATCACAAAATTCTTGCTCGAACATATCTGAATGTTAGGAAACTTTTTTGAGCCACGCTTCCAGCAAACAATCGTTTTCCGCAAAGGATTCGTGTAATGTGACCAGCAGATACTTGCGTACCCGCTTTTTTGGTGGAGATCTATCAGTATTACCAATGCAACGGCACTGCGTCTGTGCGAAGGGTTTTCTTTCTGTAATCAAATGCAAGGTTCATCGCCACCTCTTCATCCATACCCAGGCTTCCCTTAACCAATCTTTTCTTTTTTCTATCCTTCGACTTTCACATAAAAATACTTGTTTGAGGATACCGAGCTCATAGCGAAAGTATTAGCAATCAGACTTGGAGAAGCTAAAAATCTCGGTATTGGCATAAGTTTGGCGTATGTTCTTGTCAGGTTGCGTACACCTCTGCTCGAAAGACAGAGCATCTAGGGTACTTATTCCATCGCTATTCAACGTATTCCCGCTTCTGATTTTGTCTAAAGTAAACATTATTAGTTAAGGTGGAGATTTTTATTTTCACATACAATTTCCCACGTGAATTTAATAGGTAATAGATAGGTGAGGTTTTCTTGTTACGAGGGACTAGATTGGTACATATATACCATACCTCTAAAAGCTAAGAAATAATAATGTTAAAAGAAAGAATTTGATTATAAACTGTTTACCTTATTGCTCCCTGATTGTAGGATTCAATTTAAAACCATTGCAATTTCTAAATAGCTCCAATTGTAATATAATCTTGTTTCCATACAATTTTTTACTTTTCTTGTTTCTGATAAAACTTGTACAGTATACCTCTTAAAGTGAACCTAAACTTGGATTGACATCATTCATTATTATATTCATGCCATTATGATGTACATTGCTAGTACTGAATACGTAAAATCGGACATCTTCATTATATTTTTATTTAACTTCTAGACCTTTTGCAATTAATTCCTGTTTGAGTTGTAAATATTTCATAGACATCGAGTAGTCGACTTCATATATTATTTATATAGCTTGACTGACACGAAATTGATCTTCTGTAATCCCTAAACAATGTGTAAGAAGCTTTCCATTATTTTTGCAGAGATTTAAGTTAAAATTTAAAGAACAAAAGAAACTCTGTAATTGTAAATAATCAGAAATATTTATAAAAGAAATGAAATAACCAGTGAGGAAGAAATGTTCTACATCTTCAAATACTATAACAAAAACGGAATTTGAAATCATCGAATTAATGAGTGATAAGTGGGTGTAGTATACCATTATCGCTATTGTAGGAAATTTTCCAAATCTCTTTCTACACATGATGAGAAATATTTTCCTCCAAAAATTACAGACAAATGAATGTCCAAATTGATGTTAAAAGTCACGAAGGAATCTAAAATATTCCGAAACTTTTAAGAGGAAGAATTGCGAAATTAATTTTTACAAAGTTTCACGATTGCACTTTGGTACTCCAAAAATTGTGTAGAACTCAAAATTAAATTAGTTGAAGTATTTTTAATTTGTGAAATTTGACGTTTAGCGGGCCAATCTGCAGAGAATATGAACCGATTGGCTTAGAAGTGAAATTTTTGAGTTTAAAGAGAGGTCAGTGATGAAACGAAAAATGTTTATTAACAAATATTGAAAAATTTCTCATGTTAATAGCAGTTTTGAACAAAATTAATGTTCAAATATTCCAAACTCAAGGTTTTGAACATATTTATGAACATACTATATGAGGAGTTTTCCGGTTGCAGTTTATAGTTCAAATCAAAATATAAACATCGTCAACAAAAATTTCGAAGTATTACATTCACTGTAAAGTCGTCAACTGTGCCTAAACAGAAAATCCTAAATACGCCGTGTTATTTATTTTGTTGTCCACTGCTCGTTTATCGACTTCAAACAAGCATTTGTTAAAAAAGTATGGCTTTCCCGAGAAAATCATAAAGCTGGTGACTTTGGACTTTACGAAAAACATAAATAAAAGTCCTGGTACACAGGAGAATGTCAAATTCATTCACAATAAATTCAGGTGTGAAGTAAGGAGATGAGCTGCCTTCAACCTCCTGCTGCATTCAATTATTGGCGAAATAAACCGTGGTGGCAATCTGATAAATAATTCAATTATGTGCATACGTTGACGAAAGCCTCTCCATGGCTAGAAATGCTGTGCCTTGAAGGAAAAATTTATTGAATTGGAGACAAAGTCTTAAAATAAATGAAGAGAGAACTAAATATCTCCTGAAGACTAATACCAAGAGAAGAAGACAGGATCTACATATTGGCGAATGCAACTTCAAAGAGCTAGCAGAATTCAAATACCTAGAAATTACATACAACGCGCACAAAAACAAGTGGTTGAAGTGAACAAAAGTGAAGATCTACAGAAGCACAATTAGCCAGTCCCCATATACGGAGGTAAAACGTGGCCCCTATATCATGTGACATACAGCAACTAGAAGCGTTCAAAATGAGAGTACTAAGAAGGATATTCGACCACCTAGTAGTAGATTGAGAACGCGACATATAAGTGTAAGTACAACCATGAATTGTAGCAAATGGTAAACTATGAGAAAGTCGTGAGGCTGTTAAAGGCGCAGAGATTGTAAGATGGCTTGGTCACGTATTAAGAATGCTAAACTCCAGAATAGGTACCTAGTCTTATTTAGTGCCAGCAGGCTGTAGAAAGATCGGAAAATAAGATGGCTGAAAATTGTGGAGGACGATCTGTCAGCAATGAGGATGAGAGAGGGGCCGGTTTTCCATCGTCCTCTCTCACCCTCTTCCCCATAAACCCCAGTTTGTTCGTTCGTTTTATCTGTTCGGTGTCCGGTCGTGTAAAAGAGGGCTAAGGAATGTTGTCTCTTAAGGGAAGTGGACGATAATACTTGATACAAACTGTTTTTGAAAGCAAGTATGTATTATTTCAAGTCTGACTCTTGTTGAATTCAATTAATCTTAAAATGAAGTACAGTGATGAGTTCTGAATATTGAGACATAAATAATAATAACACCATCTAACCTAAAGGGGCCCATACACGGTCGAACAATCTGCGCAACGCAGCCCGTTGTGCAAACATTTTCCCCGTGTATGGGGCGGTTTGATGTGTAGCGCAACTGTTTGATTAAAATCAAACGCGTTTGAAAATTTTTGTGCAGGGGCAGCGCTGCGCAAGTTGTTTGCTCATGTATGGTGGTGTTGGCGCATTAAGTTATTAAAATTTTACAAATTAAGTGAGAAAATGGCAGCGATGAAAGCGGATGAAGAATTCTGGAGGGAATTTATTGAAATGTATCGTGTACTTCCAGAACAGAACTGAAGTTTCCGCAACTCGTTGCGTAGTGTATGGACAATCACATATTTTTGCGCAAATTGTTCGACCGTGTATGGGCCCCTTAACATTTGATGGCAACATCAAGTGCCGAGATCTCGACATTTTGGCCATCTCAACTAGGATAGTTTTCTTCGATAATAGCCAATTCCAAAGGCGATAAGTAGGAGACGACCCAATATAAGGGGTTTAGAAAGATTATTTCTCTGAAATAAAAACAGCAGATATACTCATATATGACGAATGACAGTTCAGTTCTTTATCGTTCGGAAAATAAGTAATCCAAGTATCCATTTCGAATTTGTCATGTTATTTGTCATTCTACTTACTATATGAGATCTAATCATATGATCGTCATCACTTGTATATGGTAAAGATCTAGCATTAACGGAACGCCAAATTTGGTTATGAATGAATATTTCTTTATTTACATATACCAAATACAAATTCTAGAGAAGACTTACTTTGACTACCAAAAATTGTAAAGTCCAGCCAAGACCGACTCTGGCCATTTAGGCCATCAAAATGTCCCCAAAGAACTTGTGAAACTAGAATCTTAAGTTAATTACTTTCTTAACATGTACGAAAGTATGGATAATCGAAACGAAATGAAAAGCTTTCACTGATCGAGGATCATTTTTTCATCATCGATTATTAACACTTATCTCCCAAGTTTTTGTTAAATTCCAAAAGAGTGTGGTGATACGTCGAAGACATTCAAAATAATAACAATAACATTAAAATTCCTTACAAAAATATATGCTTAACATTGCCCAATGAAGGACTTTGAGCTTCAAAACAACAAAATGTATTTATTAAAATAAACAACATTTCCCTCATAAAGATCCATCGATTTTTTTGTTTCCAATTGAAGGCAAGAAGCAATGAACTTTAACAAATTAAGTAAATCTATTTAGGTTCCTTAAACTTACTAATTAATTAGGGAAATAGCTAAATATCTACTAGGTAAAACGAAGGATAATTACGACTAATTTAATTGGCAAAGACAAACCGCTCAACCTGTAATTAACTTACTTATAGAAATCAATAAGTAATTTCTTAAAAAGTAATGAACATATCCTGAATATAAACGTTATAAATTAAAATAAAATACAAATACTTAGATTGTAACATTTCTATAATTAATTTTGTTAGTAATTCCTTTCCACTTCTCATATTAATTAAAACACACATCACCCACTAATAAACAATGACCTAGTACGTTGCGGGTATTTGTAATAATACGATAATTACATGATAAAAAATCATTTCCGATTTAGATAAATTACATCATCATAAAACTACGTTTTATTTAATTGAAAGTTGATGCAATTTACAGTGGGATGGAGAATTATTAATTGAATACTATAAGAAAAAAATGTAGCAAATAATCAAGATGTGTAGAGCATGCAACATTATGAAATATCAAGTTTAAAATGTACAAATTTTGATTTTCATAATATAAATGTTGAAATATGTATTTCTGGATGAAACAATTGCATTAGAAGTTGAAATTTTCTTTATTTTGAAAGGATAGAGCTCAGAGAAAGGCCCCTTTGTACTGTCGACCATTTTATTTTATATCATTAAGTGCAATGGTGAACAGTAAGCTCTAGTTGGAAAGATAGAACAAGGAATGAAAACATGCCAATGTTAACCATGGGATTTACTCCACTCCATTACTATTGCGATCGAACAGGATATGTATGGCTTAGTTCCTTATGCTTACAAACTATGGCAGAGAGTTGCAGCAGAGATAAGACAGGAACGAAACAATGTTATCCTCTAAGTGAGAAAAGCGAAAGACGAAAGACGAAAGACGGGGTCAAATCCCCAACCTCTGGAATGGTGGTCGGACACCTTAACACCTGGGCTACCCAAGCCATATTAACAATGATGCAGTTCCAAAGTTTATAAGTAATTAATTAATCTAGATAAAAAAAGGAAAAATAATGGTATATATTTGACTAGCAGCAACCAAACTAACAAAAACAATGACGGATGAGGTGTAATAATCCATTACATATTTACAAAAAAGAAACGTTCGTGCATATTTTTCGACTCATTCTATTTAACATAATCGCATGTCAGATGAACTCGATTATTTTTGGTATAAAACTTTGGTTGCCTTTGGGCGGTACATAAATCAAGCGGAATGGATTTAAATTTTTAGTGAAAAACGAAATATACTACTAGAAAGCATGCAATTTTAACAGCCATATTTGGGTCATCAACAATTCGTTTTAAGTGACATAAAACAACATAAATTGTATGCAAAAACAGAAAACCACAGTGTAGTGATATAATGTAGCTCAACTACGTGGTAATGTGATAAAAACGTGCTAAATCAAATGTCGGAAATATATAGCATGCAACCAGTCCAGTACATTCACCTATTCAATATTTTAGAACCGAAACCTAATAAATCTTATTTTAAACACATCTGAACTGAAAGCTGGCTTCGAGCGCATCCAATCGATGCGTTTAAATGCTCAGTTTCCAAATTTATGCCTCAGCCAAGATTGACGTTATGTTTGCCGCGATCTGAATTTTAAGTTGGTCGTGGCTCTGATTTGCTTTCGATAGTTAAATTTTCAAGTTAAAACAGTTGTTCTTGGTATGGTGTAAAGGTGACCTCATTTTATTTTTAATACTCCGCGAACATCTCCGAATCGCGATTCAAGGAAAACAAGCCTTGAGGGAATGGTTTTAAAGACAGCCCTTATAATTCAGTGCCTGGATATTGCACACCGAGATCGAAGTACTAGTTCCAGTCCTTCATCATGTAATTTAGTCTTTCAAAATTGGCTATACATTATTATCTAGTGTTCATGATCATAATTTGAGGATCTTGAAAATGATCTAAAAGCATTTTTTTCTGTAATGTTTCTCAAACTTTTATTTTAATAGAGAATGCTACAACTCAGAGGATTCTATATATGCTGCCGCCGATATTATTGATCTTGCTATAAGACGCAAGATCTGATAACAAAACTCTTATTGAATTATTCAGCCAACGTAGGAGTTCTGATAAAATTTTAGTTATCATAGTCAAATGCTTACTACTCCATGGGTTCGAAAACTGGACATTAAGAAATAAAGAGAAACACCATTTAAATTCACAGATCTACAGAGCTTAGGTATAAGAAATTGGAGACTTCAAGGTAGGGACCGGTCGACAGTTTTAATGGAGGATGTTTCAGGAAGCCAAGGCCAATAACAGGTTGTGAATGATGATACTAGTTAACTGCTCCACCAAAATTAAGGGCTTTCTGCATATTTGGCAATACTTTTCCCGCACAATGAGGAGTGGGCTTGACTCATACCACAACCGGTACTTTTCGCGTACACTATTGTCTAGAATTTCGTTTATAAATAGGACAACTCGACTGTAGAGCAATCTTCCGCTGTCAGTATTTCCACAATCTGGTGGAACCCCCACACTCCAGACCTTCCCTAACCTGTTCTATACTTATTATTAAGCAATGCACCTCAACCTGAACGACATGGCGGACTGGTAGTAAAAAGGATGATTCCTAAATTTAGTTATCACATAACAAAAACTAATTTTCGTATAGTCCGGTTCCATAGAAAACATTGCAGCTGAACGCAATAATGTGGCCGAGATTCGGTCAACATCCATTCTTCATCACGCACAAGAACTACACATCTCACGGCGCTTTTTGCCGTGAATTTTTACAAAGGACTTGAATTGGCATGCTTACAAGATTTAATAGAATCAGAAACTAAAGCCCTCGGACCATTTGAAGCATCGCCAATACGCCAAATGGATGGGTGAACAAACCTCAATGAATGCCAACTTACGCAGAAAATGTTCTTTAGCGGTGAAGCATACTTTCACTTCGATGGATTCGTCAACCAGCAGCATTGTCGTAGTTGATGAGAACCCAAGAGTTTTATTTTTATTGTATTATCCACGAAAACTGACTGATGCGTTTTTTTGAGCGGCGAAGTCATCGGGCCGTAGCCAGCCAAGCCGTTTTACCGTGAATTGCATACGCTATCGCACCTTGATAATGGAGTTTTTGTGATCGCAATTGGATGCTATCTATCGCTGAACAATTTGTGGTTCCAACAGAATGGTACCACTCACACAGGCAACGAAACAATAGCCTCTAGTCCGATTTTCGTCAACAGTCGAACGAATGTCAAATCGAAAAACTACTGTCGATTGCAATTGATGACTGTTCACAACTGCATTTAGATAGTCGAACGCATGTGTTGTGCTTATTTTATTTAAATACAAATAACTTTCTTAAAACAATATTGACATTAAATTTCCTTCGAAAAATTCAACAAAATGACAGAAAAATCGTAGTTACGATGGCAGTACTTTTTGTGCTATTCTACTGCTTTACGGACTACCAATATTTTCTACAAACGAATCATCTTTTGATTCTCGATCGGTTGGTAAATAGAATTTCGGACTAGAGGTCAATGACTTTCTTGTGGCAAAAGTTCAATGGTCGCGTTTCTTCCAAAATGGTGTTCTCAATTGGCCGTCCATATAATGTGATTTGACACCGTTGGGACTTCTTTCTTTGGGGAAATTTGATGGTATAAGCCAACTAGGGTGAAGGTGTAGCGCGCACTAGGCAGTTACGTTTTGGAAGACTTAAAAGAGATCTTCAGACTGGAGATCAGATCACTGTTAAGCTTCCTAAATTCCACAGGATGGCTTTAGGCATCCGTCACACCCGACCAAACAACCACTGAACACAAGGTTCACGAGTTGTGGCAACAAGCGGCAAGCGCTAATTTTCAAATCCTTTTAAAAAACTGCTTGTTTTATTCAAGCTTTACACAATGAGGTCTCTAATAGGACACCGTTTTATAAAATCAACACACTGGACATTTGGGGATTCTTTTTATGTGCATAAGAAGGCGAGCTTGGTTATGATTTCTAACTTGCGAACTAAAATAATTTTTGATACCGTTATTCTTTTGGCTTAAAGGACCATATAAAGGGGAAAAAATTATTTAAATTATTATTCAAAGTAGATTAACTCCTTAAAATGAAGAAAATATTAAACAAGTTTTGATGATCATGGCCCTTATTCTGGTTGTCACTTATGGTGACAAATGGCGAAGTGAGGCAGAAATGCTATTATGGTTCTCTAAAAAAAAGTAACATTTCAGTGAGATAAGGCGAATTACAGTTGTCACTGATATCGAGAAACGGCGAATTCAGTGACAATAATTGTTCTCAGTTGATGTTTGTAAGTGAGATTTTTCTCATTTGATATTTAAAGGTGACATTTCTCACTATGACGAAGTGACAATCAGAATAAGTGACAGGGAATAATGGTGCTTTTACACGAATGACACACTTGTCATTTTTTCTGTCATAATTTGTCATTATCGTCATACACGGTCATAATTTGTGTCATTCTTTCTGTCATAAAAAATAAACAACAACAATGCCATTAATTATGACCAGAGATTATGACAATTGTCATTTTTTGTCATTCGTGTAACTGGGGCATAAAAGAGTTAAAACATTGCCATATTCTCCATAACTTATAATACTGAAACTTGGGGACCAAGCATATTTTTCTTATTAATTTTACTAATTATTATTGAACAAGTATTTTTATTTTGAAAACATTGCCAGAATTAATTATTCTGTCATTCATTTTAACCCCAACAATACTTCAATGTGTGAAAAGAAGGACTTAAACCACTTTCAAAATAGAAAACAGCTCACATTTTTCTTCAAACAGGATTATATTCTATAAGTCCTGAAAATTGGATTAAAATAAACACGACAAAAGTGAAATTCGAAACATAAGAAAAAAAAATTTCAAATTTAATTAAAGACGGTTTTTTTCTAAATAACATTACTTTATATCAAAATGTATCTAGACTAATAAAATAAAATTGGGTTGGATTACATTTATTCAATTAATGAGTTTCTTTTTATCCAATAAATAAAAAATAAAATAAAATTCAATTTCGACCAAAATTGGGAAACCTTGATACATGCGCAATTTTTACTTCAGAAGCTTCTGTTGCACAATTTTCTTCTTCGCTGGAAAAAATAAAAAATGCTTTACACGAACTTTGGTTTTTTTCCTTTTGTTTAGTTTTTTTTCTCTTTGAAGGTAGGAAAAAAATTAGCATTATTCACACAATTCATGTGAATCCTAAAAAACAACATGATACAAGATTTTTTTCCGAGTGTTTATCTTAATAATAATATGGAAATTGGGGAGACTTTTTAAGATGTTTCGTGTGGGTCCATCAAGTGACATTTGAGATGGTCATCGATTTTTCTTTAGGACTCAGTTTTTTTTCTGTTCCACTGGGGTTTGGCACAAGTGATTAACAAAAAAAATGTACAAAAAAAGTATTAAATCATAACGCCATGTAATGACTAAATAGTATGATGTCATGCTATGAGAAATTCACACTACAGTGCAAAGATAATAATAAAAAAAACTGAAATGAGTCTCGGTATTTTGTGGGTTGTTATAAACTTTGGATCATCATAAAAGTAGAGATAACCACGAAGAATAAAAAATTTTTGTGTAGTTCTCAACAGGAATTCTACCAAAAATCTGCCCAAAGAGGCAAGGCACACATGGAAACTGATATGCGCAGTATTAGAATCCATCAACAAGCAAAAGCAGCAACTTTATAAAATGTTTTTTTTTTTCATTTCGCCTGTGTGAAGAAATTTTTTTTTCGCTTCACAATTTTCCTTATGTAAAAAAATATTTTTTTTTATGTTTTCTTGTTACACATTTTTTTTTTTGCTTCAAATAATATCCGTATCCGAAAATAAAGATTATCTACAGTCGAGGAATGATTAAAATTTTCGCATTTATAAAGCTTTTTTAGTTGGAAGAGAGAAGCTTTAAACACACTTTGTTAATTTTTTTGACAGGCCAAAAAGACCCGCAATGCGGCAAAATGTAATCGTCGTGTCGACAAAAACGAAGGCGGCGACAGGTGACGAAGAAGAAAACAAAACTGCAGCCATTTTGAGCAAAAATTTTCACAATTCATTTCTTTCTGATTTTTTTTAAAAACATTTTTATTGTAGTTAATGTAAAAAAATTTAAAACAAAATATTGTAAAAGAAAAAATATAAGAATTTTTTAAATGAAAATTCCACACTATAATTCAGCTTAACCACATTCGAAATTAGCGAAAAAAAATCGAGGAACGTTTTTACGAGTAGCGTGGTGGAAATTCAGATTTTTTTTTTGTTCTTTCCGCGCACAGCGCGCCAACAAGCCAAAAAGAGAATTTGCAAAGATTTTTTCTTCCCTGGAACATTTCTTTTTTTCTTTTCAACATAAAATCGCGTTTTTTCACTTAGTTTTTAGTCACTTCAAAGGAACAAGTATCCGAATTTTCTTTTTTTATTGTTCTTGCTTAAAAATAACAGTAATTAAAAAAAACGATATTATTCATATAATATATAAAAATAATTTTTTTTAAATAGAAAAGGATATTTACCATTTTAAGTTTCTAAAAAAATTTGTTAAGTTTAAAAATTAATCCTTTTTGTAGAGGAGAATAATTAGGAGACGGTTATTTTTAAAAAAAATTATGTTTCTTTAAAATATTTTCAAATTTTTTTTTTGTTATGTTTTAAGCATTAAATTTTATCACTTAAGTTTATTTTTCAGTTATAAATTAACAACTTTTATTTATAATTCTTTTTATTATGTATATATATATTATTTTCCTGCTTTTAAAAAGACAAAAAACTTTCTTATTATAATTTTTTTTTCAAACTCCGCTTTTTTTTTAAAAAACAAGTCCGCTAAGTTCGACAGTTCTATTGCAACTGAAATTAAATTGAGCACAAGCCTAGCGCAACTTCAAAAAAGCACACGAATAGCGAACACAAAACGGAAAAGTGGAAAATTTAACACACACACTGGCACATTATATACGCACACACTTATCAAGTAACAGAAGAACAGCCAGCAAAATATATATATATATATATATGCATATATATGAGCAAGATTATATTTTTCTCTTCTCCTCGGTGGGTTTTTTTAAGAATTAGAATAATTTAGCAACGAAGTTGAAGAAAGCGAACGAAAAAAAACGGTAAAATACTGGCGCGCCGCGCATTCCTTTTTCCAATTAGCACAAACATAAGAGAGGAAAAAAAGAGATAGATATATAATATTGTACTAGTTAAATAAAGATAGATAGATAATTTTACTTTATGCGATTTTTCTTTTAAGTTTGCTAGCCTGCTCTTGCGTATTTTGTATGAAATTTTGTAGCAGGATTCTATAATAATAATATTCCTCCACACAAAAATTGATATGTTGGCTTTGCACAGAAATTTCCCTGCGCGCTCTTTTTTTACCGTTTTTAAACATGTTTGTGCTGGGAAATTTTGCTCGATTTAACAAATTTACGAAAGAAGAAAAAAACATAAGTTGTGTTGCTGTATTCTTGTGGTGTTACATATATATTTGTGCCAGTTCTTTTTTTATTATGAATTTTTGTACTCCTGGTCGGAAAATTGGATTAAAGACCGGATTATATGTATATATATTACATATATACTTATTATTATATTTTTTTCTGTTCTTTCTGTTTGCCTTGAAGCGGTTTTTTTCTTTTTCTTTTTTTTAATAATGGATGTAAAAATGCGCGTCCAACGGCTACGACGACGCGGCACACGAGAAAACGTCAGATAACGAAAACTCTCAGAATACGGTTATCGCGCTGCTTCGTGTCGCAATGCACACAATATTTTCCACAACAACAATAACAAAAAAAACTTATAAAATTCCGTGGGAAATTTTATTCTCAAATATGTAAAAAAAAGCACACACAACCACCAATCAGGAAAATATATGCAATGTTACTATTAGAATCCCACTCTCTACTCTTTTTTTCCGTTACAAATATTTTTTTAAATAATCCAATTTCTTTTCACGTGTCAAGATAACTTAAAAAAATATTTTCATATTTTTAATTTATTTTGTATATATTTAATTTTATTAAAAAAAATTATATGTTTATACTATAATGCAGTTTTTCCGATAACTGTTTTCCGTTATTTTTCTTTTTATAAATATAATTTTTTTTTCTTGTCTTAATTTACTATTAGTGATGTTTAGTGTTTGAATGTTTTTGCAAAAATCATTTCTCTCTTGCATGCCAGTTCGCTTTTATATTATTTTCATGTAGAAGCTTATAAATGATCGCTTGGATGGGTGCGGTTTTGTTTACTTGGTTCTTTTCTAACTTTACCGATACTGAGTATGCGCGACGATTGGCCGACACGCACCTGCAATGCGTCAACTTTGGCTGCCATGCCACATTGCCACGGCACATTATCATATCAGCAAACGGGCAAAAGCAAGAGCCAAACCGACAAAACTCAAAAGTGTCTCTGTGCCGATAAAAGCTCAATTTCGATACTATACGGACTTGACTTGACTGAATTGAAGCTTTTTCGGTTTGCCCCAAGCCCGGCACATCCGCTATAATAAAAGCAACAACAACCAAAAAAAATATAACAAGGAACACAGCAAAAAAAATATTCAAGGGTGTTGGACTTGTGTATTATGGATATTACGATACGATACGACAACGACAACGACGACGACGACAACGATACGAGTTTTCTACTGCTGCTGCTGTTGTCTATGCTGTGGGCATTGTACATGACTTCCCGCAAAGTCGAAGCCGACGACGAACCGTTTGCACGTTTCCAAGGGGGAAATTATCCAAAAAGGTGACTGAGGAGTGTCGTAATGTACAGTTTTATCGGCAACCACTTGTAGGATATACCGAAAGCAGAGTTGAATTCTTAAAAATCACGGCTAGAGCGCCGAGGTAGCAAGCAGCAGAAGAGATGGCCGAATTCGAATTGTGTGAACTTTTCAGGGTAGGCGTATTTCGTTCATATTTCGTGTCGAGCACAATCTCTGCAACAAAAACCAATCTTTCGGCGGCTGGCGTTTAGCTTGCGAGATATTTTCGTAAAAAAAACTTTTCCTGTGTTTCATATGTATAATGAAAAACTTCTTGAATATACATATGCTACGAACAACAGACGTTAATGCCCTATGCATCATGAATTTTCACATACAAACTTGGAAAGGCTCGTCATAATAATAATACCGACGCATACGGCCTCATACGGCATATATTGTTTCGCCCCAAACAATGTGATATGTACTTCCTGCTTTAGCCTCCTTTTGTGATCTATAAAAAAACAGACGGCCGAATACTTGCAGTTTATCTTCCTTTCAAAACCAAGAGGTTTGACGTGATGTGCCTACAGGATTTATTGTTTACATATTGTCAGATAAGTTTCGTGAATGTGCCGAACATATTTGCTTATCTGAATAGTTCTTATTAAGTTTCTTTGCTAAATTAGATTATTCAAATAAGTAAATGTTTTTAATAATGGAAAAAATGGAACACAAAACGTTTTAATAGGGTAAATTCAATAATATATAAAATATGTTTTACTTAAACTAATAAATTATTAGAGCAACATGATGGCTAGTTCGAGGGCGCGCGGAGGAAATTGGAAGATATACTGAAGGTCATACATGACGTAGAACAAGCCGAGAGAAGGATCAAAAGGGAAAGAAATGCCAGGAAAGTTATCAGCTAGATAAAATCGAATCCATCCGCGCCAAGGCCAGCAGGAGGTGGTTTTAGTTAGGTTTCGAGTCCCACATAACCGGCATGCAGGAGCCTGTCGGTAGCAAGATTCTATTCCATCTCTCAACGCACTAAAAAAGCTGGCGATGGTAGCAGCATTAACAGCAACAATTGTTAGGGTAGTTGTCAACATAAATCGACTTTTGCTGTAGCTAAAACGTAGATCGGCACGAAAATTTCCAAACTATATGTATGGTGAACAGAATCGACCTAGATGCGATGTTCAGGTTGCTTGGAAATTTCTGGTCTAGATAAGTTGAATGGAGCGTTTATTATTTAAGTACTGTACAGGATGTGTGGTGCGCTTTATGTTTCAAGCCGACTTTGTTTGGCGACCATTTTGGTTTGGCTGTCATTTGTCAGTTCATATTTGACAGTTGTGGATAGTAGTCGATTACAATTTATCATGGAGAATCTGACGCCGCAACAACGGGTTTTACAGCTCGATATAGACGATCAACATTTTTGGCCAAAAATTATCACGAGTGACGAGGCACATTTTGACTTGGCTGGCTTTGTTAATAAACAGCGACTATTCGGGCATCGAAAATCCCCTATTGATACACTCTAGAACCCTAGAGTGACTGTATGGTGGCCATTTAGGCCGCGCCATACTAAGGCCGTTATTCTATTCAAGGATTCTAGAGGCAATGCTTGAATGACACTAATAGGCCAATTCTTAGTTGTGACGGGTCTTAATATAAGTCATAAGGAAATATGAAAACATTAATCTTGAGACGAATCTTGCTGTTTCCGATTCTCAGTGAAAAATCACAACATTCATCACTAGAATTCAACCATAATTGTGGTGGAAATGTGAAATGTCAAATGTGAAATTCTTATGTGAAATGTCAATCATTAAACGCGCGCCAAAATGGAAACAGGTAAATTGAAATTGAAATTTGACTGTTTATATTATTTTTAAGTCTTTACAGAAGGAAAAAAGTCATACCAGAGAACCTCTCCAGAGCAGCTTGAGTATTTCTTTGAATTTTGCCGCAATCATCCAGAAATTTGACAAAATAAAAATGACCCCACCAACCCGAAGCGGATACAAAATCTTTGGGCTGATTTGGCTGGAAATTTAAATGCCCTTAAAGGGTCAACCCGGCCGTGTGAAAAAAACTATGTTTCGTTAGTTAGTTTCGTTGTTAGGTTGCATGTTCTACAAATAAGGTATTTCTTCCATTATTAATATTTGTCATCCCTGTGACCAGCTCTACATGTCATCACAAGCCTGTGATTGTCATAACTTGAGACTGGCGCACGAGAATACGAAAAAGTTACAACTGCGACTCACCACGCCGGATCAGCGACTTACCATATCTGTTTTCTTTGTGTAAAACGTGACCGACGAAGCTCGCTATCCAATTCACTGGCTAAATAAGTGCCGGTAAATGCGTCGGAAGGTACAGGCAGCATTCTATCGAGAAGCTCCTCCCTCTCGGTTCAGTGGGTCTCTAACCTGGCCTAAAATACCATCTCCATATCTTCCATTCTCTACGCGTGATCGGCTGACTTCATTAGAAACAGAGCTGGACCACCTATCTAGGTGCTATCTCTTCTGGCATTTATTTGCCTTTTTCTGCCTCTTTGGTCTAGGGTGCTCTCCGGTATTAGCTGCACCTCGGCAGCTGTTTCCAGCATAGTCCTAAGCTCCGCAAACCTCGGGCATTTAAAGAGGACATACTCGACGTCCTCTTTATCGCCCAGAAACTCTGGAGAGAACGGTGAATCGTCCAACTTGAAGTGGTGAAGGTATGCCTTATAACCCCGTGCCCACTCAAGGACTGCGTGAGGTAATAATTTACTTAGCCATGTCCCCTTACAACCCACTTTTCCAAAATTTGGTATGAGTCTATGGGGTATTGTGTAGTACAAAGGTTGAAGGCCTTAAAAGTTTTTTTCGGAGTTGGATCGTAGCAGAACACGAATTTTCGTAAAAAGCCCGCACAATTTCTTGCGCTATTTTACTGTCATGATTACTTTTATGAATTCATGTGTCAAGATGACATGTATGTCAAATTTCAGTCCGCCATGTTTGAATATGACACAAATTGCACAAAATTAAAATCCAAAATATACCTTTAGGACATTCGTTATGATAAGACCTGGAAAACATAGAAGCTGGAGAAAGATATAATTTACATACATACCCATATAATTTATGCCCTATTTAAATTATTGATCCTCAACTCATTATCCCAAAAAAGGTTAAGCCATAAATATAAATACTCGTATATATATATCATAAGTCAACTTATGCTAGCCGACGACGACAACGACCGGACTAATCCAAACAAAAATAATGGAATTTTCTTCAACACCATAGAAAAGCCACCACCGAAGTATATATTTTCTACGAAATTAATTGTCAACACGTCCCCAATCCTTTCAGCACACAAAAGCCCATTACGGCATGCGTCCAAAAGGCATCGGTTAATTTCGGTAATATAAACAAATTCCCTCCTCGAGTATAATCGAACAAAAATATTAAGCAATCGAATTTGCATAATTTAATCATTTTCAAGTTTATTGAAAATTGTTTACTTTTGATTTGGAAGAATTTTCCATGCCTGTCTTTAATATGGAACAGAAGAATTTTTCCGGGGCCGAAATTCATTTTTATCGAGAATTTTGTCTTCTCTTCATTTTTTTTATCTTGTTTCTGTAAGCACCTTTCGCGATTGATAGAGAGAGATAAAGGTTATTATTGTCAAATAAGATGATAAGAATGGCGAGGTTTTTGAACTGATATCAGTTACTTAATTTTTAAATTCTCAATTGTGTTAAATTCGATATAATTACGTAAATTAATTTCGCTGATAAGAAAATTGGTTATCATTGTCCTGTTTTGATAACGTGTTTAAGATATTGTATTATTGGTAAAAAATAACTTTTTGAGTAGCGTTGTTTTTGGAAATTACTCGAACTTTAACCAAATTTATCATATGAATTACAATTTTTTAGACAAGATTTTATTTATATACGATCACGAGGTATATGATGGGTGATTTGGGGTAAGGTGAAGTGAATGATTTCTTTATTTCTCATTTTGTTGATGTATAAGAGAATTTTTATAATGAAATTCAAGTTTTTAACTTAATTTTTTCAGGGTTTCCATTAACAGGTGCTCCGTTAAGTAGTGGATCGAACTGCCATTACTAGAGCAACTTCCAGTAAAAACTTATAAGGGCCAACTATAATGCACGTAAAGGGCCCCCGAGACGGTCAAGCGGTCAAACTCGAACCTTACGTGTTTGATCAAACCGTTTGAAGTCGCTTTGGAATTGCGTCAAATTAGAAGCGCAGAAACAGGGGGATCTATTTGCCACCGGGCACACAACGGCCCCTATTCCCATAGTCACCTCACTTTTTTTCTCACGTCACATTTTTTGTCACGTCACTTTTAAAGTGGTATTCTCATAGTCTAGTGACAAGGAAAAAGTTACTGAGAGAAAATGTCACAAAACTAGGTGTGGTATTCTCGAAGTCATTTTTTGTTGCAAATGTCACTGATAATTGTCATTTTTTATCACTTGGAATTTGAAGGTGACGCTACGATTTTTTTAAAATGGATAGTGACAAAGGATAAGAAATATGTTTTATTTTAATAGTTTTGATGAATTAACATTATTTTTATATCCTAGAATTTAAATAACGAACAGGATATGTAAATAGAAATATATCATATGTATATAGAAATACCGTCACTTTTTTTACAACAGGTGACAACAAGAATACGAAAATTGGTTTGTCACATTTTTCAATGGGTGACGTGACTATGGGAATAGGGGCCAACGTATCGCTTCGAAATTTAGCGCAAGACTGATGAGGTTTGATCAAACGTCGCGAACACGATCAAACGGCGCTTGAAACAAACCAAAATATGAATTTCCTTCAAACCGGTTTCAAACACACAAACGTTTGTCAAACCTCTGTCAAACCAACCGCGTAAACCCGTAAACGATCAAATTGGTGTGACTCAAACCAAAATCTATGTGTTTGAGTCAAACCGTTTGACCATCTCGGGGGCCCTTAACCCCGGGTCTCCACGGGCATTTTTTCCGGCAATGGTAACTGGGCCAATGCACACGAGATCATAGTTATGGAACATAAAACCGGTTTTACTACACTCCTCGGAACGCAGACAGGGTAAGTAGCATCTTGTGTAATAACTTGAATCTTGACATGAATTTTAAATGGATTTGTTCATATGAAAATTACTTGTCATAGCTGTCATTTCGTTGACAAATATAAATAATAAATAAAAAGTCCTTAATATCACTATTTGCAATATGCTCACAAAAAACAAAATTTTCAAACCACTTGAACAGGTTTATGAACAAAAAGCGAGTGATTAAAGAGTTTCAGTGGGAAAATGCTGAGGTAAGAAAGAAGAAGATTTGACATAAGAAGAATATGCATGTGTTAGTTTTCACGCTTTTGGTTTTGCGTGAAAATTGTTTCGTTAAGTTCCTTCCTTCCCTCTCTCTTCTATAAAACCGGTTTTATGTGCCATAACTATATGTGCTGTGTGCGTTGGCCTACTGACAATATTGCTTGTCAACGTTTCTAAGCCGGAATTTCATTGCTCTGCAATTTTATTTTTAAATGATGCGCTTACGCGAGATTTAAAGAAAAAGGGCATTTTCATAAATGCAGGTTGCGTGCGCAACTGACTTATTCAGCAACACACTTCCATTGCTGAATAAGTCAGTTGCGCACGCAACCTGCATTTATGAAAATGCCCAAAGTACCAAAAGTATAAGAACAAATACTAATTTTAATTGTTTTGAGAATGGACGAATTTAAAAAAAAGATCATCCATTTTATGTATCGGCTTTAACCCAGAATAACAAAAGTTCTTTTTGCTTATATTCATTTTCCGCCATCTTGATTTCAGAAATTTCTGAACTTATTTTCCTAGGCAATTGTTGCTTTGGTAATATTTTAGAGAAATATTACCGAACATGCTACTGCGTCTCCACGGTCAATTTTTTCCGGCAATGACAATAATTTCTGATTGCCAATGCCAAAAATTGCCCGTGAAGACCCCGGGTTAGGAAGATCACCAGAAATCCTTGCTGTAGCTGAAAGTTTCGGATTGTCGATTAAATATTCAGAGACGTTTCTGCATCCTCCATTGGATGGTTCAGCAGAGCTGCTTCTGCCATCGAGATGAACGAATTTTAGCTTACTTACCTAATTTTGACACATGACCCTAAATGAAAACACAAAGTGACAAGTGTAAGTAAAATGGATTCCGTAAATAAAGATTTAAGCGATTTATTTGATTTATTTAAGTTGTGGACGAAATATAAACAGCTTAGAAATACTCAGCAAAATAAAAGGAACAAATTTAATCGTAAAATTGCTTAAGGACTGATGCCGCTTACGAATGCTTGCGTTTTGTGCGCTCCTTATGACACCATACGTAACATGCGGGAATTGAACGAACATTCGTCAAGTTTATTAATACCGAGTTTCCATGGGAGTCGAATTGAATTGTGGTTGAGTTTAAATGACACTTCAACTCAACGATTAACTCTATGCGTTTCCATATCTGCCTTCCGTCTTCCTCTATCTTTTTCCGTAAATTAATTTTGTTATAGATTTTTCTTTAAAAGTATTTACTAAATATAAAGAGGCGCGACAGTTTCAGTTTTTGCACCTTTGCTAGTGTGCCGTTTTTAGTTGCATGCATGAACTCAATTCAACCTACCTATTTTCGTTGAGTTGAGCAGAGTTGAAAATCTTTAACGAAAACTCTTAACTCATTCTGTTTCCATGACGTATAACTCGGGTTCAACTCGGGTTGAACTCTCATGGAAATTCCGTATAAGTCAATTTATGTCGGTGCCATATGAACGCTCATGTTCGTACTTTAGGTTACGTACAGTTACGTTAAGGTACGTCATATTAGATTCAGGCAAAAGTTTTTTGGGGCACCCGAGTGGCTGAGAAGGTATATCTCAAATGCTCATTGATCGGTACCAACAATTCAACAATTCAGTCAGCTTGGGAATAAATCGGTGATAAAAGTTCACCATTCCTAAGATCTTCTGGATCGATTTGATATAATTTGAAGGTGTGAAATCAACAAAAGCGAGCCTGAACCCGATTGGAGGATGAAAATAGTCCATCCTTTGTGATGCGGTGACTTAGAAACAGGATCTCTGGTGCCCCAAAAACGCTTTTCTCTAGCTTTATGGTTCGTTCGAATGAAGCTACCAAGGCATTTAAACAAGCTGCGCATGCTGAAGGTTGTAGCCGAGGCTTGAGCATCGTTTAGACGCTCATGCCAAAACACCAACCTCAAGCCGACTTTCTATCAACACATATTTTGATATTCTTAACTCTTTGATTTATCCTCAATGACTAATTCAACTTGCTTTACCATGTCGTTATTGATCATCCTGTCTTTGATGGGGTAGACTTTCTTCTCCATTGCATTTTCACTCATTTTCATTAAAATTTTTCGACGCCTGAAAGATTTAAAGAACTCATAAATTTCGTTCGGAACAAAACTCATCTATTGATATCATTATTCAAAATTCGAAAATGTCCCAACATAAAACTGCTATCAAAATAATCTCTTCTAATCTAAATGAAACCTCTTAACATCCCTGTAGTAAACGCAATTTAAAACACCGGCTACATAACTTAAGGGGAGCGAATATCTGTCCCCATTTAAGAACATAATATTCCCCCCATCAAAGTTGATACTAGGTCGTCTTCTCTGGCATGTTATCCTGGACCAGACAATTCGATGCGTGTTGTATCAACTTGAACACGCCTGATGTTCTTAATCGACCTATTCACAAAACATTGTAGAAAATGTGCTTAGAAAGACAAAGGAAAGGAGGGGGTTGTTGTGCCGACATGAATGTCTTCATTCAAGGTCAAGTTTATCTGCAGCCTGTTTGCTGCTGCATACACCCGTACATGAATTCCGAGTAAATTGAAAATCGAGTAAATTATTGAAATATTATTTCGTAGGTAGGTCATGATGTTACCTTGAAAGTTTGGGAAATTTAGTTTAATAGACCATCAATGTTTGGAATTGGTTGAGTTTGCTAGAGACTATCGAATGATTTCGGAGAAGGTCACAGCAAGTACCTAGATGATTTTAAGTAACCTTTCGGATATAATATTTTTTGAGGTCAGCATCGATTTGGTTTAATGACATTTCTTAAGTTGAGAAACTGGAATCTATTAGTGTTGAAAAATCTTTCAAACCATTCCAATATTGGGTTTGGGTCCAATAAGTTAAAACTAAACAAAACAAAGCTAAGGAACAAAACTAAAGGGAAGGTAACAGTAGGGAATCGAACCCTCAACCGCTTGGATGGTAGTAAGGATGCTTGAAAAAATCGTGTCGTCCCAACCTTCTGCCGTTTTAGTTAGGGAAATTAAACAAAAAAAAAGCGAAGTTATGATGTAGTTGGGAAGTTGGATTTTTTTGTTTTTTTTCTTTACATATGTTAAGATAAAGCGGAAAAAAAATTTCTGCAAAATCGGTCCTGTGCTGCACGAGAAAATTGCATAAATGTCCATTTTTGATGCATTTTGAGTGCATTGCTACACTATTTTCTTAATTTCTCCAGTTCCGTTGGTCGTAGAACAATAAAAAAATTGGAAAATACTCGTAATATACATTTTGGTTTTTTGAGGTTAGGATTCATTTTTAAAGTATTTATACCGAATCAGTTCGATAGTCTATTCATTTACGAGTCTTTTCCAATTTTTTTTATTGTTCTACGACCAACGGAACTGGAGAAATTAAGAAAATAGTGTAGCAATGCACTCAAAGTGCATCAAAAATGGACATTTATGCAATTTTCTCGTGCAGCACAGGACCGATTTTGCAGAAATTTTTTTTCCGCTTTATCTTAACATATGTAAAGAAAAAAAACAAAAAAATCCAACTTCCCAACTACATTCCTATCATATGACAATTTCCCTCTACTATTTTGTATTTTCAAGTAATTTCAAGCATTTTTTATAATATGACATTTTTGCGGGAAGTGAACCCATCTCTAGTTAAGGGGTTGGGTTGGCGGGGGGGGGCGGTGGCAGACATTTTTGACCATTTGCTGGGGTGTGGGGGTTAAATGGGAACTTCAGCTGGAGGTAGCTTTTGACACATCAGAGTCTACCATAGCAAAGACCATCTCAACTACAGGCCTGGAAGTTGCCAAGCCTACTAACACCAGCGCACAGCTGATGGTAAGCCCTCCCTAGACCTGACAGGTCTAGTGCAATAACATGGCCGCAAATAGTTTTTAACTTTATTTTTGCAGTATAAAGTGATAAAATATTGTATTTTATAACTTTTACTGCAAATGGATTACCAGTGTGTTACACTCAAGCTGTGTGAGTAGGAAAAATATTCTTAAGAATCGTTATTTAAAATGGGCTTACATTCAAATCGGCATCTAAACACGCCAATAAAGTAATTAAGCATCTGCGAACGCACGAGAAACAATAAAACAAATATAAAAATTAACGAAAATAAAAAAAAAAGAATTTTGAATAAATTTTATAGTTTTTTTCATTTAAGTGATTAGTGATTTAATTAAGAAAATTTAAAAAAAATAGAGTGATTAAGTGTGTTAATTGTTAAGGTGACCAATTTTTTTACATTCGCGGTGGTTTTTTCGTGTTTATTTAGGGAAAAAATGTTGAATTTGTGTGGTAATCAAATTAAAATGGGTTTAAAGTGATTAAAGTTTATTATGGATTAGTTATTAAACACATAAGACTGATTGAATCTGAGAGGCGGCGATATCCAGATTAGAAAGAATGGTCAGTAAAAATGTGATTGTTGAGATCACAGAACTCTTTGCTAAGGCCCCTAGTACGAAATTCGATTCGTCAATCGATCGAGAATCGAAAGCTGATTCGATTGTGAAAAAGATTGGTAGTCCGTAACGCAGTCGAATCGAACAAAAAGTACCGCCATTGTAACTAAGAATTTTCTGTCATTTTGATGAACTTTTCGAAGGAAATTTAATGGCAATGTTGTTTTAAGAAAGTTGTTGGTGTTTAAATTCAACAAACACAACACACGCATTCGACCATCTAAATGCAATCGTGAACTATCATCGACTGCAATCGACTCGGTTCACTACAATCGAGAATGGGACTACCACTTTTTCGATCTAACATTCGTTCGACTGTTTGACGAGAATCGGACTAGGGGCCTAAGATGTTATTGGTACAAGCCATGATCTTACTTTAATGTCTCCGTTTGATACAATTGTTGGTGCTGGTCCTGCCCTAAGTCGGCATCAACATCGCAACCTATAAACACCTTCAGTATGCCAGTTTCCGCCACAAGATCTCTTGATGTCTTTGGTCTACCCTTGATATCCTTGGTCTACTCTTAATGTCTTTGGTCTACTCTTGTGAGCTTCTTTCGTGTAAGATAGATGGCGCAAAGAAATAGCTTTCGAGTTTGTGGCTGATGACGTGAACGGCTTCTTTTATAAAAATGTTGGTTTCAAAGTCCTATTTTTATGCCTTCGCTCTTGTCAACAGTAAATTTAAAGTTGATTTTGTACTCTAATATTTTCAAGTTTTCACTGACGGATAGCGTTATTTTCGCAACTTCACAAAGCACCTTCCTCTCCGCCACATGGAGATCCTCATTATTTTATTCTAGATGAGGTCAAGCAGTAGCTCAGCCGGATCGTTGCAACTATTGGCAAAGGAACCGACCATGGTCTAGGCACGAAGAATTTAATTCTCTTCCATTAGACGATATCGGATTTTGGATGGCTTTGAGATACATATCCCCTGAGTGCGGCTTCTTTTATTTCTGCCTTTCGGCGGTGTTTTATTCACTTGTCGATGAAAGATCGGCCAGAGTGTTTTTTTGGGTAAGAGACTTCATAGTCTAGCCATTTGAATTTTTTACTTACTGGCAGCGAGGTTTAACTCCGCTGGATTTAATCCAATGTTATCGCTACAGAAAGCCAAATTCGATGTCTGAACATCAGCAGATCAGCGCCAGCTGACACCGTCCACTGAGGCAGAAGGAAGAAACGGTGAAGTGATGAGACAGTACTGGTGTTGTATAGGTGTTGAATTTGTCACCATTCTTGCGGCCCAGTCTAGAATGAATTCAATATCACTATTGATAGAGGTGGACATGATTTCCCGATGAAACACACAAGGTTGGCACTTGTTTGTCTTATATCATCGAAGGCATAAGAGTAACGCATTAGTAAACCTGTGTAGTGAGTTGGTGGGGATTGAGATCAGATCATTTATGAACATTACGAAAAGAGCGGGTAATAGAATTTGCTCCTCGGGAACATCGGCAGAGATTGTGTGGGGTGCTCTGTCCAACCCACAAGGTGGTCGCTAGTAGATCTTTTTCATTTAAAGTAGAAGAGGAATTGTTGAAATCACCTTTTTTCGTAATGGGCTGAACGTGAGCTAAAGATAACGCCAAATCAAAAGGAAAATGAGCGTGCATGTGGGAAATTAAAATTGGATTGTGTGCGACTACACGCCCCTATAGCATCTGACCTCGCAAAGAGCTGCAGTAAAACTGATTAAATTTCGATTTTGAATATAAATTTGGGTTTGAGCGGTAATTTTGGGGTTTGAAACGAGCAGACTGACGTTGCTCGCTTTTGTCATACACTGCTAGAAATCTTTGTCATTTTATCATACACTGCTAGAAATCTTTGTCAATTGAGTTGATGGTGAGAGTGAATATGGAATTTTTTTTTAATTTAGTTGAATTTTTTTATAGATATTTTCGATATAAATGTTAATTCCGTTTGCTCCGTAATTTTTCCCTTCAGAAACGCAATCAATTTTTCAATTTGAACACTGTATGGTTTATTATTTCATTTCGTAGTGAGGATTTGACACTCTCACTGCGACACTAAAGACTCACACTGCGCATGGAAACAGAGATTTTGAGTTTTCTTATTGAATTGGCCCAACTCTACATAGTCTGCCTAGTGTTAAGCGGTAAAGTCAAGATCTTTAAGACATCTGTATACTTCGCAAGTCCAGAAAAACTTCATCCATTCAGTTCGCTCGAGGGGGGATGGGCCGTAGTAGGTGGGTGAAACAGAAGAATTTGAGGCGAACAGAGATGCCAATAAATCCGCCTTGGCCTTGCTTTCTGTTATCACCTCCGGCAATAAATGATAGAAGGTGTTTTCGAAGAATTAAAATTCTGCTAGATAAAAATTGGTCTGGTTTAGTCTGATCTACGTTTGGATATTAGATGGCGCTGATTACAAACTTCCAAGGTTTAAAGTTTTGAGGAAATACAAGGAAGTAATATTATGAATTTTATTTAAGGAGTGCGCCTCTTTCTTCACATATATCTTGAAATACGTATGTATTTAAAGAACGAATCAAAATCAAACACGAATCAAACGAGACCTTGTCGTTTTCAAACCCTCTTTTAAACAATAACTAACGCTTAATTAGAAAATTGAGTTTTCGCTAATTTGTCGTAGTCCATTGCTTAATACTACCGCATAATTAGTACAAGAAGCAAAAACGAAATGAAATTTTGGGGATGGGCCAAACCAAAAACAAAAAAAAAATTATTTTATGAGAAAACTTGGTCCAACCGAGTACCTAAGCGCTTCGCATAGAGAAATGTTGAATATTCGATAAAATATAATAGAAGGGGAAGGGGGTCAAACTTCATGGAGCTCAATAATCCCCAGATAGAAACTTTTAAACTCTCATGAGGCATGTAAGAGTTCGTGATTCTTTTATCAAGTTACGACAGTTAAGTATTAAGATATAACAACGTGGTAAATAATTGTTAGACCATATTCTTAGAATTATATACTTAAACCGATTAATTTGATGCGATAGTATATATAGGAAATAGTGTAATTAGAATAAATCTTATCTAAAATGTAGTAAACTTCCTTCATTGTGTTTCTCCTTTGGGTCGTAATCTTGTTTACGTATATGGGGGTATGTGGGCGATAAAATTGTTGTTAATCAAATATTAATGTCTAATTTACGAGAACTCTTTCGCCAATTACAAAATTTCCCAATGCGTAACCAAGCCCACACATGACTATAAAATACAAACGCTTTATATATAGAGAGAAATTCGACCTGGGTAAAATTCCCACTGAATGAGTAGAATTCATCGGCGAAGTTTATCTGTCTCTGGAGTCCAGTTTGGGGCTTGTGGGGTCTTATGTTATAAAATGCGACAAAATAACACCAGCAGTGATGAGCATAGCAGTCCCACTCCTCTAAAATTCAGCTTTTTGTAACCATACTCGTTCCGCCAATACCCAGAATTCGTATATACCAAAAAAAAAAAAAAAATAAAATTACAAAAAATGACAGACATGACTTTCTCATTTGCTTAGTGGGTCAAACTTGGAGCACCCGGCATTATGGCTGATATACCCAAGCACAAGGCAGCAGCAGCACCCCCAAAAAAAGCCTGCTGCTGCTGCTGCCGTGTTGACTGTCTCCGTCTGCAACAAACACGTTATAAAGCTCTGCTGGCTAAAAAGGGAGGAAGTAAGCGCAGCGTCGCAGCACCATAACGGTTCGGTCCGAGCCTTGTGTAAGCTTATTTTTAAGGGCAAAAATGTCTACTACAGCGCTATATCTCTCTGCTGTGCCTTCCAGGAATGTTGTTGTCCCCATGTTCGTAAGGTATAAGGTGTATAGTGTAGTGAGTGGCCTTTACCATAGTGTGGTGTATGTACATATTCACAATGCTACACAGCATGGGCAAACCCGAATGGCTTGCCTAAAAGAGATGAACGGAAAAAAAACCGATAAACTTCAAAGCTTTCGGAATTTTCGCCTGTTTGCGCCACTCTATGCAGCAGGGCGCATGCTCTACTAAAAATTACATACTTGTTGCTGCTGATTTCAACCCCATTTGGCGCCTGGGAAAGCCACACTACACAGACTCGTTCCGCACACCCCATGCCACATAACATTTTGTGTTGGCCTCCCCTCCCGTTCCACATTGATTCTATATCTCATGGCACCCCAGCGCGACGCAGAGGGTGGGGGGGTTAAGTGCGGAATGGTGGAATTCTGCTTCGGCAGCTTTACTGTTTGCATTCAACAAAGTAACGAAGAAAATTTAATCGGGACAAACAGCTTGGGTACCACCTTCAACACAGAGGCAAGTCCGTATGTCATCCCGTGTGACACCCCCACTTCTCTGTAAACAGGCATTGAACAGAACAAAGAAGGGTCCTGTCCGGGGAGCTCTATGTGAGACAGCAGGTGTGAGCCCAGCCTTGGCATTCTCTTCTCTAGATTGTGGATTACCTGGCTTGATGCGCGCACAAACATGTATGTATATATAAATACTACATACTATCTTTTTCCCAGAGCTAACACAACCAACAAGGATTGGGGGTGGTTTTCGGATGTAATAATTTGAGAAAAGGAACTCCCGCCGAAGGCTACGATATTTGTAAGGCAATTTTAAGGACAAACGTTAAACGTGGCAACAGTGTGTCTCTTGTGCTGAATTATCCTGGCAAGGTCATAGGCTTCTGGTTAACTTCGAGAAGCTTTGAAATGCCTCATTTACCATCGGGGCGCTTGTGTTAGATTGGGCGTATGCGTGGGTGTGTGTGTGTGTATAGTACATGATTGTATCCCCAGAAGATTTGTCCCAGACTCCCCCCGAAAATGTTTCCCATTATAAACGCAAAAACACAGAGAGATAGTAGAGAGAAAGAGAGTTGTGTCGATTTTCGACAGCCCAACCACCCCACCCCCACCACCCTGTTTTACTATAACGGTTCATGGACGTGACTTACGATAAAACGCAAAACGACCCACTTCTTGTGTCGTCCTTTTATAAACCCGGCAGTCTTCTATGGCATCCTTTATAAAGCAAAAGTAGCAAAAATGACTCCTCGTCTTTTGTGTCTGATTCTTATCCAGTTTTTTTTATCCTTACCGTTTCCGGCCTACGGGTCTTACTACTATGATTCATTAAATCGATAGAAAGTTGCGATAACGTTTTGACGTCGATGCGTCAGTCCTGCGTCTGTTTATGCTGTAGAACTAATTCCTGTTTAGCAGAGGCTTTTTTGCGAGGTACATTTTTATATATATATACGCAAAAATAAAAGGAGTAGAACAAGAAGAAGAAGCCTAATGAAGAGAAGAGGGATGGAACGTGATAAATTGTTTTATATCTCGGGTCACGAAAGAGTTTAGTAGCGTGTATCTAAATTTTCAAAAAAAAAAAAACAAGCCTGGGCAAATCCATAATTAAGGGGGAGGGCTCCTCTGCAGATAAACAACAATTTTTGGACGGGGAGCATAACTGATTATATGGTAGAGAGCGCCACACCAGGTAAAAACCCAGATGATTTTACATGAACAAAAACGAGCAAACACAAAAACAACAAAACGAATACCATTTTCTACAGAGTGTGAAAGACTAATAAAAAGTTTATGATTATGTTAATTTTTGATGAGTTCACTTATAATCAAGGACACATTTCTCCCTTTTGTGAGAGTCCCTTTGTAGCTGTTTATTGATTCTGCTTATGCGCTTCCTTTCCAGGACTTCAATTTAGAGATCGTAAAAAAAAGTTTTATGCGGCTCTCCTCTATTCTTCTTCATTTTTATGCAGACAATTATTTATGAGTATTTTTAGGAGGAGGAATGTGTTTGAAGGCGCCCACCCCGAGTTTTGTAACTCAATTGTTTATGGACTAGCACTAGAGTAGAGTAGAGCAGTAGAGAGAGGCTAAGGATAGTCTATAAAAATGTTATGACATTAGATTTTCACTTTAAGTGTGTTTAAAGTTAAGTGGTGCAAATGTGGAGTGTTGGGGCTGCAAAAATATATTTTTATGAGAGTTATTATATAGACTTTAGTAGTTAAATTTCATATGCACAGATAAACGGGCCGTGTTTCACCTTTTAGTTCTGGTTTTTTATCGACTATGAAAGTCCACCTTAGGTTGTTTTGTAACTAAGTTATAAAGTATTATTTAGTTATAATATTAACTTAACTATAGCAACCGAAATGTTCTAATATACATAATTCACAAGTGGTCATAACTTTCTTATCTTTTGCTACCTGAGCTCTATTTAAAACAAAAATGTCGATCAGAACAATTTATATTTACTACTTATGAATATGCAGTAGGACTCTATTTAAATCTTTTACTGATACATCGAGCATACAGATAAATTCTCCTTTTTTTATTTAATTCTACGTGAGAACAAAATATGTACTCTTATTTCACATTGATACAATAAAACTTTCAATCAGAGGATTGTTGTGCGGTTTTATTTAGCAATTTGCTTTGATTGTGATTTATATAGTATCAAGTGACATGTCTAATCCTATTTTAATGGTGGCAATTGAGCACATTTTAGTCATGCATGCCAAAAATCGTTTTATCAGACCATCGACCATTGACCATTGAAATTTAGTGGGTTAACCCGAACACTACGAGTAGAAACCAACAAATGCAAACAGAATGTCCTTTAATAGATTGACATTTAAATATTGAAATTTATTTTTAAAAAATTAGGAAATTGTGAATGAAATTGAGTTGACACATATTTGAAATATTTTTTTTGGTGGACTTGGAAACACATTTTTCTATTTTTCACATTCTTCTGTCGTTCTTATTTAATTATTACAGACGTTACACAGGTTTTTATGCGCCCCATGTTTTTATATTTTAGTCTGTTAAAAGTCCCAGATTATTACTTAATCCGCTGACGCAGCGACCCAAAGTTCCCCTTGGCATACGACATGAGAAGACAGCACTGCTACTATTGCACGATTCAATCTCAAGATGGTCCATGTTTGTGTTCTAATTATTTTCTAATTTTTGGTACAGGTTATGATTTAAAATAAAACCATTTAGTTTAAAAGTTTTTTTACCTATTTTTATTGTATTCTTTTTAGTCTTAATTCAGTCACTTTTGGATTTTACTTTTTACAAAATTCTGGTGAAGTGATTTTATTATGCATACCATATTGCCAGCGCCATTCTGAATTTTCTTATTTTGACAACAAATTCATTATTTCCGACCTTAAACAACCCCGAATAGTAATTTTCAGTGAAATCGAATCGTAATTGCCAAAATCGTACATATTGGCGCCGCCATTTTGAATCTTCAAATTTTGACCACATAATCGTTATTTGTGGCCCTAAAAACCCCGCGATACCAATTTTCAACGGATTCAGAACACATTTGCAAAATTCATCCGCCACATTGGCGCCGCCATTTTGAATTTTCAAATTTTGACCACATAATCGTTATTTGTGGCACTAAAAACACCCGATACGGATTTTTAAAGGAATCGGAACACAATTGCAAAATTCGTCCGCCATTTTGTTTTTTTTTTAAAAACTGTCAGATTGCATTGTAAGTGGAAGTAGTTGAAAAAGCTATCGCAAGATTTGAACCAAAGTAACAAACAAACAAATAAATATACGAAGTCAAGCTAAATAAAACTATTAAAATAATAATAATGCTTTAGGCTCTATAGACGGGATGGGCTCTTGCATTCTAGAATTACTACCTTTCATATTGGATCCGTTATCACAACCTTGCCTCTTACAATCACTTAAAGAAAGACCTAATTTATTTAACTCATCTAAAACTAATTCTGTCAGCCCTGTTCCCGTAGAACTACTTTCCTTAAATTTACAAAAAAAAACAAAAGATGGAGTTTTTTGAAATTGAATAAACCAACCAAAATCTATTAACTAATTCACCATTGTTCATTGACCTACTAATACCTTGGATTAAATTTTCTTTTATTTGTAATGGGGAATTCCGTATTTGAAATTTGTTTGGGACCCTTTTAAACAATTTTAAGAATAATTACCATTGGATATGAACCCGGGTTTGATGACAACTAAACTCAAGAAATTTAATTATACACCTTTAAGTTCTTGTTCTAATCCTAAAGAAACTGTTTCAGAATGGCGTTTTTGAAAACCTGGATCATCCGTAGGCGGGGAAATATTTTGAGTATTTACCTGACTTTCTTCAAATACATCCTGAGAAATAGGCACCTGACTGTCTTTTCAAAATGAAGTGTGAGTTGAAGAGGTACTTAATGGAAAATTGTATGTACTATTTACATTTGCCCGGTACCATTTTCATAATTTACAGTAAAATAATTTAATTTTTGTAAACATACAAAAAAACAATAAACAAATTAATTCTAATAAAATATAATTTAAAAATGTATTACCTATAATTTAGTAATTTAATAATTATTATTAAATCTAAAATTGTCACTTTTATCAATCAAAGTTTGAAATCTAACTCAATTTACTCTTGATAAATTCTTCCAGAGGAAGCAGGCACAAAACTTCAAATTACACCATAAATAACTATAACTATAAAGGTGAAACCCCAATGTAGGCTTGGCTTGCTTTAGTGCTTTGCTTTGCTTTGACATATCAAATACACCAGTGCTTTGTTATGGGAAAAAACCAAATGACAAAGCGACAAAGGCAAAGCAAAGCCAAAGCAAAGCAAAGCTAAACTCGAAATGACCAATGTTCAATTTTTTGATGCTTTGTATGCTTTCGCGTTCGTTTAATATTTATTTTGCTTAGAGAAATAAATGTATGTAGAGGTTTGAGAAAATTTATTTCATAAAGAAATTGTTTTTTGGGAATAACATTAACTATAAATATTTAAGAGTTCAAAATTAGTCTGAGACAACTATTTCTATATCCCATTTTAACAAATTTCTCGTAAATGTTTGAACAGTTAATGCCATAAACCATTTGTGCTTCTTTATCACTCTACACAACAATAGATATTTACATTCGATCTTTTGTTCTTTTTAAGAAACAATAATGTCCATTCCAAAGGAAAAATTCCGCAAAATTCATACCTCTTACGCTTACCTCTTTGGTGTACTATTTCTATTTCCTGTGCTCATGAAAAGCAAACTGTAAACAAACTAAAGCAAAGCGTGTATTTGGGTTTGTTTTGCTTTGGCTTGTTGGGCTTGTTTTGCTTTGGCACGCGGTACCTGAAAAGCTCACCAAGTTCAAGCAAGCCAAGCCTACATTGGGGTTTCACCTTAAGAGAACAAACAAAAAAGAGCATTTAAAGCGCTCTCCACAAGATATTTTGTTCTCATTTCGTTCATTTACCTCTTTTAACAAATCTTGGAACAAAATTTAAAAGTGCAACAAGAGCCAGCGCCCTGAGGTTTATATCAATTACCAAGTTTATAGCACCAAAATTAAATCGATTTAAATCAAGATTACCGCAAAATTTCGAATTAACGTATAAACGGGTATTTATATTCTTATAACTTTGGCTTAGGCCCTTTGCCAACATACCATTTCGAATTTTTCTCATTTCCCAGGGCACTTCGATATTCTAAAGTGTGCCAATATACCAATTCACACATTTCAATGACAGTTAACAGTAAAAATGGACGAATAAATATTTGTGCTCGATTTTATAATATTTTTTTTAATTTTTATTATGTTATTATGATTGTTTATTTAGTCCAGTCAAATTAGGGTTTCACCTCGGAATGAGAGGTAATAAGCTGAAAATTGGTATGAACCTTTGTTTTTGCATTCTAAATGATGTGTCAAAAGTCTCACAAAATCTCGTGTCCGCGTCTTGAGCTATTAGAGCTCAAAGGTCACGAAAATCGGTTTTTCGCAAATATCTCCTAAATTATCGGGTTTACGTAAATTTTGGTTAAGTAAAGTTTGTTCGTTAGATAAATCTGCATAACCCTCCGAAACTTGAGTAGCCGGTGAGTTGGCTTTATGGACTTTTGAGAAATTATTTGTGAGCCCAAAATAAAGGGAATCCCAGTCGAAAATCTCCAGTAGGCAGTTGTCAGAGGTACATGTATCAAGTGAATGCAGAAAAGTAAGGTTGCAATGTTCCGTAGCATATGGCTCTTGTCGGGGCCAGTCGTGTCTCAATTCGATGTCCGAGGATACAACCATTGAACCTGAGTTGAACGATTATAACGCCGACCATATTTCGTTATTTTCCTCTGAAATAAATGTTAATAAAGATGACAATATAAAAGAAGTGGAAATAGAAGAGATAGAGAGATAATCAAAAAAAAATTATCATAACTTGTAACCCATGGATTAGGCCTACGGGAACACCATGTAAAAAGCGCCTCTTGCATTCTACCTTAGAGGTGGTGCAGAAACGAATGCAGCACAATGCCAAGGCTTCTCAGCCCTTTATCTCGAAAACTACTGGTTCTACCTGAATTCCGTATAGGACACTTTTATGCAGATTTATCTTGTTCGTTAGATAAATCTGCATAAAACTTAACCAAAATTTACGTAAACCCGATAATTTAGGAGATATTTGTGAAAAACTGATTTTGGTGACCTTTGAGCTGTAATAGATCAAGACGCGGACACGAGATTTTGTGAGACTTTTGACACATCATTTAGAATGCCAAAACAAAGGTTCATACAAATTTTCAGCTTTTTACCTCTCATTCCGAGGTTGACCCATTTTTTTGCCTTATTCGACTGAACTAATTCTTTTTTTTATAAATAAATGATTGAGCTTTATCCTTGATTTCATTATTTTTTTAGCTTCTTAGTGCTTAACTAAAAAAATATACTAAAATGATGACTGCTTGCGAGTGGTTAAGAACAACGAGGATGATGATTTTAAAATGGCTTTTTCAAATTTATTTAACGGCTACCCTTGATTAATAAAAACTGAAATGAGTTAAAATAATTTACTCATTTCCATAGACATAGAACATTAAGCCGAAAAATTTCGTTTCGAATTACCCCGTTTATACGACAAAAAATTTTGTATGATCCATAATTCGAATTATATTTGGAGTAGCTATAAACTAGGTAAAATCACAGCAAGACCAAGACCATACCATGGTGGTGGGCCTAAAATTTTGACGTTTTGGTAAAAATAGCACGGAGCGGAATACGATCGGGAATGTTTCAAGTATATTTTTACAGTAAAAAGTGATAAAAAATTTGTATTTTCTCACTTTTTATTGAACACCAGTGATTAGTGATTTAGTGATTAATTTAAAAAAGTCTGAGTGATTAAGGGTTAAGGTGAAGTAATTGTTAAGGTGACCAATTATCTGTTTTACATTCGCTGTGGTTTTTTCGTGTTTATTCAGGAAAAAAATGTTGAATATTTAATATTTTATGTGGTAATCGAATTAAAAGTGATTTTAAAGAGATTAATTTGCATATATATTATGGAATTATTATTAAAAGTGTAAGTGCAGAAAAGTGTGCAAGAAAAAGAGAAAAAGTTATTGTTTTGATTGCCATTTAAATTGGGGCATAGGTATTTAATTTATAAAGATTTAATCTTGGATATAAAACCATCGTAGACTGTGGATATAGCAGTAATCGGCAAAATCTGCAATGGCTCTCGTCTCTCGTTTTTATACGTTTTATATTAGCTTCACCTGTGTATGTTGTATGTTCTTTGTAAAAAAAATCAAGACGGCGCGGCGGCCGAATTTTGCAATTGTGCTCCCCCGACATGGGTATCAAATGAAAGGGTATATCAAGTAGAATACAATTAGCTAAGAGGCGTGATTCAAAGTTCAAAATGGCGGCCAACACAAAATGGCGGTTTACCTTTTTATTTACAATGCCCTCGGTATGGGTATCAAATGAAAGTGTATGACAAGTTAGTACAGTAAGCTCTGTGACGTTATTTCAAATCTAATATGGCGGTCACTACAAAATGGCGGAAGACATATAGTAGACTAAAGAGTAGAAAATAAAATATATAGTTTAAAAAAAACTAAAAAATACGCTTTTATTTTAAAATGAACTAAAAAGTAGAAAATAAATTTGAATGTAAAGTTTTTATTGCTCCAGCCAGTATAGGAAACAAAACAACCTACCTTTCGAAATGTAAAAAATCGTGGGACCGTAACAAAAAGTTCCAGTGTTAATAAAATAAGAATATAGGTAGAGTCCCACCCTGACGTCACGGGCCGAGATTTGTTTGTAAAGACAGAAGATAAGAGAGAAGAAAAGTTGCCTGGGTGAGAAAAATGAAAAGGCGAAGAACCATCCCGCCGAATGGATTCGAACCACGAACCTCTGGAATGGTACTTGGGTCTATGACAATTATTACGTATTGCGTTGAACTGTTAGCAGATGATATAAAACAATGAAGTATGTTTCTCAACTCTTATTTTATTTTTTGATTATGTAAACTAAATTACCCACAAAATCACCCTTCTAACCATATTAAAACATTTCAGAAAAGCATTTGTAACAAAGATATGACAATTCTGATCTGTTTGAAGGGAGAACTAGAGGTAAACTACTAATATTTCACCATGTTTTGTCTTGTTATATAACAAGTTATTTATAGCTTGATTGTGACTTAAATGTTATCTTTGAATGCTTACTTCAACCAGTTTCCTTCCTCTTTTGTTGTCATATTTTCTGGAGTCATATTAATAGTCCTATACTATCTGAATGGAAGTTACTACCAAAACTGTAATTCTATTATTTTATTTTGATATTAAACACTTTTAAATCTTAATCGTCATCTTCTTTCGGAAAAGTTACTTCCACTTTTAAAATGAGATCACTGTCAAGTTCCGATTTGACATCATCCGAAGTAAGCTCTTCAGGCAATTGAAGTATCTGGCTGAATTCTTTAAGGTACGTTCTGTTACCACTAATCTCCTGGTGTCTAGCCCTAATTACAATGTCTCGATCAGCAACATCAACATGTATCTCGTGACGCTTGAATTCCTTTAAATCAAATCTATACATGTAGACCTTTCTGCCATCTGCACATTTAACTACCGGAGTGGACGAATCCATTCGTTCTTCTACCTTGATGTCCCTGGCACATCGAGTCTCATCCTTGAATTCGGTCAGTTTTGAATTGAATTCTGTAATCATGCAGGTTGCTTCACATTCCATTTTGTCCATTAATAATTGGAGTTTTGATAAGGCACCTTTTACATCTGGAGGGTACTTGCAACAAACTTCTTTGGTATCTTTAAAATCGCAGTGGTTTATAGGTTTCTTCCTTCCCATGGTGTTTTTTTGTTTTTTTTTTGTTAATTTAATAAATTAATTATATTTCAATTTTATTGGGTTTTGCAGATTCAATTAATACGAAATTGATTTTTTTTTCAATGGAACGACAAAAAATTTAAAAGACGTCAATATCGAAAATGACTGAAATTCAGTTTCTTGTTGGCATTCATCAAAAAAATTCAAAGTGTACTTATGTAATTTTAAATAAATTGTGGGAATTTCATTAAATTAGTGGAGAGGCGTAAAGTTGATTGGGAATTTAACACATTTGTACCATGGCCCCTTCTCTTGAGAAAGGCTTTTCTGATTCTTTTTTTACAGTGAGCTCCCATAAAGGATCTAACCGTTGGATCATCCAGAGGCGCACATTTATCTAAAGAAACCGATATTTCCAAATATTTTGAAAAAATTCTCCAATCACTCCACACTTGCTTTTTTTTACCTTAAATGGGCCTACAGCCCTTGTAGGACCCGGACCTCTTGAAGCCTCTTTTACCACACTTGCTGCACTAGAATATAAATTGTGCAATTACTGAGATGAGGGCATTGGAGAAAGTATGTAAGCTAGACTAGAGAGACTAGAACTAACTACCCAACCTTCTCTTAATATCGTAGGTAACATAAACCTATGGTCTGGGTTGGAATAGTTCCAAAGTGGACTAAGGTGCAAAACCGCACTCTCAAACTTATTGGTAATGGTAATGGTCAAACGCAGGGTTCATTGCTTTCTACTCAAGCGTACTCCAAATTCCTCTTCACCTATCCTATCCTTCTTCTATCTTCGAGATATGCTTATAGAATTTCATTTCCAGACTAGACTAGTTCATCCCTGCTCTTCGGCCAGGGGCGGATCCAGCCCTCAAAAAAGGTTGTGGGCACAGCCACCCGAAAATCGGACAAGTGCGAGTCGGAGTATGAACTCGCTCATGATCGATATAGTTCATTCCTACAAAGGAGATGTTTACAAAATATATGACGCCCTGACCAAGATTTTGTACAGTGTATAATTCCACGTGGGCAAACACTAGTAGGTAAATTAATTACCCAGTAAAATGTTAGTTTGTTCGCTCACGAAAATTACAAAAGTAAATGAGTGTTTGTTTACACATCACAATGTCACATTTAGATTCTAAACTACTGAACCGATTTTGATGAAATTTTTACAGCTTTAATGGATATCAAATTAAATTAAACGCTAGTATACATTTTACATTGCATAATTTTATTTAGGTGCTTACTTAAATTACAAATTCAAGCTTACGTTTCTTTTTCGCGGAAGCGTTGGTAATTTCATCGATATTCAGGTTCACATCTTTGTGTATATTTAGGAGAGCCCGGACAATCTTTCCTGTGCCATTGAGGCACGAAACCAAGATTTTACGCTTCACAGAGTAGAAAACGATCTCTCTGCGGTAGCTACGCTGACCGGGAAAGTTGACAGTATTTGTAAGAAAATTTTTATGTGAGGGTACAAATCTTGGTCGCTTCAATGAGATAAGCTACCACCTCTGGTATAGCGAAATTGTTTTCACATTCTCTTTTCCATTTGACCATCCAGAGTCGGTATTCATTTATAACAGTTGATTCATTATCGTTAATGAATAGCCGGTAGGTACATCTGGAAAACTTTTTTAACTGTTTCGATATCGATATTCCTGTCGCTGATACTAACATTTGGTTTAGGTAGAAGAACTCCAAACTGAAACAGGTCGAGTATAGATCGGGCCAAGTCAATAATGCACGTTGCGCGAGCAAATGACTTATTCAGCTACAGACTTCCAATTGCTGAAGAAGTCATTTGCTCGCGCAACGTGCATTATTGACTTGGCCCATCTTTTCAAACTCCGTGACATTTAGCGCATGTTGGGGTAAAAAGCTGTTAAAAATGTTTAAAAGCTTGAGATAAATTTTCTTCTTTGTATTTTACAAATTTGCTACAGAAATAATTTGTAGCAATTTCAATTAAAAAATACGAAATTTGTGTTTTTAACACTTTGATACTAGGATTGTGACGTTTTTCGTCAGTCGCATGCGCGCTTCTGCCTGGGGAGATTGTGTTGCTTGCGGCTGCGGAGAACTTTCATCTTATGAATGAAAACGCTCATGTATATTTAAAAAAAATTATTCAGGATTGTATTTAAATTATTTTAAATTTAGAGATCAGAAATATTTCGCATAATTATAGCAAAATTATACTTATTATGATGAATATAGATTTACTTTGTTGAGCTCTGCTCAATACATATAAAGACAACTTAACTTTATTCATTCGGCATGCGCGCATCCATAACCTTCTATATTTACAAGCCATAGACTAGAATAGATATTGAGAGAATCTGACTACCAAATTCTTCCAAATTCTCCAAATTAGACTAACAACATAACGTGACTGCACCGAGCTGTAGTCCGATTGAGCGGAAATTCGCTCTCAATATTTTCCTTGTTAATGGCTTGTAAATATAGAAGGTTATGGCACATCCCTTCCCAAATTATTTTGTTGAGTTTTTGCTGCATTTGTAGTCTTTTTAAATGAAAAGAGAGGAAATGATAGAACAAAATTTATAAAATTTGGCAACGAGGTGCGCAGAACTGTTCAAATTTTTTGTGTCACGGAGTTTTTTTTTTTATGAGGAAGATTAGAAGGAAAGCCCTTTGTACTGTCGACAATCTATTTTCTTCTTTTGAAAACATCTATACTTCCGGAGACAATCTCTGCCCTAAATCATTAATAACGGAATCTAATAAAGGTATGTAAATTGATTTCCGAAAGTACTCTTCTGCCGATTTCATTCTGCCGGAATTCATACATGACAATCTTCACTTCTGAAGGTTCAATTTCACTAGGTCAAAACTTCAACGAGTGGCGATTTCAATATTATTTTTTCATCAGATACTAGGTTCGAACTTTGTGGATGAAGGGGAAAGTGGGGATGATGAGAGGTACCACCCCACTTCTCCCTTCATCCACAAAGTTCATGAAGAACGTTCTTGGAAGCGAAGGGTCTAAACAGACCCAATATTGACAAAAGAACCACGACATAAGGAACCTCACGATTTTTAGACCAGTTTCAATCGAAAATATTTCAGTTATCCTAAAACCTTTGCTTCTTTTTTAGGTTTTAATTTAAATAGGAATTCATAAATATTGATATTCTGAAATTGTACTTGTATCAAGTCCCTCGGTAGGCTCGTCACTATACTTCCTGCATCTGTCGTTGGCCCTACTTTTCTGAAACCGTACTATATATCCGACAGACCTCCTATATCAATTGGTGATTAATATTTTAATAATTGTGGCAGTTGTTGGGTAAAAAAGTTGTACTTCTAAAGTGTGGTCTGAAGCATATTTTTTTATTTTATTAAGGCATAGGATATAATATCATCAGCCTATCAATCTCAATAGACCGTGAAAGTGTGACGTCAAAAGTCGATTAGGGTTGTGGGCATGCCCATCGTGCCCACAACGGTGGATCCGCCTTGTCTTCGGCCATACTTCTTCGAACCAAGCTCATCGTAAAATGCGATAATTTATAGAGATGTGTATTAAGGAGGAACGCTGATTAATATGATAACGGAATCATCTCCCAGGAAGTCAATATCACTGCCTAACTATTAGAATCTTTTTGCAGGGGAAATGTTCGAGGAAGTAATCCAGCAAGACGCAATGTCGGTAGAAGGTCCTAGGGAAGGGGTGGTGCAGATTGTCGATTTGGTGAAAATGGCATGCGCCCCAGTACGCCGGCATCCGTCGACACTCACCAAATTGCTGGTGGAATTCAGAGATTAATGAAGATTGTGTAGAGAAGCAGACTCCGACACCTGCGGAGCATAAAAAATGGTTAGCAATCAAGAGCAACCGCTTTCCGTCGATCCCTTACCCCAGGCTGCTCCAGAATATAGTACACGTTCACCGGCGATCTACCCACCATGGAAAGTGGGTCGATCCGGAGGATGCACCTGTGGTAGAAGCAGAAGAGATTCTGGAGACCGCGAAAAAGGTAGCCATCAATAAGGCCTCTGGTATGGACGGCATACCGAACAAAGCGGTTAAGCCAGCAGCCTAACAGGTTTGCTGAAGTCTTCACAGCGCGTCTAAAAAAGGGATTTTATTAGATTGATGGAAACAGCAGAAACTCATCCTCTTTACCAAAGACCGATATGTCTCATTTGTTGCATAGGCAAACTTTTTAAGCAAACAAAATACTTACTAACATTGAAGGTGGAGGAGGTCTGTTGGACAAGCAATTCAACTTTATAACGGCAAGGTCAACGACGGATGCAGTCAACATGGTGATAGGCATAACAAGATCTGCTATAGAGAAAAATCACTACTACGCATTGATCATCGTCGACGTCAAAAATGCTTTCAATGTGGCAAGATGGAGCAAAATAATCAAGGCGCTGATCAAATTAGATACGCCTAGTAACTAGTGCGAGCAGTAATCGACTACATCCGGGATAGGTCGCTTCATTGTGAATCGAACGATGGGCCGAAGATTTACACGACAACATAGGACGTTCCGCAGGGATCCGTCCTGCTGGGACTCTCTCCTGTCGATCAGAATGTTTCAATTATGTGTTGAGGATACGCCTCCTAAAAGGACCAGATGCGATCGGGTTCGTGGATGAGTGGTAGTAGGAGAACGCTTCGATGATATCGAATTGTCTGCGAACGGAGCGATCTGGGAGATTAATAAATCGTGGCTAGAAACTGTGTTGATCAGCAAGCGAAGAAAAAACAATGTCCGAAGGATCAAGTGGGAGAACGATCCCTCCCCTTCTATAGCACCTAGGAGTGGTGATAGACAGGAGGCTAAATTTTAAACCGCCCTTGGAGGGCAAGGCGGATCAAGCTATTTAAGCTGGATCACATTCAAAAATGCCGCCCAACGTTTGGAGCTCTATATCGAGTCGTCGCCTCCTGATAGCTAGGAGGTTAGCTTAGTCCCTACTATACGCGGCACCGGTGGGAGCAGCAGCGTTGGTCAGAACGGCTAACTGCAGAAAATGGAGGGCTGCAAACAAGATTAGCGCCCTTCCTACCTGCTGCACATATATATTAGCATGTCCAACAATGCAGCGTGCGCTATATCAGGGATGATCCTCACTGACAGGAGAAGGCATGCGCGTCTTCGATAGATTTGAGCCAAACACGATGCGAACAGATGACGCGCTGCAATTCCGTAACGCACCAAGAGATGTTTCTAGTTAGGGTTCGAGTCCCATAAAAGCTGAATGCAGGAATCTACCGGTAGCATGAGTAGCTTTTCACATCCCAACGCACGACAGTCTAAGAACCTACTAAAATCTATAACCCAGCAAAGACCATGTAATGGCTATGCTTACGACTCGAATGACTTCCTGTCGAATGTTGAACCTAGATCAAATTCCACGGTCTAAGAAAAAACCAACCATTGTAGATTCTTAGTGCACTAAATTTTTATTTAGAAATGTATAGGATATGTACACGAAAAAAATTTCTTTTCACTTCTTCTTTCCTGGTGCTGCTGGTGGTGCTGGTTTATCATCGGGAATTGGTATTGTTACTGTTAAAACTCCGTCTTCACTTAACGACGACTGAATGTTTGCGGGATCAACATTCGGCGGCAATGGGATTACCTGTGTCAATTCCTTACGAAATTGCCTATCATCAGTACTGTCCAAAACTCTGCCTGTTATTAACAATTTCCCTTCGACTACTTCAGTTTTAACTTGTTCCGGCTTGAATTCACTTAAATTAAACTTAAACTCGAAGAATTTCTGCCCTTCAACTTCCTTAATAAGTTTTGATTTCTCTTGAACTAGCTGCTGGATACTCTTCGGCTTCTCGTCCTTCTGCTGTTTTCTTGAATTCAATATGGTCTTGAACTCCTGCATAGTTTCGCATGCCTCCTTTTCCAGCTGCTGCATTTCAGTTTCAAACGTTTGCATTGCAGTATTCAGCTCCTTACCCAATACGCATACTTCGAGCTTTACAATTGGAATCTCACAAGACTGGCCTGTGGCGTTTTCAGTAGAAGGTGCTTTCTCCATTTTTTTGTTTTATTTTATTTTTTAATGTTTTTTTTTATTTTGTACAAGCAATTTTTTTTATTTTTAAGCCAAAGAAAATTTATTATACAATTTTTTTTTCGAATAAACAAAATTTGGAAGAAAATTGCCGCTTTTCGTTGTTTTGTAAAGTTTTGTGCAAGACGAATGAGTTTGATTTGTATTAAAAGGAAAAACTTAAAATTCAAAGCATTCTAGAAATTTTTTTTAATTTTTTTTTCTTGTAAAGTATTTAATATTTGGGAAGTTGTGAAATTAATTTGATTTTATTTAAGTTAGGCATGATCCTACGAAGGAATTTCATAAATAATATAAACGCAGTGCGGACTGAAGGAAGCAACAACATTGATATGCAGCCTTATTATGGTTGTCACTTATGGTGACAAATGGCGAAGTGAGTCAAAAATGGTATTATAGTTCTCTAAAAAATTAACATTTCAGTGAGATAAGGCGAATTACAGTTGTCACTGATATCGAGAAACGGCAAATTCAGTGACAATTGTTCTCACTTGATGTTTGTACTAAGTGACATTTTTCTCATTTGATTTCAGAGGCGGCGGAACAGGTCCAGGTGTTGAATTCGAAAGGTTAAAAAGGGGGTGGGGGGAGAGGAAGGAAAAATGGTGTATTAGATCTACAAAAAGTTCAGTCTTACTGTGCACATTCAACTTCATTTTCTGAAAATATACATAGAAACATGTTTACACCCCGGCTTCACCGGCCGAACTGCGCAAGTTCGAGCAAATTGGTGAAATGAACTTTAAAATAACCTCAGTTCGAATACAATTTCAACATATTCAACTGAGGATAAAACAGACTTCAGTTCGCCCAACTGGACTCGAACTGAAGTTTTACGTAAAAGCTGTCTCAAAAGAGAATAATGAACTGGAATAATGCAATGCCATTCCAGTGAGCTTTTGCATTATCTAACTACTGGCGAAAAAACAATAACAATTTCAACCACGAACTGAACATGAACTGGACTTTAGCCGGTGAAGCCACTTATGTGGATTGAACTGAACATTATTGAATTGAGATCGGTGAAGCTGGGGAATTACGAATTATGCAAGAAAAAATTTGCTAACTTTTTGCAAAGACTGCAGCTCGTTTTGAACGGTTGCTTATAAACGCATCGGGAGTTTCACTTTGGATTGAAGATCCGGGAGTGAAACTCCGCTTATAAACATGGTAATTATGTATAGCTGCGCAATTGAAGTGGACTACTAAAAGCGCATGCCCACATGCGTTCCTTCGTCTTGGCAGCATTTTCGCGCGCTCATTTAAAACTCTTTAACACGTAGTTTGCATGCAGGAGTGCAGTGCAGCCTTAAATAAAAGAAAGAAGTTAGGAAGATTTTTTGAAGGCCTAAAATAGAAACGTGATCTCATGTGTTGATTTTTATTACTTGGGAGAGCTCAAGTGTTGAATGGTCAATACACACACACAACAGTTGTTCCGCCACCCCAGAATTCAGCTCAATTTCGCACGTCACTGTTGATGTTGAAATTGTCAGTTGGATGTTTTAATAACAGAATTTGACTTTCAATTTGAACTTTACATTCTTCAAAATGGAAAATCCCAGATAATATAAAAGAAAAAAAATATAGTTTAAAAAAACTAAAAAATACGCTTTTATTTTAAAATGAACTAAAAAGTAAAAAATAATTTTGAATGTAAAGTTTTTATTGCTCCAGCCAGTATAAGAAAACAACCTATCTTTCGAAATGTAAAAAAGCGTGGGGCTCTCTATATTCTTATTTTATTAACACCGGAACTTTTAGCTAGCGCCCCACGCTTTTTTAGATTTCGAAAGGTAGGTTGTTTTCTTATACTGGCTGGAGCAATAAAAACTTTACATTCAAAATTATTTTTTACTTTTTAGTTCATTTTAAAATAAAAGCGTTTTTTTAAACTATATTTTTTATTTTCTATTTTTTAGTCTATTATATGTATGTGTTCGGCCATTTTGTAGTGACCGCCATATTAAATTTAAAACGACATCACAAAGCTTACTATACTATACTCGTCATACACTTTCATTTGATACCCATACCGAGTGGGTTGTAAAGAAAAAGGTAAACCGCCATTTTGTGGTGGCCGCCATTTTGAATTTGGAATGACGCCACACAGATAATAGTATTCTAATTGTCACACCCTTTCATTTGATACCCATATCGAGTGGGTTGTAAAGAAAAAGGTAGTCCGCCATTTTGTTTGCCGCCATTTTGAATTTGGAATGACGCCATACAGCTAATTGTATTCTACCTGTCATGCCGTTTCATTTGATACCCATGTCGGGGGGTCGGGGAACACAATAGCAAAAATCGACCGCCATCTTGATTTTCTTACAAAATGGTCAGATTGCATTGTTACGCGAACAATGCATATGTGCAAAATTTGATGTTGATCGGTTATATAGAAGTGGGTCAAAATCAAGTTGCAAGATTTGTTTACATATAACATACATACATACATCTGGTAAAGCTAATATAAAGCTAAAACATACATACCTACAAACATACAAACAGACATGCATACTTACAGAGACACATACATACAGGTGAAGCTAATATAAAGCGTATAAAAAAGCTATGGACTTCGTTAGAAGAGAAATTGCTAGTGAAATTTGTGCTGAAAAAATTGAAGACTTTCATAGGGCTAGTAAAAACAGCTATAAACAAAATTATTTCAATTCAGTACGAACGGTTCTACATAATTTCGTAATCACTTTCCAAAATCACGTAATTTCGGCTCATTGCGAACATGGTATTAACATTGGTTTGGAAGAAATAATGAGAAAAGCAAAACTGAATGAAGCAAACAGCATCTTCACAAGAAACATTCAATAAATAGTTATCGACTACTATCCACAACTGTCAAATAAGACAAATGACCACCAAACCAAAATGACGGCTACACAAAATCGCCCTGAAATAAAAAACGCATCCTTTATTGGAAAAACTATTAAGACGTAGAAACCACTGAAACAAAAGACTTCAAGACGCCCGAGTCCTACAAGGACTGTAACACCATTTAAGAAAAAGACTATTTAGTTTGAGTTGCTCAAAAAGTCGAGGCGGGAATACTTTTTTTTATATGAATAAAATACAATACCTTGTGGTAAGTTACTACCTAAGAAATCTTTCATTTTTTTTAGTGATTAAAGCATTCTTTACCCTCTAATCCCGCCTTGCTCGTTTTATGTTGTTCTAGCAGCACAAAAGCCGCCCGACATCAAAGCATTCAAATACGTGTTCTCGCAATACCTCAAATAAAAGTTTCGTGTCCTTGACGTGACACCCCGTACGGGGCGCATATGTAACATCAAAAACAATAGCAACCATTGCATTACCTTGATTTTGTCTTCGGCGGGACTTAAGCACCGAAATGCATAAACTCTCCATTGTACTACAAAGTGCGCTTAATGACAAAAACTTTAAACTAAGTAAAAAATCCCAACCCCGTATAAACTCCCCCGCAAAGCATTGGCTTTTGTTTGTATCTTTTCACTATTAAGGGCACAGCGTACTTAACAATTCCATTGCGGAGCCCCTGTTTAAAAAAAAAAAATAAAGAAAGAAATCTGGAAAAACTGTTCATAAAAATTTATTGACACGAAGCCACACAAAGTCGCGCTCATTATAATGTAACCGAAACCACTGCACCCCCGCGCTCCCAGCCCCAGCTACTTAACTGCAGAGTTTGGATCCATATGTATGTACACAGGAGCATTTTTAATTCATACAAGTGTCGGGTGGCAGAACGCGACTACTCCATCTGAACGAGGGCTGGGGTCCGGGTGGGGAAAATACTCCGTGCTCTGGTTCTGGTATGCGCTTAGTTATGACGAAACTTTTGGCCATCGAGTTTGGTGCAACAATCTGCAGAGCGGCATTGCGCCGTCAACGTTGCGCATTCTGTGTTGTAAATCGTGACGAAACAAATTTGATGAGTCGGCGACATTCTGCCTTCTTCTTCTTCTTTTCTATCGCTCTCACCCCCCTTTTCCATTGCCATGAATAAATAGAAGCCCCATCCCGCCTCTCGCCCGTCAAAGGTAAAGTGCGGATTATTAAAACAGTGCTCACACAACACACGTGAGTGCTGTGCACACAGGCCGCCCCATAGTCGCAGAATAAGGATCGAGTCTGACATAAACAGAGCTATTCTTACCTCGCCGTGTACCTGCTGGGGCCGTTGGGGAATGGGCGGGCGGCTCAGCACGGCCCAGGTACGTATTACGTTTGCTCTGTATTCTGTCGTTTTGTGTAACGAGCTTTGTACTTTCACGAATCGCTGCACACAAGCTTTGGGCTGTGGCTGTCGCTCCGCTTGCATATTGGGTTGGTTGACGCTGGCTGTGCTGGACAAGAGCTTAATTTTGTGCAACATAGCAGTGACGTAGATTCATGGCCTGAAGTTGCAATCTGCAAGGATTTCGCCAGGGTCACACATAATTGCCGCCGCCCAAGGACTAAATGGTCGCAATTATCTGCAGGTATACAGCTTTAAATGAATGTTCCGCCCCAAAACTCCTTTTTTTCTGTGTCAAATCAATACTCCGTCGCTAGGATGTGCTTGCTGCTGGCTCTCCCTAGTAATTAAATTATTTTTGAAGGTGATTTTCGTTTAATTGTGTTAAAAGATTTCATTATTTTTTTACGTTTTAATTTATAATGGATTTTAAATTAAAACGAGCGATCAATTAGGGATTTTTCGATATAGGATTATGCAACGAGTCTTCCTTAAGGCAAGGATTAGAAGGAAGCTTCTCACTTAATAATTTACCTTTTAATAAATATTTATAAATTTTAAATTCGTTTTAACAAAAAAATAATAGTTTTATTTGTGTTATGTACAGCTTCCGTTTACTCTGCTAATTATCAGCAGTTGTTGGTGGAGCTTCCAATCCTTCAGTTAGTAATTCATGAAAGTGCTCTTCCCATCGATCTAAGATGCCCTTAGGAGGATCAGTGATCAGATTACCCTCTTTTTCCTTGCAGTATGTGCAAGGTGGTGTGGATTGCGTTATACCGCAGACTCTTCCGTAGAACCCCCGCGCGTATTGCGGCGACGTAGTACAGCTGTGTTAGTTCGTGCCTGATTCGCGGATACAAAGCTTTTCTGCGTTGTAATGCGCTCTCGGAACACCATACCAACAAGATAGTGATCCAAGTCGAAGTTGGCACCTCGATACGTTCGTCATCCGTCAACAGGCCCGAAAGGTGACGGCGGTCTATCAACATTATGGTCTCTTTGTTTGTGAGGAGCTCCAGTAGGAGGTACCCAGGTGACTTGATGGATATTTTTACGCAACTGCCACCTCTATAACTCGTTCCCCATTGTCATTCGTGTTCTTTTGCAAGTTGTGCGTGCCGATATACTGCCTGTATACAGGCTCCCGACTTACTTTGGAGTTCAAATCTCCCAAAATAATTTGTATACCATATTTGGGGCAGGCCTTAAGTTTCCGTTCAACTACTTCGAAGTATTCTTCTTTCTCATCGTTCGGAAACTCTTCTGTAGGTGTGTGAAGGTTGATGACGCTTCATTTCTTGCATTTAACTTGAAAACGATCGGTACATAGCCTTTCATTTATTGCGTCGATCACAAAACCTACCCTGAGGACATGGTATGTAGTATGACAGCTGTAATACACATCATACTCAGGTTTTTGCAAAACACCATTCCCTTGTCCAGTCTTACTTGGAAAGGACTAGCCCGATCATATAAGGTGGGGCAAAAGTAATGTCATAATAGGTCTGTTTGCTTACTCCACACGGGATCCCGAGTTATTTTTCTGTAAATTTGAATAGTCGGGATAAATGGGCAAAGTAAAAAAACGCTTTCTGGGATGTTTCGTGCAAATTCTGAAGAACATAACCTAAAAATCGCTTGTGTCTTCAAATTAATAAATTTTTTATGAAATTATTTATGTGGCAGCAAATGAAAAAATTATTTGCATCGCGTCGTAATCGTTTTGGTTTGACATGGCAAGTGACAGTTGCTTTTGACATTTGATATTAGCACTACAGACTCGCAGGGAGTGTAGATCTCGGGAACTTCTGTGCATGAGGGGAAGTGAAAAATTCCCCTCTTTTCCGTGGAAATTTATTAAAATTTTGTGAGCAAAATTGGGTTTTGAGATTTTTCGGAAATTTTTTCTCATATTTCCAATGAAGTAGCAATGCCCCCACAAAACACAACTATTAATACAAGCCAAAAAACGTTTCTGTAGGTGCTATGCTAATGGCCATGAGCTAATCGAAGGCTCCTTTTTTTTCGAAAAAATCATATTTTGCAAAAACTATTTATTATTTTGGAAATTTTCAAAAACGCGTTTATTGCACCCCTCAAGGACTATAATTTCCGCGAGTTTCATTACAAATTCGGTTTGTTTGTAAATGATATAAGTATTTAAAAAAAACGTGATTTTTAGCAGTTTTTTTGGCAATATGTCCTTTATTTGTTTATGTAGGTATTGACATCAAGCTGGCCTCATTTTGTTAGTATGAAAGAGTTCTACAAATTTTGTAGTCTAGTTTTTTTTAAATCGCGAAAAATATGTAAAAAAGAGCATCCAGGGGTGGTCTACCGATGTACGGTCAACATCTTCGAGAAGGTTTCGGTAGCATGGCTGTAGATCTTAGATCGTATTAATCGATGGCGTTTCTCAGGGCTTACCTTTTTGGTTTGTGGCATCACCAAAAATCCCTGAGGCCGTTACTACCATTTGACGTCCTAACGCCTAACCCATCGTTTCTCAACCTTTTTAGTGTCGCGACCCCCTGAAAAGACAAAAAATTATGTATACAATTTTGCGACCCCTGGAGGAGGAGCTTGCGCCTCTTAAGGGCGTGCATAACTTTTTTAGGCGTTTAATCGTTCGATTTTATTTTTCGACAAATACTTTTTTGTTTATAACGTATAACGACTTCATTTTTTAGTCTAAAATTGGAATTTAACTTAAAACAGCTACCATTTTGTTATAAATCGAAATTTTTCTTAAATCAACGATTAAAAGCACAAAAACTGTTAGCAGAACCTAATATTATTTTTTTTAGATGAACGAACTCCGAAAAATCGTGGTCACCGCATATTTTAGGTATTTCACGAAATGGCTGGTTGCTGCCTTATTAATTAATATTTTTTTTACCAAAATTTCAGAAAATGTTGTTAAATAGTTGTGTTATTAAATTATAAAAAAACATTTTGACTAAAGTAAACAGTCGCTTCAAAAAATAATTTCAAAAAAAATTTGTTTGTTCGCCTAATAAAGTTATGCACGCCCTTAGGGGTAACAACACTGTTGAAGTGCGAAAAAAGGCCAAACTTTGGGAATTAATTTAAAAAGTATGGAAGAAGGGATCGAAATTCTTTTCAGGCAATTGATCAAACATGTATTCAAGTGTAAAACAAAATTTTTTTATTGACTTTTTGTTACAAAATGGTGGCGCCACAGTGGTTTTTGGAAATCGCCTTTTTGTTAAGGGCCTCCACGGGTGGACGGATTCCTCCGAAAGTTGAAGACTTGGAACAAATTCCAAATAGTTTCCTAATCTATTTGACCTTGCCCATAAAAGCACGTAGGATTTTTTTCTAAACTGATTTTTGTAAAAATGGCGCACTTATGAAAAAAAAGTGATTTTCGGCAAAAAAAATGAGCAGTAAATTGTTTATAAAATTTTTTTTACAACGAATCAAAAAACGGCTACGTACTGTTGTAAAGAATGCAATTGTGAAGCTGCTGTCAAAATTTCAAACCGATCCATGCAATAGCCGCCGAGTAATCCGTCCACCCAGTTCGAAAAACATGGTTTCCAGATAATCGCGCTTAAAGTTTTGAAACTACTCTAATCTTTGAAAGTTGTATGTATTTTACCTTCACTGTGCGATGTAATGTAAAACACGTTTATTATTGTGTAGCGCACCCTGGTTGACACCTGGGGAACCCAAATAACCTTTTTGCTATAGCAGCATTAATTTATCGATAGGTAAAAGCACAGACTACTTAATATAATATATATACTTAATAAGTAGTCTGTGGTAAAAGCAATATACTAGCAATAAGTCGGACCAACGCGTGCTCCGAGGCGCCGGGGGAAAATCGAAAATTAAATCCTTCTAAATTATTTTTCTGTTATAGGACCAACTGCACATTGTTTTTGCGATCCTGAAGTATATTTCAAGCCAAAAACAAAATTCCATTTTTTCAAAATCCTACAGTGGTGTTACCCCTTAAGAAAGCCCAGGCACTGGGATGCTTTTTTGGCGATTTGGAATATGCAGTTATACCATCGTAGGTCTCGGGCTAATGCCATCCCTTAGTTAGGGTTAGGCATTAGTTCTATACCATCCGTGTTGCAGATTTTATCGAAAAAAAGACGATTTTTAGGGCACCATCATGTTCAATGTCCCTGTTGATTTAGTTTGACATAAGTCCGCGATCTTCAAGAAAGGATCTGACACGTGCTTGCCTTGCATTATCGAACACCGGCAGAGATGATACGGGCATCCAACACTACCTTGATTAAACGGTCGGAAAGATCCATTTCTTCAGAACTGAGTCAACACCAATAGCTTGGAACTTAGTAATAGAGCCTTGGAGGCAGAGCCGGATTAAGGATGTGGAGGCCCATAGGCGAAACCTGTGGTGCGGGCCCCCTTCCCAAAAAAAAAATTTAAAAACATTAACCTTGGCAGTAGAAAGAGAACAATATTTTAATGCTTTCAAATTCAATTTCTATACATTCGCTAGTACCTTTTCCAGTAGCAAGACATTGGACTTGCGAGTAAGACGTCATCTACAGGAAGCCCGGAAACCTGCACCTGGACATTGCCAGGGTAATCCTGACTTGTCACACTCAAAAAAACAGCTACATTAACCTAGGGCATCACACCAGTCGAGACAATATGAGTTTTGGACAATTGGATCCCCCTTCGACCGAGCAGGTTATGTTAGTTTGGCTGTATGTATTTTTATTAACTTCTGCCAATGTCCCTTTGACCGAGATCATCGGATAAACAAGCTAGGCATATTTCAAGAGCACTCTATCGGATAAAACACTTTAAGCAAGCCCGTTGGTTTTCTGTCTTGAAAGTAAAGCAGGAAAAATGAAACAAGGTGAAAAGAAAATGATGATCTCAGACTCTGAACCTATTAATTTTTCCTTGGCCGTTGGTCGAGATTACGAAAATATGATTGAAAATTGAAGAATTCTGCTACCACAGCAAAGTATCTTTATATTATAGTACTCTAGCAATGGAACTAGTATACGAGTTTTTCAAAGAGATTCTCTTGGATACATACTCTACTCATACGACAATGGGAAGGAAACTATGTATATAAAAAAAAGCTCGTGCGTCTGTAATCTGGCAGTCATTAACCACGTTCTCTATCCTTTGAGGTTATTCCAAAACACTGTATAAACAGAACTATCACTTAACTTTTGTAACAATCATGTGTCAAATAGTAGAAAACTTGGAGAAGTCTAATTCTAATTGAATTCTTGAAATTACACACAGCTATTCACCACAACAGAACAAGAGATTTTGTTTCTTATTTGTTTAGACAAGCGAGACTCGCACCACCTATACTCCGGGGGAGCTGAACTACTTCTCGTTGTCGTTGCGTTATGGAGCTATCTAATGAAAGTTAAGGCCCGTCCTCACTACGCGGACTTAGAATCCACGCGCTTTTGGTCGTACGGCCAGCCAAAAGCGCGCGTGATCTTTTAATTTTCTGAGTCATGAGTGAGAAAAAATCAATTCTCATTTGAAACGGCGTACGCGCTTTTGAAAAGCTCATAGTGTGTGGACGCACAATGTACCTTTTTAACCACAGCCTTTTGTCCGCGTTGTTTGGCCGCACGGCCTTTACCATGGACAAAGTCGTAAAAAAGTCGTAAAAAAGTCATAAAACTCTATATGAAAAAAAGGCAAAAGCGCGTACGACCCAAGACCGCGTAGTGTGGCCACACCATTAGAACACAAAATCAGGCGACACGTACTTATTGCATCCACACAACGAGCTTTCTTTCCAACCTTTGATACGGCGCATACAAACATAAAGGGAAAAAGCATGGCCCGAATAAATACACTACCGTCGTGTCCTTTCTATACCTCTCTCGTGAAAAACCGGTTCTGCTGCTGCTGAAGGAATACTAGTGTAGATTAGGCCAATGAGGATATCTACTATACACTGGGATTCTTTCTGCTGAAGATGTTACTACACTTCCCCCTTGCCCTTTCTATACCTCTCTCCTATAAAACCGGTTCGGTGACAGTTGGAGGAGTAGTGCAGATACCCTCAATGTGATGATGATAAAATTATGTATAATATGTAATACTGCATCGGTAATCAGCCCGGAGCGCCGAATTAAAATGTTTAGGGGGCAGAAATACAGGAAGGGCTCAATGCCTCATATACGCTTTTCCCCCTCGATTCTTACTAAACATCTTTGTGAATTTACAGTCCAGTCGTCAAATGACGAAAATTTCGTTGTTTAACATTATTCATTATTCTACGATCGGATAGTACCGTATACTATATCAAAACGAAACGATGCGTCTTTTATAAACTCGCGTCCCCTAATTGACCGAAATCGCAACTTCTTTCCAAGCTTCTTGCATAGTTTGAAATAGCTCGAGTTGTAAATATATTTGCAAGTAAGAATTTCTATAATCATTTTCAATAGAAACAAAATCTATGTGGCTCCGGCTCCACCTGCACCGGAAGGTCGGTGCCTTATGTGGTGGACTGCATAAAATATTTTTGTGTGGTGCGGGCCCCTTTGTGGTGCGGGCCCCTAGGCGAGCGCCTATGTTGCCTATGCTTAGATCCGGCCCTGCTTGGAGGTATCCACACCAACCTAACCAGACTCACCAAAGCGATGCATACCTTGTTTGAGGTGTTCTTTCAATGTTCCGTGGGGCTGACCATATAAGCAAAATATGTCTCAAATTGCATTTTTTCGTGTAAATACCATGCTTAATTGTGGCAGGCGAATGAAAAGAATTCGCTGAATCTTTGTCGTGAAAGACAGACAAACTGAAGAACAGAGACAGTGGAAGTGAATTGTATCTCAAGCTAAGGCTAACCCGGAGCCAAAACCCTAAAATATTGGTTGAAAGATAAAAATCCAAGTATTTGAGCGATTTACTCAACCAAAAATTGAGTCTGATGGAGACGACAGGAAAACTAACATGTTTAATCGGGCTTCATCTTCTTCGGTCAATATCGGTCGTAAAATGGAGTTATTACCGCGAAAATCATGGCTGAATTCTTCTATTTTATACGGTTGTTATTACATCGTTATAAAATATATGATTTTTTTGGACAGATTGCGACCTCCTTGGGAGTCGCAACCCCTAGGTTGAGAAACTATGCCCTAACCTAATCATATGCGGGGCAAATTATTGTTTTAGGTCGAACAAAACTAGTTCAAAATTTAAATGTAATTTCACCATTCGACAATCGTCGTAAAAGGTCACGTACACTTATTCTATAAAAACACACCTGGGTCCTCTTTCCTATACTTTGGTTAAAGTGTACAATTTATGCTTTATTCCACCTTTTCATCGTGACCCCCTCATAAAAATATTATACACAATAGTAACAAAAAAAACGGTAATTCATATTCCTTTAGAACACGTAATTATTTTTCAACCTATGTTAATTTACTTTATTTGTATCATTTTTCATCTTAATGTTTATCGATTTCTTGTCGCGGGTCAACAGCACAGCACGACAGTAATGCAATACACCAGGCTATGTACCAGTCGTGAAGGTATACACAATTATGAATATTAATTTCTTTCCATTTTTTTATTCTTATTCACAATGCTATAAATGTTGGCTGCTATTGAACAAACAAATTTTTATCTTTATGTTAATCTTAACGAAATTAATTAATTTTAGCTTCAATGATATTTTTGCTGCAGTATATACTTACTAATTAGTGATTTTTATTGTGGGGATTTAGGACAGAAAATTGATTTTTTTTTCATATTTAAGATTTATTAATTTCTAAGAAATATGACAAAAATTCCAATGATTGTCCATAATCATTTTCCAATTCCGCGATGATAAAATTATTATCAATAAATTTCGTAAAATACTAAATAGATTATCCTCGCACCCCCTCCGTCAGGGGGGAAAATACACAAAAAGGTCAATAAATTTCGATTTTAATAAGAATAAAACGGAAAAATCATGAAAATATCAAGAGGAAAGAACAAATAAACGTCGAAAAGGAGGAAAGGAAGTAAATAAAAACAATTTCCAACAAATCAAAAGAATCAAAATTAAAACCAAAAAGAGAGAGAAAAAAATATATATAGAGGAAAATAAAATCTTCCGTAGATATCTAGATATCTATCGTTTTCCCCCCAATAAAACGTTTATGAAAGTGCCCCATTAGGGGCGTAATACGATTTTATGTAACCCCACGCAGAAACTCATGAATGGAGGAATGAAAACGCAATAAACATTACTCATAAAAGCCGAAATGGAATGAATTAACGAACCGAAAGAAAGCCTGAAATATTGAGGTAAAATGCCAAAAGCCAGAATTCAGGACTTCAGGTTTCATTCCTTTTGCTTCCCGCGATGGCCCTTTACCCCAGACAAACATTTATATCCTGTGCGGCCCATTCTCGGGATTTTCGTCCTTCTTTTCCTCGTTTTGTGTTTTGTATTTTTTTTTTTGGATCACCACACTACTGTTGGGAATTTCTTTTCTATTGTGCCAGCGTGCCTAGATGGTATACAATAATACACTACTACTATACACAGCCTCAGTATGGTTTCAGGTTAACACAGAACCAATTAAATTTATCACCAAAATGCCAAGCACCTGACAGGATGATTCAATGGCAGCGCAGCAATCCAGCAGCGTCTTATGATATTCGTGATTTAAGTTGCGGCCCGTATCGATAAAACAATTTCAAACTGCCTAACATCATCGTTTTGCGGTTACCGTTGCGGCTTGAAGGGTTCTGGTCGCACTATGATGAAACATAGACAGTTTTATTCATATTATTTCAAGGTAATCAACATTTTTTTACCGTAAAATAAAAAGCAATAAAAATATTTTGGGTTTTTTTTTCGTGTTTTTTTTGCGCAAGGTGGTATTTTTACCTTCACGTATATCCCTACAAAACTACACTCTTAATGATGACAAAAGTTTTTGGGATTAGTTTATTGTTAAAGCTGCCACACAACAAATCGGTGGTGTCATTCAGTTCAAATCTCAATTCATATAATATTTAAATATATTATTAATATGGCGTTTTCCTTCTATATTCCTTAAAGCGGTTCTCGAAGCCTTTTTCATTGCGGTTTGGATACATCGATACTTCGTCATGAGCGATTGTTTATGTTATTGCACACCACATTTTGTAGTGAGAGGTATATTTTCTTATGTCATTTCGTACCTTTCGCACCTTTCCTCCACAAAATGAAGTGTTCATTGATTCAGACAAACAGAACATATAGAGGTAAATAGTATTCAGATTCACAAAAACTAGAGGCAGCTGGCACATGTGTGAAGTCAAGAACGAATATACAAAATCGTCAACGTTATACCCCTTTGACAATTTTAATAAAAAGAGCTTCAGTACAATTTAGCCTTACATTATGATCAAGGTCACTACCCAAAATTTTCTGATTACACGGTATCCACATCCATAGCATCCTTTTTGAAGCTAAAAGTCAAGGTGAATTTACATATCCGAAGGTTTTCTGTCGCGCCGCTCTTTTTTAGATTTCAACCAATCAGAAACAATTTCTGCGGCATCAAATTGTTTCTGATTGGTTGAAATCTTAAAAAAGAGCGGCGCGACAGAAAAACGTCGGATATGTAATTTCATCTTCAGTCCACATTGTTCGGTAACGTAATCCATTCACTCTAGCGGTCGAACCAGCAACTTTAAAAAAAAATATTGCCCGATTACACTGCTACTCCAAAAGCATTACCAAACCATCAGTCGTTGTGGTTGGTGAGGTTGTTCGACTATTTCTCTTGGGTTTTTCTAGCCCCAGATGCGACATTTTAGCTTGTTTACGTAACCAGACAGATGAAAATGATAGTCCATCACGCAGAATAACTTTTGTTTAAAAAATCATGATCTTGTTTATGCGCTTCCATATCTGAAAACCTACTCGTTTTTACTTTTCAAATGTCATCGTAATGAAAGTTGTATATTGACAGTTCCAAAATGGCGCAGAATTTAAAGTGACAGGTCTTGTTGAAAAATAATTTTTGTTTTGCTTGGTATTGTTCTTACACAGTAAGTAGTCTTGGTCTTGTTCTTGCGAGATCGGTTGCAAGACTTTTCGTAACAGTTTGGAAATATTAAAAAATATGTATGTATAGTTATTATACTTTTAATTTTGTAAATATGAACTAGCAGAGACCCGCGTGCGTTGCAACGCCTTTAAATAACAAAAGATTATGTGTGGTATAATGAAAAAAAAGAACAAATCTGCAAAAATTGTTTTTGGATACATATAAAAATTAAGAGTTACCTATAAAAATATATAGCTTAAAAAAACTAAAAAAATACGCTTTTATTTTAAAACGAACTAAAAAGAAAAATAGTTAACTAAATTAATTTAGTTATTTGCCTGATTTTGAAAGGTAGGTTGTTCCCTATACTGGCTGGAGCAATAAAAGCTTCAAAATTATTTTTTTCTTTTTAGTTCATTTTAAAATAAAAGCGTATTTTTTAGTTTTTTTAAGCTATATATTTTTATTTTTTACTTTTTAGTCTACCATATATCTTCCGCCATTTTGTTGTGGCCGCCATATTACTTTTGCCGGTCCGTTAACTTAGCAAGCACAGCTCAGTTTAAGACAAGAAAGCAATGATAAAGAAGGAAATATGGAATACGGAATACGAAATGCAATAAACTCAAAATCATCGACTTTGCATTTAAACATTTCTGGCTTTTTACTGTAGATATGTGCAATATTTTTCAGATCATTTTAAAATAAAAACGTATTTTTTTAGTTTTGCTAAACTGTACATTTTTAGTTTTTTACTTTTTAGCCTTACGTCTGCTTCCGTTTTTTGTTAATCGCCATATTAGGTTTAAAATGACGTCACACGGCTTAATGTATTCTACTCATCATACTCTTTCATTTGATACCCATATCGAGGGTGTTGAAAGAAAAAGGTAGTCCGCCATTTTGTGTCGGTCGCCATTTTGAATTTGGAATGACCCCACACAGCTTATAGTATTCCACTTGTAATATTCTTTCATTTGATACCCATTTTAAGTATGTTAGAAAGAAAAAGTTAATCCGCCATTTTGTGTCGGCCGCCATTTTGAATTTGGAATGACGCCACACAGCTTACAGTATTCCACTTGTCATAATCTTTCATTTGATACCCATTTTAAGTATGTTAGAAAGAAAAAATTAATCCGCCATTTTGTGATGGCCGCCATTTTGAATTTGGAATGATGCTAATTGTATTCTATTTGTCATACCTTTTCATTTGATACCCATGTCGGGGTCGGGGAACACATTGGCAAAATTCGGTCGCCATCTTGATTATTTCACAAAATGGTCAGATTGCATTGTCACGCGAACTATACATATGTGCAAAATTTGAAGTTGATCGGTTATATGCAAGTGGGTGAAAATCAAGTTGCAGGATTTGTCTACATACATACATACATACATACATATGTACAGTACATACATACAGGCGAAGCTAATATAAAGCTTATAAAAATGCTGTACTACATATTAGCTCCTTTTCACAAGAGTCTGCTATTTTCGCGCTATGGACTTTGTGATTTGTACTCATGATATGTTAAAAATGACATGACCTGACCATGTAATCATAACACCAGAAATATGATAAAATGTCAAAATCTCAATGGTTATTTCCTCTTCGCACATTCCCAAAAACTCTTCAAAATCGATAAAAATTACGAGCAAAATATTCTCGTCCTATAAAAAATGAAATCTAAAAAAGGACAAACCATTTCGTGTCCGTCATAAATCCAAATAGTCCCCGTAGCCGTAACTCAATGACGATTCGTTGCATACTTTATTGGGCATTTTAACCCTATCTCCCGGAGATGTCCACGTCGTCTCCATCTCGAAAATATTTCGGCATTGTGACAATTTCGTCAACAAAGATAACAAATTTCGATCATTAAGGGCCAAGGGCCTGGCCTAAAAATGTTTTAAAAGAAGCATGAACTTTCATTAATAACAATAATAGCACAGTTCAAGCCGTCGTAATCTCATTTTTCAAGGGTTTAGGGAACTCATTAATAATTATTGCGCACCTGAGAAGGCGAAGGCGTTTTACCTTTAAGGGGATACCGCCATAGTAGAACGTTAAGAATGGTTTGGTGAGGGCCTCGGTCTAATCTTATTTGAGAATTCTTGTTACGACGTTTTATCCTTTTAGGAGGAGAATTTTGAAAATATTTAATAGAGAAAAGGGCCACCATTAATGATGATTATGGCGATTCTTATAGATTGCATATAGGCGATAAAAGGTTGAAGGTGTTTTTATTAATTTTAAAATTTTATTATCAACCCTTTTGGGTTTTGTATAATGAAATTTTATTTAATTTTATGGAATTATAGTAGACTAATAAAGTTATTAATTTTTGTTCGGGATGAATCAGAAATGTGATCATTTTTGTGGGGTAAACTTTTGAATAAGAATTTTTATTGGAATTTTTATGATCGTGATTAATGTATGGCAACACGATTCCTTTTAATGTTGCACCAATTATTCCTTGCACAATTATTTGTATTACACAATTCTTTGTTTTTTATGAAAAATTTCAGAGGAGACATTATATGCTACCACCCATTGATTGATGATAGCAGTTATGGCTGTTATGGCATTAACGTGATAAAATTTGTCGGTCGTTAACTATAGTTCGAAAATCCAGAGATAGTGAATATATACGAAAGGTAAAAAGGAGATCAGGAGGTATTGATGCAGAAAGCGATAACTTTTGGGGCACGTTCCAGTTTGTGTAATGTATACCGATTTAAATTAAATGTTTGCCACAGCTCACCAGTAACCGAACCCGTCAACCACGGACGCCCCTTGGGCACACCGAGTTTGGGAGCCCTTTTAAAATAAAAAAAAATGAAAATATTAAAATGACTTTATTGGTTATTATTTTTGGTTAGCTTTCAACAAATATGAGTAATGGGCTTACTTGTTCAAGAATTGGACTTGTGTTGATGTTAAAGGCTTATTTCGAGATTTCTGAAGTGCAAAATCTTCAATTATGTTCCCGCTAGAGGCATGCACGTTCCCGCCACAGGCACGAAAATCTAACAATTCGCTTGCCAAAGGTATGCAGGCTCCCGCGACAAGCTTGAACATTTATCAATGCATCCGCATCGGCATAGACCATTCCAAACGCGAGTGCTGTTTTACCAAACAATTCCCCAGCTAAGCACTAACCACGTCCAATGCTGCTTGACCTCCACAATTTAACGAGAACCGTTCTACTGAGTATGGTATTGGCACCCTTTATAGTCACCAAGATAATTGCCGTTTTCTTGGTCCTAAACAATTTTTTAAAGCCATACAGGCGATTTCGTGCGTGCTAGTTGCGGGCGCTGTGCAGGCTAGTGCGTGCCTGCTGCATGCTAGGTGCGTGCGAGTTTCATTTTTACTCGGGTATAACAGTCGTTCGTAATTTTTTTTTATTTTTTTTTAGTGGTGCAAATAACTGCTCTCTGCTGGAATTGGTGAACATTAGGAAAAGTAATGCCACAGGCTATTTGTTATACAGACGCTCCGCTTCATACAAAATATTGTCCCTGGCAAATTGCTGGTTGGGATTTATCATAAATCCCAGTGCACAGCTTTAGGATACAGGAGCTCTAAAAAGCTCTTCGTGCATCTGACCAAGTTCTCTGTCTATGGGCAAAGCCCGAGGAGAATGGGAAATTTCATTCCACACGTACGAAAAAAATTAAATGTTGACTGAAGGTGAATTTACATATCCGACGATTTCCTGTCGCGCTGCTCTTTTTTAAGATTTCAATCAATCAGAAACAATTTCTGCTGCATCAAATCGTTTCTGATTGGTTGAAATCTTAAAAAAGAACGGCAGCTGAGTCACAAGAATAAAATTCAAACACTCAATGGCAAACACGAGTTTTAAAATCTTGTGACTTATGTGACTGGTCACAATTTAGAATGGTGGACCTGTGGAGATGACTATATCCGATAACTCTTCCAATTTTATTTCTTTTAGATCCATACATAAACGCTTGAGCATTCCCCAAATCCTGTCATAATTTATTTAGTATTTCGCTTCAAACTTTCAAACTCATAACTTCTTTCAGAAAAGAGAACCTACAACATAATACTTAACTCAAAAAATAATTAAAACATTGTTGTAGAAATTTTTAATCTTATTTTTATATACATAAATTTTGTACACAATAAACTAGCTTTACATTTGTTTTGGTATAAAAATAGTAAGAACGCCATCTTTTATGTCCCACTTAATCGCAGCAGGATTTGTATTCTCTGGCAAAGATATCTGCTGAATGAATTCACGGAAAACATGACGATCTTCAGTTTTCTCTTCATGCGTAGCGTGAACAGTTATTTGGCAACTATCAACTTTAACATTAACTTCATTTGGCTTAAATCGACTAACATTGTATTGGAGCCGTTCCACTTTGCCGTTATCCCAATCGCCATCTTTCAGTACGAGGGAATTTGACAGCCATGTTTTGGCAGTATCTCTTATAATTCGATCATCTTTTACCGCGTCCGAACTATTTGAATTGAATGCTTGAAGTTCGTTAGTTACTTGCTTAATATCTGATTCAAATCTTTTAGTAATTTTAGACATAATTCCCTCGAAATCCATCATATAACTTTGTGAAAAGCCGACATTTCTGGAACTTTGCACTTTTGGCCATAGCTTAATTGGACACTTTCTTCCTTTTAAGTAGTTTATTTCCTTAACAGGGTAATTTGCGCTGGTATGGAAAAGTGGTGTCCGTGGTACTACCGGAAATTTAATTTTGAGGAACATTTTCAAAGGAAAAAAATAACGAAAAAAAAAATTAATTAAATTAAAATTACGACAATATATAACACTTGCCGAAACATTTATGAAAATTTTGGCTACTTGGTTTCTTGTTTTTTTTGTTAGATTCAAAGTTAAAAACATTTAATTTGAAAGTGTATTTTTGGTTTGGGTTGACGTCTTTTTTTTGGCCAATCATAACGTCTGAATATACTTTTATGTGAAAGCCTTAACTTTCAGAGATAAACGCATTTGAAAGTACTCTCGACTGTTCTATCTAGAGTACAATGTCGAACAGCAGCAGAAAGATAGTCGGAGATGGCTTCCTTATTTATTGGGCTTAAATGCGCTGACAGAAGTGACTTTAGGAATTTCCTCTAAATATCGAAGACAAAAAGAAAGAATATTGTCAGGGTTGGAGAAATGGGGAGACAACGAAGCATGCCAATAAGCGGAATCGAACCACGGACCTCTGGGATGGTAACTGGGTTCAGAAATAACTCTTTGTACTACCAGTCCCTCATGTCATTCAGGTCAGGGTATAAATGTCAAACTTAGTTTGAAGAAGAGGAAAAGTTGGAGCCACGCGTGTACTCCAGCAGATGGCGATAAACCTTACTATATGTTTGAATAAACTTCAGTATGTTGAACGAGCTGGAAAATGCTTCAAATACCTGAAAATCCTCAAAAAGGAGAAAAAGGCGAAAAAACTATAAAATTCACAAAATACTCAAAAACCACCCTTTTTCGCACTGCGGGTTGTGAAAATCATGTTTGGACAACCCAAATCCGGTCTCATAGCTGTGGGAAAAATTTCTTTTATTTTTTCTAATTTGCGCGGACTATCAACGGAAATCTGTTTGTAGGAAAATATCATATTCGACTGATTCCTTGGGTTTAAGGTTTTTTTATGAAAACGTTTTGTTAAGTAAAAAATGGTACTTAACATTAAGGGCCTGTGCGAATACTCGCTAAATTGCGGCTAAACTAAATTATTGGAATGGTCGGTATTGCAGTGCGATTTAGTCTTTTTACGAGGTAGCTAAAGTTTGACAGCTATTTACTAAATGTTGTTTTGTTGTTACTTTATGTTTTTTTTAAATATATGTAAATAAAAAATATAAGCTTCGAATGTTTATACTTTTTTTATTTTGAGATTTAGATTTTGAGTGTTCGATGGGGAGATAACATAAATATCAAATTTAGGCAACTCTGAGTAAGACTGCCTTTGAATTTTTAAATTCAAATTTGTAATGGTAGATATATTCGTAATTGCGATGGATTTAAGATTATTTTTTTATAATAATTTTTTATGATGTCGGGAGCATCTAATATTTATCGGAGCTGTTCGATATATATTTAAATTAATTGAAATGGAGAAAAGAAAGTCAAATCTAATTCTTGTCAAAATCAAATTTAGCCGACTAAAAATTCGCACACCACTAGCTTACTAAATTGAACATTGGAAATTTTGTGGAACGATTTAGTATTTCGTGGAAAGATTTAGCCATTTAGCCACTATTCGCACAGGCCCTAAATGTAAATTTCTCCCTCTTAAATTACATCGAATATTTTCTTATAAACCATTCTTTTCCCCACTTAAATAACTGAGAAACTGTTCTTCAATTACTGCCAACCGTGCTGAATGGGATATGGCAGTAAGAACCATTTACATACATACATATATACAAATCTTCTTCTTAACTTGATTTCGTAAATTCCTTAAAATCGATTGAATTCTTCCCGAAGTCATGTTGTCACTGAATATAATTGCAAATTAGGAATTGCCGAAATAATATCTCGCTTGTTCGGTAGTAATCCTTCAATCAGCCAATCAGCATCTGTTAAAAAAATGTCTGCTTAATTAATTCGCTGTCGATTTGGGATTTTTTCTTTTTAATGGAGGGGATGGCAGCATTTTTTTTGTTCGATATAATTAATCTTAATTTTAGTTGATCCCTTTTTTTAAATATTAGCGCGGGATAACTAATGTTAAAATAGCTGTGTTTATTCTTAACGTTCGAGATTTTTTGTAACTTCGATACATTTGTATAGTTTCGGCTGTGTTTATTCCAGAAAAATTATTTTTTTCTAAATTTCTTATTTGCTGGTTTGAAATAAAAATTTGAAATAAAAAAGAGCCTTGGAATTCATCAATATTGTACATCTTCGATCATTCAGCAGCAGCATCCTTCAAGTTGTCCAGCATTAGTTTTATCACGCCATCAAGTTTTGATTCTATCAACTGTTCTGCAAGCCTTTGGTTCCTTTTTTGTAAACCTTAAGAACGAACTCAAAACCTCAACACGTGGTTTTACTCTATAGACCTGATTCAATACTACCGCCACAGGGAAATGGCCCTTGAAAGTGCTGAAAGCGATCGTGTTTCGTGACAAGTCGTTTGAGTTGAAGAAAGTGATGTTTCAGTCGAATTACTTCTTTCAGCACAGGGGCCTACAGTAGGGATGGGCGATATTAGAAAAACATCGATATTGACATCGATGTCAACATCGGTAAGTAAACATCGATGTCCGATAAACATCAATAAAAAAACATCGATGTTTGAAAACATCGAAGTTTTGGTGCTAAAATCAAACATTTTTAAAATTCTCTATGGAGTGAACCCGTTTATGACTGGGTTGAACCTGGGTTGGACCTAGTCATAAACGGGGTAGGTATGAATAAAAAAAACGTATTTAACCATAGACTACAGATAAACAGAACGGTAGCAAGTTTGTTTTCTTTTATAACCTTGAATCAAAAATATATATTAGTGACATCTGGCAAAAAATTAAGAACTATTTCGCCAAGTTCGAAATGTGCATTGATCGGTTAAGCCTAGTACGGTGATCGGGCAAAATTTTGACTCGTCATTTTTATCATTATTCAGGCAAAATGTTGCTCAAGTGTAGAGTGGTGGAGAATAGTGGAAAGTTTTTTCTTTACCTAATTTGTCTTTTCATTATAAAACAAATAAGTATTCCTTTTCCATTTTAAGCAAATTTTAACTGCTGCATTCGACTTTTTAATCCAACTGTCCAACTTTTTGCCAACAAAAAATGACCAGATAATTTCTGGAGGCAAACATTTGACAAGTAAAAGTCTCCACAATTAGAAAATCGTAAAAAATCCATCTACTAGAAAATCTTAAAAGTACGCTTATTGTGGCAAAATTTTTGCCCGAACGGCGTACTGCTGCGCTGCCAAGGGTTTTTACATGCATGGCAAAATTTTGCCTGATCACAGGTACTAAGCTTGAACATTTGAAAAGTCGTTTGGAAATTTTGCTTTAATGAAGGCCTGCATAAGCTCAATTTAATTTTTACAACAAACAAATGTGGAAACATCGATTTTCGATGTTCTTGTTCCCATCATCGATGGATCGATGTTTTAGAGGACCTAATATCGATGTTAAAATATGGATGTTTTCACGCTCAACATCGATGTTTCGATAACATCGATGAATATTGACCATCCCTAGCCTACAGTGGAAGTGCTAAGTTGAGTTTAGGATCGAAGCCTCACCCTTATACAAATAAGAATTCAACATTTTTTGTTGGTACATATTTGAAAAATTATTTTCCCAAACGCTACCATCGACAAACCCCAATGTTGGGTTCTGCCAGTTCTGCTCGATATTTGCAATATTTTATTAGTTAATTTTTGTAAAGCACTATACGTGGTCTCTCAATAAAAGGTGTCATTTTAGGTGGCTACTGGAAATAAACTGTTATGACCTAAGAAGATAACAAATTAAAAAATAATGAACATCACACAAATTATATGTATACTTATCTTGTCCATGTTTTTTAATTGTCCTTGAACAATTTCTTTTCAGATGGCCAGGAATCTGAGGACGCGGGGGCCCTCCGTCGAAGATATAGCAACATAATCGGCCGAGTTCGCGCTTTAAAATCCACCACCAGGAACCAGCACCATAGCCGTAACAGCAAAGTTAAACATGACGAAAATTACAGAACCTTAAAATAGAAATAAGAAACACCTATCTTTATCCATTTCTGTTTCATACAATTCATTGTAATCATAGCGCACAGCTTACCCGACCAGCCTAACCTCTTCAAGAGTTGGTATTTTGGTTGGTATTTAGCAAAACCAAAGCATGAAGCCGGCAATGTCATTTACCAATTTTATAGCAACTAAATTAAATCGATTTAAGTCATTATTACGCCAAAATTTCGAATAACGTATAAACGGGTATTTACTGCGAAGTCGAATTAAAGTTGGATTGATGTACACATACATAACCAAACCCGCAGGAAAATTGAAATGTTAAGCTGTTAAAAACAAGAACTAAAACCTTGCAGTACGCCGTTTTTTCGAATTATTTTTGGAGTAGCTATAAACTAGGTAATTGTCAGGCCCGTGTGCAGGTATCTTTAAAAAAAGGGGAGGGGGAATCTGAACTTATATTTTTATGTCAGGCTATAGTGGAAGTATTTAATGCGCCGGGTTCACCGACCTCAGTTCTATAATGTTCAGTTCAATCCACACAAGTGGCTTCATCGGCTAAAGTCCAGTTCATGTTCAGTTCGTGCCTGAAATTGTCGTTGCTTTTTCGCCAGAAGTCAGCGATGCAAAAGCTCACTGGAATGGCATTCCACTATTCTAGTTGATTTACTCTCTTTTGAGTAGTGATGTGCGATTTTCAAAAAATATAATCGATTTTGGAAATCTATTTTTGTTTTAATGAAATGGATTTTTCAATAAATTGATCTTAAAAAATCGATTTTATAAAATCGAGTACAATATTTAAAGAAAAATTACATTTATTTGATAAAATTTTTAATAAATTTAACAAAACAAAAAAAAACAAATTTCATTGCCAAATTAAAATAAATAATTCACTATATTATTAAAAATAAAGACATTTAAATAAATAATTCATTGTTATAAAAAATAAAGGCATCCAGGCAGGTTTGGTGCTTGTTTGGTACTTTTCGACAAAGCTTAGGTGAAAAGGAACTAAAAATGTACAAAATAGAGCCAATTTTAACATCAAAATTGCTTATAACTTCAAAAGTAAAATTGTTTTAACATTCTTCATAAGAAATAATCCAAGGTTTTTTAATTTTGGAAAAAAATTATAAGTTAACTACGTATTTTTTGGAGAAAAAGGTGGTTTTAGTTGAAATTTTAGTTAAAAAACAAAATTTTGACTTTTAACGAACATATTCGACTGAGGTTTATGATATTGATATCATACATTAAAGAATGTACATTTCTTTAAAAAATGAGCCTAATTACGTTGCTCTATCATAAATAGTTGAGGAGTAATTAAAGTTTAAGTAAATTAAAAAATGCTTCAAACGTCTTTTCTTAAACACCCTGTGCCCGAGTAAAAATAAATCTCGCCGCCAGCTAGCATGCATCAGGTATGCACTAGCACGCACGGCACCACATAGCAAACAAATGCGCAGTGTACATTTTTACTAGGATGTCTCAGTGGATAAGTTCGATAGCCCCATTCTGTAGAACAATTTTTTTCTCCAAATATACTATACCCAGGAATTATCCCTTAACGGATTAGAATCTCAGTCGGGAACACCCTGTATAGTGAGAAGTAAGGTGCAATTGAGGATTACGATTCTCTAAAAAAGAACCGATTATTGAAAATCGTATCGGCTAGAAAAGAACCGGAAAAACCCGATTTTTTTACACGAAAAAATCGATTTTGTCTTAAATCGATACAGAATCGCACCACTACTTTTGAGCGATCTTTTACGATTAACTTCAGGATTCGAACTGGGGTTTGTTTTATCCTCAGTTTTGAATATGTGGAAATTGTATGCGAACTGAAGTTATTTTAAAGTCGGTGAAGCCGTGGTAAAAGGACAAAAAGTAGACAAAACCGTTTTTCCATCATCAAATGCATTTAATAATGCTAAAAATGTACATCAATAATATTGTTAGTTCAACTTCCAGGAATCGAAACAAATTTATCTAAAACTTTCTGCAATTCAGATCGACCTCACGTTGTATATTGAGAGGTACTAACTCCGCGCAACGGGTTTACAAAGGGTGCCTTCCATTTAGACACAGAAAGACAATTGTGTCCGACACAGCGTGTCGCTCTGTGTCGTTCTGTGTAAGCCCAAATGGAACACATAAGTTCATGAAAAATCCGCCACGGCGCACTTTCCTCGTTTTTATTTTTGTTTGGCAAGTAAATCGTAAATTTTATGTTGATAATTTCTTTAAATTAATTACCCGACAACTTATAAATGCTGGGTATCTTAAAAATGAAACAATATTGTTGTAATTATAAATTAACGATCACATTTCAATTGGTGAGGGTTGGTAGCATTGTCTTAGTTGTGCCCGGCTGTGTCTAGCTGTGTCGTTGATGGAACACTTCTGTGTCGGACACAGTGTAACACTGTGTCTCTCTGTGTCTAAATGGAAGGCACCCAAATATTCGAATTTCAAACTTGAATCTGCCGCGGAATAAACCTCATGCATCTAAATTGCAAATGTCGAGTGCTTCAAGTGAATTTACGTCCCTTCCAGAAAATGGGTCGTCACCAAAAAATTTACTAATCCAGATGTCCTCAGAATCGTCATGCTAAATTGAAGAGCATGGTGCAAATAATTGCACACATACATAACTCTTCATTGAGTGTTTCCATTTTACTGGGGAAAAGGCAGGGAAGATTTGATAAGATTTATTTTGATAAGATTTAGATCATGAAGATGAGCTGTAGATAGTTGTATGTAGATAGTTATATGGTATGCGTTTGTTACAAGGTGGGCCTTGGCTTTGGCAATTTGAATTCGTATTCTGTACTACATAATTGCGCACATTTTTTCGAAAATTCTCCTGAAATTGTCCTCAACTTTTTCCCTTTTTTCAATCAATGAGGTATTGTTGCTACGATGACTGGGGTCGACTAATTATAGGCTCCTGGAGCACGAGAACGCGCCAATATGAGACAAAGGAAACATGAAAGATAAAAACAGCGCAAAATTTCGGAAGGAAAAGTTTATTGGATATATTTTTTTCTCTAGAGAATGCACTAATTAATTTCATTTTATTCTAATATTTTCAATTCATAGTTTATTGAGTTTTTTGTGTAAAAGACCCTCATGGGGGGTTCAAACAAACCCCCAAAACCTCCGCCGTCCGTACGGGCCTGGTTATTGTCAGAACCATCGGGGTTAAAGTAATGCAGATGTTTTACGAGCTTCTGAAGAAAGAATGCTAGCGTGTTGTTCGTCGGTCAAATCCACTTTAGTTCCGGGTGTTCATGACACATCATGATTTTGTTCATTCATTTCCGCCAGCTTTTTGCTAGTGTGTATCAAACCATATTTGAAAACCTCGTAGTTTTTGCTTATCAAATGTCATCGTAGTGACAGTTGTATGTTGACAGTTTAAAAGTGGAGCGAAATTTAAAATGGCATCTCTTGTTGAAATACCCTTTATTTATTTATCTAAAGTTCGTTACTGTTACTAAATATTTATAAGACACATGAAATAAATATTTCCGTTAAAAGATACAATTTTCAACTATATTTGTCTATTTTCCTTAATAAATACTATAGCTAAGATAACTAACACGCGTTCACAAAATTTTAGTACTGACAGAACGGAACTACGTGTTACATTTCAGCTTCTAACTTACCTAATCCAAATAAAGATACTCATCTACCTTCCTTGCCCGAATATTCTCACATTACCACAAGTAGCTGCAGTTACTGTATGTCATTACATTAATTTTTATTTAGATACAACGATAATGAACGTAAATAATCTATTACACAAAAAAAGTAGAATATATTTCCTGTAGTTTGTTTTTTTTTTGTTTCCACAAATTAAGCCCTTCAAGAACATAGCAAAAACCTAATAAAGTTCAAAGCAATCATTTCCTTTCAAGGTTTCAACACAGGAAAAAAAATGAACATTTGCTTCATTACCAGGAAACTCAATTACTTTTATGTTTGCTAATACAAAACTCCAAAGGGGGGTTAAGGATTCCACACGTATGTATGCATGAATGTACATAATATATCCTGCGGAGCGTGTACAAATGAAAACCTGCCTCGGTATTTTTTTTTGCATTACACTGAAATTGAGCCACACAAAAACTTTCCCCTACAGAGCAATTTTCTGTATGGAGGTAGCTCTTATTTATCAGAATAAATCAACAAAGTTTTACGCCATTTTTTTCTTCTTCTTCCTTTTTATTTATTAAAAGATGTTCTCTGATGCTTCAACTTGTGCTTATTCATTTGTTAAATGTGTATGTAAAATATAAAAGGTGATGTGGCATCTTAAACAATCACGTAAGTTTATATTCTATGCTAAATTCATAAGCAATTTTGGACAGCGTGATCCTCGGTGGAACATATTGAATCTAATATTAATTGTGGAAGGTAACCTGTGGTGTGGATCTGTATCAAAAACAGTTTTCCTTAATAGAAGTGTTGAGATTGATGTAGATGCTGAGTGTTGCGTAAAATTGAGATTGGGGTTAACGTACTGAATATGTGCTTTGACATTATAGCTGGAGTAGGGAGCATCATCCTTACACGGTTCACTTTTCATATTGTGTAGAATGACAGATTTGACAGAGTTGACAGGTTTGACGTTTGGGATATGCCGAAACTGCTGTTCATGTTGTTATTTCACAAAAGAAAAGAAATAAACAAAGTTCTAAATCACTGGAAATGTGTAGAAAGTGAAGTCGCTTTTAATGTTCAGAAAAATTGATGTTGAACAATGTCGTTTAAGCTATTGGAATGGGTTTCGATTATCACTAATAACATTATATAAAAATTAATTCGAGGGAATGGATGGGTAAGTTAATTGCTAGAATACTTCGATGACTTCTTCGATAAAAATCATGAAGATTAGTGGCAAGTGATCAAATTCAAAAAATAACCAAAACTTTTAAAATCGGTTTCGAGATGACATATTATGTATGTAATACCTTGAATACACGGTCTTCATCACATGATCATTTCATCTATATATATAAAATTCGATGTATGTGTGTATGTATGTATGTTCCCTAATAACTCCTAAACCATTCAACCGATCGCCACAAAAATTTAACCACATATTACTTACATCAAGGTTTTGGCATCGGCGCCTACTTTCAAAAATCACTCATAGGCGGCGCTGTCATAGAGAGCTTTGTTAAAAATTTGATAAAAAGCATATACGTTCTACGATGGTGAAAATTTATACAAAGTGGTTTCTGGGTACGGGAAAGCGATTGGTGATGTCCATTACTTACGCAAAGATGGCGGTTCCAATATGGCGGCCGAATTTTGCAATTGTGTTCCCCGACCCCCGGCATGGGTATCAAATGAAAGGGTATGACAAATAGAATACTTTTAGCTGTGTGGCGTCATTCCAAATTCAAAATGGCCGCTTAGACAAAATGGCGGATTACCTTTTTCTTTGCAAGCTATCCGGTATGGGTATCAAATGAAAAGGTATGACAAGTAGAATAGTGTTAGCTGTGCGGCGTCATTCCAAATGCAAAATGGCGGCCAACACAAAGAAACAGTTTACATTTTTCTTTACAACGCCCTCGGTATGGGTATCAAATGAAAGTGTATGACGAGTATAGTAGAGTAAGCTGTGTGACGTTATTTTAAATCTAATATGGCGGTCACCACAAAATGGCAGAAGACATAATAGTCTAAAACGTAGAAAACAAAATATATTTTAAAAAAACTGAAATATACACTTTTAAAATAAAATGAACTAAAAAATAAAAAAAAATTTGAATATAAAGTTTTTATTGCTCCAGCCAGTTTATGGGAACTTACTTTTCGAAATGTTAAAAAGCGGCAGAAGATTAAATATAGTTTATCCTGAAGCTCTTTAAAAAAACACCGTAACATCTGTTGCATGTCTGATTAAATGCTGGACATTTTTTTGCTCCTTCTGTTCGTCTCAAGCCGAAATGACAAAAATAGAGAGAAAATGTGTGTATAGTCATTTATTTTTTTAGAGCACCAAATTGTGCATTTTTGAGCCAAATTTGCAAATTGATTATTTTTTTTGGGAATAATTTTGCTATGCCGGGGATTAGACGCCCTGTGCAGAACTTCGTTCATGGCGCCCTCGAGCGAAGTTCTACACAGGGCGGCTAATTCCCCGGCATAGCAAAATCAAATCTGATCGATAAATGCCAAGTCAGGGGATGGTTTTTATTGGCTCGATCCCTAATAGTTTCACATTTTGTTATTTGGAATCAATAATACCAAAAAATTGCATTTTTCAAACTCTCCTACTGTATATTAAAATTCATATCACCGATTACGATTGGCTTATGGATGCAGCATAGGCGCACCGGGTCCCAGCTAGTTGACAATATTAGCACTTTACACAACGCTTATAACGCCCGTCTTACTATATGGTTCGGAAGTGTGGACATTGAAAAACGCAGACGACGCATTTGGTAAGAAGATTTGAAAGGAGAACCCTTCGTTCGATTTACAAAGGAATACAGATTGATGGCATTTGGAGAAAAAGATACAACTCAGAGTCGTATGAAATCAGTAAAATTCCAAACATTGTCAAAGTGATCAAAATAAACAGACTGCGATAGATAGTTCATGTCGAACGAGGTGCGCATGGCATGGAGACTATACAAGGAGCTTAAACTCCGTGTTGTCAATTTTCGTTTGATTAATGGTGGCGCTGCAGTAAAATGTACCCCAAAAAACATGGCCGATTGTATTTATCCAAGTCAAGTTCGTTAATTACTAATAGTCCAGGGAAATTGGACATTTTACTTCGGAAAAATTCCGGGAAAGCTGAATTTTGGTATGGACATTGATATTATTGCTCTAAGGAAAATGTCACGAGTCCCCATCGATTTGACACTCGGACACGATTTTACGCGGGGTCAAAGGTCACCAAAAGCTATTTTTCGGAAATATCTCAGTAATGCTCAATTTTATAGAAAAACTAAGTGAATAAAGTTTGTAGCTTAGGTAATTTCCTACAAAAAATATTTTATAACTTTTTCTTGTAAGAGTAACAGGTTTTGAGATATTTTGATTTTAGTCCACGGATATTAGACAAAAAAACAACTATGGAAAAATTCTGGGCCTTTTTTTTGTCTAATATCCGTGGACTAAAATAAAAATATCTCAAAAACGATTACTCTTACAAGAAAAAGTTATAAAATAGTTTTTGTAGGAAATTACCTAAGCTACAAACTTTATTCACTTAGTTTTTCTATAAAATTGAGCATTACTGAGATATTTCCGAAAAATAGCTTTTGGTGACCTTTGACCCCGCGTAAAATCGTGTCCGAGTGTCAAATCGATGGGGGGACTCGTGACATTTTCCTTAGAGCAATAATATCAATGTCCATACCAAAATTAAGCTTTCCCGGAATTTTTCCGATATTGGGCCTTTTTTTTTGTCTAATTTCCCTGGACTATAAGATATTTTATGTTTACGCCTAATTTGAAAAACCAGCTTCTAAATTCGATTTATATCAATGCGATTATTCATATTTAATCAATTTGTGGATTTTCCAATGAATTTTTATTAATTTTCAATGTATTTTTTTTGCATTGCCTCATTTCGACTAACTTAATTTTGAATGAATCCTCGAAATAGATCAAATTCAGCCAACTTTATGTGGGGTACATCGGACAAAGGTGAAATCTGTGCCCAAAACTGAACTAGTAATTTAGTTTCTTTTGCCGTTCCATTTCGTGTCAATTTCCCTATAAGAGTTTAAGCTCCTTGTATAGTCTTCATGCCTAGGCCAATGAGACCGTTTCCATCTAGCGATTTGGTAAGGACTATATCCGAAGACGATAAGCGTTATGTTTGAACTCTTGGCTGTTCCCTAGTTACTGTCTGTTGTTGACAGTTGGAGTCGACAATACCCGCTTCAGAAAGTGATATAGTCCGGGGAAATTAACAAAAAAAATGCACGAAAGGAGACAAAATTCGGAAATGGCTGAAAATTGGTCCACAGCTTCCTTGGGACTTTTTAAGAAAAACAATTTCGGAATCACAAAAAAAACTGCCGCCGGAAATATAGCGGTTTTCCGGTGTTTTCCTTACATCTCGGTTTCTATAGTTCGTACAACCCCGTACAAAGGCCCTAAATGTTGACAATGAAATTCTCTACAACTTTAGTTCTCACAAAGATGTTGACCCGAATAACCCTTTCAAAGTTATTCAAGGTTAAAGTTTCCAAAAATCACTTTTTGGCCAAAACATCACTCAAAAACTGGTTTTTTCGAAAAAAAATTTTGATCAGTCAATACGAAACGATATTGCCTAGTAAAAACCCTCTTGTCATTTTTTCGAAAACTTAACCCTTTCGAAGTTATTCAAGGCCAAAGTTTCCAAAAATTACTTTTCGGCCAAAAAATCACTAACTGATTTTTGCAAAATTTTTCGAAAAGTTTTGAGAAAATGACAAGGTGTCATTAGGGTAGGCAATAATCTTTTGTATAAATAGAACAAAAAAAATTTCGCAAAGTGAATTTTTTGAAATTTTGACCTTGTATAGCTTCGAAAGAGTGAAATTTTTCGAAAAAGTGACAAGAGGGTTTTTTGTAGGCAATAACGTTTCGTATTGACTGATCAAAAAAATTTCGAAAAAACCAGATTTTGGGGGATTTTTTGGCCAAAAAGTGATTTTTGATAACTTTGACCTTGAATAACTTTGAAAGGGTTAATCGGGTCAACATCTTTGTAAGAACTAAAGTTGTAGAGAATTTCATTGTCAACATTTTGGCCTTCGTATGAGGTTGTACGACCTATAGACACCGAGATACAAGGAACACACCGGAAAACCGCTGTTTCCGGCGGCCATGTTTGTTTTTTTGTGATTCCGAAATTGTTTTCTTAAAAAGTCCCAACGAAGCCGTGGACCAATTTTCAGCCATTTCCGAATTTTGTCTCCTTTAAATGCTAATTTCCCCGGGCTAATAGGGGTTTCTCAAAACTAGGCTCATCGAGGCTTGAATAGAAACTTAACAATTTATGAGCGCTTTAAGGCCTCATTGGAATAAAGTCTGGTGGCTCACTATTCCAAATTTGGGTTTAAAAAAGAAAGGTCATTATTCACCGATATCCCTATGGCCTCAGTAAATATGTATACCTGATATATTTTTTAAATAAATTGATATTTACCATGACTCTGCTTTTTCTAGGAACTTTGTTTTAATACTATTTGTAGCCAAAGTTCCTTTCTTTATAATCAAAAAAAAATTCATACATAGGCCGAAATTTTGATAAAACGGTTTCGATGAATATATAAAAACTGGATAACAAATAACAACAACAATGCAAAAAAAAACAACAATATTATTATTACATGTGTTTAACGTCCCTTAAACTCAAGAACATTCCCTGCCCGGCACACAATCTAAATACTTTTTCGCCTTTGTCTCTCATATCAGTTTCCTTCTATTTGAAATCTCCCTTCAAGAGTAAATGGTCCATGAAAAGAAACTTCAAACCAAATTCTTCTTTGGATACAAATCTATACAATGAAAAAAGGTCGATTGAAATAAAAATTGGCAGGTCAACAGAAAATGACAAGGGTTTTTTTTCACTAAGTTATCGAAATGTATATCTACCCCAGTGACAACAAAAGGAAAAGGAAGGATATAAGGAACCCCTTCACCAAACCTCAATTATCTATCAACAAATCAAAATGTCAGAAGGTTACATTGAAAATTCGATGAAGAAGAAGAAGAAGATGGATAAAAAAGAAGAAGGCGAAGAGTAAGGAGTATAGGAAAAAAAGAAAATATATTTTCGCGATTGCAAAACCTTCTCAACAAGACCAACTATGAGCTATGTTCCTTCAGAATCCAGAGCTTACAGCTTTACCCATTTTCATGTTATATTGGGGAAGGAAGTATGCAAATTTCTTCCTATCGTTTAATCGATCTTCGTTGAAAGCGTTACCTCGGCTCACCACCCTGCGCCGTTCAGGTATTTTGCAACATTCCGCCTAGCTTACATGAGGCTTATTAAATCGATAAGTCAGGTGGGTATAATATGGGCTATAACCCTATAACCCAGAAAAGACAACAACACCACGGGGATTCCGGCCTCCGTCCCCCACACCTGTGGCCTCGTCAGGATGAACATCACACGCCTTTTTCCAAATACTGCTGATTCAAGAAAACACCAAATTTTCATGTTGCGAAGCATTTTTTCTGACGGCTCTTTCACGGCTGCTAGTGTTAAAACGCGAGCCCATCGTGGACGTAAATTTATTAGGGCATTCTTGGGGGGCGCCATGGAGGGTGCGTCAGCGATGGTAGTCTATGCTCCTGCTTGGTGCTGGTGGAGTGGAGCAGGTGGGGACGTATTCGGGAGACTGACTTCGACTTTGAAAGTCTTTTAGAGGATTGGGCTTTATTACATCGTAAAGCGGTGTAGGTGTAAAGTTATAGCGGAATAAATGTATACAAAGTTTAAATGGAGTCGTAGTCGTACTCTGGTATGACTCCATCAACTTTAAAAGATTCATTATCGAGTTAAGCTATTTAAATTCAATTGACCGAGTTTAATTTAAATTCTTTTTGTAAAAAAGTTTTAAAGATTTTTCAATGAAAAAATAATGATAGAAGAAATAAAATTTCCGCAAAAATGGCACATTTTGGGGAGCGAAGGATAAAGCTTACCAACCAGCCACGAATGGGGTAGAATCTACAGTATAATAAAGAGAAGATTGTTTGTAAAATCGATGTACCAAAAGCGGATACTTTCCTTTAAAACAGTTCTGCGGCTAGTATTACTTTACACAAGTACAATACAACACAAAACCTTTTATATCACTGGTGTATACAAACTTTGTGTTTCTCTCTATCTCTTTCTCTCAAAAGTAGATATTTACCTTGATTTTTAGTCGCTACTAGACACCAGCATTCCCGCTAGCAAAATCCTCAGAATTTCTGGAAATAATAAAGTTCCTTCCGCTTCGCCTTCTTTCATGACATGGTTATTGTGAAAGGAGTTGGGGCTGCTGCCTCTACTCCTTGTTTTCGTTTGTGTCGAAACATGTGTTTGTGGTAGGTTTGATTTTCGCTGTTGTGAATTTTAACCTTTTAGAAAAGAATGTTATCAGTGGGTATTGCCTTTTGTTTTTCCAGATATAAAAACTTTTGACGTTTCAGAATTTTGATTTATAAAATTGAACCTCTTTGTTTAGGCATAACTATGTAAAGGTTTCATAGCTGAGATTCTTTCTAAGATTCTTGGAGAGTGAAGGTCACAAGTTGGTTGAACTTTGTAATTGTAAACATTTTATGTTAAATTATTCATTTTTGTTGTTTTAGATTGGTATGGTATTTTTGGATCGTTGGAGCAACGTAATATTATTATTAAACTGCCGTTTTCCAAAAGATGGCGCCAGCAGTAAAATTCTGGGCAAGAATGACAGATCAGAAACGTCAAATGATAATAAGTTAGGGATCTGTCAACAACTCCTTATCATTACATTTGTTAATTTTTATTGGCATCATATAATTTGTTTATGCGTGTAAATGTCGAACTTTGAGCCAAATAAGCGTTATTTGCTGGAAATTTTGCTCTTTGCCTTCAATTCGAAAAAAACTGCAGCTGAAACGAGTCGAATGATTGTAGAAACTTATGGTGAGGCTTCTATTAGTGAGAGAACGTGTCGCGAATGGTTTTAACGGTGATTTTGACGTGGAAGATAAGAAGCCACGACGCTTGTGTTCACGCCGCACAGTGGGGCAAATAGCTCATTTTTTGGACAAGCGACAATTCTCAAGCCTGGAAATGAATGAAACTTAAAATTTTTTTTTAAACTATTCGTGATAAAATTGCCTTTAATTCTATCGAGCCAGAATTTTGAAATTTGAAAATTAAAGATGGCTAACCCAATATGGCGGACATAAATTTTGTAAGAAAATTAAATTTTTTTCAAAAGATTCTTTAATATTTTAAAAAATTGTTACTTTGGGGATTTTTTTGGAAACCAAAAATTAATTAATAATAATTAATTTCAATAATTTTAAAGAATCTTAGGAAAAAAATTTAATTTTCTTACCAAATTTATGTCCGCCATATTGGATTAGCCATTTTTAATTTTCAAATTTCAAAATTCTGGCTCGATAGAATTAAAGGCAATTTTATCACGAATAGTTTAAAAAAAAATTTTTAAGTTTCATTAATTCCAGGCTTGGGAATTGTTGCTTGTCCAAAAAATGAGCTATTTGCCCCACTGTGCGCCGGTGAAAAAGTTGAAGACTCAGAATTGGAGGAATTATTAGCTAGTAGTAGATACTTGTGAGGAAATCAGAAAAGGAACACAAAATTTGTTGATTTGACTAAAACTTAACCTAAAAATTTTGACGTTACTTCATTTGTATACAAATAAAAAGTTGTAAAGAGAAGAATTTACAACATAATGAAAATTATTGCGGTTAATTTTTAAATTAAAACGAAAGATAAATAGTTAATTAGTTAAGTTAGATAATCATATACGACTGAAATTTCATTTATAGAAATTTTTATATGACATTAACTTATTGGAATCTTATTGGAAGCCTCTCAGTTAATTCAGCATAGACTACAAATGGCGACTTTCCCTCTAGCGGATTTAAATTCCGTAACTGCAAGTGTTATCTACTCGTATGTTAGAGCAAGAGTAGTTGCGAGTACTCACGAGTAAAAAATAGTAAAAATGAGCAGAAAAGGAACGCAACTATTGAATGAAGATCCATGTCAAACACAACAAGAACTTGCAGATTTATTGAGCGTGCTTCATCAGGCCATTCCCCATCGTTTGAAAGCCTTGGTAATGATCAAAAAGAAAAGAGATTGGATGACATACGCATTGAAGCCGAGAGAGTCTTTTTTCAATTGATAACAGCTGCTCCGACAGCAAAGGAAGAAAGGTATTTTGCAACATATTGTGGCTGGCGATGAAAAGTGGATCCTTTGCGATAATTCAAAGCGAAAAAAAATCTTGGGGGCGGCCCTGCCATTCATCAACATCAACCACCAAGTTAAACATCCATGGTTCAAAGCACCTGTTGTGTAGTTAGTGGGAACATCTCTGCGTGGCGCAGTATAAACTGCTGTACAATAGGGTGAAAACATCACAGCAGAGATTGAAGCAAGAGTTGAAGGGAAACGGACCACAATTCCAGCAAAGACTTACAAAGCATTAACTTCATTTGGAACATGTGATTATTCTGACGTAGATCATCGGTTAAGAACTAGATCTGTCGTTATATTCTCATCATCCGCTTTGATGGAAGAGAGGAAAAAACAAATGCGTTACCGTCAGAATAACTCTGGTGACACCGAGAGCGACAGAATTGGCGTTATTAGGTACTACGGAAACACAAATACCATTTTATGGCTTGAAAAAAGCAAATAACTCCTAATCAATTGGCTTTAAAACTTCAATTTGCGAATATGTATGATAATAAACTTCTTCTTATTGAATGGCGCTACAGTCCTTGCAGGACTCGGGCCTCTCGAAGTCTCCTCTTCCAGTCATCTCTACGTCTTGCTAGCTCTCTCCAATTTGTTATACGAAATTTCCGTATATCTGCTAGCACGTCATCTATCCACCTATTTCTTGGTCGTCCTACTCTTCTTCTTCCTGATGGTCTACCATTAAAAATCCTGGCTAGCATTCTATCTTCTGAAGCTCGTACAACGTGTCCGAGCCATCGCAGTCTATTCAGTCTTATGTATGTAGCTATATTAATTTCGTCATACATTTCTTGAAGTTCTTCGTTTGTCCTAATGCGCCATTCGTTCTGGTTAACCCTTACAGGACCAAATATTCTTCTTAAGATCTTCCTTTCGAAGATTTTAAGTTGATTTTCTGTTTGTTGGGTCAATGTCCAAGCCTCAGACCCATAGCATAGAACTGGGCGGATTAATGTTTTATATAGTCTGACCTTGCACTGTCTTGAAATTTCTTTGTTTTTTAGGACCGGGACTAGTGCGAAATAGGTTTTATTTGCGGCTACGATGCGTCTATGGATGTCGTCCTTTATCTTATTTTCTGCAGTAAGCATTGTCCCTAAATAGATAAAGTTTTCTACAATTTCCACACTATGATCGTCAAGGCTGATACTTCGCCCTAGTCGTTGTCCTCGTTTTGATACGATCATATACTTTGTTTTTGTGTCATTTACTCGTAGATTAAACTTTGCTGAACTTTGGACAATTTTGGAAAAGGTTTCTTTTACATCTTGCGCTTTGCGTCCAATTATGACTATGTCATCTGCGAAGGCTAGTACCTGAATGTTCCTTGTGAAGATGCTATTTGCTCCATTAAGCTGTGTTTCCCTCATTATTGCTTCCAGAGCAATGTTAAAAAGTATTGGTGAGATCGCATCTCCTTGTCGCAGACCGGATTCTTGAGGGAAGTTGATCGAGTTGCATCCTCGTATTCTCACTTGTGTTTTACAATTTTTGGTCGCCATTCTGCATAGGTCTATTAATTTCTTCGGGAAACCCATTTCACTCATCTTCTTCCACAACTCTCTTTTATTAAGCAGGTCGTAAGCATTTCTATAGTCAACAAAAAGAAGATGAATATCAATGCTTTCTTCCCAGCATTTTTCAAGTATTTGTCTCATTATGAAAATTTGGTCTGTTGTCGATCTATTTGTTCTAAATCCTGCTTGGTAATCACCTACTTTATCCTCCTCATGATAATAAACAGTATCCCTTAACTTATGAAACATTTATTTTCAATAACAGCAGTAACATTTCTGAACTGTTGCATAATGGATGCAGTGTAATTGGAATTTGCAGCCCTTTCCTCAGACAATTTGATCAACTGTCATTAATCCGAGATCCGAACCACTGATTAGCTTACAAAAAGCTTTGCGAGTGCGTTTTGAACTTAAAAGTGTGTGTATAAACTAAAAGATAAAAATAGAGCATATTAATTGCCTCCTATTAACAACTATTGCACTTATGCATACATATTAAATATATACACAGTATTCATTGCAGCCAAGTAAAATCAATACTATTGTGGCATTGCCTTTGAACGTATAAATTACTGCAATCCTGAATGCCAGTATACATGCCACAAGGAAGCGGGCACATTGCTATGAAGGATGTTGAGGCAAACCCTGCATTCATCGGAACTGAACACATTCTACCACATATAAAAATCTCCCATCAATGAGTGGCCAAAAGCAGCAAAAACAATGCAGCGCTGTGTAGGGGTCAAAAGCACTACAAACTATTCATTCCAAAATACTGCAAGAGAAGAACCCTTGAGCTGCTTAGCCTTAACAGAGCAAGCCAGATACGACCAGCGGTTTCTTAACAGGTCACTGCCGCTTGAAAAACCACCCATACACAATGGAACTGGAATCGATCCGTTTAAGCTGGGGATTCTACACCATAAGAATGATGATGAAACAGCAGAGCGCATCCTATTCGACTGCATTGCCCTTGCTGTAAAAGGGGGGGGGGGCTGCACTATATGTCTTTCAGGTCGCATTGATAATGGCCGTCAATGTATCAAAAAATTGTAAAAAATTGTTTTTGTTGTTTTTCTCTAAAAATTATAAATTTTTAATTAAGTTTTTCCATCAATCTCCAATTCACCATAGTTTTTTTTTGCTACGTTTCTGTTGAAATATTTTTCTGCAAAGTTTCTTATGCTGTTTTTGCAGGTCGTAAACGTTTTTTTTGTATGAAAAGAAAAGCCTTCGCAAAAGTTTCTCCTTCGCCATTTTTATACACAAAGAAAACTATAATTAGAGCAAAGAAAAAGGCTATTTTTTCATTCGTTCCCTTTTTTTGTTTTACTTCAGTATCCAGGTGCGGACATCGCAAAAACGACTAGACGCGTTAATCAAACTCATTCAAGAAAGAGCTCAAAGAAGAAAATTTATCGATCGCAGCAGAGAATCGCATTGCGGAGATGTAGTTCAAGTGCTTATGACGAAATCGACTTGCACAATGGAAAATGCGCAAGTAAGTAAATCGGAAAAGCGAAAAGGAGAAAAAAAAGTATAGCATAACATGGAAAATCCCCCCATAGCAGCAGGCCCGACCACCACCACCACCACCAGCCCGATCCCCATGTCGGCCAATGGCCATGCATGCATAAATAGATGGCGGAAGGAGCTTAGCATATACCAGGAGCAACAAATGTCCTGAAGAAGAGAGATTCAACAGTTTGCAACAATGAAAATGGTCGAGTCCTGAAATATTGGAAATTTCAATGCAAATCGGACTGCAGCCTGCACATTGCCATATCGACATGCTACAGAAATGCATGGGGGCACAGCAAATATAGATATATAGCAGCGATGCGCCAGCAGGGGATATGCACGTGGTGAGGAGTTGCTGTATTGGTAAGTATCGATTGATGATGATGATGATGATGATGACACAAATCAAATTTCTGCCTTCGTTTTAATGTAGGTATGCGAGAGGCGCTCCAAGGATGTCCTGGCGACAGGCAAAATAAATCAATGAATGGTGCAAAGTACGAGGAGTTATCAACTCACCTGTTCACGTGCTGCATTATCAAATTTCCACTGGCGACATACGTTTACATCAGTTCCAAATTTAGCAACAGCTTTGCGGATTGTTATTGCTACATTCATTTGGTTTTCGAACATGATAGAAACGCTTGTAGACAGATTGTACGCACATGTTTAGATACAATCCTTGTTTTTAATGAACAAAAACAAAACAAAAATATCCTTTTTAGTGGTTTATGGAATTGCGTATGAGAATATTGTTTTTGGAGGTTAATGCGGATTGTTGTTTGTCCCTTGTCTGGTGAAGGGGAAATTCACACCAAAGTGGAAGTATTGGAGTTATGTAATGCGGCAAATATTGAGATTGTGTTGCTGCTAGTTTATTCATGGTAGATTATAAACAAAAAAAGTTTATGGGTAAATATTTGTTGTCGCCTTCAAAGTAGGCTCTATCAAGGGAAAAACAACTATGCCAGCGCTTTGATGATAACCCAATCCTCCAGACATTTCCTAGATTGATTGAGGTGTGGTTTTTAGCTCCTTATGGCCTCAATAGGTTTCTTTCAATAAGAATGTAGAAAAACAGAAAAAAATCACACGTCTTCAATGCGCATGATCTCGGTGGTCAATTGTGGTCTCCATGAAGTGAAATTACACGGCCCGGAAATTTATACTGCAACAATACAAGCGATTCGGGCCCAGTATGACAGGTGGCGCCATCTTGCTGCAGCCACTTATTTTCGATGTCTCTTTCCTCCAATTGAGGCAAAACACTCATGAATCATGTTACGATAAGGTACAACACGCACCGTCACTGCATTTTCTGGAATATTCTCGAAGGAGTAAGGCCCAATCACCATTGCCGCCCTGTCCAAATCCGCAGCAAACAGTGCCCCAAATATTCCGACACTTCCTTTCTCTATCGTTCATATGTGAAATTATCCACAATGATTCACTATGAAATCGATACCGAAAATATCAATATAACTTATTTTTGTTATGTCGGTGACGGAGGATTAAATTTAATATTAATTTTGTCGGTGAAACCGCTCCATCAACAAAAGTTCTCTCATTTTCCTGCTCATTTTCTGTATGTAACTGGCATGTAGTTATCGGTGTCTATGTCGACATCACTCTAAATCCTTCCTCCGACAGTTTATGAGGAATTGTCGGTGTCGGCCTCGTTTGTAAACCCGGGGTTAGAAAAGCCCTTTATATACTGAGTTTCCATGGGAGTCGAGTTGAGTTGTGGTTGAGTTGAAATGACACTTCAATTCAACGATTAACTCTATGCGTTTCCATATCTGCCTTCCATCTTCCTCTATCTTTTTCCATAAATTTTTCTTCTTCTTTTTCCTCTAGATTTTTCTTTAAAAGTATTTATTAAATATAAAGAGGAGAAACATTTTCAGTTTTTGTATCTTTGCTAGTGTGCCGTTTTTAGTTGCATGCGTGAACTCAATTCAACCTACTTATTTTCGTTGAGTTGAGCAGAGTTGAAAATTTTTAACGAAAACTCTTAACTCATTCTGTTTCCATGACGTATAACTCGGGTTCAACTCTGGTTGAACTCTCATGGAGACTCAGTAATAGACGAGGACGTAAATATCCAAAGGTAAAAGCTTTACCAAAAGTTTAGTCAAAATTCAAGGGGAGTTAGCTTTGCATGCGAGTTGCGAGTACTCCGCAGACGGGAGCATTCCTTTTAATGCTCCTTTAAAAGCGTTTTAGAAGTAATGGAAAAAAGCTTTTTTAATAAGAATTCATGGCGGCCTGTGGATATGTGAATAAGCTCCGATGTCGAAAAGCTTTTACTTTTATTCGCCTTTTTCAATTGCGTTTTCCTTTCCAAACGCGGTGTCGTTTTACCAAAGCGGTCCCCCAACTATGTACTAACCAGCCCAACCAGTACTAAAGCTTGACCTACGCCTACGCAATCGAATGAGAATCGGTCTAACGGTATGCTAATGTCACCCTTTATGTTCATCAAGATATGTTATTGCCCGTTTTCTTCGTCCTATACAATTTCTTAAAGCTCCAATTTCGCTCCTTCAGGAGCATATTGGCAGCGCTCAAATTTCGCTCCCCTTAGCAGCGCTCCTAATTTTTCCCGCTGGGTTTCTTCAAATTCCCTCACAAAACATTAATTATTTTTCTTATTTTTGTAATTGCGAACTTTCGTTCAACAAGGTTAAAAGAGAACGTCAAAATGCTTCACGGGTGCAAGAAACTCTTCAATTTTTTCTACTCCGAATGTCTCCCTTGCCTGAACAAGTAAATAGAGGCAAATCTTAAATGGAGAATTGAATGCAACTCGGAGTTGAATTGAAATTTCGTTGAAATTCCCGTTCAAGTCCTGCTTTTTCTATGAATTTACATACAAACGACTTTGCATAGCAAAAACAGCTATCAAATAACTTTCCTGAAAAAAAACGATGTCGCACTGAGAACGACTTATAAAAAGCGAAAGATTTCTTCGATAACGAAACTCGATAACGATTTAAGAACAATGCCGAAAACAATAAAAATGAAGCGCTAACGAATCACATTTTCGTATCGTTATCGAATGTATTTCAAAGGCTTTATGTACATACATAGGTGTGTTTCGTTTTATCGTTTTTTTTTATAAAAACGCTTTTGCGAATCGTTTTCCATTATAAAATTAAAAAATAAGAAACAAAATTGATGCATTTTTTATTAATTCTTATAGTTTATATATTTTTGTATATGAAATTTTTTTATATATTTTATTGATCTATATAAAATACTCGGACTTAGGCCCGGAATTCTGGAAGACTTTTTAGAATTTTGTCTGTGAAAAAAAGCAAAAAGTCGCTACTAAGCCGCACAGGCATTCCGTCCGCCGCACAGTGGGGCAAATAGCTAATTTTTTGGACAAGCGACAATTCCCAAGCCTGGAATTAATGAAACTTGAAAAATTTTTTTTAAACTATTCGTGATAAAATTGCCTTTAATTCTATCGAGCCAGAATTTTGAAATTTGAAAATTAAAGATGGCAAATCCAATATGTCGGACATAAATTTGGTAAGAAAATGAAATTTTTTTCGTAAGATTCTTTAAAATTATTGAAATTAATTATTATTAATTAATTTTTGGTTTCCAAAAAAAATCCCCAAAGTAACAATTTATTAAAATATTAAAGAATCTTTTGTCAAAAATTTAATTTTCTTACAAAATTTATGTCCGCCATATTGGATTAGCCATCTTTAATTTTCAAATTTCAAAATTCTGGCTCGATAGAATTAAAGGCAATTTTATCACGAATAGTTTAAAAAAAAAAATAGCTATTTGCCCAACTGTGCGCCGTTGAATTCAAAACTTCACAGCCCGTAGTCGATCGGATAAAAGTCCTTATCGTGTGGACCCACCAATAAGCTGCTGTTTTGTAATGTAAAAAATAAGTGAAATTTCAGAGAAGAGAGAAACAAATAAAAAACTTTAAAACTCAATTTATCAAAGAACGAGAAAAAAAGAACCATGAAAGCTTTGATACACCCTATTTGGAAAATGATTCCGAGAAATTGTATTCAGACTTCTTCTTTCCATACAGACGAGTTTCTTTTTAACTGAACTTAAAAATTGAAAGACAAGAGGTGAATACGTGCAGACACGAGTTTCTTTCAAGTTAAAAAATCTAACAGTTAAAGCCTCAGAAGGTTGAATGTGTAGCAGGGGTCTTATCCTAACGATCAACCTTCCTACGCATTAAAAATGCCTCTCCAAATTATAAATAACCCAATTAAACATAAAGGGAACTTAAAGCAACTTGTGGCGTACCTTAGGACGGAAATACGATGTCGCTTTGGTTAAACTTAGAATGTGGAACTGGTTTGGTATGCTGCAAAGCTTTAAGTTGCAAGATGTAGCCATCCTTTCTAGGCATGTCGATTCATTCCAAAAAAAATCGATCTTCGATTCGATTCGAATCGAACACTTAAAATCGATTCTCCATTGAATCGAGCATTAAAGGATCGATTCTCGATTAATCGAATCGTAAGTCAATTTTTGTTGAGCCACGGACAACTAATTAGAAACAGTTTCATAAAAATCGCATTTATACATTTTTTATATTTTTATGTAGCAATCCTGTTAGGAATTCATTATGATATTGCTATTAGTCCGGGGAAATTACCATTTTAAGGAGACAAAATTCCAAAATGGCTGAAAATTGGTCCGCAGCTTCCTTGGGACTTTTTAAGAAAATAATTTCGGAGTCACAAAAAAAACATGGCGCGGCCGGAGATATCACTTTTTGGCAAAAAAATCACTCAAAAACTGGTTTTTTCGAAAAAAAAATTTTTGTTCAACCAAAACGAAATGTTATTCCCTACAAAAAAGCCCTCCTGTCATTTTTTCGGTAACTCGGATGGGCTTTCTCGCAAGCGAAGTTTAATAACCAACTGTACCCCACAATGTTGTTGTTTTTTGTCTAAATTCTCTTTTGCCTACTGTACTCCTAGCAAAAGGGAATTTCAAAAAAAAACAACAACATCCACATAGCTGCCAAAAAGTTGGCTGAAAAATCCATTGAAAAATTTGGTTGGAAAAATCCTCTCTCGCCCTCTTCTATACAAAACGATGTTTTCAGCGTGTGGAAGAGCCCAATGTGAATTGAGCCCAATCCGAGGGGTTTGTGAATCGATTCAGTGTGTGAGATCGATCTAAAAAATCGATTATTTCACTCGAAAAGATCGATTTTTCGATTAATTGATTTTAAATCGACATGCCTAATCCTTTCACAATTTCCGGAGATGTTTAGCCACGAGATGCTGGCCCACGACTCATCCTAATTTTCCACATTAAACATATCTCTAGGTTGTTAATAGAGGTCAATAGTAGACTTCCTTCTTCGTTGGAAATGAGAGTAGGTACCAATAGCGAAATGAGGCGGAGTGATAGGCGACAAAGCTGAAGTGTCGTCAGAATTATACATATGTGAGTGGTCGTGCGTTCATCAAGCCCTCGATTAGACGATAGAACTTTCTCGTCCCCTTAAAATAATTTTTAGTTTTTTAAATGCTCTTTTTTAACGTATGTGCGTTCGCCGAGTAAATAACGTCAGCTTTACCTCACAAATCTTCGCAATGCCATCAGAAAGTACTCCCTTGTCAAATTCCTGACCAACTCCAGGTGAATAGCTCAAACAGTCGCGCAGATCTATAACAAAATATACATCTTCCTGCTTACGCCGTTGTCGTTCCGTACGAACAAAGGTCCAGCACAATTAAATCCCGTTGTGTGATATGCTCTAGTGGTTTTCGTTCGTTCTATGGGTGAAGATGCAAATGGCTGAGTTGATCTTTTGAAGAACAACTGTCGTTCTAAACTGTTCTACATTTATTTATAAATTTCTTAGATAATTGTCCTGCACTTATCCTGATCAGTATTCCAGTATTTCGTCGCATTTCGGTGAATATGGTATTAGCTCCATTGGGAAGTGATGTGTAACTTGATCGCGGATCGCATGATATGACGCCTCTCACCTCTCATTCCCAATCTCCTACTACGACCTTCAAGTGGTGTCGCTCCGAATGGATACTGAGCAACCCCAAATGGAGAGTGAACAACGAATGCATTAGTGGGACACACCCGTCAAAGCGTATCAAGCCTGGATGTAAATGTCATCGAGTCGTGATCTGAATGGCAATGGGAAGTTTTTGCACTATCGCTATAACGATCTCCTCTCGGCAGCCACTTGCCGATCGGATTTTGATGAAACCCAACGAACGCTGGCGTCCGCGTCTGGATTTGCTCGCTAACTCTAAGCGGGTCCTCCTATAAGAAGAAAGGATTGTCCGTGGATGAGTGATGTCTGTATGAAGGGATTATACCGACTCTCCTCGCTTGCCTAGGAGTAAAGGGATCCGACTACCTTTCCAAAGGTACATAGTTCAAATCGACACCGTGGCATGGCTTTTCGTCTCTCCTTTCCCACACCTTAGGTAACTTTACTTCTTTCTTGTTTTATCGAATTTGCATATGCCATTTCTTAACGCGGCAAAGGAATTGTTGGAGTGCAGTTGAAAGGATGTCAGGTCACTTCTAGAGGATAGGAAGAGCGGATAACCCCATCTGAAGGCTCTGCCTCTCTCCTCTCTGTGAGTGCCCCTGATAGCAAGGAGCAGGGTCTCGTTTTTGGACGAGCCCTGCTCGAACAGTCAAACCAAAGTTACAAGTCACTAGGCAGACTTCTGAACCTTTTCAAGCGGTCTGATCTACAAATATTAGGTATAGCGGTGTAGCACAATATGCCAAGTAGTGGCCATGGTACTTTTGAACTTGATACGTCTCCGAAAAAAAAAATTAAGAAAAAACTAACATGGGAATTATTGGTCGAAGTACAGGGAATCAACAGTCTTCCTCTGCGACGTATTCTAACCGGCTACCAACTCTTAAAAGTCCTTCATAATCGAGCTTTGGATTAAGCGTTAAAATCTTCAAACTAAGCTCTAAACTTCTTTGCTCTCAAGTGCCATTATTTATATCGTAATTGTTGTTTTTCCCCAAAAGAACCTCGTTTGGTGCATTTCCTCAGCAGATGGTAAAACAGTTGGCGGCTGACTTTGTTTTAGCTGGACGAATGGTAAAACATACGCAGTAATTCTGAACAGCTAAAGGTACTTTTACATTATATGATTTGTAATATGACTTTACTGTCAATTAAGTCAAATCTAACATAAAATGTCAAATGACATTTGTTTTTGACATATCATACGCCTATATGCCCAACTATAATGCACGTAAGAAACGCACGTCATCTGGGCGCTCTCATGGAAATTAATGGGTTCGGCCATATTGGACGTACATCGGTCATATTTTGTTTCGTTAAGTTTCGTTAAACGTAAAAATGCGAAAAGAACCGCGCTCAACGTACGTTTTGTGAGAATTTGTAGTTAAATTGATGACAGCTGATTTTTTTTGTTGTTTTGTGGGTTAAAAACAAGAAAGAGTATGGAAAATGTTGTGCTTCAAATTTATGGGAATGATTTTGGTGAGAAATTTATTATAATTGAAAATAAACATGATTATTTTTAATATGCAAAGACTAATAGCCAAATTTTAATAGTAAATGAATAATATTTATGCATTTTAATAATTTTAAACTTGTGAAAACTTTCCGTATACACAAACCATTATACGTTTGACGAAAGTTTGATATTTACGCACGTCGGCTGACGTGCGTTTCTTACGTGCATTACAGTTGAGCCTTAACTGTCAAGATTTGCTTTGAATATTTCTCTTTTCACTTGTCAAAATTAAGTTTGAACACAACGAAGTCAGATGGACTATCAAATCGTAATTTTGATAGTAAAGTCATATGACAAATCACATATGTAAAGGTACCTTAAATTATCTCATGACAACTGGTGAATTTCGTATTTTTTGATTTTTTTTTGAATTGAAAATGGATATTTTATTTTATAAACTCAAGTCATAGCATATTCCCTAGTTAAACAATTTTGAAAGGTTTGTTTCCATAGTTCTCACATTGGTCGGTCAATCAGCAACAATCTGAAAAATATTCTTGCATCGGTTGCATTTTACTAAAATTGTCGGAATCCTGCCAAATTCCACGAAATTTATTAATAAAGACGAAATTTTGAAATTCAATAAAGTATAGCCTGCAGCTTTATATATTGGCAACCATCAAATTAATAAATTATGCTGCACGTGATATCGAGCGGAATGCTTGACTTTATGCGCCTCCCAAAATATGCTTTATCATAATAATATATGGCACACGTGCCAACCTATGATCGATTTAATTTTGTGTGATAAGCATGATGTAATTTGACGTAGTGTAAAAATGAAAGGTTGTCTAGGAGCCGCAACAAAGCTACTTTATTTAATACACACTACCACTGTTGTCCCAAGAGAAATTAAGGACATAACCAGCGCGCACACGAACGTTAAATTGAAAGATGCATTCTCGAACTGGGAAGTACCACTAGCAATATTGCGATAAAAAATCGCGTCGCAAAATATTCTTTTTAATATCTCCATTCATACACAACTGCTCAGCTTTAATTCCAATGCCATTTTCCCCCCCAAGGCTGATGCCGCCGCAAAAGAAATGGAGAAAAAATACGTAAATTAATTTCTAATATAGCAGAGGTAATTTTTTAGTATTCATTAAATAATTGGGACACGCAACTGATGATGGCATAATAGATGAGCAGAGAAAAGTTTAGTACGGAATTAGGCGTATTTGAATAAAAGCGATTTGAATATCTAAGCGAAAAAAAAGCAAGGATAACGACTTCTATGGGAATTGATGAAAATTTGTCAAGGTCATAATTAATGAACGTGTAATTCCGGTAGGTAAGGGTTTAATGAAATGAAAATAGGAAATGAAAACGCATTGCGGATATTTAGACGCATGTAAACAACCCAACCGAACCGAGTATGGCGGTTATATGCTGTTTTTACCTTATTGAGTTATTCTTGTATATTTTGAATTTCATTTGTGTAAGTAGAATGCGTAGAAATTATATTGATTGCAGTGCAGATGGTGATAGATGTCCTTAAACTAATTTCACTGAAAGTTAATTAATTTTGTCTTTGTGTTTTTCTGTTGTTTTTTTTGTGTGTAGTTGTAGGTTAATAGAGATTTATGAGCAGTTGATCATTGTGCTTAACGATACATATATTTCATTTGTCGAAAAACAAAATTGTGATGGATGAAATATGCGAGAAGCCATGACAGTTCATTTTCAATTAGAAATAACTTAGTTGTTATGGTATAAATAACGGATCAAGATAAAAAATATTACGTTTTCTAATATTCATCACAGTCTTGTTATTTTCATTAAAACCTGGCAACCCTCCCCATCTGTGTTGGTGGATGGTATAGAACGAACGGTCGAGCTTTCTCTTAATATCCTGGGCGTAACGTTGACCGATGATCTGCGTTGGAGTAATCACATATTCCAAAGCGCCAAGCAAGCATCCCAGTGTCTGCTATTTCTTAAGAGATACAAATTCCTCCTGCAGCCATTGGCTGTAGCTGTAACATACAATGATAGACATTGCACCTTCAATCTACAGTGCTTCAATTTTTACAAAATGATAAAGGGAGCTTTTCCCGTAAAAATGGAAGTAGAATGAAGAGACCCACAAAACCCCCGGAACCAGCGTTGTTTAAGTCGGGTAGTCCTACGAAGCCGATTCAAATCAGCCTAAACTAGGAGAGAAAACTTTCCGAAGCTATTAGTTAGTACGTGAGCAGTTCAGCGAAGAGTCAATGAGATAGGTCGTTGGTCATGAAATCTCTACTTACAAGAAAAATGAAGAAAGAAACACTTGGGATGGGTACTAAAACGAAGAAATTGGACAGTTGCCCGTTGGGAAAGAATTGTCTCAAGGATGGCCCTGGCAATATCTCAGTTGTAATTTTTCAACAAACAGTGAAATGCCCCCGGATGTTGGGAGTTGACTCCGGTCCTACATCATAGATAACAATCAATTCTTACTTGTCTTCCTCCTTTACATCAATTCCATACTCTACCATCGCCTGTAAGCATATTGTGATAATTTGTGCGCCATCTATTATAGTTTCAACGAATTGTTTTCAACGATTTATGCAGTCGCGCCATCTATTAGTTAGAATTTCAACGAACGGTAATTGAAGCCTTTAAGCTTCTCGGAGTTTCTGGAAAAAGAATGTTCCAGTAATAGAGGGCCTCCAGACTGTGTTGGAAAGATCTAGAGCTTGGATATATAAATACAGTGGCAGCGGCATTTAGGGTCAGTTTTTATTTGAAAAGCGATTACAGTGTTCAAAGTGATAAAGTGACCTAAATCAAAAAGTGGTGATTAAATAGTGAAGTAAAAGGCGATAAATAGGAGTTATTAGTGAGAGTTATTGAATTGCAAGCGATAACTAGTGAACTTAAAGAATTATGTCTGTAGCATTGTATTGTGTTAATAAATAAGTTTTTGTGAACATTTCAAAAATGTTTTCCTTAATTAATCCTACGAATCCGTTAAGCCGTAAAAGCACAACAATATTTTGCATGTCACAGTTCTGTCGCGGTAGTATTGGACGGGAGTCGGTAAAGTAAACGCGTGATGCCGTTGAAATTTTTTCGTTCCATTCGGACTTAATTTTGCTACTCGGCCTTACCAGTTGCCTGGACTCGATTCTTGCCAAAAAGCGCGTTGATCTCTTAGTGCCTGTTCACACAGGTCGCTTTGAGGCGCGACAAAGCGAAAGAAAAAGCGAATATTTGTCTACACGTTTCGCTTTGTGTCCAGTTGTTTTTATGACAGGTGGAACATACGGTACGGGAACAAAGTTTGTGATTTTCATAAAAGTGACATAAATTTTATAAACTGCTATTACCTGAATATAATTAATTTTAGTAAAAAATCTGTGCAACAAAACTGAAGCCTGAAAATTGTCCTATCGCACGTTTGGGGTGAAACGAACATAAAATGGAACAGTAAGGTGATACAAAATGAAATTGAAACAGTCAGCTGGTCAGAAAAGCGAACGTGAGTCGCTTTCAAATCGAGACGCACTTCCTTCCCACCCGAACGCTCCCCGCACCTGTAAATTTCGTGTTGAAAGGTCGCGGTGACCACCCGTGTGAACAGGCACTTAGCTAAGTATGTTCAAGCGGAAAAAACTTCGTGGAATTATTGGCCCCTTATGTGAGGGAAGACTAGTCTATAAGAGAGTGTACAGGAACAGGGCACGATTTACTTTCCAGACCGATGACCATTTCTTGTAGCTGTTTTGTCAATTGAATTTTATACGGGTAAAAATGGACATCTCTCTTCAGGATATTTAACAAACATGGCGGAGACATTCCCAATTCCTGTGCACGGAGTCGATACGAGATGATCGGACGTTCGCACACTCCGCCTCACTAGTCACTACCTCAATATTTTATGGCGTACGCTGCTTACGTTGTCTCCCAGGCTTAACTCTATCTCTTTTTTATTGAACAATTAACTTGTTTATGCGTAAGTCGAAGTTCTCAAAACAGCTGATTTTGGTCTTACATTAAAAGAATAATCTCACTCTATTCCGGTCAGTTATTAAGGTTATGTTAATGCATAATATAGAATGTAAATTTTCAATTGTTTGAGGGAGAATACGAATCTGTTTATACAGTCAATTCGTCTTAAGCCGATTTTAAGCTTAAAACCGTCTCACGCATAAACAAGGTAAATTTGAATAACTTCAACAGCTGTTGCGGCGTTAGGTTCTCCATAATAAATTGTTATCGACTTCTATCCAACACTGTCAAATATGAACTGACAAATGACAGTCCAACCAAATCGAAATGGCGGCCAAATCAAATGGCGCTATCGAGACATAGACGACGTGAAGAAAAAAAACTCCGTGGGAAATTCGCCTAGCTTGTATGAGTGAAGATTAACTTGCCCGTGAATTGCTTTAGGATGGCGTAGACCACGACATTGGAAAATTTGGGATGCAAACTGACTGACATTGATTTGTTGCTTGAATGTGACACGATGAATACTTTTAACATTAGGTCTGTACGGCGACTGCTCTAGCTTAGAACAATAACAAGGGTGATTGATTATACACGGCTCAATGCATTGACCAATTCCTACGTCATTGACAGGTCAAGGGAGGAATAATAATGAAGCTTGCCGGGGAATTAAGCCAATGCATTTCGCTGTATATCATCACAAGTGTGATTTTTTCTGAACTAGAGCAGTCTCCGAAGAGGGGTATTTTGTTAAAAGCTTAAAAAACACCCAATATCAACAGTCAAAATTTGGCGCCAAGGTTTGACAGTTTAAAAATAACACATAAACCAAATTTCAATATCGCTTTGAGATAGTGGATATCTCCCAGAAGACAGTCAATATATCACATTCGGTTAAAAAAAACCTAGTGATAATCTACAGGCAAAGATTGACTTTGAATATTCTTCTTCATCCTTAAGCTTGTTACGTACTGATTCCGTCATACATAGAACGTTCAATTTTTCACTCCCACACATGTACGGAAAACCAAAAATTCGTATATCCTTTGTAAAAGTGCCGATTTAATGGGAAATTTATGTAAAAAAGTCTTTGGGTTTAACTTTGGATGGCATCCTGTTGTAAATTACACAAAAAAGATAAATAACGTAGAAAAGTTCCTCTTCTATATAGCCCATAGCCACGTGGAGATAAAATCAGAGAATTTTCCTATGAATATCCTATAAACTGGTAACAAGAAGAAGAAGAAGAAAAAAACGTCGAAGTACAATATTGACAATAATCGCCGTTAACCATAGAAAACCGTCCCCCAAACAAATTCAATTTCCTGTCATTTATTATATAGAACAGAATACAACAGAAGTCCTGTGAAACCTAAATTGAAACCTAAAGTAATTAGCAACAGGAACTAAATCATCCATCAAGGATCTATTTTTAGCTCAGCACAATCGGAACAAATTTACCGCAGAACTTCATGGTTTTATGGTTCCAATAAAGTTTCCGTGTGCAATTTCGAAAAGAGAGGGACACACTCGTCTGTAGCTGTTATAAATCTAAAAGGAAAGCACAACCGTAAAGTCCTTTTATTAGCCACCTTTAATTGCTAGAAAGCGCGCTGCAGATCCGGTAATAAATAATAAATTAAAACGCAATCTTCTTGCCAAGAATCACAAGGAGCAAGGAGCAAAGCATATATAGTATACATAGCGGCAAAGCAGCAGAGCTTAAAAGTGCGCTGTTATTCCTTGGATTTGGTGCATAACATCTCGCCGTAGTAGCAAAAAAAAAGGTTATGCCCATAATAGTTGCCATCTACATAATAGCTTGGTAGCTTTAGTAGTAGCTGAATGGCATTGGCTGTGCTCTGGGATACACTGTTTGTAGCCAGCCGGTTCTAGAGCAACCCGTACTAATACTTAAACCCTATTTGCATATGAGCGGCATGAGAGCATTCCAAGAATAATAATTCCTCCTTGTAGCGCCAAATTGGCACCTTTTAAGTAGAAAGCTCATATTTCGTAGTTTCCGGAGTTTTTCTGCATTTTCTAGAATGTTTTTTTTTTTATATTTTCCTTTTTTTCTTCTTCATTTCGGTACAAATGATATCCCAGTTTTTTTCCTGCTTCTGGTTCTTCTTCTTATTTCCTCTGCACTCCCCGCCATCTATACTTGGTTTTTTAACACTATATATACACACAGCCATATATAGAGAAAGTTTCTCGCTTTTTTTCGTTCGTCTATCGATTTTCAGTCACATTTCCTAAGAATTTATGTACATTAAAGCTGTACATATATACACCTGTATTCAGAGCCGGATTAAGGATGTGGAGGCCCCTAGGCGGCACCTGTGGTGCGGGCCCCCTTCCCAAAAAAAAATTTCATACCATAAACCTTGACAGTAGAAAGAGAACAATATTTTAATGGTTTCAAATTCAATTTCTATTGGACTTGCGTAATAAAAAGAACTGTGGTATCGACCTGCAGGGAGACGTTATCTACAGGAAGTTCGGAAACCTGCACCTGGATTTTGCCAGGGTCATTCTGACTTGCCACACTCCAAAAACTGCTACATTGGCCTAGGGCATCACACCAGGCGAGACAGTATGAGTTTTGGACAATTGGAAGGATCCCCCTTCGACCGAGCATGTTATGTTAGGTTTGGCTGTATTTTTATTACTCCTGCCAATTTCCCTTTGACCTAGATCATTCTGATCGGATAAACAAGCTAGGAGTATTTCAAGAGCACTCTGTCGGATGAAACACTTTAAGCAAGCCCCTTGGTTTTCTGCCTTGAAAGTATAGCAGGAAAAATGAAACAAGGTGAAAACAAAATGATGATCTGAAATTCTGAACCCACTTATTTTTTCTTGGCCGTTGGTCAAGATTACGGAAATATGATTGAAAATTGGAGAATTCTGCTACTAGGGCAAAGTATCTTTATGTTATAGTACTCTGGCAATGGAACTAGTACACGATTTTTCCAAAGAGATTCTCTTGGATACGCACTCTACTTGTACGACAATGGGAAGGAAGCTCGTGCATCTGTAATCTGGCAGTCATGAACGACATTCTCTATTCTTTGAGATTATTCCAAACCACTGTATAAACAGAACTCTCACTTAAGTTTTGTGTGTCAAATAATAAAAAACTTGGAGAAGTCTAATTCTGATTGAATTGTTGAAATTACGCACAGCTATTCACAGCAACAGAACAAAAGATTTTGTTTCTTATTTGTTTAGACAAGCGAGACTCGCACCACCTATACTCCGGGGGAGCTGAACTACTTCTCGTCGTCGTTCCTCTATAGAAGTTATCTAACGGAGGTTAGAACACAAATTCACGCCACACGAACTTATTGCATCCACACAACGAGCTTTCTTTCATACACACAGACCGGGGGAGGATAAGTACAACACAATGCGGATAACTACATTAGTATTCCTTCAGCAGCAGCCGAACCGGTTTTACAACTTAATCTAGGTCTACACTGATATTCTTTCATCGCGAGTAACTTTATTGTCTTTACACGGAGATATCTGGGTACGTGTCGATAATTTTGCTACCCAGAGTAAGAGAGTAACCAGAAGGACATTGTATATATGTAATTTTCTGGTGAACATCTTACTACACTACCCTCTTGTCCTTTCTATACCTCTCTCCTAAAAACCCTGTTGTACTGCTACTGAAGCAATACTAGTGTAGATTGGGCCAATGAGGGTATCTACACTGGGATTCTTTCAACTGTTGCCGAGCCAATTCTACAACATAATCTAGGTCTACCCTGGTATTCCTTCATCACGAGTAACTTTCTCTCACGGAGATATCTATGTGTGTGCCTATAATTAGTGAACATCAGAGCGCGTAAGCAGAAGCACATTATGTATGAGTTAAGTTTTCACTCCAAAAATTTCTGCTGAAGATGTTACTACATTTCCCTCTTGCTCTTTCTATACCTCTCTCCTATAAAACCGGTTCGATAACAGTGGAAGGAGTAGTGTAGATACCCTCAATGTGATAAAATTTTGTATAATATGCAATACTGCATCGGTAATCTGCCCGGAGCGCCGAATTAAAATGTTTAGGGGGCAGGAATACAGGAAGGGCTCAATGGCTCATATACGCTTTGCTTTTTCCCCTCGATTCTTACGAAAAATCTTTGTGAATTTACAGTGCGGTCGTCAAATGACGAAAAGTTCGTTGTTTAACATTATTCATTATTCTACGATCGGATCGTACCGTACACCATGTGAAAACGAAACGATGCGTCTTTTATAAATTCGCGTTCCCTAATTGGCCAAAATCGAAACTTCTTGCCAAGCTTCTTGCATAGTTTGAAATAGCTCGAGTTGTACATATATTTGGAAGTACGAATTTCTATGATCATTTTCAATAGAAACATAATCTATGCGCCTCCGGCTCCACCTGCGCGGCAAAGTCGGTGTCTTATGTGGTGGACTGCATAAAATATTTTGTGTGTGGTGCAGGCCCCTTTGTGGTGCGGGCCCCTAGGCGAGCGCCTATGTTGCCTATGCTTGGATCCGGCCCTGCCTGTATTATAGTATATCTTTCAGGTGTGTATAGAAAATTTACCGTTGTCCAGGTAAGCTGATTAAGTAATAGAAGGAAGGGCTTTGTGTTAAAGGTAAGATAATGTTGTGTTGATGAAAATCCTTGACTATTTAAAGGTGATAGACTGAATTGCGTTGTTCGTACGCCTTTATAAGGGTTGTTGGTTGGTTGTTGTTTTGGGGGGGGGGGGGGGGGGTTGGTAGAAATTGGTAAGAAGGGCAGGAATGTATTGGAGGGCGCAGGCAGGTTATTCAAGATGTTATTTATTAATAATAAGAAGGTAGGAAGTTATTTAAGTTTAATGAAAAAGCAATCCATATCATATTTATCTTTTAGATTAAGACCTTTTCATGTTGGGCTGTATTGAGTACACGATAAAAACCTTAATTGACAAAAAGGTCTGTTATGTTACTTCGTTATTTTCTGTTTCTTTTGCTTAGTTGAAGACTGTGTCTATACAAAAAAGCTTTCCACAGTCTATACAACACTATATAGTCTGATTATATATATGTATATCTCTGTATCAGTACCTTATATTATTACTTCCTACTCCTGCACCCTCTACACATATATGCGTAGCGTGAAACGAGCACATATGAATGTAATTATTAATTAATAGTATAAAAAAGGAACTCCTTTTTTGCCCGAGAGTATGTCATACCTTGTGCACCCGTATATTATCATAGAGTCAAAGACCAAATATTGATTTTACAATATAATTTCTTCTGTAAGAGAATGTCTGAACGATACCTTATACATACATAATGTATATATCTAAGACAAGGTATACACATAATAATCAAGTTTCTACCTTTACTTTGCTTTAATGACTTTGTACATGTAGAATTTTCCCCCATATACAGGTCTCTAGTGGTTTTTCTTACAGTACTAAAATAGGATTTAATTGAGCAAAAGCTTGTCTAAATCTTGCCTTTTATAAGACCTGATAATTGCTTCAATATTGCTTGGTTCTGTTTATTGGAAGAGTTAAAATCTTAAATGATATTTAATACCCTGGGAGTATTAAAATGTTCAATCAGTATTTGATGATATTGTGTAAGATTACGTGTAAACATAAATCCTATGGATGAGCACTGTATTATTTTCAAAAGAGATTTTATAATTTGATTAGTACTAATTTAAAGGGTGTCCCAAAAATTCACGAAAGATTTGAATTTGGCGCCATTTGTGTGATTAAGTGTTGCCAACAAAAAAACAGAGCGTGACAGTTCAGGGTTATTAAAAATGGAGAGCTACACGAAAGAACAATGCGTTTTCATTGTTGAGCAGTAATTTTAAAAATTATGATAGTTTGGCAGCTACATTTCCTGATTTTCGTACAAAATATAGTGATTTAACTTCATCAACTGTGAAAAGATTATCAAAAAAATGCAGGGAGACTGGATCAATAACTGATCTTAAACACTCTGGCCGTCTTTCAACAAGTCGTTCAACACAAAACATAGAAGCAGAGTTCGTGAGATTTTTGCGCTGAGAATACAGGAACATCAATTCGGCACCGTGATCAAGAATTGGACATTTTTTGAACGAAAATCGACAAAATCATCGCATTTGGTGCTCAGAAAATCCACGAGTGATTGTTAAGAAACAAATGCATTCATTACCAACTTTGCACTGCTTGGTGCTGATTTTGGACTGGAGGTATCATCGGACCATTCTTTTTCGAAAATGCAGCTGGTGAATGGTGCTCTCTATCGCGGCATGATAATCCAGTTTTTTATGCTTAAATTGCAAGATATAGATGAACGACAGGTGTTTTCTACAAGACGGTGAACAAAAAGACATGCCATGTAGCCCGAGAAACAATTTCATTAAGGTACTACTACCGGAAAAACGACCAAAAATAAGCACTTTTTTAATAATTTTTTTCTCAGCCGCTATGTTAGATATTATCAAGAAAATTTTTTTTATAACATTATTAGTCCTTAAAGGTTATAAAAAAAAATGTTTTAGTTTATTTCTATTTTTTGCCAATAAGGTAGGGGGCGCTGAAGTCAAGAGCTCAAAAAAGAGATAGTCCGATGAGTGAGAGATAATCTCAGAATTGAGAAGTTTGCAACAAAAAATTCGAACGGGATTTTATAAAGGAAAGTTTCTTACCTTGTAATTTACCACAATTAGTTAAAAATTAAAAACAAAAAAAAATGGTGCAAGTTTGAAAAAAAGTTTGACAAAATTGCATTTTTTTCACCCTTTTTCACTTCCCAAATTTTTTTTTCTTAATTTGTTTTCTAAAATGTGGTAAATTACAAAAGGGTATACCTTAACAAACAAAACGCACCCAAGTTTATTAAAATCGGTTCAATAGATCCTGAGATTAACTCTCACTTAGTTGAAAAAATGTTATTTCAAGAAAAACGCGTTTTAAATTGGTTCAGTAGATCCTGAGATTAATTCTCACTCAGCTGAAAAAATGCAATTTCAAGAAAAACGTGTTTAATGTTTTGGTTCGCTTTATCCCTACTAATATTATAAACTCTGTCTGTTTGTCTGTTACGCTTTCGCGCCTAAACCGCTAAACCGATTTTGATTAAACTTGGTACAGAGATAGATTAGACCTTGGAGAAGGACATAGGCTACTTTTTATCCCGAAACAAAGGCTTTAAGGGGTTGAAATAGGGTACGAAAGTTTGTATGGGAGTCCGTCATTATTGAGTAGAAAATTATTAATGCCACCCACCATTTGAAATCGATTAACTTCAAATATTGCACACATGCGTAGTTTTCTTGACAATGCAATGTGACCATTTTGTACAAAAATAAAGATGGCGGTCTTAAGATGGCGGCCGTTTTTTGCATTTGTCTTCCTCGACCACCGACATGGGTATCAAATGAAAGGGTATGACAGGTAGAATACAATTAGCGGTGTAGCTTCATTCCAAATTCAAAATGGCGGCCAACACAAAAAGGCGGAATACATAAAATAGACTAAAAAATAGAAAATTTAACCGATCGACTTCAAATTTTGCACATACCCATAGTTCGCCTGACAGTGCAATCTGACCGTTTAGTAAAAAATCAAGATGGCGGTTACAAAATGGAGGCCGATTTTTGCAATTGTGTTCACCGACCCACCCACATGGGTATAAAATGGAACTGCATGACAGGTAGAATACAATTAGTTGTGTGGCGTCATTCCAAATTCAAAATGGCGGATTACCTTTTTCTTCACAACCCTCTCAGTATGGGTATCAAATGAAAGGGTGTGACGAATATAATTCAGTAATCTATATAACGTCATTTTAAATCTAATATTGCGGACACCACAAAATGGCGGGAGATATATCTTATATTAATAAAAGAAAGTTCTGTATGTGTGCGCTATAGCTGGCGCACCAGTCATGGCAGAGCTTCGAAATTTTGCACGTATGTCCGTGGGGGTCTTCCATGATGCACCTCGAAGCCCGATTTTCGAAATTCAAAATGGCCGCCGAAAAATGACCGAAATTCCGGATTTCCGGTCAGCTGTATGTGGGTTGTTCAAGAGTTGGGAAATCTGAAAATCTTCACATCTTAGCTCCAAATGGAAGAACAGTGGTGTAACTTTTTTTCTATTACGAATTTCCTTATAAAAATGAAGTAGGTTATTCTTCATAGTGTAAGGAAACGAAAAATGGAAAAAAAAGTTTTTTGAAATTTTTCCCGGTAGTAATACCCTACAGTGCTGTAACTTTTTTTCTATTACGAATTTCTTTATAAAAATTAAGTAGGTTATTCTTCATAGTATAAGGAATCGTAAAATGAAAAGAAAAAAAAATCGATTTTTTGAAAAAATTTCCCGGTAGTAGTACCCCACAGTGCTGTAACTTTTTTTCTATTACGAATTTCTTTATAAAAATTAAGTAGGTTATTCTTCATAGTATAAGGAATCGTAAAATGAAAAGAAAAAAAAATCGATTTTTTGAAAAATTTTCCCGGTAGTAGTACCTTAATGCATAAGTTAAGTCATTTCCTGGTCGTTTAATTCCCCGTTTTGGTAATCAGAATTGTTTTTTTTGAAATCTAAGGCTTATGCCAATAACCCCACGAACAGCAATACAGCTTGAAGGGCGAAGTTGAGCGCTCAAAGAAATTCATCCACATTTATGCAAAACGGTCATGGAAAATTTCAACAAAAAACTGTGAATGTGCCAGCAAACCCATGAACGCCATTAATCTGTGAATTTTGAGACACTCTTTACTTGTCATAATAACGGGAATTTTCAGTAATGCAGGTTGCGTGCGCAATTGACTTATTCAGCAATGGAAGTGTGTTGCTGAATAAGTCAATTGCGCACGCAACCTTCATTACTGAAAACGCCCAACCTCCTCGGCGATATCGCTCATCAACTTATTCACTTTAAAAATAAATGTCAGTAAACTGGCAAAACTGTACCGAGCCACATCGCGGAATTTGAGCCCCATCTGCCACTCAGTATGTTCACAGCGATTTTTACAATGGAAATGGAATGCCCAATCGTTGAAAATGTTGTAGAGGACTTACAATCAATTGTGTATGTCAAAAATACAGAGATAAGGATGATATAAAGCATTGGTGGGCAAACCGCGGCTCTTTGGCAGCTTGAGTGCGGCTCTTCCACACAATACCACGCGCAGACGTTGCGCATGCGCAGAAGTCGGTTTTCGCCCTGGCGAGCCTATTTTGAGTAAGACAGTTGAAATTGCCATTATCTCTCGGGACTTCGCCTACGGGGGGCACTCGCTGCCATCTGTACCGCTTTAGCTGCTTGTGACAATGTCTTCGAAAGGGCGAATTTAATTTTATCAATACATAATATCGTTATTAAGTAGGTAGGATATCAAGTTTTATTCAATGTACCTGGAAAAGTAGTCGAACTGCATAAAAAGTTGTACAAGTGTTTGGCCAAAAGCTTGATGAATGCTATCGACTAGGCACTCGCCCCCATTTTACTTCGTTACATCTTGTGAACGGCTAATGGCAGCCTTGTTAGGTAAATTCAGATTACTGAAGCCGAATTACCACCACCGCTGGAGAATTCCTATTGGATCATAGATTTATTTGGTTGAGATATGCTGGTTTAGCTATTAGCGAGCGCAATATAATTTAAATGAGGGTCAAGTGCAGGCAAAACATTGCATGGCACTGGACAATCCAGCGGAGATTAAAGGAGTATCCACACACATCAGGGACGTGCCCCGGACGTACGATTTTTGCTCCGGCCCGGACACGGACATGTGTGAACGAGTTCATATAAAATGTACGCACCAATATTTTTTGAACCCCTGACGGAACACTAATATGTGTGGATACTCCTTTACTCGTTCACACATGTCCGTATCCGGGCACGGGCTCGTTCACACATTGCAGAACACGGCCCCTGTGACGTCTCCTTAAAGCATTGGAGTGTGTTTAAAAATAAAATCTCTGAAGCAAAATATTGTGACGCTAACGATGGGAAAAGTAAGGTTGACAGCCTGGCAAAAATGGGTTCACTACGAATTCTGAGGTCTGGATCCATATTTAGGGTGGATGGCTTGTTAATCACAGGACACAGAAGTTTCAGGCATCAACTGAAAAAATAAGAGTTCTTAAAGATTATACCTGTCCTCCTTGGAGAAATCTGGAACGCCCACGCAAACTGTGTGTCAATGTTCGCCACTGGCGGGTAGAGGAGCTACTATCACGGAAGCCTATTTACTGAAGAAAGTCCCATGTGTCTGGCGGTTGGCCATAACTTGGGCAATCGAAGTAAATGCAGTAAGGCAAACCACCGCATTCTCACCGAAATTACTCTAGTCAGAGGGACCCGCAAAAAATGCTCCGATTTAGCATCGCTCGAGCAATCTATATACAGCTTGGGCAGAAGTCATTGGCTTGGAAACTACGAGGTAACTACATATATGGCAGACCAACCTATTTTAAACATACATAGGTAAGCTGAAACTTCATGACGTGGAAGTCGACTTGTAGGGGCAGATTTTTTGTCGGGCAGCTTTTTGTATCAGGATATTAGGTAGCAGACCAGGCGTTATTCATGTTACGCCTACAATAAGACAAATCATGCAAAAACTCAATCAGATTAACGCTTCGGTTTTATGAGCACCGAAAACTCTACCATGCATCTAACCTACCAAGCCAACGATTTTTGAATCAAGCTATTAACAAAGTATTTATACACATCAAACTCATCTCGAAACCTGATAACGTAGCTATTCTGGCACCCGCCTCCTAGTCTAAAAATTCTCCAATTGCTAGTCAAACGCATTAAAAAGTGTCTGGAGTACAAGGGTTTAAATATATGTATCATCCATTCATTTCGAAAATCAAATTTCCACCAGCCGATGAGGCACCCTAGTAGAAATAAAATTAAAGAAGGGGAAAAAGTTGATGCTGTAAGAAGTTTCTATAATAGAATTAAAATAAGGATGTTGCTGACACCCAATCTAATTAGCTTGCATGAGTATCTGCTCTATTTCAGTGGATTTAAGGTCTTCAGTATCATGTTTCTCTCGCTATACATCACTTGATATAAACTTAATGGTTGTTCTTCTACCACCAACACTAAGCTTAAAGTCGATTTTAGTGTAGGTAAATATATTTTATATAATAATTACGCCATATCAACGCTATCATTTCCACCCCCACACAATTCAAAAGTATTATTGTAAAAAATTTAATATCACAATTACGAGTTTTTTATTTGATATTTTTCCTAATACAAATTGCCCAATTAGATCACATAAATGAAGTCGCATTATTATGTGCCTATTGAAAATAATTGGACTGCGACGTACTTATTTTTAATTTAACACGATAATGTTATTTTTTTTGTTGTTGTATCCTTATCAGGGTAAATAAACTTTCAATCCTATAATTATTTAAGCTCCATCAGCGCTAGGACCAAGACACTACCATGTGTAGGATGTTATGTCTGGTTTGGACGCGCTATCAGATTGTCTATTTGTCGATCTACACCACCATAGCAGCGTCTATTATTACAGCATAGAGGGCATAAACACAGTCTATCAATAGACACATATGAATGGGGACGAAAAAGCAAAATGGCGATAAATAACCTACAACACGCAAGTGACAAAATTATCCTTGTTCGTTCTCCCCCCAATACTTCACGATATGGTAGTAACTTTGCCCTCCAATAATTTTCAAAAGGAGTTGGGTTGGTAGTAAGAGAGAATACGTCACCCACAGAGAGGAGAGAGAGGAGTCATATAAAATGCTTGATGGTTCCATGCAGGCCACCAGTTTGTGATATTGGAGTTGGTTTTTTCTTTAATGAAACCATATTTTTTTGGCTTGGAGCTAATGCGGTTGGAAAGGTTTTAGATTATTTTCGACACCATTAGTTGATTAAAATGAGAAAACGGAAATGTAGGACACAAGCTTTATGTATTACAGTCTTGGACGAGGCCCGTTAGCTTATAAGGGAAAATTTGGTTTTTATGACTTATATACACACACATAGGTAATTTATGTTCTTTAAGCATATGATGGCGTTCAACTTTAAACCCATCTAAGAATACTTTATGGTAAAGCTTCCTTTCTCCACTGTGAACATGAATAGTGTTGTAGAACTTTAATAAAGCCCCAATACGCTCCTTTATGGTAGTTATTTCGTAAAATATTAAATAGAACATTATATAATTTCACTTGGGAAATTATTTGGAGTTTTCATCTAAATGAAGGTTTTTGAACTTTTGAGCAAGTCCTCGCACACGAGTTGAAGCCGGCGAGAGTCGTATTCATCCAAAGACTGGAAGAAGAGGCCACGGATCTGCAAATGACTATAGTCCGATTAGTCTAACATCTTTTGTGCTGCTTAACTGCCGCCAGCTCAACATGCTTATCTCAGGGGTAGATGCACTGAGGCAGCCTTGCACGAGGTGGTGGGATCCACCGAAAGAATCCTACATTACAAACAATATCCCCTGGCAGCCTTCTTAGACACATGGTAAAATAATACAAGGTAGGCTCATAAGGAAAAGCTATGTTTCCATCTTGAAAAGCTTTTACGCCTTTTACATTAGAAAAGATCTGAGTGACGTCACGGGAAAGCTTTTTTCCTTTGGGAGAAAAGATCTGAGTGACGCCACGGAACCCTTATGAGCTTACCGTAATTATTGTACCGTGCTTAGACATAGAAGGCGCCTCTGACAATATACGTCATGGAGGCTATACAAGGAGACAAAACTCCGTGTTGTCAATTTTCGTTTGATTATTGGTGGCGCTGCAGTCAAATGTACCCCAAAAAACATGGCCGATTGTATTTATCCGGTTCATGGTAAAGTTCGTTTATTACTAATATATTTTACGTTTAGCAGCTTACAGCTGTTTACCAGCTTCTAAATTCGATTTTATATCAATGCAATTATTCGTAATTAATCAATTTTTGATGTTTCCAATGAATTTTTATCAAATTCATGCGGGGTACATCGGACAAAGGTGACATCTGTGGCCAAAAATGAACTAGAAGTTTAGTTTCTTCTACCCATCCATTTCCTGTCATTTTCCCCATAAGAGTTTTGTCTCCTTGTATATTCTCCATGATATACGTACTGAATCAATTTCAAAAGCTCTCCAACATATACCGAACTTCCATGGGAGTCGAGTTGAGTTGTGGTTGAATTTAAATGACACTTCAATTCAACGACTTAACTCTAAGCGTTTCCATTTCTGCCTTCTGCCTTCCTCCATCTTTTTCCATCAATTAATTTTATTATAGATTTTTCTTTAAAAGTATTTATTACTAAATATTAAGTCTCTTCTGACGTTCAAGCGAGTCTCGACATTTTCACTTTTTGTACCTTTGCCGTCGTTAGTTGTGTGCGTGAAGTCAGTTCAACCTACCTATTTTCGTTGAGTTGAGCAAAGTTGAAATCTTTAACGAAAACTCTTAACTGTGTCTGTTTCCATGACATATAACTCGGGTTCAACTCTGGTTGAGCTCTCATGGAAACCTAGTAATAGAAGCAAGACGTAGGCAATGGATTGCTACTATGTTGAGCTCGAGATTAATCTAAAGGAATTTGGGAACAAAGATGATAATCAAACACGGCAACAGAGGTATACCACAAGGACGAGTGATCTCGCCTTTACTGTGGCTAGTAACGATAAAAAGCATACCACAAAAGCTACACAGAAGCGGAAATAAGGGAGTATCATAAGCAGTATCATAAGTCGACTTTACCAAGCGGTCCCCCAACTTAGTACTAACCACGTCCAATGCTGCTTGACCTTCGCTATCAAACTAGAATCGGTCCAATGAGTATGCTAAAAGCATCTTTTATGGTCTCCGTCCGTTTTCTTCGTCTTATACATATAATTTTAAAGGTCTAATTGAGTCTAGAAAAAGTGTGAACGTACTATGCTTCGTTTGCGCTATTCTTTGGACTATTTGGACTTTTAATACGTGCCTATAGCGGGCTACATTTGGAAAAGTAAAATTTTTACTCAGTCGTACCGTGTCTGTTTTGGGAGCGATACAGTAGAGTAGATGACAAATTGTACTGAGGCCTCATAGCTTTCTTACCTACTCTGAAGCAGTTTAATGCATATTAGATACAAACTCGTAAAAAATCTTCTCTTTGGTGTTTATTTTCTTCCTTTTTTTAATTTGCTTGTTTTTGTCATTTTAGCATTACAATAGTACCTCGCCTCATTTGAAGTATGACATTGTACTGGCTCAAAAAAAAGATGCATTCTTACACAGCCATTTTATAATCGTGTCTTACCGCGTTTTGACGCTGTGAGTGACTGTTTTAGGCTAAGAACGGATGAGTCTTAGTTAAAACTCGGAGCATTGCTATCTTTAAAATACATTCTCTGACCATTTTTACTATTTGGGGTGCAACACGAAACTATTCGTGAATTTGGGAACCAGAAAGCATGACAAGCTCCCTCATAACTGTTGTTATATCACCCTGTTGTTCCATACTCCGTCATCTCCTTCATCTTCAGCAGTGAACTTTGAAGGATTTTACTAAACTGCAGTACTCAGAATGTAAAGCTTGCTCTCATGTAAACCTTGCTCCCTATAAATTTGCAGTAAACTTTCAAAAAAGCTTTCACGTCTGGGTGCATGCGTCCTCGTTTATCGTGCGTCTTTATGGGTCATTCACAGTAATTATTTCCAAATTATGTCTCCTATTTTAAGTTTAATACAAGTCCTTCTGAGTATAATTTTTTTATTCCTACAATTCGTCAGTAAAGTAATAATAAACATTAAAATTTTTATTCTGCAGTGTTAAGTACGTCCTCAAGAGCGCAGTTGTGCTTGTCGGTTACAATTTCAAGGATTTTGTTTAAATGTTATTGTTCTAGACAAATTATTCGCTAAAAACTTTTAAATGGACAAAATTTCGTGGTTTTACACTGTCCCAGTTATAACATGATTGTACTTATGCAAAGAAAGCTTTCACGTTTTTCTGTAGTTCCGTTTAAGGAGTCGTAATGAAGCTCTATAATCTCGTTCGAAAAATTCAATGACCCCATTTAAGTCCATTAAAAAAAATGTTAGCATTATGATTACACTCGGATGAATTGAACTTAATTAAAATTCAAAAAAGGACTTGCCAAAAACTTTTAATTTTATTTTTAAAATATTTAAAGCTAGAATTTTATAGAATCTATAAAAATAAACTGCAGACCATTGACCTAAAAAAAAATTCAAACTCCCCCAACTGAAAATCTTTTTGATATAAAAAAAAAATTATTCAAAGTTTACTTAAAACGGCACGAATCCAACTGTTACTCTCGCTGCGGGAGAAGATTTAATGAAAGCCAAAATGTAAACATAATTACCAAAGGTCATTGTCTATAATAGCGGGCCCCGTCCTTTTCGGTCTTCATGTCCTTTAACAGCTCCATTAAATCCCCCGAAAAAAATATGTTTCCTCCCCATTTTGTGGATAATTTCTAGAAGCTCCAAGCCTAGGCACCTTCTGTGGCTTCTTAAAATGCTTGTGTCGTTCCATTTTCTCCATGTTCTAAGGAATTAGGACGCACGGCAGGGACTTCTTACTTCCACTACATTTACCGTTAAAAGGCGAAGTTTTATCCTTTTCCATAGTCGTTGTCGGTGATGTCCTGACCTTAACCTGTATAATAATAATGTTGCTCGCAGCTTCTGCAGCTCGCCATTCTCTCATCGCTTTGGGTCAGGTTGTGTATAGGGAAAGCTTTTAAAGCCTGGATACCATCAAGTGTTATATATATATATATACGAAAGGAGCCTCCATTCCAATTTGGGGGCGGAAAAAAGCCCCCATTCGAGCCTGCAACGGTAAAATCATCCAGGGTAAAATTTCTTATAATATTCGCCCCATCGAGGAAGCACCAGAAAGAAGCATTCTCGCTCTCGCATTGCAGTGTGCTCCCCATACACACGCTGAGTGAAAAATTGTGTGAGCTATCGAAGCCAGCTTGGGGGGATGCTGTTGCTCAGAGCTCCCGAATCCAAGGTTTTTCACATGTGTGTGCACATTTTACCAATGGCGGAATCCTGGGGAGACAACGTAAATCGTATCCTTTTTGACGTATTCCGAACATCATACATATTATGATCACGATTTTAGTGCATACCCCGACCGAGTATCCGCAATATCTGTGTGATGATGCTCCTTCTGGGCGCTCTTCCCTCTGTCTGTTCGCTTCTGCAGAGTCAAAAGCTATATATTAAGGTCCTTTGAGCAGGAGAGAGGCTTTCGAAACGGTTCAAGGTTTCCCAGTTTCGTGTTGCGGACCTGACCTAATTGAGTGGAAGATATGCTTTTGAAATGTCTTAATATTTCTAGTTGCTTGCTTCTCGTACTCCACCTGAGGGTCAAAAGGTCATAGAGGATTCACTGGTGTATGTTGTATGTTGGGGGCTGCTATATACATATGTACTATTGAGAACAAATAAATAAAATACCATAAAAACAAAGTGGCAAGGATTTTATATCTCAAATTTACGATTTATATGGAAGAGGAGCGTACTTTTAAAATTACGATTTTGTTATTTTTTATTACCAGTGCGATGTTTTAAAGGCTTATAAACATGGCCGGGCGGTACTGATTCAGATATGTGTGTAGTGGTGTAAAGGGACGTCAGCTTCGGATGTTCGTTTGTCTTTCTTGTGGATTTGAATGTAAAGTCATTGAGGATTGAACCCTAAAACGTATCGTGGGTGAATGTTTACCTTATGCAAATTGATTTTTAAAATCTGTCTCACTGATAATGGTAATCCTTTTTGTATTTATTTATAATGGCATCTTTGACAACAAGTATAACGACATGATTTAAATCACTTCCTCGTATTCTAATCCACCAAACTTACGCAGTTGGTCCATTATGGTCTGGGACTGAATTTTCTACCACTAGCAAATGACACCATCTCACGACAATCCCGAAGTTTCTATAACCCATAATTATTTTGTAATGGCTTAAGGCAGTCTGTCTCATACACATCTCTAGCTTTGCTGCAGTGCGCGTTTCGAAGTTCAAAGTAAAGATCTTGCTCATAACGTTTTTCCGTTGCCATTGAATTATAATCTACAATTTCTGTGGATGGTGTAGTCTGCACGACGCTACTCTAGCCCATAGCTATATTCATGTGCGACAATTTTTGGCGAAAGGAGTTAAGCCGTGTGTCAACTATAAAGTTTTTTTCGGTCGAGTGTAGAGCGTAGAGTGTAGGGCTCTACCTGTAGTGTGTACGCTACAGCGTGTCTCTACCACTCTACCACTCCACCGTAGAGCTGCTCTAGAGAAATTTTGAGTAGAGCTCTACCACGCGTTCTACACATTGTGTACACTGCAGATGCGTTTTTCTCTACTGTAGAGTCGTATGGTATAGCGCGCAACTGCGGCCATCAACTTTTGCATGCCATTTCATTACTCAGTTATTCAGAGATGGGTGCGTATACATATTGTGTAAAAAATTTAAAGGAAATTAATAGAAATAAAAAAAATAATAAAATGAGTTCTCGCCAAAAACAAGCTGCTGCCGTTTTATTTTTGCTCGAAGAAGAGAAAAAGAAGGAAAGGAAATGTTAGGAGCGAGATTGGATTGCGAAAAGAAAACAAAACGATGCAATGTATCGAGAATTATTGGATGAGCTCACGGAAGAAGATACATCTGCATACCAAAATTTTCTGTGTATATGTCGTATTCGAATTTTGTTGTTATTTAACATGTCGATGTACAACAATTCGAAGCGCAGTCGAAACGCAAATAAGAATGAATACTGTATAGAGAAAAACTCCATCAAACATGCTTGACAGAGCGTAGAGCAGATGTAGAGCTCTACCAAAACACCAAAAAATTGCGTCTACACTATAGAATTTTTTAGTAGAGAAAACTTTCACGTAGAGTGGGTGTAGAGCGCATGTGTAGAGATCTGGAGGGTGTGTACACTTCTCTACGCGTCTCTACGCGAGTTTTCTCTAGCTCTATGCAAAAAACTTTATAGTGGACACTGGCTTTATAGTCGTTAAGCTCTTCCCATATTGATTTTGTCTCTAGAGGACTTCATGCTCTTCTATAAACATCTGTACTTCAGTAGGAGCATTCTGCAATTAGAGTCCGATCCAAAAGAGATGAGAGTGAGAATAACAACAGAAGAGCGAGAATAAACAGATTTCGAAGGGGAAATGTGAAAAAACATAAGCGCATGTCTTATCCCGATGTGCGCAATGTTTATTTGTGTGTAATTTTCATTTCCCCATATGCGTGAAGAAAACCTCAACTGATTTGGATCAGGCTCTATAGTGTCGTGTCGATCAGCCTAATGTTACAGTGATTCTAAATTTTACCAAAGCGTCGCAGAGTTTGCACGACCTGTTCTATAAATGCCTCTTCTTACAGAGGTTTAGCTAAAGCCAAGCATTTGCACAAGAAATGAATAAATGTCCCGTCCCGTGGTGATTGCCGTGATTCTGGCAACATCTCGTCGGTGTCTGTTTAGGAACCCGATTGTTCTCTCTTTGTTGTAAGTGGGCCTGAAGTCGTCCTAGAGATAGTACAGCTCTTCACTGCTCTTCACCTTTGGATACATAGCACGTGTAGAGTGAAAAACTGCTTTTTTGATCCCGCCTGTTGGCCTGCCGACCATCTCGGTCTCCGAGACACGGAATGAGATTCCCTGCTAGATAGTCGGCTTTCCCGTTCCCATCTATGTTTCTATGTCCAAGAACTCTGACGAGAGTCACGTTGACCTTTCTACCAAGGCTACCTACCGCAGCTCTGCATCGCACTTCTAGCTTGGCGCCCATCGTTTTACTGAATCCAGTGTGGCTTGGCTATCTTTTTTTATGTGATAATCTAAGCTCAGGTGCCCCCTTTATACTACCAATCCATCATGTTTTTTACGTCATGGTGTAATGTCTAGTAGTAAGCTTAGCTCGAAGGATTAAAAAAGGATATGGTAGGTTGGAGGAGATGGTCCACCTGGCGTTTGAGCTCTTCGATGTTGTTTGAGTTAATTTTTTTAAGCTAAGCCCCAGATGCAACCGTCGTGGTTAGCGGGGCACAGCCTCACCGGAATGTTATCTATGAAAATTCCATCCTTTTGTAGGTTTAAAGTTCATTGTCTTGTCGCTGGAAAGATATTGGAGTGCACCGCGAGCTACCAGGATAGTGAATTGTTAGTACTCTCTAGAAGCTCCTGCCCGGGCGCTCTCTGACGTCTTGGACCTGTGTGTGAATATCCTTACATCGAATTTCCTCAAGATACATATCTCCGTTTCTCTACTGTCTCTTTAAGGGTATTTCAACGAAAAAGTCCTTCCTGATGATGACCAATCTTGGAGGAAAGTATTTCGGGGTGGTTGCAACCACCCCCTCGGGTAGCAGGTAATGTTTAGGTTAAAAAGAAACGTGGAATATCTTCCAACCACCAACATAGAATTCTAACGCAGGAGATTGGATCTCTGTGTCTCGCTCTCTGTTGAATCACAGGAGCTCTCTATAACAAAGTAAATTACTTTGAAATAACGAGTCTAACAAAACAAACACATCTAACCCAGCCGGGATCGATTTCCTTAAAACCAAGCAAAATAATGCATCTGGAGGTTTATTACAATCTACCTCCATTACCGCAAATTCCTACTAAATGCAGCACTTAATCAAAAACACAATTTTTGTTTAAACTCGTAAACTTAAAGAATATTTGTAACTGAATTTTATTTGAAAAATTAACGCTTCCGGCAAACTGACGGCATAAAAGGAAATCTAGCTTATTTACCAATTTTTTAACAGCGGCTTCATAGTAAAAGCCAAAAAGAAATTCCAATATTTATTTGGATTTTTATACAGTAATAGCAAAAGTATTTAAATCTTTTCATTTTAAATTTAAATATTATTTGAGGTTTTAACTACATACCGCTATTTTGTTATTAATTTAGCACAAAAATATTTAAAATCACATTATTGCGCCATTTTCATCAACCAAAGATTACAACCATTCGCAGCTTTTTCTAGCTTTATTGTTTTGACATATTTTGGTCACGTGACACATACAGAAATTTTCAATCAAAAACAAAATGTCATCATTAGCACCAGCAGAAGAAATTGGTAAAAATAATACTATATTATTTGCATATTATTAAATTAAACTTTACCATCCACATTTACTAAATGCATGTTTTATATCAGTTAAAAATAAAATGTTAAATACGCGAAAAAATAACGTTACTAGAATTTGCCGGAAGATCATTGAAAATTTTCTTCCTTATTTTGACGGAAGTTTTATTAACTTTTAAATATTATAATTTAATTGAATTTCAGAACTTTTGGAGCGGGTTCTCCTACGTTTAGGGAATGCCGATTCAGATGAGAAACTCGAAGCGGTCGTCGGAAAATTCCTTTGTCCTGTGCTATTAAAAATAACTTCGCCTCATGAAAATGTCCGATGCAAGGTAATGGTGTTACCTGTTACATTTGATTAGATATATAAATTGTTACATAAATCTTAAATAGGTGATGGAGATTCTTAACCATGTAAACAAGAGGCTTAAATCACGGTCGTTAGTGCAATTACCCCTAGAACCTCTGTTCGATCAATACAAGATGTCGGACTCAGCCTTCCTGCATAATTTTGTAATTATTTATATATCAATGGGATTCAAGAGGATCTCGCTAGAAAAACAGGGAGAAATGGTTCCTAAAGTCTTGAGCTGCTTACCCGGGAAGCCAGAAAGCCACAAGGAAAAGTAATTTGCACAAGAAAATGAATGTTTGAATAATTGATGGTATCTTGTATTTTCAGCCTTATCCTTTTGGTGGTTCCAACACTAGGAGATGTTAAAGTACCAGATGATCCTAAAGATAGACCCGGTATACTCCAATTAGATCAACAAACACGACAGATGTTTATTGGATTCTTACAAGACATTTTGTTGTTTCCTTATGGGTGGGTAGTTGTTATTTGTAATTTTTAATCGGTTTCGGTTAGGTGACATTATAATGTTTGATTGCGCGCCCTATAATTGAACCGATTTATGAGGAGCGCGAACATAACTTCCCTGGTTGACCTTCATATGCGTTGCATCAAACAAATCAATAAGCAAATGCATTCTATACAAGGAATGCAAAAGCTTTTTTAATCGATTGCATTTTCTTCATGTATCCCACGCTAAAGCTTTATAGAACTCGGTATGTATCTGATTTAGTATCAATTTCGCTGTCAATCACTTAAGTGAAAAGGTCCTTCTTTTTACCGTTTTCTAAGGGTATTCATTTCTAAAAGTTTTATTTTTGTTTTTTTTGCAAATGATTACTTGTTGAATAATGACGCAACTCTCTAAGGATGTTGATTTAATAACTTAACGTTACAACGTGCAACAGTATGAAAACAATCTAACCGGGCTAGATTAGCTGAAAAATGGGTTTTCTAAAATTGTGCATTTGCAGTGTTGCGCTCAACGATAGTTTTAATGTTGCATGTCGATAATTGCAGGTATTAGCGCGCATCTTTAATAGAATTTATAATAATTTTTCGATATCATTTAACAGAGGGTAAGGGAAATTAAACTCCCACAACGCTTAAAGTAGGTAGTACCTTGTTTGGACTATAATTGGAATGTAAATAAAGCGTCGTATAAGGACATAACAGTGAACCGCCATATTGCCTTGACTGTTTTAAATTGGGCTATAAATACTTTTTTATAGTTTCTTAACATTTTTATTTCTCAATCCCACTTTAATGGTTCTGCGAAATTTCGCCACATGCTTAAGATTATTTTTAAACGCATTACGGAGTGCAATTATTTCATAGGATACCACGTCAAATTAAATGAGTGGGAGTCAAAAGTTTGTATACACCGGACATTTACTACTTCTGAGGTGAGAGCCGCATAAGTAACAAATAACAAAGGACGCAAAAGTAAGCTTTATATACAAGTATTTTATTATTTATTAGCTGAGGACAACTAGCTTTACTGGGTTTCTTTTTGGCACATCTGTGCATTTCTTTTCTATATCTAAGGTAAAAGACGTGTAGCTCACCAATTAAATACACAAATATCTTACATCTAGATTAATATAATTGGACTGTGTGTCTGTGATTTCAAAATAATTGTAATTTTCTAATATGGTTAGTTTCATGATATTAAAACAAATTCAAGTATTTTTAAAATTTTTGTCTGTCTGTTTGTCCGGGGTAATCTCGGAAACGGCTAATCCGATCGCGATTCGACTATTAAATCAGACCGAAAACTTGTTCCAGTCAGAGCAAAGCCGGTGGAAACTTTTTTTATCATTCAAATTGTAGACCTCAAACTTCAGACACAACTACTCTAATTTTGAGATCTTCACGGGAAGATTCAGTATTTTCTTAGGCGTGTTTTAGGATGATATCCGACTATCGGATCAGCCTGAAAACTTGTTTCGATATTCGAAACGAAGAAAAATATTTTTTTATCATTCATCATACAGCCTTTTTATTTTTGGTCAAATTTTCCTGGACAGGGTTGCCTAAGTAAATATTAATTGCACTGTAGGCAACCCTGTCCACGAAAATCTGACCAAAAATAAAGTGGCGGATTAGCCACGTAGCAAGAGTAGCAAATAATGCTACAGGGCCCGCGCATTTGGTCCTTCGCGCACCAACGTTTTCTGACCGTAAAAGATAGCAGGGTGAAAATATTTTTTCAAATCAATGTAGGAACAATGCTAAATGATAATACGAAAGCAGATAATACGAAACGTTGCAAGTTTTCATAACAATTACGCGGCCGATGATATGCATGCGTGTCTAAAACGATCGGTTATTGGGGGCACTTTGGAAAATTTCCAGTGGCGTGCACGCGATATGACCATGTAAGTTCCACAGAGTGTCAAGGCCAATCGGCACCGTAAAACACTTTTGTTGCGTGTTTTACGGTGCCGAAAAACAGCAACGACCCTTTTCAGGATCAAATCAGTGTTAGTAGTGTCGCCACGATAAAAATATTACACACAGTTTCAAAGTTGCCTGCCTTTGTTCGTCTCAACCCGAAATGTATTTATTTGCTTTTTTCGTTGCACTAAATTGGGTTGCACAGGGGTTGCACAGTAATATTGCAAAATTAATTACCTGTTTTGAGTAAAAAAAATTTAAGGCGAAGTTCTTCACAGGGCGCCAAATCCCACCGACACCTGAACAACATAAATCTGACCCTGAACTCCGCAATCGTAAAACGTTTAACCTTGCGCCTTATTGATATAAATGATGTAATTTACACTAGCCATTAGATTAATCTTATAAACCCGTTTTTTCGACAAGAGGGCGCAAGCAAGTGTATGTTATTTCCTTACTTTTAGCTCAGGAAATTTGTTAGACTCACAGTCCATCACACTTAGTCCCTCCGCACACGAGTCGACTGATTTGCAAACCTAGTTTCAAACTGGTTTCAAATAATCACGCGCACAACCAGTTTGCAATCAAACGAAACCTTTGTCTACACATGAGCGCAACTGATTTTGGATTAATCGGTGTTCTGTGCCCACATAAGTCGCACACATGAAAAATTAGCCGGATTACAAAACCCTGCCACGCACAAGCGCAACCACGTAACTGAAATTGCTTCCGACCGGCAAGAACAGTCGCACGCGACCAGTTTCAAATCTGTTTCGTTTCTGTCGGCTCGTGTGTGGATTCTCACTTGCGTACACGGACAAGGTCACGAAACAGCTGGGACTGAAAATCAGTCGGCTCGTGTGTAGAGGGTCTTCAGGTGAATTTACATATCCGACATTTTTCTGTCGCGCCGCTCTTTTTTAAGATTTCAACCAATTAGAAACAATTTCTGCGTCATCAAATTGTTTCTGATTGATTGAAATCTTAAAAAAGAGCGGCGCGACAGGAAAACGTCGGATATGCAAATTCACCTTTACGAAAAGAATCTAAGAATACTATAAGGAACTCTCCTCATTCGCGTTTATTGTACACAATCGTTACACGAATAAGATGTAGAAAAATGAATACTTAGTGTAATATCTACATCATACTCAAACCTGTTTGAGTTGAGAACCGAGTGATGGATAGTCAGCCTTATTATGGTTGTCACGTATGGTGAGCAATGGCGAAGTGAGTCAAAAATGGTATTATGGTTTTCTAAAAAGGTAACATTTCAGTGAGATAAGGCGAATTACAGTTGTCACTGATATCGAGAAACGGCAAATTCAGTGACAATTGCTCTTACTTGATGTTTGTAAGTGAGATTTTTTTCATTTGATTTTAAAGCAGATTTTGTCGTTTTCCCGCTAGAAGCAAATTAATAAGAAACGTTTTACCAGTGCCTCCTAGTGAATCTAATAAGATAATTCCGCCTTCATCTGTTTCAATATGATTTATGATCCTTTCGTATACAATCCGTTGTGTTGGCGTTAATCTTGTTTTATTTGGTCTGATGTAACGGTGCAATTCCTGTCTTATATTTGAGTTCCTTCGTCATTTCAGAACTAGAACCTCTAACTCACTTCTCGCGGTAGTTTGACCAGTGTTTAAAAATTCAATGCAATGTTTTAATTTTTATAATTTTGTTTTTCCTTTAACAACAAGCTCATGTTATTCATTATTTATGTATTTTTTATCTTTCCAATTTATCGTTCATCGCCTTCATATTTATTCTCGTTTACTAAATACATTCCACAGAGAAAGGTTTCTACAAGTATTGTCAAAGCTATTTCGCGATTGTTAATTATCATAATAGGGAAATATAAATAACAAAAATAAAATTATTTTTAAGTTTTAATAAGTACAAATATGATCTTATGTATTGTGATATTTAGTCGTAAAACTTTGTTCAAGGGCCCTATTACTGAATACGATTCGATCTAAAATATTTACGATTTGGATTTACGATTCGATTTGAACTTGGCATTACTGATTACGATCGTAACAAATACCAGTGTTGCCATATAATAATAATATGTAAACACCATAATCACATTTTTTACTTCCATCTTTTATTTTTTTCTTTATTTTTCGTAAATAGTCGTGTTATTTTTACCGCTACCGCCTTTATTTACGACCGCCAAATGTTAATCGTTAACATTTACGATTAATTTGTTACGATCTGAGGGCAAATCGTTTTCAATAATTCCATATATACGATTTACGATTAGTTTGAATCGAATCGTATTCGGTAATAAGGCCCGAAGTCTTGCCGATTGCATATGGCTTATTCAATGTTATGTAAGAGTTCTAACTTATTTTCTATTTAGCATAACACTATTGGATTTTAAAGTTTAAAATGTTAATATTAACCCAACATTTTTGTATTCAGTTAGTTATTCATATAAATTTAGCATTGCATTAACATATTACAGTTTAAAATGGCTCTATATAAAAATTTATTAATCTATTTCCAGTGTAACTGAAGAGGCTGAACTGCCACCAGGATTATGCACCTATTCCTTTAAAAGAATTGTAGCAAAAAATTGGAAAGCAGAAGAACTTGAACAAGTAATATTAAACATATTTTCAATTTTTTAATTTTCTGTCTTGATTAATAATAAAAAAAACATTTAATTTTAGCACAAGCGTGGAATAGTAAAATTTGTTTGCCATGGAATTTTTACAGATTTAGAATCTTTTATACTACTTGTACTAGCATCGTCAGATACAAGATTTAGTGTAGCAACACCAGCTATTGCCGAATTAAGTAAAGTTTGTACAACATTGGATTTTACTGATCCACAAATAACAGCACCATTATATACATTATTTTCTGGTAATGGATCGAAAGAACTTGATCGAAAAACCACACCTTGCAGTGCACGTGTTCGCCAAAAGTTACTTCAATATCTAATTAAGAATCGTGGAAAAGGAATCAATACTGTTAAAGGAATTCAAGTTATATTTGAAGGACTTTATGGCGATAATACAAATCAGAAATGTAAAGTTTTAGCTTTACAATTTTGTGAAAATTTAATTAAAGAGTAAGGTTTTATAATTTTATTTAATATTCAAAGTAATAGTGAGGATATTTTTTTGGCAGTGGTCCAAAAGAACTTCTGTCAAAAGTTGCTAAAGTTCTTTTATCTGGATTAGCAAAACTTATTGGAAAAGACTCGACTGAACCATTAGACGTACAAAACGCAGCATATTCAGCAATGGCTCAGCTAGCACGTACTTGCCCGGATGTGGTTAATGAGGATTTAAAAATTTTACTATCGTACTTTAATCATCTTACAACAGCTTCCCCAGAACTGCATAGTTCTATACGGGAAGCGCTTGTAGCTATGGCACCTGCTTTTGCATGGAATTATAATGCTATGGACACGGAAGGTGACACCGAGGAGAAATTTATTATGAATGCTCGGCAAAATTTACTATTAGCAATGCTTGCTGATAGTGCTCAGTCAAAATTACAAATAGCTCAGAATGTTACTAGTGTGTTTTTGACGACTTGCTTTCCGGAGTATTTTGCACCAGCTAGATTTTTACTTTTATTAATTGCTGGAGAAAGGTAAGAAGATAAATTGAGTTTTTATTTATTTATTTTTTTATACAGGGTGTATGCGCTAAGTTTACAAAGCGGCCGGCTGTTGATAGGTTTTGGTTAGACGAGCAAAAAATCGTATGGGAGGGGGAAATCGTCAAGCTGCTGACAGAAACAGGCGCAAACGCCGTGCGGGCAATGACAGAGAGAATAAAAGTAGTGTATTCAAATGCGCACTAACGAAATGCTGTTTTACGCTACGCACACATCGCGCAAGTTGCTTTACTTTCTACTCTTTGCGCGTTGCCGCCGCGTAGTGTCAAGAGATGTTTGTGTTTTGAGTCGTGTTTTGATGGTGGTGGGCATATGTTTGGAGTCGTGTGTTGGTGTTGGGTGGGATAGCAAATTTGTTGGATTTTATATTTAATGAAAATCTTTATTTTTCCAAATTGGGGTAATTAAATTAGCACCTAAAACAAAGACAAGTCCTGTAGGATAGAAAAATTATATCTAAATCATTCAGGTTTTTCAATTTTTTTCCTATCACGTCCACTTGTCACTTTCATTTCGTTGTTGTGCTCAAAGTCGGAGCGCGCCGCCGACACCGCAACATCATGTCATTGAAAGGTCGCCACATACCGCGAAGCCAATGCCCGCACCGCCTTTGCGCCTGTTTCTGTCAGTAGCTTAACGGTTTAGCCGCTAGGGCATTCAACTCTCCGTGGTGGTAAATTTATGGGTCGGTCGGCGCCACTGGATCAATTCTCCGTGGCTTGTCTGTTTAAATCATACGATCAACGCTCCTATGGTTCCGTCCAGCTATCAGGCAGAGGAATCAACTCTTCGACTGTCTGATTACGACTGACTTTCGCAGGCATGCACCGGCCTTTTATATTGGTGCCTTGCTGCGCGTCGCTGTTCTGTTTCGTAATGTCTTTTACAGCGGTTTTGTCTTTGTGTTAACAGCGGTGATGCTGTTGTTTTTTTGTTTACAGCGGCCTGTTTCATTACAACACCTTCATTGCTCTATTTATAATTTTCTTTCGATTAAAACCTGTTGAGTTGACCCTCTCAGCTATTGCTTCTCCCACGTATTTGAAAGCTTAAAGGTCTTGCCGAAGGTTTAACCAAGAATTAATAGTTTGCAGAATTATAATAATTAATTATATATATTCTATAATTTATATTTAAATTAGAGCGTTAGTTAAAATCTGCACATAATCTTTATCTGTTATTTTTTAACCCAAATACGTGGTTTAACACGATCATTATCTTTTCATTAACTTAGATCATCTTTACGTGAAGCAATTATAACTTACTTATATGGAGTTTCAAAAAAGGATCACATTAATTATAATATGCTCTCTTCAATTGATCATCCAGAAGAAGTTGTTGATGATTCTAATAAACTATCTTCTGAGCAAAGAAGAGTAGTTCTACCTAGTTTTAAGGAAATGACCAATCATACTTGGGAAATGATTCAAAAACGTCTAAATGGACCTGCCGCAAAAATTGTTGTAGGGAAAACCGAATTGGCTTATACATTGAATGTTTATGAAGAAGTAATTATTTGTGTTTTTATTAAAAAAAATATGCATTATTATTGTTTCTTAGATTCTAGACTATCTTCGCATTTGCCTCTGGTTTTCAGCAGGAGTAAAAGCAGCACCTGGTGACGAGAAGCATTCTGCTAAATTAAGAGATTATGTTCTGGAAAATTATGAAGCTAGCGAAAATAATGAAATTTATAAATACTTACAGTTAGTTAGAACATCAGTTGAAGCTAGAAGAGGTAAAACATCACATCTAAAGTTAACCAATATAATTTTCTCATCTAATTTAGATGAAACAAATCTTCTCTGCTTATATGACTTATTAAATGCTGCTCCCGATCTTTTAACTGCAAAACAAATGCACTTGCTCGAGCCATTATCTCTTTCAATTAGAGATATATCAGAAATTCTACGAGGTCGTGTTGCACAAGTTTATGGTATACTTTTGGCTTATGGATTGCCTGATGATGAATTTGATACGAAAGTAATATATTTTATTAGAAATCAAAATGAATTATATTCAACATTTTCTTTTTTTTTGTAGATGGATGAAACTGTTAATATTATAACTCAAACTACTAATCCTGTAGAAATGCGCGCAGGATGGTCTTTAATTCTTGGGCATGCTTATAGTAGAAGAATTATTCATATGCAAAAAACAAATACGCCATTTATTCCAGAAAAATGGTCGTCGTTTATTCCCAGTGTACAGGTTTTGGGTATGTATAATTGAATAGGGGGTTGTCGAAAGAGTTTCTTCGGATTTTATCTATATATTATCTTTAAAGTCGCATAATAAGGAGTCTGTTAATCGCTTCAGTCTACAGAGTTAGTCAATTCAGTCGTGAAAAACGCCAATTGTAAATATGATATAAGATCTTCAGGCATGGTACCAAATCCTACCTTCACTTCCTCGAAGATGTTGTGGTGACACCTAGATGATATTTTCTAATTAAGAGTAACAGACGGAGGAGGGTACAAGGCAAGTGTTTCGCGCCTTAAAAAGAAGCAAAGACTGGACTGGTAGGAGACTCACTGCTCTCAGAGTCCTGATGTCCCAGACCCACAAAAAGGCGACTTGATTGATAGTGCGCTTTGGCAGTTCCAAACTAATCGGGACTTGGTCCTATGGGATTTATCGCTCCGATTGCTACTTGGCAGTAGGTTAGGCTTGGTAGACTAGTACGTAAGTCCTTCTGAAGTTTTCTTAGAAGTATACCAATATAAAGAATACCTCTGCTTGAAAAACAATAGTTAGGATGCCCAAGCAAAACGTTGTACTAAATCTGGGCCTTTCATAACATATCCGCGCACCCAAATCTGTCCAAACCCAGAGATTAAAATCCAGGATGAACTTAATTGTATGTCCAAGAACAAGGACCAGTTCAGGCAATCCTGGCGTTATCCGTTTCCTGGCGAATGATACCAGAACCGTTTTTTTCATTATGTGTAAGACTAGCGCTCAGATGCTTAGAATCGATGTCAGGAGAAAGAGTAACGAACCTTTCTTTCTTTCAACCATAAAGATAGAATTTCTACAGCAGTAAAAGATATTTAATTTAATCAAATTCATAATCTCTCAAAAACACACGAAGAAAGTTTTTCGACAACCTATATAACACATGTATGTAATTCATTTCCTATATTTTTACTCATAGCATATCTTCTGGTTGAACTACAATTTCTGTTAGTAACAGCAGCAGTAAAGGGATTGTCACTAATAGGCAAAGTCGTAGAAATACCAGAATTTGAAATAAAATTTTCTAAAATGGAAGTCAAAGACGTAAAAATAGAATCTAAAGGTGTGTTATAAAATATACAAAAAAACTTAATTGTTTGCTTGTTGAATCTAATAAATTAATCATTCTTTTTTTTTGAAAACAACATAGATCCACCTTTAACACGAGCTCCATCAAAATTCTTTATTTATGAGGCTTTATTTTCTTTACTACAAAGTGGCAGTACACGGGCTAAAATACGTGAAGATGCTGCTATATGTCTTGGATATTTAGCAATTGGCGATGGAGAATTCTTCACTTTACGTAATCTACATAAGTTCCTCTCTTTCGCTAAAGTATTAAAAGATCCAGCATTGAATATTGCAATAGCACAAGCAATTGTTTGTACTATTTGTGGTTATGACGTTAATCTTGGTCCACCATCTGAAGATTTTGTTAATCCGCACTATGTTGAATCAAATTTGGAATGGTTCTTACAATCTCTTCTTAAAATAGTACCAGATCCTAATCCACAGTCGAGACAAGTAAATTATCAATATTTAGTGTAATAATATACGTGTTTATTTTGGTACTAGGCTTGCTCAATCTGGTTGCTTGCTGTAGTGAAACATTGTTCCAATCTTGGTCCCTTATTAGCCAAGAAACAAATGCTTCAATATGCATTTACTGAGCTTCTATCAGATGATAGCGGTAGATTCAAATATATAAATTAAATCTAAATTAATTTTTATAATACCATGTCCTTTTAGAATTTGTTCAAGATGTAGCATCAAGAGGACTTGGCTTAGTTTTTACATTATCAACTCCTAACAATCAACAAGATTTAGCGAACTCTTTAATTGATCAACTAATTGGAGGAAAACGTGATGTGAAAAAAGTAAATGAAGACACTGAAATGTTCCCTGAAGGATATTTAGGGAAAACACCAACAGGGTAAACTTTAAAATCAATTCTATTAAAATAATACAGTCTTATAATTAAACTGTTACTTCAGGGGCAATATAACAACTTACAAGGAATTATGCGGCTTAGCATCGGACTTAAATCAACCAGAAATGATATATCAATTTCTCCAGCTAGCCAATAATAACGCTGCATGGAATAGCAGAGTTGGAGCTGCTTTTGGATTAAAATCAATACCGAAAGATGCCAAAATAAAGATGCAACCATTTTTGGGAAAAATAATACCAAGATTTTATCGTTATAAATATGATCCAACGCCAAGGATACAAAATTCAATGATATCAATTTGGGATTCAATTGTAACCGATTCAAAGGAAGCAGTTGAAACTTTTTATTGGGAAATCTTAAAGGAAATTTTGGCACATTTAACTGATTATGAATGGCGTGTTCGTATTGCTTGCTGTTTAGCTGTTAGAGATTTACTTAAAAGGCCAAATGGATTAAGATTAAGAAGTGAAGAGAAAAGTATGTTTTTTTTTATTATAGATTATAAAATTAGTATGTAATTCTATATTTACAGCTAAACAAGAGACAGGCTCGTCTATGGATGTCGGTAAGATTAATAATTGAAATTTTTTAAATTTTGAAGTAAATTAATGTTTTTCGGTCATATAGTCACTTTATTTAGGACAATTTCCTACAAATATCCAAAAGATAGAAGATATTGCAAAGTTTTTGTATATATGTAATAATCTAAATGCAAGAATTTTCAAGTGCAACAGAAGGAAATTCAGGAATTATCAGATTATCTCGGATTGATTTGACTGGGAGAGACTTCCTGGTTTACCGACGGGTCAAAAATAGGAAATGGTACATGGGCTGGTGTCGCGGAACCAACCCCAAGGTATAGAATGTAATGGGTTGGTGGCCTTATGTTTTCCAGACTGCCATTAAAACCTGCGCTAGGCTCAACTTTGAGAAAGGTTTACAGTATGTGCACAATGGGCTTAAATTGACCGCGGTGTCCACCATATGGGTTGCTTCAGTATTTTAGACAAAAACAATTGTAAGAATTATCCTTTTTACTAGTATCGTACAGATCATGGCGCAATGTTTCATAGTAAGCTTAGTCTAAAGGGTAGGGGGCCTCAGTAGTCTAGGGAGTAAGACGCCTGGCTACCATCCCAGAGGCCCGGGGTTCGAATCCAGCAGCACCACGGTCCTTCGCCTTTCCCACCTTCTTTCTTCTTCCATTCCTCCTGTCATAGCCTTCCGCTAGCACTGTCCAGCTCCATCAGCGCATGTCATCGGTTGGTTGATGAGATTATTAGAGGTTAGAGAACATGAAGAGTGCAAGTCCTGCAAGGACAAAGAGGGTAATCTGATCACCAATTCTCTTGGAGGCATCTTGCAGCGATGGGAAGAACACTTTCATGAATTACTAAATGACGAGCTAACTGAGGAATTGGAGGCTCCGCCAATATCTGAGGATAGTCCTACGCTGGCGCCTAAGCTTAGAAGCTAGCAAAGCCATAAACCGGCTCAACAAGGCATCGGATGCCGGGGTTCTAGCTCGAATGAGCGAAGTGGGACCTGCTCGGAAAGTTTGCTGCGGTAAGATCTATGGGCTGCAAAAGCGAGCAAGACCTAGTCTCCGCTGGAGGGATGGCGTATACCAGTACGCCCAGAGCTTAGGGATGTCAAACTGGATGATATCGGCTCAGAATCGGGACCAGTGGAGAGAAAAGTTGCAGAGGCCAGGACCGGATTCCTGTTTTAGAGCCGTAGTGTAAATAGTAAGAATTCGACACGATGCGGCCCCAATCAAGAATGAGTTCGCTGTGGATAGTATTTCAACTGACTTTGTCTTTATGATCGATTCTCTAGATAGATGTTTACCATAGCGCCTGTTCCATTGAAATAAGAACTGTAAGACTACATACGTATCTGGCTCAGTTTTCTCCTACACACTGCAGTCCTCTTTTTCGCGCACACTGTGGCCTAGAAGCTCATTTTTGAATAGAACAACTACGGTGGAAAAGTCTCCCGCAGTTAGTATTTCCTAGTATAACAAAAAAGCTCAGTGTATGGTCATACGAAATATCGCCAATCGTATATTTACTGTTTAAATAATAAATTGGAATTTCGCTTTTTCAAATCATCGTTAATAACTTTTCAAATTACTTTGAAAACTCAAAATTAAATGTTAAAATATTTTCAATAATCTCAAAATTATAGATGATGAAGTTCCAGAACCAGAATTAAAAGAATTATGGGCTCAACTCTTTCGTGTTATGGATGATACCCATGACGGCACTAGAACTGCTGCAGAAGGGACTGCTAACACTTTAAGCAAAGTATAAAATGCATAAAATTAAAAAATCCCAAACACATTTTAAATGAAAAATTCCTTTAAAATTAAAGATATGCGTTATTGCGGCATCAAGTAATCACGGTAAATCAGGAATGGCAGTGGCAAGTTCTATACTACCATTATTATTGGACGTCGGTATAACACATACAGTTCCTGAAGTTAGAAAAATTAGGTAAACAATATTGTTTTTCTTTTTATTGATATTTTAATTTACTTATATTTTTTTAAATAGCATTAAGACAATATCGGAACTGATCGAATCATCTGGGGCACTAATTAAACCTCACTTATCCTCGCTAATACCGTGTCTACTTCGTGCAACTGGTGAACTTGAAATACCAAAACTTTATTTAGCTGGTGGAAGTGAAGTACAAGAAGCTGTAGATTCTTTAAGAGCTGAAGCGGCCAAGTCTCATCATACTATGGAAACGACTGCTAAAGTATGTGATAGCATTTTTTATATTAACGAAAAAATTAAAAATTGTATTGGTTACAGTGCGTTCGTCACATTGATTTCGAGTCTCTTGAGCAAATGACGCCAGCAATTCTTGATCTAATGAAGTCTAGCATTAGTTTGGGATCAAAAACTGCTTGCGCTCACTTTATCTGTTTGGTAAGTATAGGGTGCATTATAAAAATTTAAAAACAATTAAAGTTTGTGTATTCAGGTAAGCATTCGACTTGGTAAAGATATGACTCCTCTTGTCGGTAAATATTTGGGTGCTTGCTTCACCGGACTAAAGGACAGAAATGCAACAGTACGAAAATACTATGCCAGCGCTATTGGGCACTTAATTGGAATTGCAAAGGTATTTACAGTCATTTAAAATTTCTTTCATCAGTTAATCTACGTATAACTAAATTCAGGAGCAATCAATTAAGAATCTTCTCTCTAAACTCGATGATTACTATCAAGAAAATCCATTGAACAAGGGAATCCCCTTAACCATTCAATCAATAAATAAACGCTATCATGATCTGCTTAAAGATTACATGGAAAATGTTTTACCTTTAATATTTTTTGCAATGCATGAAGAAGTCAACGAAGAAAATAAAAGCAACGTTGAACTATGGAAAGAGCTATGGATTGAAATCAGTCCAGGCGATGCTGGTATTCGAATGAATTTAGATGTTATCATTGATAAATTACAAAAAAATCTTGAAGACCCAAGTTGGTTACGTAAAGCGCAAAGTGCTAATGCTATTCAAACAATTGCAAATCGACTTGGAACTAATCTTGAGGAGGAGAAACGTTTAAAACTTCTAAATTTATTGCTTGCTGCTGTTGGTGGAAGAACATTTGAAGGTAAAGAAAAAATACTTCAAGCTATTGCAAGCTTATGCAAAGGACTTAATAAGGAAGATCCTATCTGCGAAAGCATTATTGATGCAGCAATGAAAGAATGCCGCAAAGAGGAGCCCAAGTATCGTACTCATGCTTTAAGGGCAATCGGAGATATCCTCGAAGAACTTGAAGCAGATCGATTTGAAGAAGTTTACGACATGATTTGGTACTTGTTAGACAAGAAAGATTTACAGTCCATCATGCAAGAAGATGATGCAACAAATATTACTGCTGATGAACGTAATAAGAGAGCACAAATTTTTAATAAATTAAAAGAAGTTGTTTGTGAGACACTCGGAAAATCATGGCCAAAAAATTCGTTTGAAACACAAGAAAAATATCAAATTCAATTTGCTGAAAGATGTGCCCAATGTCTTAAAGATAACACGAGACAAGTACAAGTTAGTCTTTTAGTTGCTCTGGGAAAATTCTTAGAACGATTGAAGATATTTAATGTAGAAGATGAAAGTAATAAAGAGAAGAAGCAAAAAGTTGATCGGGATGGTGCAATTTCGAAGATTTGTAATGAGGTTTTATCCGCTGTTGCTTATGTTTCAAGTAAGTTTATTGCACAAGGAAATTTTGCTTTTATTATTAATATTTTTAATATTATTTTATCAGCTTTACCACATACTGGCTTAAGAAAGGAATCTCTCAATATTATTTTAACACTTATTAAGAAATTATCGGAAAGAGAACATGCTAAACATCTTGCTGTTGTTAAAAAATCATTTGAAGAGACATTGCCTGGATTTGAAAAGGATTCATCGCCAGAGGTTAGATGCCGAATTAAGGATATTCAAGATAAACTAAGAAAAATTTAAAAAAAAAATGGCTGTTTTATGAATGTTATTAAGTGTGCAAAAAAAATAATCGTAAATTAAAACATATTGATGGGAAAATTAAAAATTTAGTTAAAATTGACTGATATAACTTGTAAATGGTTTTTAAATTGTATTTAAATATTACACCATGACAATTTTCAAGAAATCAGTTGCTTAATTATTTTTGTTGTTGTTATTATTTTTATTTTGTCTTAAGGTGCGTTCTTATTCTAAACGGCGCGGACCTTAGGGTATTGGGAGGATATCTAACTGGCCATGTGGAGCTGCGGTACCACCTCTACAACCTAGGACTGATTCAGAAGACAATGGCGATTCTGCACGGAAGGTGCTCAGGATCAGGTGCTCTGATTTAGCTTAGAAGAAGGATTATCAGAGAGCTTCTGAGTCCAACTCTTCAATTAAAGACCTTCTTGTCTTCTGCTAGTGGGGCATGTGCACAATAGTCCTAAATTGGCCGCGGTGCCCACCATATGGTTTGCCGGTATGTTCTTAAAAAAACTTAGTAGCACTTCTATTGCTGCAGTGCGTGAGGTGTGAAAGTCGCCACTAATATCTACGCATGCCTGCCATGTACATGTTTTGAAAGTTCAGTCACTTCACATTCCGTATGATAATATAAGTAACAATCCCAAGCTACCGTAGGCATTGGCCCATTGTCCATGCAATCCTCATGAAAGAACTCAGTAAAATAATGTAACAGTGTTTTATTGCATTCCATGTTCTGCAGTCCTTTCCCTTTGGTATCTATCACACCGTATTGGATTAGGGAGTATAAATGAATCTAAGTAACAGATATTACCCAGAACTCATATTTTATTTCAATTATTAACTTTATACTATGCTTAAAGGTTCACTTGAATACATATCTAAATGAAAAGCCTATATGATATCTGATAGATTAACTCTGTAGACGAAAATGACACATTTTCAATTATCAAAAAATTAGCTTCAAAAACTCCTTCCAATTAATAAAATTATTGGAAACTGTTTGTTTTCTTATCACTACTAGTCGTAAATTAATAATTTATTCCACTTAAATCTACTAAATAGTAATTCCGAAAAGATAAACATAAATTAACTCGAGGATTATCTTGTTCATATTTAATAACATACGATGAAGGCAATATTTTTCTATCTGGTGTTACGTCAAATAGTAAAATAGTGATAAGGCCACTTCACGGAAATAGAAAATTAAAGAACTTGCCGCCAATAATTCTCAGTATAGTGAATTTGCTATAAATTAAGTTTTTACAAGAGAATCGTTTTAAGATTTAGTATTATCGACTCAGCTTTCTATGTTCTTTTCTCTGGCGCGACTTACAACAGACTTTTCGACGTCACATCTTATCAATTTAGAGCAAGTAAGTAAATTGGTTGGCCAAGTTCAAGCTAAATGACTCGAAAACAAAGTACATGATCATATCAAAAGGAGAACAACAATTAAGAAGAAACATAAATATTGATAATCATAGAATGAATATTGTAGATAACCTTTTATATTTAGGAACAATGCTTACTGTAGAAAATAAGATAAAGAAGGATATTCATAGACGTATCCTAACCAGGATTTTTAAGGGTAGATCATCAGGAAAAAGAAACTTAGGACGACCGTATAACAAACTGGAGAAAACTAGCAACGCGTAGAGACGACTGGAAACTTCAAGAGACCCGAGTCGTACTAGAAGAAGAAGTTGAAGCAAATTGGTTTCAGTTCTCTTTATTTTTAAAAAATAGTATGAAAGAAATATTGAAGATAGTCGCATTAAGCAGAAATGCATATTCGACTGTGAAAAGAGCCACGAGCCTTGAACTGGCATTTTTGGTAAGTAAAAACACGGGTCGTTTTCATAAATGCATGTTGCGTGCGCAATTGATTTATTCAGCAATGGAAGTGTGTTGCTGAATAAGTCAATTGCGCACGCAACCTGCATTTATGAAAACGCCTACGATCCAAAGGTAGTATAAACGACATATAAAACATATAAATTTAAAAAAACATTTTAATAGCAAATAATTATCTTTAATTATCAATATGAATATCTAATAATACATTTTTTACATTACATGCAAAAATACCACCAGCCAAGAATTCAGCAAGCTAATATCCTGTTTGAAATTGCTTAATTTATACTGACAAAAAAAACAAACAATAGTCTATCAAAGAAAATTGGTCCAGCAATCATTAGTAAAAAATTTAAGCGTCGCGTCGTTCAGCAAGTCATTTCGGTGATGAGTATAATTACATTCTTTTGCTGAAATATTAGATCCCAAATTCTTATTTATCATTTAAAAAATGCCATTAATTTTAAGTGTAGTATCAGTAGAAAAAGATTGCAGACGAGAATGTAACTTTTAGAGTAAATTAAGCAAGTTGAAAGTAGTTAGAACTATAATTGTAGTTGTAATACAAGTTCATGAGCAGAAAAACTAAAAGTAAATATAATTACGCTACCATATTCTACAGCTACCATAATAACTTCACTCCAACGGCAAAATGACATTAAGCATCAAAGTCAGATTTCATAATAAACGTTTATCATAGAAAAAAACCAGAACAAGAAAAGTATGACTTCTGTGAAAAACTAAGAGTGACTTATGATAAAGCCCATTCCTACGACAAGAGCAAATCACGACATATACGTAACGAAGAAAAAATGAGACTACTTCAGAAATAGAATTTGTGCAAATAAACAAAGCTACAGTAATCAAGATGCTGCGAGTCTCCAAAAAGAAGTAAACGTGATAAAAAGAGGATACAAACCCATCTGCACCATGGTAAGAAGAGACGATGGTAGTATAGTAGGATCGATGACATACTTGAGGTGTGGGAGAAATACTTTAGAGACTTTTTCAAAGAACATAATCATAATACAGGAAGAATCAGACAACCAAAGGACAAACGACCCAGAAAACGATGTGCCAGAATCTACATACAATAGAAGAAGTTGCAAATGCCATAGCGAATATCAAAAATCATGAGGTTCCAGGTCCAGAAATCTTAAAATTTGTGAGGCAAGCTATACTATACCTTATATAGTCCCATTTGCAAACTACGGAGAAGCAGAAAGATGCCGAAAGAATGGCTTTTATGTGCAATTGTCCCAGTCCACAAAAGAGGTGAATTGATGAACTGCAAAAACAACAGATCAATCATGTTATTGAACACAGCTCTACAGTACACAGCCAGAAGTGCATAAGTGCAAAATATGTGTTTCGAGAAAATCGCCTTAAAAGATTTTTGTAAATATGGAGTGCGCCATCTAGAGAATAATTCTGACATTTTTTAGCCGATTTTGACAAATGAGCGAGATTTATTTAGGGTATTCTCTACCAATTATTTCAAATCAGTTTTAGAGCCCCCCGGTAGATCCACCTCGACCACCCGATATTTTTAGTATGTTTTTAAGGACAGCTTCCTCTACAACTGTGCCAAAATTGGCTAGGGTACGTATTTTTTCCTCTATTTTTCATTCGTTGCCTGGACTATAAGAATAAAATACTGATTTTAAAAATGCAATAAACTCAAAATCATCGAATTTGCACTTAAGCACTTCTGGCTTTGTACTGTAGAGCTAACAAAGTACGTTCACACATTTTGCTAAGAAGACTGAAATCAAACATATATGAACGACAAAATAGGAAATTACCCAGCAGGATTCAGAATGAACAGATCGACAAACTTAAATAGAAGCTAGAAAAATACTGAAAGTGGCCTCTATTTCCATAGTGCGTTAAAATTGTTATATAGATTATTTATATTTTTATTACGTACCTGTTATTTTATTTATCCCAAGCTAAATTAACTTCTCTCTTTATGCCCGGTTCACAATATTTAATCAACTTTCGATATTTTCGTTTTATTTTATTTAGTTTAGATCGCTTTCTTAACATGCAAAACACACAACAACTATGTTAACGGGCAAAACAAGACTTAGGGAAAAAAGCGCCCTGAACCACCCTCAAAGTGCTAAGATACCTGCGCAACTTACTTACGTTGCATTTCTCACGTATCCCATTGCAAGTTGCGGGAGGCGCGTTTCTAACTAAAAAAGGTTCTCATAGAAATAAAGGCGACGAATGTAAAATTTTATGAATTTGTTGTGTCCAGGGTATCTTTACGCAACATTACTTCCCCTTCGGAACAAGAGAATTGCAACGAGATAATATGGATTTTTTTGCGATTATTATCTAATCAGGGTTTACATGTATACCGCCAACCTTAAATATTTAAAGAATTGGGTATGCGTATTTTTTTCTGTTTTGCTTCTATTACTGTTTTTTATCGATAATATGATTGCACAATTTTTTACTTACATGAATCTTATCGCTAACTTTCAGAATAATGTTTCGCAATATTTCTTATTTACAAATTTTATGGCTTATTTTTTAAAATACTTTTCCACAATAATATAATTTATAAACTTTATGATCGGAAGCAAAAACACTCGGTTTTAAAAAACGATTTTAAAAAAACAGTTCCTATCGTTCGTTCGCTTCGCGATATTAAAACAAACTCCTCTATTTTTGGAAACCGCAGTGCTTATTTAGCATTTTCTATGATTGATCTTTTAGACATTTCGTCCGTTCGCAGGTTAGATCTTATCTTGCGTTTCTTATACCTGGGGATCGCGAAAATGGCCTTATTATCAAAAGGCTCATATTACCGTTGCCGATTTATCACTCCCATGCAGGGAAAATGTGCATCGGTGAAATAAAACAAGGTGCAATATGCACTCTGTCTGAGTCTGAGGCTTCTAAAATGACAAGCAAAGCAGCACCAGACCAGCGTGCTGCATGTTCATCTCATGTCGTAATTTGTTGCACGCTGCCAATTTTGAGGTTCTGATACGGCCTTAAGAGGTTAGAGTGCTTTTTGCTAAGCACCCACGTCTCGAATGCACATGTATGTACATAAGTACCGATAGGACCATCATCGAGGCAGGCCAGACCGTCCCCTTGCCGGAGTCCATTATAAATGTTGATTGGTCTTGGATTGTCACATTGGTCATGGTCATCCTACATAATCTTGTCGGCTTATTCAGAATTCCGCATTCTCTCATGGATTTGTAGAGTTCTACTCTGACTATGCTATCATAGGCGACCTTAATTCTATGAAGATGAATTGGATTGAGTTTTGAAACTACGCATTTGTCCATCGCCTATTCGATCCTTTTGGCCAAACGTTATAATGTAGTAGCCCTGACCCTACCAAAACTGTATCTTCTTCAGCGATTGTTGTACCGAAATAAACGCTCTGATTCTTCCACGCAGACAGCCCAGCAGGCACATGCGCCGCCCTCTCAAGTGTTTTGAATAAGAGGTCGTCTCTAATTTAAAAAAAAACAACGAAAACTTCCGTGCACCTAACAACTTCCCTCAAAACAAATATAAAATTATTTCAATAAAATTTTGCATCATCATCCGTGTCTGGGAGGACGATGATACGAAACCATGTTATAAATCAATTTCATTGACTCACGGTGAATGGATTAAAAAATAGAAATCTAGAATGACCTTGAACACTTCTTGCTAAGTCACAATAAACATCCCCCGTAAAGAGATTCCCGGCTTAGTTGCCCACGAGGAAGAGATTGTCTCAATGCTTGCGATTTTTGCTGAATAATGTTCTTATCACGAAATTGTTATGTAAAAAAAAAACAAAATAAATATTACGCGTTATCAACCTTATCAGTGGATGAAGAAGCGAAGTGGGAGAAATGTTTTATTTAACTTATTCCCAAAACCGATTTTCTGGGGCAACTTGTTATATGGTAGTTGTTGACTATTCCATAAATATGTGATTAGTTAAGACCTGTTATCAGAATTAGTATAATTTTTGATGCATATAAAAGAGTGTTTTAGTATCTTCACGAACAGTTTAAACTTTACTTTCTAGCGAAACAAATTAACAAGTTTTGGATAGAAGAAAATTTATATTTTTTTTTGTTTGGAGAAAGTAAGTTTTTAATAAAGGATTTTTAATTGTTGGCATAATAATGGAAAAAATAAGATTTTTGGGAAGTGCTTGTTTTAAGATTCATGTAAAAAAATCGTGAAAATTTAAAGTTAAAAAATTTAAAAGTGCATTTCTTTCCATCTTTAAGAAATGACAATTTTTCAATTTCTTGAGATTTATTGAAAAGTGCGAAACTAAACTATGAGTAGTTGTTTATGAACTATGGATTATTAATACTATATGCAACCGAGGTTATTAAATGCACTACGCTCCTTGTGGGACTAAGAGGCACTTGAAGTCTCTTGTTCCAGTCGTCTCTACCAATTAGTTCTCTCCAGTTTGAAGCTCGTAGTTGTTATTATAAAATTGTTTAAACAAAATATTCGGCGAATTTTAACTGTGCTTTTTGGATAGGCAGCGATTATTTTTTTAATATTAAACAGAAGTTGGTCGTCATCTTGTTTAGAAATGGTGAAACTGGAGCCAATTCGTGTATGTCTCTTACATCGATAATTCGAAATATATTTGAGTACGATAAAATTTAATGTTCGCGTAGCTCGAAAGTGAAATTGTTCGGTTTCAGTAAAATAAGACGAAATACTGAAACTCGAAATATTCTATGAAAAACATCGTAAAAATATACAACTTAATATTTTTATAAGCCAACGTTCTCTTAGCATTTTTAGTCCAATTAAATCTATTGCCATTATAATTTTTGATTATAATATGTGAGGCGTAATTTAAAGTTTCACTTATTTTCTTCCATGATTTTGCGGTGATTGCAAGTGAACCGTTATTATTAAATTTACTTAAAAATTTATCTCATAATTTTTTATTTTATTTTTTCATTTGCGTCTTTGATTATTAATTTTTGGCTAATGAAATTTTCTAACATTTTGAATTGACATTGAATTTCGTTTTTAAGACCTTCGGAAAACAATTTTCAAATTTAGTTTTTTTTTCTCGGTGAACCGAACCAATTCCTGAGATTTGTAGACCAGACCGCTTGAAAAGGTTCACTAGGTATTGACTTTCAATGCTTGTATTTCATCAGAGTCCGATCGTTTCGAAGCTGCTCGAATAGCCGGTTCTGGACTGATGAAGATAGTGCCATGCCTCGCCAAAACGTCCACATTTTCATTGTCCACGAAGCCCTGGTGGTCTGGGACCAACATAAAGGTGATCCGTTTGATTGATTACCCAGCTCGTCAGGGTCACATTGATACAAAACTAATTCGGATTTGGTCCTTACATTATCTGTTTATTATCACCAGGTCTTCTTAAGTTTTCGTAGGTGCATACCAATATAGCGTACAACTCAGGTTGAAAGACAGTAGCTAGGTTGCCAAGCCGAACGCTCTACTAAACCCCTGGCACTCACATCTGTTTTGGAGTGATCTGTACACCATGAGAGTCCATCCCCTTGTATCCTATCGAAAAGCCAAGATAAACTCTTTTGTGTGTTATGTTTACTAAAGGAGGCTTAAACTTTAAGAGGAATGTTCCCGCTGAAAACCATTGCCCAGTTGACCATTTCATCTCAGCCGCGATTCCTACAGAAAACCGTGATTCCTATAGAATTTTTGCTAGGATATTACCTACAAAACTTGTGAATAACTTTTCGTCATCAGATGATCTACCATATCTACACCTACAGATGGAGCACTAAAGTGTACCGTACCTAGATACCTGATATCGAGCTAAGTCACTATTACCTAAAATTTAAGTTTCATTTAGTGGGAATATATAAAAAATGGTGGGAAGGAATATTTTTAAAAAGATGACATATCACGGAAAGATCGGTTGAAGACCCCCACGAATATTACAAAATCCAAAATAAAAATTTAGTAAACCTACAGTTGCACCCGGAAATGCTAGTGCCATAACTATCGGAGGTGGTGTGTTATGCCTCCTAAAAGTAGGTAAATGCCGAAAACTGTCTGGTGAAGGCTGTGACACCGTCCCATCGAGGCACCCATGAAGGAAATTCTGTAGCTGATAACTATCCTCCCGAAACTGAAAACTAGGGTTGGTACACTGTAAAAAATGTCTGCGGTAACTTTCAAAAAATGCACTGGAAGTTTTATTCACAAGCAGTTTTGTAAATTTACAATATAAATTATTAGGAGTATTCCTAATTCACGTAAATTCTTCATGTGAAGTTACAAAATTTATAGTAATATTACAAAACTTTATAGTTTTATTACAATAAGTAAATTTACTGTACATTTCCACTGTGAATTTAAAAATTTTATTTACAGTTAGTGCATAACTCAAAAAAAAATCGCTACTAACTACGTTACTGGAATACCAATTCCATCCAATAACCTTGACTTTGTTTTTATCCAATAAAGCTAGTTTTCAACGATTGTAAGTAAGCCAAAACTGCTTCTGCACGGTTTAAAAGAATTTACAAATAAAACAAATAAATCATTTTGAATGTTAAAGCGGAATTGCAATAAATTACAAATCCGGTTATTATTGATATGGATGAGAAAAGTAACCACGGCGAAGATAAATTGGGGTTTAGACCATTTCTGCGTAGTTTTACTATGTATAAACCAAAATATGTTCTATTATTATACTATTAACTAAGAAGTTTTGTTTATTTACGATCTTCAAGATATTAATTTTGCAGGACCTTCCTGAATATAACTTTCCTGGTCGAAAATCTTGGATTCGATTTGCCTATTTTTATAGACTTTTAAGCTGCAGTCTGATGTCATTGCACAATTTCGAAGAGTTTTGATTGCGCAATAGTTTAATTTTAAGAGGTGTGAGCTGGAACTCCCGGTTTATCAAGAGTATGCAGAAATTCTACAAGATTACAGCACGTTTGATCTCCCCTATCGAGTCCATAAATTCGTCCTTTAACAGCTCAGTCGGCAGCTCGTCTTGTAGTAAGTTGTTCATGGGATTGTGAATGAATATTTCTGTCAGTCACCCTAATCATTCAGATCACAACATCGCAAAACTTATTCCCATCTTCTTCTTCCAAAAAAATTTATTCACTATTATTATTATAAGTTAAAAAAAACTGCTGTGAACTCAAGACACGTTGGTGGAGACTATTGTTAAATTTTATGAGTTGAGACGGTCTTTAACTTTAGTGAGGAGCTTCATTATATGCTTCAACTTCATGGTGAAAATCTTAGCTAGTTTAGCGTTTTGAGTTCATTCATGCAGCTAGCAAAGGCTTCAGTAAAATTGGACGGAAGAACAATAACAATAAGTTGCATTCCTTTCCATCACGTTACGTTATTTTTTAGTTGTGAAAATTTGCAACAGATACAGTATTTTTGAAAGGAGCCTTGGTCTTGGCGTTACGTTGTGGTATATTGATGGTAAACCCGAGCGCATAGGCACGAGCATCAGGATAGATCGTGAGACGTCTCACTGATTAGTTCTAATGTGCTCTCTGCTTCTCCTCCTGCTGCAATGGCTGACTACATTATTTCTGCTGCCGGGTTAACACTTTTCGCATACACTGTGAAAAATAAAAGGACAAATCATCTGCCTATGTATACAGACGAACCATGTACATTTTTCTTATGTAAAAGGCAAGAGGTCAGACGAGGATCACTTTTATTTTGAGAGTCATTTTTGGAGAAGATTTTCTTACCCACCTCAGTTAGTTTCTTAATAAAGTTTCAATGACCTATCAAAAGCGCTTGCAATTTCGTTGGTTTAAAGATTACGCAATTTTTGATACTTTTTACCGAAACAAAACCTAGCAGTTAACTTTTACTTTATCATACTGTAAATGAGATAATCATTATGACAATATACCATTATAAAAACAAGCTATAAATAAATAATCAAACAATCATCTGAAATAGATAATAAGAGTACGAGTATGTTTACGGCTGTTATCGTCTCGCACAAGATTTAATAACAATTTGCAGTCATCGCATATCTCTTCCTCACACCATTTCAATATCAATTACTAACACGTCCGACGCGATTACCGCGCCTGATTTATCTGTTATTATGTAATTTGTTTATTTTGCAGATTTGTATGAACTTCGATTGTAATTATTGTTGGACACGACTCCGTATTGTAATTTCTGGAAGCTCGTTGCTGAAAGAAAAAAAACGTTTAAGCGGTTGTATCTTAATAATTGTCAATTAGTTACTCATCACTGTCAACGAAATTTTAATGTAGATTTATGAGTGAAATGATGATTACTAGAATAAAAGTCTACATCAAAATATGGCAAATATGTTGTAGCTTTCAACAATTTAATTGCAGCTAATTTTGATGTGACTTTGTGAAATTCGTCATCATGGTGATTAGCAAGGACCTGATATTTTACTACTGGGCCATTCCATGAAAATTCGACCAACGACCGGGAATCGACCTTCACCAATTTCCTTCAAATTTTGTACATTTGGAGTTCTAGTGACTAGTATTACGTAGGTGCAATATTTTGCCAAAATGTTAGGTAGTTTCATATATAACGGTACTTAAATATTTTGAAATTTGCATAATACCAGTCCTTTCAAAAAATCGTACAAAGTGCAAATGTTATCCTAGCGCTATGATATGTACATCATTTTGAAGAAAACCTTCAATCTATTAAATAAAAATGCCAAAAAGGACATTCGACGGAAAAGGATTCAAACGACATCTTAAGTGTCCTTTATCCTTGGGTATCTCAAAAAGCTCTTCTGGGATCTTCTCCAAATTTTTTTATGTTTTGACTGGTGATGCTAAAGTTCAGTTGCCGGAGTCTCATGCTGGGACCGAAGACGGCTTGAGCTGGAGAATTTTTTAAAGCATATCCTGTCAAACGTAGTGGCGTGTGTGAGTCGGAAGAATAGGTGAATATTTTGAGCCGAAACAAGAGTACCTCTCCCCACCCCGTTTTCGAGGGTGCTGAACGTGATGGCGTTGTTAGAATTTCTCTTTGGGGTTGCGCAACCCCCCAAAACGGCCAAAAACCACCCCCAAGAGGGGTTAAACGCCTTTTATACCACCACCACCACCACCATCATGCTCAGCAGCCTCGAAAACGGAGGGAAAGGGAATAATTTCTGTGAGGAGTGATTTTTGAAAGATTCACAACTAGGCCAGAAAAATAATAAAGCAGAGAGTCGTATTTCTGGTAAAGAATCGAATCCGAAACCTCTAGAGTGGAATCACATTATCGCATTTTTTTAAACGAGTTATTACCTAAAAAAAAGGTATTATAAAATCGGCTGAAATTTTTGAGTGGCAGTGACTTATTTTTTCGAATAAAAGAAAGACCTTTTATTATGGATGATGTCGGTTATTCAATGTATAAAAGACCGAATGAATAGAACTTATTGTTGATTGCTACTAATCCCATGCTCGCCGATACTTTTCTCTTCAAGTTTATCAATATTACAACTTTTCTCTGAACTTGAGCTACTTTCCTCGTTATCAAGGCCAATGAAGTCAACGTCACCAACTACGTAAATTAACTTGGTTTGGTTATCCTGATAAGTTTTTCAATCAAGTGCACAGGCAATTGAAGATGATCCTCATGAGACATCCGAAAAATATCTCAGTTTTTTTAGTGGTAAAAATATAACCTATCAGTGATTTTTAGCTTAGTGTTACTTCTTGTTATTATGTTCAAATAAGAGCTTCCATTTCCTTTTGCAATAAGATATTAGTGCGAACTATTTTTAGATTTGTATTGTATATTTCTATTTTATTTCAGAAAACCAAAAACCCAATATGGCTTTCACAACTGAAATCCTTTTGTTTTTCTCCACCGTATTACTGACGATTTACGCTTGGATAAAATACCAGTATTCATATTGGAAACGAAAGAATATACCATTTATTCCACCAAAATTGTTTGTGGGAAATCTTTTCGATTTACTAAAATTCTCCAATTCGCCAGCTGAATTATTTCAAGAGCTTTATAATCATAAAAATGCAGTAAATGAACCAGTTGTCGGAATGTATGTATTTCACCAACCCGCTTTACTAGTACGAGATCCAGAAATATACAAAATGATGCTAGTTAAAGATTTCAATAAGTTTTCAAACAGGTAATTATAATATTGAATATATTATTGAAAAAATTAATAATGATAAAATCTTTTAGATATTCCGCATCAGATCCTCATACTGATTCTCTAGGTGGATCCAATTTGTTCTTCTTAAAGAATCCAACTTGGAGGCAGATGAGAACTAAATTAACACCAGTTTTTACAAGTGGAAAAATGAAGCAAATGTTTACTCTAGTCGATGATGTACGTTTTTTTAACTAATACTTTGGAAATATGTTTATTGAATTGTTTTTTTAATAATGCAGATTGGTAAAAAACTTGACACATTCTTAACAGCGTTACCAATTGATTCAAAAACAAATTCAGCGTGTGTTGATTTGAAGGAGATGTGCGCTTTATATACAACGGATGTAATTGCAAGTACTGCTTTTGGTGTAGAAGCAAACAGTCTAAAGAATCCGAACGGAGAATTTAGAAGAAATGGAAAGAATGTTTTCAAATTCACTGCATATAGAGCACTTGAGTTCGCCGCATTGTTTTTCATGCCGCGATGGGTACCAACATTTAGGTTTAAGGTGAGTTTTAATTCTGGCTATAAAAACTCTGTTACACCTAATAAATTATTATATTATTTAATTTTTACTTTTTCTTTGGGTTTTCAGGTATTTTCCAAGGAATCTGATCACTTTATTCGTTCTACACTACAATACGTAATGAATGAACGTGAAAAATCCGGTTTGACAAGAAATGATGTTATTGATACCCTAATAGCATTGAAGAAAGCATCAAAAGCTAGTACCGATCAAAATGAGCTCAATTTCGATGGTGACCTTCTGATAGCACAAGCGGCAGTATTCTTCACAGCAGGATTTGAGACATCATCATCGTCAATGTCATTTGGACTATATGAACTCGCCAAAAAGCCAGAATATCAAGACCGACTTCGACAAGAAATTAAGGAAGCACTAGTGGCAAATAACGGAGAAATTACATATGAAACAATATTGAATTTGAAATATCTGAATATGGTATTGCAAGAAGTTTTACGAATGTATCCACCATTACCATTCCTGGATCGAGAATGTACCTTGCCTGCTGGTGAAGATGGTTACCCACTTGAACCATTTAGCAAACTAGCTGTACCCAATGGAATGCCGGTATATTTTCCAATTTTCGCTGTACAAAGAGATCCTAAGGTAAAATTTTTAACTAAACATTTTATAAAATTCTAATTTTAACTTACATAATTCCATTTTTAGTACTTCCCAGATCCAGATACGTTTAATCCAGAAAGATTTGCTCCAGAAAACAAGGACAATGTTGTACCATATACATATATGCCTTTTGGAGTGGGACCACACAATTGCATTGGCGAAAGATTTGGACTTTTACAGGCTAAGGTTGGACTTGTGAATTTCTTCAAGAATCACACGGTTCGATTGTCACCGAAATCGCATAAAGTTATGAAACTAGATAAGAAGGCTTTAATCATTCAGTCCGAAGGAGGGATTTACTGTGATATTGTTCGAAGGCCACTTATTAACTAAAATTAATATTTTAAATAATAAATTTCATTTTTTTTTGTTTTACATGATTTATTTTATTGGGGTGTGGGAGCAAAGGATAAGTCTGTAGGTATTTAGGCTTGTAAAGCTGGGAAGAGATACATGCGTGCGTGCGGTGCGCACGGAATATTCACAGTATGCGGCAAGTTTTCGCTGACGGATTATTACGAGCTTGCGTTCCGCTTCGTCTTTCACACGTAATCAAATAATCTAAGCGACAAGTGCATGGATTTGTGGTGTTTGCTTGCGTTTGAGCATTTGAGTTTGGCGCCATTTGGGCGAGGCTATGTCGAATGCAACAATGCAGAAAAATTTGAAAGTAGATAAACTTTTACATTGTGTGCATTCCTTTCACGCAATCATATTTCATGTCCCATTTGAATACACGCACTTCTATAATATATCTATCGCCGCATGCACGGCACGCACGCATATATATATTTCCAGCTTAAGGGTTAACCAAAAGAAATGGCGCAATAGAAGAACTGAAGAGCTGGAAGAAATTTATGAATAAATAAGTACAAATAAATATAGTTGCACGTCTTAAAATTGGGTACAGTATAGACAGAATCCTGGCTATACTTTGCAATATCCAAAATCAACAAGAAAATAAAAAATATATAGTTTTAAAAAAAATTAAAAAATACGCTTTTATATTAAAATTAACTAAAAAGGAAACAAAAAATTTGAATGTAAAGTTTTTATTGCTCCTATATGGGAACAACCTACCTTTCGAAATTAAGCTAAAAATGAAATTAATGAAGTTATTGGTAAAAATTATAAATATAATTTACTTAAATGTAAAAAAGCGTGGATGCTTTTTACTGATAAATCTTATTTTATTATTAGTAGAACTTTTCGTTAACGCCCCATTTTTTTAGTTTTTTAAACTATATATAAATTTTTTTCTACTTTTTAGTCTATTATTTGTGGTGGCCGTTATATTAGATTTAAAATAACGTCACAAAGCTTACTGCATTGTAATCGTCATACTCTTTCATTTCATATCCATACCGAGGGCGTGGTAAAGAAAAGGGTAATCCGCCATTTTGTGTTGGCTCCCATTTTGAATTTGAAATGACACCACACAGCTGGTACTCGTAGTATTCTACTCGTTACACCCAGGGCCGTCCGAAGATATTCGGCGCCCGTGGGCTACTAAAAGTAATGCGTCCCTCTTCATAAGAAAATACACGGAATGTCTAGCGGATGCGGGATTACTAGCAAAGTTATTAGTTTTCTATTTCATTAAAACAGGTTATTTGGTAATTTTTGTCATGGAAAGATTTTAAATAAAAGTAATAATAACAACAAAAATATACTACCAAAAAAAAATTGCCGCTCCGAAAAGGCTTGCGCCCCGGAGCTATAGAGAGACCATTTACCTCTGCGGTTAAGGTTGCCCTGGTTATAACCTTTCATTTGATACCCATACCGAGGGGGTTGTAAAGAAAAGGGTAACGCACCATTTTGTGTTGCCGCCATTTTGAATTTGGAATGAAGCCAAACAGCTAATTGTACATATTCTACTTGTCATACCCTTTCATTTGATACCCATGTTGGGGGGTTGGGGGAACATAATTGCAAAATGGTTCCCCCATTTTGGAACCGCCATCACAAAAAAGTCATTTTGCCTTGCCACGCGAACTATTGGATACGTCCAAAATTTTAAGTTGATCGGTTATCGAAAGTGTCTCAAAAATTGGATTATAATTGTGAATATTACACACAGACAAATCAAGTTAAATAAAAGAGTATAAATAACGTAGGAAGGCCAAGAAATAGATGGTTAGTTGATGTGTTAGGACGATTTACGAAAACTACATATATCCAGCTGCAGAGAACTAGCCAATCATAGAGACTACTGGAGGAATAGACTTCAAGAGTCGCGAGACCTGCAAGAACTGTGCCGCCATTTAAGAAGAAAATATGATTAAAATGTCTTCGACCGCTATAAAATCTTACCTACCATAAATATACAAAATTCATCTCTAGAGTGTAAACAAATCTTGTTTGTTTTTATATTTTTTTACAAAACATGTTTTGTATTCATTATGCTCTAAAAATGTTATTACGATTTAAAAAAAACCGGTTTGTCTACATATAAGAGGATCTACCGAAACCCCCGCAAATCGAACATGCTGTATTTCTCATATAAAAAAGAATGAATGATTAATTACACTCGACAGCCAATAATTAATTACTACCGCCAAATTACACATTTAAAGTATGCCAGTTCTTCTACGAAAAAAATTCTTGAAGAGTGTACATTGTTTTCTACGGCAAAACCCCTTTAATTAAAATGGCGTTAAGGTTCCACTGAGAGAGAGGAGTTCAATGGTTTCGATGATGCAAATTACTATTCTTCTCGTTACTTTAGACATTGTTGTATTGTATTAAAAAGTATTACCTTCAACCAATGCTTGAATCACTAGATCACTCCTAGAATATCTCAGAGAGTTCAGAAATAACACGTGCCACTTATGTACTGGCGACGGTTAGTAAAAGTTCTTCGTACAAAAAAGATGTTTACAAAAACAAACAATTACAAACAAAATGCGCCTTTAAACTACTACTCAATTCCGCATTCTCATGCTGTTTAAACTATGATAAAAGTTTTGTTTTAATAGAATTTTTAAATATTTGTTCCAGTATAGTAACATGGCGTTTTTCAAAGTGAATAATTATCTTTTACGTTTTGAATGTAAAAGGTGGAACTTTTCTAGTTGATATTGCATGCAATTTCACTAATAATAAGGAGGCGTAGCTAGACGCAACAACTTAAGATTCGCATATTACCTTTTGTATTTGCAAAAAATTTGCGCACTTTTTTTCTGAAAGGGGTGAAAATCTATAAAAGCCTTGGGAGTTTGTAGTGGAGTTCAGTGCTGATCTTAAGCGTCTACTGGGCAAGTTTTTATGGCGGTTACACGAATCGAATGCAACAAGCAAACGGATTTTAAATTTTAAGTAAAAAAGGTATTAAAGGGTTAATGTACGAGTATTCCGTGAATTTACTAGGAATCGTTTTACAATAAAAATTAAATATTAAAAACGCTTTCTTCAGATGGTATTCATATGCTACTATACCATTTGATTATATAATAAAATAAATACTTAAAAACTTAACTATAATAATCCTTAGTTGAAAAATTGGCAATATTTAATATTTATAAAACGAAAATAGGATATGTTTTTCAAATACAACTGATTTGAATAAAAAAACTCTCTTCTCTTTATATAATTTTGATTGTAAAATGCGGCAAATTTGTTGTTTGTGAAAAATTTTTGTGTATGGATAAACAAATACAAGTGAATGTTTTAATTTAATATTTTAAGAAGAAAAGTGCTCTCCAAATAGGTGCAAATAGTTCAATTATTTTAAGTGTTGATTACAAAAAAATAGTGTGGATGAACATTAAGTGATTAAACTAGAAGAATAATGTTTCATAGTCGTCTTGACTTTTATAACAAAAGTCCTTTAATAAATACATAAGTAACGTTCATACAACACCGTCTCTTTCAACATGATTTTGCTATGGCACGATCCCAGGTTTGAGGAAGCCTAATTATAATATAGTCACTTACAACACGGTTTTGGTCTAATGTGACCAAACAAATTCAAAACGAATCTTTGTTTGCTTTATACTTGAGTGTATCAAAAAGTACCATCACTCATCTTTTAATTAAACACACAGTACAAATTTATAACATTTTATTTTGCGTAAACCCTTCCTATCGAAACATTTTTGCAACATATCGTGCCATGTATATGAACCGTTTTTGTATCCTTCGAACTCAATAACCAATCAAAAGTGCCTGTTTAGTGTCAATAAACGAGTACGCATTTTGCTACTTTAATACCCTCGTTAAATTTTGGGAACACGAAGCAATCAGAAATCTAGAGTTGAGGGTAGACGAGATTAGATTTCCAAGTAAAACTCCCTCAAAAGATTGTCTCGTGGAATGGATTGGCGCTTTATGAAGATGAAATAACACCCACTAACACACTCTTTTTTTTAATTAAAATTTAAAATTTTGTAGAGCCTCAATATTACTAAGTTGCTGGTACTGTCTTCCTTTGCTTTCAAAAGTGTTCATAGATAACCACTACAGCATCTCAGAAATCTTTAGTCATAATTTGCTTAACTGACCTCCGATATTTTTTCGTCCAGCACTTTCCCTTGACAACCACTCTTTTGATTGCATTTTAGGAAAAATTCGTCTATTCCCGTCTTAAACTTATTGAAGTTTAGTGGACCTGCGTCTTTGGTTTAGGTGGAAGATCTTCTTAAGCCATAATAATTTTTGAGCTCCTTCCTGCTTTACTTAAACTGCTTTATTCATTCAAAAACTTACGTGCATTCTGGCCACTGCTCTCCATAAACATTCTCTAATGCGCCCGCCAATGAGGATACTACTACAATTGACTCGGAAGGTTGTAAGATTAATAAATCGACCCTGTTCCCAGGAGTCAACGTTCGAGACTCGCCATCTCCGCTTTTCTCTTTATCGACAAGTTCGCAACAAAGGCAATCCCTACAAACAGTGTAATACTGACTGCATTAAAAGGGAATCAAATCGGAGTTCGTTGTCTATAATTAAATATATTTTATAAATTTTTCTTAAATAACGCGTGTTTAATTAAATTTTTGTATCTCACTCACTTTTTTTTAAATAATTGTTATAATAATAAATTGGTATCCTTCCAGTAAACTAACAAAACTAAAATGTTTTCAACAACCGAAATCCTAATATTTCTTTCCACTATCCTTGGAACCCTCTACATATGGATGAAGTACCAATATTCATACTGGAAGCGAAAGAATGTTCCTTTCATTCCACCATCATTAGTTTTTGGAAACATCAAAGATATGCTCGTGTTCAAAAATTCACCCGCTGATATGTTCAGAGATCTTTACAATCACAAGAACGCAGAAGGTGAAGCAGTTGTAGGAATGCACGTTTTCCATACCCCAGCACTGCTAGTTAGAGAGCCAGAATTAATCAAAAGGATGCTAGTGAAGGATTTCAATAAATTCTCAAATCGGTAATTTCTTAATATTATATCATATAAATTTTGTATACATGAATTCTGTTCAGATATTCCACCTCAGATCCACATACTGATGCATTAGGTGGATATAATCTATTTTTCTTGAAGAATCCAACATGGAAGCAAATGAGAACGAAATTGACACCAATTTTTACAAGTGGAAAAATGAAGCAAATGTTTAATTTAGTAGATGATGTAAGATTACAAAATGTTTCCTAAGATTTCCAAATTAATTAATACAAATTTTTAATTTTAGATTGGTAAACAATTAAATGCATATTTGACTTCGATACCGATTGATCCAAAAACAAATGCAGCTTGTATTGAAGTAAAAGAGATGTGCTCTTTATATACTACAGATGTAATCGCAAGCATTGCTTATGGAATAGAAGCGAATAGCTTAAAAAATCCTGAAGGAGAATTCCGAAAAAATGGAAGAAATATTTTTAATTTTACAGTATACAGAGCAATTGAATTTTCTTCAATGTTTTTCCTTCCGCAATTAGTTTCGTTTTTTAAATTTAAGGTGAGTTATGTTTATTTTTATATGTCATAGATTGTTAGTGATTGTATCACTTTATCATAAAACTATCGGCCGCGGCAGCCTTAGGATTAAGGTGCCCAACTACCATCCCACAGGCTTGAGGTTCGATTCCAGATAGCGGAATGGTCCTTCGTCTATTCACTTCTCTCACCTATATAACATTCCTTCTGTCTTGTCTTCTTGTATTCACCATTCGATCGACGAGCTAGATCTTCCGGGCTGTCTTTTTCGAATGTTGGTAAATTACACTATTTCCAAGCATATTTCCATCTTATTTTGAGATTATGTCCCTCGGTTGGAGTGGTGTGGTCCTCTGTCCTTCCTAACCTCCATATACCATTCAGGTCGCACTGTCCGGTAATCAAGCGAACAGGCGTCCTGACATCTTTTCTACAGCACCCCTACAGCACAATTCGTTGGCCACGTTACACAGCACAGGAAGGAACCGCTTAGAGTTTCATCAAAGTCCAATCGCACTCTTCAAGAGCGCGTGCCCCGATAACAGGTTCCGGAATAAAGAATACAATGTCAGACCCCTGTCTGCCCAGGACAACCGCCTTGTCCATAAAAATTCCACAAGCATGGTAGGAAAGGGAAGGTTCATCCTGACAGCGCCTACATAGTTACATCTTCGCTTGGTAGGCTTTGAAGGGTGTGCTCCCTCTCACCAACTACGTTCGTTCTCCTCCTTTCCCTTGAGGCTGCCTAGCATTCGTAGTTAACGTCACCATTTGAACGTCGTAGCAGGAGATTGGGAGTGAGAGTTGGGAGAAGTCATATCCGAAGATTCGCCATCAGGTTGCACATCACTCCCCGTTTGACGCCAACTTCTTCGATACTACTATTTCCCAATAACTTCTTCAGCGTTTGTCCAGTGATTTTTATGACTATTTGTCTGTAAGACAGTCCAGTACTTAATTTCACCTAGTTTAACAAAATTTGAACCATAAACCTGTGTAGTTTCTGTATTAGGGATTTATATTAATTTTTAATGAGTGTTCGGCATGCCAGGTTCACTAAGAGACTTGAATATTAACGACGATTGTTCTTATTTGTGATTATATCATAAACATTAACTTAGATAATCCCAAATAAAGTCCAAGATTGTAGTTAAGATGATGATCTTACCCAGCATTCCCCTTATATAAAATTTCAAAGACCACGGTAATTCTAAATTAAAATCGGACAGCTTTTTCCGTCAAATTATAGAGCCTGAAATTTACTTTAAAGTAGAAGTAGCAGCGAGAAATCCACATCTAATTCACTCTGTAGCATTGTCATATATTAACCTAGTTGATGTTTAAACATGTTAAACATATCTCGAATTACGGATAAAGGTAATTCTTGTATCGAGATATTTAAAATCCCGATTGATGTTTACGTCTCTGAGTCTATTTAACTCTTTTGTCTTCGATATTATTTATTTGAATACGTTTGTACATCACCCAGTTATTATTTTAAAATTACTAAAAATTTAACTTTTCAGGTATTTTCAAAAGATAGCAGCAATTTCATTCGATCTACACTTAACTATGTAATGAATGAACGTGAAAAATCAGGTACATCAAGAAACGATGTAATTGACACGCTGTTATCACTAAAGAAAGCATCAAAAGCTAATCCCGATAAAAATGAAATCGCTTTCGATGGTGATGTCCTTGTAGCACAAGCAGCAGTTTTCTTTACTGCGGGATTCGAGACATCTTCATCAGCAATGTCATTTGGTCTATATGAACTATCTAAAAGACCAGAATGTCAGAAGAGACTTCGACAAGAAATTAAAGAAGCATTAGAGAAAAATAAAGGCGAAATTACATATGAAACAATTTTAGACTTGAAGTACTTAAATATGGTTCTACAGGAAGTTTTACGAATGTATCCACCATTACCATTCTTAGATCGAGAATGCACATTGTCTAGTGATGAAAGTGGATATTCATTGGAGCCGTATAGCAAGTATTCGATACCTAATGGAATGCCGATATATTTTCCAATTTATGCTATTCAAAGGGATCCTAAGGTGAAATTTTAAATAATATTTTTTATTTATTTTCAAACTTTAAATCAAACTTTATTTACATCTAGTATTTCCCTAATCCGGATAACTTTGATCCAGAAAGGTTTGCTCCAGAGAATAAGGATAATATAGCGCCATACACTAACATGCCCTTTGGAGTAGGGCCGCATAACTGCATTGGTGAAAGATTTGGAATTATGCAGGCTAAGGTTGGACTTGTGAATTTCTTCAAGAATCACACTGTTCGACCATCGGCAAAATCACTCAAGACGATGAAGTTAGAAAAGAAAGCTTTAATCATTCAACCTGAAGGCGGTATTTACTGTGATATTGTTAGAGATCCATTAATTAAATAATTTTTATTGTGTGTCAAACAAATGAGGACGAGAACAGAATATTATTACTAACATTATAAATTTGTGTTGTTTTATTAAACTAAAATTACTGTTCGAATTTATGTTATGTAACTAAATAAACCAACAATTATATAAGAAAGAAAACTCAACCTAAGCATATCAAAATATTCTAATTTAAAAATAAAAAAAACATTTCAACTAGATAAGTTCTAATTTTGTTTCTGGTGAAGATAACGTCGAAATGTCTTTTTTGACCACTTGAGACTACCAAAATATTTATAATAATTTTAATTTTAATTAATCCTATCTTTTGTGAGTTATCTTTGGGTTATAAAAGATTGTTGTTTTTAGCATTTTACAACTTATCTAAGGATTATATTCAATTCTACTTTATGACTTTTGCGTGTGTTTTAAAATTTAATAAATCACTATTTATTTTTAAAACTACTTCTGATTGCAACAATGCAATAAAACGATAAGGAAAGGCTTGCATTTCAAGATATTAATACAAAGATACATATTGCTATTTTTTTTAAACTCTTTGGACCTTTATGAGAAAAAAACAAGTTTAGGAATCACCCTTTGTACTAGAAATCTGCCATGTCGTTCAGGTTATAATGCAATATCTAGTACTTAGCTTAGTTTGATAGATACTAGAACTAGAAAATAGGATAGTTTAATGGTTTGGGAGGTGCTCGAACAGAATTCGATTAAACTTAAATTTGAACTCTAGCATGTTATATGAGTTCGAACATACTGACTACGGATGATTGTCCGATAGCCGATCTGCAGTGTTCGCTAAAAGAAGCTAGCAAACCGTGCATGTCGATTATTATTAAATAGCTAACTTAAATCATCATTTGACAACAGGTTGAGAAGTAAAATCTATTATGCTGCCGATGTTAGTAACAATTTATAGTTCTTGGTAACTTCCATCAAAAAGAATTTCACTTCATTGACAATCCCTTCTTTTATTTACAAAAGAGAGGTTAAAACAGAAAGCAAATTTAAGGCCGATTTACTAGCACCTTTGTTCACCTCGAACAGTTGTTCACCCGCCACTGCTATGCCTCTCTCGCTCCCGAGTGTACGATCCACTCAATGGATGGAGTTTTTTTTAGGACACGCTTTCTCGTTTATGGATGGAGTCTTTCATTGGGACGATTGTTGTACTTGTACTTGCATTGAATCAATCAATTTCTGATCACATGAGCAGCTCGTTGGTATGAGCTTTAGAATATTCCACACAGTTTCTCCAATTCTTTTATTGCTTTCTGACGACAGTACTCATTTTTTCAATGTTCTCGTTCTTTTTTATAGGGCAGATCTAAGCTCAAGAATCACTCTTTGTACTACCAGTCCGTCATGTCGTTGGTCACGTCACGGTGCAATGTGTAGTAGTAAGCTTAGTAATGGCGATAGAATAAGTTATGAGGTGTCAGGAGGATGTTGAAGGAGATGGCGATGTAAACCTGCTAATCTGGTGTTACGGGTATAAATTTACTGTGGAGGCAGGAGATCGTTTATCTCGTTGGAACGATCGCTATTATAGTATAGCGATAAAATTTTGTCAGAGCTGCCACATTCTTACGAGGCCTCAGAGGTTCGGGGAGCAAATGGCGCCGTCACTGATAAGTTTGAGGGTTTTTTTGCACTTTTTCGAAGATCCATTCCAAATAAGGGAGTTGCATTCGAAATGAGCACGAGCCGATGGCTGGAGGAGGAGCCTGCACCTCTTAAGAAATCCCATATACTGAGATTCTTGTTTATTGATTTGGAATATGTGGTCATTCCATCGCAAGACTTTGGCTAATGTCGTACCTAAAATGTTATGGGATTGGTCAGCCATTAGTTTCACTGACGCGGATGGAGAGATGTTGCTGGTTTTATTGGAAATACGACAGTACTTCGTTATGGAAGCATTGAATTCGACTCGATTTTTACGGTCCCAATCAAAAATGAGTTCAATGCCTCTGTTGATTGAAGGCAAGGTTTGGCGCGCGCTTGTCTTGCATTATCGAAAGCCTAGAAGTAACGAGAGTGGGTGATAAAATTGATCCCTGGTGACACCGGCAGAGATGAGATAGGGCTTAGATTTGGCGCCGTAGTATTACCTTAAATGAGCATTAAAGTTCAATACCAGTAGCTTGGAATTTAGCTAACGGAGCGGGTGACATACTCTAAAGGCCCATGGAGACGCTAAAACATGGTACTAGTACCATGTTCGAGCTAATGTTGGTTGTCTGCTGGCCGGTACACGTACCAAACTTTTGGTCTCACCAACGGTGCTAGTAAAATCAAAACCAGCTTGATTTTTCTTGATGTTTGTGGGCGGAGCTCTGCTTTGGTAATACCATGTTTAAGTGTTTGCGTACTGGTTTGTCAACATTCACTCGAACACATCATTTGAATTGTCAAAAGACATATGTTCAAGATCGAGTAAATTGGTCTCAGCTCGGTTTTACCGTCTGCGGGTTTTGCTCGTACCATGTTTACTCGTACCATGTTTTAGCGTCTTCATGGGCCTTAACAAAAGCCTTGGAGATATCTATTCTAGAGCGACCAAACCACACTCACCAAATCGGTGCATACTTTGGTAGAGGTTCGCCGCTAGACCTTTTTGTCTAAAACCGGGTTGTTTGTCATTCAATATTTAATATTCCGTGACCTTTTTGTTAATAATGGTCTCTCCATGATTTTGGATAGAATAGAAGTAATTGCTACTAGGCGTTAGTTGGGAGGATTGGGTATAAAGGTAAATATAGGTGAGGCGCAATTCTTTAGGACTATGGGAGTATATGTCAGGTCCAGTGGATTTGTTAACATTAAGTTCTTTTAGGTACTTATATACCTCGCGAGTCCTGAAGAAGATCCTGTCCAGTGAGTTTGTGGAACCCCTGGGAGCAAGGAGTGGCATAGAGATACCGGACAAAGAACAATTCAAGGTGAACAGAGCTGCTAGTAAGCCGACCTTGCATTTGCTAGAAGTCGAAGGATGTTTCAGCCATGGTTCATTTTAAACGGATATTCGAGAAATTTTTAAAATAAGAATACATATAACTAAAAAAAACTGTACCTGGCTATGAAATATTCCTGTAAATCTCTCGCACTATAGCGGCAGTTTCCGCTATCAAGAAACAAAACTTGTTTTTAACACGTTATTCTATTATGTCCGCAACTGCAAAATAGTCGAACTCGTGAAGCGGGATTTACACTTAACAATTCACTCACGTGAGATTTACTTAAACAAAAATCGCTTTTTCTAATTATTTATATAAATTTCACGTATTTATTTCTAAATTCGTTTCGTTCCTTTATTAAAAAGTTTTGTTTTGAAAACCTAGGTGGAGCAAAAGCCGTAAAAGGAATTGAAAAGCTTAAAAGCTCAGTGTTCTAACCCTTCTAACCTGTTGAAATGACAATTGACTTATGTCAAAATCCGTATTTGGTAGTGTAGTTCGATTAATTAAATTTCATCATTTTACTTAAAAGAACAGTTTGTTGTATTTCAAAAATGATCATTAGAAAAAATGTTGGAAGAAAATAAGGATATAAACGATATATTTGATGATATAGTTTTAACTGAAGAACGTATTGCAAAAGAAGGCTACAACGAGGGGTTTGAAGAAGGTGTTTCCCAGGGAAATTTGGAAGGCTATCAACTAGGATATGCGAAAGGAGTAGAGCTTGGCGAAGAGTTGGGGCGAATTTATGGAACTACATTGGCTTATATTAATACCGGCAAAGGGCAAAAGATTTTAAAACACTTGGAAACCTTAAAATCACTAATTGAAAATTTTCCCAAAACCAACGATCCCGAGGACGATATAATAGGGAAAATCCAAGAAATTCGAACACAATACAAGAAAGTAAGAGCTATGCTTAAGCTATCCTCTTCAGAAAATTCAGATGATATAAAAGATTTAAGCTTCTAAAATGCATTCGAATCAAATAAAGTTGCGGATAGATGAAGTATTGCGATACTTACATCCTTTTATGGGATTTGTAAACTGCCATATGGTAAATTACCTTAAAGACAATCTTTGGGATTCTTTTTTACCTCAACCAATAAGAAACAACATTAAAAATGACGAAGACATAAAGAACGCCATCGAATTCTTTTGGACAGGTCATTGCAGTTCTCGTTTAGAAGGCTTAAAATCGTTTGTGGAACACTCAAAAAAATTTCGTCTGGAAAACTTAAGTGAGATAATTGAGCCTGGAGAAGAACTTCGTAAAATATTGGATAAGAGGAAAGATAACAATTTAAGCATTAAGGAGTTCTTAAGCGAAAAGAAGCGCCATGAGGTAAATACAATTAAATATATGTAATTAGTTTCCTTTTTGTAATTAATTTATTTTGTTTAAGGTTGAGGTGACTGCAGAAATTATTTCAAATTTAATAAGTTCTAGTGAGAAAGATAAAGTTGATATTGTGGTTGATGCTGGCGATGGTAAAGGCTACTTATCATCAAGATTGGCACTTCAGTATCGTCTCAAAGTTCTCGGAATTGATGCTAATGAGATTAATACAGCAGGAGCTCAGAAAAGAAGCAATAAATTGCAGGTACTTGTTGTTTTCATATGAGGTTTTGACTGGTATGTCTGCCTCATTTCCTTGGTTCATTTATATTAATCTTTTTCCAGTAAAATGACGGCGGGAAGTTGTGTAGCTCTAAACCCATCTTCCTAAAACAAGAGGCAATCCTTGGATTGACCCCATTGCACATCTTCATATAGAAATCCGTCGCTATAAGTGCCTTGAGACTTAAAATCTCATTGAACTGGCGGTAATGGATATCCTTAACAATATCCCAAATATTTTGCAGGACCCAAGTCGATCTCGATTTGTCTCGATTGCAATGGGTAGGTGGCCCTCTGTTTTCCAGACTGAAATACATGCCATTGAGACCTGCGTTAGGCTCAACCTTAAGAAAGGTTTGAAAGGTGCCAACATTAAAATCAATTCGAGGAGTCAAGCTGCCATCAAGGCACTCTTACGGTGGAAGTTTTCTTCTAAAATAATTGCAGGGTGTTGTTTTGACGTACTCCAGAGCTTCACCAGAAAAAATAGGGTCTCGCTTTGCTGGGTCCCCGGACACTCGGGTATCGAGGGCAATGAAGCTGCAGAACGGCTCGTGAGGTAGGGGTCTGAGACGTTGGTCCACGACCCAGAACCTTTTTGTGGCATCTCATGGTCCGTCTCCAAATCTCTGATAGAGGACTGGGTTGAGATACTGAACCGAGCCTACGGGGAATCAGTCCCGGTCTTAGGCTAAAACTTTAATAAACCCTTTGCCTAAAGGGGCGTTATCACCTTGAACAGGTCGGACTTTAAATTGTTGGTAGGATATCTGACTGGCTATGTAGGGCTGTGGTATGACCTCCCTAGCCTAGGATTGTCAGGAGACAGAATGCCGACTCTGGATGTAAGGCGATGAGACTTCCACACATATTCTTTGTGAATGTCCTGCTCTGATCTGGTTTAGATGAAGAACGTTTATCAGAGAGCTTATGAGCACCGCTCAAGACCGGTCTTCTTCAACTTCATACGGAGGGCTGATAGTCTCTTAATCACATCTACACCACATAGTAAATAACCAATGTTAATAATAATAATAATATTATATCTACTATTCCATCCTTTTGAACATTTACTTCTTTCATAGCGTGCTTGGAACGGTCTTACAGAACGAGCAGAGCTAATCAGCATTGGAATAACACCACCAAGACGTGGAAAAAAAGGCCGCAGGAAATCCCAAGAAATACAGGACAATTCACCGGAAAAATTAACCAATTATAAAACTATAAGTAGGTTCATAACTCCTGAATTAGATTTCTTAAAATTAATTAATGAAAATTTTGAACACCAACAAGAAAATATTAATATTTGCCTTAGTGGGCTACATACATGCGGAAATCTTGCTACCACATGCCTCAAGGTATTCACAGCTCAAGAGAATATAAAAATTTTATGTAATGTAGGTTGTTGCTATCATTTAATTAATGAAGAGTTTTTCACTGAGAATTTCTTTTCCAATCAAGAAATTCTAGCACAGAATCCTGACTATGGATTTCCTATGAGTAAGTACTTAAAAGATCGAAAAGTAATGATAGGACGAAATGCAAGAATGCTAGCATCACAATCAATACATAGAACTATTGATAAGAAAGAACTTACTAATCAGCCATTAGTGTATCGAGCTCTTTTAGAAGTGCTAATTGCTGAACATAAGCCTGAATCAAGAGGTCAAATTCAAGTTGGGAAAATTAAGAAATTTTCTAATTTTAAAGAATATTTAGATAAATGTGAAGATAAATTAAATATTGGTTTAAAAGATTTGAATGAAAGTATTCTTGTGGATTTAATTAAAAGGTTTGAATGGGAAAGTAAATTATTGGATTTATTTTATTTAATTCGAATGACTTTTGCTCCGATTCTGGAGACTTTAATGCTGTTGGATCGAATTTTATACTTATATGAAAATGGGTTTCAAAAGAGTTTTTTAATACAACTCTTTGATCCAGTTGTTTCACCAAGATGTTATGGTATTATAAGTTTTAGATAGCATGTGGTAGCTCTTAGGTTTTAAGTATATTGATTACTTCGATATAATTTTTAATGCGAGATTCTACGTATTGTCGAATTATTTATCATTGTAAGATCATGAAAGTTTTGTTTTAATTTCAGCATAAAATGTATAAAAACTTGTTTATTTTAAATAAATTATTTTAGAATCAGTTCACTAATTGTAGAACTTTGACATCAGCTGTTTACTTCTGCAGCGTTTTCCTCTAGATTTATAAAAATATAGAATAAATGAATTGAATAGGAAACTCCACTGTGTAATTTTTCAGTGTTATAAAAAGCATGATAGAGAATCCCCTTGTGGTGTCCTTTGTTGGCTTTGAATTCTGCTGTTGTCTATATTTCTATTTTGACCTTGCAATTTGAATCTTTTAGCGTCATTTGAGTTAACTGACATTTTCATAAATCTCACCCTCAATCAATGATCTAGTACTGAGCCTATCCCAGTTAGCTAAGTACTTGGGTCTTATTCAGAACCGAAAGGTGAACTGGAGGCTCAATATCGAAAAGAGGGCAAGGAAGTCCAATATAGCTTTCTATGCCTGTAAGCACATCTTCGATAAGAGAAGTGGTTTGAAGTCGCACATGGTGCCCTGGATATGCACGAGAGTGTCCTGACATATAGATTCGCAGTATGGTGGCCCGCTCTTGTCAAAGAATATAATATGTCTTTTCTTAGGGCGACCTGGCCTCCGTTTTCCTGTCGCTACTTTCCCCAGCACTATTATAACCGATCCAGATTGGGTCAAGTCCAAAGAATGGCTTGCCTAGGAATAACAGACGCCATGTGTATAAGCCCTACGGAAGCGCTTAAGGTAATTCTCGACCTGCGAATGCTTGCCAAGCTGAGTTCTTTATAAGTTACTCGGGCAACAATTTAAAGGTGTTTCCCAAGCAGCCAGATAGCTTCGAAAGTTCTAACATCCAGCCAGACATAGTTGAAGGGCAGCTGTAGGTGCGAGCGTGAAGGCAATCTGCACCCGAGGCCGGTTGATGGCTCTGATAACTTCTTCTAAGCTTGGTGGCGGCAGCGTAGGATTATCATCAAAGTACTGTTCCCATCACTCCACAATGCTTTTAGGATCGGTGATCAGATTCCTCTCTTTGTCCTTGCAGTATGTGCAACATGGTGTGAATTGCGTCATATCGTGGACCCTTTGCTAGAACTCCTACGCCTAGTGCGACCTTCGCTCTCTGTAATTTGTATACTTACATTTCATAAAACAATATGAATATGTTTCTGTTGATATGAACATCTTTTGTTGTTTAGTGTAGCATCAGGTTGAATATTACTATAAATACCTGATCGAATGGGGAATGACCATGAAATTTTATTCTGAACTATTACTTTCTCGTATGCCCTTTTTAGTGTCATCACGACTGCAGTTATGTATTTATGAAATAGCCCAAACCTTCTTTACGTACATTATTAGACAGTAAAACTGCCATGCAATGAAGTTAGTTTATTTTGCTTTCGCCTAATCCATTACAAATTATGTGATTGGTATTAATATTGAAGTTATAGTATTTTTTTGGTGTTAGATAAACAACAAAATTTGTCACAATTAAACAAAATTATTTTTATTTACATTCCAACCTTAAATAAAATAATTTAAAATTTTAACAATAACAAATTCATTTTATCTTGAAGCCGCCAATAAAAAAAGAGAGATAGAATTCCGGTCAGGTAGGAATGAATTATGCACATTTTCATAAGACGCTTGATGCAAGTGCATAGGAAATGTTATAAAAAGATAGGAGATGCCTTTTGAACCTTATATAAAAATGTTGTTACATTAAAGCATCACAAAAATTAATATTTATTTTTTTTTGTACAAAATTCCCGGAAAATTTATGGAATATTCTACAGGCTTCCATTAATTAAATTATTTTTGTTGTTTTTTTCTTTTTTACAACAAAAAATTATACAGAAATACAAGAAAAATAGATCGAATGATTTTTTTTATTAGCTCCTAACATAAGAACTAATGTGCTTACATTATAAATTGTTCATTTAAGGAACACCATAAACAGCGAAAATAAGAATTAACGCTCTTTTCTACTATATCTAATAATATAGAATAGTGGCTAGTAGTTTGTATTGTATAAACTTGTAAAATAAATTCGAGAAGACAACAAAGGTGCCTACTCCTTGAGAGATTTTACATCGTTATATTCTTTACTGTATCGGAGTATTCTTAGTGCTTTATGGAAAATATTTGGTACAATTTATTAGCTTGTCTTTTTACTTGGTCATAGGCTCCTCGACCAGCGTCTTTTAATTTTGGTGATTTTTGTTGTTGGGCAGGATGTTCAGTCAATGATGCATGATAGAGGTGCTCACGCACGGGGGTTGGAAACATTTTATGTAAAACAAAATTAAATCCCGTTACCTGATATAATAATTAAATATAATTAACAAATTTTGCAATTAAATATATTTTTGAATACTTACGGTTTTATTACAATTACTTTTAAATCTTTCTACTCCGAATGCCCTAATTGCTCTTGAAAATCCAAATACTTGTGAACTAATCCATGCAGATCGAATTGCTAATGTTGTACCATCATCTTGCTCTACATATTCAACTTTTTCATCAACCCTCTATGAAAAAACAAAACAAAATAACTTAATTTCACGGTAACAATTTGACTATTTTCATTTTGGGAATTACCAGAACTTTTTTAAATCCAACATTTCTTGTGTAAGTTACTAATGTTTTTTTCACCGGATCCAAAACAGAATCTTCAATTATTTTAACTGATTTTGCATTGAAGAATCTTTCACCCCATTTTGGTACAGGATTTGTTTTTGACAAAAGGCGTCTGGTAAATAATTTACCATCTATTATCTCTCGTTTGATTGTATCTTCTGTAAGGACATGTGTGCTGAAATGGAGTAAACAAAAATGTGTTTACTTATATTCTTTTTATTATTAGATATTTTTAGCTTAGGTATAGTTTGTTGATAACGGATTTGAAATAATTTTCCTTGCTTCTAATATTTATTTAACTTTGTTTTAAGAAATACTCTAGTGTACCACTTCTATCTTTTATCCCAGCTCTTTAGATGGAGTGGGTTGCACCATTCATATCGAAATTTCGATGTTGTAAAGCTATTAAACTATTCACGGAAATATTCTCGGCCTTCTCACATTCTTCCCTCAACACAACAGTCTGTTTAATACAATCTAGTGACAACATAATATGGTATGTCAGTAAAACTAGTTCACAACTGATAGTATATAACAAATCAAAATCTCTCTTATCTATTTTATGGTTTGTGTTCCAACTCAAGTATTAATGCAACGCATGAAACGCGTTCTGCAGACCGGTAAGTTTAGTTGCGTTTCATTTTCATTGGAATACGTACTCCGGAGTAGTTGGGCGCACATCGGCGTAATTGAAGCTACCCCACAGAATGGGCTGGGGTAGCAGCATCTACGCTGATGTGCGCCCAACTACGCCGGCGTACGTACTCCAATGAAAATGAAACGCACCTGAACATGAAGCAGATATCCCAGAGGTAAGGGAGGAAGTAAATTGTGGAAGCCGCGTAGAGGATTGCGGTTGCAAAAGGCCCTGTGCCAGACGGCATACCGCTAGTGAAGTTGGCAGCCAGTGTTGCACCAGGTGAGTTCATCCAAGTATTCACAGCGTGTCTGACAACGGAAAAAAGGGTGGGAGAGTTTAGTCAGTTGGTGTCTTCTGTCGTAGGCATGGAAGCCAGACAGGCGGTCGCACACATTCCCTGATGATTCTCTCCAGATCCGCCGCTGGTCAATAGTGCCACGATTTTTTATTTTTCTGTCAGGGGTGCCACTCAATGAAAAAGGTTGAAAAACACTGATTTAGGGTTACATGGAAACACCATAAAATAATTCTGCCTTAGTGACGCTGTGTTTCGTGAGTATTGAGACTAGCCCTCTTCGTCGTTCATTTGTGACCCACTGTGGTTGCGGTGGAGAAAGTGGTGAATTTACAAAATGAGTTGAACTGATGCTTCCAGCTGTTGAAAATGTTCAGAGAATTTTATTTTGAAGATTTTTTTTTGGTAAAATAAAAACTTGACAGGCTCATGGTATTTTCTGAAGTTGACTGTGGTAGCTTATGGCCTCTAGTCCGATTCTCGTCAAACAGTCGAGCGAATGTTAGATCGAAAAAGTGGTAGTCCCATTCTCGATTGTAGTGAACCGAGTCGATGACAAGTTCACGATTGCATTTAGATGGTCGAATGCGTGTGTTGGGTACATTTAATTTAAACGCGAACAACTTTCTTAAACCAACATTGCCATTAAATTCCCTTCGAAAAATTCATCAAAATGACAGAAAATTCTCAGTTACAATGGCGGTACTTTTTGATCGATTCGACTGCGTTACGGACTACCAATCTTTTTTACAATCGAATAACCTTTCGTACTAGTGGCCTATGTTTCTTACTCGTAATAGCGCGTGCTCTCTCATATTGCTGACAGGGAACAACGATTTTGCACAAAATTTGCAATGAACAGAAAAAGGATGTTCTCAACAGGAGCAACCAATGACTTGAATTCGCCTTTCAACTGCATAAATTTCCTGTCTTTGACCGGTTTTCCAAGTTTTCCTGCAACATGCAATATTCGTAATTTTCTAATTTGAAAACTTATTGTATAATTTCGACTCGGCGAACACAGAAAAAATTTATCTAAATTACAAGTTCGGCACAAACAACTCAATTACTCCCCAAAAAACTAATTTTATACGGTCGAGAAATTTTTACTTTATACTGAAACATGTTAAAATTGCTCTAGACTCAACTGATAATAATATCTAATGAATATTCAAATTTATCTAGACCTTGTAGAGCTGAATCGCATAAAAATCTTTTGCGTGAATTTTTTTGAATGTAATTAAAATTATGAATTTTAATGCACTAACTTATGGATAGTGTTATGAAAAATTACATTTAATTAAATTATGATAAATCAACACCTATATAGGTAAAAGTTTTGCATGACTGCAAGGTTAATAAGTGAATCAATGGTTATAACATCCATAAAGAATTAAATGCAGCTGGTTGCAATGAAAAGCTGTGCAACTGAGAAGCACTTGCAGCGGTATTACTTAAGATTATACAAGAATATGTTTATTATAAATTTTGATATAAATAAATTTATGTCTCTGAAAACTCGCTCAATATAATATTCTAGAAACAATTTTTAATTTAAACGTGACTTTTTTTCTAAAATTGGTTTTTCATTTCTTACACAATTCGCTCTATGATATTATCGTCACACAAAGATTAACCTTTGTACCCTTTAAGTTGAACCATGGCCATTGGAATCCCAAAAATATTTCCACGTGAATTCTCTGCCCATTATTTTTTTCAAGGATAACACACAGACCCATCCACTAATAGTGATAAATGAAACTAGGGCAGGTAAAATGTGACATCACTGCATGATTAACATACATCTCTTTCAAAATGAAAGCATAGAAATGTATCGACTTAACAAATTAATAATTACCTTGCCGGATTAGGATATCGATTCCAAAATGCCTGTGCAACTTGTTTCCAATTAAAATTAAATACTGTCGTGGTTTCGTAATAGGTGGCCATGCCTATATTATAACATAAGTGACACTGAAGAAAAAAGGAGGCTGATATTAGCAAACAAAAGCTGAGCAAATAAGAAAATTTTTATATTAACTTAGCATCAATTCCATCCAATCTGCACGATGTTGTGTCCATTAGCGATTGATTTTGGTCGCTCAGCTCTTGCTGCCCCAAAACGATTGCAATATGTAAGCACTTGCACCAAAAAAATAACTAATTAAAATATCATCAGCCGGTGAATGAAATTGGTCACACAAAATTCTTAATAAAAAAATGTACTTGCAACACGAAAAAGATTTAGATAAAAATAGAAAATTAGAAGAAGTGAGGTTAGGGTTAATTATGTATATGTAAAATTTTAAAACGTTTTTAATTAATTATTGCACTATACGAAAAATTTTTAGAAATTTATATGTTTGTGGAATTCTTTCGTAGATTTTTCTGAAATAATTGATATTTTCGCAATTATTCCACTAAAAACACGACTCCGATACGGGAGCTGTCAAAGCCTCGAACAGAAGGGATTTAGCAAAAGCTCAAATCGACTTAGGAAGCTTTTTTCCAGGGCTAACTGCCTGTGCATATGGTTGGGAGCAGTGCGACTAGACTTTCGCAACTGTACTGTTCCAACGAATTTATGAAAACATGCGTAAGTGCGAATGGGAGAAAAGATGTGACGATATATATGCATTGCATAACACACATTACATATGAGTTGCTGGAAAAAGCTCACAGGTAAAACTCTGAATTCAACCGCTCGCCATAAAAATCAATTCTCTTCAAATTATGGAAGTTGAGCTTGTTGTCTACCTGACTTGCTGCACGCAGATATTTTTTATGTTAACAAAGCAGAATCAAGGCTTTTACTATAAATTTAAATAATAACCAGTATCCCACGATTACTTTTGGTTTGAGTGGGTTTTTGCTAGATATGTCGCATATATAACATTGAGAAATATTCTATTCAACTTCCATTGATTTATTTTATTAGTTTAAGTAATAAATTAACAAAAATCGAAATTTTTAAATTCAGTCATTTTTGTTTCTTTTAACGTTTTCTACTATTGTATCAAAACACTCTAGTATATTGAACTTCGATCTGACATAACAGATGGCGCTTTAGTCAGGAAAGAGCAAAAGAAAAAGTTTGTTTTTAATATTTTGCTGATCGAAAATTTAAATATAATTAATTTTTGATAGTTTATAACTGTAATTCATTTTTATTAATTTATAACTATAACTCACTTTTATTTAAATTACTTTAATAATTTTAGATTTATATCTTCACTTATTAGAGATTTGCAATTTCAAATTGTACAAGAGATGTCGCGCTAACTTGAGCTTAGCACCTTTCATATTTTTAATTTGTTTAATTTTTCTAACTATTATTTTTATAGGTATGTGTTTATTTATTTTCAATCTTTTCAGGTGTAAGAAAAGTAACATCGATCGATTTGTTAATTTTAACTGCAATTGCTTTTATTTTCGTCAATTTCACTGAAAAATGGAACTAGTTTCGATGATAAATTTCTTCTTTTATAACAGATGGCGATAGAGTTGAACAGATGCAACACCAAGTGGTAAAAAACTTTAAATAAGAAGGAAAAACCGATGTAACGGTACAAATAACGGTACAAATTATATTAAAATCAATAGCTTTCGAGATAATAGCGACAAACTGTAATTTACTTCATAACCCCTATACAAAACACACAGGATAAAATTTAGGGCACTCAATATAACATTACGTTATTATAATAAACGTGTCTTAAAAAAATGCACTTTCTTAAGCTAAAACAGATAACAAAGTACGTAAGTAGTATAGCTATAGCGGTACGGGGCCAGAAACATCATCGGTGGTGGATTTGGGTATAGATTTGTGTCTTGGGTGCGAGCGAGCCCTGCCTGTGTGTGAGATTAATTAAACTTCGCTGTGTCTTGGCTGAGTTTTTGCGCTGGGGATTTTGGTTGAACTTGGGTGTGAGTTTTGTTACGCTGCATAAGTTCATTCTGCGTTTTTTTACAATATTTTACTTCTTTCATTTTTCACCACTTAACTCACGTGCATTTCTACTGAGAATAAATTGTCACAACCATGCTTGCCGAATCAAAAACAAAGCAGTGCACCCATTCGCGGAATCCGGCTCCAGATGAGCCAGCCAGACACCGTGAAGTTCAACTAATCTCACACACAGGCGGCGCTCGTTCACACCCAAGACCACATCCGATGACGTCACTGGTCTCCGTACTGCTACAACTATACTACTACTTACATATCTTCTATCCACCAAATTCTAAATTTTGTTCAAATATAGGCGAACTTTGATTTTTTTTTCGAAAGCTCATTAAAGGAAAAAAAATACTCATAAATGGGACCTGAAATGTTCCTCCCCGCGAATAGGGGCTATGGGAGCAATGGGACCCTGAAGAAGAAGATAAATGCCGTGCATAAAAGTTTGTTCTCGGTGTGTACATGCTATAAGCCTAGTACGGTGAGCGGGCAAAATTTTGCCTCGTCATTTTTATCATTTTCAGGCAAAATTTTCCCAAGTGCGAGTGGTGGAGAATAGTGGAAAGTTTTTTCTTTACGTAATTTGTCTTTTCATTATAAAATAAATAAATATTCCTCTTCCATTTTAAACAAGCATTCGACTTTTTAATCCAACTGTCCAACTTTTTGCCAAAAAAAAATGACCAGATAATTTCTGGAGGCAAAAATGTGACAAGTAAAATTCTCCACAATTAGAAAACCCATCTACTAGAAAATCTTGAAAGTATGCTTATTGTGGCAAATTTTTGCCCGAACAGGGTACTGCTTTGCGCTGCCAAAATTTTGCCGTGCTTGAGGCAAAATTTTGCCAACCTTTTTTTTCATGGATTTTAAAGGGATGGTGCCAAAAGAAAAGTCGCGAATGTTCCATTAATAGAGGGCCTCAGAACTGTGGTGGAAAGATCTAGAACTTGGATAAGAGAGGAGCTTGGATATATAAATGCAGTGGCAGCGGCATTTACAGTCAGTTTTGATTTGAAAAGCGATTAAAGTGTTCAAAGTGATAATAGCGAAAAGCGGAATTAAAATAGTGAATTACAAAGCGATAAATAGCAATTATTAGTGATAGTGAGGGATATTGAATTACAAGTGCTAATAAGTAAACTTTAAGAGTTGTGTTTATAGCCAAAGAAGTTTTGTGTGAACATTTGAAAAGTGTATTCTTTAATTAATCCTACGAATCCGTTAAGCCATAAAATCGTAAAAATACTCAGCATTTCTCGATCAATGGATACTCTGATATCGAAGAAACTTACAAGCTATAATTGCTTTATCAATTTGAAATTGTGCGAGAGTGGAAAAAACGCGAAGTTAAATTGGAAAATTAAAATTTCCTACGGTACTAAATAAAAACTCATAAAAACACAAAAGTTTCTTTACATGAAACTAGTCGTAAAAATGCTTTATTTCGTGCTGTTAACTCTTCTTACTACTCATAATTTTGGATTTGCTTACCACGAAGGATATGTAGCGCCAATGAAATATTTTCCTTATCAAGTATCTATAGAAGTTCCTGAGATTAATTACCAAACATGTGCTGGTGCTTTAATAAAATTAAATTGTGTTCTAACAGCTGCCTACTGCCTGCAAGACTATCAGAAAGAACAGTTGGAAGTTCGTGCTGGAACAACTTTAACCCTTCAAGGTGGTGCTACAGCAAAAATTCAAGACATTGTTAAACATCCAGATTTTAATAACCGAACACTTCAGAACAACATTGCACTAGTTCGATTGGATAAAGAGTTTGCCCAGGATCCAACTATTAAGCCAATTGAGATGGTATCTGCAGATAATGTATTGGAAGAAAAAGACTTGGTGATTGTTTCTGTGTGGCAAACTGTTCTTCCAACTAGAAAATCACCATTTATACTTCGTTATATAACTATGTTTGTTTTAAACAAGGAAATTTGTAGTTTGATTTATGAAGATGCGTTAGTGATTAATGAGAGTAATTTTTGTGGTGTATTTGATGGAGAAATTGCTGATAGTAATTCTGGTGGTCCAGTTATGGCAGATGGGAAATTGGTTGGTATAGTTTCTTTTGATCAAGGTTCTACCTATCAAGGATATCCTGGAGTGTATATGAGTATTGCCAATCTTCGTTCTTGGATTGATAAGCAGATGTGAAGATTTTGGATTGAATTGATATATTTTTTTTGTTTGTTGTTGCAGAATTTAATTATTTGTAAAGTTTTATTATATAGTGTAAAAAAAGTGTGTGTAACATAATTTGTCTAAAAATTATATTTGTTTATAGCCAAAGAGCCATGGAAAATTTTAACTAGTTTACTTGATATCACAAGTGGTTTTTACTTCCTCTGAAAATAGTCTGCTGTCACCCACCCCTCCAAGTATTCTACACACTCAATGGACAAGGTCTTCTTCAGGACTAGCGAGGTATATTATATACTCATCACTGGTTCCCACAATATACCCCCTATTGTCTTAAAGAAATCCGCCTCACAATTGACTAAATATCTGTGGAAATAGAGTATGGGACTCAACCTTGTTAGCTAAACTCCAAAACTATTGGTGTTGACTCAGTTCTATATAAGGGGGTTGAGAGTTTCCTTTTTACGGCCGTTCAATCACGGTAATACTGGATGGCGTCAAATCCAAATCCCACTCAATCTCTGCCGGTGTCCCCCAAGGGTCAATTCTGTCACCTGTTCTATTTCTTATCTCTGTAAATAACCTACTCGCAATCCTCTCCAACTCACCTCATAACTTCGCTGATTGCAGTACTTTGCGTTAATTATACGGATTCGATAATGCAAGACAAACACGACGTCAGATACTGTTATGACGGTCTCAAGAAGAGGACCAGTTCCGTTTTTACAGGGTTAACGTCGTCCAGCTTGAAAGGGTTTATAACGACGCCCCCATGAGATCACAGAGGACTTGAGGAAATTTGCCTTTTGTGATGATAACAACGCCATCCTCGCACCCCAGGACGTGATGCCCCTCTGGTTCCACGTGTCGCAACAGCTGGTTTATTGTTACCTTACAACCCATAGGAGCGGGGAAAGTACTCCTCCTTGCGAGGTGCCTCTATTGACCGTCCTTCGGACCAAGCAGTCGCCTACCATCGAGCCCACCATCCTGGCAGTAAGCATTTGATGGATGAGAGACACCAGTGATGCCTCGATCCCCTGTTCCGTCAAGGTCAGGGTATTGGCGTCCGGGAGTACGTTGTTCTGAGTTCTATGAAACTTGAATTTTTTTGAGACACCGTTTATTATGATGACCTAATGAAATGCTGTGTACACTAAATTTCATTCTGGAGGCTTTGCCCGGGCGTTGGGAGCGGATATAAATTTCAGATTTTTCAATATCTCGAAAACTATTGATTTCTAAGATAATCTGTTATATGCTTAGGGATATTACATTACTCTAGGGGAAGTGCCGTGCCGATCACTGAAAGAATAAAAGGTAAAACTACTAAGCTTAATCCATCGGCTCCCATCACATATTACCGCGACAGTACACTGACGTAAGCGATCGAACAGGAGAAACCTTGCTCGCTTATTATGCTTGTAGGCAGTGGTAGTAGAAATGGAGCCCTCCTTGTGGATATCCTTTTGATATAGTGCCCTCAAGTGACCCATCAAAATGACAGACCATTAGTTTCCGAATTCTCAGCATAGAGTCGATCTAATCGCAGAAAGTGTTACTTAAGACTTAGTCTACTTAGAGCCATAGCAATAGTGTCAAAGGACGTAATGTCGAAGGCTCCTTCGATATCGAGGAAGGTACTCAAGCTGGTAGGAGCTAAGCGGTTGGAGTTGGAGTTGGGTGGAGCGGTTGGAGATGAAGATCAGTTTCCCTTATCACCCTGCCAACAATTTTCTCCATTGTCATTCAAGACAAAAGACGAGAGACTTATCGGTCTGAAAGATTTAGCCAAGAAGGTACCTCCATTCAAATGTACTCTTGGTGGTGAAAATAGCTTATGCCCCGGCTTCACCGGCCTGAGTGCAATAATATTCAATTCAATCCACATAATACCTGTGACACATATACAGGGCTGGACTGAGAATGAATTTAGGACCGGGAAATTCAAAAATTTCGGCCCATTTCATTACATTTTGTTTTAACAATCAAGTTCTTTTTTACATTCAAAAGTTTTTCTTTAAGCATAATTATGAGAAGAACTATGTGTGTATGTGTAGGTGTGTTTGTGCGTACGTCCAAGTATTTTTTTTCTGCACGATATTGGGCGAACCAAAAAAGATATCGTCTTCGTTGAGGTGCCGATCGAAGCGTATTAACTAAAGCATGATCTAAAATGATTTTCATAAAATTCGGTTGAGCCTTTTTTTGTTTAAACGACGTACGTGATTTTTGTACCCGCATGATATCTCGCAAACCAAAAATTATATCGGTGGGATGCCGATCGAAGCACATTAACGAAAACATGCTTTAGAAAAAATTTCATAACAATCGGTCAAGCCCTTTTTTGAAAAGCCTTCGGCCAAGAGCCACAAGCACCATCTAATAAACTCGATGGAATGAAACCGGGTCTAAATGAAATAAACTTTTCTGGATTCAGCTTCCGATAGCTTCTCCCCATAAAACATCACTTGTCAACAAAATCCGAGCATTCTTTAAAAACCCGTGCAAAAACTACGTTACCCTTTTCCAACATCACTATTTTTTTCAACTTAGATCACCGCTTTTTGGACGGGGAATTGTTTTCCACGTCCTATAGTTACTGAAAAAGAAATTGGCCTTTTTGGTCATGTCTGACGAGTCCTTATCGTTGTTTGAACTAGCTTCTCTCAGGATTACTTAAGCACCAGTTTTGGTACTACAAACTCTACCAACTTCCAGAGTTATGAGTCGTCAAAGGCAAAATTTTGGTTTTTTTAACTGCAATTTCAACTTTCACTACTTTTTTCTCCAAAAATTACGTAGTTAACCTATACATTTTTTTTCCAAAATTAGAAAGTTTGGAATATTTCCTTTGAATAATGTCCGGACAATTTTTATACTACGCATTTAAAAGTTCTTGTTTTTTTAATTTTTTTTCTCCCAACCTCTTCGTCATTTCGTTGACATTTTGAATTTTTTAGATTTTTTTTTTAAATTCCGCACAATCCTTATTAAATAACAGTCTTCAACAAACTAATTGGCAATTTCGTAGGAGACCGCGAAATTTGTGTTCTTTAAAGGAATTATGATATGCTTGAAATTTGAAATTTTTTTATATTTTTTTTGGGAAAATTTAATTTTTTTCAAAAAAAAATTATTTAGAGGAAACATTTTTGATTTAACATTCGGCACGGCCCACCGGGAATCTCCCGGTAGCTTGGTATGCCAGCCCAGCTCTGCACATATACCATCATAATAAAAGTAACCTTCATTATCGTGGCAAAAACCCACCATAATGAAAGTCCAAAATGAAAGTATTTTACTTTGATTTGGACTGTAATTTCGGTTAAGTGACATCTGTTGGAAAATTGGAAACTACATTTTAAAATAAAATAATTTGATTTCACGTTAGTTAAGCAACAATTTGCAAGGATATTTTCTTTACTACTTTAAAAAATATTTTTTTAAATATTCCAAATTAAAACAGCTTAAAATTAAAGCAAAAAACACGCTGGTTTATATCCTCACTTGATATGCCAGATGCAAATGAAAGTAAAGTGCAATGTGTCACCCCATCATTTCCTTGACCATCATAATGAAAGTATAGTGTGTCACAGGTATAAGTGGCTTCACTGGCTAAAGTCAAGTTCAGTGCTTGAAATTATTGTGGCTTTTTCGCCAGAAGTCAGAAATGCAAAAGCTCCCTGGAAGGGTATTCTACTATTCCAGTTGATTACTCTCTTTTGAGCGAGCTTTTACTTTCAAGCTTGATTTCATGTTCTGTTGGGCGAAACCAGGCTTTATTTTTCCTGACTTGAAAATGTGAAAATGTATGAGAACTCAGGCAAAAATTTAAGCTCAGTAGATTAATTTGCTCGAACTTGCGCGGTTCGGTCGGTTTTCCCAGGAGCATTTTTACATTATAAGAGTGCGTCTGATTCGATGACCCCGATGTATATTGTTTGCTAAAATGAACTTTTAGATCATGCCGATGGTGGACCATTATTATCAGAATGCCATTTGCTACATCTGTGTATTACCACAATATTTGAGGCTGCTCGCATTATCAATATAACAAGACCAAACGCGTACTCTGAGTTCATAGAACGAGCTCATTGAATGGTTCATTATCGTTTATTTAGGCATCGAAAACAAAATTATGGATTAAAGTGCCACGCAGCAGCCTCGAAAACCGTCATACATGATAGTATAGCACTTGTATGCAAATTTTCGTCATTGTGAAAATTGACCAAAGTTTGTTTATTCATCCATAGAACCTTAAATCTCCACGCAATTAAATTTTCCATTGTTTGCCTACGAATATGCAAATAAGGAGAGTCTCTGACGTGGAGAGCTGGTGCATGTCAATATTGTAGAGTTTTCCCGGTAGTAATATCCTGGAAAATTCCAATTACAGTCTCTAATCTCCATCTACCATCATCGGGTTGACATCTGTTATGTCCCTTGTACCTATAGGAACAAGGAATAGCGGTTTCAGACAATTCTGACAAACTTTCCGGGCAACCTACCGAACATGTACATATATACATACTTATATACTATATACATCAATACCAACAATAATGCTATCTATCATCATAGAGGCAAGTGTCCTCTCGTCTAGTTCCTTTCGTTCGTGTGTGTACCTATCCATTTGCCATAATTGATAGCAAACAATTAGGAAATTTAATTGAAAAACAACATCCGATAAACTCAGTTCTAATTGAATTTTAAGCAAGCTGTCAACTCGTTAAATTTTTGACAAAATTTCAAGGGAATCCCCAGAATGCTGCCATGCCATCATACATTGCGTCCTGAATGCCCTGGGAGACTCTCGAATGAAGATGGCAAATATTGGAGCCATAAAAAGAGATTACGACGCTATATAGATGGTCCTTAGAGGACTCGTGCTTCCTGAATTGATGGAAAATTTGTTTGCTGAATTTTATAGGGTTCAGGATGCATCTAGTGGCAAACGATGTATTCCGTTGGGGATTTCTGAAAATGTCTTCAAGTCTTTGTTGATGGATCAATTATTTGGTAAATAAAAGTTTGTTTGACATCGAGTTTATATATAACATTGCATATTTGTTAGAGAGTTGGTAAAACAATGGATTTCGTATGGGATTTACCCTCGGTGATTGGTAGTGCATATAGTTTTTTTATGGGATTTTTGATATTTTTGTTTTTTGTAAACACAATCAGTTTCAATATAAAGTTTGTTTGTTAGCAGCCATTGCTGCTTTGGGTTTTTTATGATATTACTAGGGACAGGACTGATAAATAATGATAAACAAAGCAAGATGTGCCGCCGGACGTTCAACTTGCTATGTACAACAAAAAATATTCTAGCGAACAAGGAGGTCGTTTTTTAGAACATGGTTGTGGCAAATTTTGACATCAGGAAGCAAAATAGGTCTCTAGTGTGCAGTAAAACACCATTATGTTCGCAGAATTAAGCATAGGAGTTCCCCTTTTCACTACCAGTACGTCATGTCGTACAAGTCATGCTGCCATCACTAAGCTTAATTGAAAAGATATAGTAGCATGCAATAAGATAAGAGAAGTCTGGCGTGACATGGAGGAAAATGCGATGCACCTTTTTGGATGTTGTACGAGTTCGGAAATACTTCCTGCGGAAGATAGTTCCACAATCGAATTGTTTCATTCGTGAATGAATATTGTCAATATGAGACTTGTAACGTATTAGAATGGAATGGGCCGAGCTATGCAGTCTAGTGTTTTCTAGAAGTGGTGCCATGGAGGCAGGAGATTTTTAACTTCGAACAATCGCCTTGGTAATATTGGTAAAATTTTGCCAGAGCTGCTACATTTTTCGATGCGCTGACCTAAACAAAGCAGATTCCAGGCGGGGTTGAATGTAGAACTTGTAGATCAAAGCCTGTTCTGCTGACTGGAGGAGCGATTTGCATCTCTTAATAAATCCAAGGCAGAGGGCTGCTTATTGATCCATTTCGCTATGTGATTAATTCATGGCGGATCCTAAGTTAATTTCTAGCCTAGAATGGAGAAAGATGAATCGGTCGTTAAATTCAGACCGTTGAAGCGGAAGGAAGGGCCGATCAGGTCAATTCCAAAGAAGAAAATATTATTGGAGATAGTACAGTACCGACAGTTTTGTAGACGCGGGATATCGGTCGTGATGATATGAGGTATAGATTCGACCCGGTCAAATAATACCTTCATTGAACGGCCAGAATGAAAACTCTTCAAACCTTAACTAGGAGAGTGGGGTACTATTCTCTGCTCTAGAGACAGACATCTAATAACCAGATCAGACTCACCGAAGTGATGCACACAGTTGAGGTGCTCTGTTAGATAGACAAGAGGATCGTTCGTTGCTGGAGTAAGTTTTTCCGGTATGGGTTGAACATGAGTTAGATTCGAAGCGTCAGCCGGGAGAAGTATGACAGGGAAATTGTGTGCGCCGAGGTTGAATGGTAGGTAGAATAAGAAATGAACAAATGCCTCGATAACTAGGGTCACGCAGAGAGTGACAGAGTGGCGTTCGAACTATGGAAACACAAATCCCAATAAGTGGCTTGAAAGGAGTGAATAAGCCCCACCCTCAGGAGCACCGTGATTGATTCGAAATAAGAAATAGGACACAGGAGTTTGGCTGGAACTTCAGGGACACTTGTAAGGTGAGTATTACTGAGGTAAAGTGTCCCATACTGGAATCTCTGGTAATCATGGGGTCTGCAGCATGCAAAATGATTTAGACAGTTTTAGAACCCATTCGATAGTGGTAAAAAAATAATGGGAGTCTTCTTCTCCAATTTTTTGTAAGATACTTAATTTTACCAGACAGGATATTTTCTTTAAAATTAGGTTAGCTCAGCACTATAACATTTTTTGAGCAATCTGACTCCTCACTAAAGTAGGACTTTCCGTTATAAAAAAAAGAAGCCTGAGGTGGATGACCGCAATCGGACCTGCATGTCTTGTAGCTGCCTATTGAAGCGTGTTGCGTGAGCTTGTAGCCGCTTGTATACATTTTCAGTAGACCACCAGCCTTAAAGCGTAGTTTATATTATGCTAATACATTAGCGCTAATAGAAAAAACGTCATCATTAGCACACAATAAGTATAATGTAAACACATCTGCTAATTGCGTTAGCGTAAACTCCTGTAGGCCGGACATCTGCCTCGTATGAGTGAAGAAGAACTTCATAGTAACCTTGCGACTGCAAGCTACACCAAACCGTCGTTGGAATCATGTGATAGACTAGAAAGCACTGAGCTTAGAGATGTCAAACTGAACGACATTAGTCCAAACTGTGGATCGGTGGAGGGATGCTGTTACAGGTAAGGACTATATTCCTTGTTTACTTTCTCTCCGTGTGTTGTCCAGCACACGGCCGTCATGCGGTGCGGATAAGTGCGTCCCGGGCTTAATTAAACAAATCTGATCGGATGAAACCTACGGACGTCAACGGCCGAAAACAACGGGTGTACTGTGCGAATGAGCATAGCAAAATAATTGTTTGAAAAATTCGGCCGATTACGGGCGTAAAAAATTCGGTCGAATCGGCTGCGGTGTGAGACCAGCCTTAGAGGTATTAAGAACTTATAACTGTATAGCCTTTCAAGGGCTTGCCGAAAGAGGGATTCTCCGTAGGTTCCTCATGAGGACCCCATGTGGCAAATGAGGGGCATGCCAAAAGAGAGCTTTCCCCATAGTTGTCACCACAAAAAAAATCAGCGATACTGAAGTAATCGGTTTCTGATAAGGGGCTCCATGAGGCAAACCTTATTACAAATGAAATGGAGCAATAATAACAGCTGCCATACGTATTCGCTTTTTAAAATGCTTTTAAGTAAAACCCTTAAGCTTTATTTTTACTCATACGAAGCTTTAGTTTTTGTTGTTGTATTGCTTCATATTTCAGGAAATTATGTGGGTGATCCTGAAGGGTGTCATTTAGCATACTAAATAGACCGGCTCTGATTCGATTACAGAGGTCAAGCAGTATTGGACGGGATTAGTACTTAGTTGGGGGCCCGTGTTGATAAAACGGCAATCGCGTTTAAAAATATAAAGCTTTCGACACTGGCGCAGTTTTTACTGACACCAAAATTTTCGGCCTCTTTTTTCAACTTGGGATCGGGTAGTAATGATTTTACCTCAAGAGGGCCAAAATGGGGCATTCCTTATGACGAGGCGAGAATAAGGCAGGGCGTTAGATGCCCTTTATGGGCCTTATAGGACACTCCACACGGGGTCAATCATGGGGCATTATCTGCACCCCCCTCATTACTAGTCAGGTATAACCCCACAACCAAAGAATTTAAAACCATATAACTCAACAAGACAGCTGGTAAATAAATTGACCGATTAACTTTCTATATTTTAACTGTCATCTGTTCACGTGCTCCCCAACCACAATGATTATGTTCCGCCGCCCTTGGCTGTAGAGCCGTCTAAGTAAGTAAATAATATGATTTTGTCTTAAGGGCCTAGGAATTTGGACGAGTACGACTCAATGGTTTTATTTCATTGAGTGTTATTGAAAGTGAAATAGTGTTGGGTAGGACACAATTATAAAATGAATTTGTAAGAGGTGCCTTTTTTTCTTTTGAGCCAGTACAATGTCGTACTTCAAATGAGGCGAGGTGCCATTGTAATGCCAAAGTGATAAAAAAAATAAAATAAATACCAATGAAGAGCTTTATTTACGAGCTGGATTATAGTATGCATCAAACTGCCTCTACGATGTATGTATATTTATATTTCACAATCTCACCTCGCCGCATTTCAAGTTGGAAAATTTTACTGCCCCAAAATACGCACTGTCTCTCCAGTTCGTATTTACAATCAGACCTCGCCTCATTTCCTCATGTATGTTAAAAATCGAAAATTAAGAATGAATTTGTCTCGATACACGCTCATACCAAGAGTAGTAGGACGTTATTTTTGAACCGGGACATTTCAAAAACTTGGGGCTTCAGTACAATTTACAATTGTAAGGGATAAATATATTGCCTCTTGTAAGTCCGGCTAACCTCTAAAGTGCATTAACTGAGGTTACATTACTTTTTGATGGTTTTTTTATGTGACAGTACCTACTTAGCTCAGAAATTGCCATTTGTACATTCAGTCTGCCATGTTAATGGTCACGTTATTCTGCAATGTCGAGGAAAAAAGGAATTTTAGGTTAGGCCTAGGTTAGTGGGATTTACTTTGGAGCTTTTGGATGTTGTAGGAGTGCGGAAACGCTGGCTAAGAACGATTGTTGCCCAGTAGAGTATTACTACACTGTAAAAAATAACTTCCAACACAGTACTGGAAGTTTTATTCACAAGCAGTTCTGTAAATTTACAATGAATATTATTAGGAAAATTCCTAATTTACGTCAAATTTTCATGTAAATTTACAAAATTTATAGTAATATTACAAAACTTTTGTAGTTATATTACAATAAGTGTGTAGTAAATCAGTATTTCATATCGCGATTTGTAATTTTACTGTACATTTGCACTGTAATTTACATATTTTTTTTACAGTGTATTTATGAACGATTTTATTGTCTGTTGGGTGTGCGATTAAACAAATACGAAAATATTTGGCGCGGCTCGTAAATGGAAAGGATACAGAACGCCAGAGGCCTCGTAGAGGATGAGTCTGCTCTTCACGTTCTTTGTCGTTATCCTGTGATGGCCTGATGTAGAAGAGTTCGGCGTTACCTTACTTAGCCAAACAAATTTGCGCGAGAAATCTTTAGGCAGACTATTGCGCCTGTTAAAGCAGTTTGGCCCACTTGAGCTATATTAGATAATTTGAGGTGTAGGGACTGTTTAGAAAGAGAAAAGGTGTAGTTAGATCTCTAAAATTCTCACACGATCCAAATTCAATCACGATCGATTCTAAACTAAACTAAACACTTAAAAACTTATTGAGCATCCCCTAAATCAAGATATTTTTATTTCGATTGTGGTTATCACAACACAAGATTACTCTCGATCGTTATCGCTGGAGGAGTTTAAATCACAAATAACCGCACGTGAGGATACCGATTTTTCAATCAACAGAAATAAATTGTGAATTAGCGAATTTCTACAGAAATATTGATGCTTCGCAGAAAAACCCTTTTTAATGAATACTTGAAATTGATTAATATTATCCTATCAGCCTTAGGCCAAACACACTTTCAATTAATGTTATTTGTGTACAAATTAAAAATGCAAATCAATTAAAAAAATCTGATAAAAAACATGGGAAATTCATATTCTTGGGAAATTCGTAAAATCATAATAAATAATTTTTATTTATGATGGAAGATAAGTCGTTGAATGTGATTGCTTGGAAAGATTAAGTACACGAGATTATGAAGAGCCTTAGTTGGATAAAATACAACAATGACAATAATAATATCGCGTCCATGTGTTAAAAATAAAAGTATCGGTAATGTTCATAAATTAGTTTTTATAAATTTAGCTGATAACCAATTGAAATTTTATTTATTATTGTTTTCCTCCAACCTTCCTGAACTCTACTTGCCCTTGGTTTGGTATTGGTAATCAAAATCGTACTTATGCTAGTTGGTTCTGTTTACTGTGTACTACTGGAGATCATGATATTGTAAAATTGCGCCGTTATATGTGAAAAGATAAGCTTCCTAATCCATGTTGTAAATAAATCAATTCAATCGGCACCGGCCCACAATAGTAATTGCCTCATCGGTCACAGGAAATGTTAAAAAGTATGGCATGCTTCTGTTTTACACGTTTCTTTTGTCAAATTGAATTTTACACATGTACGTCTACAAATTAAATTTATTACAACCTGAAGTGTGGCATTTCCCAGTCAAAATTTTTGCTTATCTGTCGAACTTTTGAAAAATAGATTAACCATAATCGATGTGGATTTTTGGTATAAAAGCGGACTAAAGCGCCAATCAAGGTATCAGTAATCAGCCGTGATGTTTCGTTTACTAGTCTTGATCTCCGTGGTTGCCTGTGCCCTTGGGGCAGTTGTTCCAAGCGGTCTTGTCCCAATGTTGGATGGACGCATCGTTGGAGGTGTTGAAACTACCATCGAGGAGTTCCCTCATCAAATCTCTTTGAAATACTATGGAAGCCATCGTTGCGGAGGATCAGTTACTAGTGAAAATGTTGTTGTAACAGCAGCTCACTGTGTCCATGGCATCTCAGCTAGCAGTCTTCAGATTCAAGCTGGTTCAACATCCAAATCAGGAGGTGGAGTTACGATTCAAGTAAAAGAAATCAGACAACACGAAGGATACAATCCAAGCATCATCCACAACGATATTGCTGTTTTGGTTTTGGAAACTCCTCTGGAATTCTCCGATTCAATTCAACCTGTTGGAATTCCTGGAAACGATGAAGAATTAGAAGAAGGAACTGCAGTCTTTGTGAGCGGATGGGGTGCATTGAGAGAAGGTGGCAGCAGCCCTGATGTTCTTCAATATGTTGAGGTAGCAACGATCTGCAACGAGAAGTGCGCTAAAGCCTATGGCAAGGTTGGTGCTGAAATCACCGAATCTATGCTCTGCGCTGCTGTACCAGCAGGCGGAAAGGACGCTTGCCAAGGAGATTCCGGTGGTCCACTCATTGCTGGAAATAAATTGCACGGTGTTGTTTCTTGGGGATACGGATGCGCTCGTAAGGACTATCCTGGTGTTTATGCTAAGGTTACCAATCTTCGATCATGGCTTGATCAAAACTTACCATAAATCAATCTAAATATTGGAATTTTCAAGTACGTAGTTTTAAATGTTCGGACTTTTGTATGATAAGGATTCTTGTAGTTAGTTGCACATAACGTTTACAGTAAAAAAGCATTAAAAAATATATATATTGTGTTTTTTTCTTCATTCATCTTTTTTGGGGATGTTTTATTATTTAAAAAAAATGTCAGTCTAGGAATTTTATGAAGGAAGAATAGCCAGGAGTTTCCTATGTCTCAATCTTAAATATATACCAATAATACATACCAATCCTGATCTGTATTAATTGACTTTCTTCGTATTTTAACAGATTAATTGATATAATAATAGATGCTATTAAACATTGGTTTTTAGAGAACATATTAAGGTAGAAATCCATCCAACAGCATGTCGATATCATATAACAAAAATCTAACCAAAATTACAAATAATAGCTGTTTTCGATTTGCCACATTTATCTGATATGCCTCACATTTTCCTCAGTTTCACTGAAAATGGCTGTTCGATTTGGCGGCTCAGTTCCTATTTTACGACAGATGGCGACAGCTTCTAACTGATATAAAACCAAGTGATGTGATAAAAATATTTTTTCATCACATCAGTTGAGTAATTGATTTTTAAGTTATGCACTGAAGTATTTATTGTGGTGATTTGTTGTTGTTTTGTAATAATTTCATATTCAAGCCTAGTATGGAGTTCGCACGGAATTCCGTTCAGCATTTTTGGTAAATATTTCTACACGGAAAAATTGCGTGTAGAATACCGTGGAGAAAAGCTAACAGTTGAGAAAAAGCGAACAGCTGACTGTTAAAAATCCACATATAAATCCACGAACTGACGGCAATAGCTGTTTTTCAGTCGTCCTGTCAAAATTACCTAACACACAACACGGAATAATTGTCTAACATTTATTCCGTTCCAACATGAACGGAAAAAAGTCTCCAATTCCCTGCAAGCCACCTGTTAGAGAATTGCACAAGCTAAATATTACCAATAGTTTTCCGTTCGAACTGCGTATTCATAAAACAAAAAGGGCACGGAAAAATTTGGTGAACGGAATTCCGTTCATCTTTTTACGTGTATTTTATATGGGGAACGGAATTCCGTTCGAACTCCATACTAGGCTTTACCGGTAACAATGGGTAACAATGTACCAAGGAAATCATTTTTTTTCGTCCACTGACAGTCCAAATATAATGACGTATATTTTAAAGGGTGTCACCCCTTTTTGGCCCGTCCCATTTAAGGTTTTCCGTTGTCTCGTTTATTTATTGGAATTAAAAGAATTTTCGCCATAATTACATTGCCGTGTGTCGAGGTCATTATATAGAAAATCGGTATCTGGGGGGTTTTAAGGTAGCAAATAACGAATTTATGATCCGAACTTATAAATTCAAAATGGCCGCGGACGAAATTTTCCAATTGTATTCCGATTCCAATGAAAGTGGATATCTAGGGGGTTTTAATGTTGCAAATAACGAATTTATGATCAAAACTTATAAGTTCAAAATGGCCGCACCAATATGGCCGATGAGTTTGCCAATTGTATTCCGATTCCAATGAAAATCGGTATCGGGGGGTTTTTAAGATAGCAAATAACGAATTTATGATCAAAACTAATAAATATAAATTTCGGGGCCAATATGGCAGACAAATTTTAGCAAATAAGTGTCATTTCACTGTCAGCTGTAGGCAGGTTGTTCAAGAGTTGGGAAATCTGAATCTTCACATCCTAGCTCCAAATGGAAGAACATTGAACATAGTGTATCTTGGTCATTTCCCCTATTGTTGTGAAGTTTGCCACGCGATCGAGTGTACATATAAAATACTCGACTAATCAAAGGTAAATCGCCAAAATTACAAAGAAAAGGGAAGGACTCTCCACTGCCATCACGAGGTTAAACGATTCCATCTATCGCATCCAAAAAGTTCGATCGGCAAGAATGGGACGGAAACTGTGTTCGGAACGAACACTAAGTAAGAAGGGGCAGTGTAACGGCTAACCGAAAAGAGAAGAACAAAATTATAAACCGAATTTTAAGTGGGATTTAACATCTTCATTTTTTTAGGTTCAACCAAGCGTTCGGCACTTGATTTCCATCGGTTCAAGGTGAAACTTGGTATCCTTAGGTTTTCGATACCACTGAATACCAAAAACCGGTTTTGACTAATGACAGCTGTCAAAAAAGCAAGGTATCCAAAATCATATTTTCCAGATTTGTTGTTTCTTTCACTTTTTTCCTATCGCGGATAGTGCACACATAAACTTTTTTTTATTTAAGGGCGTTGCAATGCACGCGGGTTTTTTGCTAGTTTCTAATCAAATGGCAGCCAATTATCATTATGAGTATTAGTTTTTGCCGACGATATTGCTAGAATGTAGGCGAAGCAATGGTAGGAAGATCCGAATCCTGCGTTCAATTTTCATGGCAATACAGATAGGTGGCATTTGAAGGAACATATACATATAACTCAGAGTTATATTAAAGCAGTAAAATTCCAAACATTCCAGAAAACATTACAAGTAAGCATGTATGGTATGGAAGACCATTGACTTGGCGGGTGGGTACCCAACGTGTTTGCACCTCCGCTGCCCTTCACACAAGTATCTCTTTTTTAGGGGTAAGTTAGTTACAAAAATTAAGTTTGAGTTTTTATATGTACATAACAAATATAGATAGTATCCAAGTTTATTCAAAGTTTTTTTTTTAAATTGAGTTTAAATAACTTACCACAAGTACATAAGTGTCTCTTATCCTTCTCGTACTCCCAGCTTGGATGCTCCGGCGTCTCAGCCTTAATTGTCAGTTGACAGTAATCACCTTCAGGAGGCATAATACTCCAACAACGTTGCTTCCCGTTAGCACTGATGGTTGTATCACTGGCATCAACTTGGCGCAAGTGAAGCCCCGATATAAAAACTTATGTTTTAATTTTTGTAATATTCATGAGCTTATTTCGAATTTTTTTGTCCTTTATGTGTAATCTGTTCCAACATGCCGCCGTTATTCTTACATTAAGTGAAGGCAAAGTCTGAACTAAAACTGATTTAGAGCGATATGCTGTGACTGGGTATAACTAAGTAAGTGGACAAAAAAAATTGAACTTTTTTTATTATTGATTTTCTCTAACTTCTTGAAATCTACCTGCCCTTGATATGGCTAATCAAAATCGTACTTATGTTAGTTGGTTCTATAAACTATGTACTATTAGTGATCATGACATTGTAAAATTGCGTCGTTATAATATGAGAAAAGATAAGGCTCCTAATCCACGCTGTAAGCTAATCATTTCAATCGGCACCAGCCCTCAATAGAAATTGCATCATCAGACACAGGAAATGTTAAGTCCGGCATGCTTCTGTTTTACACGTTTCTTTTGTGAAATAAATTTTTTACTCATGCCATGTCTACAAATAAAATTTATTACATCCTCAAGTGTGAGATTTTTCAGACCAATATTTTACTTATCTATTAAACTATGTTAGATTAACTTTAATCGATTCGAATACTTAGTATAAAAGCGGACTAAAGCGCCAATGAAGGTATCAGTAATCAGCCGTGATGTTTCGTTTACTAGTCTTGATCTCCGTGGTTGCCTGTGCCCTTGGGGCAGTTGTTCCAAGCGGTCTTGTCCCAATGTTGGACGGACGCATCGTTGGAGGTGTTCAAACTACCATCGAAGAGTTCCCTCATCAAATCTCACTGAAATATTATGGAAGTCATCGTTGCGGAGGATCAATCACAAGTGAAAATATTGTTATAACTGCAGCTCATTGTGTCCATGGCATCTCAGCTGGCAGTCTTCAGATTCAAGCTGGTTCAACATCCAAATCACGAGGTGGAGTTAAGATTCAAGTAAAGGAAATCAGACAACACGAAGGATACAGCCCAAGCACCATCCATAACGATATTGCTATATTGGTTTTGAAAAGTCATCTGGAATTCTCTGACTCAATTCAACCAATTGGAATTCCTGGAACCGATGAAGAATTAGAAGAAGGAACTGCAGTCTTTGTGAGTGGATGGGGTGCATTGAGAGAAAATGGCGGCAGCCCTGATGCTCTACAATATGTTGAGGTAGCAACGATCAGCAACGAGAAGTGCGCTAAAGCCTATGGCAAGGTTGGTGCTCAAATCACCGAATCTATGCTCTGCGCTGCTGTACCAGAAGGAGGAAAGGACGCTTGCCAAGGAGACTCCGGTGGTCCACTCATTGCTGGTGATAAATTGCACGGTGTTGTTTCATGGGGATACGGATGCGCTCGTAAGGACTATCCTGGTGTTTATGCTAAGGTTACCAATCTTCGATCATGGCTTGATAAGAACTTACCATAAATCAATCTAAATATTGGAATTTTCAAGTACGTAGTTTTAAATGTTCGGACTTTTGTATGATAAGGATTCTTGTAGTTAGTTGCCCATAACGTTTACAGTAAAAAGCATTAAAAAAATATATTGTGTTATTTTTCTTTATTCGCATTTTTTGGAGATGTTTTATTATTTCTAAAAAGCAAAAATGTTCGTCTAGGAATTGTTTGAAGGAAGAATAGCCAGGAAGAGTCTAATTAACATCTTCTATGTCTCAATCTTGAATATATACCAATCATACATACCAATCCTGATCTGTCTAAATTGACGTTCTTCGTATTTTAACAGATTAATTGTCATAGCAATAGATGCTATTAAACGTTGGTTTTTGGGGAACATATTAAGGGTTCTTTCTGGTTACAAATTTTCAAAAAATTTAAAATTTTTTTTTTACGCATTTTGCTAATAAATATATTCAAAAACATGATACAAAAGGTTTTAGAGCGATATTGTAATTCTAAAATTATTTTTGAACGTATACAGTGAGACGCTGTGAGAAAGAATTTTCTACGCTCGGCTGTGTTTCGATAATCTCGACTCCCCCCCTTTTTAACATCTGCTTCGATCTGATTCACTCTATACTATGAAGTATTATATTATACCCTACAAACGTTTCGATTTATGCTGCAAGAGAAGTATGAGCAGGAGGAAGGACTTATTTACGGCCCAGGCATGGCAGATTAAAAAGGTATATAGTTTTTCTTTAAAATTTTTTTTAACAAAACTTCAAACGCGATTATCTAGAAACTATGTTTTTTAAGGTGGCGGGCACGATTTAAGAAAAACTACTTGACCAATTGTTCTGATTTTTGAATATGTTATTGTACACATTTATGGCTATCGCATGAACCAGAATCGTTTTAATTGGTAAAAAATTGTCCGATTTTCAGCCGATTTTCCACCCTAAAAAATTGTTTTTTTCGAAAAATGGCGGCCATTTTTTTATTTTTTGACAAAAACAAATTATTCTGGTTCATGCCATAGCCACTTCAACAAGGAATAATTTGCCTTTTTTTTGTTTTTTTCAGATCATCCATTCGCCCAAAATCATGCCCGCCGTCATTTTTTGATGTTTTCTTAAAAAAATCCGTATGTCAACAAAAAAAATTTTTAAAATCAAAAATATCTTTTTTGTAATACTGTTTTGTCAATAAACATACCTACAAATTTTCAAAACGATATCTCTCTTCTTTCTATGAAAAAAAAAATGTTTAAAAAAAATTTTTTTTTGAAAATGTAACCAGAAAGACCCCTTAAGGTAGAAATCCATCCAACAGCATGTCGATATCATTTTTTATTTATTTATGTGAAAGTCCAAGCATAGGAGTCATTTTTTGTGCTATCAGTCGGTCATGTCGTACTCGTCATTGTGCAATGGCTGGTAATAAGCTTGGTTTGAAGGGAGGACTAAGGGACAGAAAAGATTAATAAGAGTCTCAAGGGTGCTAAAGGAGGAGGCCCTGAAGCTCGTATTTGATCTCCTGAATCAAGTAGAAGAAATTTGCATGAAGGTAACAGTAATAAAAATCAAAACAAAATTTTTTTTGTAATGGATAAGACCGATTCAGATCCAGCAGCAGCAGCGGCAGCAAGTTTAGTTTTACTAGCAATCGCTGCTGCTTTTGTTGTCATAGGACCACCATTAGCCATTAGGAACTGTTTGCTGCCGCTGCTGGTTCTGAATGGGGCTATAGGAATGAAGCATTATGTAGCTGCAAAGTCACAGAACTTCAAATTTCGAAGCAAGTTATTGCCTTGAAACACGGACGTAATTATGACGAAAATTCATCATTTATTACGAATATGAACCTCATTTGGAAAACCGATTAGGCAAATTTTGGTTAATCGATTACGAAAACTCAAAAGAGAGTCATCTGTCGATCGATAAATAATTGCAAGAAGCTCACCTTTAGGCTTTTTTCACGTGTTTTAAGGTGTCAGCTGATTTTGATTTTAATTTTACTTGAAAATTAATAATAAATATTACTTGTTGCCAAATTAGCCGAATGAGAGACCGGCCAGTGGGTAACAACGTAACAAAGTAATAAATTTTTTTTATTTTTCGTTCAGTGACATTTTTAGCTACACTACTATTTGCAACAACTGTCAAAATATAATGGCATATTTTAACGTGTGTCACCCCCTAAAGGTGTCCGTCATAAATGACGAATTTTCGTCATAATTACATTGCCGTATGTCGAGGCTATACAAAAGAAAGAAGAAGGCGTGGCTGGAATAACAAATTGCAGAGATAAACGAACTCGGGAATAATCACGAAATGAGGAAGTTTTATGAGAAAGTTAACAAGCAACGTAAAGAGTTTAAATTCAGAGTATTGCTGTGTAACGATAAAAAAGGTAATATCCTGAAGAAGTCTTTAGAAAGATGGGCGAAATATTTCAATGATAACGATAGTGATACCGGGACTGCCAATTAAAGTGAGGTGCCGACAATGGACGATGTAAAAGAAGTTTTTACGAAACATAGCAACTGAGATGTGGAAATATAGAGGAATGAATTACATAAGATTGTAGAATCGATCTGGCTTAAGCAAAAGAGCCTACTTGAATGGACGGAAGGAGTGATAGTTTCACATCATAGAGGGGCATGAGACAAGGTGATGAGCTGTCATGCCTCATGTCATATTTACAAAGACAATGGCCTACGCTGATGACGTCACTCTAATAGGTAGGTCTTTTGCTAGTGTAAAAGAAGCCATATTTAAATTTTAAACAGCTGCAAAAAGAATAGGATTACTCATTAACGAAGCAAAAACTAAGTATCTTTGCACTTCAAAAAGATACACAAGCCCAAGACAAAACATTACAATATTACATATAACATAGAAAAGGTTTATTTATTTTGTAACAATATTGCAAGCTGACTGTGGCGAGACAATGGAAATCAGCAGGAGAATAAACGTTGCTAATAGAAGCTATTTTGGCCTTCGATAAACATCTTAACTCACGAATCTTGTCTAGAGAAACGAAGTATAAACTCTATGGGTGGCCGCGCACTAGCAACTTTTTTGATGGGCGATTAAATAGTTTACTCAATGAAAAATTTACTCTCCGTTAAAATAGAACGTGTTGGATTAATTTAGTTGCCGCAACTTAAAAAACGCCTGTGTGCGAACTTAGTACATTTGCTTTTGGGCGTTCTATTTTTGTGATTAAAAAGTTGCTTCAAATTAGTTGCTACTACGCGGTCGGCCTATATCGACGCTAATCAAGCCCGTTTTGATATTTGGATCAGAGAGGCATGGATTTTGAAAATAGCTGACGAATCCCTTATAGGCAGTTTTGAAAGAAAAGTACAAGGAGCTGAAACTCGGTGTTGTCAATTTTCGTTTGCGCTGCTGCAGTCAAATGTACCCCAAAAAACAAGGCCGATTGTATTCATCCATTGCTCCATTTCGACTAACTTAATTTTGGACGAATCGTCGAAATGGGTCAAATTCAGCTAACTTCATGTGGGGCACATCGGACAAAGTTTAGTTTCTTCTACCCATCTTCTACCCCGTTTTGCGCCTTTTTTCAGATTCTGCTGATAAATCAAAGCGTCCAAAGAAAAGCCGTTGAAAAACTGCAAGTACTACTTTGATCTCATTTAATTTTTCATACAAATGCATAATTTTAGCTCAAAATCTAAAAAAAGGTGCAAAACAACCGCTAGCGGTGAAACTATGCGGAATTCGAAAAAACAGTGAAGACCAAATTTGTAGGAAATTTTATGCTCTACAACTTTGCTCTTTTGATATTTTCACCAAAATGCATAGTTTCTCCTCAAAATAGAGAAAAAGGCGGAAAATGGTGAAAAAACGCCTATTAAATATAGCCTTGAACATATTTCGTTAGGCAACCCATCACCACCGTTACTTTTGTTAGCATATTATCTATCATGAAAAAAATTTCATTCGTTTACTCGATCGGTGAAGGTCGCTCTTCTACGTATCTTAGACTAATAGCACAGCTCTTCCAGAACATTTTGAGCCAAAAAACGAACTAATCGAATTCGACAACAAAGGTATTTTTTTCGAAAAAACCTTATTTTGCAAAAACTATGTATTATTTTGCAAATTTTCAAAAACGCTTTTGTTGCAATCCCCAAGGCTACACTTTCCACGAATTTCAATACGAAAATGTTTGTTTTTGTAAAAAAATATTGAGCATTTAAAAAAACGTGATTTTTAGCGGTTTTTTTTGCAATTACTCCTTTATTTTTTTATGTATTGACATCAAACTGGACTCATTTTATTAGTATGAAAAAGGTCTAAAAACTTCATATTAACCTTTTTTTGTACAAAGTGTAGTGTTTTTTTAAAACGCGAAAAAGTGTTTTTGGACCTCTTTTGACGCCATTTTGAAAACTTTCCCAAAGGTCTACGAGCGCCAAAAGTAGTTCATCAAATTCCACGGAATTTTTCTAAATTTTCCCATATTTGACCGTGCGGATGGCTCGATTGGCAAGAAAAAATCTAATTTGACTGGCCTAATTGACTAGGCGTATTTGCACCTCCGCACAGTGGGACAGAATCCCAAAAGGCTGGCCAAAACCTTAAAAACGTGCAATAATCACTTTGAAATTTCTTAATTGCGGGTTTTCGAGGTCGCTGATTACGAATTTGACATTATTTTTTCAAAAAACAAAATGGCGGATCCAATATGGCGGACGACCACATGAAAAAATGCATATTCGCGGATGAAATTCTGTACTCGGGGGTTTTCGAGGTCGCTGATAACGGATTCGACATTATTTTTTCAAAAAACAAGATGGCGGATCCAATATGGCGGACGACCACATGAAAAAATGCATATTCGCGGATGAAATTCTGTACCCGGGGGTTTTCGAGGTCGCTGATAACGAATTTGACATTATTTTTCAAAAAACAAAATGGCGGATCCAATATGGCGGACAGTCATATAAAAAATTGATATTTTTAGTTTTAATACAATTTAATACAATTTCTTCACTAAACTTCGATGATTCATCGAAAATGTCAAGCTAGTTATAATAGACAAAGTTCAATCGACGAATCTATTTCTGATTTATTTAAAATTTTCAGTATGGTTTTTCCACACTTTCTGTAATTAAATTTATTTAATGTAAGTAATATTATATGACACTAAGTTCTGTCATTAAAATTTAATCCTTCATTAACAGAAAAAATTAAAAAATTTGAAAAAAATTGATAAATATGTACGTTATTCGAAAAATCATGTGTTCCGTTTTTCTTAATTTTAAGCGGTTTAATGAAAATAAAGTATCAAAATGTATAGACCATTTGAAACTAGACATTTCAATGGTTAAATGACCACTTATTGAATATCAAAATTCGAAGAAAAACATCAATAAAGTGGTCCATGCAAGATTAGGCTATTTTTTTTGGAAAAATGTTAATTTCTGGAAAACTATCCGTTTTCCAAACAAAAAAAACTCATGCCTATTTAACGCAACACAAGGTATACTCTTACAAATTTTCATGTAAATTGAATTATTTTTAAGGGAGAAAAAAATTAATAAATGAAAAATCGATTTTCCGCTATTTTCTTGGAAAATTTGAGGTTATGTCAAAATATGTTAAATACAAAAGTTTTAGATCTTTTTATTATCTACAACTTTTGTACTAAACATTTTTCACTAGGAGGTCATGTTTCACAGCAAATCGCAAAAAATCGTTTTCAACCCCTAAATAGCATCCCCATTTTACCATTTCCCTTTTTTTCGAGTTTAAAAGTTTTTTTTCTTTTAGTTATAACCTTAACGACATTTCATTGCTGGTCCCTCCCTGCTATTAATTTATTTTCCAAAAAACTATCGTCACTAGCCTATATGTACTATTAGTGATCATGACATTGTAAAATTGAGTCGTTATAATATGAGAAAAGATAAGGCTCCTAATCCACGCTGTGAGCTAATCATTTCAATCGGCACAAGCCCTCAATAGAAATTGCATCATCAGACACAGGAAATGCTAAGTCCGGCATGCTTCTGTTTTACACGTTTCTTTTGTGAAATAAATTTTTTACACATGCCATGTCTACAAATAAAATTTATTACAATACAACCTCAAGACCAACATTTTACTTATCTATTAAACTAGATTAACTCTAATCGATATGGATATTTGGTATAAAAGTGGACTAAACCGCCAATCAAGGTATCAGTAATCAGCCGTGATGTTTCGTTTACTAGTCTTGATCTCCGTGGTTGCCTGCGCCCTTGGGGCAGTTGTTCCAAGCGGTCTTGTCCCAATGTTGGATGGACGCATCGTTGGAGGTGTTGAAACTACCATCGAAGAGTTCCCTCATCAAATCTCACTGAAATATCATGGAAGTCATATTTGCGGAGGATCAATCATAAGTGAAAATATTGTTATAACTGCAGCTCATTGTGTCCATTTCATCTCAGCTAGCACTCTTCAGATTCAAGCTGGTTCAACATCCAAATCACGAGGTGGAGTTAAGATTCAAGTAAAAGAAATCAGAAAACACGAAGGATACAACTCAAGCATCGCCAATAACGATATTGCTATATTGGTTTTGAAAAGTCCTCTAAAATTCTCTGACTCAATTCAACCAATTGGAATTCCTGGAACCGATGAAGAATTAGAAGAAGGAACTGCAGTCTTTGTGAGTGGATGGGGTGCATTGAGAGAAAATGGCGGTAGCACTGATGCTCTACAATATGTTGAGGTAGCAACGATCAGCAACGAGAAGTGCGCTAAAGCCTATAGTAACAAGGTTGGTTATCCAATCACCGAATCTATGCTCTGCGCTGCTGTACCAGAAGGAGGAAAGGACGCTTGCCAAGGAGACTCCGGTGGTCCACTCATTGCTGGTAATAAATTGCACGGTGTTGTTTCATGGGGATACGGATGCGCTCGTAAGGAGTATCCTGGTGTTTATGCTAAGGTTACTAATCTTCGATCATGGCTTGATAAAAATTTACCATAGTCAATCAAAATGTTGAAACCTTTAAGTTCTTAGGATAAAATGTTCAGACTTTTCTATGATAAGGACTTTTGTAATTTGCACTTAACTTTTACAGTAAAAAGAATTTTAAAAAAATATTGTGTTTTTATACGCTTTATATTAGCTTCACTTGTAACTATGTAAAAAAATCTTGTAAGTTAAATTTGACCCACTTCCCGGTTTCCGATTTTGCTGAAATTTTGCATACACGTTTAGTTTGGATGACAATGCAATCTAACCATTTTAAAAAAAAATCAAGATGACGGTTCCAAGATGGCGACCGATTTTTGCAATTTTGTTTTACGACCCCCCCAGATGGTTATCAAGTGAAATGGTATGAGAGGTAAAATACAATTAGCTGTGTGACGTCATTCCATATTCAAAATGGCGGCCACACAAAATGGCGCAAGACATATAATAGACTAAAAATTAGAAAATATACTTATCAACTTCAAGTTTTGCACATATGCATAGTCGCTTGACAATGCAATCTGACTTTTTTATAAAAAAATCAAGATGGCGGTTCCAAGATGGCGAGCAAATTTTACAATTGTGTTCCCCGATCCCCGGAATGGGTATCAAATGAAAGGGTATGACAAGTAGAATATAATTAGCTGTGTGGCTCCATTCCAAATTCAAAATGGCGGCCAACACAAAATGGCGGATTACCTTTTTCTTTACAACCCTTTTTCTTTACATGTGTGACGTCATTTTAAAACTAATAGGGCGGCTGCCACACAATAGACATATAGTGGACTAAAAAGTAGAAAATAAAAATAAATACATAGTTTAAAAAATCTAAAAAAATACGCTTTTATTTTAAAATGAACTAAAAAGTAAAAAATAATTTTGAATGGAAAGTCTTTATTGCTTCAGTCAGTATATGGGAACAGGCTACCTTTAGAAATCAATCTCAGAATAAAATTAATGAGGTTATTGGTAAAAATTATAAATATAACTTACTTAAATGTAAAAAAACTCTCATTTAAAAAAAAATAAAATTTGATAAAATTTTAAATAAAATTTTTTTTTCAAATGACCTGATTTTCATTTCAATTATGGATTTTAGCGCCCTTTGTTCGTGTGGCGCCCCAATGCTTTGCATTTTCTGCTTCATCGGTTAAGCCGGGCCTGATAGCAATCCGGGCTACAATTTACTAGTCCTACATTCGACCCAGCTTCGAATACAACTCGTACAACTTTAGGCTGGCCCTTTAAAATATTACCATGGTGTGGTTTGACAGGAGCAAAATCGCGCCGCCAAATTCATAGGTGTTGGCACCTATTGAGCTTCCATAGACACATTGAGCCACCGTAGAAATGTACTGGTAGCAGAGTTGCATTTTTCCAGGTTTAGCTCCTGTAGAATCGAATCCACAAGGTCTGCTGGCTTAAAGGAGAATAGCCCTCGCCGTAGACGCTGCGTCCCCGCCAGAGCCTCCTTCTTCACTACAAGCTGGAAGGCTGGAAGGTTTAGTAGTCTGACGCGCAGAGAGGGGTTCTTTACTTGGCTAGGTAGTCGGCATACTACTAAACATTCCAGTTAAACTAAGCATACTTTTAGACATTCCAGCATTACCAGAAAGAACGGCTCTTGCTGGTCATTGAGGTCAAGCAGCATTAGGTGAGGTTACTACTTAGATGGGTGACGGCTTGGAACTTGGATTTTTCGTATCCCTTGAAACATTCTATTATTATTAAACGTTAAAGTATTCAGAATAACGTTTAAGGGATAGGAAAATCCAAAAAAAAATTAAAAACGAGTGGTAGCAATTTTGTAAACAATCAAATTCTCCATAATCTCTAATACGCCAGGTAAAAAACGCAATATTTATTCGGAACATTGAAGTTGATCCCCTTTTACTGTTATATAACCAATAACTGAAATTACATTGCCAATAACTATCATTGAATTAAATTGCACACGTTCGATGCAATCATTGTGCCCCAAACCCCAAATACAAGCCACAACATTTCCACTAAAACCAGCCATTCCTAATATTTCGTTCTATTATCAACGCCGCCGCTCACCCTTTTTCCGCGTCTTGTTATATCCTGTAGAGCACCGTTACTGAATTTGACATTTAAATGATTGAATTTCAAAACACCTGGGAATTGCCGTGGCAATATTTCGTCTTCGTTGAAAATTCTCGTTACAAATTATCGCCCCCATAGACTGGCGCTAGCGGAGGGTAGCAAGACGTGCGGTGGGTAGCCTAGAATAAACACCTCCATTTACCATTGGGGCTCCATTCCCAACCCCGAGGGAGCGCTATATCGCGTTTGAAGAATCCCAAGGAAAATATGAAAAGGAAAATATTTTTTCGTTTATTGATTTTAATACTTTGGTAACACAATAGCAGAAAATGTGTTTGTACTCCCTTTCACTGTGCCATTTTGGATGGGAGTTGTTCGCTTTTTCGTCCTTTTAAATCGAACCAGATGAAAAAAAAAATTGTATATCGAGGCAAAAAAAAAATAATGACGAAAATCCTTTGGGAAAGTTTTCGTTCCAGCACCACCGATGCTGATATTGGAGAATACCGAAGCGTTAAAGGAATCGTGCTTCTGTGTCATTCTTCATGAGCTTCCACTTGCTCCTGCCATGTGATGTATCCTTTACTCTATTTCAAGGATGCTGTGTGTACGCTTCTATATTTTTTATCTGTTCTCTCTCTATATTGCGGCTTTGATAAAGTGTTGAGGAAGGCGACGGGGGCCAGGGGTAAATCGTTGCCAGCATCAAAAATGCTTACGGAAGCAGATTTTTCTTCGAAAATTATTTAGATACGTTTGCCTGCGGTGGTTTTTTCTCTATGGCATATACGTTAAAAGACATTTTGCTCCTTTAAAGCTGATTTTCCACTTTTTTTTCTTTCTTGGTTAAATATAATACGAAAAAAAAATATGGCGAAATTGTGTGGGAATTTTCGGGTTTCTTCAAAAATTAATTATCCGGCGGTTCTAGGGATTTGTTATGTTTATTTTTAGAGGAAAGAAGATTAAATTTTTGTTTTAAACTCGATTTAATTTTGACAGGAAACCAATCCGTCCTCGTGGGCGGAATCACATCAATATCATGTAAGACTGAGCAGAGCTAGACATTGGCAAATTAGGATTTGCTATTTTTGGGCTTCTATTTGATTGTGGTTTGAGGTTTCTAAATTCATAAACTCCTCCGCCAGACAATGAAGGATTTTTTATATTTTTTTCTTCAGCCGTTATAATTGGATACAATATTTTACTTAATATAAGTCAAAACAAAAAAATACCGGGAATTGTTTAATACAACAAAAATAGGCCCCATTTAATATTGGTATACACTTACGCCAACGATCATTCCTGTGGTTGAAACACTTCTTATAGTGACTTTCCGGGACCTCGAATCCTTCAGCGAATTTTGTGTGACTTCAGTTCAAAAAGTCGATCATGATTTTCAGGATAAAAAAAAGCGCCATATCTGCCGAATACGATGCTTGGTCGATGACGTGCGTAATGTTTTGGTTGAAGATTTGCCCGAAAAAACTGTGTCATACCGGCCATTATCATTCTCGGTCAAATGCCTCGTAGCACTCAAAAAACATACGGGAGCTGCTGGTAGTTCCAAAGTTCTACTATACTGCTTGTGAGTTCGAATCAGAAAGTATATAGGCAAAAGCGTTGGGTTGGAGTGAGCGAGGTATAAACAAAGACTTTGCTGAAAAGTCAACTATTGCCCATCACTGCTTTAGGGAATAACAATCTGTGAGGAATTCCGCTTAGACCACAACGGTAAAAGATCAGTGAACGTGACACTGGTTTTCGAGCGAGTTTGGCGTATTCTTTTCGGTTTCGGTTTGTAATCGAAGTGCTATTTTCAAGCTTTTGTTTCGTCAGGCGTATGAATCTGCTATATGAAGTAGTCGTTCGTTTACAACAATCTATCGAGTTTGCCTCTATTTAAAAAAGCTTCAGCTCCTTTGAAACGATCGGTCGATCGGAACGAAGCAATGTCTTTAATCCTTTATCCCGGTTTTTGTTTTGCAAAGCCCATTCGTGTTTTTTTTGTAAAAGACTAAAGCACAGAGAGAAGCCTCTTTGTACTGTCGACAGTTCTTTCATTGAGGGGAAGGTCGAACAGGAAGCTTTAGAAAACGCCAACACTTTGTTTTATTCCACCAGATCCCATTTAATGCAAGAAAATATATAGCCTAAAAAAACTAAAAAATACGCTTTTATTTTAAAATGAACTAAAAAGAAAAAAATAATTTTGAAGCTTTTATTGCTCCAGCCAGTATAGGGAACAACCTACCTTTCAAAATCAGGCAAATAATTAAATTAATGAAGTTATTGGTAAAAATTATAAATATAACTTACTTAAATGTAAAAAAGCGTGGGCCTCTTTACCTACATATATTATTATTTTATTAACACTGGAGCTTTTCGTTAGCGGCGCACGCTTTTTTTACATTTAAATAAGTTATATTTATAATTTTTACCAATAACTTCATTAATTTAATTATTTGCCTGATTTCGAAAGGTAGGTTGTTCCCTATACTGGCTGGAGCAATAAAAGCTTCAAAATTATTTTTTTCTTTTTAGTTCATTTTAAAATAAAAGCGGATTTTTTAGTTTTTTTAAGCTATATATTTTTATTTTTTACTTTTTAGTCTACCATATATCTTCCGCCATTTTGTTGTGGCCGCCATATTACTTTTGCCGGTCCGTTAACTTAGCAAGCACAGCTCAGTTTAAGACAAGAAAGCAATGATAAAGAAGGAAATACGGAATACGAAATGCAATAAACTCAAAATCATCGAGTTTGCATTTAAACATTTCTGGCTTTTTACTGTAGATATGTGCAATATTTTTCAGATAATTTTAAAATAAAAACGTATTTTTTAGTTTTGCTAAACTGTACATTTTTAGTTTTTTACTTTTTAGCCTTACGTCTGCTTCCGTTTTTTGGTAGTCGCCATATTAGGTTTAAAATGACGTCACACGGCTTAATGTATTCTACTCGTCATACTCTTTCATTTGATACCCATATCGAGGTTGCTGAAAGAAAAAGGTAGTCCGCCATTTTGTGTCGGCCGCCATTTTGAATTTGGAATGACGCCACACAGCTTATAGTATTCCACTTGTCATATCCTTTCATTTGATACCCATTTTAAGTATGTTAGAAAGAAAAAGTTAATCCGCCATTTTGTGTCGGCCGCCATTTTGAATTTGGAATGACGCCACACAGCTTATATATTCCACTTGTCATAATCTTTCATTTGATACCCATTTTAAGTATGTTAGAAAGAAAAAGTTAATCCCCCATTTTGTGATGGCCGCCATTTTGAATTTGGAATGACGCTAATTGTATTCTATTTGTCATACCCGTTTATTTGATACCCATGTCGGGGGTCGGGGAGCACAATAGCAAAATTCGGCCGCCATCTTGGAACCGCCATCTTGATTATTTCACAAAATGTTCAGATTGCATTGTCACGCGAACTATACATATGTGCAAAATTTGAAGTTGATCGGTTATATGCAAGTGCCTGAAAATCAAGTTGCAAGATTTGTCTACATACATACATACATACATACATACATACATACATAGATACATACATACATACATACAGGTGAAGCTAATATAAAGCGTATAAAAAAAAGGAATGTTATCTAGCAGGGCACGTGGAAATGCGAAAGACCAGTCCGCGGAGTGGATACGAACCATAAACCTTTGGGATGGTAGTCGGGCGCTTTAACCCAGCCCTAGGCTACCGAGGTCGGCTCATGTTTTCGACAGAAATGACTCATCCTTAGCTTTCTTCAACATTTTCAACTATCCAAACCTATAAAGGAGTCTACCGGAGCATACCACGGCCGTGCTATGAAGGTATCAGGCACGAAAAACAACACGACAGGCACTAGTATGCCCACTGCAACCGATCGACAGCGTACGATGCCCGTATGCAGTTCGGAATCCATTTAATAACGTAAGCAGCATCGGATATGTAATCGTATCAGTAAACGTATCAGTTGCAGAGCACGCGGTCATGGCACGCTACGGTGGTGGTCGGTGACGGAACGGTCTAGTGGCGGTTAATAATTATTAATTCATAAAAACAATATTTTTTTGCTTGTGTCGGTAAGGTTACGGTCATGGTATGATACGTTGTAGGGGGGGGCAGACACCTTCAATCGTGCCAAATTTTACAGTTAGGTACAGTAGTGCCCCTTTAGAGCAAAACAAATCATCAGGTTTCATATCTCTTCCCATAAGACGGCCTAGCCTGATTCACGAGATGGCCGGAAGCTTACGAAGTTTGGGATATATCGTATATGTCCAACAATTCGATGTTTCGCTCGGTGAACCGGTGAATAATAGGGTACCAACGTTTCGCTTAGGTCCGATTTTCACCTAACGGACGGTACTCTTCCTTGCTCACCTGGTAGTGCTGGCTGGCGTCACAGCCTGTGCCGTAATAAAAAACAATTCAAATCTAAACTGATCACCAAATTCGGATCCCGCCTACCAACCACAAGCAAAACGGGATTACCGAAAAGTTCCATAGGCAACTCCTCAACACTGCTTTAATGCAAAGGACAACACTATTCATGGGAGTAAGGATTGGCCATTTGTCCTACTAGGCATTCGCACGGCAATCAGAACCGACTGGCAATGTTCCCATTAGACCATTTCCCAATTTCGCCCAATTTATTTTCCATCCCATCGGATAAAACAACAATTTAGCACTCAGAACTTCAAACTTTCACTTATTCGTATTTGCAGAACTTAAGGGAACGCATCGGCGACAACAACCAAGTCAACAAGGTGTTTGCTTCCACGCAGCTCGACTAGGTTTTCATTGTGCATCGATGACGTGCGAAAACCTTTCGAAATCCATACAAAAGTAATGAAACGATTGCGTAAACAACTCGTCGTTAACTTAAACGGCACAAGCAAATCAATATCAATTGACAGACCGAAAGCAGCCTTCATTTGTGACGAACCGACAACGATCACGCATTGATCAACAACCAAAACGATCGGTAACTACGCTGAGGAGCGAGTATGTGGGGACGGCGTCCAACTTAATTTCGAAGGTGCAACATACTTTTACCCCAATAAAACTATGGACGCACGCATCACGATCAACTTGATCGTTGATCGTAATAAGTCTAAAGTCTACAAAGCTGCTTACTGTGACACTTAAGCATTGGTTTTTATTCTGACCTTTCTTTCGGTCTACAGTGTTAATGACGTTCTTTGAGCTAGTTAGAAAGGCATTGTGTATGTTAACATAAATGACTAATGACATCTAATATTGATACCATTCACTTTTCACTGCGTTTATCTAAAATTATGTAGGGCAAAGCTTAAATCTAGTTTATCTATTGAAACAGTTGTTTCTATATTGTCAACAAGACTAAATTAAACCATTCAACTAATTTTAGATAATGGCAGTAAACACGAAACCCACAACAAAACTAAAATAAACTCCCCCCAATTATTCAGGGCAGAGAATAAATATAAAAATGGCTTTATTATACCAAAAGTCCTTCACAATTGCAACAATTAAAAATAAACAAAATTAATCCGGAATGCAAATGCTGTTTTAGACTACACAATTCGCTGCAATATTTACCTTAGGGATGGCTTGATTGTATTGTGTAGGGTTTTTCATCATTCCATACCGGTCAGCATCCCTCCGTTCGTCCGTCCATGCAGCAGCCATAGCATTTCCATTTAATTTATTTCAAGTTGCCGCACGTAATATTTTCTATGCGTTTTAAATGTGCCCTGCTCATGGCAACTTCCGTTTAGTCAAAGTCCATAAGGACAAAGTGTAGCGAAAAATTAATTATGGAGCAGGAAAAGTACCAGGGAAAATGAAAGGAGTCTAGCATAAACAAGGATAAAGAATTATAGAATCCCTAAAAATTTGCCAGAATGTGTACGAGTATATATATGGGTTTGCTAGCTAGCAACTATACTAACCGGCTACCGGCGGCGTTACTCCTGTCCACTTTCGGGGGGCGGTGGCAGATTAAAAAGGGACAAAACCGCAGCTTGTGATAACAGTGATAAAAGTGTATCAACCCTGAGAATTAAACTTTTTGCATAATTAATTATAGGACTAGGAGTAGCAGGGCTGGGGAGCAGGGGGTTGGGTGTGGAGGCGAGGGTTTCTGTTCAACATTATCCGACATATCTTCGCCCTTCTGTATTCCAGATTACCAGCAGGGCTTCGTCGGTGGATTTAATTGCCCCGCCCTTCGCCCGTCACTGGAATATTTAAGACCTTTTAAGTTTCAGTTGCTGATGTTGCGGGAAAAGATTTATCCATCCCTTCTCGTAAGTCCCACGGATGGATATCCTTTTTCTTAGCGAGAGAATCAAAATCCCGCCGATTCGTTCTATGCCCCCCTTCGCCCCTGCCCCTGCTCTGTTGCTGCTGGTTTGGTTTGGTTTGGTGGCAGCGGGGTAGGGATTCCTTCCGTTTTCAGCTTTTTCTTGGTGATTCCTTCGCTTCTAATTAAAATCGCTGTTTAACGACTAGGATGGAATTTTTCACAGGATTTATTCTGTCCAAATATCCTAACATTGAATCCTTAAGATGGGAATCACTGTTTAATGGTATTCGCAGGGATTTTCGTAACCGTAGCCGCTGGTTTCGTGCTTAAATTTGAATTCATTTCGGTTGCTCTTTGTTTCCGGTTGATTTATTACTGAAGGCTCGGTTTTCGGGTGTTGAATTTTTCATTGAAAATCATGGTTTTACTAAAACGCAGGAAATTGTTGGAAGGATTATGCCCGGATTAAATAAATTATATAAATGATTTAAGGAATTATTATTTTAGATTAATTTGATATCAGATTGGCGGCTACTTAATAACTTCTTTAGAATGGAACGATATTCAGGAATTCTATCATAAAATTGCATAAATATTATGTTCCACAAGGAGATGAGGTGGTTATTGTGGAGCTATTGAATTAGCAAACAGCATCGTAGACTTCATTCCGATTAGTGATCGGATCGCAATCTTAAGAATTAAATTCACATCTAATCATACGTTTCAGGCCGATTTTGTTTGGCCGCCATTTTGGTTTGGCTGTCACTTGTCAGTTCATATTTGACAGTTGTGGATATTTGTGGATAACAATTTATTGTGAAACAACTAACGCCGCAACAACAACAATCGTTCAATTGTGAATACTCGAAGAAAATTGTTGCCGTCGTGTCATGTCATTTGTTGGGCTTGATTACCGGAAACTTCGTCCTGAATTACTACTTATGGAGGATGGGAAGGGCGGAGGGCCCAGAATGAAGGGTTTTCGTTGAGGACGATGAGTCTGACCTCCGTGTTCACTGTGACTGTCCAGTCTAAGCGACAATCCATTGTGCAGACTGCTGAATCTCTTCCAGCTGTGCGATAAGTTGTATTCAAGATTGACTGCTAGCTTGCGGAAGGAAGTGGGTATAGAAACCTGAGGAAAGCTTTATTTTGTGGGCGTGGGTGTAAACTGTCGTAAGATCAACATTTTACGAATTTAGTTGTTTAGTTTTGCGTAGTGAGCTTTTTTGCGGTGAGATTTTTGGTGGTGTGCTTTGGGTGTAAGCGCCACCTATGTGAAACTCTTTAAACTTCACAGTGCTTGATTAATGTGTCTTGGGTGGACTCTCATGCTGGAGTAGTCTTGGGTGCTAATCCACTGTGTTGGGAGGGTTTTGTGGGGGCTTTGAGCTTAGTGTGTCTTCGGTGGGCTTTCATGCTGGGGGAGTCTTGGGTAGGAATCGGATGTCTTGGGTAGGATCTTTGAGGTTAGTGTGCGATCTCACCCAAAACTCCCCCAGCATGAAAGTCCACCAAAGACACACTAAGCCACCCCAGCAAAATTCAACTAGTTTCACGTAGGTGGCGCTTACACCCAAAGCTCACCACAGAAAGCTCACCACACAGGTTCTTCCGCCGAATAAAACTCATACCCGAGCCTTCAACCGATGACGTTACTGCGCTTGAACCGGCATAGACTAACTACTGATTTTTTTTATGGAATGTGCGTAAACTTATTGAAATATTGCGAATCTAATGAAATAGAAAATTTCGTAAAACTTTGTGCAGTGAATATAAAATTGCATTACAAGAAATGAGATGATTTGGTGATGGCATTATGTGGAAGAGAAATTGTGGGGATGAAAAACACTGTGAACTTAGATTTGACCTGGATGATTGACAAAAAAAATTAATCAGAGCAAGGTGTACATCACTAAACTAAAACTGGGTTTCAACGCACCTGATGAGTAATTAGAGAGCCAACAATAAATCTGACCACTACCTATTAGCTATTGGGGGGAACTGACGATAGTAGTACAACGAGGCTTGACTATGATGTTCAGCTTTTAACATAAAAAAAGATATTTACTTTTTACATTCAGGAGGATAATCCTATCTCTCAATTTATACCAAAAAAATTGTCAAATACCCTTGAGAGTCTTGTGTTTAAATTTGGTTTTTTTGAATACTTATAAAAAAATTCCCTTGTTAAAATGTTGCTCTTCCCATCTAAACTCATCAAGTCCAAAAATATCAACAAATAACAGTTAAGATAATAGCACAAAAAACATTTTATTGTACGTATGGTGTCTGATTTTCTGACAACTATGGTTTCCGAAAACTTTTACGTAAAATCCCAAAGTCTTAAAACTCTCAAGTTCTTAACTATCCAAGCACTAGACCAGATCGTCTTATCATTATTGTTCCGGAAGTTTTTGTCCGTTTCCGGTTTTCTGGTATGAAATTACTTTGAAAACTTTGCACAATCTCGTGTACAAGTAGTAAAAAGAAAGGATTCCTCTTCTCTTCCTTCTCATTCCACCACCTTTCATTTCATCATTTTGCTTCTTGTAAAGACTGAAGAATTCTATACTAAATGAACAACTGAAGGCAAAAGAAAAGAAAGGAAGCAAGAAAAAAAACCGAAAGCTGCTTCAAGGAAACACGAATACATAGAACGAAAGGACCGCGCGCGCAAAAACCGTACAGAGAAATGATTTTCAATAACGTCAACTCCAAAGTGTATGGACGATAAGAAAGTAAAGAAGGAGGTCAGCACAGGAATAAATGCAAAAGTTTCATGTCCAGCAAAAAGGACGAAGTGGGGAGAGAGGAGGGACGGGGAGGTGGTATGGAAGGGTTTTTTTCCAGTAGATGTAGAAGAAGGAAATGTGCTTGAAAGTTTCCTTCAAGTAGAGTTAGTCTAGTAGAATGATGACAAAAAAAAACTCAAAGGGCACCACTCAAGTCCGCTAGCACACAGTATTCTGAAGGGCATTTTCTTAGTTTCCTTTTGTAGGGACGTGGCAAAAGAATTCTACAGCCATTGCCTTCTCTGCCACCAACTGCTTCGCTGGTACCGAGGCTGAATGACTTTAAATTTTTCGTTCTGGTAAAACATTGTGTTCTGAATTATATACAGAAAAAAAATGCCTTACCCCATTCAATCCTTCCTGATGGTGCAAGTTTGCTACTGCGGAAGGGTGAAATTAATTAAATTAATTAAAATATCACCTGCAGTCTGGAATGAAATCTGGATTTTTGTTTGTGGCAGTTCTAAGCCCAGAAACCACTCTTTGTACTACCAGTCAGGAATGTCGTTGGTCACGTTATGATGTTATGTCTAGTAGTAAGCTTAGTTCGAGGAATAGAACAGGTTTGAGGGTACAAGGTTAGCTTTTTGTCACAAGGATGTTGAACGAGTTGGCCATGAACCCTGCGTTTGAAGTCTTTGATGTTCTTGGTTGAACCCCCGCCAAGCCCTCTTTAACTTTCACCGCGATGAAGATAACTTTCCATGGAAAACCCAAAGCCATTACATCTTCTTGAAGTCACTGTTTGGTGTGCGGATTAAAGGGGAAACGTTGTTGCAGCTTCGACAACACTGTGAGCTTTAAAGAACCACAAACAATGTCTTATTTCTGCTCCAAATTTACAAAATATGATTGAAGAACACGTCATTCCAGCAGGAGGGTGCACGAACCACCATGGGCATTTTAAAGCAAGCGTTTTTCCGAGGTTTATTTTCTAGTTTTAGCAATTTGCATAACCTTTCAAGATCTTCCGATTTGATCGCTCCAGATTCCTTTCATTGCAGTTTAGTTTAGTCACTGGTCACAAACAATCTTAGCAGCCCTAAAAGAGAACATCGAACAAGAAGTGGAGTGCCCGGATGTACATTAGCTCTGAATTTTTTGGCTAGTAATACTTGGAGATCTTCAACTTCTATTGCGACATAGATTTTCTGAAAAGAAAAGACCTTGGTAGTTCACGATGTATAGGACATTTAGTTTGTATGAGTGGAGAGGAGTCTTTTGCGGTATAGGACAGAGAGGTACACTAGACCTCCGCTGGAAGAATATCGTATACCAGTCTTTGATAAGGGGGCGTCCATAAATTACGTGAGGTGTTTGGGGGGGGGGGGAGGGGGTCGAGCCGAATCTCACCAAATCTCACGTGGGGGAGGGGGAGGGTCTCCGCAAATCTCACGTAATTTTTTTCCGCAAGAAACAGTGTAAAATCGCGAGAAAACTGGGTTAAATTAATAGTACAGGTAAATTAAGCCGAAAAAAGCGATATAGCGGAAATAATTAGGTACAAGCTGAAAATTGGCAGAGCGCTTCTTTTTATGCTTTTTAATAAGGGGTTATAAAGTCTACCGATTTTCTACCCCGAGAAGCCCACTTTTTAGGGGGTTTTAGCCCTCAAAAAGAGTATTTTTCGATTTTTCTGTAATTTTTTTTGCAATATTTCTTAATATATTTTGTTTTTTTTTTCAATTTTAAGTACAATATCTGTAAATGAGAAAATCTTAAAAATCGTCTTTTTGGACCCGCACTTAGATTTCATTCACGAAAATCTTGGTGCAGTATCAGATGAACATGGTGAAAGGTTTTATCAAAACATATTGCAAATAGAGAAGGAATAATGAATCAAAAGTATACGTGATACTATTACTATATTTCGACTCAATAGCAATTGGGTATAAAAATTTTGCACTGCCGTTTACACTGTATTTGTTCACTGTTTCAAATACCATCCAACTGGAACATCCAAAAAAAGTAAAGAAAATAATTTAAATATCTGAGAATGAAGACGTGATGAAAAATTCTTATCTTTTTATACAATGGTCTGGGAAAAACTGCGAAAGTAATGTATGCATTGACTTATACGACCATTTTTGGACTGATTGCGACTCTACGATGAACTAATGTGGGGGTCTAAGCTTAAACAAAACAAAAAGTCCTAGAAGCCCAATTGAAAAACCTGGAACCTAATGCGCTCCTAAGAATCTCAAGTGCATAATGTACCCAATCCTACTGCAATCATAGAGATTATATTAAGAATCGACTCTTTTTACATCAGTCAGAACACATGCTATCTGCGGTGCATTGTCACTACAAAAAGCAGACATTTGCACCAGGCGACATAATTAGTTATCTAAGCGTCTTACAGGACTCGAATTTTGAATCGACGACCATCTGCTCTGACATACTTACTAGAGGCCAAGATAGATTTTGAAAAGCTTTTGTTATCATTATCGAGAGTTGTGAAGAATGTAAGTCTAACAGATCCGCACATCTTGAATCTGTATCCTCATGTACAGGTGGCTCAAACGTCAATTTGAGAAGCTGGCTGTGATTTCAGACTCCGCTTTTCTAAGGCGATACGAAAGTAGGAAGCAAATGGAAGCTTGTAGCGATGCCTGATAAATCTTCGAAAAGAAATTATTTTCAGCCAACCAACTTCATTTATTAACTTAATTTGACATTTTGATGCGAACAATAAATTGTTTCAAGAATATTTAAAGAGTTTTTAGAATATTTTAAAACAAACAAATAAAAGCAGCGCATGCGGCAATGGCTTTATTCACGGACTGAAATCCGATAACAGGCGGACAAATTTATTTCGAATTCGCATTGGTGGAAGATATCATTTTCTTATTTCCGAATTTCATGACTTTCGAATCGGATTCCAGGATAACCCCCCTGGGTCTTTCATTCACAGGTTTTTTACCTAACGATGACATATATAGAAGAATGCTCCGAAGTTTGTATATCTCTAGAGTCATAAATGGCTCTACCATTACTATTCAAACAGTCAAGTCGTTAGTCTCTAAAAACGAATCAGTGGATGCCAAAGCCAACCTTCGTATGTCAATATATTGTAAAATTCTAAATTTTTTTTATATTCCATATGCTTGCTCTACAAATACACGAGTTTTCTGTTCTCTTGTTAAGAAATCATTATCCCTGTAAGGCACCCTGAGGTTGGTTTCCAAAGGGTAGGCAGAATCACCTGCTAAATGGAAATCCACAGATATTGTAGTTTATATTAGGTGCATGCCGAGTTGGTGCTGTTACGATTTTGTGGTTACTGTTCTTCAACACAAATTATGATTTCTAAATGCAATCAAGCACAGATTAAGGTATTTACACTAAAAATACGCATAATAGTGTAAATCCTACAAATTTTTTAAAATTTTAAAAATCTCACGTGAGATTGAGGGGGGGGAGGGGGTCGAGCCAAATCTCACGACATCTCACCAAGGGGGAAGGGGGGGTCGAAAAATCGCCAAAATCACCTCACGTAATTTATGGATGTCCCCTAAGTTAAAGCTCAATAAAAGCCCTTTCTTAGAAGAGCTTTCGTGACGTCATATAATTAGAAGATGAGCTTTATTCGGGTTTTGTTCTTTGATAAGTTAAAGCTCAATAAAAGCTCTTAATTAGGAGAGCTTTCGAGACGTCATTTAATTATAAGAAAAGCTTTAACGGGAGCTTTTCATGTTGTTTTTTGAAAAGGATTACCTTTTATATTTGTATAATCCATATTTCATCATCTGTGTTCGTTTTAAAAGTAGATCCCATCTTACTCGTCTATAAATACATAAGTCTCTCCAAATAAAGCCATCATTCTACACCATTTGAATCCAACAATCAAAGCTCCTCGCCTATGCTTCACATCTCATAAATTAGACACTTAATAGCAACGTAAATTAGCATCAGTTGATATTTATTTGGGTTTCGCTTGGAGTGAAAAATTTGCTTCATCCTTTTTTTTGATGTTAACATGGATTCTACGCTTCATACAAATGTATACACGATTCCTGTTTTTAATGGAGTTTAATAAGACAAATCATGAGAATTTAAACAGTTAAAACGCGATCAAAGGGAAGATATTCCTCTGGACTAACTAATGTGCCATCCATAATGGTTTCGTAATTTAACTAACCAAAATTCACCTCATTACCAGGTCAAGTCCTTTTGCTGGGCGATGTTACAATTCATAAGCTTAATTTTACTTGAAAAATTTATCTGAAATTTTCGCATAAAGTAAAATTGCACGCCTTCTTGTTGTCATTCATTTGAAGATCTCCTGATGGTCCTTTATTCATTCACACTAACTACCACTGGCACAGTTCTTGTGCTTGATGTTTATGCCCTTTTCCAACGTAATAGTAATAAAAAGCTCCTCGGATGTCAGGGATTAAATTATTCCACGTTGGCACAAAAGAATTTATAAGAAAATTTCTATTTTTCGCCTGAAATTTATAATAAAATACCATGAAGATGATTTTCTGTCTGAGAATTTATAGGCATCCTTTTTTCTGCCGCCCTTGCTCCCTTTGGATTGTGAACGTATATATACCCATAAATGTCTGTCTTATGACTTTGCTAAACTCAAGAATATTTCGAAGGGTATCGCAATAGTATATTGGTAGTAGTAGTAGTACACCACGAGAAGGACTCGTCGAAGAGGTGGAGTGTGGGTCGAGAATAACTCTATGTGAGAGTCCTGATCCTTTTCCTCATGTCTTGGATTCACAATCAACATTCATCCCGGAAGACATGACTTTCGTAAGGCACAGATACATGAATCTAAACGGGGATAACAGGAAACTCCATAACTTTTGAAAGCAAAAAAAAAAAGAAAAATATGAAAACGAAGAAGAAGAATAAGAAGAGCCGAGAAATATTACATAGAAAGAGAAAGAAAAGAAAAATAAGGGCAAAGGCATAGACAAGTCTAGAGATCCCGATGATGTGACTACATATGTGCTGTGCATATCTTTCTATGGAATCCTGGAGAGGAGCTTTTATGCATGAATTATTATATGATAAACGATATGATTCGCTTTACAGTCTATAAAGTCACGAACATATAGCATACGCATATCCCGAGACGGTAAGGATTTAAATGGTGATTGTTGGCAATAGATAGGAAACGAGAGAGAGGAAGCACACAAAAAAATTCGTATTATAGATAAAGGAGGAGAAGGTATGCCTGAAGAAATTTAGATAAGTTTAAGATTTTATCAAAATGTATTAAACTTCTTCGCTTTTTTCTTTGAGAAAATACATTAAGTATCTGCACGAAGATATTGAGAATTTTCTATGCATTTATGATTTGCAAGGAGGATTAAAGGATGTAGAAATGATGAAAACTTATAAGCAACAAGTCAATTTTGTAAAATGAAATGAATGATCAAAATCATATGAAGGTTTTGAAATTACTTCCTTTTTTTTCAATTTTATGCAAGACCAATAATATGTATGCAATTTTTTCTAAGGGTTCGATTTCTATTACTTTTTCAATTTGAATTTCTAGTTACTATAAAATTAAAATGTGCATATCTATAATACATTCCTCCTGTCATCGCTTATCAGAACAATAAGTGACGCACCACCTCCTATTTGATCAGCAAAGTCGCGTTGTTGTATTAGATGGAAGCCTGTGGAATAATACTGCGTGTTGACATTGACAGTTCAAAGAGAGAAATGCCATCAACGCCATCCTGAGAAATGCCATCTGCTAATAACAGTGGCGGTTTTTAAGATTTGGGCCTATAAGATTTGCCGCCCCATAAATTAGGTCATACCAAAGAATAATCACCATTTATTAAATGCTGCATTTCTAAAGGTTAAATGTTCTTCGTTAATCCGGGAACGTTTTTTATTCTTTTTAATACGGCAAACGAAAGTTCTACACTGCGGTGACAAGAAATTTTCCCAGGCTTAAGTTACCCAATACCTACTGAGATTCGTAATGCTATTTCTGTATATGGAAATGCTTCCTTCAATTCCTCTGTGTCCAATTTTTGCTAAGGCTGGCCCAGGTATCGGCCCTAGCTGATCATCGCGTATACCAGAAATTTTCTACAGTTACATTTTCACGCTTATACCCCGGCTTCACCGGCCGAACTGCGCAAGTTCGAGCAAATTAGTCTGCTGAGCTTCAAATTTTGCCTGATTTCCCATACATTTTCACATTCCGAGGTCAGGAAAAATAAAGTCTGATTTCGCCCAACAGAACCTGAAATCAAGCTTGAAAGTAAAAGCTCGCTCAAAAGAGAGTAATCAATTGGAATGGTGGAATGCCATTCCATGGAGTTTTTGCATTTCTGACTGCTGGCGAAAAAGCAACAATAATTTCAGGCACTGAACTCGACTTTAGCCGGTGAAGCCACTTTTGCGGATTGAAGTGAACTTGATTAAACTGAGGCCGGTGAAGCCGGGGTATTAGCTCGAAAGCTACCGTACAGTAATTTTGTGAATGATGGTGAAAAGAAGACGTATAAATTTTGCAGCAACCCCTATGCCCATGTGGAATGTAGAATTCGATTTATGAACTTGGAACGTCAGTCAACAGGCCGGGCGCTCTGCGTTTGATTTTATCATTAGACCCTGTGGCGGGTAACACAGAAAGATTGCGCAACCTCCGGAAATGAAGACATGCTACAAGGGACCGTCAAACTTGAAAAAATGCCGTAAACGAGACCAACGCTCGATTTGGACTGTAGCGTCATCGGATAGATTGATTTTTCCGACTAGAGCTCGCTGACCGACATTAAACTCTCTGTTCAACTCTAGACCCTTCTTCTTTTTCTTGAATGACGTATCACGTACAAAAGTACGGCGACCACCACTTGGACAAATAGAACTGCAGGTTCTCTATATTCTTCCGAATTGTAGAGCAGACCGTTCCACAAAGTTCAGCAGCGAATATCTAGCATTTAGTATATTTCATCACATTCCGATCGTTAAGAGTCCTCTTCCCTTAACTACTAGGTGCCCTAATAGCAGGTTCCGGACCTCTAAATACAGTATAGAGCCCTTTTTGGCCAGAGAATCCGAGTTTTTGTCATATTTGAGGTCTTTCTGTTTCAGAACCACTATAGCGTACACCTCTGGTGGCCAAACTGCTCTTTAGCGCTCTACTAAACTTGAGATATTTATCCCAAACCTCGGCAGCCACATTTTGGAGCCCTACAGGGTGTACACCTTTAACCTTACAAAGCGGCCGGATGTGGATAGGTTTTGGATAGACGAACAAAAAATCGTTTGGAAACGGGGGGGGGGGTAAATCTTAACGCTTTAGCAGCTAGGGCGTTTTGAAGCTTTTTTGGTAGAGGTTTACATATCACCCTGTATTTTTGTAACCCTTTGAGCTATTTTCATAAATACGATATCAATGTACGCAGAATACTCCCACCTATCTAAAACTGTTAAAATCAACTGAGCAATGAGTCGTCAAAGTCAAAACTTTGGTTTTCTTTCACTAAAATTTCAACTAAAACCACCTTTTTCTCCAAAAAATACGTAATTAACTGATATTTTATTTTCAAAATTGGAAAGCTTGGACAATTTCCTATCAATAATGTCCGGACAATTTTTACGCTACGGCTTTTATTTTTGGAGTTATAAGCAATTTTAATGCCAAAATTGGTTTTTTTAGTACTTTTTCACCTAAGCTTTGCCAAAACGTACCAAATAACCCTGCAAACAATTTCTCGGCTTTTCTCGGAGGCTCGCTTTCTCGAACCATTCCCGATTCGAAAACTGCTTGCGAAAGTTACGAGAAAAGCTTCAAAACCCACCATAAAAGCTTTCCTAGTACATTGGTTTCGATATCTTGCTCCGCTTTTATTGCCTTCGAATTCGTTTACGAGTCGTTTACGAGCCCGAGTTCGAAGCAAGCTCTCGGTTTTGCGTGTCGTTCTCGAATCGTTTCCGAATGTAAATGTTTGCATGGAAGCACCAAATAAGGCAAATTTTAACATCACACAGAAGTCTTTTAAACTCTTTACAGATCGGACGTGTGTATTCAAACGTAAAAGCTTTTTTGAAATTTTACTGAAAGTTCAAACGGGTGCAAGCTTTCAAAGCGAGTACAGGAGCTTTTGGATTCCTACTTTTATTCATTTCTTATTTGAATGAATGTGGGTTTTCGATCAGGCTGGCTGAAAAAGCTTGTAAAAACTAATTTTCCTCTGATGAACGAAACTCTCCAATACTACCTCGTACTCCCAAGAGCTTTTGCGTGTGGATGCATACCTCTTCGTGTATAATGGGCCTTTCAACTATAATTGCTTGGGAATTAAGCTGTGTTCATTTATTATGCAAATTTTCAGAGTAATTTAATGTTTTTCACCCGTAAATTACAATTAAATATTCGAGTTGTAGCATGAAATATAAAAACATATTACTTAATTGCATCCATTATTTAATTTTGAAGCCTGACCATAATAGCCAACACCCAATCCGAAGTGAAACTACAATGCTGCCCCCAGTGCCCCAGTCTGGGAACTATTCCGAAAATATGCTTTTATGGCATTTTAAATTTTAAAACATGCCCTTGAGGCCTTCAATGAAAATGCACGCTCTCATTACGCCATTCGCATTTTCGGAACGGCTCTTTTATGTGTTGTTTTTAATGCGAAATTCAATTCAAATTTACATTTGTTGGTACCGCCCTTCGGCCACCCATACCCCCAAAAACACCCCCCCCCCGCTCTGGGTCTGTGTGGCTCGAGTGTCTGCCAAAGCTTTAAGTGAAAAACTTTTTAATTTGACTCACAACTTTTTTTTGCACTGTGCTCCGCTCTCGTGCATATGATTTTATGTTTCAACTTTCACACTTTTCCGGCACAGGAAATTTTTGCCCGTCGTCGTCGATTCCTGGGGGTGTGTGGCGGGCGGGGGTGGGTTAAAGTTTTCGGCAGGGAGAAAAATTATGCTCGAACGGAAGCAGAGCAGGTGGCGCTAAATGTTCCGAGTGCTAAAGAGTGGCTGCTGGCTGGGAGGGTAGAAAAAGTTTTAATGAAGGTCCCAAATTGATATTTATGGCGCCTATCAGTGGCAACCAATTGAACCCAACAAGTGGGGGAGGTGTGCTCCTAATGGCGGCAACACCTATGAGGGCGCTGCGTGCGTAAAAGCCCCAAAATTTAGGAAAACGATATCGAGCAGTGGCAACGTTATTAGCAATCAGTGGTTTTGGTAATTACGATGATTTATTGAACAATAAAGATTTTCTGATGTTTTTTTTTTCCTACAAGGAATATTTAAGGCCCATTTTGGGGATTATAACTTTTTAATATTTTTACCGATAATTACCATTTTTAAAAAGTATTAACGAATTTTTACTTTTTTTGTGGGGGGAAATGCTTCGTACTTAGGGTTATTTATTAGGGACTGTAAATATTGATCGGATTTTATAGATAGCTTCATGATAGGCTTTTGTAAATTATGCTTTTACTTAAAATTAGTTATTTAAGTGAAATATTTTGGATATTTTTATGCTTATATTGACAGTCCATCAAAGCTTGCAATTTATAATAAGTTGGATTTTTTCAAAAATGTTCAAAATTAAGGACCGGTCCTTATTTTTCTGGTACCCACCACAATATTAATAATTATTATATAACTAGAAATAGCTTTTTATGGAGAATAATTATTGCTACTATCGTTCGGAGTTATACCTATGTGAACATGACGCCCACCCAAACTGCAGCAATCAAATGTTATTTTTTACTATTAGGCTTGTCGGTGAGAAGGAAAAAATGCTAAAAAATATATTTTTGGTCCACATGGGAGATTATTGTTGGAATCGCTTCGTTTTATTTATTTATTTATTTATTACTAGCATAAAACCCGCGTGCGTTGCAACGCCTTTAAATAAAAAAAGTTTATGTGTGCACTGTCCGCGGTAGGACAAAAGTATAATGAAAACTACAAAAATTCTGGAAAATGATTTTGGATACCATATAAAAATTTAGAGTTACCTATACCGAGCGTTCTCAATTTATTTCTTTTTAACAACTTTAATTTCAAAACAAAACTTCTTGCACACATGTGCTCCTCCTTCCACTTCTTGGCGGTTCTGTTAGAACAACCGTACTAAATTGAGATGTGACACTGCGTTATGTATGTATTCAAGTAGGTGCCTATGAACATGAAACTTCTCGGTGAATTGGAATTTTAACTTTCTCTTTTCGGTTAGCCGTTACACTGCCCCCTTCTTACTTAGTGTTCGGAGCTAGGATGTGAAGATTTTTCGATTTCCCAACTCTTGAACAACCTACATACAACTGACGTGGAAAGGCTTATTTGGCAAAATTCGTCCCCCATATTGGCCCCGAAATTTAAAATTTATAAGTTTTGATCATAAATTCTTTATTTGTTAGCTTAAAAACCCCCAGATACCGATTTTCATTGGAATGGGAATACAATTGGCAAACTCATAGGCCATATTGGTGCGGCCATTTTGAATTTAAGTTTTGATCATAAATTCGTTATTTGCAACCTTAAAAAACCCCAGATAGCGATTTTCATTGGAATCGAAAGACAATTGGCAAATTCGTCGGCCATATTGGCGCGGCCATTTTGAATTTATGAGTTCTGATCATAAATTCGTTATTTTCTACCTTAAAAACCCCCAGATACCGATCGGTATCTGGGGGTTTTTAAGGTAGAAAATAACGAATTTATGATCAGAACTTATAAATTCAAAATGGCCGCGCCAATATGGCCGACGAATTTGCCAATTGTATTCCGATTCCAATGAAAATTGGTATCTGGGGTTTTTTAAGATAGCAAGTAAATAATTTATGATCAGAACTTATAAATTCAAAATGGCCGCGCCAATATGGCCGACGAATTTGCCAATTGTATTCCGATTCCAATGAAAATCGGTATCTGGGGTTTTTTAAGATAGCAAGTAAATAATTTATGATCAGAACTTATAAATTCAAAATGGCAGCACAAATTCTAATGGCCGCCGCAATATGACCGAAAATCAAAATGGCCACCAAAATTTGCCAAATGTGTTCCGATTTCCATGGAAATCGGAACACAATTGGCAAATTTGGGTGGCCATTTTGAATTTCGGTCATATTTCGGCAGCCATTTTGAAATCGGGCTTCGAGGTGCATCATGGGAGACCCCCACGGATCTTCGTGCAAAATTTCGAAGCTCTACGATCACTGGTGCGCCCGCTATAGCGCACACATCGCACACACATACAGAAACTTTCTTTTATTAATATAGATTAACGGCGAACAAGGCACACTTAAACTAGGTGAGGTCACGGGTTCAGTGGTGTGATCTCAAATTTAGTAAAATTACAGTCTTTCAGACAGAGTTGTACGCTATGTTGGCTTGTATTTACGACAACTAAAGAAGGACCTAAAGCTACCTTCCGGATATTTATGCTCTCTAACAACCAAGCAGTAATCAGATCCATTAAGTCTGGCAAAGTGCCTTGATCAGTCCAATCGGGTTAGGTCATGATGCAATGGCCAATAGTAGGCTTAGTTTGAAGCAAAGGGATATGCTAGGAAAAGGGCGGGTGATATAATTGAACCCTGCGGAATTGATCCATTATTACGTTCATTGAACGGCCGGGAAGGAAAACTCTCAATCTAGTTCTTTAGAATTGAGCCAATACTATTAGCTTGGAGTTTAGCTAACATAGGAGGGTGTCAGACTCTGTCAAAAGTCTGGGTTATACATATGTACATATCCAACATAGAGCAACCAGACCAGACTCACAAACGTGCTGGATACCCAAGTAAAAATAATTAGTTGGTATATTTACGGGCAAACCAAGTACAGACGTACTTATATTTTTAAAAGCATGTACGCGCCCATAACTAGCACGCATAGCGAACAAATTGCGCCAGGTACTATTATGGCACGCTCCCGCTACGGGTACAAAAGATGAAAAATAAACCTGCCACGCTGGCATGCAATCGACATTTTCCAAACGCGAGTGTCGTTTTACCAAGCGGTCCCCCAACTAAGTACTAACCATGTCCAATGCTGCTTGACCCACGCAATCAAATGATAACCGGTCTGTTGAGTACACTAATGGCACCCTTTATGGTCACCGTAATAATTGCCCGTTTTCTTCGTCCTACACAATTTCTTAAAGCTTTAATTTTGTTCCCTTTAGTCTAGAAAAAGGGTGAGCGTGCCGTGCTTCGTTTGGACTATCCCGTGCATCTTTTCTTGGAACGTGGGTGTAGCGGGCTGCATTTGGAAAAGTCAAATTTTTACTCAGGCACGGCGTGCTTCATTTGGTACTACGTATACATGATGAGTTGAACCCAGGTTGAATCCATGTTCAAATGCATGTAGACGCGAGTCGATTTGAGATAGGGTCGACTGAACTCGACTCAGCTCTGCTACCTGGGCTGAGTTGAAATTATGTATATAGACGAAAGTTCAGTAGTTGAGTGGTTGAATTTAGTTGACAGCAGCATCTCTGTGTTTTGTTTGTGATTTTTGTCGATTGTCGGAAATTCAACTCCACCTCAACTCAACTATTCAACTCATCATGTATACGTAGTATGGGTGTCATACGGACGTTTGACGCTATGCGTGCCTGTTTCAAGCTAAGATCGGGCGAGTCTTATTTTCACTCGGATACTTTAGTTGAAATGCAATGTTAAACTCAATTGGTCTCCAGTAGATATAGTAGCCTGCCCCGACGATTGCGTCTCTGGCTCACCCGGTTTCTATTGTGGATATCGATTTTACGCAATTGAAGCCTCGTTATCCGTTGACTTGGTGCAGGTCTCTTCTCCTTGGTGTAAACTCCTACAACACCCAGACGTTGAAACGCAAGGTCCTATAGCCTCCTATTAACCTATCCTGTCCTCTATTTCTTCCTTCGGGTCTAAAGCTGTTGTATCTGCCGTGTAAAGTTTGGTTGGATCCAAGATATTTTCTAAGCTTTCTATTGGATATTGAATCATAGTGTATAATTTTGGAGAGAATAAAATTGAATGATGATGGAGATTCACACCTGGCGTGGTGAACTCCAATGCGATTTAACCCGGGACCGCTTAGCAACGTCGCTTGATAATGACTGGGGTATAGTTGAACGAATGTCAGACCACAGCTTGGGTTGGTAACTAAAAATTACCACCTTTGGAAGATCAGAAGGTCAGAGGGCCCCACTAGCGAGCGAATGAACCCTTGAGGTATATGACTGCTTACAGAACAATTTGTCCAAGTTGTGACCATCATAGAACTTCTTGGATTCAATAATTCACGAATAAAAGTACGCCATAACATCAACCCTAAGTAAATAAAAAATAAATCAAATACGATACGGCCAATATAAAACCGCTTTAGTCCTTTCCATGAAGAATTAAATTAATAAATTCTTAAACAGTTCTTTGTCCGAAAATTTGCCATATACACACAAGAAAAGATCCCAATGTAATCAGTTTTAATAAAAACTTATTCAAAAAAATCCTTGAAAAGCCAACCACCCGTGTTTCTCCATAAATACATCAAGAGCTCCAAAGAAACTCAAATTCGAATTGCTTAAAGAAGAAAGCTGCTCCATCGTGATTTAGAAATGAATTGAAACCGAATCAAAAAATATGGCAAATCTTTAAATTAAAAGTAACAAAACCCAAGGCACAAGCAACTTTTCAGGAGTTACAAAAATGTAATGCGATTAGGTTTTGGGGTTGTTTTTGCTTCTTTTCTTGTATTTTGTTGTATATTTATTTATTTTTTTTTGTATTTTTTTTTCTTCTAAGAATTTTGCACGAGCTCCAATTATTGTGAAACGATTTTTATGCGGTAAATAAGGTTTCAGAAAGGAAATGGCATAAAGTCATAGGGGGCGGGGGAGGAACCGGGCCAAATCCTGCTGCCAAAGCCCAGGAGAAACCAATTTTGAGGCTTTTCTCATGAATGCTTTTCGTTTGTGAACAAAATGATATCCAATTGGTTGAGAGAGTTGGCGGGACTTGGGGTGTGCCTTCGTTAAAAATGGATAAAGGCAGATTTTTCCTTCATTGAATTGCAGTGAACAGTCGTGAAATTGTATTATTCCTCGTTGTTGTTTTTTTCTTCTATTTTTTTTTTTCATGAACTTTTTTCCTCCATTTCATTTTATAAACGAAATGTGTTGATTTAATAAACAATGTAAACCCATAAATTATTAGCTTAATGGAAAGAATAAACAAATATGAGCTCATAACCGAAAGAAAAGTATATAACAATAATATTATTTTTTGTATTTTGGTATTGTATGAGTAGAATCACGTGCTGAATGTTAAATTAGACATTGTTGAAAGTTCCAGGAATACTGGTACTGGTAGAATGGATTTTTTCTCTTTTAATATTTATACACGAATCTTCAATACAGAAAACTTAAAGATAACTGGAAATGGAGGTTAAAAGTGGAATAATGGGGCCTATTCTGCCAGCAAAATTTTATCATTTTATGTTATGTTATGTCATAACATAAAAGGATTCTGTAAAATCCTATTCTGTCCGACAAATTTTATTTTATTTTATCAATCATAACATAAATATGTAATTTTTCATAAAATAATAATTTATGTTATGTTATGATGATAAAATTTGCTGTTCAAAACGTAATAGAACCCATAGCGGATTGTACTAAATATTTTATGTTATGTGTTCATAAAAGCCTTCATAAAATAATTTTAAGAAAGCATGACAGAATACGAATTTTTAAAATATTTTATTTTTATTTTATGAAGAAGAAATTTTATTATCATAACATAACATAAAATATTATTTTATGAAAAATTACAGAATAGGGCCCAATATCTTATTATTTCCAGGAACTTAATATTTCACTATTATAATACCTTTTTTTATTATAGAAAAAGGGATCCAGAACCGCCGCTGCTGTATTTAGGGCCATAAACATCATCGAGAATAATCCGAATTTGTCATTTTGTCATTAATAGCCGTGTTCCTTTTCTACTTTTAAGTACTCCGGAGTAAAAAATTAAAGGAACGCAAAATTTGTCGATTTAAATAAAACCTATGAATTCTCTGTGAGAGCAGGAGTAGTTCCAAGTAAATACGAGTAAAAAAGAGCAGAAAAGGAACACAGCTAATATTAACATAGATTATCTCACATATAGGGTGTACCGTTCTGTCTTGCCAAGCGGTTAATGTAAGATAGTAGACAAAAAATTATCGACAAAAAACAAAACGGGTTCTCTCTGCCCGTTTTCGAATTTTCGTTTTTGGGAAAAAAATGTAGTTGATTTAGAATAAAATAAATGTAAATGATTTAGAATAAAAAGATAATGAAACAACGGTCGGTTTCCCCAAATAGGGTATCTTTGTAATCGTAAGGAATGTGGCTTTCATTTCATATATTAACGATGTAGCGTCTCTGTGGGCCGGTTATCTTCTTCGTAGCATATTTTTCTGTGTATCAGTTATATAGTTTTGCATACTTTTAGGGCAATTTATTTTTAATGAAAACAATTGATGTAACTCTGTATGGTTAATATTTTTTTTATTTTGATACGGCGTCGTGGACATTTTTTTAAGAAAATTTTAATTTTAGAATTCGTCTGAACATTGTTTTTATTTCTTAATTTGTCATAACGACAGTAAACATTAGAATTAGCTCTACTAGAAACTCTATCGCGTTCGCGTCTATTAGATGTTGCATTATTTTCAAATATTCAGAAAGAAAATATGGTGCTTTTTATATTTGTGTTTTCTTACCTTAGTACACAATGACATGATATCATGAACTGTTATATGTACATATGAAACAGATAGCATGGAATGAAAATTTCGTTCAATATGACATTTTATATTTCAGAACCGCCTATATGTATATTTACCGGACAATCATTCCAAACCAATAAACATCAAAAATGCTAGAGGTAGATACTACCTATGCAATCAGAAGCTAATATCTCTGCTATCTGTTGACAAATACAAACAATTTTTGAATTACGTTTTCGATTTCGATCCAATATAATCCGGTAAAAAGTCTCATATTTATAGTGGAGCACCCTCAAAATAAGTACACTTACGTAGATGTCGTTTAACGTAACAAAAAAATGGTAAAACCCTACCAAAATACCTTTGATCACAATTTTTGTTTTTAATTTATTGGTTCACAATCACTTCAAGTACATATATTGGTAAAAAAAAAAGAAAAGCTGTGGAAAAAGCATTTCAATCATTTCCGCCATTTATTTTCTGGCATTTAATGAAATTCGTATTTTGTGCAATCGTTTCTGTTGCCTGAAGTGGCGAATATCAACACACGCAGCAATTTCATCTCCCGTGCCAGTAATTAAACGTGTTTCTGTGAATTCAATAATTTGCAATATTCCACGGTTAAGGAATTCCAGGATAATTGGATATGGGTCGACCATTCGGGTTTATTGTGTGTGTCCTTTGTGCGGTTGAAATGCATTCGGTATTATATTCGAAATATTTCCCAATTATTTATTAATGCTTATCAGTGAAAGAAGATCTTGTGGAGGATAATAAATTATTAGTGGAGACTTTCAAGTTTAATCTTTGTGAATTTGAAGGTGAGTTGTGGCGATACACCATGGCGAATGGAATCGAACCACTGACCTCTGTTACGGCAGTCGTATGCCTTACCCCCTAAGAGACACAAGTTTGTATTTTTCTCTAAAAAACGGCCACCAGTTTGGCCAATTGAAATCAATAAATTAATTTAAAAAATACGTTGGACACAATAGACGCCAAATAAAAACCTTGTAAATTTCAGATTCATATGCTGCAAAAAATACGTAATGTAAGTGTGACAATATGTGCAATGTGCACATCGTATCCTGGTATGAATTATTTGACATGTGAAGAGCTGTCAGGTGCAGCTGAAATTATGGGAGTGTTAAATTAAAAAAGGTGACATTCGAATGAGTGACAGTCCAGTACCAGCCAACAAAGGAGATGAATTCTAGGTGTCACAACATTTTTAAGGATTTTGTTTTATAGTTTTAAAGATTTATCAAATTGGGCTTTGAGATGTAATGTAGATAAAATTCAAATATACTGTGATGATTTAATCAGTAATGTGTCGCCATATATTCACACGATAGTTTGAGCCTTGCACGAATAGTGTAACAATGCGCCATCTATTTTACATATTTTGAACGAACTGTAATTAAAGACTATGGAAACTTCTCGAATGATCGAGAAAACTAGGAATAGGAAGAACGATGTAGAAATTAAGGAACTTTGAGACATAAATACAGGGGCAGCGATAGTTTTGAATCAATTTTTGATTTGAAAAGTGATGCAAGTGTTTCAAGTGATGAAGGTGACCTAATGCGAAAAGTTGTAATTAGGTAGTGAATTATTAAGAGATGTTATTAGTGAAAAATGTTAAATTGTCAGTGATAATTAGTAAAATTTAAGAATTGGGTTTGAAAGTCATTGAATTTTTAATAAAGAAGTTTTGTATGAATTTATTAAAAAGTGTTTTCCTTAATTAATCCTATAAACGCGTTAAGCCGGTAAAACTTTAACATATAATAAAAAATTTATTTATTAGAAGTTTAGAGAATAGGTTGTCTCATAGACCATTGTACCAAGAAAATTGTTTTGGATGGTTCTACATGAGCGTACAACGAACACATTTTTGTGTTTTCGAAACGTCGTTTGTGGAGAAAAGGGTGAGAGAGGATGATGGAATTCCACCTCCTCTCTAACCCTCTTCCCCATAAACTAACGCTTGTGTGTTCGAATTGTTCGTCCGCTGTACGCTCGTGTACAACCACAAAATCTGTTAGAAGTTATTAGGATAGCATTGAAAGGCACGGGTGTAATTGGTCTGTTCTGATTCTCTTTGGAAATTTTGTCATTAGATGCTCGCACACATATAAAAACTTCCGATAAATATAAAGCAAAAAAAGTCACCAATTTCTTTCTTATATAAGTTATAAACAAAAACTTTATTTCAAAAAAACTATCTTTTCTTATGCACAATTTTTATAATTAATACCAACGATTTAAAATAAATTCAAAATTTTATATTCAAAATTCGGACTAATTCAATTTATTTTACTTTCACGTTTTTGAACTATTTGAACTTCACGAGTCTAAAATATACAACTTTTTCCAGACTAGTCTATAATTTTCGTTTTTCCTTCATTTTTAAAATATCCTTAACGGCTTCTTCCCCTGCAGACGCGGGAATTTTCCAATATATTACAAAGAATAGGTTTCGAGATAATTCTGCAGGGAAATAAGCTTGGCAATACCTTCATTATCTATTGGTGGGGGTAACGATCGTGCCTTTCTGAACTGGCTCGATTAAATGCTTAAATTTCGAACATACATACACAAATGTAGTAGGTATGTAATAGGAAATGTCAAAACAAATTTGACATTTCTCACTAGAAGTAGGTAAGTAAGAAGATTATTATAATGTTTTAAAGGTAAGTTATTTGCCTTTGATATTTGATATTTTTTGTTTGTTATTTATTAATTTATGTTTGTTATTAAGATTTTTTTTCTTTGTTGTGACCGGGTTGTTTACATGTTTGGTAATTTGAATGTTATATTTCTATAAAAACTAATTTTTTATTTTAACTATTTTAGTTTGTGATGCAACTTCAACAATGATGATGGAACCATTCCAGGCGATGATGCAACAATAGATTTCGAAACGCCCCTGTAGGCCCTTTTTTTGTCTTATCCAAGCTTCGGCTTAATCACTGCCCTTGCACTGCAAAATATTCGTCAGTGGAGGAACGTCAATAATAGCCGTGTTTTTTTAATGAAGTATATAGTTCTTCCATCGAGTTCATTAAAAAACGACAAGGGAAATTTTACTAAGCGCCATCTTCAGTGCTTTAAATATATTAAAATTAAACCGAAGTTGCGTGTCAGTTAACAACTATTACACGAATTCCCCTCTAGAAAATAATGAACAAGTTTCTCAAAAAATAAATTATTTGTTTCTTCATGCCTACAAATTTGCTCTCGTCACTTTTCCCTGTTGTTTTTATTTTAAATGACGGTTTTCCGACAGCCGGTAAGTATGCTACATTCCGAAAAGAAAGGGGAATTTTGAAATTTCCTAAAACCCCGATAGAGAGCCCGATGAAACCTGGGTTTTCAGATTTGTTTGGGGAAGTTCATTAAAAAACACGGCTAATTAGATTCCGATTAGACCTTGAGGCCGATAAATCTCGCATTTCCTCGTATTTCCGTGTAGTGATGAGCAAACCAAGAACAAGACAAGACTAATATAGTCTTAGTCTTGGTCTTGCGAGCATAGGTAAGGCTAAATGTGCAACACCAAGAAAAGACTGCAAGACCAAGGCCATTTTTGGCTCATCACTAATTTATTTATTTATTTATTGCCAAACAAGGCACACTTAAAGCTAACAACAAATGATACAATGATTTTTAATAAAATCTAATATACAATTACTATGACATACTATATAAATTTAATATGTTGTCAACTTAAATTTTAATTATTAGTGGACAGGATTTTGGTTAGGATGTAAAGAGGGCAATCATTTTCCTTTTATAAGATGGTTTACTGATGGTAGGGGAGAAACATGGACTGTGTCTATTAAAAACCACACAACATTTGTTGACGGGTTCGTTCTTTGCGTATTCGGTACGATGTGGATATTCCTTTAGCAGTTTCGTATGCCTAGTGTGTCGAACTTCAACATTGAATCTGATTCTGTCCGACAAAAACTGCACTTTAATATTATGGCTTAGGACGTCTAAGGTAAAGCAAGAAATAAGCAACTCTCTTCTACAAGATAGCGGAATAAGCCCCAACAACTTGAGCCTATCCGTGTAGGGTGGTAGGTTTTGATAATCACGCGGGTCATATAAGTTTCTCAGAGCAAAAAGAAGAAATTTCTTTTGCACCGATTCAATCCTGCTGCTTCTTATTTGGAATATAGGATCCCAGATAGGGCATGCGTATTCAAGAATTGGGCGGACAAGTGAGCAGAAAAGGGCCTTTGTCACCCAAATATTGTTAAATTCCTTAGCCCTTCTCTTTATAAAGCCTAGAAGCTTATTGGCTTTGGCAGTGATATTGTCGTAGTGCAAATTGAAATTCAACTTTTTGTCTAGAACGACACCTAGATCCCTAATTTGATCGACATGATCCAGTGCTTTCTCATCGAGATAATAGCACTGGGGCTGTGCATTTTTACTGCGGGTGAAGGTAATTGCGTGACATTTGCTGGTGTTAAGTTGCAATTTATTTAAAATGCACCACTCTTGTAATGCATTCAGTTTCGACTGCAAGAAGGCTACGTCAACTTGGGACCTTATGACATTATATATTTTGAGGTCATCTGCGTAAAATAGATGTGGGATATTCTGTAGTTTAACAGACAAATCGGAGATGAATACATTAAATAAAAGTGGACCTAAGTGACTTCCCTGCGGAACACCGGAAGTTACTTCGATTTCTTTTGACAAACATCCTTGAAATCTCACAACCTGTATTCTTTCGTTCAAATATGATTTAATCCATGCAAGGGCAGGACCTGATATCCCAAATTTTAATAACTTTGCAATTAAAATATGGTGGTCAACACGATCAAAGGCCTTGCTGAAATCAGTGTAAACAGCATCAATTTGATGACCGTTCTCCATACCACACAGAAGTTCGGAGATTAGAATCATAAGGTTTGTGGTGGTCGAACGTCCCTTTCTAAAACCATGCTGCTGCTCGTTAAGGCATGGGTCAATTAGAGGGACCATCTTATCAAATACAAGTTTTTCGAAGAGTTTAGGAATTGATGATAGGATGGCAATGCCTCTGTAATTATCTACGAAGTGCTTATCACTTGATTTGTGGATTGGTGTGAGATAGGATCTCTTCCACATTGTAGGAAACTTTCCTTGCGACAATGATTTATTGAAAATAATGTGAAGAGCGAATAATAAATGTTGTGAGCACAATTTCAAAAAACAGGGAGGTAGATTGTCAGGACCGTGACCTTTAGTGACATCAAGGCTGTTTAAACCGGACATAATGTCGTCAATAGACAGGGATAGATTGCTTATAAGAGCTGATGTTTCAGTTTCCGTTTCGGTGAAGTTCGGGTCTGTGGTACCAGATTTGGGGCTGAAGACTTCACGAAACCTATCAGCAAACATGTTGCAAATTTCTTGAGGGCATGAGGAGGATGTGCTACCATTTGTCATGGTTTTCGGATAACCTGAAGTCTTTCGTTTAGTGTTAACGAAATCAAAAAATCTTTTTGGGTCCTTTATGATGTTTTCTCCGATAGTATTAATGTATTCAGTATAGGCCTTGCGTGACCTATTAGAGAATTCAGAAGCTAGTCTAGTGTACTCTAAACTCACTTCCTCATTTACTTTCGGGCTATTTCGCATTATATTGTATAGTTTGTTTCTCTTGTTACGTAGTGCCCGAACGCTTTTATTTAACCATGGTTCCGATAGCTTATCCTTTTTTTTAATTTTGGGTACATATTTGTCGACGGCTTTAAAGACAATATTGTAAAAGGTAGAGACTATCGCGTCAAGGTCGTTACCTGATAGTCTACTATTCCAGTCGATAGAGGATAGTTCGAAGCCAATATTGTTAAAATTAGCGTTCTTGAAGTCGTAGACAACAGCGTTATTGAAGGAATGATGGTTAGTAATTGAGGAATTGAGCTCGAGAGTCCATGCGGAGTGGTGCATAGTATTAATGAAAAGGTTCTCCTCTTCGGAAGCGGGTAGAACGATTACATCCTCATATGAGTTAGTAAAAATTAGATCCAACCAATTTCCATTAGCATTTGGTTCCCATATAACTTGCTGTAGATCATGGCCATATAAACTATCAATGAGCTTTATGTCTATTGCATGTGTGACATTTATTGGAAGTAGGTTACCATCTTCCTCGTCAGGGATGAAGTATAAATTAGGACGGTTAAAATCACCTAATACAATTACTTCGTGGTCTTTGGTGGTACCTAGTTTGTATTACACGGTTTTATAAAATACGGGAGTTTGGCTGACCTGACTTTGCTTCCATGTTTCCTGTACTTGGCACGGATTAGTAGTGACCTTGTGACAATTATTTTCATTTTTATTAGAACTTGCATTATTCCATTAGAATTTTACCATCAGTTTCGCAATGCATTTTTAATGTATTAACGACGTAGCGTCTTTGTTGGCTGATTATATTCTTCTTGGAGGAGTATTTCTCTGTGGGAAGGTTATATTTTCTTGCATACTTTTAGGTTCAACATTTTTCAAAAAATTTATATTTACGTTTAATCTTGCATACTTTTGTGAATTTTTTTTTATTTATATTTTTATGAAGCATGGGAAAATATGTAGCGGAAATTTTAATATTAAAAAGTGCCTTTTGGAACAAGTACAAGCACAAAACTCTTTCACAAATTGTCAAACAGATTAAAAATACAAGTATGTGTATATTTTGATATGTTTTGAAATAATATGAATTGATTTCCATCCAATTAGTAAGCAAACTGCCAAGAATTTATCCAACTGTCGCACAGTGGGCTCGAACTCGGCAAAACGTGCGCATACGACTTTACGGACGCAGAAATCATATTAAAATTGCTATACAAACACTTCTTTATGTTTTTAAGGTCGCTGATTTGGAATTTGAGGTCAAAAACGTGTTTTAACCAATTATAGGTGGCGCCACCGTCGATTTTTTATATTAATTTAAATATATTGTGCTGTTTGATGTGGTTATATAGGTTTTTGAGGTCGCTGATTCCAAATATGAGGTCAAAAACCTGTTTTGGACAATTATAGGTGGCGCCACCGTCGATTTTTATATTAATTCAAGTAGAATGTGCTATTTTATGTGATTATATGGGTTTTTGAGGTCGCTGATTTTAAATTTGAAGTCAATAACAAATTTTGAACAATTATAGGTGTCGCCACTGTCGAGTTCTGTTGAATTTTATTACTCGAAGCAATTTGGTATGTTTCTACAGGTTTTTCGAACTATATTCATTCTAAATTTTAAAGAAAAACAACAATATAGTAAAAATATTTTTTTTATTCTATATCCAGCAATATTTAATAAATAATTAACTATTCGATTTATAAATTGACAAGTAAGAAGATAAAATATTAACGTTCAAAGTTTACTTTTTGAATCATTTGAGAGTTTCAACAGTAATTCTAAAATTTCAGTTAAAATAGTGAAATTTGTACTTTCCTTAGTACCTACAAGACTTGCTTTATATTTCCTCCTCACTATCACTATTCTCACTCTCAGCCGCATTTTTCAAGAGACTCCTGACAGCAAGAGGCAGTTCCTGCTTCTGTTCCTTTATTTTTGTTGATGCTCTCAAATGAGTTATCCATGGATCTGATGTCATTAAAAATCGATTAAAAATGTCTGTTAGAGTGTCCTTTCTTGACATTTTACGCGAAAATCTGCTCCGATAAGATTTGTACCCTTTATTATACAATTGTTTGATGATGACCGCAGGATTTAGGGGACGCTTTTTGGCAGCTGGTTTTCGTTCGTACAAATCTTGAGTCAACCAATATTCGTACCTTGATTCGAAGACTTTATTTATTCGGTGACACTTCTCCCAGCAGGCTTTTAAATTTTTGATGAACCATTTGGCTGCATTCTCTTTCACACAAAACCCATTTTCGACGACCCAAGTTTCAATCTCATCAATCATTTGTTTATGACTTTTCGACTTGTCGAAAAAAATTTTGTAGAAAAACAACCTTCGTAAATCTGAAAACCAAGTTTTATCAGAATCTCATAGTTTATAAACACAAAACATCAATTAACAACAATATAAAATAAGAAAACCATAATGTAACCTGTTTTCTCCACTTTTTAGATGTACAACTTCAAATTTTAACTATTAGACACTTCTTCGACAACTCGGTGCGAAAAAAGTTAATACTATAACTTCCTCTGAATGCATAAACAAACTTAAACTTTGAGAGCCACAGCACTGGCATTTAAAAAACAAGGGATGAGACTGTGAACACTACTTACCGACAGATGGTAACTTAGTAGATGAAAAATCATATATGGTGCAATAAAAAAGCATTTCAATACGTATATATTTTCCTTTTAACACGTTGGAATATTTTATTTTACCAGAAACAAAAAGTATGAATATTTGATTTTCGGTATTTTATAAAAATGAAAATGTTTGGACCTCCACAAAGGCCAATCTTGCAGGTCTTTGCAGCTGGAAATTTGATGACATGTTTTTGAATGTTAGAACTTTTTTTTCGTACAAATCTCATCGCTGCACTCCACTGCACAAAAAAGTTCTGATCTTTTTAATTGTAAAAAAACATTTTTCTTTACAATAATCAGTTTAATGCAGCCAATTATATCCATGCAAATATTGGCTCATGAAACTTTATGGAATTATCAAGCAAAGATAGACCTTTATTTTCCTCAAAAAATCATTACCGCACATCATTGCATACAAAAGATACAGTATTTTTTCGAATTTACAAAAATAAGAAAAAACGAAAAAAATTAAAAACTGTAGAATTGACGTTAATTTTACACATCACACCATAGTCAAATGACCTTGATGTGACAATTTCTGATCTTCATAATAACTGATCTTAAAGAATTCGACATTAGAACCCGAAAAAATCGAAAGTAAGTTTTTTACTGTATGCGCGCCTTTTGCCGAGATCGAGCCCACTGTGTGTCGTTTAACCAATTAAAATGTTTTCAGTATTTCATAATTGATTTTTCCCAAATAGCGAAATGCCATCAATTTTCCCACTTATTGCCATAGAATCCGTTTGGTGGAACGTTAATTTTAATTTTGAAAATATTCCAAGGACCATTTTTAGAGAGTTTGACTAGGATAACACAGGCAGCCTAAGGACGAAAAGTGGCTGAAATTCGTTTTTTTGTGTGTATGTGTGTACTTTTTAAGAGACGAAAGAAGAAAAGTCATTCTGGTCGTTCTGAGAGTTTGGTGGTCCTCGTTGAAAGGCGAAATGCGTGCTTGGGAATTGCCATGGGCAATTCAATTTCATAAAGTAATTGGGAAAATTTAAAATCATTTATGGAAATTAATAAACGAGAAAATGTTCTTTTAGTGTCAGACAAACTTTCTACATAAACGTACCGATATTTTCATTACGTTTAATTTTGGACCTCATTAAAGTTTCAGGACGATGTAGCATTTACAGATGGGGAAAATGTGGGGTATACTATGTTGTATATGTATAGTAGTATGGCAAATTGGGGCTGTTAGCCTTCACCAGCCCCCCCCCCCCCTTTGAGAAGGTGCCGGCAGTGTGGGGTAGGAAAAGAGCATAAAACATTTATGCTAGAACGAATGTAAATGTGTTCCAGGAGAAAGTTTTTTTTATGTCGGTTTTTTCCCATTTCCTCCTTTTTGAATGGCTCTTTCTCATCTAAGGTCGTTACTCAAAAGAAAACTTTTCCTCCGATGTCTGTCTCTTTTCAGTGCGGTTTATGGCCATCAGCTGGAGCTTCTAAATGTGGGGAGCTGTGTCCTCCCGCAAGAGCCCTGTGTGTAAACCCCTAGTCCGTTCGTTGTGATGCCGGGAATGAGATTTTTTTTTCTGCTGCCCATTCCTTTCGTCCTTCAACGACTTGTGATGATTAAAAGTTATTTACGGCCTTTTTTCGAAAGAGAATGAAAAAGTTTATACGACTGCTCTGGGACATTTAATTCAATTAACTTAAAGTTTCGTCAGGTTTGCGGACAAATTACTCGAGCTCCACTCACTCTATCTCTCTCTTTCTAGCTCCTGCTAGCTCCAGCTAGGCTAGAGTCCTGCGATAGGATGTTGTCGGTGGACTACCAAAAGTGATAAATGGTATCCAAATGCAAATTTTCTGCTTTTTGTAACTCAGTGGTGTCTTGTTTCTGTTAAGCGAGGCGAAAATATCACTTTGTTTAATTTTGCCATATAATTTGTTTTTTTCATTCATCCTGACGGACGTTTTTTTTTCATTCATTTTGTGTGGTCGGCTTTGTTTGTTTTTTTCAATGATTATTAATGGTTTTAATCCATTTTTGTTGTTTCATTTTTGAAAGTTAAATGAATTTTTGTGATAATTTGAAATGGGAACTTAATTGATAAAGTGCCGCGGTTTCCGTTTTAAGATTAATTAAAATGTTTTTAGGTAAACTGGATAAAAATATGCTGTTATTTTCGGGTAGCAACTTCAATGTAATTATTCTAGTCGAGGCCTATTTTAATTTTTATAATTGATTTTTCATTTAGTAGATTATATTTTGAACAAAAAGTCCGATTTGATAAGTGACAATCTTAACACTCAAAATGGAACGAACTTACGTATTTAATTGAATCGCTGATTGCAGAAATCACATGAGTCAATAATATCAAATTTTTGGGGAATTAAAAAAAACTGATTAATTTTCTTATTTTTTTACCTGGTGAAGTTTGTACAACTACAAGTGTGACTTTATTTGAGCAGTCAATTTATTTTATATTAAATGACCCCCAAATGGCCCCATAGTAAATTTAAATTTTTTGACTCATGTGGTTTCTACACTCAATGGGAGTTTTCTTCAAGTGAATCTATAAAGTAAATAATGAAAATAGCAAATAAGTGAAGAAGATATTAAAGTATTAATATGTATGTTGAACAAAAGACAAGAACGACGAAAAAAATGTTTTTTGCGCTATAAATGCATCGCTGATTGTAGAAACCACATAAGTCAATAATATCAAATTTTTAGGCAATTAAAAGAATTGATTAATTTTTTAAATCTATTATAAGCTGTCAACAAGAAAAAGTATCAATTGGAAACGTTTTTTTTTTCTGGTTATCAGGTTGTAAATAGCTAGTACTGCCACCAGCTTTAGGTGTAGAAACAAGATTAGTCATTGACTAGTGCGGTTTCTACAATAATTTGAGTTCTAGCACGTTGCGCTTGAATGTTTCTAACAACTAGATTCATGCCATTTCTTCACTCCTGGTGTAAATACCCCTTTACAACGTGAAAACCGTATAAAAGTAATTTTAAAAAAATATTGACTCATGTGGTTTCTGCAATCAGCGATTCAATTATAGTACAATTAAGTCAGAGAGAGGTGCTACGAAACAGGGGCCCACTAAGGATGCGATAGCAAGACAATGTGTTACAAGATATAAGAATAATAGAAATGCAGAACTGGAAACGGAAAGCGTAAAACTCTTAAGGCCGATTCACACACATCAGTCACGTCACGTCTCAGTTACGTCAGTTCCGAGAAGCGTCAGTCACAAAAAATATGCTTTCTTTGAATGCTAATGGAACTGTCTACACTGAACCGCCGCGCCGTTCCGAATCAGTCAAGTCAAATTCATCTCCGTCACCGAACCGTCAATTTTAGATTTTTCTGGATGATGTGCGCAATGTTTATTTGTGTGAATTTTCATTTCGCCACATGCGCAAAGAAAACCTAAACTGATTTGGTTCCGACTCTTAAGGGGGCCACACACGAGCGAAGAATTTGCGCTTTGTGTTTAATAAAAAATTGTGTGATTTTACATACACTACGCAACGAGTTGCTCAAACTTCAGTTGCGTTTATGTTTTCATGGAGAAAACATGTCTGAAGCTGCGTGTTTGGCAATTATAATTGCAAGTTTCACAGAAAGTGACTTTAGAATGCACCAACATCACCATACACAAGGAAACAACTTGCGCAACGCTGACAAATTTTCAAACGCGTTTGATTTTCGTCAAACAGTTGCGCAACACATCTAACCGCCCCACACACGGGGAAAATGTTTTGCACAACGGGCTGCGTTGCGCAAATTGTTCGACCGTGTATGGGCCCCGTAATGGCGGAAGCTTTTTGGGTCGTGTCAGCCAAGTGCACCCCAAAGTTGAACTTTCGCTTCGTTGGCGAATATCTCGATTTCGACTGATAGCGAAGGCTTTTCACGGGAGACGTAACGCTAGTACTTCGTCGTACATGATGATCCACAGGAAGGGACCTAGAACGGAGCCTTGGGGGCTCTCGTCGCGCAACTCGATCTAGCCTTCCTGAACCCGAATTGCCTTCCCACTAGCCGCCTTTGCTCTCTCAGCGCTTGGGGTAATCTGAGCACGCGTTCGAAAAGCTTGTATTTAGTAGGCACCCCGTGAACACTTGGGCGAACCCACCTGGTGCCACACTGGCTGCCAGCTTGACCGCTCTGTTTGGTGTACTGTCCAGCTGAGGAGCTTTTCCAAGGGCAATCATTTCGCAGTACAATTTCTTCCTCCCTTTCTTCTGGGATGCCTGGGTCATCCATGCTTACTGCGCGCAGGCTGTCCGTGTTCCTGTTCTGTGGGCTGTGGGAACAGGGTCTGCACGATGATTTGCAGCATTACTTTCATGAACTTTAAGGCAGCCTTTAACAACATAGCTAGACTATAACTATATGAAATCATGAGACAATTCGCCATCTCAAATGACCAATGTAACAAAGCCAAGCACAGACACCCAGAACAGAGACCGCGGCAGTGGGGTTGCAAGGGTTGCGGTCGCAACCCCTGATAATTTCGCGGGATTGCGCCGCACCTCCTGTGTTTTTGAAATTAAAAAAGCTAATTTCTGAGTTATTTTTTAATAATTGTAAAGTCCCTTTTTCCTAGGACAATTCTCATTGCGAGTAAAAAAATGGCTGCGAAAAAAATCAAAAATCTCGACCATTCGACCATTCTTTCTCGCAACGAGATATTTTTCGTTGCGAGATATTTTAAAGTTGGCTGTAAAATTTGTATATATTTTACTTTTTATTGTTTGAGTTTTCGTCATGGTTACGTTTTGTTTACGTAAAGGTATTAGTAGAAATTCGTCTTCTTCTTCATCGTCAAATTCTATGCATATAGCAATATGATTTATTTCCAGCGGTTTTTTTATTAAATCTCTCAACATCTTTTTTAACTTCTTTAAAATTTATTACCAAATAAGAAAACAAAACGAATGACAGTTCTTAAAATGTCGTTTTTGATTAAATCTCGTTGCGAGAACTGAATTCGTAGGAACATAACTTCAAAAAATTGCATAGCAGACTGCGAAATTTTTCTCGCATGATTGTCCTAGGAAAAAGGGACTTAAGAAAAGTATATACATTTTTAAATTCGATAGTTGTAAACAACATTCAAACAGAGAAAATTCAATTTACATTTATTCTTATACTAGTCCGTTCAAATTAGTCAAAAATCGCTGTTTTTTGGAGATTTTCCCCACAGCTATTAGGCCGGTGCAAAATGAAGAATTTGGGTTGTCTAAACATGATTTTCACAACCTGCAGTTCCAAAAAAGGGTTGTTTTTGAGAAATATACATTATTTTTAACACAAAATTTTAGGCACGCGCGTTGTTCTAATTTTTTATGCATAAAAATCGCCCCACAACAATTTTTCGACTTCTTCGTATAGACGCCAATCGAATACTAATCTTACGATATGCGTCAAAATTTGACAGAACACCAATAAAAGTATTGTCAATGTTGAGAAAATAAAAATTCAAAATTCCCGGCAATTCAAAATTCAAAATTCCCGTTCTTTTTTGATCATAAGGTATATATGATGGTTTTGCCTTTTTTCTACATATTTGTTGAAAATATCAATAGAGTATAGTTGTAGGGCATAAAATTACTTACAAATTTTGTTTTCACTGTTTTTTTTGAATTCCGTATAGTTTCGCCGATAGAGGCCATTTTGCGCCTTTTTTAGATTTTGCGCCAAAATTATGCTTTTGTATGAAAATTAAATGATATGAAAGTAGTAGTTGCAGTTTTTCAACGGCTTTTCTTTGGACGCTTTGATTATCAACAGAATCTGAAAAAAGGCGCAAAACGACCGGGGCGAAATTATACGGAAAAAACACTCATATCTTAAAGTTTCCTCGAAAAAAAGGTTCTTCTGACCAGTCAGCGCTATTTGACACGTTTACTTGTTGGAAAACAGATGCGATTTTCCCAAAGATCATAAAAATGACTCTTGTCTTGTGATTAACTAAATCTTACGGCATGAAAAGAGCTCCTTGTCTTTCTCATATACGAGGGTCGTCTCAAAAGTAAGTTCCACTATTTTTTTAAATCCGTGTGGTTGGCGGAAAAAGTCTGGGAGTCTCAAGGAATTTGCGTCTGGGTGTAGTGGCAGCACTGTAAAATTTCTAACTTTTTTACAACCCCAGTTAAAACAAGGTTCCGCGGTCTCTGACCCAGGACAATATTCAGACCAATAAACATCTATAATAGACTCCCACAATAAAATGGTCTAACTTGCCTCCTCTTCGGATTGTCGCTGAAGACGTGACGGCAAGAGGTACACTCTTCCCCAAATCCACCAATATATTTAGTTATTCGGACGACATCGACACTCAAGTTCAATGTTCCCTCTAAAGGCCCGTCCTCACTACGCGGACTTAGAATCCACGCGCTTTTGGTCGTACGACCAGCCAAAAGCGCGCGTGATCTTTTAATTTTCTGAGTCATGAGTGAGAAAAAATCAATTCTCATTTGAAACGGCGTACGCGCTTTTGAAAAGCTCATAGTGTGTGGACGCACAATGTACCTTTTTAAGCACAGCCTTTTGTCCGCGTTGTTTGGCCGCACGGCCTTTACCATGGACAAAGTCGTAAAAAAGTCGTAAAAAAGTCATAAAACTCTATATGAAAAAAAAAGGCAAAAGCGCGTACGACCCAAGACCGCGTAGTGTGGCCACACCATAAGCTGCGCAGGTGCGCGGCTACGCACTACTTTTCGTAAGTTGCGCAGGCGTTTTTGAGTTCTGCGCACAATGGGCTTGTTCACGATTCTTTTTTTATTTCATTTTATAAAAGATTTTCATCTAAAAATGACAAAAATCCAATTTTCACAAAAAAAGGTAAATTTTGCTTGGTTTGTTTTATGCTAAGAGAGGGTAGTTCGTTGGTTGTGTAAGTTTTGTATACAACATAGCGTGCGTCCTTACAGTCCAGCGTTACCATCTTAGTGGTTTTATCACTAAAACTGTTGGTTTAGACTTGCCTCTAGTGGGGAAAAATCGTATCTATTGCGTAGTGGTTTTTTTTGTGATAAGAGGAAAGTATACAAGACTTTAGCAGCATGAACATTGTCAGAACATTGTCGTTCACGTTATGGTGCAATGCCTAATAGTAAGTTTAGTTCAAAGAATAGAAAAAAGATAGGATAGGTTAAAGGAAGTCTAGGGATATATGAGGAGGTGGCGGTAAACCGTTTGTACTCTTGGATGTTGTATGAGTTCAAAGGCAACCGTTGGGGTTAGCGGGAGATAGCTTCGTTAGAGTCTTACGCCTTCTGAAAATGGTGAATTCCGCTAACCAGGATACAAGCAGATGTGTCGTCTGTTAGGTAAAGACCTTAGGAGAACTTTAGTACCCCGATTAACGACAAGATGCCTTTTTAGAGTCCAGGCGAACAAGGAGATGTGCCGTCCGGTGGGCAAAGACCCAACCTTAGTGGAACTTTAGTACCCCGATTAACCAGTTAAGTCCACAAGATGCGTTATTAGAGCCGTGTATACCATGATGCGTTATTAGTGCCGACTAATGATAAATTGGTCAAAACAATAATGCTGATTTTATTATTAAAATATTGATATTTTATAGCATTTAGTGAAGAACTTTACATTTAGTGGAATATCTAGTTACTTTCGGTGAGGAGGAAAATATTTTAGTGGTTTTCTGGTGGATTTAAAGGTCGAATCTAGTGGTCTCTCGAGGAAAGCGGTTGTAGTCACGTATATCTAGCCCCTATTTTTATACTTCTCTTGTTTTATAGTTCGTCGTTCAATGTAATTTTCAAGAGTATTATTAAAAAAAATTCACTCTAAACACAGGCACAGGACCTTCCCCTGCTTGCACTCTCTTACATACGTTTTGAATATTTTTGCTCGCATAAATTTTGTACCGCGCATTAATAGAAAAAATTAGAGGGAACATTGCTCAAGTTAGAACATCAAACGATGTGGAAAAAGTTAACACTTGTGTAGAACTCGCCCGCTCCTAGTCCGTAACGGGCACGCATGGCGTCAAAACCTCAAATCGCCTGAAGAAGCAAATAATTTTAGGATTATGCATAGAAACGTTACGTAACGATATCATTAAAACGGCAAAGACGGAAGAACTCGACGTTAGCCTTGATCATTTGGAATGGTCTTCACTGCCCAGCAAACATAAAATATTTTGTTTCATTATTTGCCGCAACAGTATTGGATGGTTACGATAACCGCGTGTCGTTGTTTTCCTCAATTCCTCAAGGTATCGATTCTCATTTAGATCTTAATTTTCGGAATCTTAATTGTTATTTGGTTTCTTATCCTACAACGAACGACCATTTTCCTGTCCACTGTCTTTCTTACCAACAATTATTATTAACTCACTAACATATTTTCGCGTCAACCATCACCAACTTTCGAACTTATCAAACACACAGCAACAAAAAAAAAACTTCGAGGGGATAAAGAACGAAAGAAAGGAAAAAAAACTGGGAGAAAGTTAGAAAGCATCTGCCTTTGAGCTCCCTACTACAAAAGGGTGGCATTATCCAAAGCTCCGAATTATTCATAGCTTTGGCGAATGGATGCTAACAGCAGGAAGAACAATCCGCCCCACAAATGCCCGAGGGTAAAAAAAATGATGAGATAGAGGATGTTATTCCTTGTATCTAATTCAAGATTCCAAACAGATTTTCGCTCCATTGTTGAGTTATAACGAAAATGGCAAAATTACATTATTTTCACTTGGAGAAAATTCCAAGAAAGTGATGTGGTCTTATATGCACGAATGAACGTAGACGACGACCGACGTCTCGGGATAAAGATTGCCAACCGATGACGTTGTCTGGCTCCGTTTTCGGTTGTCATGTGGCTGCACGGGGCAGCATCCTGGGGGTCCTTCAACATTGTAGAAGAAGGTATATATGAATCTTCTCGGATCTGCATCTATGGAAATTGCTGCGTTATTATGAATGGCGCGCGGTGCGGGTGGATACAGGCCTTATTTGTATTCATTTTGGTCGCATAAAATTGTAATTTAATAAAGTGGATATCCTTGTATATCTATAACGAACGAGCATAAGGGAGCCCGTCTTGCTGGGGGTGAATTGGTTTTCCATAAACTGAAAATGATATGGATGACACCTTTGCATTGCTTTCATATTCCCAAAGGGGATTGAATTCCATTTTAAAATTCTGCATGCGTCTGTGGAAGATTGCATTATACCAGAATAGAAAAACAAATCAGGTGTATATTATCCTTAATAGAGGCATAAAGTATGCACGATATTTATGGGGGGAAGTGGAAGCTTTTGTGGTTACAAATGTATAAATTTCGTAACTTGTTTTTTTTGTGCAGATTACTTTTACGTACGTTATTCTTTATAAATAGGGATGGCCACTAAAAGAATGATGCTATTTACGAAAATATTCCATGAAGCTTGCTATGAGTAAATCGAGAGCGCGATAGAAATAGGAACTCATAGTTTTATCCAAGGACAGAATATGATAGTTTCCTTCCTGTGGATCCTGTGGCACAAGTCATTTTGTCAGTGGTACGTTGTTCGACCTTTGCTTAAACAGAAGAGTTTCATATAACAGACAAGGGATGAAATTGAATTTTGTGGGTTGATCCAGTTCTTTTTCCGAGATGGATGAGAAGATTTAAACTATCAGGTTACTCTCATATTCTTCCTATTAAACTATTCAGCTTTTTGTGAATGACTTCGAAAATGGTAGAACAAAGTTTGAAGAAATCTCACGTATTAAAGGCCATGTGAAATGGTGCACGAAATCACCATTCTTGAACGATGGGTGTTGGTTGTCAGTCCAGGACAAAATGCGGAGTTTCTGCATAATTTGTTGGTAATGGACAATATTTGGATACATTATTATATATTCCAAAAACGTATGCTCTAGAACAACGGTGGGCAACCTCCGGCCCGTTATAAATAAATATTTCTTCGATGTAATTTGTCTAGTTTAAATTGAATATTAAACGCACACAGCAACATGTAAGTTCATAATTTAGTAGGTACCTACTAATGTTAGAACTAACATCCTTTGGGGTAAGTTATACTATGCATCATTTTTTGTCTTATCCTTATACAAAATCCGGGTTTTTTCTCACTTTTTTCCAGAAAACTTGTCAGACTCACCCATCCATCACACTAACACAAATATAACATCGTTCTTGATTGGCTGGGAAAACTATGAACAATTCCCCTTCTCATTCGCGTTTATTTAACAACGAGGCAGAAAAATGAATCCTTACAGGCCCATTCTCAAATCGTCAGTGACATATCAAAAAACACAACAAAGCGTGGTGAGTCATATTTGCGACTATTTCGTATTCTCGTGCTGCAGTCACAAGTTGACAATCACAGACTTGCGATGACATACTTGTAACGAGCAACGGGGTTCATACCTAATGCAAAATAATAATAATGGAGGAATTTTTATAAATTTTTGGTTTGTTGAGCAGAAAAAAAGTTTTTGAACAAAAAAAGAATTTCCGGATGATTCCGGTAAAATTCCCCGATATATTCGAGCGGTTCGTAGAGGTTCTTTGGTAAGGCTTTTACCTTCTAAATAAAAATAATGTAAGCAATCAAATTTGTTACTATTGACGATTGACAGAAAATTTGACCTGTTTCCATTTTGGCAAGTTGATCACAATTTCACAACATTTCACAGTTCCGTCACAATTATAGTAGAATTCTTGTAATGAATGTTGTGATACTTGCTTATGACTTGTGACCCGTCACAACTAAAAATTCCCCTACTAGTGACATACCTGCATCATTCACAAAACCGGTTTGAGGTGAGGACCGAGTGATGGATAGAGTAATTTAGCCATTAAAGCATTTTTCATTTCTAATGCAGACTAAAAAATACAGGTCACAAGAAGGTGTCAATTAATTACTACGGCCCGCGGAAAAAACGTAAAATTTATTCTGGGCCATGTTATAAAATACCCTTGCTCTAGAAGACACATGATATTATTCGCGTCAACCTTTAAAAAAATTCCAAAACTAGAGCTACGTGCTCAACTCCTGGATCTTAATGCCAAAAGTAATGAAATATCAAAGTGTTATAGGCCAGTCCTGAAGACCAGAACGTATGCTAGATATCTTTCTCTACTCAGTCCAGCAACGCCAGTGAGGGCCAACAGAAGAAAATGGAGTTACGTACACAGACTAAGAGAGCTCCACGCGTTTTGCGCATACAGGGCTACAGCCGACGAAGCGAGGATGATCTCCATAGAACCAAAACCCTTGCTGTGGCAGATTGTGCGTTGCGCGTGTGTATTAGAATGGAAAAGGAAGTGGCACGAATCTGCTAAGTGTCGATGGACTCATAGACTTATTCCAAACGTAGAGATCATGAGTTACAAGGGAGCGTGGCAAAGTGAGTTACGATCTCACGCAGTTATTGAGTGGACATGGAAGATATAGACAATGGCCTCGATTCCCAGATCCGGCAGATCGGACACTCCCGCCGCAACTGCGGATTTGTGACCCGCAACAATTTTTCCGCGAATTTGAAACGTGAAATTTGCCTACGCAAATCCGATATCGCGTATTTCATAATCGCGTGAGTGTTCACTCCGAATTTTTTCGGTAATTAAATCCGTATTCAATCCGCGACCGCGGTTTTGAATTCGCGACTGCGGATTTGAGAATCGCAAAGTGTCAAATTCGCACTCACTTCCGATTTGCCGGATCTGGGAATCGAGGTCAATACCTCCATCATTTCGGGCACGATGATTCCCCGCTGTGGCCGGCATGTCGAGGTGTCCAGGAGGACGCAGAGCACGCCCTGTTTCGTTGTAGGAGATTCGCCGAATTCAGGGCGGAGCTGGAAGCGATGGCCGAGGTGCCACTAACATTGAAGAACTTTCTAGGACACATTTGAAGAGATGTAGAGAAAAGTGAAAGTGGGACCGCTAAAGGCCATACACAGTAGGTTCAAGCTAGAGCAACTCGAAAAAAATAGAGAAAGAAACAGAAAATGCCAGCAGTATTAGCAGCTAGATAAAAGCTGATCCATCGCCGTGACGCAATACTGAAAAGCCAGTCCTGTGAGGAGAGTGGAAGACTAGAGGGTATTTTTAGTGGGCTGAAGTCCCTCATAACTGGAATGCAGAAGCGTATCAGTAGCCATAGCCTTTTCACTTCCCAACGAATGAAAAAAAGACATATTCTCTAAAATTATATAACAGAGGTCCCTGTCTTTCTCCCAGCATGCATATTAAAAGGACAAATCGGAAGACAGCACGCTGCATAACTTAACTCATTAAAAAATATAGTTTAAAAAAACTAAAAAATACGCTTTTATTTTAAAATGAACTAAAAAGTAAAAAATAATTTTGAATGTAAAGTTTTTTTTGCTCTAGCCAGTATATGGAAACTACCTACCTTTCGAAATGTAAAAAAGCGCTGGGCTAAGAATATAGGTAAAGAGTCCTACGCTTTTTTACATTTCTAAAGGTAGGTAGTTTCCATATACTGGCTAGAGCAAAAAAAACTTTACATTCAAAATTATTTTTTACTTTTTAGTTCATTTTAAAATAAAAGCGTATTTTTTAGTTTTTTTAAACTATATTTTTTATTTTCTACTTTTTAGTCTATTATATGTCTTCCGCCATTTTGTAATGACATGACAGCCATATTAGATTTAAAATGACTTCACACAGCTTACTGTACTATACTCGTCATACACTTTCATTTAATACTCATACCGAGGGCGTTGTAAAGAAAATGTAAACCGCCATTGTTGGCCGAAATTTTGAGTTTGGAATGACGCCACACAATTCATAGTATTCTAATTGTCACACCCTTTCATTTGATACCCATACCTAGTGGGTTGTACAGAAAAAGGTAAACTGCCATTTTGTGTTGGCCGCCATTTTGAATGGCGCTACGTAGCTAATTGTATTGCACTTGTCATACCCTTTCATTTGATACCCATGTTGGAGAGCCAAATTACAAAATGCACCCGCCATATTGGCACCGCCATCTTGATTTTCTCACAAAATGGTCAGATTGCATTGTCACGTGAACTATACGTATGTGCAAAATTTGAAATTGATCGGTTACATGAAAGTGGGTCAAAATCAAGTTGCAAGATTTGTTTACATGAAACATACAACATACAGCATACAACATACACATACAGGTCAAGCTGATATAAAGCGTATAAAAATACTACTATAGGCTAATCAAATTAAGTTTTAGTAAGGAACAATTTCGTTAAAGTGCTCCCTTTTTTAGGGGTGCGTTTTTGGGCGCCGACTCGTAGTACCCTTTTTTTAGGTTTTTCAAAATAACTCGAAAACAAAGCGAAATTCGAGATTTTTATTTGAATACTTTTTTGTAGAAAATTAGACTTCCCATCGAAGCGCGTTTTTTAAATTGCTTTTTACCATTTGTAATTCAAAAAATAATCAAAAAACAAAACTAATTTTTTTCGAAAAAACAAGTTTTTTTACTTTTTTTTATTAATACGGTTATAACTTTTTTTACGGTATTCTGGGTATACATAAATGTTCAGAGAAAACAAAGGTTATGAAAAAATGAATCCATCGCTATTCAAAGTTGACCATTTTTAGCCATTTTTAAATTATTTGCTCTTGCGTGGTTCAATTTCCCTAAAAGTCCAAAGTGATGCTTTTTACCACCAATAGAACAAAAAACTTCGATTTCCCAATTTTTTACCCGGGATTGGTGATCGATTTTCATCAGTCGAGCAGCAAGGTGGAGTGTGCTGGATCGCCTGCAAGGTTTGGCGCCTTAACCGGCTATCGAGGCCAGCATTCAGCAACTCTTTTTAATTGCCTTTTCCATACAATTGCTAATGTTTTTTTGGACAGAGAATGTTTTTATTTTTAGAGTTAGTAAGTTTTATGCAATTCAGTATTAAATGAAAAACTATGCTACAATATAACATTTTATATTTTTGAACTATTTGAGCAACACTTGCCACAAGAGACTCACGAAAAGTTATTTCCTGAGTGTTTTGCCTCCATAATATGTGTAGTGCATTTTTTTCCATTTAAAAAATAGAACTGAAAGTGTTGAGCTAGGATAGGAATATTCATAAAAGGCCTCGTAATTTTCAAATAAACTTTAAAAGGTTTTCTAAAAGTGAAAATATAAAAAAGGTAAATTTTTTTTTTTACCAAAAAAACACATAGTTTGGCCATTTCCATTTTGCAGCACTATGCTCCGCGCTGAAAGCTTTTTTTGTTACATCCTTTTTTTTGGGGTGTGTTAATAAAGCATACACCCTATTTAGTCAGCAGCAGCGTTCAACTATCATTCCTTTCACTATTTAGAAAATGTTAAGTCACTTTTACCTATATTCATCCAAAATATGCAACATTTCAACGAAGTCATTCAACTTTACGATCAGAGAGCACCATGGAAGTGGAGTACCTCCATAAAGATGCTGTAAAAATGTCCTTGAAGCAACAGCATCTTGTGATCCACTTTTTATTAAGCCGTTAGGTGTCTTTTTATGACGATATGCCATATAAAGGAGCAGAAGGCAACATTGCGAGTTAACCGATGATCACCAACGGCAGCACTTTACGTAATCAATTTTTCAAGAAACAATCAACGAAATGACTACTTCCGCCTTCTACAGCGAGCATAGAAATTCCTTTCTAAATATGAGCAGTTCTTTAAAGCAGCCAAAAAATGAACTCCCATCTTGCGATAGTGTGTGTGCGTGTGTGTCTTGCAGCATTGGGGTGGTTTTGTTGTTGTTGTTGTTGTCTTTTGTAGCGCTGTTATTGTCCCGACAGCAAAGGTCCCCACCAGCTATAACAGACCCCATCAACCGGCATTAGTTATAGAACTGAAAAGAACGGCCATGGAGAAATGGATAGGGACATGTCATCAAATGAACGTAAAGGACCCATTACACGGGCACGTTTAAATCCTGTTTCCTTGCCGTGCCGTAATCTCTTCAGTTCGTGTTTTTCGTTGTCTACGTAGTTCTTACTAGGATAACATATGTTAATCCTGTGTAATTGTGACAACATTCTCTCCTCCAGGATCCCCGAGACTATATCAGAATTGTCTTTTCTGGCTTGGATGTGGTGTTTTCCAGGGATTTTATATCCTTAGGTTCATTCCTATATGTTATACGACGATATGCCAGAGAGCTGACTTAATGTTCTCGTGTATGAGACTGCTATTATTTTGCTTTCGCAGGAAGTAATGTGACTCTGGGACAAAATCCTAAAAAATCCCGCAAACGGCAGGGAAACAGTGCAATAAACCAGATTTGTTTGTAGTACACCTCTTATTTATGGTCATGACATGAACGTTTACATTTCTTCCGTCTCGTTACATGCAAGCGGAAAATATTTCTTTGTCCGAAATTGCCTTACACTTCGTCTTCCTGGCTCCTGGTATTTTATAATGGCGGCTCCTCCAAGCGAGGAGGTGGCCGTGTCGTTAATTTGGATTTTTGCTGGTTCTACTTTTGTTACTTCATCGTTAGTTATTTTTGGGGTTTTTTTGTTAACTTATAGATGGCGTGAGAGACGGAGATTGAACTTAACTTTCGGGTTTGGAGAATTCTAGTTAGATTTAAGCAAATTGCTAGAGAATATCTAGAGCAGCATGGTGAAATATGTGGTGAGAATCATGATTACTGACGGACAAGACGAACGGAAGACAGAAGTAGTAATCATAACAAATTGCAGTTTCATTCAAGGGACACTGATAATATCGATAATATTGCATATACCAAGACAATTTCTTCCTCTGACATTCACCATGCTTAAAATCACAAGAACTAGATTTGAGTCGATTTATCAAACTTCTTCTTGTATCGAAGAACGCACACACGCAGTGCAAACACACTTTGGTAGGACTCAGCAATAGGTTTGGTAAGAGACTGCAATAGGTTTGGTATGATCTTGACCCGACTAGAATTTACCTGAGGAAAACCCTTAACATATATCGGGTCATGATCAGGCAGTGGTAAGGCATGCCACACCATGTTTCCCTAGTCGGGACCTATTCGGGTCCAGATAAGGATATCCTCATCTTATGAAAAATATTATCTAGTCGAAAATGGAAAAGTATTGAAAGTTTTTGGAGATGGAACTTTTGTAAGCCAAGAAAGAAGAAGACGTAAATTCCATTTGTTTGTTAAAAATGACAAGTGACAATTTTCCTTGCTCTGAAATGGTGTGAAAAATTTGTGTAAAAGATTGGTTTTGTGTTTTTTTTTAATAAGGTCTGTTAAAAAATTGGGTCTTCAAAGTTGAATACAGTTTGTCGAAAACATTGGTGTTTTTGAATTAGTGGAAAATGCCGAAAATGTCAAGGCGTACAACTTAATCGGCAAAGAGTGCGTCGGCATCCTGCACCTTTACATGGAAAAAATAGCGAAAATTTAGGAAAATTATTAAATTTCAGTTTTTTCGCCTATTACTGAAACGCTTTCGCTTATTACTTTTGAAATTTTTCGAGGCAGGTGGTTAGGACTACACTTAAAGCTCGCGATATTCTCCATCAAAAAGGTACATAATAATACTTTTTCTCATAGGACTTGTATTTTTGGCGCTGTTTTGGTTAAAAGGGAGAAAATGTCAGTTTTTCGCGATTATCTCGGAAACCGTTGGTTTTTCTAGGCAAGTGGTAATAATCAAAATTAAAGATCGCGATATTTAGGCCTACCCTAAATGGGAAGTGAAGTGAAGTGAAGTTAGGTACCATTGCATATGAATGTATGAGAGTGACCGAAATGGAAGTGAAAGTGGAAGTATATTTTCGAAAAATTTCGAAAAGTCATTTTCAGAAGTAACCGTGCGGTAAGAACCGCACAAGAAGTAAAGAAAAGTGAAGAAAGTAAGGCTGTTCACTTGGTACACTTCTTATGAACTTTTTATTTTGGTTTATATATAAATTTTGAAAGAAATTAAGTCGACTTCACTTCTGCTTCACTTCTGGGTTACTTTTCATTTAGGGTAGGCCTTTTCCCATCAAATGGCATTAAACTATTTTACGTAGCGCTATCGTTGCGGAAAATCAACAGAAAAAATCAGGACCCTTAAAAGAATGCTTACACCAAAACTAATATGCCAACTCCATCAAGAATTGGAACCCAGACTAAATCCCCGCACCGGATCTCGCATAAATGAAATATAGTTCTTATTATTACTATTGAAAACTTTTCCCGAAGCCTTCAAGCCGCCATAACATCCCATACAAAGTCATAAAAATACAAATAAACTCATTTTATATTAATATATTAATTTTTTTTAAATTATCTGCTTTTAACCCCATAATTTCAGATTAAAAGAGCCTAATTGATTCCAAATCAAGTAATCCTGGTCAGTTCCTGGTCAGGTCCATGTCAGGCATTCCTGATCAGGTCCTTGTGCATCATCTGCATTACATGCCTTACACGGTCCTGATCAGACATTCCTGATCGGGTCCTGATCTTGTTCAGCAAAAAAGTCGAGGACCCTTAAGGCCCAACTATAATGAGTGCGTAAATATCAAACTTTCGTCAAACGTATAATGGTTTGTGTATACGGAAAGTTTTCACAAGTTTAAAATTATTAAAATGCATAAATATTATTCATTGATTATTAAAATTTGGCTATTAATCTTTGCATATTAAAAATAATCATGTTTATTTTCAATTATAATAAATTTATCATTAAAATCACTCCCATAAATTTGAAGCACAACATTTTCCATACTCTTTCTTGTTTAAAACCCACACAACAACAACAAAAAAAATCAGCTGTCATCAATTTAACTACAAATTCTCACAAAACGTAAGTTGAGCGCAGTTCTTTTCGCATTTTTACGTTTAATGAAACTTAACGAAACAAAATATGACAGATGTACGTCCAATATGGCCGAACCCATTAATTTCCATGAGAGCGCCTAGATGACGTGCGTTTCTTACGCGCATTAAGGCGGAAACACACTTTTAAAACGCCACCCGATCCGATGTGATGCGACGCGTGTTGATTCAAATCAAATCGTAAATTTTCCATATATTTGTTCAGACCAGAATCACACTAAAAACACCCGATACGACGCGACGCTCGCTGACGCCACCCGATCCCATAGTTCCAGATTGACGTGTTGTCGATGGTGGTGGTCAACACTCCACCCGACACGGCCCAAGCAGTGTGTTTCTAGGCAACACCCGACGCCACGCGTCAGTCATTCGAAAATTGCATCAAATCTTTTTCAAAATCTTCATCTGACTCGTTACTTCTTAAATCCGTAACGTGACAGTACGCTTCCCTTGCTGTCCGCTTTGTCTTCAGAAATTATGCTAGTGTGTTGTGGCATCGCGTGTTGGGAATGTGCACGGTCCACGTCGGGTGTCGACACGTTGCGTTGGGTCGCGTTTTAATAGTATGTTTCCGCCTTTATAGTTGGGCCTATAGTCTGGAGATCACTTACAGCGGCTCTCAAAATTATTGGCACATTCAAGAAATTCTACAACGAAGGAAGATATTAAAAAACTCGGCTGGAAGATGTTATCAAATTTTACTGATTAAAATTTCTTTCTTTAAATTATTAATTTACAGACTCCTTATCAAATGTAAATTAATTTACAGATAGGCACCTTATCAATTTCCCGTCCAAAAAGTCTAGTTCAGAAATTTTGGAAAATACCACAATTTCTTGGTTGTGCCAATAATTTTGAGAGCCACTGTAGCTGCCTGGTATGTGCTGCCTGGCTTTGGGTAGAGCCTGGCATTTACACAAAAAGTGAAATAGTGTTTCGGGCGTTGTTTGTTTCCTTATCGACACTTGCTCCCTCCACTCTCAGCAATGTTGTGCCAATTACAAGGATTGTTTTATTTTATACGACAAGACATAATACATTTAACAAAGTCATTCTAACCTATGTCGTCCTGATTGGAACTTTACTTTGGAAAGGTTCGTGTCTCCGATATTGATCTCCATTATCGCGCACTGGTAGACTCAGGGGACCGCCAAAATGTGGAGTTCATTTCTAAAAGACACATACAAGAGAGATAGTTTTCCCAACTCTTGGGGTCGTCGGAACACGTTTTCTGTGTCGCGTAGTGTCAGGTAGTGACTATTGTCATCCCTCGGTCTATGGCGGTTACGCTATGGCTATAGTTTTGCTTCTGATGTTATTCTAAATTTAATAATTTTGTTGAGTAGTTTTATTTGCAGTTTTTTCAGTTAATAAAATTAGGTCAATTGTTTAACGCTTTCATGGATTATTTGCTATCCCTCAGCTCGGACTGAAAGTAACTTTAGCTTCTGGGCTGAATTCAAGGAGCCTTTGCCATGCCAAACTTTTCCTGACTGTCCTGAATTGCCTCAGTAAACTTGTTTTAAGTTATGCTACCGTACAATAAGCTAAAACGCATTTTTCAAGAGCAAAAATCGTCTACTTTTTATATGAATGTTCGTGTTGAAAAGTATCTATTTAATTAGTACGTACAGCATAATTAAAAGCATTTTGTAATAGATAAAGTGAAACCAGAATGTGAAGCTAGGTGCCTTTCCTGTTCCGTCTTTTATATACTTTTAATCACCCTTCGCCCTTTTATGTACAGACTGCTCAATATACAATACAAAAAAATACGAAATAAAATAATAAATACATATACAGAAACTTAAGATCCTCCTCATTACCGGTAACATTCGGCAGTCGTGTATATCCATATAATGAAAAAGGACCTCTTTTACCCTATTGAGGTTCAACAGTTTGAAAATACATTATATGGCACTGTGCCATATAATAACGAGGGCGACATTTCAATAGGCACCCAGGCACAAGGCACTAAGCACAACCCATTTCCCAGTGAGCCCTGATTGACATTACCATTAGGGCAGACACAAAAGGACTCCGCAAATTTTCTGAATAGATCTTCAGACTGATGGACGAATAAAGATTTTTTTTTCAATTGCACTTGAAAATTTTCCATGTTTGCCAGACTCTGAAGCTCTTCTCTCCAATATCTCCTTATGGTGTGTTACTCGTATTTTTTCGAAAGGAACGAAACAAGTGGTGAGAGCCCCAGATACTTTGGAAGGGATGCTGTAGAAGGGTTTGATCTCTTTTCAAATAGAAATTTCTGAAAATTTGTAATGACAGTTTGAGGGTGTTCTTTTGTCATGTACTTCTAGGGGGCCTCTGAAGTCAAATGAAAGAAGAAAAACGTCAAATTAAATTATATATAATTGACATGGAAATTTTTTTTTTGGTGTTGCAAAGAAATAATATTAAAGTTTTGTGAGGACTTTTTAATAATACAGTAGATTTTAAGCATATGTACATATATTCAAGCGAGTTGTTTTCTATTGTCCATTTTAATTCATTCGTTACCCAACAAATAGCCATTGTAAACGAGAGAAAAGATGTAGTAATTTCCCCTTTTTTCAGCGGACGGTCTAGGCTGTAATCTACAAGTCCTACATTCGATCTCACCTTGAATTAAACTTTTTATCTGGACACGGAACTTACGTTAGCAGGGCTGGACAAGGTGCGAATTTACTCCTCGATTGACTTACTGAGCCACGGTAGGAAAAAAGAAGTCTTCCCAATAATTTACTGCTACTGTAATAGCGGAATAAATGGTCTGGTACCTCAAGGCCAATACCCTTAAAACTATATGAGCGTGCTCAGTCCATTTCCAGTGCCTACAAGAACGCTCCCTCGCACGATTTGGACCAGTTCTAAAATATATTAACTTGACTGTGGAAAAATCTCCTGCAGTTAGTATTCCCGTACTCTTACAATGTCGAAGAGTTCAAAGTGTTTATCACCATATATTCCAGCACTCTCCTGAGTTTAGGATTGAGACTCTCCTTTACCATCACAAAGGTCTGTGGTTCGATTCCACGCCACACCATGGCTCTTAGCCGCTCGACCGCTTCCATCTAGGGTAACATTCCTTATTTCTTGTCTTTTATCTTTGCAGCAATTTCTACCGATTCTCTTTCCATACCTATAAGCGTAATAAGCGCGAGGAAGCCATCTCCTGTTCGATCAACGAAATCAGTGTTATTTCGCGATAATTGTGTTGTCATTGAAACCACCTACATTCTTCTTCTACTATCTTTTCACCTACAGATTGCAGTTCGACATTGCACTGTAGATCATTGCCAGCGCTACGGAATGGACAAGGAAGAAACAGCTTAGAATCGGTCAAACCCGGTTTCGCCTTCAGTAAGTCTCACCAGAGTTCGATCGTCAAGAACCCTCTTCACCAAGCTATTGGGTCTTGTAGCAGCAACTTCCGGACTAATGAATACTGTCAGAAATCTGTCTGTCCAGGGCATCTGGTTCGTCGTTTTGGTTGTAAGCGCCATGTGCGGAAGGCCCAGATCAGCGCATTCTGCTCATCAGATTCTTCATGTCTGAGCCAAATACGTTCGAACCCTCCGGGGCTATTAAACATGCTTTTGAACTTGTGGTCGAAGATGTGGTGCTATTGCGGTTCTGCACATGAAAGCAAAGAAGCGTAAGGAATTCAGAGTACTCTATATGATTTTCTTCTGACAGGTTGGTAATCGAATTTGTCAGTATCAGATTCTGATCGTAAGCGATCTCTGTTCATTGATCGATTATTGCAAGCCTATTTTGATTACCGTGCGAATGCTTAGCAAAACAAGGGTCAAGTTGAGGATTTCAATTCGAATTGCACACCGTGTTCTTTCGTAAGCTCAAACAGTACCCGAATTAGATAAGCCTCAGATAATCTCGTAAAACATTCGACGATCGTGAGGATATATGTTTGCTTGGGATGGTAGAAGAGGCCCTACTATATCTACATGAATATGGTCTGTTGCTCAGAAACTTGAAAGATTTGTAAGAAGATTACAGGAGTATCAATTTTCTTTTACAAGAGTGTTTTTATACGCCTTATATTAGCTTGACCTGTATGTTGTATGTTGCATGTTGTATGTTTCACGTAAACAAATCTTGCAACTTGATTTTGACCCACTTTCATGTAACGGATCAACTTGAAACTTTGCACATATGTATAGTTCACGTGACGGCGGTTCCAAAATGGCGGCCGAATTTTGCAATTGTGCTCTTCGACCCCCGACATGGGTATCAAATGAAAGGGTATCACAAGTAGAATACAATTAGCTGGCGTCATTCAAAATTCAAAATGGCGGGCAAACTCAAAATGGCCGACTACCTTTTTCTTTACTTACAACCCACTCGATATGGGTATGGAATGAAGCAAATGACAAGTAGATTACTTTTAGCACTGTGGCGTCATTCCAAATTCAAAATGGCGGCCAACACAATATGGCGGACCACCTTTTTATACGCTTTATATTAGCTTGACCTGTATGTTGTATCTAGTATGTAAACAAATCTTGCAACTTGATTTTGGCCCACATCCATATAACCGATCAACTTCAAATTTTGCACATATGTATAGTTCGCGTGACAATGCAATTTGACCATTTTGTAAGAAAATCAAGATGGCGGGTGAATTTTGCAATTGGGTTCTCCAACATCGGTATCAAATGAAAGGGTATGACAAGTGCAATACAATTAGCTATGTGGCGTCATTCAAAATGGCGGCCAACACAAAATGGCGTCTTATATTTTTCTTTACAACCCCCTCGGTATGAGTATTAGATGAAAGTGTATGATGAGTATAGCACAATAAGCTGTGTGACGTCATTTTAAATCTAATGTGGCTGTCATTACAAAATGGCGGAAGACATATAACAGTCTAAACAGTAGAAAATAAAAAGTATAGTTTAGAAAAACTAAAAAATACGCTTTTATTTTAAAATGAACTAAAAAGTAAAAAATAATTTTGAATGTAAAGTTTTTATTGCTCTAGCCAGTATATGGAAACTACCTACCTTTCGAAATGTAAAAAAGCGTGGGACTCTTTACCTATATTCTTAGCCTCCACGCTTTTTTATATTTCGAAAGTTAGGTGGTTTCCATATACTGGCTAGAGCAATAAAACCTTTACATTCAAAATTATTTTTTTCTTTTTAGTTCATTTCAAAATAAAAGTGTATTTTTTAGTGTTTCTAAATTATATTTTAGTAATGGAAAAGAAAAAAACATGATCTGTGAGTATTGATGACCACACAACTGGGATATGTCATGTTCTACGAACACGGTGCGAAGTGGATATTCCTTAACTAGTTACGGTTGTTTCGTGTGTCGAACTTCATCATCGAATTTAATTTTATCTGAGAGAAACTGACTTTGAGATGGCCATTTAGGACGTCAGAGGTAAGGCATGAGATAAGCACCCGTCCTTTAAGGGTGGTAGGTTTTTTTAATGGTGCGGGATATAGAGATGCCTTAGTACAAAGAAGCACCTGATATTCCAAATTTTAAAAGGCTTGCACGGTCAAAGGCCTTGCTAAAGTTCGTATAGACAACGTCGATTTGATGGCAACATAGTGGCCCAAAGGTTACGGTCATAATGTTTAAAGTTGACGAACGTTCTGTCGTGAATCCGTATTGTTGTTCGTTAACGATTGGGACTATAAGAAAGGAAATCTTGTGGAACAGAAATTTTTCAAAGAGTCTTGGAATTGAAGATAGGATGGCGATTATCCTACACAAGGTGCTTGTCACATTGACTTATGAATCGATGTGAGATCAAATTTCTTCCAAATCGTTTGAAACGTTCCTATTTCCACAAGTGATCATAGAGCGGTAAACAAGCATTACAAACGTACAATCACATAAATATATAAAGAATCTTAACTAGGGACTTCCATTTTCAATTTTAAAAACCAACCATATAAATGTACCCATATACATATTATCTGCAAACTCATTCCATCCACACCCTACTTGCGATAAGGAACTCTCATACAGATCCTTAAATACCCCACCTTAAATTTCTTTTTATTACCTTTAACAGAAAGAAGAAGGCAGAGATTTCACCCTGTTCGTAATTCACTTAAAGGCAATTTCTCCCTTTGTGGCGCCCCGTGTCCCTGCATCCTTATACCCAGTCATCTTGTCCCTTGTCTACTTTTATCTCGTTTCCTTTGAAGCCATTGTGAAAATGTACCAACGTCAACACTATGATTCCAGGTACAGGGCTGATTCACATACGCTTCAGTTCGCCTTTTCCGTTTTTCCTGTTTCCTGTCGTCTTTCTAGAATTGTTTGTGACACCTCGTCCTATTAGAAGTGCCAGACTTTGGGAAGAAAATCGCTTTGATCGTGATGCGTAAATGCGACATAAATAGAAGAGAAAAAGGTAAAACTTTTCACAAGCAAATTTTACGCTTTTCCAAACACTTAAATTAGTTTTATTGGTACACCACCGTGCCTTCATTGTTATATACGTTATACCTACCCTTTTTAGTTGATGCCAGTTCCCTTGGGGATGGCTTTAATCGGAATTCAGCCATGTGAACAATTCCGTGCCGGTATATGGACGGTGGTGATGTAATTGTGTATAGTGGGTGGATTCGGATTCTTTGGCCATGTTTGATTTACTGACGCTATCAAATTTTGCAACGCGAATCGTTTGATTTCACTTAATCGCAATTTAGAGGTTATTTGATGTGGTTTTATGGACAAATTCATTGCTTATTGAGCAACCATTGGCCATGTGAGCTGACGTGAATGAGCTGTACATTTTAGGATGTATTGTTTTGGTGTAGAAAATAATTTTGTTTGTTTTTCTAACTCATTCTGAGAAAAGGACTTACATAGCTTGGGATTTACGTTTGTTCATATTACGCAAACTTGTAAAATTTATTACAAGAGCAGTTGATAATAATTGGCAAAATTACATCGATATGCAACGCAATCGTTCTGCACAAGAGTAGAGAATTTAAATCACAGCCTCATTGAAGCATAAAATTATAGGGAGAGATCAATGGGCTTTGGTTGCACGTACCTTTTACTAATGAGCTACTTTTGCGTTTCCAAGGTGTCCTATTAGAATCAGACCAGAACAGAAAGTTGAAAACGTACCAATTACTGAGGCGTGATAGGGCTACGCATATACAAAAAATTACTATCATAGATAACAAGTAAATGTCTAAGGCGCCACTAAATGTTCAAAACAACAATTTATTGTCTATTTATCAACAGAACAAACACGACCAAGTTAATAATAGTATCAATGCTAGTCAGATTCTTTTAACAGAAATAAGTTTGGCTGCACCAATCCTTTTCGAAACGTAAACACCTCCATTGTGGACACAATCTAAAAAGTTCGGCATGAATGGTTTTTCTTACGGTAGTTTCATTCCGTCGAAATTGAGGTGTTTCAAGGTTTTGAGTTAAGCTGGGAGGAAAACGTGTTAAACTTCGAAATAAACTTGGACGTCTGGTGAAAAATAAAAACTTTCTTTCCTCCAACTATACTTGCACAAGAGAAGGATAGGACTTTCACAGGTATTCTTCTGGTATTCAATTTTTATTAGTAAATTCAGAAGAAAACTTTTTTTTTGCTTTTTTGTTAAAAAAAGGAACAGGTTTTATGCTAGATGCTGAGAAAAATTGATAACCTTGCTCCTGACATTGAAAAAGGCATTTTAAATATTTATTTTGAAGAATTTTGAAAAGGGACTCGCAAAAATATGTCCTATACAAAAAATGATAGAATACTGCTTACAGTAAACAGTTTATTTTGGAGCATTTTAAAGTTTTTTAATATTTCGAAGAAGTAGTTATTTTTCTGAATTATATCTATGTATATTATATTATATTATTATATTTCTTAAAATATTTCTGAAAAGGGGCCATCCATAAATTACGTCACACGTTAAGGGGAAGGGAGGGGGTCGACGAAGTGTGACATAGTGTGACAAGGGGTGGGAGGGTCCTAAATTTCGTGACGTCACAATTCAAAATCTAATATATCTAAGAACAGTAATACCTCGGTTTACGCGAAGAACACGTTCGAAAAAAACTCGCGTTAAGTGAAATTCGCGTATATAGGGGGTTGCGTTTAAACATAGCCAAAAGTCAGTACAAAATGCAAATCAATTCGATTCGTCCGAAGACCGGCCAAAAAATCGCTCAATTGATTTTTGCAAATTTTTTCGAGAAGTTTTCGAAAAAATGACAAGGGCAATAATCTTTTGTATAAATAGAACAAAAATAATTTCGCAAAAATCAGTTTCTGAGTCATTTTTTAACCAAAAACTGCACATTTGAGACTTTGACCTTGAATAACTTCGAAAGGGTTAAGTTTTCGAAAAAATGGCAAGAGGGTTTTTTTTGTAGACAATAACGTTTCGTATTGACTGATCAAAAACTTTTTCGGAAAAAGCAGTTTTTGAGTGATTTTTTGGCTAAAAAGTGATTTTTGATAAGTTTGACCTTGAATAACTTTAAAAGAGTTAATCGGGTCAACATGTTTATAAGAACTAAAGTTGTAGAGAGTTTCGTTGTCAACATTTTGGGCCCTCGTACTAGGTTGTGCGACCTATAGAAACCGAGATACCAGGAAAACACGGGAAAACGCGATATCTCCGGCGGTCATGTTTTATTTTTGGTGGTTCCGAAATGGTTTTCTTAAAAAGTCCCAAGGAAGCTGCGGACCAATTTTCAGCCATTTTGGAATTTTGTCTCCTTTCGTGCGCTTTTTTTTGCTAATTTCCCCGGACTATAGTATAATTATTGGTTTTTTGTTTTATTTATTTTTTCAAAAGTGTGATGTTGATTTTATTAAAAAACAAGTTGGGATGTGGCTTTTGACCCTTTCGGTCCACAAGATTAACTTCCTTAACTTCGTTCAAACAAAAAAACGACTCGAACGATTTTTATGAAAATCTTTTCAGATCATACTTCCTTTAACACGCTTTGAACGGCATCTTAACGAAGTCGGTATCATTTTTGGTTCGCGCGACAGCGTGCTGGTACAAAAATCACTTACGTCGTTCAAACAAAAAAACGGTTCGACCGATTTTTATGAAAATCTTTTAAGATCATATGTCCTTTAACATGCTTCGAACGGCACCTTAACGAAGTCGAAATCTTTTTTGGTTCTCGCGAAATCGTGCCGGTACAAAAATCACTTAAGTCGTTGAAACAAAAAAACGGCTCGACCGATTTTTATGAAAATCTTTTCAATTCATATGTCCTTTAATACGCTTCGAACGGCACCTTAACGAAGTCGAAATCTTTTTTGGTTCGCGCGAAATCGTGCAGGAAAAAATGACCACATATGTACGCACACACACACACACATATTTCTTCTCAAATTTTTGCTTAAAATGCTATTGGGACCTTGAAACGTGTAAATACATTGAAAATTTCGAATCCGATTTTCGGACCGATTACAATAACTTCCTACTGGGAAGTTAATAATTTAAATAGAAATAAAACTAATTTCGGAACTGCTGTTTTAATTTAATAATTTCTAGATGTAAAATTGCAAAATATGTGACGTCACACTAGGGAGGGGGAGTCTCACAAATGTGACCAGTTGTGACAAGGACGGGGGAGGGGTCAAAAAATCATGAAATTCGTGTGACGTAATTTATGGATGGCCCCAAACCCGAGTAAAAATAAAACTCGCCCGCAGCTAGCATGCATCAGGTACGCACTAGCACGCACGGCGCCACAGCGAGCACGTATAGCGAACAAATGCGCACGGCACATTTTTACTATAGTCCATTCGTCAGAGCCAAATTTAGACCGAAAACTCGCACAAAATGTGATCTCGCTGAAAATTGGAACTAACCCCGGGTCTCCACTGGAAATAAAGTATTGCATGCAATTTCGAATTGCAATGAAATTGCTCGTCGAGATGCCCATATTATCTCTGAAATATTGCATGCAATTGCAATATGGGTATCTCGACGAGCAATTTCATTGCAATTCGAAATTGCATGCAATACTTTATTTCCAGTGGAGACCCGGGGTTAGGTACTTTTTTGGCTGTAGAAAACGATTAAAAAAATCTTTGCTGCTCTAAAGTGTATGCTAAGTTCACAATTTCGAAAACAAATTCGAAAATTTGGTTTTTGCTTTATATATCGAAAAGTAATAAAAATTTCGAAAAACTAATAGTGAAAGAGCGGAAAATTTTACTAAAATTTATATTATGACTTATTTTAAAAAAAAATTGTGTTATTATTCTAAAATATTATTAAAAATAAGAAGCAAACTCGAAAACTCTAAGCGTGCCAAAAAACTGAATTCAAATATTCTGGCGAGGCGTTCGGTGAAAAGCTAAAGTACATAAACTTGCCTAAAATGTACGGAAAAATAAAAATAAAAAAAGCATTTTAAAGAGGACACTCTAAGCTTTCTTAATAGCCTCGACACACGCACGCATTTATGACGAAAATTCATCATTAATTAGAAATATGAACCTCATCAATTAGGAAAACCGATTAGGCAAATTTTGGTTAATCTAGTACGAAATCTCAAAAGAGAGGCATCTGTCGAATGATAGATCATGTTAAAAAGCCCGCATTTAGGCGTTTTTCCAGAGTCAGCTGATTTTTATTTTAATTTTACTTGAAAATTAATGAAAAATATTACTGTTTTCCATATTAAATTCCATATTAATTTTTTTATATTTTTCGTTCTCTGACATTTTTTACTACACCACGACTGTCATAATATAATGAGGTATTTTAACGTGTGTCACCCCGTAAAGGCGTTCGTTATAAATTAGGAATTTTCGTCATATTTTGATTGCCGTGTGTCGAGGCTATAAGAAAGCCATTGATTTTTAATTTTTTGTTTTTTTTCTCATAGAAAACTTGACCGGAAGTTATAATTTGTAAAATTCTCACTGATGTTTATAAATTTGAAGATTATATATTAATAGAGGCGTACAAAAAAAAATCCTTGTACATTCATCATCATTAGACATTTACTTTTGATGTAAAAAAAATTAAAATGATAAACATCATCTCTGTTTAATAAAATTTATGTTTTAAAATATTCATTTTTTCTTACAGCATTCATTCAACGCCATTTTTATTTTCAAAAACAGCCGGCACCAGACGTTAGAAGTGAAAGACTAGCGGCGGCTCGGGCGCGTTTTCTTCTTCATCATATTCTGTGTGTCGGCTCCCTGGCCGGGGGGTGCAATGCCACTCTCCATTGGGTACCGGGTCACAGGAACATCGAGAGCAACGAGACAACTCTCGCAGGCATACCGGTGGAGAATGTACAGAAGCCTCTGTGCGTGCTAAAAAGAGACAATGTACTTTCTCTCAGTAGCTGGATCCAGATGGAGGAGCTTATCATCATTGTGCCAAGTCTGGGAATATTTGGCCTTCTTACAACAAACTGAGATGGCGAGAGATACCACGCAAGGATATCCTCAGCATCGAGACACTGGCCAATTGGACAACATGCAGCCACATTGAGAATTCCTCATAACAGGGGAGGAACAGGCCAGTGACAACCGAGCATTTTCTTTGCAAATGTCCGGCTCTGGCCAATATCAGAAACCGTATATTTGGGGGATGTTGCGAAACTCAAAATAGGAGATTTGATCCGGTACCTAAATATGACGCGATGGATCTAAAATCCCTCCTGGCTTTCCTACTACTCTTTTCATGCAAAAGTTGTTCACAAGAGCGGCTACAAAATGGCACCTTAGCGCCAATTGAGTCCCAGCCTAAGCCCTGGATGAGACTGCCGCTCTTACCTACCTACCAACGACCAGAAATATTTACTTGCAGTGGTAGAATTTAAAATATCTCTGAAGCTGTCTTCAAATAATCATTTAACTTTAACTGTGCGAGGTGATTCTTTCGGAGATCGTCTGTATGGTCTATTGACGGCTTCTTTAGGTTAAGGTGTGCCCAATGCCCATACATTCCTTATTAAACCACCAATTTCCACTATTTCCCATAGACTTAGGTAAGAGAATGAGGGCCGTATTAATTTGATGACACAAAATTCTTCGTGTTTAACGTTCTTACTACGGAAACACATGGCCCAGTCAATAGCTGGCAAGGAGCGAATAATGCCCAGCTAGTTAGCAATCTTATAATACCAGACAGTTTTTTAGGACCTGCTATATTAGGGATACGCGTTTTGAAGTTCTTCGCCTCCTCATAGTTCAACCCCACCAAGATCTTTCTAGCCCATACTTCTATTAATACTTCGAACTAAGCTTACTACTAGACAGTGTACAATGGCATGCATAAACCCTATGATAGTGGAGTGCCTGGGGGTTTTGGCCTCAGACTTTTGTTACGGTGAATGAATTTACGTGGTCGAGGTGGGATTTTGTTTTTTATACTATAAATTGCAAAGTTTACCAAAAATTTATTTGTGCTTTTACCCTGGGGGTGAATGCCACCTCTTCTCGGGGGTGAAAATAAGTCCGGAACTAGATAGATTGGCTAATTCTAAACAACTTTTGTTCTATAAAGTTTTTTTCTGAAAGACACTTTTCGAGTTATTCGGGAGTGAAAATGTCAATTTTTCAACAAAAAAATCAGGTTTTCAGGCGGTTTTTCGCAAATAACTCAAAAAGTAAGTATTTTAGCGAAAAAATTATTATTATTAAAAATGTAGCTTATAAAAAAACAAAAAAAATGGTGGGTTTATGGTGTCTGGTAGACCCAATACAAACATATTAATAGCTTGTTGATGGTTGGTTCCTATTTGTCAAACGTTAAAATTGAAAGTTTCAACTTGAAATAAACAAAAAGCAATGAATTTTTCGGGAAAACTTATTAAACCTTTTTTAAAGTGCTTGAAAAAACCTTTATTTTTGTTTTTTTAAAAAACTCCCTAGCATTAAAACTAAGCGAGTTATGACGAAAATAAAGTTGGTCCCTATTTTTTTGGCGACAAAAAAAAAGTTAAAATCATCCCCTAATTACCACGCCCATTGTAAATTATCGGTACCACTTCACAATTCACTTTATTAATGTACTTGTAATATGCTCTAGAAGTTTGACCGTTTTACAGTGCTTAGTTTTGAAAATATTTGAGCTTGAAGTGAATAGAGCATTTTTGTAATTTTCCAAAGTATTGCCTTTCCTTCAAAATAACTCAAAAATTATTAATGATACGCAAAATTTTGTAGAGTACACAATCGTAGGTTTTGCTTTTCTGAAAATGTTGGTTGTTTTTTTTTGGATAAAAATTGAGTAAGATATGGCCGTTTACAGTTTGCATATGTTCGTAAATAGTAACTCGTTCAAGCCCTTTCAGCTCAAACCCTTTCAAAAATAAGGGGTGAAAGAAAGTTTAATTTATATGAGCTTATAGCTATTGAAAAAACCTACAAAATGCCATGTGGAAGGACTTGATAGCTTAAAAACTAAGCGAGTTATGGATAAAAACCCAATCACATATTTTTTTCAGATATGAGAACACGTATATTGGAGCATTGATGAATACACATTATACCCACGTTATAGGCACTTACAAGTATTTACACACGTCACACACAATGATCTTGCAACCATTGAGGAAATTTTACGAGCTGGTCAGTACTGTACTGTCATGTTGTACGGATTTGAATATATTGAATATATTGAAAAAGGCGGAAGACTTACCATTTCGAATTTATAAGTTCTGAACATAAATTCGTTATTTGCTTCCTTAAACACCCCCAGATACTGATTTTCATGGAAATCGGAACACAATTGGCAAATTTGGGTGGCCATTTTGAATTTCGGTCATTCAAATCAAGATCACAATTTTTTAATAGGTAAACTTTTTTATATATATATTATTAGCTAAACATTCCATTTTGAATTTTTAAATTTCCTTCACCGTAACTGAAATCCGATTCTTTCATGTTTTTAAGGCTCCAGGAACTCCACTATGAACTAGTATTACAAACGGTGATTGATTAAGCTTTATTATTACATATAAATAACATCAACACTGTATGACCCAGTGACTATGGATCAACTCCAAGCACCACAGGTAGTCCTTATCACTGAAATGTTATCTTTTGGTCGTAACGGAATTTGTTTTTTGTGGCTTACGTAAACTTGAAAATTGAAAAGCTAGATGTAGAATAGCATAGACCAAAGTAAGAAAATTGTATCATAAAATGTTGCATGTAAATCTAGTATCGTACACTAAATTATTTCTTCATTTTTCAAAACCTAGAATTGCCTTTCCCTTGATTTCATCATTGCAACCACAAACTTATGTCTTTATGACTCACAAGGAACCTTAAACAATATTTCTGTGACTCAACTCTCTTTTATTTCCTTGTATTAAATTCAAGACGACTACACAACACAAAACTGCATATAAGTCACTAAAACAAAACGATTTCCCTTGGGAGAAATGTTTTCTAAATTTATATCACGCAGGCATATCGTTTAAAATCCCATACTCCCCAACCCCATGCATAAAAAAAAAATTCCGAACAAGGCGGCAACCCTTACCGAAAACACATTAAATATTCATTGTCAGACGTCTACCCTCTTCCATTCACAGTATACCATTGTAACATTCCAAATTGTCGGCAAAGTTTATTTATTTCAACTGTAAATATAATATTAAAGTGAACATTGCTAAGAAAATATTATTTATTAAAGATGCTTTTGTCGATTTAAAATGTTCGATATTTGAAGACATTATTTTCTGGAGAAATATTATTGGTTTCATCGAGGTTTTATGAAATGATTATGCATACACCACGCTGACCTATTTGGATGCTATTGTAGTATAATCAATGTAAACCTTTCTACACTATCAAGAGGAATTATTTTTGCATGGATTCAAACTCATAGTCAGAATTATAGATTTTTTTTTTTCAAAATCCTTCCACCCATAATGGAGTTTTCAAGGCTGTTCAATGGTTGCCTCTGTAAATAAGGAAAGCAATCACTTGATAACTCTTGACTGCAATTTAAGACCTCGTTCGACCTCCTTCTCGGAGCAAATTGTATAATAATCTCGACAGTAAGGACGCCACATTTCTAGAAAACAAACAGTGGAAAGGTATTTTCAATACTCTCTCAAAACTTATTGTCATATTAGGAAAAAGGGGGGGGGAGAACCTTTTGTGCCTGGAAATGGTTATGTAAGGATTTTCCTCAACGAGAGCAGCTGAATAGAAAGCTGAACAAAATGAACCCATAGATGGTTTCTGATGCTTGGGCTAAAGAAAGGAGCTTGTACGAATATATCTATCCTAGCACCGAAAGGAGCATCACAGCAGTAGCAGCAGCATCGGGAGAGCATACAATGTTTGTTGAATAGACCCAGATTCGAGATTTATTTCTATCAATAACCGATTCCACTTCATTGTGATCCTTACCGAATGGAGGTCAACTTGAATATAATCATCTCTTCGGATTCCTCTTGAAATTTTATGTTATTGCCCAAAAATGTTCCTGGATGAAACTGACTTTCGATTCAAATCGCACCAACGGGCGTACTGTAGAGTTCGTAGAGAGATTCCCCATATCCTGGTGGACTTTAAATGTATGTGAGCATATCTGTCTGCACGTGCTTAAAGTAGAATAGCCCTAGCCATACCCCCACCCCCCGAAACCGGTTGTCTGCAGTTCATATATATATACGTTTCCTAGGCATACACCCTCTCGATGCTCCTAATATAGTTGTGTGTCTCTTCGGTTAGACTCTTCCGAAAGGATTGAAGGCGACATCCTCCTCCTGGCACTGTTTGGGGTTGATAAAGTTTTTATGGTTTCCGGGTCAGTAATAATTCAAGATTGTTGGAACATTAGAAAAGGTCCAGCAGATAAAGCAGATGTTGGAGGTTAAGGGAAAGGACTCATCCCTACCCCCCGAAATCCTTCTTGACGGTTGTCACATTGTTGTCCTTTTCCCGTGGGGATTGTAATCTGTGATTGAGTATGGAAATTTTACTATAGAAATTCCTTATATTTATAAATTTATATGTATGTATATATATAGTCTTGTTCTTGTTTGTCCTTCAAGGAGAGATCCCTGACGCTTAGACAAAGTTTACATCTTCTGCCTTTTTTTTATTAATTTTTATTTGCCGTATAGGATTGTTTTTATATATATTTTTTTTTGTTGTGTTGTTCGTAAACAAAAGAGGGAGCCGGGGATCCCTAGAATTTGCCCACGAGGGCCCCATGGGTAAAGTGTCGGATAATGGATGATGCTGCGCACGATTGAACACTTGAGGATTATAGAAAAAGTGTAAGAGAATATTGAGTAGGTAATGAGATGCGATAAGGATTTTCGTAAACAGTCAAATAGTCAACACAGCGACCGTAATTCGATTTAATGGTGTGTGCATATTTTATGTGATACTTACTTTGGCAATTTCATCGATTTGGCAACAATTTTTTGAAATGGAAAAAAAAGGTTCTTCACACAACACTCTCTAGTTCTCTAGTACGTGCCTAACTTTTTTTTTCTTCGGGGGAAGGGAGAGAGTCTTTTAATATTATGAGCTTTCTTAGAGGGTTTTCAATTTCGATTTTTACTTCCTTCTTTAATTGAAGAAATATTTCCTAGAATTTAAGAAGTATCATAAAAATGCTTAAAAGTATTGACATAAATTTCATCCATCTGACATGAGACACTATACTATAGAGAATTACATTTTGTATCCATGTTTTTAAGTGAATTCCTTCAGTCCCTTTACCTTTCTTGGTAAACACTATAAAATAATTTTGATGTGGTAAGTAACTACAATCTTTTCGCCCCAAAAAAAAAAACCTCCACAATATTGACCCAATCGATCTAATATACTCCTTCCCCCGAAATTTAATTTGGCCCAAAAGAAAACCTTCTCAATAAACTGGGACATTTATGGGTGGCACCTGCCCTTATTAGGTTAAAGGCTACAAAATAGACCGCTTCCTAGTCCTTAAAGGAAATTCATAAGGAAGTCAGAACAACAACAACAACAACAACCAAAAAAAACTCCGGTTAGAAATTTAACCCTCAAACTCAACTGTAACTGGGCTGTAGTAGTAGTAAATATAGTCAGTCCAGTAGTAGTAGTAGTAGTAGATTCTGGGAAGATTTATTACCCGCAAATAAATATGTATATACTGCCGCAAAGTTGAATAATTGCTGAACTAGAGGACGGATAAAAACCCATTATCAAAAGGGCGAAATTAATTTATATCCTATACGAATATCTCCCCTTCGAGCTGTTCAAGCTCTTTTTCTTAACCATTAGACATTGAAGATTTGTGGCCCTGCGTATACTATGTAAGAAAACTGCCGAGTTCTTAAAGTTTTTTTTTCGGGGGTTTTTTTCTTCTTCTTCTTGTATTTTTAAGGGTTGAATTTGGATCGTGGTGATATACATACATAACATATATTTTCCCTTTAGTTTGCCCTGAATTAAAGGGGAGTTTTGGAGATAACATACGCTATAACACTTGGTTGGTTGGTTCTTGTCCTGTGAAGTTGAACATAGTTTTTTTTTTGGTTTGGTGAAAGGGTAGTTTATATGCGTGTGTTTATGGTCACGCCTTTTGAATAATAATTAATAGTGGAGGAAAATAAATAAAAAATTTAATGTAATAAAAGCTGGACAGTATTGAAGACGTACGCAGAATGGCCATAGGTTGGTACTGTTGTTGATTTCAGAAAGAACTTTGACTTTTGATAAGAAATGTGCCGAATCGATAACTTAATTTGAAAGTAAAATCTAGATTTTGTTTAGCCCTTCTTTGTAAAATTATAATGTAAAGTAACTTGCAAGTAACGTAACAGAACAGTGCTATTATTTGTTTCTTTCAAGGAAGTAGCAACGGCCTTGCATAGAAAAATAAGCACATGCAACCAAACTATGATTGTATAAGTATTTTATTCAGTCCTAGAAAATCAATTGTCGCAGACCGAGTAAAAATAAAAGATGGGATTACAACGGGCGAACACCGACCGTGATTGAAACATAGTCCTCGGCCATTTGACGGGCATCAGAAGGCTGTTTGCAGGACTGTATGGACGTACACGACACACACACACACACACACACACACACACACACACACACACACACACACACACGCACACACACACACACCGACGAATATTCGCCATCTCTCCACGGCCATCATATGCAACTTAAAACACCAAGCCGGCTGGTGTTCGCCCGTTATAAGGCCATTTTTTCTTTTGTCTCGGGAGTACCGACAAGCATTAATAATATTGGTCAATGCCTGCATGTATTTTATTTATTAATTTCATTGCAAAAAGCTTATACAAATGCTCTGCCCGTCCGTCCGCAAGGGCGGCGGAGCACAATCATTGTGGGTGGGGAGCACGTGAACAGTTAACGTTAAAATGTATAAAGTTATTCGGTCAATTTATTTACCAGCTGCCTATTGAGTTATGTGGTTTCAAATTCTTTGGTTATGGGGTTTACGCGTCTAGCATTTTAAGGTAAGGGGTACAGATAGGCCCCTATGAGGCTAGACTCACTGCCTCATGTGGACCCGTGAGGATTACCCTGTAAGGCCCACACAGGTCATCTAACGCCTTTCCTCATTCGCGCCCGTCATAAGGATTCCATTTGACCAGCTTGAGTAAAAATCATTGCCACGATCCCGAGTGGATTTTGAGAATTTCGGGGTGGATATGTGATTAATAACTCCGCAGGTGTCGAAAGCTTTATATTTTTAAACGCGAGTGTGATTTTAACAATACGGCCCCCAACTGAGTACTAATCACATCGAATGCTGCTTGACTTCTGTAATCCAACCAGAGCCCGGCTACTCACGGTTACTAACATAATATCCTGAGAACCAGTGCAACAACAAAAACTAAAGCGTATGAGCTAAACTAAAGCTTAAGGGTATTTCTTTAAAGCTTTTTAAAAAGCTTTCCAAAATGTGAGGCAGATGTTGGGATTGCCCCATTTCATTTGTATTGAGGTTTGCCTAATAGGGCCTACCTATGAGAAACTGATAAGGTATACCTCATCGCTGATTTTTTTTGCGTGGTGTTCATGAGGAAATGCCCCTTATTGTGGTGCTTATGAGGAAATGCACCTTTCGGCATGCCCCTCATTTGCCACATGGCATCCTCAAGAGGAACCTACGGGGAATCCTTTTTTCGGCATTCCCCTTAGGCAAGCTTCTTTTTAAATGCTAGTCGGGTGGGGTTTATAAAGCTTATATTTAGTTTTCGTATAAAAAGCCTTGCTTGTGTGCGGCCCTTCGACCACGTTCCTTCGTCGCCAGCGACCGAGACGGCCCTGCAACGTTCTGGGATGAAATATTTTGGGTGTGGTTTTCCCCACCCAAAACGAAAGTGGGTGTGCACTTTCGTTCCATCCCCACGCGCTCCGCCGCCCCTGTCCGTCCGTCCGTCTTTGACCAACTTCTATCTTCGAAATTACTATAGTTAAAGACACGTGTCATCTCTCAAATTGTGCGGTTTGACCAGGAAACTTAAAACTGAAAAAAACTGGATCGAAACATATAATAGCAAGTAGACTAATGTCAAAAAATAATATACTGGTTCGGGCATGTGGAGATATGACAATTACATACATATAAATAATGTGCACATGGATCAGTGCGCTTCTGCCTATTGAAATTTCTCTTTCGAAACCTGTTGTGGCACGAGTTTCTCTATTCCAAATTGTCAAACCAGCATCTCAATGCCAGGGATTTCTTAAGAGATACAAATTTTTTCTTCCACCTGCTGCCAGGGCTACAATCTACAAGTCGTACATTTGGACCCACCTGGCATAGGTACAACTCATTTATTTTAGGCCGGTACCTCGAAAATTGCTTTAGCCTGCGTAACAAGGCCCAAAAACGCGCACACTCAAATTCATTGGTGATTGCAACTTTTACCTCTCTATAGACTCATTGAGCCACCGTAAAAATGTAACAGCCCTGACAAAATTTTTAAAGTTTATCGTTAGTAGTATCGCTATAGCGGTATCAAGCCACTTTGGTTGGGAGCTTTTGGGTGGTGGTCTTGGCTTGGAGCTTAGATTTTTACCTTGTGTCTGGGCTTTGAACTTAAATTTGCTGTGTGTGTCTTGGGAAAAGCTTGGTTTTGGTTTGTGTCTATGGGTGCACTTTCGCCCTGGAATTGGGTGGGCCTTGGAAGACTCGGAATAATAATAAGAACTAGAATTAGCTTAATATTGTATTTATGTGCGATCTGATGGGGGATTTGGTCTGGGTTCCAATTCTTGACGAGGTCTGTGTATTAGTTGTGATGGGAGCGTTGTTTTTGGGGAGGTTGATTTTCCATTTGATTGCCAAAAGTAGAAGTCTTACAAAAACTTATTATTACCTTTTTAATAGAGAATGTCATGAGCTCTAATTTTGATAATGGCTTCTTCTTCTTCGGTGGCTATAAAGCCCAAAACAATCCTTGTTCTCCGCCAGCTTCTTTCTTCAAATGTCTTTATATCGTTCGTGTCATTGAGAATTTTTGTATATTGGTTGGAGCTTGGTTTGGTTTGATTTTATGAGTTACAATAATTTAATTAAGTTAATAATATCATCACTTTTAACGGCTACGAATTTTAGATGGTGTTCAAAGGTATATAGGGTGCGGGAGTAAAATTTAATTAAAAAGACTCAGCGGGAAATGGTTTTCGAGATATAAGCAATTTTTATTTTTTCAAGCAATATGTATGCCAAGTGCAGTTTTGTATTAAGGTAATCGCTTTGTTTCCAGACTGTTTAGGTTTGGACACCTCTCCTCTTCTACATCATATACATTCGCTGGTTTACGAAATATATGTGTTCATCACCCTATCTAAGTCCATCAAGTTTGTGCCTGAACGATTCAACTTGCTTCTTTTCGGATCGAGTTAAATCCTTATAGTGAAATGATGGTCGGAATATGTAAAGCGGCCCACACACTATCAGTTTTAACTGGGCAATTGAGCTGAGTAAAAACATGTACAATAAACTGAACTGAAAGTCTGCGGGTTCGTCAGTTCGTTCGTCAAGTCTCACGTCACGCACAGTTCACACCATTTATCGCTCAGACATGACGTCACACGTGATAAACTGCGCGGTTAAACTGAAAGTGTATGGGCCGCTTAAAATGCTGCGCTTGGTCTTCAGAGTTGAAATGGCCCATTCTTTCAAAATAAATTCATTGTTTTGCAATTTTAATAATTGAACGTCGATAATGGTTGACAGTTCATGCAATTTGCTAAAGTCATATATTTCACTATTTGATCATGAAGCAATAAACAGTATCTACAGGCAAGTCTGTGAGGCATTTCCATTGCAATTTTGGCCCATAGGCGAGATTATTGTTGGAATCGCTTCGTTTTAAGGGTGTTAACTACAACCTAAGCTATGCAATTCTCTAGAAAATAAGCCCGGTTAGAGGTCGCTAGGTGCAAGGGTGATCTTGCAAATAGCTTCCAAAGTTTTCAAATCACGTTATTTTCACTATTTGCTTACAAGAAAACAACTGCACATAGAAGGCTGAAAATTCTTGAAGATGGTGTTTATGTAGAATGTTCAAAAAATTTCAACAAGATCGGTTCATTAGTTTTTGAGTAATTAACGATCTAGTTTTTTTTAACCTTAATTAACAATGCTGCCATTTTTTGTAAGATCAGTTTAAAATTGGGAAACTCATTTAAAAATTTAAGAAACAATTTAAAATGAAATCTCGTTGGAATTTTTGAAAAAATCGCAATTTTGATTGATTTTATGAAGTTTTTTAGGCACGTACCTTTTTATACGCAATGAACAAATACAAAAAGGTATGTGCGGTTCGATTTTTGGCTCATGCATTCTGAAAAACGATCCTTTATAAATTATTTTGCCGAAACTGATTGTTCTGACTTTCTACTTTTACAGAATTAACAACAAATATACACAACATTTCCAATGAAACACAAGTTATTATTGCATTTATACCTACTATTATTTACTTAACTAGTCATCATCGTAATTTTCAAAGCATTTCGTTAAATAAAAAATTAAGCACACAATATTAGTTGTTCCTCTATTCCACTCTATTTTCCAATTCAGGGATATGCACCTGCACAATTGTTTGTACTGTTTGCATGTAATCACGAATAGGTTTAAGCCGAAATTCCAAAAGCCGTTTCTAATTCAATTTGTATACGTTTGAATTCCTCCTTGTCATTGCCTCTGCATGGGCTTTAATTTACATTATATCTGAAGCCGTGCATGCTGAAGAGCCTAGCCAATGTACTCCTAGCAGGAAACATGATTCTCTACTTGAATTAGTCTGCATTCCGTTTCGAAACAAATTAAACATGCACAAACAGATTGGCTTAAATATATAAATGTGTGCGTTCTAAAGAGAATAAACAATAAAAGTTGCCAAGTTGTAGCTGAATATGCAATATAAAATTTAAAAATTTACAATTTTAATATCAAGAAAATCTAGTAATAACGAAATCAAAGCAGCAGTGTAATAGAATACACAATAAGCACCTGCAGTCACCTGTTAGAGTTTCAGCGTATAAAAATTTCGCAATGAAAATTTCCACGTAAAATTATGTATATGCTACGTAAACGTTCAGCGCGCTTTTCAGTTTGCTTTTAAGCTAAACCCAAACAAAGTGCCTTGTTCCCACAAGGTACTAGCAAACTGCAGCCAGGATCAGGGACCTGTACCTGCTGAGCGGCGCTGGTAACGTGCCTTTTGCATAATTCAAAATTTGTTTCCTCGCAAAAAAAAATTGTTACATCCAGAGACCGGATCCAGATGGCGTTGGGATCATATCCACTTTTCGCTCAAACAACTTTTCATTATTGCCGGCCGCCAATCCTCGCTTGACCCCAGAGCAGCTAGGGTATACGCCGCTAGGGCATTTATGACTCGCCGCATAGGGCGGAACAGAATTACGAGGCATTAAAAGCACACGGAACTTGTGTTTTCAACGTTATGGGGCGGCGGTGGAGCTTACAGCATTGTTGAGCTGACATCATCCCCCTGTCGACAGATATTTTATTGTTGTTTTTTGCCGTCGCGCCTCTAGTGTAGAGTACTGGAGTTATCTACCAATACGCTCTTATTCTACTTGGTGGATTTCTGGAGTAGTTAAGCTATGAGTGTGTTTGTACGAGATTTAAGGAAGTAAAGCTTCATCACATTAACAGGTGAAAGATATATGAGTTCCGCGCATTTAATTAAGCAACGAGCTGGGGGCGCCACCACCCTTCGAGTGGGGCAGCCGCACTTTCTTAGACCACTGATGTCTAAATAAAATCCCACACGATAAGCATTTATTGACACTCCCTTTAACCTAGAGCGGATCTTCTCTGGGGGCAAGCTGTACACAGGCGGGGAAGATTCCACCCACACACATCCGCAAAAGCCACAATCTCGAATAATTACTGAACCGGAACTCATAAAAATTTTATCAGATCATATTTCCATATTATGTGCGACACACCATAGCGGAAGGGCGCGGTACTAGAATCCAGGATTACAGGGACATATATCCCGTACTTCCAAGCCGCCCCCGCCCCTTAACCGCCGACATATCTCCCTCTAGTTTTTCTTTTGGCATATACACTAAGGATCGAGGCAAGGATAATACGGATACAAGTTCCATCCTCACGCCCCAAAAACTACAACTTCATGCGGCGAATATGAATTTTGTTTGCACTTTGGCCCTACCATCCCCTCCTAAAAACTTAACGCTAGAGGCTTTATTAAGGACGAAGGGACGTGGGCCGATGCCGCGCTGATTCATTCTCACAAGTGCTTGGGCATGGATTGTGTAAATAAATTTACCGTTATCAAGCCAGGATAATCGGGGCATATATAGAAGAAATATGGAAATTATTGCTTCAGGATATGAAAGTTTACGGCCGAAGCTGTGTCTTGTTTTTGTCCGAATGTTGTTGTTGTTGTTGTTTGTTATAAAGCGTCGCGCGGCTCTGCAGGATGTTATGAAACGATCCTGGATTATGGTCCTTGGAATTAGCTTAAATGCATGCCGGGGAAAATTTTGAATTGGTTTATAAATGTGGAAGGATGTCGGGCTTTTTTTCGTGCTGTATTCTGGGCTGGTGGTAATAGAGTAATGGGGAAATATTGTGAGTGTGGATCCTTTGTGGGTTCTTGCCAATTTGCTGTCGTTAGATTTTAATGCATTGTCATTTTATCAAACCAAGTTTTAATGTAATGTATTGTGAGTTTTTAGATAAGATAATTGCTAATTTCCCGAATCGTATAATAACAGTTAATTTAAATGTCGTACTAAATTAAAGGGACATAACTTTCAGCAATTACAATGTCGCAATTGACAAAAAATACATTTGGTTTATTTAGAAAATGTTCGCATTTCCTATGAATGAGAAATACTGTTCGATTCATGGTTACAAGGACGATATCGTGATGTTAATGAAAAATTTATAGTCATAGCTACAATCTCCAGAATACTGCAAAAGGCAAAGCAAAGGATGCTAAAATAGGTTTTTGTGGTCAACTAATCTGAGGAACACTTGTCTTCATGTCTTCTGATAACAGCTGTTTTTACTGTCTCTAATTTTACAATTAATAAATAATAGTATTTCGTCGTCTGAAAGATGCGATCTTCTTTTGGTTCAAAAATTAAAGCATATCGAAAATACACGTTTAACTTCGGTCGATGTTGGTTTGATACAAAGAATTGCGCCGCTTGAATTGTAGTGACGATTCTTTTTTGAGGCAGCATGTCCAATTCATCTTGTAACGACAAATCAGTATTCGGCCACTGTTGAACTTCATCTCTACTCTTACATCGATGGCACCAAAAAGATGAAGGCTAAATTGCCTGCAAAAGTTAGTGTGGTTCCTGATGGAGTTCCTTGAGGCTTGGCAAAAATTTCATGACATCCTCATTCATTCGGTCATCTACACGAATTTTTAAATTTTGTATGAGTTTATTACTAATGTCACTGTTAATGACAGAAAGCTTCTTCAACATGAATAACAGTCTTCACGACTAAGACTCTCAACAGCTAATTTTACGGGCTTGATTGCCTTGACAAGTATGTTTAGAGTAGAATAGTCCAATGTCATATTTAACGCCTTAAATTCTTTAAATATTTCGCGAATTGCTGTTTTCGTCTTGACCCGTTGACCCATCATTGATGGAATGGAGCACAATGACATTTGACGCCATTTGCAAAAATTATGGTACATTCACATTATCACATTACTTTTGCACCACCTTGTATAAGAGCTACTATGGACAGGAAAAGCTCAAATACGTTACACCAATATATTAAAAGATCATTAATCGGTATGTTTTCCTTTCCTTTCTTTCATCTCTTCAGTAAAAAAACTCTGCATTTACTGTTGGTTACTAATAGTAACTTACTATACAATTTTATATTATTTTCATACGGCGTTGTTATCTTCATATTCCTTTGGCTACTTTTACATGAGCGGAGACCGAACAGACAAAACTTAAATGCAATCGTTAATTCTCTTTTGAAGTCCGTTGAAAATGGCTTTTGTTGTTGCTTTTTGAAATTCTCTTTTGCTTCCCTGTTCTAGCTATAATGCTGTCAAAATGTTCATTCAAAAGTTCGCTGAGAGTGTCCTCCTCGTCGTACTCTCCCACCGCTTTTACCCAAAACCCAGTTCGTTCGTTCGTTTTGTCTGTTCGGTTCCGGCATGTCAAAAACAGTAAAAACAGTTAAGTGAAAAAAAGCTGTTTGCTGTTTTTCGATTTTAGCCAAAAAACAGTTGTTTTACTGTTACTGTTAAACAGCTTTGAAAAACCCTAGTTAAGGCCCTCGTACCGTCTCGGAAAAAAAAATTTTCCAAAATTTTTTTTTTCCATAAATGGGTTCACTTAGTCCTCAAGAATGTTTTTTTTATTCTTTTTCTTTTTACTAAATATTTAGTAAATATTAACAAGATAATTTTATAATTTTTTAAGTTTTATTTAAGAAAAAACTTATTTTGAAACTTTAAACTCATTTAGCTCGAAACATGTTTTTTGAAATTGGCGGGCGTGATAACTCAAAATATAATCGCCGAATTTACCCTATATTTTTTATTTGCGTTTTTCTAACTATTCTTTAGGGAACATGGAGCCATTTTGCTGATAAAGTGACTGAAAAAAAAATTACATCTTTCTTTAGACTGAAAAATGTAGACTTTTATCTGCCATTTCTCAAAAAAAATATTTTTTAAAAAACAACTCGTCATTCCCAAATTTCAAGTGTCTTATTTACAGTGAATTTTTTGTTTTTTTTAGTTGCTCCAAAGTCGAGATATCACGCCCGCCAATTTTATCATATTTTTTGCAGTGTTCCAGAATTTTATATGGGAGGCGGAAATGACGCAATAAAAAAAATTAAAAAAAATTTTATTTTACAATTTATTATTCTTCTAAACAAATAAAAAAAGTTTTATCTCAATATCTGTTACCATTTTCTCATAATCCTTCTTTAAAAATCACCTAAAATACTCGCTCCGAGGCGGTACGAGGGCCTTAAAATATTTCATTGAAATCACTTCTCGTTTTCGCGTGTTGCCTTTCGTTTGTTCATCGTATGCAGTGGATATAAAAAATATGACGATAAAATTCGGTGGAGGTCGCGTAGAGTGAGCAGTTTTCACAAGATTGTCAGGACGCATTCCTCAAGACGAAAACCTCGATGACAGAAGCAACTCGCTGAATCATCCAATCGAGGATGCAAAATACATTCTAACGATTGCTTCCGTTTATGCAATCGGAGGCGTATCGAATCATTTCAACGGTCACCAGTGGCAACCTTTAGCTTTTTACTCCAAAAAGCTGTCATTAACAGAACAGAAATACGCGGCATTTAATTACGAATTTGTAACCATATATGCAGTGATCAAACACTTCCGCTATTTCGTTGAAGGTTGCAATTTCGTGGTCTATACTGATCACAAACCACTGGTTTGCGCCCTTTAAACAAAGATCGAACGATCCCATAGACATTCCAGACATGTAGGCCTAATCTTACAGTTGACCATAGACAGGCATAGAGAGGTAAACAAAACGTTGTTGCTGATTACTTGTCGCGCTCACTGGTAACCGACAACGTCGACTCAGTCATCTTCGGCCTGCCTACACTATGTCAGGCTAACGAAAGTGACACAGAGTTTAAATCCCTTAAACAACACTTCAGCAACGACGTTTACTACTCATCAGGTCTGGTGTGAAACTAGCATAGGCATTCCTAGGCATACTTCCTTAAGTAGGCTGGTTTTCAACTCCGAACATAGCCTGTATCTCTTGCTACAAGACGAGCTGTTACCAAGAAATACTTCTGGCCATTGATCAAGAAGCTGCAATGAGTGGTTTCGATCATGCCCTCGTTGCCAATAGTCTTCTAAAGTTTCAATCTTCATTAGACACTTTTAAGCTTCCAAATAACAGATTTGACCATACATATATGTATATGGACATAGTGGGACCCTACTCCTATCTTGTGGATACTCTTACATCTTAGCGATAGCAGACCGACGATATGGCCTGAAGCATACCCAACAGGGGACATCTCAGCTTCAACAGTAAACTCGTCCCTCGTTTCGGGATACCTCTGGAAATAACAGCTGAATTAAGTACGAAATTCCACCGGCAAATCCAAACAGCCTTAATGGCGAGGAGCAACTGTACTAATTGGAGTGAAGACTTGCAGTTTGTCATGTTAGACACTCGCACGGGAGAGGACTGCCTGTTTGGTGGGCCAAAACCAGTTTTTGTTGTGACCGAGACGACGAAGTACGTTTACTCAAGCCGCAGTAAGCCATTTTGCAGATTTATGGATTTAGTCAGTCTGGTGTCGTTGCTATAAATTTTTAGGGATTTTCAGAGTTTGAAACTCAGATTTGTTAGCTAAAATCGAAGCTATTGTTATTGGCTAAATTCTACGGAACTGAGGTGGTAGCACGTAAGTTGTTTCAATCAAGAAGTCGATTGAAACAACTTACGTGCTACCACTCCTGGTTAGAAAGTCGCGTCGAAGTCAATACTTCCAAAACGAAGAACTGTATTTTTTCCAACAAGGTCTCTGGAACCCCTCCCACCCCAGTCCGTCTCAGCGCACGGTATGAAACTAATGGCTGATCTATTTCTTAACCTCAAATTCCAAATCGCCAAATGATGATTGACGCGGATTTTTTTAAGAGATGCAAATTCTTAATTTTTATATACAAATTCTTCATTTAAGATTGATCACTACCAATTCCCCGAGTATTAATTCAAAATTAATATTTACTTGGAAAAACTTGAATTTTTCCTTAAATTAACACAAACATTTTGTATTTGTTCAGTTGAAAAAAAAAATAAATAAAATTTTTTTTATTTAAACTCTTAAAAACAAACATATCAGAATTCTTCTTTTGGCCACTTTATTGGGCGACAAGAGGCAGATTATTTTTTTTCCGCAATAATAATGAAAATGCGAATATTGATAAATAAATTTAAAAACGAAAATGGCACGTTCTGGCACAACTACTGGCGGAGTCGATCCTAATTCTTAAAAAAATAAATTATTGTTTTCCTATATCCCCAAAAGGCCAATATTTTTGTGCCAATTGTGGGTTCAATGTTTTCATTTTATAGAGGAATGATTTTTAAATAATATTTTATCAACTTTCATATTTTTATATACTCAAGCTTCCACTAACTTTTGGGTGAACAGTTATGGTCCATCAAGTTCTGCTAGATTGCGTTATATGATAAGTTAGTATTAATTATCTTGTTAGACTAATTGCAAGACGACTTAGAAGTTAGATAAAAAAAACTTTTTATATTTTTATATGTGGCAATTCTAAGATCAGATATCAATCGTCACATCATGTTGCAACGTTTAATAGCAAGCTTAGTTTGATAGACAGAGCTTATTTGAGGTTATGAGGTTCCAGGAGCATGTTGAAGATAGTTGATGGTGATGAATCTAGCACTTGAACTCTTGGATGTTGTAGGTGTTCGGAAATATTTACTGCGAAAGATTGTTCCAAACCACTGAAGAGAGACTCTGAACCTCCTAACCACGGAAAAGAGCTGCTTTTGGTAGATTTTGACCAGCTTAGACTTGGCTTGGTTATTCGATAACAGTATTATTCTGGTTGACCTTGGATTTGTCTGCAGTGTTAGGTATGCTTTGAAGATTATCAGCAACTCCGCTTGGAAGGCAAAGACAGAATTAGGCTGGTGGTAGTATTTTTCATGGTTTACTGAGGGGAGGAAACTTCAGCCCGTACACCCCAATTTGATTTGGAACCATCTTTGTATAGAACTATGCCTAGCGGGTACGGGGATACCTAAATCTAAAACTCGTTTTGGTTCCCAAGCCCAAGTATTCCAGTACCTACTAGAGCCGTATGTCAGGACTGGTCTAATCATTGCTGTGCAGAGCTATCACATCATGCATGGCTACAAGCCTTATCTCTTGGACCACTCGCGGCATAATCTCGCTGATTTTTGAGAGAAATTTTCCGTATACTGGTAATACTATGTGGTCTACATATGTAGGTCTATCGTTATAGTTGGCCGCCTTCAATGTTTTTGGAATCTATTGCAAAAGTATAAGCCATAGAAAAATGGGATGCTATTGCCTAAGCTGCTGTCGATGATTAGATTTTTCAGTAAACTGCTTAAAGCAGTGCTGTGTCAACCGATTTGTTACTGAGAAACGCACTATTAGGCCTATTGCAGCAGCCTCGTCATTAAAAATCCTCCAGGCTAAAACTTTTGATATAGCCTAAAATTAATTTAGGATTCGTTATCCTAAAGGCTAGTACACACTTGTAGACACGTTGCGCGATTTTGGTTTTTGCAATAAAGATTCTATTTTTTGCAATAAAAATCATTTGAATTCATTATTTGCATTTTTACTTTATTGAATGGGCCACACAAATGAGTATGGGTCACACAAATCAGCATATGGGCCATTATTCTGTCGCTGGGACGGGTCTGTATGAAGGAAAATGGGCGAGCGAAGCGAGCGAAATTTTGTTTGCACTCTCTGGGGCCCCTCGCTGAATTTTTGCATAGGGCCCCAATTGCCTGGTCGCGGCACTGCTTATCGAAGATTATCCTGCGGCTGGTTGTCTTTGGGATGTTACGAGTTCCGATTACAGAAATCGCGTCAAAAAAATTGGGACTTGAATCACATGGTTAAAAAGCACGACGTGACAGTGGCAGACATTGAAAAGAAAATCCACAATCTAAAAAATCCTTCAACCGGGAGCAAAAAAATAGCCTGCAGAGTGGGACCTCTCCCAAAAAGTCCACGTGCTTTGCGTTTGATTCTTTGCTATTCCTGCTGCATCACAGATTTGGACGATATCGACCCAGAGAGTGGAAACAATTAATGAAGTGACGCGGACATAGACTAAATTCAAATCATAATGTGGACACTACACGAGACAAAGTACGGTATCCATAGAGGGGCTATAGACATAGGCCGTGTTCCGTAATATCACCCAGCATACTGTCCAGTGAGAAATGGTAAATTCAAGCGTTTACGCTATGGTTAACGGTAGCATACATGAAAGTGTTACAACTTGAAACTGTTTCAGCCTCCAATATTTAATATTTTTGTTATTACCTTACCTCACACCGATTCACACAAGTAAAATATGGCACCAATTAATGACGTCATTAGCACTGGGCTGCATACTGGGTTATATTTCGGAACACAGCCATAGTCTGTAGACGGTCTATATAAAAATCGCTCAACATGGTCTACTAGTGTGTACTAGCCTTAAGGGGACATAGCACCTACAAATTTTCAAAAAATCTAAATTTTGTTATGGTAGAATTTGTTAGAATAAACCTTTAAGAAAAATTTTTTAATAATATAAATAAAAGTGAAAGGCATCGTAAATTGAATTTTGGTAAGGTTTTTTTAAAAAAAATGTTGTCTTTTAACTTGAATGCGATTTTCTTAAAACAACGTGTTTCAAAGTTGGTGGGCAAGATTTAAAAAAAATATTTATTCGATCGTTCTGAAATTTTAACACGTTAATCTACACATGTTAATGTTCAAAATGAACTACGAATTAAAAAATCGGCGTACAATTTTTTAAGTAACAAGATGTTTCCGGTGGCAAAAAATTTCGATTTTTGAAAAAACGCCGCCATTTTGTTATTTTTTAGCCAATTTTTTTCTTTTTAGTTCATTTTATAGCGGCTTTGATGCTGATTAAAACCCTGCTTTTGTTTTTGTGTCAGACTTTTCTGAGAGCAGAAATCCTGCCCACCGTGATTTTTTGGTGTTTTTTTGAAAAAAATGTAGCAGACGACGCGGGACCGAAAAAAATTAAAAAAATATTTTTTTGTATAGCTAAATACTAATAAATCATATGTGCAAAATCTCATTAAGATATGTCTACGTTTTCATTTAAAAATTTACATTAAAAAACCAAAAAAAAATTGAAATTTGAAGGTGCTATGTCCCCTTAATAGTCCGGGGAAATTAGCAAAAAAACGCACGAAAGGAGGCAAAATTCGGAAATGGCTGAAAATTGGTCCACAGCTTCCTTGGGACTTTTTAAGGAAACAATTTCGGAATCACAAAAAAAAACATGGCCGCCGGAAATATAGCGGTTTTCTGGTGTTTTCCTTGTATCTCGGTACAACCCCTTACAAAGGCCCTAAATGTTGACAATGAAATTCTCTACAACTGTAGTTCTTACAAAGATGTTGACCCGGTTAACCCTTTCAAAGTTATTCAAGGTCAAAGTTTCCAAAAATCACTTTTTGGCCAAAACATCACTCAAAAACTGGTTTTTTCGAAAAAAAAATTTTATCAGTCAATACGAAACGATATTGCCTACAAAAAGCTCTCGTTTCATTTTTTCGAAAACTTAACCCTTTCAAAGTTATTCAAGGTCAAAGTTTCCAAAAATCACTTTTTGGCCAAAACATCACTCAAAAACTGGTTTTTTCGAAAAAAAAATTTTATCAGTCAATACGAAACGATATTGCCTACAAAAAGCTCTCCTTTCATTTTTTCGAAAACTTAACCCTTTCAAAGTTATTCAAGGTCAAAGTTTCCAAAAATCACTTTTTGGCCAAAACATCACTCAAAAACTGGTTTTTTCGAAAATATTTTTGGTTTAGTCAATATGAAACGTTATTGCCTACAAAAAGTATAAGTGTCAATAAGTATTAGGAGACCAAAAAATTTTTTCGAAAAAAACCAGCTTTTCAGTGATGTTTTGGCCAAAAAGTGATTTTCGGAAACTTTGACTTTGGATTGTGCCGGGTTCGGTTCATGTTCGGACACAGCACAGCCAAGCCTCCAACCCCCTGTAAATAATACTTCGCCCGCATGAGTACTCGCATGATATTGCCATCTTCGCGTACAACCTTAGTCCTGCGTCTGGTCAGTTCTTAGGGAAGTCGGTATTCAAGAAAAGCTCCACAGCTTTACCAGAGGACGATGTTCACGTACATTCTCTCCGCATTATCTATGGTGATTGGCAGGGCTGCTTACGGAGAATTTATCCGAGTCTGGACGATTCGCCCGAACCACCTGTTTATTGGCAATACTCTCTCCATGTTTTTCAAAGATGGATTAAGCTAACGCATTCTTCAGATTCTTAATTATTGAATTAATTTCTTCTTAAAAGAACACCAAAAGCTTCACTGAGAGCTATAGGCCATCACATAAAATTCAGAGTAAGAGTCTCAGACTACACAGAATTAAGTACGACGCAACTTTATAATTTCAATTAATTAAAACTTAACGGAATTTTGTACTTAATATTCATTGGCTCACAGAAAGAGTCCTTTATCGTTCCTTTGGCAAAAAAAAACATAATTTTGAGGACACATCAAAGAGAATGTCACAATAAAACCAACAAAAGAAAACGACAACATAAATTCCATGAGTTGACTTAGACCAGAATAGCATAAAATTGTGTCTCAAGTTATTCCCGAAAAGTTCCAAGGTCACACGGCAAACAACAAGGCGACAAACCATCGCCATTACAGGATGAAGGAGAATCAGAAATATTAATTTTCAGCTTCCTTGGTTGTTTGCCAATTTCATTTGTTGTTGTCCAAATGGCAAGGATTTTCACAACGATGGATTCCTGCTCCTTAAGAAACTGAGCTGGAGTAAAGTCCTCACTGAGTAGGGTTGAGTTTTAGCAGAGAGAGAGACTTCACTTCCTTGGGACTTGGGGGCTCGGCCCAGCAGCTATTGCCGTTTGTCGTTGCCGTCGTCGTCAGCGTCATCGTCATCGTCCTCCAATCCGAGGAAAAACAAACAGGGCGAGTGTCGGGAAACTTCCTCGAGCGAAAGGAAATATAATTGAAATGACAATCAAATTGATATTTCGAAAATTTAATTTGATGCCAGAATCGAAAAGTCACTGAAGCTCTTGATTTTTTTCCTCCTCCTACCAGGAGCGCAATTGCTGCTAAAATTAACGGTGTCTAGTTAGTTCTAGGCCCTGCTGGGCTGAAGAGACCCTGTGATTGACAACAACTTGGATTAACGAAATAAAACGATTTTTTTTGCTGTTGGTATTTGCGACTATTTATCTTTATTGATGTAAAGCAGTGTGTAAAGCTGATTGAAATTTTAATTCGTTTTTAAGTGAGGATAATGCAGGATAACTCCCAAATGCACAACGGCCGACAAAACATCCACGTATAATGTCGATAAAGTTATTAAAATGTTGCGGATTATCGCAATATTTCGGGTATGAATACTATCGTGATTATTCAAAAATTAATTTTGTAAAATATCAGGAAGAGATTAAAAAAATTGTAATTATAAATTCCCGTGACAAAAGAGATTTTGCGCTAAAACTTAATTTTAATTCCAATTATGTAATATTAGATTAAAAGCCAATAAAGCGCAATTTTTTACGGAATGCTTTATACGAAAATTATATTTAAAGCATTTTAGTTTGTTCCTATATTTTTTAAAAATTTGGTTGGTTTCTTTTTTAAATTGTTATTAAAACTCCATTGTTCAATATTGAATGAATTTTTGCTTCTATTGGCACAGTGAACTGTCGAAATAACACGCACTTCAAAAACGAAACCAATAGATGGCCAAGCCTTTATTACAACCCGTTTAGGTTAGATTCGTAGGCTAACTCAGGTGAAAAAGTTCGTCTATTGGTTTGCCGTTCAGACTTATTTGTTCGAGCCAAGTCGTCATGTTACAACCAAGCAGGATAAAGGATAGAGTTGGTCAATCCAGGCGCAGGACTCCAGCGCTCTCTCCTACCAAGATAATATCGTCACCCTTGACAAAGACCAATGCAGGATGTGCCAAAGTCCCTCATGGCTATAGCCTCCTATAGCCTTCATCTTTCATTGCCTTCAAATCCCCAAGGCAAGGCTATATTAGTGGAGTATACCTAGCTCGTCTACTAGCTAGCTAAACCCCATAGTTTTCAGGCCAGATCCCACCCCCTACATTCGCCTTTATGTTTGAGCTATCCATGTACAGTACGAGCCCAACCTGAAATTTTTATGGTTAGTAGGGGGCAACCCATATGGTGAACCCCATGGCCAAGTTAGGCCTATTGCGTACATTTGCGTACAAAGGTCGTCGATCCTCCGGACGAAGGCAAGAAGGTCTTAAGTTGAGGAATACCAGATCTGAGCCAGATCATAGCAGAAAATTTATAGAGAACATGGGTGGAAGTATTGTCGCCGTCCATACAGAGCCGACAGACCTAGTTTGTAGAGGTGGTACCGCAGCCATACATGGACAGCTAGATATCCCATCAACAGCCCCAGAATTGCACTGTTTAGAGTCATAACGCCCCTTAAAGCAAAGGGTCTTATTAGTTCTTTAGCCTGTCCGATTCCCAAAGGGTTATACCGTAGACAGACTAGCACCCTTAATCCGGATTCTGACGTCAGAATGACGTAGACTCCATTTTATTTCCATATCTTTCATATGAGTCTGCGTCATTCCGACGTCATAGTCCGGGTTAAGTTTCTAGTCCAAACCCAATCCTCTATCAGGGACTTGGAGGTGGTCCATGCGTTGCCACAAAGTTTGGAGCCCTGGACTAGCGTAGCGTCTCAGGTTGAGTCTAATGCAGTTCCTAATGGCATGTATATTCGTTTGCAGACACAATGTTGGCTGTAGTGCCGCCTGTAGATTCCTCAAGATCAGCGAATGTTTGTTTCTGAGTTCTTAGAGCACAGAGTCGATCCAAACTAGGACTATCTAAGAAGAGCCCAAGATAGTGAAGGCGGTCTCACTGAACTTCTGATTCTGGTGCATAAGAAGATTAAAGCGGTTCGCGTAGAAAGCAATTTTTGATATAAGGAAGTTTTGTCACCAATATTCTTCACTTCCTTCATTTAAATTCATGTTCCTATACCCCTTTTGTTGGACCAATGCTAAATCGTGTCGCCGATGGAGGCACTATGCGTTTTTGCGTGCAATATTAACCCCAAGCATTCGTCTCCGCTCAATTTAGGCGAATTCGTATTGTTCAGCTCTTCCAATTGTACTTATATCGTCTGCGTAGAACAGTATTTGGTTACTTTTGTGGAGTATTATTCTTCTTTTATTTGACATAACCATAAAACAAAGCTAATATAATTCACTGGACTACGAATCGACCTATTTAAACTGATTTTTTTTCTGTATTTTCAATGGCCCACCTTTAATGTTTAATTTCGGTAAAAAGGATGTAATCCGGGCAACACTAAAAAAATTAACCTACCAAAATAATCATTGAACTGATAGCGTTTCAACGAATTAAGTGAACATTGACATCAATTCAAAAAAAAAAAACTCCTGTAACAAACCCCATTTCCTGTCACCTCATTCTCACGGCACACATATCCTTTCAATTTTTATTTAGCATATCGAACAGATGTGTCCTGGTAAAAAATTGCTTTGACATCATTCGACCGGATCAATATCAATTTTCATTGCTGCTCAATATGTTCTATATATAACGAGGAGATGGATGGCCTATTCCTAGCACTCGTACATCCCTGCCATCCGCCCTTATACCGACCCAACAATAGTCTGACAACGAATAAATGGAGCTTTTGTCACACATTGTTTCAGTTCACTGTTATTTCCTTCATTTTTTTCCTGTATGCTGTTTTATTCTCTTTTACTTTCTCGTTTCGGAGTCGGGGCAATAGATCAAATATTTATCCGCTTTCTCTCTGCCCTCAGTCTATAATATATAATACTAGGCTGGGCCAAATGAAATGGCCAAATTGTAGGATGATAGAATGCTGGCATCCTGTCCTCTATGTCGTTTCTCTTGCCTTGGGCGAAATTCAATTTCTTTCACCCCCACCATATGTGAAGTGAATTCAGTGTGAGATAAGCCAGTGTATACCCGCCGGGCATCGTTCAGAAATAAAGGGAAAAAATAGTAGAAATGAAGTTGACCAATCGTTAAGGTTCTGTATAGCCAGACATTGACTGGACATTGTTAAAATTTGGATTAAAGAAAACCATCAGGAACCAAATGATTTCGTTAAAGTTTGGAAAATACGGCGAATTTGTTACCTTTAGACTAGCTAAATATCTTTTTAAAGATTAATAACACATTTTATGTTGTAATGTTTAAGATTTCTTAGGTTACGCTCTGGTGGTCTAATCACAGAATAAGCTGAGAAAATTCTTGAAAAAGATAGGCATATTAGCAATGTTGAGCGCGAAAAACATAATAGATTAAATTAAAATCTGCGATGCTGTATTGGAACACAATGCAATCGAACCAGTTCTGAAACGTCTAATAAAAGGTGATGAAAAATGACTCACGTTCGTTATATGGGAATCGTTCACTATGAAGTACTTCCAGCTAGTTAGACGATTGATTCTCAACTCTACTGTGGACAACTAGAGAGATTACGCCAAACGATTGATCGAAAATCGACCGAATTGAATAATAAGAAGTGTGTTGCCTTCAATCGAGAGAACGCCCGATCACATGCTTCTTTGAAAGTCCGTTGAATATTGGGAAAGTTTGGTTGGTCGATCTCTGCAGAACTCCGCTATGAAATTAAGCTAGCTTAAACAGAAACCTGTGAAAACAACTAGATACGGTGTAGCAACCAGAGACCACAGAAGTTCTTCAACTGTTTTGGCTCAGCCGGGCTGCTTAAAAACTGAACTCATACAACATCCAACACTTCAAACGCGAGGTTCACTGCTTCCTCCTTATGCATCCTCCAGACTACACCCTTAGCCCATCATATACTTTTTCTATTTTCGAGCTAAGTGTGCTACCAGACATTGCACCTTGACGTGAATGACATGACGGACAGGTTGTAAAAACGGTGACACCTAAGCTTAGACTTTCACATAAAACTAAATCTCAATAGAGTAAAGACAGTTCTCCATACGGACTATATGGGATGGAAGGAAAAGTGCACACGCACTTTCGTTTTGGGTGGGGAAATCCACACCCAAAATATTTCATGTGCGCCTAATAACCCAGAACGTTGGAGGGCCGTCTCGGTCGCTGGCGACGAAGGAACGTGGTTGCAAACAAGTAAGAGGCCTTTCATACGAAAACTAAATATATTATATTCGAGCTGTTAAGAACTTATAACTGTATAGCCTAAGATTTACAAACCCTACCTACGACTAGCATTTAAAAAGGGAATTGCCTCTTGCAGCGTGTGCACCATATGTGGCAAATGAGGCGAAATGATTTTCCCGTAGGTTCTCCATGAGGACCCCATGTGGCAAATGAGGGCCATGCTGAAAGAGGACTTTCCCTTTAGTTTGCTCATGAGCACCAAACAAAACAAAACAGCAATACATACTGAAGTCAGGTATTCGTTATCAATTTCTCATAAGGGTCCTATGAGGCAAACTTAATTACAAATGAAACGGGGCAACCCCAACATCCGCCTTAGGCTGGTCGCACACTGCAGCCGATTCGGCCGAATTTTTTACGGCCGTAATCGGCCGAATTTTTCAAACAATTATTTTCCTATTCTCATTCGCACATTACACCGGTTTTTCGGCCGTTGACGTCCGTAGGTTTTATCCGATCAGATTTGAAGTTGATAATGGAAGTGCGCTCCCGTAGAAATATTTATTAATCTTCCTTTTATTTTATTTAGGATATATTTATATGTGTGACCATTTAAAATGAAACAACTAGCATTTAAGATGGAAACTAACCTAAAGTTCGGCCGAATTTAAAGTTGAAATTCGGTTCAAAACGGACGTAAAAAATTCGGCCGAATACGGCCGTAAAAAATTCGGCCGAATCTGCTGCAGTGTGCGACCAGCCTTACGCATTCAGAAAGCTTTTTAAAAAGCTTTAAAGTATCACCCTTAAGCTTTTGTTTTACTCATGCAAAGCTTTAGTTTTTGTTTTTGCACTGCTTCATATTACAGGCAATTGTGTTGGTGACCGTGAAGGGTGTCATTCAGCTTACTAAAACGACCGATTCTGGTTCGATTGGACGTGATTAGTACTCAGTTGGGGGATCGCATTGGTAAAACGACACTCGAGTTTAAAAATATAAAGCTTTCGACACCGGCGCAGTTATTACTCAGATATCCACGCCGAAATTCTGAAATTTTTCGGCCTCTTTGTTCCACTCGGGATTGGGTAGCAATGATTTTACCTCAAGGAGGCCAAATGGGGCATCCCTTATGGCAAGGCGCGAATGAGGCAAGGCGTTAGATGTCCTGTGTGGGTCTTATAGAGCAATCCACACGGGGCTCATCTGAAGCCGGGGAGGTAGCCTCATCAGGGCCGGCGCTTGACTTTTTTGCGCACGGTGCAGCGTGCCATATTATGCCCCATCAGCTGTTCATTTTTTGATCTTAGTAAAGGACCATGGAAATTCTCCTCATTTCGAATTCATTTACCTCTTTTAACAAATCTTGGAACGAAATATAAAAGTGTTCCAACAGCGCCCTGAACGTTATATCAAATACAGTAAACAGCAGTACATAATACAGAGGCATCGGAATATATTTTCCCTTTGTGTGAGTTGATATGGCGCTTTTTTAAGAATTTTCAAAAACTGAGTATGAGAGATTTTTCTTTCACTTGGGGGATTTTTCTTCTGAAATTTTACTTCTGATCTTCGAAGACGATGGTGTGGTCCTTCACTTTTGAGTAAAAACTTTTCAGGTACAAACTTACATGAGGGGAACAAGAGGCGAAGAAAAATGTTCCCGCCTTCTCTTGCATGACAGAGTACAGGAACAGAAATTGGGTAAATTTATGCAAGTTTTTGCGGCCGCGGGATTTACATGAGTTCGGGGACAGACGTACAGAATATTTTATCGAGAAAAATAAATCGTGGTAATAAAAGAGAATTCCTTTAATATATGAAAATAAAGTCACGGGAACACTTTTTCAATTTTATATAAAGATTTATTTAAAATCTTAATTTCTGAAAACGCGCCCCTTCCAATTGCGCCCGGTGCAAGTGCACCATTTGCACCTATGAAAGCGCCGGCCCTGAGCCTCATAAGGGCCCTATCTGCACGGCGCGTTTTATGTTTCCGGCCGAAATTGTTTGGCCGCTATTTTGACTTGGCTGTCATTTGTCAGTTCATATTTGACAGTTGTGGATAGTAGTTGATAACAATTTATTATAGATATAACGCCGGAAAAATGGGTTTTACAGCTTGGTATAGACGATCAATTTTGGCAAAAAATCATCATGAGTGACGAGGCAGAAGCAATGTTGTAATCTTTCCTGGTGATGGCTACCCGACTTTAATCATTTGGTCTACAGCACATGCGTCAACAGGACGGTGCCACATAAGCGCCAGCTCGTGCTGCGATGCAAATTGTATACATAGGCTTGGAACATAAAATGCACCCTGTACTTGCGTAAAAGTTTTTTCACGAGTTCTGCTACAAAACTGTGCCATTTCAGCTCAGCCCCAATTGTATCTTCTTTCCAGAGGTCCTTGGAGGAAGCTGCCGCGTGTACTTAGCCTAACTACCCTATATTTCCGGGTTGGTCCTCTTTTCGCCACTAAAATTCAGCTTCTTTGGAGAAAACATTAATCAATAATATTATAAATTCACTCGCCAATTTTCTAATAGTATTGAAAAAAATAATCATTTCAATTTGCTGAAAACAGTTTCCAGGGATTTTTTTTAAAAATTACATCGATTGTTTACAAAAAAAAATTAAAGAGAGAAATGTAGGAAGGAATCCACTCTACTATCCTCATCCAAATTCAGAATATGAAAAATATTGCAAAGCAGGTCAAAAATAAAACGATTTCCTACAATTTCTTCCCAGGGACTTTTAAAAATTAAGAATAAATACTAAAGCGAAAAGGACGACGAAAGGAAAATTCCGAATTCTGATATTCAAAGGCTTTTAACAGAATTAAAATAATTCATAAAAAAATCTTTTCATTGAAGCGAAATCCAGGATACGCTTCTATTTTTTTCCCTCGAAGTAAAATTAATAAGTTCTCCAAAATGGTTAAAAGGATTAAAAATCCTTTAAGTAAGAGATCTTGTCCATTTTCCTAAAATCCCATTTGTCCGAAATCGGCAGCTCCCGGCTGAAGGATTGAATTAGCTTTTGCAGAATCTCCATTCATCCGAACAAGCTTTTAATGCGATAATTGATTTCGATGAAGCTTCGACCCAGAAAATAGAAGAAGGCCTTAGGTGAATTATATCCTCGGGGTTTTTATCAATGCTGAAAGCCGAAAAGTAAAAAGGAGCAGCGCCAGGGCAGGAATACGACGAGAACGGGACGAAAAAAAACTGTAGAAAAAAAGAAAGGAAGCTTTCGGGTTTTATTTTACTGTCGACCCTGAGACCATAAAAAGTTTATAAATTGGGCTTTGCACAACGCAGCAATCCGGTAACCGGGTGGAATGCCGGGCCACACACAAACACACACACACACACACACACACACACACACACACACACACACACACACACACACACACACACACACACACACACACACACACACACACACACCGGGTGTACATACCGGGGCCGGGGTCTCACTCCAGCTCGGCTCAAAGTGAAGAAGGTTAACTACTTTTTGGTGACGACTTTTCTTGCCCCATAGACATTTTCCGTCGTGATGGGAAAAAAGGGAATTGAAAGGATTAGGAAGAAACGTGATATATGGGGATTGGAAGGGTTTTCTTCCTTTTTCCTGTTTGCAAAGGTCGAGATAATGGACTTTGCTTTTAAGGGATACCGGGGAATACAAAGTCTGTACTGTTCTGTTCCTTCCCCGTCCGCCGCTGGGCTCCTGCTGCTGCTGCTACTGTGTTGTGTATGTGGAGACATTGTTTTTAGTACTCTGGTTTACGTGACCGGTCAGATCCGTGCTGAAGGAAAAATCATTGAGTGATATAACGATGAGATAATACTCATGATTTTCAATATCAACAAATTTTCGTATTATGTGGGTACTTTGCTGGGGCTGTTCATAGGTATGATTTCTGAATTGGAATGTGATTTGAATTTTACATAAATACCGTAAAAATGTTTACATTTTTTTTTTGCTATGAATAAATGATGAAGGATCAAAGGATTGCGGATGAATGAACGTGAGCATGGAGATTTGCTGGAGATTTGATTTTGAATTTGTCAATTTCTTTTAAAGAAAAGCGTTTTTTTGTTGTGTGTTGAAGATTTAAGTGCGACAGTTCATGGAAGAATTTTATTTTAAGGTTCTTTTTTTTGGTTGATTTCTTTGGAGAGAGTTAGTGGTGACAAACTACTTTTAAAATTATTCTGTTCCGATTAAAGGTACGCTGGGCGTGGGACTTTAAAACGAATAAGTTATTCTTTCCACTTCTTTCGTAGTTTGAAGGTATAAAAAGCATAAAAATAACATCGTTTCAAAGAAATCAAAAAGTGGCTTAAAACAAAATTGTGGATTATTACAAGTATACTAAAATTCCCCTCACATACATCATATCCTTTAGAAATATTAATAAAAAAGGTTATAATCCCATTAACCAACCGATGACATGCGCTGGTAGAGCGGGGAAGGGGTAGCGGAAGGCTATGACAGGAGGAATCAGGAATGTAAAGAGGAAAAGAAGAAAGAAGGAAAGTTATGTAGGTGGGGAAAGTGGGAAAGGCGACAGACCGTGGTGCTGCCGGAATTCGAACCCGGGACCTCTGGGATGGTAGCCAGGCGCCTTACTCCCTCGACTAACGAGGCCCTTTGCATTTTTCTTCTGTCATCACCTGTACCGATGTCAGGAAATTGGATTCTATTGGTTTACTGAGGTAAAGTAGCAGACTTTGATACTTTTTAGAAGTCATTCCCTTATATGCAGGTACATACATATGCCAAGTACGTATAAATAGTTATCAATATTCCTTTGGTTCTCAGTCGATTATTGTATGTGGAAAGTGTGCAAAAGCTAAAAAATGATGTGTGGCCCAAAATGCGTTGTATTGCGATAGGTTGTAAAAATAAGACTCGCCCACACTTAGCATGAAACAGGCACCCTGCACCTAAGTAAAAATTCTGCTTTTCCCAAAGCAACCCGCTAGATGCACGTACCAATAAAAGAAGCAAGGAATAGTCTAAAAGAAGCATGGTACGTTCATACTTTTTTTAGACTAAAGGGAGCAAAATTGAAGCTGTAAAACATTGTATAAGACGAAGAAAACGGGCAATTATCTTGGTGACCATAAGGGATGCCATAAGCATACTCAATAGACCGGTTCTAGCTGGATTGCTTAAGTCAAGCAGCATTGGATGTGGTTAGTACTTAGTTGGGGGACCGGTTGATAAAACTCGCGTCTATGCCGATGAGGGTGCATTTTTAGATTTTCGTGCCTGTAGCGGGAGCGTGCATATCTCTGCCAGGCGAATTTTTAAATTTGTATGCCTGTAGCGGGGGTGTGCATACCAGTGTGATAGGCCCATTTGTTCGTTATTATAGGTTCGGGCGCGAATAACCAGCTAAATTATTTTTATTCGGCGGACAAGGAATTGTTGGGACGCTATAGAAAGGATTTAAGGACACGTATTGATTACCGGGCACTGTGCCCAGAATTACCAGTTATGGAGGATAGGAAGGACGAAGGACCACTCTTATGTAGGCTTTGCCTTGAGGAGGATGACTATGCTGTTCATGTTCTCTGTGAGTGACCAAGACTCTGCTTGAACATCGAACATTCGAGTCTCAACAGACTGCTGAGCCTGTTCCAGCGGTCTGGCCTAAAAATGTGAGGTATGGGAGTGAAGTCAATAGGTCAAGCGAGTGGGCGCGGTACTTTTGGACCCAGCACCTTAACAAAGGAAAGAAAGTAATTTTGTCCTTTTCTTACTATCTCTGCTTTTTCTAGTCAGGACGCATTATATTAAACTCCCACTCCTGGAGATTGCTAAACTAAACAAAATCGCGAGAATCATACTAAGAAGCCTGTTGATAGTACAGATTGAAACTTTCACATATCTTTAAAGAGTTCAAGCCAATTTTACATCATCTCTTAACCAAGCTAAAACAAAGGCAGGTAATTAAAAAAAATTATAAATAGCCTGTGTCCAAAGTGTATCCTGTTAATGACATCCTCATCGAAATTACACCTTTTCTCTTCACGTTCAAGAAACTTGATAAGAAATGCCTTTAGGGATTAATATAAATTTCACGCGAGTTTTCAAGCATGCATATCTATAATCAGTAACAATTTCCACCTGCATGGTAATTAATTATTTTTAATTACGTCAATTCGAGAGAGTAAAGAAGCACACCACCAAGTAAAGTGAACTCTCATTAATTAAAGTCTGAAACAAAAAATATATTTACATTAAAAGAAGTTCATTTTTTGTTCATTTTTGGTTTATTTTTAGCTTATATGGTAGAAAGTATATTCACGCTAATAAAGTTATAAGTAGGTCATTGATGGAACATGCATTCTTAACGAAGTTATGTCCTGAGTGTGTCCATTCAAAACGAAATGAACACGTGACATTAATACTATTAAATATGATTTTTATAGATATGGAAAATTTTGTTAACATCGAATATTTCCCAGTAATTGATCAATTGACCTTCATGTATACTAGCGCAATTATTATACTGGAATCATATCTCTCTCTATTAATATAATGACAGCTTTGTTATTGGTTAATGCTTTTAGGGAGTTTATCCAACAAGAAATAGTTAAAAGTTCTATATATTATCTCCACACGCGAAGTGATACTATCCAAGTTTCAGAATGTTGCCCCCCGGAACAAATAATAGAACAACAGAGAAATGAACACGGGCCAAGTTATTAGGTGGAAGTGATAAATCGTCGTTGCAATTAGCAATTTCATAAATTATACTGCGGCCGAACTTATTTTTGACGCCCCAAGATCCTTATCCGAAATGAAGAAATATATCCTGGCTGGTGTCCCTGGCGAAGCGAGTCAATTCTTCTTATCGGGGGTAGCTTTGTTCATCAAATTTGACAACTTGCTGACCAAGAGATTATATGGGGTCGTATCAAATGTAGACTAATTGCTTCCCATATCGGTTTCGGGTAACAATCTTATCCTCAAACAATGGCCATTCTAATAGACAGCTGAGCCGATAAGTACACCCCCCACTATACAGGAGCTCGTCTATGGCTACCATTTAGATGTTTATCGGGGTTTGGTTCAGGGCCCAGAGACCGGAGCTATATGTTGGCTTTTTGTATGGTAGACACATCAATAACTTTCTGAATGTATCTTTGTCTCGGCCAAAGAAGATAATCGAAGAAATTATAGCAATTAGGCAAGTTTTGAATGCGACAGCCATGGAAAGGATCATTTTCGGGTAAATCCAGTGGATTAGGGAAATTCCCAGCAGACGCATAAGGGACTTGTATAGAACAACGCTTGTATTCTAATCCGCCCCCGCAGCGCTGTAAGCCCAACATCTGACAACAGGAGACTATCAGGCAAATTTAATAACTGCTCCCAGCCTGCAGGGCGTGGGTAGAGAAAGAAACCATTCTTATAACATTCCCCATTTTCTTGTTCCAGCATCAGCAGCATCCACTCTGTTATTAGATTTGCCCCTTACATCAGCTGCACGGGAAGTCCCTGCGAATCCTGGCAGCCGGGAACAGGCCCAAGGTGCTCCGAACAAAGCTTAAATTAGCCTAACGTTTATATGTTACGAAAATATGGTAATTGGGATGAAATTGGGTAATGATGTTGTTGCTCGGCACCGAAACATCCTTATTACGGCCATGAGTTACGGATGTTTGCATTATATTCCTTTGGTGCTGTGGGGGCCAGGGCTCTCACCCCGCGCGCACAGACAACATGCTTTGAATTTCGATCGAACCAACCGACAGCATTAAATTTTTATGGTATGAGGAGTTTTTGTTGGTACATGTTTGCGGTAAGATTAAGTCCGTAATCAAATGGTGTTTCACCACCCCCCCCACCCCCACCCACAATCCACCTAGTCCTGTACCGACATTATTCAACTTTTCAGCTCACCTTGTACACAACATTGCCGCCTTTGTGGGATGTTTTTGTTTGATGACAATAACTTGATGTATTTTCCTCAAATCGCGTTTGTTTTCATATTTTTACCAGAGTAAGGAAGGCTTTGTTGCCGTGAATCTGGGATAAAAGCCGAGACTTGTAAGAGATTTTCACTTATGTTGCCATTACGTAAATAAGAGTCTGGTAATAAATTAAAGGTCGTGTTCTTTGAGATTTAGTGCTTGTCTCTGACTATATAAAAGCCCTTGGTTATTGTGGTACTTTTGAGTTAGCGGAAATTTTAATGCTTAAGAAAAAAACGGTAGAAGGTTACAGGTTACACTTTCTTAGCATTTCTTAGCTGATTATGTTGTAAGATGAAATTTTAAGAAGGTGCTAACGGGTGAGAAATGTTGGAGACTGGGTGTGACAGATGCATATGTGGGAAATAAGTGTATAGTGTCTTTTAAAATTGAAACCTAAATGTTTTTTTAAATTAAACTACAAAATCCTAGTTTCTGAAAAAAAAATCCCGGCGTTTTCCCAATAGATGGCGCTAATTGCTAACAAGTCATTAAAAACTGATCGCAGCGACACCACTAAATACTCGTTTGAAAAGTGACAGCTGACATTTCGAGTGAACATCGATTTGGCACAGTGATTAGAAAGTTGTTAAGTTTGAAAATGGAGAAAAATAATGAAAAGTAACGGTATTTGGGTAAACAATTCGGTTTATACAAATGCATGAACTGATTGATGATAGGGAAAAGGATGAAACTACGTGCATTAACTTATTCTAAAAACAGATATTAATTTTACCTTTTTATTATTCTTAGTGCAGTACTAACAGTAGATTTTATAACGAAGTAATGGAACCGACAAAAGAGCATATTCGACCTATTTTATTTACTAGTTCAATTAAGGCAACAATGCGAGTTCAATTAAGCCAAGAAACGTGATTGCACTGTATGGAGAAGGAAAAATGAGCTTAAGCCAGTAGCCAATTTCCAACCGGAAACTAAAGCTTACAAGATGAAGCTTGTCCAGGAAGAATTGTGAAGCTTGACGCGGAGGTCCTGCGAATCCTGGTTGAACAAAACTCTATCCTAACTACGGACTTCATTTGCGACCTTAACGGTTGAGCCGCTAGAGCGTTTTGAAATTTTTTCTTATTGTTTTGCTTCTCGCTATGTATGTTTGTAACCCTATGACATAATTTCATGAATAGAGTAGTACTCCCACCTATCTAAAACTGTAAAAATAAAGGTTCCACCCTACCAACTTCCAGAGTTATGAGTCATCAAAATTTTTGTTTTTTTAAACAAAAATGCCAACTTATACCACATTTACTTTTGAAGATATTAGCAAATTTTGATGTTAAAATTGGCGTTATTTATCTTAACCCACGTCAACTTTTAACTCCACCCTTAACTCCAAACTGAAATATCAACTCCCCGCCTAACTCAATGCAGTTCAACTCTTCACGCTTCTTTTATCTCATAACAACTCTTAACTCAACTCAATTCATCTCAACTCCACTCAACTCTGAACCCAATTCTTAAAATTCAACTAAACGCAACTTAACTGAATTTTTAACCCAACTCTTGACTCAGCTTAACTCAATACAACTTATCTCAACTGAACTTATCTTAAGTCAATTCAACTCTTAACCCAACTCTTCAGCCAATACCTCCGCTTCAGAACAAACTAGTTTCCACGATTTCTGATGACATGGGTGCATCGATAAGCCCAGATAACACTGGCAAGGTTAGTAGCCTTTATTCATTGTCGCTGGTATACCAATATTTTGGAAATGTTACACTCATTAGGTTTGGTATCCTAGACATAGACGACTTGATATGCTAATATGATTCTGGAAAGTGCTGTAGGAGGAGGCGATAGGCTCTGCGTTTGAACTTCTGGATGTTGTAGTAGTTCATAAATTTTGCACGAAGTCCACGGATATAACAAAAATTAAAGCAAACATTTTTATAACGGGGCTCTGAATTCGAAAGTCGATATCCTTAATAGTAGCCGGGTGTGCCAGAGATGTAACCATCGGGGCTAGCCGAAGACAGTCTCATGTGGGTGTTATGCCTCCTGAAACAAGTAAATCCCGGTAAGTGGCCCACAAAGTCTGTTTCGGCAGTACTAGACTAAGGCGTGCTTTAAAAAAGCTATTATCGCCCAGAGAATCTTCTTCTTGTTGATAATAATGGAAATCTTCTAGGAGTATCTCTATCCATTCCCTGAAGCTTAGATCTAGCACCTATTGAAAATCTCCCTTGTTAACTTTTTGACCTTCTAGAGATCTTCATTCCACCAACAGGGAAAGATTTTTTATCCTGCTTTAGTATGGAGGATGCCTTATACGCCGTGTGGATGTCATTTTTAAAAGAGTTGGCGCTACATTTCGTTGAGATACTCTTTATATTTGATATGGTGTAGTTACTTGAAAACTTGCTTCGTATATGCTTATATATTAAAAATTCGTTCAAAAACTTTATTTCCATTTTTTTTTTGAAAACTGAAACAATATTCCGTAATAATTTATTTTATTTGAAACAGGTCAGACATCTTAGATTAAATAAATAGATCCATACAAATTATATCAATACCAATAAGAAAACAACTTACAAAAGTTTTCAAATTAAAATTCAGAAGCACTTGAACCGTACTCAGAAAATCGTTACAGACTTTCCACGTTGCTCTTCTGGGAGCATTATACGAATTTCATCCACTTATTCACTAACGTTATCTTTCAAGAACTTACATCTACCAATTTGTCAACGCAACCATGAAAAATCACCAGTAAAAAATCAAAAACCAATTAGAAACTCTCTCCTTCTATCACAGTAAAAAAAAAAATAAAAAAAAAAACTTTATGGACTGCTTACTAAGCACTTGATGGAAAAGTTTCAGTCTTCTCCCCCGGTATATAACCCCCAAGGGGAAACTAGTAAAACAATTTTTCGACAGGGACATATGTCAGGACGGTCAAAAGCATAACCCCATCTTATCTACGGTTTAACCAAACTCAACTTTTCCGCCATGCATCATATCCACAATCATACATACCCACGGTCGGTCTCATCCGCCAACAGTCGCCCCAGCGCTAGATATATATAAAGCAAGAAAAATGATTACACAATTTCCCTGGCTCGGAAAATCGAGAAAACTTTCCTGGATATGTCCATCATCTCCAATAACGAAAGTTTTTTAATTTTGCACAAGGAGAAAACTGCTGAAAAGTTATGCAAAAGGATCTGCTCCGACCCAAGGCCCTTGCCGTGGCCGTACTTCATTTCGAGAGTTCCTTAGCCAGGATACGGTTCACTTGTGGAGATGGAAGTTAGTAAGGAGGAATTTTTTTTTGTAATCAATTTATCGACGAATGAAATTTAATTTCATCATCCTTGGAGTTAGCTGGCAGGAGTTGAAGGGATAGGAGCATAAGGAGACTGATACTGAGCAGCAGTAATAACGAGATTGATACCAAACGGACCATTCTTCCAAATTTCAATGGACCAGAAAATTTTAGTTCGGTTTGTTGAACTTTCGTTAAGATTAATGCTTTTTGGATGCTTGGATTGGTAGCAGTATGTCTTACGTATGTGAATGAGACCAATTATATCCACAATTTGGTTGAAGTTTTTCGGATTTTTTATTGGACGACGACAATGGACACAAATTTTTTATTTTATTGGCACAACATACATGCAATATAGTCCGCGGAAATAAGCATTTTAAGGAGACAAAATTCCAAAATGGCTGAAAATTGGACCAAAGCTTCCTTGGGACTTTTTAAGGAAACAATTTCGGAATCACAAAAAAAACAACATGGCCGCCGGAGATATCAGTTTTTGGCAAAAAAATCATTCAAAAACTGGTTTTTTCGAAAAAAATTTTTTGATCAATCAATACGAAACGTTATTGCCTACAAAAAAGCCCTCTTGTCATTTTTGCGAAAACCTAACCCTTTCGAAGTTATTCAAGGTCAAAGTTTCCAAAAATCACATTTCGGCCAAAAAATACTGTGAATAATTCGGAAAGGTCAAGGTTTTCGACAAAAAATTCAAGAGGGGTATTTTGTAGGCAATAATTTTTGTATTGACTGATCAAAATTTTTTTTCGAAAAAACCAGTTTTTGAGTGATTTTTTTTGCCAAAAAGTGATATCTCCGGCGGCCATGTTGTATTTTTTGAGATTCCGAAATTGTTTTCTTAAAAAGTCCCAAGGAAGCTTTGGTCCAATTTTCAGCCATTTTGGAATTTTGTCTCCTTTCGTGCTTTTCCCCGAACTAATACTGTGTAAAAATTGCACGGAATTCACTATTTGAAAGATGAGCGTAGGAGAGCTAAAAAAAAAATTTGCTGCACCGAATTACCACGCGAAATTTGAGCTCTATATATTACTCAACGTGTTCCAAGAAATTGTTTATGTTAATAATGCTTTTAGGATTTTTACAATTGAAAAATTAGTAGAGTAATCAGTATACCTTAAATTTTGTGCTACAAAAGAAATTTCGTGTTCCGAATCTTTGAAAAAGTTGTAGAAATACCATAATAGCTTATGGAAAAAATACCTCCCCAGGAATTTTCTTTCAACGTTCCCGGTCTTGCGTCTTTACGGCACCAAAAAGCTCACAATCACCGGAAACACTTAAGCTCATTGCATACTCATAAGCACACATCCCAACGCACCTAAACCTCATTGCATACCTCTAGCCACCAAAAGTTCTCACCACACCACGGACATAAACCCCATTGCATACCTCCAGCCATTAAAAGCTTTCACCACACCAGGGACACAAACCCCATTGGATACCTCCACCCACCAAAAGCTTTCACCACACCACGGATATAAACCTTCTCAGCTTGTAGACAGAAGGGTGGAGCGGGGCGAGGGGGTGGTGCAGGATCCCTCTAGTTATACTACTCTGCGAAATTGTTGGGTAAAAACTATGTCAGGACACTTGTTGGCTTGATTTCGAGGCACTGCGTCATCAATTACCACTTATACAGGATAGCTTGCTCGGAGGACCCCACCGCGTTGAGGTGGATGAATATGCAAATTATGTTCTCCGTTAGTGCTCTGCAATAGCTCGAATAGTCAAGTCTAAGCGACAAGCCGCTAGGCAGACAGCTGAATCCGTTGTACAATAGGCCTAGTGAGTGGGCCGCAGTACTTTTGGAACCTATACCTAACCAAAGAAGAAGTCGAGTTTAGAAATACTGACTGTGTAAGATTGTTCCGGAAACGAGCTTCAAACCCGAAATGTGCCCGAAAAGGACACATTGATGTGGGAAAGTTCCGAGCGGCCTAGTCTTGCATTGCGGAAAAAATATTTGATACCTTTCTACGATGGCTCAATGAAGAACCTATAGAGATGAAAAGTGCCATCACTGATGAGTTGGATCGCGAGGTTTTTTAGCTTCGTGGTTTAGTTAAGTTTCTGGTTTTTTATGTTGGAAAACCAAGCTTAGGAATCACCCTTTGTAGTAACAGTCTGTCATGTCGTTCATGTCATGGTGCAATGTCCAGTAGTAAGCTTGAGGTGAAAGATAGAAGAGGATATGATAGATCAGGGCGGTCGGAGGGGGGGGGGGGTTTAGAACAGGTGGTGATGAACCTTACGTTTTAACTCTTGGGCGTTGTACGAGTTCGGGAAAACTGATTGTGGGAGATTATTCCACAGACAAATTGTTCTATTTATAAACGAATTTTTAGACGTTAGTGTGCGCGAAAAAGAGGCTTGTAGGGTATGAGAGTAAGCCGAATGGGCCAGGCTTGTGTTGCGGGAGAGTATTGCCGTGCAGGTAGGAGAGCGGAATCTCAGTGGAACAGGCGCTATGGTAATAGCGATATAACTTTGACAGGACTGCTACATTCCTACGGTGGCTCAGAGAGTCAACGGAGGTGCAAAGGCTGTCTTCTCCGATGATTCGGATGGCACGGCTTTTCGCCTTGTCCAGCCACGCTAAGGCGGTTTTCGAGGCGCGCCAGCCCAGATAAATGAGTTATATTCGAGGCGGGGCCGAATGTAGGATTTGTAGATTGTAGCTCTAGCTGCTGGTGGAAGAAGAAATTTGCATCGCTTAACAAATACTAGCCAATGAGGGGTGCTACACACGAGAATAATTCGGACGGGTGTAACCGGTTTTATGGGAGGGAGAGGAAGAGAGGGGAAAATAGCCTATTTTCCCCTTTCTTCACTTCGTTTCTCTCCCATAAAACCGGTTTCACCCGTCCGTCTTAGTCTCGTGTGTAGCACCCCCTATTGGGATGCTTGTTTTGCGATTTGGAATATGTGATCATTCCATCGGAAGTCCTCAGATAAAGTTATACCCAAGATGTTAAGAGAAGGATCACCTGAAAGGTTTCTTTTGCTCACTGAGACAGAAGGAAGGTCGGTGCAGGTTTTATTAGTAAAGACACAGCACTTCGTTTTGGAGGGGTTGAACTCAACACGATTCTTGCGGCCCTAATCAAGAATGTGTTTGAAGTCCCTGTTGATCGCGCTGGACATGAGTTCACGATGGTGAAGACAAGGTCTGGCATGTGCTTGTCTTATATTGTCGAAAGCGTAGGAATAACGCTGAGTACTGACATCAGCAAAGCTGAGAATTGGGTTGGAACGGATTGAGAGTATATCGTTTATGAATATTAGGAAAAGAGCGGGTGAAAGAATTGACCCTTGGGGAACTCCGGCCGAGATTGTTTGGGGTTTGGATTCGATGCCAGCCAATAGTATGTATCTTTATTGAATGACCAAAAAAGGAAGGTCTTAATCCAGTTCCGTAGAACTGAGTGGATACCAATAGCTTGGAGTTTTGGCAACAGAGCAGGTTGATCATCATACCTAAAAACCTGGGTACAGCCTGTGACTGGGTAATATATACAATATCTATTATAGATAATGTACGAAATTCACTGTCTGTCGAACGGCTCCCGAAATTCACATACAAACTACGACTAACAAATTACCGATGTCCTAAGTTTGCCTTGTTGTTGAAGGATGTCCAAATTTCTGCAATCATAGTCCATAAATTCGACAATCAGTTGAAACTTATTCCAATCTTAGTTAACTAATCACAATAAATCCATCTTGATAGCAGTCCTTCACAAAATCATTAAGGACATTATACGACAAGGAAATCCCCATTACGCAGTAGAGTCAGCACAGCGAGACAGATCGAAATCAACATTATAGTGTAGTAGTCAAGATTACAGACATTTGGCAACCGTTTCTGTTTGTTAAATGTCTCTTCTCCCTAACTAGCAAATTATTGATAAAACTACAAAACTATAAGTTTTTGGGCAAATCATTAAAAACTTGCCAAACAATTTGGAATTCAAATTTATTTTGTAAGCATTTCCCAGAAACAATTTTCCTGACTGTGCTTCTTGGGTTTCCCTTCGATTATATTTTACCAATAAAATCTTATCGAACATTGTACAAAAGCAAAAAAAAGGAAATAAAATGCACTTTTCCGACGAATACAATTTTCTTGGGAAAAAACACAAACTTTTACTCAATTCGTGATGGTAATTAGTGGAGGAAAGTTTTTCTCTTCCATTTGATATTGGCGTAATTAACGAAGTTTATGGCAAATAAGTCAATGAGGAGGAGCGCCTGCAAAAGAAGTAAATAACGCACATAAAATCCAACAATTTTCAGATAAGAGTAAAGTTCGACTATCGCCCATCAGGTTGCCTGATCTAATTTTATTGTAGGGCTGGGATTCGTTGGTCTGCAGCACAGTACTAGAGAGCAAAAAGGCGGCTATCAACTTCCACGGATGGAATCTGACAGAAAAGGGCTGCATCATGGCCTTAAGGGGAAACATTTTTGCTAATGATGGGAAATGTAATGTAAAAAAGAAGTATAGTCAGAAAAGAAGCCAGGAATGTCGTCAAAGGAGAGGAGCTTGATATTTCATAGGGATCTCGTTTAATGGGACAAATAATGAACTTAAGTACTTCAGGAAAGTTGTTCTGCTGCCGCTTCAGCATAACGATGGTTTCTGTTCTATGAGGGGGAAAACCGTTTTACTGAATTTCTCAACCCTTAGAAGGAAAAGTCAAGAAATCAAAGACGTATCGACGTGGCGAATTGACGTCAGATTTCTAACATCAACAGCTAAAAATAAGGGTGAACGTTGGGACTAGAGTCAAGTAATCCAATTGATTGAAAGAAAAACAATCGCACTAATTAGCTCCATCGTGTAATTACCGAAAAAGGCCACGCCAGAGCAGAGAGAGAGCAAAAAGCCAAACCGAAAGACCGAAGGATCTAAAAGGATTATCATATGTGTTGCTATTCATTCCTGCAAAGTAGCACCATTGAACATGTACATCAGGACATATTCAATCAGTTGGCGGGGTGTCACCTTGGCACATTCTATCTGGCTTTTATGACGTCTTAAAAGCTCGGCTGGTATTGGATTTCCTAGATGCGAATCATCTCTGCTACGAGCTCGGCATATCCTGCAGCCGTTTTAAGGATAAGAACCATTACATTTTGCTAGAGTGCTGTGCGCCATATACAGGCCAAGCCGTACATGATTCGAGACAAACCACATTACCACTCGAGCTCGATTTCTCTTTCCTCTTGATTTAATGTTACAAATGATGCAAACCTTCCACTAGAATATGAAGAGTTCAACTGCTGGCAGCACAGTAGATGTGTGTGGGGGGGTGGAGCAGGACGCTGTGTAGATCAGATCGAATTACATAGATGGGTTGGAATTGAATGTGTTGTAGAGAAATTGAAAGGGAATAGAAAACCTTAGTGCCCCTTTCCTCTTCTCCGGGCATGTGTACACCGTGCACGATCCGTTTTTGTGGCTTGAAAAGCATCAAAGTAATGTGATGGCTACAGCTGGAATGGGTGCTTTGTTCTGGATTATAGGAGTGTTCAACTATATCCTGAAACTCTTAATAAAAGTGAGAGACGGAATAGGAATTTTTTCTTGTTTGGTTTTTTAACTTAAAGCTTTGTATGTGACGAATTTAGTGGGAGTTTTTGCAATTCGATAAAACACATTGAAGAAACGGTGGAAATTGGAAAATATGTTGTTCCATTTTTTTAAGTTGTTGATATCAGTTTGCAAATATTCTCCAATTTTTATGGTACCTGTCAGTAAATGGCATGGTTTTACTATAAATTTGAGGTAAGGTAAGAATAAAATCATCTTAGCACTTTTTGGAAAATTGATATCATTAATAAAATTGATTTAGAAACGTCAGCTTTGAGAGCCTCATTAAATGAACTAAAAAATGAAATATCAATTAAATATATAGTGCCCATATGGTCGCCTAGATCTAGTACATCCTAGCTACAGTCCTTAAGGTTATACATATGTAGGTTTGATTCCCAAACAGACATTGCAAATCCTTTACCACAAAAACTTGGTGGCAGCGGTGGGATATGCAGAGTCTACCCTTCGAACAGTTAAGTCTGAGCGACAAACCATTAAGGCAGACTGCTGAACCTGTTCAAGTGGTCTGGCCTACAAATATGAGGTATAGGAGTAGTAGTACAATAGGCCAAGTGAGAGGCCGCAGTAGCTGCAGGACGGGACTATAAAAAAATAAAATAAAAATATGAATCCTGAGATAATTTGCATCGGATAAGAACATATTCATGGCCGCATTAATGCAGCCTGTAAATCGCCAAAGTATTTTTTATTTGTTTAAATAGGAACTTTATTTGGCAAATAATTCTGTGGAAATATCAAATCCCGACGACGGAGGCATGGGCGTAGCTAGAGATTTTTTCTGGGGGGCAGGCCCCCTAACATATCGGACTCAACGTTGGCCAAATTGCGGTCAATTGTATTAACACACGAAATGTGGTTATAGTGGTAAGATCAGGCGGCATTAGGCGGTACATAGTTCGTAAAAGCTAGTAGAAATACTTTTGATGCTACTTTTTCCATCTATAGAATAATTTGTCTATAGTATTATGTAATATACAGGGTGTATTTACTAAAGTTACAAAACGGTCGGCTGTGGATAGGATAGACGAACAAAAAAACGTATGGGTGTGGGAGAAATCGTAACGGTTTAGCCGCTAGGGCGGTTTGAAATTTTATTGGTAGAGTTTTACATATCACCCCGTATTTTTGTAACCCTATAACCTATTTCCATGAATAAAGTACCAATGTACCCAGAATACTCGCACCTATCTAAATTATGGTTCCACCCTACCAACTTCCAGAGTTATGAGTCGTCAAAGTCAAAATTTTTGTTTTTTTTAACTAGAATTTTAATTTAGAACCACATTTTTCTCCAAAAAATGAACTGCGTAGGTATCTATATAATTTTTTCCAAAAATTAGAAAGCTTGGAGTATTTCCTATGAATAACAATTTTTATGCTATGGCCTTTACTTTTGAAGATATAAGCAATTTTGATGTTAAAATTGACCTTATTTGGTACGTTTCTATATAAGCGTAGGTAAAAAAGTAGCAAATAGGTCAACTACGTATTTTGACGGCAGAAGTCGACGACTCATAATTCCTTGGCTTTTACAGTTTTTAAATAGTGGGTATTCTGCGTGCAGTGCTGGCTTATTCAGGAAAATAGGACATAGGGCTACAAAAATACAGGGTCATATGACTGACACTAAAAAAACTTCAAAACGCCCTAGCGACTATCGAAAAAGCTGATAGTTGAGAAAATATTGAACCGGGAGCGGGTTAGATAATAAGAACACAATCGTTTTAATAAATTATATTCTTTATTTCGATAATAATGAACTGGTAAATTGCATGCGACGTCTTCGGTTGTTGAGTATCAGCGCGAGACTGACTTGTAATGTTTTACGATTTAACAGGACTAGCCGATTATTTTTAACAGCGTCTAAACAATTTGGATTCACCCCTCCCATACGATTTCCTGTTCGTCTAACTAAAACCTAACAACAGCCGGCCGCTTGTAAACTTAGCGAAGGTATACACCCTGTATGTATTTTAAACTTGTAGGTAGTACTCGACTGTGGAATAATTTCTCGCAGTCAGTTTTTCCGAGCTTCTGCAACATCCAGGGTTCATCGCCACCTTCTTCAACGCCCTCCAGAACCCTCATAACCTTTAACCAATTCCTCCGTACTAAGCTTACTTCTAGACATTGCACCATGACGTGGCAAACCACATAACGGACTGGTAGTAAAAACGATGATTCCTGAGCTTAGCACTGTGAACGTATGATTCATCGACATTTCCTCGAGCAACTCCGATCCCCTCTAACCTTTCCTATTCTCCTCTATTCTTCAAACCAAGCGTTCAAAACGTTGTGTGCAATACATTTGCGGCATAGCGGTAATGATGCGAAATTTTTTTTACATCAAATCTCCGACCATTGGCAATACTTTTTCATGTTTTCCATAGAGCGGAAGGCACATCCGTTGGTAGCCCTTATAAAGTAGTATCCACACACATCAGGGCTGTGCCCGGGACATCACAGGCCCGTGTTCTGTCATGTGTGAACGAGCCCCTGCCCGGACACGGACATGTGTGAACGAGTAAAGGACTATCTACACATATTAGTGTTCCATCAGGGGTTCAAAAAATATCGGTGCGTACATTTTATTCGAACTCGTTCACACATGTCCGTGTCCGGGCCGGAGCAAAAATCGAACGTCCCGGGCACGTCCCTGATGTGTGTGGATACTCCTTAAGGCATCCCGCCGGCTTAACCAGTTAATAATAGGGTACCAAAGTTCCGCTTAGGTCGGGTCTTCACCTAGCGGACGGTGCACCTCTTTCTTCACCTGGTAGTCTGGTACCTTAACCTATTATATCTCATATCCTTTTTCTATCTTCGAGTTAGGTTAATACACACTAGACATTGCACCGTAAACGACATGACGGACTTGTAGTATAAAGGGTGACACCTAAGCTTAGACTCTTTGGCATAAAAACAAATTTCGGCGTTCAGGTGATTTTTTTTCTGGGAGGGGCATGGCCATTCTGGGGGGGGGGGCGAGCTCCCCTGGCCTCCCCTAGTTACGCCAATGGGCGGAGCTCTGCATTTTTGTTGAATTTCATTTTTCACATTTTGAATTATAAGAACTAACTTACTGAGCATAGAACAGTACTACAAAACGACCAGAAGTAGGTAAAGTAACGAGGGGCGCCTCAAAGAAGTATAAAAGCTCTGGCGTATCTCTGAGGTGTAAGTAATCGAAGGCAAAGGTCATTCTGGGCAAGATTGCCTGGAATGAGGCGTGAGTGCAGATATATAAATAAATACAGATGAAGATAAATACAGTGAGGTGGTGTGACTCTTTGGACATCGCCCAGAAAAAAGAAACAAGTCCTCAGATGAGTCCGAGACGGAGACCAGTACTTAATATAAAATGAGAGCGAAGAAGCTGACTGAAGCGTCAAAAGTCACTTAGCGTTGCTGTCCTTGACGAAAAAGCGGAAAGCAAGAAAGTCTCACTCAAGCTATGGGTGCTACTAGAAATCAAGCTTTCGATGACTGCTATGCACCACTTCCTAGAAAGCACTAAAGGGCTTCTTCCATGCTTCAATTTGTCCGAGGAAGTCAGGGGCTATAGGGTGAACAAATGCGAGGATCAGTTTTCCTTTGATTTCTTTAGCAGTAGTGCTGCACACGAGACGAGACGAGATTTGGCCCAGTCTCGTCTGGGTCTCGAAAAAATGGGAATTTGCAGGTGCCGTCTCGATCTCGTTTCGTCTCGAAAAGTCTCGTCTCGTCTCGAAAAGTCTCGAATTTCACTGTCAATAATACAAATTGGTCAGTCTTCTGTATTTCGAGAAATATCAATGCGATATTAATGGAATTGTATACAAATATTCCTTATATTTCCATGCTAGTAACTTCCCAGACATATACACGTAAATCCGCCTTTTGCAGTGGCACCAGAGAGAAGAGTTATTTTACAGTCATTTCATTTCATTTCAACGCATTTCATTTTAAATGCGTTGAAATGAAATAAAATGACAGTAAAATACCTCTTCTGTTTTGGAATGGACTCTGTATTCAAATGCTTATAGAATGCGTACTCCTCGCCTTGTGTCCGCCGCCTGCTCAAGTCATGTAGTGGTGCCGAATGTTGTGCTCGTCAAAGAGCGCAGCATGAAGATACTGAAATAGTTGGTGTCGATACGATTTCAAAATAACGATTTGATTTCGAGACCTCGAGATGTCTCGCGAGATCTCGAATGGTAGTCTCGGTCTCGTATGGATTTTTAATCTGGAGGTTTCGTCTCGATCTCGTCTCGAAAATCACTTTGTGCCTTCTTTTAATATTCGTCACTAATGCTCAAATGTAAATGCTTTACGATGTACCAACTATAAAATATTTGGTCGGATGTGGGCTACTTAGGTTTGCAACTTTTTTTTTATTATTTTAGTTTTAAAACCTTTAAATCTTCATCATTGACCTTCTCAATCCACCACAACAACTTCTAGAAAAATCTCCTTCTCTGATATCTTGCAACTCTCTGTCCATAAACTTTTTCGATATGGAAGTCTCCCGCACAGCCTGCATCCACCACTATCGACATGGTGTGTGTATGAAAACTCTACAAAAATGATTACCATTTTAAGTTAACCAAAGCACGCCACAGAGAATTGTTAAATGAAATATTATAAAAATTGGAATGCTAACACACTATAAACTTCTTAGGGTACTTCCGCGACGATATCCCTGTGCCATTCCCGGAGCTACTCCAGCCATTACTCTGCATATTCATTGTTGAAGTTTGTCAGAGAAACTTGAGTTATTTTAACCGTCTGGGAGAGATTCAATTTGCATAGAAACACACTCGTGCTGAAGTTGGACTGGCTTGCTTTGCTCTGCGCCAACCAAGGACCGAGGACCGAGGATCCACATCCGCATAGGAGAGGAATCTGCCAGGACTTAAGTTCACCTCGCCGCCGAAATGAATAAATTGCCCCAAATTAGTTTGTTATTCCAATTTTGTTATTATCCCTAATTGAGTTTAACTCGAAAAATTAAATTTGCTTAAATTATTCGATTTATGAGTCTGAAACGAACTCATCCCGTATTTGCATGCCCAGATTAGCCCTGTGCCACCTACTAGTAGATCCGTCAGATCCAGAGATTGCAGCTCAACGCTGACGAGAGCTTGTTTGCGGGGAATACGCTTTTAATTAGGAACCAAAATTACTCAAACTAATTTCCGAGCTGAACTAGACGTTCTTGGCTGTAGTGGAGGCAAAAAGTTTATAAACCACAACAAAATATTATTTTGTACGATTCCGTGTCTGAATTGAGTCGAATTAAGTTCGGCAGGGGGTGGCGGACTGTGCGACAAACATTAAATCTTGAGAGAAAGAAACTTCTTCGGTTGGGAAATTGTAAGGGAACGTGTGAAAACTGGCAACGTGACTGCAAAGTTGGACTCTGACTACAAAACTGCGCCAGTGTAATAATGGCGGAAGGAGTGCCAGTCCTGCCAAATTACTTCCGAACTTTAATAATCGAACCAGAAGGTTCAATTATGTCTGCGAGCCATGAAAACTTTCATCATTGCAAAGTTACCTGAAGAATTTTAATTGGTACCGAACGAACGGTGATAGACTTTTCACACGCTTTTCACGAATTCGTGTCTTTAGCAAGAAAGAATGAAACTGAAAATTTGTTGCTGTATAAAAGTTAGAATGTTTCTTTCTGATGAAGGTGTGTAAGTACTAATGTTGTTATATCAGTATATGCTACAAGATTTTTTTATACAAAGTAATGAATTTCGGACCATGAAGGAAAAAAGCTCATCTTGCAAAAATACCTGGGAAACGTAACGACGAAGCAGGAACGATGGCATGCCACTGGTTGACTTTATTACTAGACAATAAACCCTTAACTACAAACCTATTGAAAAATCGGAAGGGCAGCGAACGCAATCTGTAAGCTTCAACGAGTCTCCACTTCACATTGCCTGTCACTCTTCCACAGAGCAGAGTCCTGGCCATTTGGCGTAACATTACTTTGATAGACTAATCTAAGCCGAAAAGGTAGTCGAGGCAAACTGTTGAGCTTTTTTGGGCGATCTGCGCTGCAAATCTGATATTGTCAAGAGTAATCTAATGGTCTGCCTGAATTGAACTGGACTTATCTTGCTCAATCGGTTCTAGTAGCATCATTGTATAATCGCATTGAAGGGTGCATTGTAGGTACATAGGACGCGAAAAAAGTATTTGGAGAGCAACACGCCAAAATGCTAGCATGAAGGAAATCTCGGTGCATAGCTTTGAGTCGGGAGACGAGTTGAGTTGTGTATAGGACATTGAAGAGGTTTATCCAACTGCCAAACGAGAATCACGCAATTTTTTAGGCCGCATTGTTTTAACATTTGAGTCAGGGTAAACAATTTGCAACTGTGTGCCTTTCTATTGAATTACTAAGGCCCTTCGCACACGAGTCGACTGATTTGCAATCCTTGTTGCGTACGCAACTGTTTAGTGACCTTGCCTGTGTACGCAAGTGGGAACTCACACACGGGTCGATAGAAACGTTACCGATTTGAAACTAGTTTGCAACTGATCGCGTTCATGCTGGTCGCAGGCGATTTCAGTTGCGTGGTTGCACTTCATTTGAACTACTTGATATATTGCCAAATGTTCGTGACTACAAACTTTGTGGGCGCAGAACACCGATTGATCAAAAATCAGTTGCGCTCATGTGTGGACAAGGGTCTTTTTTTGGTTGCAAACTGGTTGCGAACGTCATTGTTGTGAAACCAGTTGCAAACAGGGATTGCAAATCGGTCGACTCGTGTGCGGAGGGCCTAAAGCTTTCAGGCAAAAAAGAAATTTTTCTGCTAATAACCTTTCTGCTTTTGTGTTTCTACAATTGGTTTCAGCACTACATATCATTAAAAAAAGCATATGTCCTTTGTGTTCGAAATGCAAAGTATTACTATGTCAAGGAAGTACTGGGAATTGGTCAATGAAACACAAAATATGTATTATTCATCCAAATTTATTGTATCGCCTTCAAAGTAAGCCCCTTCCGATATAATGCTTACACCAACGAATAACCCAATCAAAACATTTTTTAAACGCATTTTTTGGAATCGACTTCAGTTCTCGCCGCGAATTCTCTTTTTTGTGATCTAGTGACTGAAAACGGGTGCCTCGAAATGGTAATTTCAGTATCAAAATCCGTGAGTTCTCTTTCCGCAAATCTGGTCTTTCTTGACGAATTTGTTCTCTCAAACACCGCATAACGCTCAGATAATATTTTTTATTTACTGTTTCACCTTCAAATTTCAGGAAATAGACCAGAAGGCAGACCCATGGGGAGATGGATAGACTCTGGGACGGCTGACGCAGAGGAAATGCTCAACATTCGGAACTACAGAACTGCTGCAACGAACCGTCAAACTTAGAGAAATGCCCTAGAGGAGGCCAAGGCTCGATTTGGGCTGTAGTGCCACTGGATGAATGGTCTCACCTTCTGGCAAAAATTCCGAGTGCACAACATCGCGGTAATCGAAAAAAACTGTCAACATCACCTTCATTTTTGATCGGCGGCTTTGAAGTGCTTTTTCGCTTTCGGCTCAGGTGGAAGGCGCCATTCCAAGTTTGTTGACTGGTTTGCATGTCAAACTAACATGCATTCAGGAACCTTACGCGATCGAGTTTTTGCAGAAAAGTTCAGTTGAAGACGTTGATGGCCGACCAGAACGAGGGAAATCTTCCACCATATCTGGACCCCTTTTAAATGCACTGTACCACTCATACGCACGTGTTTTTGATAAAGTCGTTTCACCGTAAGCCTTATGTAACATTTTCAGCGCTTCGCCACACGAAATTCCATTTGCAATGCGAATATTAAGACAGCTTTTTTGTTCAATATTTTTATCCATTGTAAAAATCGCAAAACACACTTGAAATGAATTGTAAAAATGCGCACTGTAAAAAACTAAATGGCCATTCTGCCCCCCCCCCCCCCCCCCCAGTTACGCCAAAGATCCCGAGTGGAAAAATTTAAGAATTTCAGCGTGGATGTGTGACTAATAACTGCGCCGGTTTCGAAAGCTTTATATTTTTAAACCCGAGTGTCGTTTACCAATGCGGTCCCCCAACTGTGTACTAATCACGTCCAATGCTGCTTGACCTCTGTAATCGTACCATTAATCATTTGAGTATGCTAAAATTTACCGCGACTTTTCAATATTAACTTCCCAGTAGGAAGTTATTGTAATCGGTCCGAAAATCGAAATCGAATTATTCAATGTATTTTCATGTTTCAAGGACCCAATAGCATTTTAAGCAAAATTTGAGAAGACATATGTGTGTGTGCGTGCGTACGTATGTGGTCATTTTTTCCTGCACGAACCAAAAAAAGATATCGACTTCGTTGAGATGCCGTTCGAAGCGTATTAAAAGAAATATGAACTGAAAAGATTTTCATAAAAATCGGGCGAGCCGTTTTTTTGTTTGAACGACTTAAGCGATTTTTGTACCAGCACGTTTTCGCGCGAACTAACAATGATACCGACTTCGTTGAGGTGTCGATCGTAGAGTATTACCGAAGTTACTATCTGAAAAGATTTTCATAAAAATCGGTCGAGCGGTTTCTTTGTTTAGACGACGTAAGTGATTTTTGTACCTGCATGATTACGCGCGAACCAAAAAAGATATCGACTTCGGTGCCGTTCGAAGCGTGTTAATGGAAAAATACCATCTGAAAATATTTTCATAAAAATCCGTTTTTTTGTTTGAACGACTTAAGTGATAGCGAAAGTATTGATAAACAAATGTGACAAATTTTAGGTATTACATATATATTATATATTGATTATTGTTTATTTATTATTAAAATATAGATTATTGTTTATTTATTATAAAATATAATATTCAACAAAATATAATATTCGTTTTCTTATATTTTCAAACGCAAACAACTTTGTGACCACCGATTTCGATGACACTAAAAGTAACAATCGAACTGTCACATTTCAAACGAGCGTCTAGTGGTGTCGCTGCGATCAGTTTTGTTTGTGACTTATTTGCAATTGACGCCATCTATCGGGAATAAAAACTTTTTCCCGGAATTATCATATTCATAAAATTCCATTTAAATTTAAAAGATATAAATAACTTTCTTTCCTTTAATCTCTAATAATAATCGCAACCATCTGTCTAGACATGAGATACAATGGCATCAACCATCTGAGAATGACAGGATACAAAAGTTTTAAAATCCTTAGTTCCATGACGGAAGGACGGATGCGTTTACGAAAACTTCTCAGAACAAGATTCAGTAACCGCAATTCAAAGAAGTCCTTTCAAAGTATCTTAAACTTTCGCAAAATAAGGAAATTCCGAAAATGTGCCTCCGAGAGTTGTAACCAAGTTTGCCAGTTATCCATGCATAAAATTTGGGGTTTTGGAAAGCGAGCATGTTGTGTGGTGCGCCTGCATATTTCTTAGGACATAAATTAGCCTCCGTCGTCTGTACTAAAATAAAGGGGTGTATACACACTTATACTTATATAGATATAATGTTTTTTTATTAATAATTTCAAAATACAAGAATCCCCCTTATCCCAAGAAATGCTCCGTCGCGATGATACATATTTTATCTAAATTAAATATCACGGAGGTTGCAGGAGAGTGTAACCAACTTTTGAAGCCATAGGGAATAATAAATTACGTTTGTCACAAACAGATTTCGTTGACACAGTCCCGATTTGCTTCCGCAGTTAAGATATTCAATTTATCCAGGAGCCATATCCTTTCTGATTCGCTGTGTCTCTCCCTGTCCCGGCAAAAAGTTTACCTACTTTTTACGGGAAAGGATAAGGCGTTCCATATATCATTTGAAATTAAATAAAATTTTGATTAATAGTTGTATAAAGCCACTTCCGCGCAAAGGAGCAGGAGTAAGGTAGCCTAATGTATGTGCGCCTAAATCCTGCTCATCTCGCCCCCATCCACCTACACCCAAAAAGCCGCCCAACATCCATGTCAAAGCCAACCTTAAGCTGCCTTGTTGACACCTTCTCTGTGATGATATCGTGGGCTGTTACCTGAGTCCTGGGATCCGAGGCACCCTTAGAACAAGTGGCAAACGTAAGTAAACGCGAGGATAATTAATTTTGGCGCTACTTCCGCTTAAAGGTATAAAGTAGGTCTCTCTACCATCGCCTCCCACCCTTGTACTGGTTCGGGGCTTTGTTAGTAAATAGACCGGGAGGGATGGATTGAAATAATAGCTTCCGATGTCAAGGGGGGGATCGGTGGGAGCGTGGGCGGATTTACACAAATTCTAAAAGAAGCGTTCTCCTTTTCGCATGGAAGAGGGTCGTTGCTTTATGATTTTATCTTATTTAATAAACAAAGGCTTCAGGTAGCTTATTTTCTGAGGATGCTAGGCGCGCGTTGAATATTTGGATTTTTTCCCTGCCTGCCCGGAATGTGTTCGCCCGGAAGGCAATGTTTAAGTAGGAGTTTTGATTTTATACTGAATTTGCGTGCGAAAAAAAAATTTTGTTATTTTTTTTCATACCTAAAATTAACTCTCCTGAAAAAATAAAAATGTTGAACGGATTTTTATCCAGGACTCACGAATGGTTACATAAAAGTGGTTTTGCATAATTGGCTTCTTAGGAAATCCTTGAAGAAGGCTATTTGGGAAAACATAGAATTTTATAACGAATGCTTGACTTTATAAATATGTAATGAATTTTTTTTTAGTGGTCTTTAAAGAGTATGTAATATATTTTACTGAATAGCACAAGTCTTTCATGAGACGATTATATATACTTACTCTCTTTCATAGAGTCCTGCATCTAAGTTTTGTCTGACTTAAGTTTTGTCCATATACAAGGGCGTCGCCAGCCAATCGGCCAGACGGGGCAAGATGATAGAGGTTGGGAGAAATATGAATGAAGAATAAATAAAATTTGTGAAGAAATATTTTTATTACTAGAAAATTAAAAAAAAAATAAAAAAATAATCTGCAAGGGTTTTTGGCGAAGTTCTCGACCACTTCATTATTAAAATGGTCTAAGGTTATTAAAAATAAGCTTTCTGTGAACACTCATCATTGCTAGACGTCAATGTACAGCATTATTAAAGACCTCTTCCAGAATTCTGAAGGGCTCTCTGCTGGGTGGTTGCTTCGATGACGTTGTTTCCGAACGATACGTGGCACTGATGCACGTCCTCCTCCAGTTCGACTTTTTCCGTAATGAGAGTAGCATCGCTTATAATTTCATCTTTGACTTTTTCGGGATCGTCACGGTGGCTATCAAAGTAAGGCGCAAGGTGGATTTACATATCTGACATTTTCCGTCGCGCCGGTCTTTTTTTAAATTTCGACCAATCCGAAACATCCTCTGCGACCTCTTACCGTCACGGCGAAGAGTTAAATAAACTTCAACTTTTCTGTCGCAGGACGGAAATGCAGCCTACTGACGGGGAGAAAATTTAAATTTAACTTGTTTAGTTCTTTTTTAAAATAAAAATCATTGCCGATTTCTTTTTTTAAGGAGATTGTTCACCCAACATATTTTCTTATTGTCACTTTTTTTTAAATATGTCCATAATAATAATATTTTGCAATCTTTTTAATTAATATTTTTTAGTTCCTTTTATTTTTACGTCAGGTGTCAAAAGTAACGACTGTTTTTTATGTAAAACGCGTATTAAAAATCTGCGACAGATATGATCAGCTGTGATGCGGCGCGACGGAAAAATGTCACATTAACCTTAAGAATCAACAAAACTTTGGAGGCAGTCGCATGGAGCTGATAGGCATTTTTTTGAATCACACGATTTCCTTCACGCAATAAGGGTTCTAAGGTTTCTTAAAACAGGAAAATTCTCCTTAAAAACTCGGATAGTTTTGTGTTTCGCAGAGTTTGGAAATATTAGGTATTAACTTTCTTCTCAAAACTGATTCACGGAAAAATTTATTTATATCTTTGGGGGTTCTCACGGTGTTCCGAATTTCAGGCAGAGTATTGAGATCATTGATTACAAGATTCAGTTTGTGCGACGAGCAATGAAAGAACAAAGCTTTGGTGTATTTTTTGTGCAAAATTGCTTGCACACCACCCTATTTTCCGAACATCGTCGAACAACCGTAAAATCCCAACCCAACAGATTTCTCTGGATTAAGATCTTCTTTGTCAAAAAGTCATCGATAGTATGTGCAATACATTTCGTATCCAGAGCTTTCAGCTCAACAAATCCGACGAACAATTCCTTAATATCCGATTGTCATGAAATTTTCTGTATTAGTTCCTATAACCCTGTGACATATTTTTATTACTATTAGAAGTCAAAAGAAAAACATTTTTTTTTCTTCATACTAGAGTGACCCACCCTAGTGGGTAAGTAAGCTCGCTAGTATTGTGGAATCCAATTTGAATAAAAATAGGACTTATTTCAAAAGAAATAATCTACTTAACTCCCTGTTCCCAAGGTCAGGTGGGTTAGCCTGGTTATGGTTTGGTAGGGGTGGTTTTTAGGGGTTGTGTTTTGAGCTTACGAAAAATTCTGACCTTATAGGATGAATTAGACCTCGGATTCGGAATCAGCGACCCTAAAAACACAAGATCAACATGGTCTGGTCTCGGGCAGAATTTTTTCGATTTTTTTTGGTAGTAGCGATATTTTGGTGAAAAAAAAAGATATGTCAAAAAATCCAAATAGGTTTAAAAGGGACAGGGTGGCACTTTCAATTGCCATACAACATTTTTTGATTATAGTTTTTTTCCTTACCTCACGTAACCTCAAAAACTGCAAAAAACACGTTTTTTACACTTTTAGGTTAGGATATCTCGAAAACCAGACGTGTTGGAGCCATTCTGAACAGGGATTCGGATTCAGCGCATCAAAATCCTTCGGGTACGATAGGTCTAGTTTCTGGGTTAAAAATTTGTAGGCCTGTGCTATCTTTGAATGCTGCAGATCTCTTAACGAGATGGCTCAGCAGTTCAGGATCTTCCTCGTATTGGTGTCCGCTCACCGAAATATAGAGGGAAATTGTAAAGCTGACGAACTGACTAGGAAAGACACTGGAGAGGAAAGGGTTGGTATGCCTTCCCTTGGGCCACTTTTAAACTCCGATACAAACAGCACAGAATGCAACAAGTAAAGACGCATTGGAGCGATCTTAATAAATGCATCTTGGTCCTCCTATGATATCAGGCGGACCACTTCACTACTGAGCCTCGGAGGACAGGACCTCTCAGTTATAGTGCTGACCGGACACTGTCTGATAGGGACTCATGCGGCCCGCTTAGAAATTGAGACCTATGATTTTTGCAGAAGCTGTAAAAGTTCGGACGAGAAGGAAAGTGTACAACATCTCTGTTACTGCCCAGCCCTAAGCAGAAGGAGACTAACCACATTTGATGAACCCTTTCTAAGCACGCTGAGGAAATCTCGAAGATTGGGATCCCGCATCTAAGAAGATTATTTACGTCCTCGAGGTGGTTTAGCGAAGAAACGACACTCTAATATCAGGTTTATAGTGGGATCACTATGGCATCACAAGGGGACTATCCTTTTGGCCTTTTGTATGAGCTTAACACCAGTAGCTCAGCCATATTAACCTAACCTAACCTAACGTTGGTTGGAAGGGACTGAGAGTAGATCGTTTAGATTAGAAAAAGAGCGGGTGATAAAATTGACCCTTGTGGGACCCTGTCAGAGATTTTTGACGCTGCCCAATATTAGCTTAATTGAACGGTCAGAAAAAATTCTCGGTCTAGTCCTTTAGGGCTGAACCAATACCAATAGCTTGGAGGTCAGCTAACTGAGCAGCGTGACACACTCTATTAAAAGCTTTGGATATATTGAGAGCGACCAGATTCAGAGATTCAACATGAGTCTCCATCTTAATGTAACCCTGACTGATTCTGGAATTTCCTGAAAAATATTTGTTAATTGAAACTCTGTTCCAGAAGTGGTTTCAGATATGTCCGATAAATATTTGTTAAATCAAAAATACAACTTCCACAAATGACTCACAAGTTCCAATTCTCTCTCTCAAATCCTGCAAAAAAATTATTTTCTTCCGTCATTCAAAATTTTTAATGTTTAATTTTCATATCAGAACTATTAACACAAGCTGCATTTTCCTTGAGCAATAGAGAAACAAGTCATTACCATTAAATCAAAATCCCCCTACACCAAGAACAATATTTTGTAGTATCTTTAAAAAAATCTAAAGTGTCTGAATAAACTGCACATGGAGAGTGCAAAATACAAACAGTAACAGCAACCAAGGAAGCCACTTGAGTTTTTATCGTACACCAAAATCGACAGTTGGGATCACGAAGGCTAATTATTCATTCATACTCGAATAAACGGTCGAATACATTTGCATAAATAAATGAATTTGTTGATATGAATTGGCAAGTACGCCACACAACTGTGGGCCTAAGAAGCCACTTCAGCTTGAGATATCCCTTCGGAACTTTCTTATATATATGTATGCCCCACGTCCATATAACCCCGACGACGACTTAGGACCCTTTGAAGCCTCGTCGTCATCCTCAATTGTCCCAGTATTTTTGCCCCGCAAGCAATTGTATCGAGCCATGTGCAAATTCGACGTTGTTGAATGCAGTTATAAAATTCAAATAGGATAATTGCTCGAGATGTCTGTCTTTTATCGCTTTGATTGGAGAATAATGGAAATCAGACCATATGGAACGTCTGAGGTCTGCGGCTGAGAGAGTATACCTTTGACCCAGGGGCTGAACCCTTTAAGTTTGTAGTTTGTTACGTCTCTAAGTGGATCGGCAGTTGGGAGGTTTATTCAACTTCGTCTTCTATACAATCAACTATTGAAGCATGCACATTTGCATACGGGCATATCGACTTGAAGAGTTGAATAAGTCATTAAAAAGTGCACAAATGGAAATTAATTTAGTGCAATCTCTAGTGCGGTCTAAACGGACAGATGGATCCAAGTGCGAGACGTGCCTAGCTTCTTATAAATGACAAATTGAAAGCCACAAGAAAAAAATCCTTTATCGGAGATATTACGGTCTCTTGAACGGACGACGTATTGATATCAGCCCGTGCACATCTTTACGATACTATTTACCGAACCACTCCAAAACCAAAGCCATTCACTCCTCTGGAAAAGTTTCTCGAGCATCTTCTCCAAGTTGTCGCCATTGTCCTCTGGCACAGTGTATCTATTCTGCCCCGTTTAGATCCATTTTTTTGCGTTATTAATTTTCCCTTTAGCTCCTCGATGTTTCCGCTTCGCCTTGCATTGTTGTCTGGTGTCGTTTATCAAACAACGCCAAATCGATGATATCAGATCGAAATGGACTATGGACAAAACTGGATGGAGTGGATGTGTCGCCCGATGGAGTTTCAATGGGCGCACAAACTGCACACAAAAATCAACAACAAGAAGAAAAATATGAAACACTGTGGACAAATGGAAGTTGAGAGGACATCCACACACACACAAAAACAAACCTGTGCCCAGATGAACTGTGTGTGCAACAAAAACAATATATATCCCGGGGCATACCTATTATATGGAGGGTAGGAAAAGGAGGGCTCAGCAGGCCACATTCGTTTATTTATGGACACACGTCCCTTTATTTATGGTCTTTAGCCGTAATCCAGGCTACACTGACAATACAACACTTCTTTATGTGCAAGGAGAAGAATTGCACTTGAACTTGTTCGTGATGTCATTTAGAGATAGTTTATCAAATAACTCGGTAGATGTGTCCAGGAGAAGAACTGAAAAATGTTTAAATTCTTTATCAAGTTAAGGCTTGTCTAGAGGTGTTTTACGTGCTGGCAGGTCTTACTCGAACAATATCAAAGTTGCAGTTAAGAGGAGTCTTTTTGTGGACGAGCGACTTTACTTAGAATAGTAAGATGTAAACAACATCAAAAATTATTTGGAAGTGAATTTTTTGAATAACTGAAGTTGTCGAACCCCACTTCAGTACCATGCATGACTCCTTCATTACATAATTTTAATACATTAACAGATGCAGTTTTCTTTAGAATTTGAGGCATATTTGCGGCTCAATTTCGTCATTGTGTCATATTAACTCGCCCTTCAGCTCTTGAATGGTTATTGGCTTATTGGCGGCGAACACCTTGTCTTAAAAGTTTCCCCAGAAGAAAGATGTGCCAAAGGTGTCAAATCACATGATCTTGGTGGCCAATTGAAATCACAATTAATAATACGACCATCCAATTTTTGCCGAAAGAAAGTCATTGTTTCTTTGGCTGTGTACCAATGGTAAGTGACACATCCTGTTGGAAGCACATATTGTCCACATCCATAGCCTCCAATTGAGGCCACAAAAAAAATCCGTTGTCATGTCGGGATAGGGTATGCCATTCTCGGTGACAGCTTGGACGGCTTCGTTTTCGAAGAAGTATGGCCCGATGACTCTGCCGCTCCTAAAACTGTACCAAACAGTGACTTTTCGTGGATGACCAGAACAGCCTTCTCAACAGTAATTCTTGGGTTCTCATCAACCCAGATGCAACAACTCTGCTTGATGACGAGCCCATAGAGGTGTAAGTGCTCCTCATCGCTGAAGAAAATATTCTGCGTAAAGTTGACATCCACTGATGTTTGCTCATGCATCCATTCGGCGTATTAGCATCACTTCAAATGGTCCGTGGGCTTCAGTTCTTGAGTTAATTGAACCTTGTGTGTAACAGTTCAAATTCAAGTCCTTTGTCAAAATTCGCTGCAAAGAGCTCCGTGAAATGTGCACTAGGTACTTGAGAGCGATAACGAATAAAGGTCGACGGAGTCTAGGCCACATTATCACGTACAGCTGCAATATTTTCGATGGAACAAACTGTACGATCAGGTTGTCTAAAATTTATGTACGATATTATAGATTTTGTACATTTTATGCTTACACGTATTTCTTTACCGAAATTGGGAAATCAATAATGAGACATCCTTTTGATCGAAAAGATTTACTGGCGACCTTCTTGTGTTTCTAACAGGAAACCGCAACCAAAGTATGGATCCATTTCTCCAATATCTTTAATGCATATGCAACTGTCAACTAAGCTCTAAACCATTGATATTGAGTCACGTCGAATGAACCGGATTAAAAGTTTTCTTTCTGGCCGTTCAATCAAGATAATATTGAACGGCGTCTAATATGAGTCAATAGGAGCTTTATATAGCAGGCACTACGGCAACGGGAATTGCCTGATAAAATAATAGAATTAATAAAAGCTCTTTACAACAATTCCAAATGCAGAGTTCTTTACAATGTTCTTTACAAGCTTTGAAGTGAGCTCAGGAGTACGACAAGGATGCCTACTTCCACCATTACTCTTTCTTGTAGTAATAAATGACATCCTTGTCAGCGCTCTAGATAGTAGAACAGGTGGCATTCAATGGGGATTGCTAGACCGCCTTAAGGATATCGACTACGCGGATGATATCTGCTTGCTGGCCCACAGACACCAGGACCTTAAAAACATGTTAAACAATTTAGCAACAGAAAGTAGTTCAGCAGGCTTAAGGATAAATCCCACTAAAACTAAAGAAATGCGGATAAATGCAAGCATCATTGAACGCACAGCGCTGAATAACCGTGACGTGGAACTGGTAGATAAATTCTGTCACCTCGGTAGCATTATTACCGAACATGGCGGTGCAGAAGAAGACGTCAGTTCCAGAATAAATAAAGCACGAAGCGTATATGCATGCCTCTCTCACATATGGAGATCAACGGAGATCTCAATTAACACCAATAACGTTAAGGCAGTTCTTTTGTATGGTTGTGAAACATGGAAGTCACCCAATTCATCACGGCGCGCCTACAAGTTTTCATCAACAGATGCCTACGTCGTATCCTAAAAATCCGCTGGCAAGATAGAATTTCAAATGAAGAACTATAGCGCCGTGCCGGCCAAGAAAGGATAGACGACCAAATCAGGCGAAGGAAATGGAATTGGATTGGCCACTGAGGGCAACTGAGGGATTAAAGGAGCGTTGTGTATATCTAATATGAGTCCCTGACGATCCTTACCGGTATCCCTCAGGGACCAATTTTACCACCAACTCCTTTTATAAACTTCATGAACGTCCTCCTCAGACTCACTTCACAGTTTTGCATCTATACGATTGAGGATCTATGGTTGACTCATTAAACAGGCACATTGAACTAATTCTTGATTGGGGTCGGGTGACACGTGTCGAATTTGATGCCCCCAAAATGAAGTACTGTCTTATTTCCCACAAAACCTTCAACACCTACCCATCCATGTCAGTGGACAACATCAACAGCCTGAGACCCTGTGAAACATCACTTTACATTCTGCAATAAAATGACGACATATTCCAAATTTTAAGAGATATAAATTGCTTCACCAGTCATTGGCCCGTGCTGTATTATACAAATCCTACATTTGGTCTCTCCTCGAATACAACTTCCTTATTGGGATGGGGCCTCGAAAATCAGATTAAGGTTAGTTAAAGTACAAAAAATGATCCTCAAAATCGTCGGTGATTGCTTCACCATAGACCAATTGAACCACCCACATGTGGCTCGATTGTAGAACAATCCTTCGCACTCAGTATTTTTGAACTCCAACAGCTTCAAAGAGTTCAAAAGCAGGCTTCTTTGGTGTCACTTTCAACACTCTCCTGACTTCACATTACGAAACACCCGGTCTATCTTTCGTATTAGCCTGATCACTAGATATTTCACCATGGCGTGAGTAACAACATGACTGACTAACAGGTAAAACTTGTTGTGTAGTTCTCACGTGACATTTCTCTGAAAATTTAATTTCAATATTTTTTTAAATTCAACATCTTTTATTTCCGTTTTAGATTGCATCTAGCGTCATCAGATGATCGGCAGCGTATTTCATAGTTTCCTGCATTCACTTCACTATTAATCATCCACGATTGGTTTGGAGCAGGTATTTCGTCGAGAAAGGATGAGAATAAACGAAAGACTGAAGCAAAAAGGATAGTAGTCCGGGGAAATTAGCATTTTAAGGTGACAAAATTCCAAAATGGCTGAAAATTGGACCACAGCTTCCTTGGGACTTTTTCAGAAAACGATTTCGGAATCACAAAAAAAACATGGCCGCCGGAGATATCAGTTTTTGGAAAAAAAATCACTCAAAAACTGGTTTTTTCGAAATTTTATTTTGATCAGTCAATACGAAACATTATTGCCTACAAAAAAGCCCTTTTGTCATTTTTGCAAAAACCTAACTCTTCCCAAGTTCAAGATCAAAGTTTCTAAAAATCACATTTCGTCCAAAAAATACTTTGAATAATTCGGAAACGTCAAGGTTTTCGAAAAAAATTCAAGAGGGGTATTTTGTAGGCAATAATGTTTTGTATTGACTGATCGAAAAATTTTTTCGAAAAAAAAACAGTTTTTGAATGAATTTTTTGCCAAAAAGTGATATCTCCGGTGGCCATGTTGTTTTTTTTTGTGATTCCGAAATTGTTTTCTTAAAAAGTGCCAAGGAAGCTGTGGTCCAATTTTCAGCCATTTTGGAATTTTGTCTCCGTTCGTGCGTTTTTTTGCTAATTGCCCGGACTATAGTTCTGGGAGTTCATACTTAGACGAGAAAACTTTTATTTTATCCAGAAGGCCTCTTGTGAAATCCCTAAATTCGTTCCCAATTCTCACAAAATTAAAAAAGAGGCCATTTCTAAGACAAACAACTCCTCGGATTATGATTCGGTAGATAATGCTTGGCGTAAACTAAAGCTGTCATACAAGCTATTGCCACATTAATCAGAAATTCTATAACTTGAAATTTTTCTACTGTAAAGAGGACAACTAATACCTGTGACACATATACCATCATAATGAAAGTAACCTTCATTATCGTGGCAAAAACCCACGATAATGAAAGTCCAAAATGAAAGTATTTTACTTTCATTTGGACTGTAATTTCGGTTAAGTGACATCTGTTGGAAAATTAGAAACTACATTTTAAAACAAAATAATTTGATTTGACGTTAGTTAAGCAACAATTTGCAAGGATGTTTTCTTTACTACTTTAAAAAATATTTGTTTTAAATATTCCAAATTAAAATAACTTAAAATTAAAGCAAAAAATACGCAGGTTTATATCCTCACTTGATATGCCAGATGTAAATGAAAGTAAAGTGTAATGTGTCACCCCATCATTTCCTTGACCATCATAATGAAAGTTACCATCATAATGAAAGTATAGTGTGTCACAGGTATAATACTCTTCTCCATGCAGCGCCATCTATTGGGAATAATTTGAACATTGGATAAACTATGGTTTAAGACTTGGAAAAGCTTTCAAAATTTACAGAATACTGTGGAACGAATGTTTGGGAAAAGAATAATGTGGAATATTGTAGAATGATGTAGAAATTGGATAAAAAAGGAGCGCAGCGATAGTTTTGAGTCAGTTTTTGTTAGCGATAAATACGAGTTATTAGTAAGAGATATTTAATTGCAAGTGTTAATTAGTGAATTCTTCGAAGTATGTTTGTATTCATTGAATTGTTAATAAAGAATTTTTGTGTGAACATTTAGGAAGTGCATTCCATATTTAATTCTACGAACTCGTAAGCCAGGAAAAACGTGACAGCACCATCAATATAAGACGTTGCTGATCTTTTTTCAATGTTACCCTTATGACTCGTTCTGTTGGTGAAACTAGGCTCTATAAATTAATATACAATCGCAAAACATTTATAAATTTTAAACCCATTTTAAGTTTGCCAGCCTCCGTATCCTGGGGCTTCAGGCTCCCGACTGCCATCCCAAAGGTTCGTGGTTCGATTCCACTTCATGGCACGCTCTTTTATCTTTCCACCTAGATAACATTCCTTCTTTCTTGTCTTATCTCTTAACTCCTATCTCGCAACTCCTTGTTTTTTCCCCTATCATCGCCTGTTAGTTGATTAAGCGAGTAATCCATCTCTTGTACGATCACCGAAGCATGCGTTCTGGCGCGGTAGTATTGGATGAGAGTAGTTGGAATAAAACCTCGTATCAGTTGTTTCGTAATTCTCTCTACTGTTCTTCCGAATAGTGCTGCAAGTCCACCATTGCACTCAATGATAGAAACATCGACAGTATAAAGGTGGTTACCACAAAACAAACAAATGCAGTCGGATTTCAACCTGCTCAACTGACACAATGTTAAATGATACGATGCAACTTCCATTCCACAAATATTTTCCTTTCTTTATATATTTATAGCTAGCTTAAAGCAAAAATTTTCCTACACATCCTTTCAGAACAGAACAAAGCCAAAATGTATGATCTACAATCTTTCATCCGGATGTCCACAAATTTCACATTCCACCTACCACAACATTTCTCCTAGATAATAACAATAACGCACAGTATATCACAAGTCCCCAAAGCCACAAAATCCCTCTTAGGCCCGACATTGTTACAGTTTCCGAGCACACCTTCAGCCCACTTACATTTCAATCTAGCCAACACCCTCTCGGTGAGCTGCGAATGCGAAACGAGCAGAACAACGAAATAATCGCACAAAGTCCTAATTACAGATAATTTATAAGACTCATAACACGCGTAATAATACCATCATGGACAAATAGATTACATCCCATTGCAGCTCCACATACACACAGGTGAGATGAACAGCCATGACGAGCGGAGTGCTGGAAAGAGGGGGCTCCAGGGGAGAAAGAAGAGCCTTGATAGCAGAACAGCGCTTAAGGTTTTGGGTACATTAAAACTTTATTTTGTTAACTAGACTCGCATGCCATGGGCCCCAGCGCAGATATATACAGAATCACGGAAATGGAGCCCACGACATACAGGTAAGATATTGGGTTTGTACCTGAGCAAAATATATAGGAAGCAGCCCAGCACCACCGGGGAGCACCGGCTACAAGTAAATCTCATAAGTACGCTAGATTCTACGGGAGGATATGGGGCTTCCAGCACACGCAATTTTCAATTAAATAGCGATATATCACCGGGATGACGGCCGTGCAGGAAAGGTGCGCCATCGGTGCCAGTCTTACATGGTACTTAATCGCGTAAGACGATTTGTTTTGCCAGAGAGAGAGACTCGCCGAGCCAAGAAGAGCAGCTTTGTATCGCAGCCGGCGGTGGTGGGTCGGCCGATGGTGGTGGATTTAATTTTCCCGGGCTTCTTTTGGTTTTATGACTGACAACTGCACGCTATGCTGCAGACTGCCTTAACTTCTGCTCCAACTCCGACATGCCAAGCCGTGGAAAGTTAATTAAGCAGAGCCAAGTCATGAAAATAATTCGAAATTAGAAAATCTAAGGAAGTTTTTCCCTACAGCTGCGGACCGAGTGGGACTAGGCACCAGGAAACGCGGTGACATATACCCGGGTACAAGACTCCGTGCACCTTAAACCGCATCGCGAAACACCAAACTGTTTGCTGGTGACATTTTCGTGCCATTTGGGTGCCTTTTTTGGCATTGATCTAACTTAATCACTTGTGACTGTAAATCACGACAAGTTCCCAGAACACAGGGTGCCCACAATGAGCATATGAGTGGCCCCCATCTCGACGAGGGGCCGGGGGAGAATAATTTTCTGCATCTGGTGGTCATTGTGTTCGGCCTGTCCCTACCAGGTTCCGTAATAATAATAACATACTTGCGATACCATATCACGATTTCAGTTTATCCAATTTAATGAAGAGTTTACCCTTGCCACAAGGAACGTCTTGTTGGTCTATTCTGTCGGTACTTTTGCTGATAATGTGGCCAGGTTAGGATACCCCCAATGCCTGTCCGACAGACTGCCACAAGAGCTTCATTATAACAATCTAATTAGGATGGTTACCTCGTGACGTTGTTGTGCTGCTGCTGGTATTCCTTGGATTTTGCACCAGTGTCTCTGGGGCCTCGGCCATGTGAATTCTATGTTCCTTGGTGGGGTGCACTATCGCATGCCAATGTCAGATATAGGAAGAATCGATCCGTGTCTCTGCTTAAGACTCTCTCCTCTAGACTCTATGCCAGATATACACTAAGTAGTATCCAACATCGAAGGGAGCCCCAGCATAAGGCTTTGATATCCACAGCATGGCTGTCTGCCCGGTCTCCATGCGATGTTTCTGCGGGCTCCGTTTTCCGCAAATTAGATTGAACGATCTTTGATTTCACTGTTCATTAGATCAAACAGTAATTAACGTGCGGTTAACCCGCCAGGCACTGATTCAGCCAGCGAAATCGACTTCCTTGGTCCATTTGATCCACTGCCTTGGAATTTACATATTCCAGCCGCTCACGATTCTCGATTGTTATACCTTGAATGGGGCCCGGCCCGGCCGATCGGTTGCTGTTACTAGAGTTCATTAAGATCTAAAAACTCGGTTATAAGTGGTGTAGCAACATTGTCTTATGCAACCGCCCAGCATCTAGAATTTATGCCATTATGGATTGATAAGAGCGACAGTCGATTTATTTAATGAGGACATTGATTGTCGTTAATTGTCTGATAGTTGTACATAAATTAAAAATCTTGAAATTATTCGCGATTTGTTTACTTAAAAAAAACAGCTTGATTGTGTTGTCAGTTTATTAACCAATTCGTGCGGTATAGGGCAGCAGTGAAGCACAAGGAGATAAATCCGTGCAGATTTTATCGCAGTCTTGTTGCCCCAATTCCTTTATAGCTGGGTTCCTACAATATTTGTGGGCTCTATCTTAAAGTTTTTGTTTTTGAAAATAAATATATACACAATATTTTTGGACTCTATTATTTTAATCTAGGATAATAATATAAACTTTCCTATTTGTACGGAGTTGAGTTGTATAACAATTTTGATATCCCCTGGTTTTTGGGGGTGCTTCAAGGAACAAGATATGCTGTGAGGAAGTTTTCCATATGCAGTTTTATTTAGTGCTTTTAGTTCTGTAGATGCAACTAATAAGATGTACAAAACATAGGTACAAAAGTGCTATTGTTTTTACGAAATCGTAGCCCCGTTACAAAAATTTGTTGTTTTGATTTTAGTTACAGTGAACTATATAAAAATCTTCCCTTTTGTGTGAACTCCTACGACATCCAGGAGTCCAAACGCAAGGTACTACTTTAACATTCTCAAGACACTTATTAATCTACCTTATCCTCTACTCCTTCCTTTAAACCCAGGCGCAGATCTAGCTGTCAAAAAAGGTTGTGGTCACAGCCACCCGAAAATCGGCCAAGTGCGAGTCGGAGTATGAACTCGCTCATGATCGATATAGTTCATTCCTACAAAGGATATGTTTACAAAATATACGACGCCCTGACCAAGATTTTGTACGGTGTATAGTTCCACGTGGGTAAAGCCGTGCGACAAACACTAGTAGGTAAATGAATTAACCTGTAAAATGTTAGTTTGTTCGCTCACGAAAATTACAAAAGTAAATGTATATTTGTTTTGCACATCACAATGTCACATTCCTATACTCTAAACTACTGAACCGATTTTTATGAAATTTTTACATCTTCAAAGAATATCAAATTAAATTAAACGCCAGTATACATTTTACATTAAATAATTTTATTTAGGTGCTTACTTAAATTACAAATTCAAGCTTACGTTTCTTTTTCGCGAAAATGTTGATAATTTCATCGATATCCAGGTTCACATCTTTGTGTATATTTAGGAGAGCTGGCCTGGATAATCTTTCCTGTGCCTTTGAGGCACGCAATCAAGATTTTACTCTGCAAAGAGTAGAAAACGATCTCTCTGCGGTAGCTACGCTGACCGGGAGAGTTGCCAGTATTTGTAAGAAAAGAAAAAACCCTTAAGGCCGATTCACAAACATCAGTCACGTCACGTCTCAGTTACGTCAGTTCCGTGAAGCGTCAGTCACAAAAAATAGTAAAAAACAAGATTAAGCCAAGAATGGAGTAAAAAAACTGACGGACATATGTGAATACAGTCATCATTTTGACTGAGCCTGGACGGCGACATTTCTGATTCGGAACCGTGATTGAACCGTGACGTGACTGATGTGTGTGAATCGACCTTTATGGCGGCCATTACACGTTCATGCCAGCGGCAATCAATTCCATCAGTTATGATTAATGAAAATCAAAATATACGGAGGATTACGTCAGTCATCACCTTAGACGTTAGGGTTTCCGCCAGTCATAGGCAAAGCTGAGGCAAAACTGACAGAAAAACCTATCGTCTAATGGATGCCTAAGGGAGTAAAATTACCCTTAGATCAAAGTTGAATTTAAAAAAAGATTGAAATTTTTTCTGCATTTCTTTTTGCTCCCTTTAAAATTGGGGCTTTAAAAAATTGTATAGGACCAAGAAACGGGCGACCATCAAGTGTACCAATAGCATACTCAGTAGACCGGTTATCGTTCGATTGCGTAGGTCAAGCAGCAATGGACGTCGTTAGTGTTTAGTTGGAGGATTGCTTGGTAAAACAATACCCCCGTTTGGAATCGTCTATGCCGATGCGGATGCATTTATAAATGTTCATGCATGTAGATGGAGCGTGCATGCCATGCCTGTAGCTAAACTAAATTATTTTTACTCGGGTTTTAATAGGCTAGGGTTATCAATACTTTCGCTAAATTGTCAAAGTATAGGTGCGAACGTACAAGATTTAGATGACGAAGTTGTAAAAAAAATGAATATATTACTTTTATCAGAAACTTGGAAGAATATGAAGAATATGATGAGGACTCCGCTAATGTTTTAACATCTCATACAGATATACAAAAGCGCTATCGCTTAGTCACGATAAATCACCAGTTGCAGTTTTTCTTCTAAAGTGTGGTCTTAAGCACACTCATATTTTTTTCTATTAAGGCAATATCATCAGCTTATCAGTCTCAATAGACCATGAAAGTGTGACGTCACAAGTCTATTAAGGTTGTGGGCATGCCCATCTTGTTCAAACCACGCTTACGACTAGACATTGCACAATGAAAAATACGAGACGATTTACTGGTAGTACAAAAGGGTAACTTCTAAGCTTACACTTTAAAATAAAAAGACCTCTTAAAAAAATTAATCAAGGAAGCCCGATTAGTAGTATCAACGCTTCTATGCAAAAACGGAAATTTTTAATTTGTTTGCTCCTTTTGTATGAGTTAGTCAGGTTCAAAAATTTTACTAGACCCCTAGAGCAAGTTCTTCAGTTTGTGTAGTGTTTATTCGCCTCGTTATGAAAAATGTGCAGCTCTGTCTGTTAATGCCTTGTACGTTTCGTGGCAGATAGTCACCCTTATAAGCCCATTGCGTCCAATCTGGTTAGCCGACTTTGGTAGCGTAGGTGTTAGGGCATCCAAATACCATTCCAGAGATCCGCTGTTCGAATCCACGCCACGACATGGTCGTTCGTCATTCTACTTGTCTCACCTAGATAACATTCTTTCTTTTTTGTCTTCTCTCTTGGCAGCAATTCCCTGACCTTTATGCTGGCTGCCCATAAACACAGTATATGAGAAAATCATGTCCTGTTTGATAGAAAGGGGCTTACGTTTTCTCACATAAAAAACCACGATCTCACTACCAATGTTTGTCGTATTCGCAGTTCGGCTTGGATCAGTTATATCTGTTTGATGAATTAAATTAGCGGGATGGAATCAATGGTCCTGACTTGGTTGGACCATACATTGTGGGTTTACTTTTAAATGGGGTGAAGATTCTTCTCCTTTTTGAAAAGAGAATCAACTTGGCTTTTAGACAGTGTCAATTTAAGTACAAGAAGAGAAATGTATATGTATTTCTAAATATATGGTGCACCACCTAATTACACTGCTGACTTCAGAAATCAGAGTATCATCAGAGTTGGATAGGTCCTCAAGGCAGACAGGCAGGTTTGTGAAAAAGTTTACCCTTACCGTAGTTCTTTGGCAAAGTCTGCTCTGCGGAAATGGTTCGCTCGGTTTTATTCTGGTAATTTTGATGTGGAAGATGAGTCATGGGGGTCTCCCAATCACTGAAAAGACTTATGAAATTCTTGAAAAGTCCAGCAAGATGGTCATGTCAGCAGTGTTGCTATTGGTATGGAGCTAGGCATATTGACCACAAAACTGTTTTGAACCATTTACACAAAGCTGGATGCAAAAAGAAGCTGAGTTTCTCATAAGCTAAGCTCGAAAAATATCATCCACGCAATGGCACCCAAATCAAGCCTCTGGGACATTTCTCCAAGTTTTGGTCTCTTGCAGCATGGCTCCATTGCCTCTGCCTCAGCCGACACAGAGTCTTTCCATCTCCTCCTCTGGTTATACCGTTTGGCCTTCCTAGGTCGTGCACAGTGGCGACCTAAAACATACGGGAAACCTGCTTCCACTGTGTTTTTATTATACTAATGGGGCCCCTAGACTATCAATAATATTGTGCAATATTTTGAATTGCGCAATATTATTGACGGTCTGTGGGTGTTATTGAAAGATTGTCTTATCTGCGGCAAAGAAGGAAATCGCCAGTATTTTGCTCAATATTATTGATAGTCTAGGGGCCACGTAAGGAACATGCACACTTTTTCCTTTGTTCATTATCCAGAATAGATGCTTATGCCTTCTTAATGAAATGAATGGTATTGAAAAAGATAGCTCATACGCCTTCATATTGGAATTACATTCGCAGTTGAAAAAAAAGCGTAAGCAACTACGTTCCTGACTGGTGTCCCTTAACCGCACCTGTATTTTTTTTTAATAAATAAGATGATTTCGCGTTCTCATCGTGTACCACTATTTAAAAAATTATAAAGATATCCCATTCCCAAAAAGCAAATTCAAAACCCCCTATCTCGAAAACAAGCAGAGATGGACCCTCACTTTTGTGCTTCTTGCCGATTGGTACTATCTGCCAATTTCATTTGAACTGAAGAGCAATTTCTATATGTTTTGGTTTAAATTACATCGGCGACTTTAAGTTTTGAAGCAGGACCAAAAACGTGATTCCTTGTGCAATCAAAGGTAATAAACAGACCCAGCCTGACGCTCTTTACACATAAAACAGATTCAAATTTCACGATCCGGAGTCCTTAATACCACGCAATCACAATGGCCATATAACTGCCGAATATTTTACAGCATCATAAAAGGAATTTGGTCAAACTCAGCATTATTGACACATGGTCGGGGGAATCATGTCGTGGGCAATGAAAGTTATGACTCCATAATGACTGTCAGAACTGGCTTTATGGCGGTCCTTTCCCTGTCGCTAAATTATACCATAGCAGCTATATATGTGTGTATGTATGGTTATGCATCAGTTACTATCCGCAATCAAGACGTCTATAAAATTTATATGGAGTCCGCTGATGTTAATCTCCATTTTAACAAGTGCTCGAGAATTGCTCGTATTAGATTTGACTAAAATGCGCCGGCATTTGTCCCGGCATGGCAACCAGTTTCTGGCGTGTTATTACCTTTAGATATCAAATGGTATGTGTTTAAGCGCAAGGTGTAACAATTCAAAATTGCTTAAAAGGTTATTCGAGGGCGCGCGTAAGTAAACATGGCTGCCGTGAGCGAAATGAGCGCTCTTTGTTTGCAATAATAATAAGGGATAGGATCGCGGACCGTCCGTATGCAATTATGAGCTCTTATCTTTTGCTCAGGAATTGCTTCTGTTTGTTATTACACGGGGCGTATGTCCAGACACGTCCAGTGCCTGCGAATTAAATGCACTTTTCCCTCCGGGCACCCGCATGAATGCGCATTCACCGGAGCACCTCTGGGGCCCCCATATACATATATGTGTTCATACGCGCCGTAATCCACAGAGGTCTCTCTCCTCGTATAAAATGCCAGGGCCAGAATTGTGATATTTCTTCATTTGCATAATCACAAGATTTTTTCCCTACTATCCTTCACTATGGCGTGTGTGTGATACAGCTTCAAGCTGCGACGTGCCAAATTCCCGGTTGAAGACGATTATGTGGGATTTGGTCTGGTTTTTGGGCACTTGCCGCCTTCGGCACAAGGAAAGGGGTGAATTGTTTTCGAGTTAAGCACTGGAAATATTTCATCTGGGAGAAGAAAATGGCCCATGAGCACACGGCTCTGAGGCATCTTTCCCGTATGGGTGTGTGGAGGAGATGTTTTAAGAGTTTAAAGTTGTTTAAAGATTAAATTGAGATTAATTGAAATCAATTAAAGTTTCAGCAAACAGTAATGAACTCTAATGTCATATAATTTCTCTTTTTGTGACCCACTTTTACAGGTCAAACAGTGACACGTGTGGTTGATGGTGGAGGCTCTATGGAGGGTTATTACTGAATGCATAATAACGTCAACCATAGTAGGGCCGTGCTCATTAGCACAATCTTTATTATTTCTTAATTAGTCCACATGGGAATGAGCGGAGCAATTGGAATAGTAACTCAGTTGGAACTTTATAATGAGCATTTCAAATTCATCTTAATGGAACAAACATAGTTTCACATTGTTTGAACTGTCAATAGATTTTCCGTAAGGGCAACAGTAATTCTAATTAATTATAAATAAGAGGTTTCAATAGATTCAATCTCTTCTCATTTGTGGGGAGTATGAGTAAGCGATTCAGTTGATTTTTTATAATTCGAATCAATATACTGAGAACTACTCAGAATTATTTTAAATTAGTTGAAAAAAGTGGAATTTGCTGTTATATAGACAAACCGAACGAAGCACAATAGAAAATTTGGTTCAATCTTAGTAATAAATAGAGAATAATCAAAAGGGTCTCTGAACAAGAGGTGACATTTTAAATTTCGCGCCTTCTTTCAGCTGTCAACACACAACTGTCAAAACGATGACATTTGACAAGCAAAAACTAGGAGATTTTCAGGTATAGATCGATACACACACGCAAAATACATTGAAATAGTGAAAACTCACTGCAAAAATGGGGAAAATATCGCGGAAACGGTTCGTAAATGTCATACTGCTTGTCGTTACCATCAAGTGATTTCTCGCATAGTTATAGTGAATTTTATTCATAGCTTCGAACGCCTCGTGTGCGTCCGGTCAGGTCATAGTTCGCTGTAGCTGAGAGTATGGCTGCAATTGAGGTTTTGACCATTTCGAGACGATCACAGGAATTGGGTATGTTAGAACCTAATTTCCACCGCATTTTGAATAAAGAACCCCCAACGTTCAAAAAAATAAAGGACATAATAAAGAGAGCTTTTGGTGCAAACGAGAACAATTTTTTAAGCCAGCATATCACCAAAATACTTTCATCCGAAAATCGTTTACCTGACACACAAACTCCTTCTGTCAAACACATACAGACGTTCTTAGAGATGGTGAACTTCTATCACAGGTTCATCTCTAGTCTGGCTAAAGTGTTGGTTCCGATCAATAAGCATTTGAGATATCTTCTCAATAGTGCCAATACCGCGAAAGATAGACAATTTCCTTTGCCGCAGCATTCCATAAAGTAAATTCTTCGATAGCATAAGCTACATTGGATGCCAGGTATAGTCCAACGGCCGACGCATCTGATTATGTGGAAGTCTAAAAGTCTAAGCTCAGATGTCATCAACCTTGATGCAAGGTCTAGTGCTAAACTTAGCTTGAAGGCTAGAAAAAGGATAGGATAGATTAAGGAGAGTCTGTGGGATGCATGAAGATGAGGCGAAGAATCTTGCTTTTGAACTCTTTGATATTGTATAAGTTCGTTATATGGGTCCCTGTCCATCAGAGCTTAGGCCTTTGCGGGCAATGAAAAGGCGGGCACCTGGCCAGACATGTCTCTGGCACTGTATTTTTCGGGCTTAGAATCGATTTGGGACAAAGATCAATTTTGTGAACAGGCTTCTAGACGATCAAGATCTGATGAAATGCTCCAAACACTGGAGGCCCACTCCTAGCCTGGTGATCTTTAAATGGTTTGATCTGGGGCGGCTTGCAACGTTGCTCGAGAAATACTGAGGTGCGCAACAGGATTCCAGGACACTATTTTGCTGGGTAACCGGACATTGTGCTCTGCATTAGCATCTATAGAGAATTGGAAGGACGGAGGACCTAACGGTCTTGTTGTTCCGCGCCTCTTTGCTTGCCAAACAAGCCAGATTGGCAAATCTATAGGCAGGCTGCCGAGCTTGTTTCAGCGGTCTGGTTTACAAATCTGAGATATTAGAGCCTGTGAATAGTGTAATAGGGTCAATTGGTGACCGCAATATTTGTGAACCTTCTACCTCATGGAAAGAAGAACAATGGGAAACTGCGTTAGTGGTTCCAATTGTCAAAGTAAGTCCTTAAAACACCGAATGATGATGGTACAAAGCCGGTTGAGCTTGACATTTACAATAAAATAAAAAACTTGTTTTAAATATACCTAAGTCAACACCAAATATTATCATCTTATCCATTTCGACTCGAGCCCTAATTGGGAATTAATTTTGTATAATTCAACAAAATTCACCCTTCAACAGTCCCAAAACGAACAACTGGCGCCAAACAGCATCGAAAAAGTGTAATCAAATTTCTACATTGGAAAACATTTTTAAATTGTTCTGAATTAATTTCAATAAATGCATTCATTACTTGAGAACAAAAAGGCAAAATCAATGGAACTTTTTAATAAAATCACAAGAATTTAAACCAATAAAATAAAACAGGGAACAAATTCCACTCGAATGAGAAGCTCGGCCTGCTGGCACGGAGGACCAAACTTTTTAGTATGTCCGCAATAAAGTGTGCTTCAGAAAATGATTTGATTTTTCCTCCAATTTTTATGTTCGGAAAATTGAAAAACTTTTCAATACTCCTTGTTTCTAAATAAACATAAAGCCCTCGATTGAATGCAGTTGTTGGCAGGACCTGCACGGGGCCCCAGTAGAGCGGACTGCCGCGCCGCCCGCCCCAAAATCACGAAACGAGAGAACTATGCTGTATATTTTTTGGGGGTGGGGTGGGTGGGGGTTCAGAGAATAAACTGAACCTCGCCTGGAGGCAGGGACTGAAATCTCGGGTGAAACTTTTTTATCCGAAATTAATTCAAATAAATCGGGCAATACGGTACAGAAAATGGTATAGAGCGGGACTATAGGAGGCACAACTTTTGGATTTTCGTAAAAGTTTAGGTTTCACTGCATTTACTTTATGGTTGCACTGCGGTGCAGTGGAATATGAGACCATAAAACTTTCAATGACTTAGTGCTCAGTTTATGAAACTTTCAAATTGCTACCGACCACTGCAGTTTAGTCCACTTCCAACAATGTCGTTTCGCTTTATTTGTAAAATGTTCTTGGAACAATATGTTTTAATATTCCTGAATTATAGCGAAAGTTTCTTCATTGGCTCACTTTTATAGATAATGGTGCAGAATTTGTTTCTAAATGAAATTTATTTGAAAATGTATGAGCATAATTTCGCAGCCGCCGTGGAATTAAATTTACAGCATTAAAACTGTCTTAAAAACTGGTGCTGGTTTTTAATAAGCCTCGAAATGAATTACTGCGAGCATAAGTTTAAAGTGTAACAACAATATAGTCGCACTTCTGCACTTTGGAATATTGTATTGTCGGTGGTAAAAAATTGTAATATGTACAGTACATATATGGAAAAGTCTCCAAGCCTAATGGTACTGTAGCTAGTAGGAGTATTGTTAGCATGCTTAAGGAGTAGGAAAATACTTTCGCCGTAATACAGGAAGATACAGACAACGAAATTTCGGATGACCCAACAAGCGAAGCGGCAGTACCTTCAACAAAACAAGTTGTAAATGCCATAACCAAACTTTAAAACACAAGGCTCCAGGTCCAGATAGTATACCGACAGAAATCTTAAAATATGGTGGAGAGAAACTAACCCACGCTATACATACTTTCATTTGCAAACTGTGGAGCATAAGAAAGATTCTGTTTATGAGGCCCATTGTTTTTCCTTTGTTGTTAGTAGGCTCCATGCTTTGCTAGGCAGTCGGCTTCCTCGTTTATCTATGTTTAGTCCAGGAGGGATAGAAAAAAAGTTGAAATAAATCTACCCTGCGATTTTTCGACGCTATAATTAAGAGAAAAATCGTAGGAATTCAATGAATGTTTTTTTTTGAAAAAATCGGTCCAGGAGAACAGGTGGAAAAAAGCTAATAATTGTAGCGAAAACACGTTTTTCAAAGTTTTAGGTGCGAAAAAATTTTGTTTTTGGAAAACAAAAAATAGTACATAATAGACCTTAGAAAGACGAAAATTATGAGTTTTGGACAATTGAAATCGGTCAACAGGTTTTTGCAAAAAAAAATAAAAACTGCGAAATATGGCCATTTTTGACATTTAATTACAGGGACTGTAATTATAGTAGAACCTTGTTTCAGGGCTGAAATTGTGCTTTCTGTTAGTGCCTCCCTACAATAAAAATTTCATGCAAAAATAATTATAACTTTTCGCGTAAATCTCAAAAATGTAAAAACAGCCGTTTCAGGAAAAAAGTTTGAACACGGCCCACGGTGGTGCTAGAGTTATTTTGAAAATCTCTATTTATTCTCGAAGAGTTACTCTACCAACCCATTTTCATGAAAAGTTGGTGATGTTCGAATTAATTTCTTGATTTTCAAAAAAAAACACCTTTTTTGCGAAGGGGAAGTGAAATATGGTGTGGGCAAGCTTTCTGCCGGCCGAGCTTCCTGCGATGGAAATTTTCGAGAGTTTTCATATATGCCTGACAGAAAAAAATTTTGATTCATGATTGTAGGGAAGCACTAACAGAAACCACAATTTCAGCTCTGAAACAAGGTTCTACGATAATTACAGTCCCTGTAATTAAATGTCAAAAAATGGCCGATTTAAATTGTCCAAAACTCATAATTTTCGTCTTTTTAAGGCCTATTACGTACTATTTTTTGTTTTCCAAAAACAAAATTTTTTCGCACCTTAAACGTTGAAAAACGTGTTTTCGCTACCATTATTAGCTTTTTTCCACCTGTTCTCCTCGACCGATTTTTTTCAAAACACATTCATTGAATTCCTACGATTTTTCTCTTAATTATAGCGTCAAAAAATCGCAGGGTAGATTTATTTCAACTTACTACTTTTCCGTATCTCTCCTGGACTAGTTCCCATGCCCGGAAACCCAGACGAGAATCATGATATGCCTTCTAGCTTATTGGTCAAAAATTCGATTCATATCGTTCCACAACCGCCCTGTTCGCCTGATTTGGTTCCGTCCGACTTCTGGCTATCGCTGAAACTAAAAAAATCGCTCCGAGGTCATCCCATTAACTACTGAAGATATTGACATGAAATTTGACACAGATGTCATTTAGAGCGATGCCAACTCTAAGAAGAAAACAAATTAGTTCTGATAAGTCCTCAATTTTTTGTATCTAGAAAATGACTTGGCTTGATACAGAGTCTTTCAACAGGAGGTGCTATTTTAAATTTTTCACGCAGTAGATTTTTCACCAACTGTGTAACGGGACGAGTGGTGCCGTCCTGCTGAAATTAATCGCCGTCCACATCGCTGTCAAAAAAAATTCGTTAAAGTCGTTCGGTAACGCAATCCATTCACTGCAATAGTTGAACCCACGGGATTTTCAAAAAAAAAAAAACAGGCCGATTACACCGCCATAGCCCAAACAGTTGCTCGTTCTGGTTGGAGAGGTTGGTCGAGCGATTCGAGAGATGAAAATAAGGGTGTTTTCAATGATGCAGTTTGCGTGCCCAATTGACTTATTCAGTAACACGCTTGCATTGCTGAATAAGTCACTTGCGCACGCAACTTGGATCATTGAAAACACCCTAAGCCTCATCACTCAGAAAAAACCTAGTTTTTACTTGTCAAATGTCACTAGCAGTGTTCCAAAATTCGAGCAAAGTTCTCGCAAGCAGTTGGCTTCTACTCGTAGCTACTTCTCAACAAAGGCAACTGTGTAGATGTCAACTGCTGGCGAGAGCTTTGCTCGAATTTTGGAACACAGCTATTGCAATGACAGTTGCATGTGGACAGTTCAAAAAAGGCGTGAAATTTGAAATTACACCTCTTGTTGAAAGACCCTTTACTTAAACTTTTATGTTTTATGCAGATATAAAAATAAGAAATAGCACTCGTATGGTTAAAGTTCTTAATCTTGTTCTAATTTTTAAGCAAGAATCTTCCTAGTCTAGGAGTTAAGGCGCCCGACTACCATCCCAGAGGTCAGTGGTTGGAATTCATTCAGTGTCTCTTAGCCATTTTTTATTTCTTGTTTTCACCCTTTAAAGTCAGTCTTGGTCCTTTCTTCGGACATCACTTTAAATCATACTAGCATTCTTCACCGAAGTCAGCGTTCTGTCGCGATAGTCATTGGATGCGAGTTAGTGATATAAAACCATGAGTTGTCGTTGTTCAGCTCTTTCAGTCTTCTCGTTACTATATCTTCCCGCTAGAGCTTAATGTCCGGATTTTGCACTTTACCATCGACAGTACAAAGCAGCCTTACCTCTGAACGTTAAGCCTTTCTAATAAAAAAATCCAGAAATAGGCTTTACGTAATCCTAACACCCTTTACACCTATTTTCGCACCCCAAAAAATAAAAACGACAAAATGAATTCCAAAGGACTACTTCACAAACAAATGATTAGCACTTAACTATTTATAAAAGCAACTCCACTCCGCAAATATTTTATAATTCAATTTTCCTAATTTGTACCGAAGCTATATAACAACTGAATAATTCAAAAGGATGCACAGGATACCGATGTGCGCGATGTGTTTGCCATACATAAAAAGAATTCCCGTGCTATTTTTTTTCTTCCTTTCTCAATTCACTCCTTCATCAGAGAAGGATACGTCTACTGGGCATCTTGCAGGAACATCCTGCCGCAGCTTAAGCTCAATTTGCAGCATTATTTGCCGCTAGCTTTCGGCTCATATTTTTCATGCTCCTTCCGTTCCAATGTCATCCCTTATACTAAGTGTAATGTAATTTATACCCAGCAATCAAGGAAAATCTGTTTGGAATGTTAAAAAGGGGATAACCAGCAGGATAACGGCTCCTTACACCACACACCATGCCCGTCTCTAGCTAGACTCTATGCCAGAAATGTATTGGATGCCCGCTTTTTCTTGTTGGTCGGGAATATACCCGACTGGGCTCCAAAATATTAGCCGCCAACCCTTCCCCAGTTTTTCGCTTCTGGCTGAAAAGTGTGAAAACACAAAATAATGAAGTGAGGATAAATTTGATAAAAGCTCATTTCCCGGAGCGAAATATGGTTTCCTTTATTGTCAGCGAGGAGGATTTATCTAGAATACAAAACCCGCCCCATTGCTGATGCCGGGGACTCTGTCTGGCTTCCGGAGTTCCCTTTCAACATGTTCCATCCCAGGACGGAAGTTAAAGTTTTTTTTCCGTATACGCTGCTATATTTCTGTTGATGGTGTCCTGGACGTAGACAATCTACCCCCACCAGTCCCATCCCCCAGAAAACACTCCATAGAGATGATGAAAACAACCCGACGGCACAGCAACAACAAAAAACGCAAACAACCGACATCGACAACTTCTTAAGAGCAAATTTACAGAAAACAAGAAAACCCTAAAGGCATTATGTGAACTTATTTTTATTAAGGGATTAAATTGATGAAATTGTTGCGCACTTTTATATCGTTATTTGCCTGGAAAAAATTTCTTGCGCCCTTTTCAAAACATAGAAGTGGGGACGACGGCACCCTGGCTTAAGAAAGTAAAAAAAGGAGGGTCGAGTGTGCTGTTGCTCTTAGTTTCACAGGGCCTCGTGTTAAATTATTCAAACGTCATGTGGGGATCATAATAGCAAAAAGGGTATAAAAGGAAACATTTTGCCCACGTGCGTATACTTTCCACCTATAACACATAAACATGCAATTTTTATACTTGTGCGGCGACAGGGTGGCTGGGGGCGAGAGCATACTTTAAAGGAGTATAGATGGGTCTCGCCGAAATTGAATTCCCCAGGATTAACACGTCATGGAATAACTATAGACCGCGGGGGGGTTGTCGATTTTTAATGTACGAATGCCCCCATAAGTTGCCAAAAATAAACATTTATAAGAAGCAAACTGAAGGAAGCTGTTTCCTTTTTTATTATGGGGAGGAAACAAATCGAATTGGATGTGGTAAATTTTTGCATTTGGAAGACTTAAATGGAATTTGCTTTCAAAAGAGATGGAGAATTTTTCATTAAAAATAGGTCTTAACAGACAACAATAGAATGAACATTCACAGATTTGTACCTAAGATAGTAAAACTTCTTGTTTGTACTTAAATGTATCCATAGGCAATAAATTCTGTCTTATTCCCTAATATGTCTTAATCGAGACGATTAATTCCTCTTCTCCGGTCAGAATTTTTGGTACATCTAGATTTCTACGCTATCTACACACTGAACTCTCGAAGTGCAAACATGGAAAAACTATTCGAATATTTTTGTTACATTTGGACTTGACACCACCACCACACCAAAAAAAAAAATTTGACTAGCGTTGCTCGTGCTAGTTCCAGATGTTCACAATAGATATTAACACTAACAGTAACTTATATCTACGAGTTCGGTGTTCGGAGCTTGTTGAGAGCGTCAAGATCAGTAGAATCCACTCTACAGGACATCTAGTTGACGCAGCAGCCTTAGTAGGTACTAGGCCGCTTGAGCGTGGGAACCAAACTGTCATTGAGACATTGAGACAAACATCAATCAATTTGATTTAAATCTGTGTTAACAGGTTAGGGTAATTGAATAACCTATGTCAAATCTTGCCGTTGTACTACGATCTCAATTAAACCATTCTTTCGGCGTGGTTTGTTTACATAAGATACAGTGGGGATAAAAAAGATTTCCAGCGAATATGATCGTGGTGATATTGGTAGAGCCAAAGTTGATGTTCGTACTGGAGAAGCGCATATCCCGTCAGCGAGTTGGAATAAACATATAAGCCTCAGCCAATATTACTTTCAATAAGGCAGCTCTGGGTCGGTTTGCTTGAAAGATCCTGATGGGAAATAATCGATTTCTATTAAGTGGTCAAAGTTTCATAAAAGCGAAATACCGCTTTGGGTGAAAAGTAAAGGCCCAGTTACATAGCAGCGTTGCGTTGCGTTGCGTAGCTTAGCTGAGCATGACTTTTCGCAACCTAGTCACATAGCAGCTTTAGCGTTGCGTTATTTGACAGATCATAGCAGCTGCTTTGCGTTGAGATTTGACAAATCGAGTTTAAATTGCTAACGAGTGCCGCAGAAAATTAAATAAAAACACTTTCAAAATTTCCAACTGACACTTTTTAAATAGCCAACCGATACTTTTTTAAATTGCCAACGTATGCTCGCGTAAAAAGTTGAACTTTGAACAACTCATGCTTTGCGTTGCGTTGCGTTGCGCGCAATGTAGCTAACCCCATATAAATTACATAGTTTTAATTTTGACAGCAGCTACGCAACGCAACGCAACGCTGCTATGTAACTGGGCCTTAAGCTAAAACTCAAAGAGACACCTGGACACCAATATCGCCTGCTTTAGTAAGTTTCTATTGCTGTTGGGTTTGTTCAAAAAGTCATGGCACATTTCGGGAAACAGATGACGTTAGTTTAATTTTGAAGTACAAAACTCATTCGATACTATCTTAGTGCTATCAAAGACGAAGCTGAAGGAACACTAGGGGTTTTACTTTTAAGCATGGTTTTATTTTTCGGCGAGGACGGCAGATCCTTATCTGACCAATTCACTGAAGAGTGATCTTATAATTAATAGCCATTAGATAGCTTCGTTTAACAGCTTTCGATCATCTTGGCTTTATATAGTTCGTGCGTAGTACTTTTGACAGCCGCTTGGGTTTCCGATAACAGTATAACTCTGGCTCCTGGCCTTGGGTTTGTCTGTATTGCTAGGTAGACTTTTAAGATTGCCAGCAGTTCCTCCTGGAAGATACTGGCAGAATTAGCTAGACAGTAGAATTTTTGGAAATGTAACGAGCGGAGGCGACTCTACCGTATTGACTTTGATTTGTAGTCATTAAGTACTATATCATGGTTCGTTCATGGTGAAGGTCCCTTTTGTAATATCGACGGTTTTATCATTAAGTGCAATGTCGGACAGCAGGATCTAGTCGGAAAAATAGAGGAGAGAAAATATTGAAAGAACTGATAACGCCATCACGTCGTTTTATTCTACCAACACCTCATCCCATTACACCGTGACAGAATACTCACTTCGGTGATCGAACAGGGGTTCGCTTCTTTGTTTATTATGCTTGACACGGTAGCAGGAGAAAGGATAGGGAATTTCTTGTAAAGAGAGAAGGCAAGAACGAAGAAGAAGGACCATCCCGCTGCATGGATTCGAACCACGAACCTTTGGGATGGTAGTCGGACGTTTTAACCCTTCGGCCTCCGGGCACGAGTAGATGGCACGAGTAATTTCAGTTTGACTGTCACCCCTTCGGCATCCCTGTACCGCGGACCCCCACCCCATCCGGCGAGCCGACAACCGGTACAAGGGATGCATTTTCTTCTGCGATATTTCCCAGGCGGTCGAACCGTCCGAGCCACGTTCTTCGATCCCCTTTCCCACTAACTTTTGTAATGATAATCTTTTGGCCTTTATGGCAATTTCCCGTCGTCGTGCCTCGGCACAAAATCTCCCCGACAGTTACATGAAATTACACTGAAATTACTCGTGAGTCAGATGGCCTTTCCACCATTCCCAGGGGTAGAGAGGGCTGAATATTGTTGTGCCCATGCTGCTTGATATATAGATCAGGTGACACACAGATCAAAAATTAACGTTCGGTGCTTCCGTGTGGGTTATACCCAGAGCTTTCGTTTCTCCGATACATTCCATTTTCTGGGCTTGATCTATTCTGGAATATTCATATTCTGTTCCAATTGCCGGCCACCAAACGGCGACATACGAATCATCACTGATCTACTCACTGTTGTGTAGAGCCAGCATACTTTGTGCGATCTCATCATCATCACCAACAGATGGCATCGCAACCCAAATAGTCTTATGCCCTGGCTTCACCGACCTCAGTTCAATAATGTTCAGTTCAATCGACATAAGTGGCTTCACCGGCTAAAATCCAGCTCATGTCCAGTTCGCGCTTGAAATTGTTGTTGCTTTTTCGCCAGAAGTCAGAAATGCAAAAGCTCACTGGAATGGTTTTCCACTATTCCAGTTGATTACTCTCTTTTGAGCGAGCTTTTACTTTTAACTTCAGTTCGAGTTCAGTTGGGCGAACTGAGGTCTGTTTTATTCTCAGTTGAATATGTGAAAATTGTATGCGAATTGAGGTTATTTTAAAGTTCAGTTCACCAATTTGATCGAACTTGCGCAGTTCGGCCGGTGAAGCCGGGGTATAAGCGTCGTCAATATTCGCCTTCCAACGTTCACGTTCACTTGTGACATCTCTCGAGATTGTTGCAAGCGAGCATTTTGGTAGGTCACTACATGATTGCTTTTAAAGATCCTCTGGCTTCAAGCCGCATCTATTGGCGAAGATCTGCCTACTGGTACAGAAAGCTATATTGTCTACTAGATGTGGATAGCCTTCATTTTAGCTTTGGGTACAGAAAAAGAGGCAAGTACTTAGGTGATCGGAATATTATCAGTGCTCCACCATTAATTTTAGAAATCGGAGAAATTGTGTTCTAATGGGTGACGTACTATATACCTACCTATAGGCGAATCAGCTCTGCATTTTACAGATTAGTGGAAAGCCCACAACGGTTGGACTATTCGCTATATTTTCCAAGGGCCATCTCCATAATCTCACTTATTATGTCGACAGTATATGCACCCACTTTTGCCCTGTGTCAATCTTATGATCGTTAGGAAATTAATCTACAACAGTTTTTGACCAGGGCCAAAGGTATTCAATACTTCCAAAACGAAGTTCTGTCTCATAACTATTAATGCCTTCACAACTCTTTTCTGCGACTGCGTGATATGCCTGATATTTCTAAAAGATACAAGTTCTTTTGGTTTGATTTTTGTTTTAATCCCTTAAACTTGCTTGCAGTAGTTTTAAATTCTTATTTAATGGTGTTCATATTCGCTGTCTTCTTATCAGTCGGTCCAACCTGAGTTCTAGTCCTCTGCCCGAATACGAATAAATTAAGAACGAAATTTTCAAATTCAGGAATATCAAGTGGCGATCGTTTCATTCCCGCTTAAATTAGAATTCATCCTCAGTCCAGTCCTTCCACAATCATCCCGAGATAACATCCGACCATTTTTCACCTATTCCCGAAAGCATATCAGACCGAAAGCTTTAATATAATCGAAAAATTTACTTATCTTAAAACACTTTTGCGATCGTTGAAAAGCGGTTTCCTGCGATCGCTCTCGCTGCAGAATGGCGATCGTCCGTCCGCCGAATTCTGAAATCGCTGTGCGGCAAGGGCAAAACGAGTTGCCGCGCGATGCTTCTGTTTAACGCCATCACATGGGAACGAGACGATTTTTATCTCAGTTCAATTATTTTATTTGGTGCAGATTGCGGCCCGATATGAGGCTGCCCTTCTGCTTAATTGACACACGAAAGAGCGCCGCTACCATCGGGATTCCAGGAGAGATGGGTTAAATGTTTAACCTCGAGGCGAAAGGAGAAAATAAAAACTATTCCAAGGAGAGATAAACTGATTTCCAGTTCATAAATAAAGATACAGAGGAAGGAACCGTGGTCCTGCTGAGTGGTGGTGCCTTCTTATCTGGCCAAGGTCTGTCTTCTGATTATTCCTCCTCGAAGAATTCTTGTCCGCCAATTCTTGTATAAATGCTGTAACAATACATCCTCGCATCTGTACCAGTACGTGTATAGTCGGACCCGCTTTCTTGGGCATATCTATCTCTGGAGATTTGTTTTATCATTTTTTTTGTTGGCTTTTGGTAAGAAACTTTTATCCTGATGCCAACAGATGCTTAGCTCTGATTGTCTTTAACGTTGCTGCCCTCAAGCCAGCCCAGAACGACCACACTCTGGGCTCGATATAATCGATTTGGCATTGTTTAGTCATCGATTAAGGGCCATAGACGAAGAACAATGGGGAAAAATGTGAAATTGAAAAATCGACACACGAAAGCCAACTTCTTTTCTACTTTTTTTGTGTTGATTCCGAACCTTTTTACAATTTTTGTGTAGGATTGAATTAAATATCGCAGATTGTAAGGAGGAGTTATATGTGTAAAAGGATAATTTGTCATTGTCGGAGCGACATTTTGCGGAACCATTTTCAAGATTATGAAATTTTGAATGAAAAACGTAGCATAAAGCTCATGTAGTTGGTGTGTTATATTTGTAGAAAGAATATTGAGCAGGCCAACGATTGAAGTATTGCTTCTGATATATAATACATCTATGACTTATCTTATCTTTTCTTTCCACCAATCTGCAGTTCATTATTGGTATCAAAGTTATAGTGATACTCTCCTCTTGTGGGAAATTTTGTGTGCAATTTTCACGGATAATCCGCGCTTTCTTCACGTCTTTCAATAAATCGTAAAAAAGTTGCCGAAAGTCGCTATGTGCTCTGGTATCGTCGGCATTTTTGTCACTAGTAGTTTCACAACGCTGGTACCTGAAGGTTATTTGGTTTTTTAATTGTGTGTGGAAATACAGTATAAATTGAATGAGTAGTGTCCATGTGAACTGACAGAATTTTTGAACTGGTAGATCGCACTTTGAACATTTTATCTTGCGAAGCAGAAGCTAAAATATTGTCAACAAAATGCAGATTTTTTTGTTATCTCTAAAAATCGGTTTCGCGAGATACGGTTTTCCATAAAAGGTACGCCAAGATCGTAGTTTATGATATTCGGACACTCCTAGGAATCTGCGTAAATTTATCGTTGTCTATTTCAAACCAATGTCGATTATTCTGTCCCGCTCCCGGCTGTCAAGAAGTAGCTCCGAACAGGAGCACAGAACAAATGGAAGCGGCAGTCCTTGGGAGGAAACCTGGCAAGCTGTCACCCTGGAAAAGATGCGATGGGCTATGCATAGCTTCTCCCCGTACAAGTCTCCAGGCATGGACAACATAATGCCAATTATGCTCCAAAAGACGCATGACATTATTGGCCCAAGGCTTGTCTTAATTTACAGGTATTGCTTACGCTATAGGTACGTGCACCACTTCTGGAGGAGGGTCAAAGTGATTTTCATCGCGAAGATCGGCAGACGTGGGCACGAAGCGGCTAGAGACTACAGGACAATAAGCTTGTCATCTTTTGTCCTAAATACCCTAGAACGCATACTAGACATATACCTCCGTGACTCTATAAAAGAGGTCCCGATGTCTACATCTCAGCATGCATATTGTAAAGGCAGACCGATGGGCACTATTCTTCACTAAGTCACGCGCACCTTGGAATAATCCCTAGAATACAAACAGTTTACCCTGGCAGGCAGCCTTCCGATATATATATATATATACAAGGCTCTTTTAACAACATCAGCACCGAAGCCATCCGGGAGGCCCTGGGGTGGAGAATGTACAGAAGCCTCTGTGCATATTAAAGAGAGACATCTCCATGTACTCAGTAGCTGGCTCCATATGGAGGAGCCTATCATCGCGTGACCAGTCTAGGAAGACTTGGCCTTGTTATAACAAACAAAGATCGCGAGTCCTTTTGGTGATGCAACGCAACGATATTGCCAGAATCGTGTCAATAATGACGGGGCACTGGCCAATTGAGCAACATGCAGCCAGGTTGAGAATTCCGCATAACACCCACTACCGCAGCTGCGGAGAGGAACAGGCCAATGAGATAACTGAACATTTTCTCTGTGAATGCCCAGCTCTGGCCAATATCAGACACCGTGTATTTGGAAGCCTCTTTTTAAACGATTTGGGGGATGTTTCGAAACTTAAAGTCGGAGATTTGATCGCCGTTCTCAACTGCTTGGCTTGTCGTATTAGTCCGGGGAAGTTAGCAAAAAAAAACGCACGAAAGGAGACAAAATTCAGAAATGGCTGAAAGTTGGTCCACAACTTAATTGGGACTTTTTAAGAAAACAATTTCGGAATCACAAAAAAAACATGGCCGCCGGAAATATAGCGGTTTTCCGGTGTTTTCCTTGTATCTCGTTTTCTATAGGTCGCACAACCCCGTACAAAGGCCCTAAATGTTGGCAATGAAATTCTCTACAACTTTAGTTTTTACAAACATATTGACCCGATTAACCGTTTTAAAGTTATTCAAGGTCAAAGTTATCAAAAATCACTTTTTGGCCAAAAAATCACTCAAAGCTACTTTTTTCGAAAATTTGTTTTGATCAGTCAATACGAAACGTTATTGCCTTCAAAAAAGCCTCTTGTCATTTTTTCGAAAACTTAACCCTTTCGAAGTTATTCAAGATCAAAGTTTCAAAAAATCAGTTTTTGGTCAATAAATGACTCAGAAACTGATTATTGAGAAATTTTTTTGTTCTATTTATACAAAAGATTATTGCCTACCCTAATGACACCCTTGCAATTTTTTCGAAAACTTTTCGAAAAATATTGCAAAAATCAATTGTTAGTGATTTTTTGGCCGAAAAGTGATTTTTGGAAACTTTGACCTTGAATAACTTCGAAAAGGTTAAGTTTTCGAAACAGGCTTTTTTGTAGGCAATAACGTTTCGTATTGTCTGATCAAAACAAATTTTCGAAAAAAGTGGTTTTTGAGTGATTTTTTGACCAAAAAGTGATTTTTGATAACTTTGACCTTGAATAACTTTAAAAGGGTTAATCGGATCAACATGTGTGTAAGAACTAAAGTTGTTGTTGCCAACATTTTGGACCCTCGTACGGGGTTGTACGACCTATAGAAACCGAGATACAAGGAGAACACGGAAAAACGCGATATCTCCGGCGGCCATGATTTTTTTTTGTGATTCCGAAATTGTTTTTTAAAAAGTCGCAAGGAATCTGTGGACCAAATTTCAGCCATTTCCGAATTTTATCTGCATTAAATGCTAATTTCCCCGGACTATATGGAAAAACTTGGCGTATGTTATCTACGTAAGGATCTTCGTTTGAATGCATACAAAATTCAACTCGTGCAGGAATTGAAGCCGGCCAACCTTCCGAATCGTCGCCGCTTCAGTGTTTGGCTTCTTGAAAGCTTGGAGAAGGTGCACTGTTATTGACCAAAATTTTGTTCAGCAATGAGGCCCATTTCTGGCTTAACAGCTGCGTGGATAAACAAAATTGCCGCATAATGGCTGAACCTAAACTACCTAATATCCAAAGTCTACATACTACAAGAGTTGGCTAAGATTGAGAAATTGGAAGCCAGCATTACTCACGCCATTCGCCAAATACCATTCGAAATGCTCGAACGCGTCATCGAAAATTGGAACTTCAGAATGAACTATATTAGTCGCAGTTGCGGTCAAATTTTGAAAGAAATAATCTTTAAAAAACAAATGTAAAGAATGGTTTTTTTTGTATGATGATAATAAAGGTTACCCGATAAAATTGTTTTTTGTTTAATTTTTTTTATTTTTGAAAAAAGTGCCTCTAAATGAATTACCCATTAGAACCGTTTTTGTAGAATTGCAGCCTGGTTCGCATCCTGACTTCGACTGAAAGGATTTCTCTTAAGCTTAGTGCTCTTCAGATAATTTACAACTTCCTATCCTTTATTTGTAATGGAAAAGATGATAGATTGATCTGAAGCACTTTCCTTCAGTGTAGTTCTTTTTAAGTAGATATGCATAGATATAGTTAAATTCATAAATATAGAAAAGATACAGGAAGATGGCATACGTAAAATAATATGTAATAGCAGCCCAGCAGGAACCAGAAGTAGGTATAGTGGCCGTCCAGAGACAGAAAGATTAAAGTTGAAGCGCTAAAACGAGTCTGCTTGGTGGAGAATCTTGAAGAATAAAAACGAAGCTTTGACCAAGTTCATCCTATAAAAAGTCGTGGATTTAAATTTTGTCATGAAATTAAATTTGATGCCATAAAAAAGGACAATTGCGATCCTTTGGTTAAAGCTAACACGGATGGACTATTATTAATAACTAGCAAAAACCCGCGTGCGTTGCAACGCCTTTAAATAAAAAAAGATTATATGTGCACAGTCTGCGGTAGGAAAAAGTTATAATGAGAAAAAGAACAAACCTGAAAAAATTGATTTTTGATACATTAAAAAATTTAGAATTGTCCATAAAAAAGAAAGTGTGTGTCAGCTCCGACGCGTGACTGGAGTTTACTCCTGAAAAACGATTGTCTTAAAATATATACAATATGCAAAGGTAGTAAATGAAGCCATATATTTATTGTACTATTTGATGAAAAACATTTTATTTTCTACTTTTTAGTCTATTATACATATGTATTCCGCCATTTTGTAGCGGCCGCCATATTAGATTTGAAATGACGTCATACAGATTACTGTATTATAATCGTCACACCCTTTCAATTGATACTCATACTGAGAGCGTTTTGAGGAAAACCTAATCCGCCATTTTGAATTTAGAATAATGCCACACAACTAATTGTATTATACCTGCCATGCCCTTCCATTTGATACCCATGTGGGTGGGTCGGGGAACACAATTGCAAAAATCGGCCTCCATTTTGGAACCGCCAACTTGATTTTTTTACTAAATGGTCGGATTGCATTGCCAGGCGAACTATGCGTATGAGCAAAATTTGAAGTTGATCGGTTATATATTCTACTTTTTAGTCTTTTATATGGCTTCAGTCATTTTGTGTTGGCCGCCAATTTGAATTTGGAATGACGCTGCATCCCTAATTGTATTCTACCTGTCATACCCTTTCATTTGATACCCATGTCGGGGGTCGAGGAAGACGAAATGTAAAAATCGGCCGTCATCTTGGAACCTCCATCCTTATTTTTGTACAAAATGGTCACATTGCATTGTCAAGAGTTTTCGCATATGTGCAAAATTTTAAGTTGATCGGTTTCAAATGATGGCTGGCATTAATAATTTTATACGCAATAATAACGGACTCCCATACAAACTTTCATCCCCTGTTTCAACCCCTTCAAGCCTTTTTTCGCGGCAAAAAGTAGCCTATGTCCTTCTCCAAGGTCTAATATATCTCTGTACCCAATTTCATCGAAATCGGTTTAGCGGTTTAGGCGTGAAAGCGTAACAGACAGAGTTACTTTCGCATTTATAATATTAGTAAGGATTAAGAACAGAACAGATTTACAACAAATTACATTCATATTAAACCCAGCAAGTAGTTAACATTTTTAAAGCCCCCCCCCCGCAAGACTTAACCTTAGTTTTTTTTTATGGCATTTTTGTTTTACCTTTAATCAATTTCCCACTGCATCCTTAACATTTCGCAATAAATCTAGCCCCAGAATGACGTAACAATTAGCGATAAATTAACCAAAAAGGCAAATCCCAACAGACGCTTTCATCTGTTCACCACGGAAACGTTAATCCCCAGCGTGAGATCTCTCGCAAGTTGAAAAGGGATTTCGGAGTCTCCGGCTGGTCCCACAAAGGGAACAGCCACGGACAAAAATTGCAATAAATTTAATTCGCAGCGAAATCAGCGCATGATCAATGCACCCCATTTGCATATTTTAATTAAAGCCCCACTGCTCAGGGATATGTTTTGACCGGGCGGTAATAAAAAAAATGGTAAGCTAACAGCCCGGTAGTATAAGCTACTCCCTTGCACGGATGGGATCAGCTGTTTTTTTCCCACTTTAATCGTAAAATTTTCATCTCGCGTACCATACTAGAGCCTCGCATCCTCGGTTGATTAAATTAAGATAAGGATTACCGCTTTATTCCTCGACAAGGAAGTGCGCGGCCACCCCTGTATGTACGTAAATTTGGTAATTGTAGCACGATTGGTTTTTAATAGACACAGAATCTAGGAAGGGTCGCTGCCTAAGGATGCGGAACACACCAACAGGATATGGACGGAAGATTAATACGATTGTGAGCGGTTTAAGTATGAACAAATTGGATTATAATCTCCAGCGTTAAATATGATTATCTGGGGTATCACGGCGAAAGGCATTCCTCAAAATTATGGCAATTAAAAAACATTACCGGTATGAGGCGGGCGATTCCCCTGAGCGTTATCTGTGACAGGATAGCCGCCAGTGGTAATAAATGACTGGGACTTGGGCGCAGTTTCTTGAAGACATTTACCTGTGTGAATCTGATGCTGCTGCCTTCATCCAGCCGCAATTACCATAAAATGCAAAGGCGTCGACCAAGCTCGAAATCTACCGAAAAAATCTATTCAGTTGCAGTCGTCGCAGCAGCAGCAGCAGCTGCCGTTGTTGTAGCCACTCAAAATTCATACCAAGGGACCTGAAACCCACTAAGCACACACAGCAGCCCCAGCCTTGGCTGAGCCCCCAGAATAAGGAGCCTGCAACCAGCCAGATGATACTCTTCATATGCATATTTCCTGGATTCGAGAATGTCCCTTAATGCCTTGGCAAATAGCTTCGGATCCGATATGAATTTATTGAAAAGCGGCTCTCATGGAACCTGGGAATCTTGGGGAGTGTTCTGAAGCTCCAACGGACGGACGGACGGTATTTTGGGATTTTGTTAAGAACATTGTTGAATGCTGTGCTCTGGCTGCGATGGATTGTTGTTGGCTGATGTCTTGTCGGTCGGGGCATTGTCGAGACGGACTGGTGGCTTCGGATCAATTCATCGATTACGTGGGCAACTTGCAGGGTTCAAATGCTACTGGACCTCACCGTAAAACGCATCAAAAGTCCCCTGGTTTTGTGTGTAGGATTGGATTATTTATGATTGAAGATTGAAGGGTTCTATGGAGATTACAAATTGCCTTGACTTATGCGGATATGGCAGTGGGAATCGAATTCTACGAAAAAATCGATTTTTATTGGTGTTGATGGACTTAATATTTGGTACCAGGTATGCCTTGCAGATTTGCATTAAGTCCCCTCAGTATATAAATTCTTTTTGGAGGAATTAAGTTAAGACATTCAGGAGGTTGGGGCACGGATTTCTAAAATATGACAGGAATTACCCTTCCGTTCTACTACCAAATCTATGATTTTTCAACAAAATAATTACCACGTAGAAAGAACTGGAAACTCAAATAACGGCAGACAGAGTTGTCCGTATGGAGCAAGGCTTGAAGCAAGTGGATGAACTGGTACCAATGCTATTCAAACGGCGAAAGCTAATATCTATCTGAACTAGCTCTGCTTAAGGAATCTAAACATTTAATTTACAAAAATTTGGATAGAGCTAAAACGTAGCGCAAACCTTAAAAATATCATTAAAAATGAATTCTCAAAATCTCTATTGATCAAGGTGATATGAATTTATATTCGTAATCGACCATTCCAAGCGGTCCCCCAATTAAGTACTAACCCCGTTCAATGCCGCTTGACCTACGCAATCGAAGGAGAACCGGTCTACTGAGTATGCTAATGACACCTTTTATGGGTGGTATGGTTTTCTTCTACCTATACAAGTTTTTATAGCTCCAATTTTTCTCCCTTTTGTCTAAAATATTGTGAGCGTACCATGCTTCGTTTGAACTACATATTTTATTGGTATGTGCCTGTAGCGGGCCGCATTTGGATAAGTAGGCGTACCGTACTGGGCCTGGTTTGGGTGCTATACAGGCGTTTTGCCCTTTGGGTGCCTGTTTCAGGCTAAGAATGGACGAGTCTTAATTTTACTCGGGTGTTCCGATTTATAATACTAAATTATATAATTAATAGATTGTTTAGACAAATAAATTAGACGAAAATAGTTCAGATGAATGTAAAACATGAGATTTGTCAAATTAAAATAATTCCAGTCCATAAATATCAAGGAAGATAATCGTTTCTCGCAATCATCCTAGATTATCCTCAATTAAATCCAAGATTGAGGCTATGTTCCGAAATATAACCCAGTATACAGGCCAGTGCTAATGACGTCATTAATTGATGCCATATTTTACTTGTGTGAATCAGTGTGACGTAATGGTAATCAAAAAAATATTAAATAATAGAGGCTGAAACAGTTTCAAGTTGTATCACTTTCATGTATGCTGCCGTTAACCACAGCATAAACGCTTGGATTTGCCATTTCTCACTGGACAGTATGCTGGGTGATATTACGGAACACGGCCTGAGTATATGGTTTGCTGGCTTTGAACAGTCTAAATTTGCATACAACCAGGCGTTCACAATGTTGGAGTTAAATTTATGCTGTATTTGAGCTTTACAGAATAGGTTAATAGGGACAGAATACGTTAATAGGAGTCTGAAGTATGCTGAAGGAGAAGGCGATGGACCTTGCGTTTGAAGTCCTGGATGGAGTAGGAGTTCACACTAAATGGAAGAAATTTGCACGAAGCCCACGGATGCAACAAAAATCAAAACAAAAAAATTGCTGTAACGAGACTTTCAAAAAACAAGGTTAAATTTTCTTCAAGATTCTTCTTCTTCAAATTCTCAATATAATACGAACAAATTTGGCAAACCTTGAATTTCTCATATTTAACACTTGTTGATGTTTGAGAATTTTAAAAATATAAAGGATTGCGGCTAAAGGTAATCCTTGATTCGAAATATTGAAAATCCTGGTTGATGCTTATGGCCCTAAATCTTAGACATAACCCGCTTATGTAAATAAGATGCTTACAAAAACAATATTGCCTGTAGAATGAAATAGTAACACGGTTCTTATCACCAAGAAGTTGAATATTTTTACCAAACCCACTGCAATACATATCCGTAATAGAGTTTGCAGCTTATCTAGTAATTCTGAGGTCCATACGCTCTAAGCTAAAGCTGGTAGGTGACATTAGCAACTATCTATTGCATATGCATACGTTAGAACGTGATTGCTGCAATCTTCTCCCTAGCATTCCACCCTTAACAAAGAAATATTTTAATTTCCTTTTATTACAAAAAAACTCTCATTAATGGAAGCATTCGCAAAAAATCCATACATTTAAAACCACCCCAATAGAGAAGCCTCAATAGATTCTGTTTCCTTTTTGCCAGAAGCCACACCACTTGGCAACATTGTTTCAACTCTTTCACATTCTGAAAGAGCCTTATTAAAAATTCCCGATAAACAAACAATTAAAGTTCTCTCATCACATGTGAACATTTTGCCCCAGTGCAGAGGGAAACTTACAAAGTCCTCTCGACGTCACCGTTCCACCCTACATCTTTCACGTTCTATACTCAAAGGAAAGCAGCACCACCTCCGCGCACAATGACTCCTGTTGAGTGAGTCTCTCCGATTCTACCAGGAGCTCAAAAACAAAAAACGCCTTTGAAGTGCTTATACGCCTCCATTGGACTCTCGAGTCTTGAGCCTGCTCCTAGTCCCACCATCACAGCTTGTTCTATCGAAGATTCACGCTCCATGTTCCTTTTGTTCTTGGTGTTCTTGTTCGATGCTAAACAAAAAAGGAAAGGAGCTCAGGAGGGCTCCTGTTCGTGCTTATCCTGGTGGCGGAGACAATGCGCGAGTTATGGCTCTTGTTCCCTTTAAATTTGCATAATGGAAGTAAATTATGTCACTGGTAACAACCAATTGACATAAATTTGGATCCTTTGTACTTCTACGAAGCGACGACGACACAAGAACACTGAGCAGATGTAAGCCTCCTTCCGCCCAATGGAAATTGGGTATCCTTAGACCCACTCAATGAACTCCGGCCACCGGTGGGGAAAGTAATTAAGTAAATGGCGATCCTTTGATAACGAGAAGCACTTTTGGCTCTCAATACTGTGTGTGCCTCCAACGATATCGTAATTTCGATACTTAGCACTTTAGTCTCATCCATTTATCCTTGCACGTAACCCCCATAACCGGGCCGCCGGAACATCCATCCTGATCGGGCCGGGAATTTCTTGCTGGTGGTTGTTTGCTTAACGAAATGATCCTCGCTTCATGACCAAATCAATAATTCTATAAAATGACGTCATAAATAAAATTTTCTTTTACGTGCATCCACAGTATGAAATCAATGATGTTGACAGCTACGGACTGAAGTTTGTAAGCAGGCACTGGGGGATATGCATCGGGGCCCGAGCGCGGAAAGTTGAACCAGAAATTTATTATTTTTACCTGTGAGGCCCATAAATTGCCGACTTATTGCGGACCACACACTGATTATCAATGCAAGAGTTATGGGATGCACGCGCAAATGTAATCGATGCCAACTCTTTCTGATCGTTTAAAAGTGGTGCAAAGTGGATGACCTTCAAGGTTACTCTTATAGCATAACTAAATGAGGATTTATTGTAGTTAAAAGCATTTTTATGTTATGTTTTGATTTTTCATTTTAAGTCGTTGATTAATTGGAAATTATTGGGGATTTGTTGTAAGTCCTTGATAAACAATCGTATTCCACAAAGCAACATCAAGAGTTCAAAAGAAAAGTTCTTGGTCGTTAATAGATACTTACTTCCTCACTGATGCATGAGACACGTCCCACAAATTTTAATTTTAGCTCTGGAAGCTGCCAAGATTGCATTTCTTTCACGAACCACCTTAGATCATTTTGGTTCGAACAATTTTTAATACAACGTTCAACTGAAAATAAATCGAACATCTCAATTTCTACAAAATGTTGTTATTATATTCGTTATTCATCCAGAAAATTCATTGTATCTTACGCAAATAATTTGGTACCATGACTTGTTGAAACAAGAAAATATATGATCATAATTTAAAAATAACAGATATCCAGGAACGTCGATGAATCGACTGGAAATGTAACTCATAAAAAACTTGATAAAATAATTTATTTTGGCAGTTATTAATTTGATTGACTTAGATTGCTTTTAAAATCATGCCAAAGTGCTGAAGATTCGACAACAGCAAAGTTCGAAGTACTAAAATGTATCACAGTAGTATAGCGATAGCGGTTCTGGTACTTATTTTGTCATTTCTTTTACTAAGGTACTGGATGCAAGGAATACTACGGCGGCAACGTCAACCTTTTGTACCATTAGTCGCCCAAACTCCACTACATCAGCCGGCTTTGTTAGCATATGGGTTAGGTCGCCCAACTGCCATCCATAGCTAACATTCCTTCTTTCTTGACCTCCCTCTTTACAGAAATTTCCTAATCTTTCCTCTCCTATCAACAATTATAGCATAAGCTGATGGGAAGCCGGTGGATTAAAACGGCGTACTGACGGTATCAGTTCTTTCTCTCTTTCTTTTTGACTAGAGCTCGCTGTCGAAAATTGCACTCAAGAGTAGCAGCAGCCTCGAAAGCAGAAAGGGGCTTTGTTAGTCTTCACATAAAGAAAAATATTTGAAGGCGAGACCACTTGAGCAGGGACAACAGTCTGCCTAAAGAGTTGACACTTAGAGCCGGTTTAGACGGTGCGCTCCAGCGCATGTGCCTCACGAACTTTGTGAATAAAGGGAGAAGTGGGGTGGTACCTCTCATCATCCCCACTTCTCCCTTCATCCACAAAGTTCGTGAGGCACATGCGCTGGAGCGCACCGTCTAAACCCGCTCTTAGACTTGTTTAGCCAAACTAGGTCGCGCTGAACAACGGGATCCTGCCCATCGCTCTTTCGGAACAGTGTCAGAGGTCATGATTTACTTGTTCTCGAAGAAACTCATTAAGTTTTCATAAATGCATGCACATATAGCGCACACTTCCTCTTCAAATATAGTAGCTAGTCTGGACAAGCCGAACTACTTACTAAACCGGGTCCTTCGGCGCAAATTCCATTCATTTACCTTACGAGTCCACCCTATGATATCTTCGAGAATAACCATTATAAATTCTTTCGTACGGTTTCAAAAGGAGGCTTTAACCCGAGTAAAAATAATTTAGTTGGTTTATTTTCTTACTAGTACGCACGCGACCGCTGCTAGCGCGCATAGCGAACAAATAGGGACGCCACAAAAGTATGCACGCTCCCGCCAAAGGGATACACGCTCCCGCCACTGGTACGAAAATCTAAAAATTTGTTCGCTAGAGGCATCCACTGGCACGAAAATCTAAAAATTAAGGCATGAACATTTATAAATAAATCCGCATCGGCATAAACCATTCTAAACGCGAGTGTTGTTTTACCAAGCAGTCCCCCAGCTAAACACTAACCACTTCCAATGCTGCTAACCACTTTCATCTGCGATCTCTCACAATAGAGTTGATCCAGTTGCAAAAATTTGTCCTTCATTTTTTGGATAATTATCATGACGTAGTCTCCATGACTGGCTGCAAATAAATGCAGACAAGAGCAAGATTCTAATTCAGTCGAGGGTGGAAAGAAGAAGAAGAAACCACAATACCACCTGGGGAGAATATAACTTCGAACGAGTAAACCAATTTAACTACCTGGGGTCCACAGTCAGCGAAGACAACGATGAGACGATAGACGTGCAAAGAAGAATAAACGCCGCAAATAGAACATACTTCTCACTACTGCCAGTAATGAAATCCAGAGACATCCACAGAAAAACGAAAATAAGAATCTATAAAACGATCATACGCACAGTAGCTACGTATGGGTGTGAAGCATGGAGTCTCTCTCAAAAGTCCGCAGATAAGATGGATATATTTGCGAGGAAGGTTCTCCGAAGGATATACGGCCCAACCAATGAAGATAACGCATGGAGAATACGCTACAATCACGAATTGTACGATCTATACAAAGAGTGTAAACTTTCAACACATGCCAAGCTACTGCGCTTACGTTGGGCCGGCCATGTCCAAAGAATGGATGACTCAAGGATACCAAAGAAAGCCCTATATTTACTACCAGATGGCAAAAGACCAGTTGGCAAACCACGGCCAAGGTGGGAAGACAGTGTTAAGGCTGATGCAGCAAAACTCCTAAACATCAGAAACTGGAGGCAAGCTGCGCAACAGAGAGAGGTCTGGAGGAAGAAGCTGATGGAGGCCAAGGCTCGAATTGGGCTGTAGAGCCATCGAAGAAGAAGAAGAAGTCTCCATGAACCAAATATTGATATTGTTGAGATCCACAGCAGCGTAACTTTATTGTCCTTTCTGAGGAATTTCAGAGATACGAGACAATCCAAGACAGTTTTTGCTGACAGCCTGTGGGATTTAACTCATTATCGGTTTTGGAAACATCTGTATACCAAAAGACCGTGATCTCGACAGGCCGGTGTTGCCATTTTGGCTGACCTCTCATAATCGTTATAAATGGTTTCTCGAAGTCCAGACTGCCAGGAATGGTATCGAACTGGCCTTGTTTCGTTTTGACCCAGCATGCAATAGATCCATACGTGACCACGTGCCTTATGACAATAGATAAGCAATAGCGGTTCTGAGCCACTTTCTATGCATGCGTGTATCAGTGTGCTTGTAGTGTAGATGTGTATGTGCGTATATTTATATGATGTGCGTATATTCATACGTGTTCGCATACCTACATATAAAGCCGCTCAGAACCATTGTTGCTTATTTACTTATGACCGTCGTGTATAGCCAAAACATTAACTTCGGTTTTTAGGCTCCCTAGTTTTGGCTGCAAATTGACGATAGTTATGTAAAGATGTATTTACCTTGGCAGTTAATCTTTCAATCTAGGGTTTCCAGAAGAGCTTTTGATTCAAGATTATACCTAGATATTTAGCCTCCTTTGAGAAGGGAATTTTCGAGCCATCTAAAGAGTTCGCTTTTCAATTTAGCTTCCTTCTATTAGTAAATGGTACCATGCAGTGGCGTAGATAGGGGGGGGATCAAGGGGATCAATCCCCCCCCATGAGCCTACGAAAATTATAATAGAATTGAATAAAAGTCTTCGTATCTACGTATTTAAGTATACATGAATTTTCTTAACCACCAGCACCACTTTTAGTATTATGTAATGTGCAATTTTGTTTTTGCCCAATTATATAAAAATCATCTAGATATGTTTTTGTGACGGCTGTGCGTTTAAGTATTGTCTAATTTCCGCGCTTCGAGCAGGCCGACCAATCAAGAGCCACGAAAGGACGCTCACTAAAATTGTGGACACATTGAGCACATGTGAAGTAAATAGTGCCAATAGTGGCACCCTGGTTCCTAATTACTCAAAATTTTAACGTTATAATAAATCAAGTAATTTGATCGTTTTATCGATTTTGGGTGAAATAACTAGTAGCTATGAGCATATTTTATTCAATATTTAATATTATCAAAATAAGAGCTTCCTAAAAAATAGGACTAACTTTTGGCTTTGATTGTCAATTTAATTCCTCCTTAATATTTTGAAGTTTATAAAAATTGCCGAGTCAGTAAAAATATTCAGTTCAAGAAAAGATTCTACGGGCAAAATTATGATAAACTTTAAGTTATAAGTTCGGGGAAGCTTTGCACTTCATAGATTGTTCTAACTCGATACAATTTTATCGAGGACAATAAACAGTACACTCATTGTCTCTGGCGAATCAACAATTCGAAGGCGTTCCTTAGAGCGTTAACATTAATTTACTCTAGTTTATAATTGAAGAGTGTCTGTTCAAAAGGGCGTATTTCCATTTTCAACTTTTTTTTATTTTAAAATTATTTTGATAATATGGCATAAAAGTCCATCGAATGAGCCTAAAAACTTATTCAAATTAATGAAGGAAACGGTAATCCGCCATTTTTTGGTGGCCATATTGGATCTATTGAGTATTCTATATTATATTGTCATCGAAACTGAAGCTGTGTGCAAAATTTCAGTATGATCGGATAACCGGACCCCCTTCAGAAAAAGAAAGTTTACTTTAAAATACGATCTGAATTTTCGTTTCATATAATTGTGACTGTAAGCGAAAGGAAGGCCCAATTATAACACTGCTCAACAGCATGCCTGTTGCATGGAATATTTTACATCATTCTAAACTAATTTTTGACGCTGATTTCAAATATATTATCAGTTTTTTTATATCAGCTTCAGTTAATGAATTATAAAGAAGTGTGTTTTTTTAGAAAAAATACTCTCACCGTACTAAAATGTTTTATTTAAAAAAACTACAAACTGCACTGCACACAGAATACTCCCACCTATCTAAAAATGTAAAAATGAAGGTTCTACCCTACCATCTTCCAGAGTAATGAGTCATCAAAGTCAAAATTTTGTTTTTTTAACAAAACTATCAACTTCAACTACCCTTTTCCCCAAAAATACGTAGTTAGTCAATATTTTTTTTCCAAAATTGGAAAGCACGGACCATTTCCTATAAATAATGTCCAACAATTTTTGTGTTACCGCCTTTATTTTTGAAGATATTAGCAAATTTTAATGTTAAAGTTGGCTTTATTTGGTAGTTTGATACTTTGGCGCTTTGGTTCTTTGATATTAGAGCCCTAACACACAAAATTTAATTTTAGCTCAACGTTATACTAGAAGTGGATAGGTGGACATAAAGATCTTGCTAAAAGGATTTTTGCTTTTGACAGAACCCCAAAAAACTTCACTGCAAGTATTTCCAAAAATTCTATTCAAAAAGGCTTATTTCTTGAAGTGACTAATCAAAAGGTCTTATTTCTCACAATCCCGATCAAAAAGGCCTATTTCTAAACAAATAATTAAAAAAATTATAAGCCCATATCATATTGTAGTCTTAGCCTTCATATGAATGTGCATTTAAATATATTTTAGCATTTTATTTATAGGAACAGGCAGTTTTTTTTAGATTTCTGTAAAGTTTGTTTATGATGGAAATACGCCCTTTTGAACAGACACTCCTCAATTGTCAAATTTATTCTAGTTTATAATTGCAAAAGTGTGTTAAAATTGTTTTGTTTATTATCTCGGAATGAAGAAGTTTTTACTGCCAATAAAACCATTCGGCAAGTCTTGAGACGGTGAAAACCATAGAAATGCAGAATCATCTGCAGAAACAACCGCGAAAAGACCCCGTTCTGATGCATTAAGTTGTGAAAATCCGATCAATCAAAATATACTAAGTCATATCCCCGCAATCGCAAAAAGCTACCTACGCCACTGGTACGATAACTGTTCTTTGTGGGTTATTGCCGAAGTTCTTGCTCCATCGTAATCAATGCACATTTGACAGAGCGTCTTGCATGAGGCCCGAGAGGCAGAGGACTGTGTAGCGCCAGTGATGATGATATTAGGTCTGTTCCAATAGAGAATGCGGGATCCCGCGGGACCAAGAAATCACCCAATTCCTGTTCCAATAGAATCTCATGCTCGGAAAAGCGGGGAAATTTTTACTTCCCCTCGACCAAGAAACCGCAGGAGATTTTTAGGTGGAGTGAAATCTTACGACGCTTTCAACATGTCAAAACAGCTGTTACTTGTCATGTCAAACCAAAATGATTACGATGTGCTGAAAATAATTTCTTCATTTGGTGCCTTACTACAAGATTTTGAATAATTTCATAAATAATTTATTAATTTCAATAGTTTTATGTCATTATTTTGAAGACACAAGTGATTTTTAGGTTATGGTCTCCTTGATTTGCACGAAACATCCCAGAAAGCGTTCCTTCACTTTTCGGGATTTTGTCTAAATTTTCCCCCACCAATCAAGTAACTTTTCGCAGGCTACGACAGGACAGGTTTTCTATTGGAACAGACCTATTATGATTCGAAAACTATTTGAATACTATGAAAACTAAAAAACTGAACTACAACAATGCATCACACCTTTTTCATTGGTATCAATCGGAATATGAATCAACAATTGTCCCCATCCAGACAGAGTTTATTCACGTATATTTGTTTTTATTACTATAGTTAAAGAGCAACTGTTAAGTAAAACAAAGTTGTGAAAGCTAAGGGGAGGACATTGCCACACTAAACACCCCATGTTATTCTAGAAAACATAGAAAACGAACGCTATAAGAATGAAAAAAAACCTTGGGAGTGGTTCGTCGCCGCACCTTTTATGCCTTAGTTTTTATTGTACGAAGTTTTAATGGTCGAATGTGTCTGGCGAAGGGTGTTGCAGATATTGTCAATAGTATTACTTTTTAGTTAAAACAGAATTCTAATCTTTGTTGCAAAAATAAAGGGTCAGCAAGATAGACATTAGAAGTTACTAATATCGAAAAAAAGTTATTACATTCCTTCTATAGCTTCTGGTGCAACTAAAATATATTTGAAATTCAATTTTGAATTTAATTAAGGTAAAAATTTTGCTAATTTGCTTAGAATTTTTAATCAATTTCTGTGGTATTGACAACAAACTGAATTCGTAGCATACCTGGACCAATTACAGCAAAAATAATGTGCATTCATGTCTATCCAAGCTTAAATAGTCAATATGTGTTATAAAATAATAGTTCTAAAATTAATTGATGTAAATGTAAATTTTTTGGTCTGCACCAATCAGAATTTCTAGGTCCATTTGATACATGATACATCAAATGATAATTCCATACAATTATGCAAATATATGAAATGATATAAAATGGTAAAGCTGAAATTAAACCAAAACACAAAAGCTTTAAAAAAAACTAAAATCCTTTAATCAGTAGTTGTTGCCTATAAGGATGTCCGCTGCAGAATATCCTTGCATGCGGTTACAAAAACGAAACAAATATCCAAAAGTCACGGAAATAAAAATAGACGTCGTCATAGCAGAAGGTTCGGCCACTTTTTCTATGTCTTTCCATTCTATAGAGAGCGTCGCTTTCATTCTAGTTATATGGCAACTGGCCCATTCTATTTTGCAGAACCAGACAGGTATAATACTCTGGATGGGATTGAACGGGGGAAAATAAATTACACCACCATGCACGCAACTTCCAATTAAAACGGAATAAATCAACCTGAAAATGACATCTACCGGGGGAGGCTTACGGTGTTGTTCACTGTGAATAGCCCAGGCTATGTTGTTGCCTCTCCTGGAGCACCTATTTAGGATTAAACATTGCTATACACCTCGCCTGTAGAGCTTTCTCTATTTAAGGATGGAGGGTAAACAAGTTTCTGTCATTGTCCTTCCTAGCTGGTCCAAAAACACCCAAAAAAATATATTTATGTGTAAGCTGCAGGTGAGCAAGGTGCGGGTGGACTTTAGGTTTTTTGCTTTTTTTTTACTCAAATTGTGAAACTTTTTTGCTAAAACGCGTCCTAAAGTTCATGGATCCTGGGAAACTAGAGCAGAAAATCTAAATGAAGCAATCCAATTAATATGAATGTATAGTGCCAGTTTGTGTGACTTGTCGCTATAGTAAAAAAGAATGGAAAAAATCAGGAGACCAAAAACAAGTAGTAGAAATAACATTTTTCATTGACAGCCAATTCAGAATATTTAACAATGGAAAGCATGCTGACAAAAGGAGAGTTGCTTATCGAGTTTTTTTTATGTCTTACAGAAAGATTCAAAACATGGAGAATACGGTCGGATGCCAGAGCGTTCATAAACCTAAGTCGTGTAGTTTGAACAACTTTGTTCTGAAAAGGAATTGATCTGTCTCTATTCATCGATCTCGATCTGCTTAATCACAAGCTCGCTTAGTATCTCGTATTATGAATACTCCTCCCACTAGTCGATTGACCAGAACCTATGAAGCTGTAACAGAAAACACCAGGCTGAACACAAAAAATCAACACCATTAGTTTTTTTGATGTGTACACACTGCAAATCTTAGCTTTTAAAAGTGTTTTATTTCAAAACGCTTAAAACGTTTTATTTTGATGTCACCCATTTGATTAGCATTGTAGACACTTTTAAAACACTTAGAAGTGTTTAAAAAAATGTCTACTTCTGCATAGACCTCAAGACGTCCTGCAGTTCGGTAATCCTGTAATGTTGTACTCCTTTTTTAATTTAGTTTTGACTCACCGATGAATTTTTAAGTAATATTTTTTCTTTTCCTTATTTTGTTGAAAATAATTTGTTACGAACAATTGTGCCTTAGAAAACTTTTGGGGTACTACAATCCCCAAGAAGCATGTTTTGGTTTTCGCAGATTTACAATATGTTTCCTTAATGGAAGTTAGTCTCAGGACTTGGTGTCACATTTACTTATTAAACCGATCTAAACGAGTATTTTGGCTCAGAATTTCAACATTTAACTGAAATTGTGAAAAAACACATATAAAATTTTTTTTCCCATGGTAACCAATTGTTCAACGGAAAGGACACTTTCAAATCTAAAAATTATTAAAAATCGCTTCAGAGCTGCCAGGACAGACAATCTCCTTTAGCAATACTTAGCATTGAAAGCGAAGTTATGATAAAAATGGACTTTACAGACAACATTTTTTATTTTGCCAAAAAAAGGCAAGGAAAGACGTAAAATACTCATCTTAAAACCACCAAATTTTTTTAAGCTGTGTTAACTATATTTGTTTTGTTTCATATTGTATATTAAAAATGATTGTTTAAAATCGTTTTTGTTTCATAATATGACTTTTATTTTTCTTCATGCTGAAATTAGTATTTTCTGTCTTTATTTATTAGTTTTTATGTTGGATTTTTTATTCGTTTTGTTTCTAAACTCATTCAATTGTAATTTGAGTCAATAATCCAAAATCTTTTCGTTATGGAAAATATAAAAAAACACCGTATTTTAAAATGTAACTATGTATGTGTTTTAAGGTAAAAAATTGCACACCTTACTTTCTACGGGTAAGTTATTCACACTTTGTACCTTTCAAACCAAAGACTTTAAATTTACTATGTATGGACGCAAATAGTCAAATCGTGGTATTTAATTTTTAACTTAAGGGGGCCTCCATCAAAAAGTTGAACAGGGCCTCGAAAAGTCTTAGTCCGGCCCTGCTTAGAACGATTTGGTGCCGAAAACTTCTTCATTCAAAGTTAACTAGGTGATGTTGTCTTCGTAGTTACTAGTGAAATAGGTAGCACCATGTTTCGCCCGCATCCAACAGCCATATTACTTAGTCTTCCGACGGTGCGCCAGTGCAGGACTAAGTGTAAAACTCGACATGTTGTAGTACCATTTATCAGGAAATGACTAATGATAGGATGGGCTGGTCTAGTTCTTTCGAGCAAACTTTTAGGCTTTCCAAAACAGGCCAAATACATGCAGGTGACATAAGACGCCAAAACCCTTTGGTACCATTATATTGGCAACCTGATGAGCTAGTTTAGAGGTAGGGCCATCACCAGTACGACCGGAGGTTCTATTAGCGCTTTGGTCCGCCGTTTTGACGCCATAATCTCGTGTAACTACTTTGGGTAGTTGTTTAACCGACTATGGTGGATGTTCAAAGTCGTTTTGTGGAGTTTGGGAAAATAATCAAGTTTTCAGCAAAGCTTTCAATGCGCTCCACCTTTGGCTGACTAGAAGAAGGTGGTAGTCAAATATAGCGTTTGTGGTCCTTATGAGGCATCTCGTCGGCTTAACCGGTTAATAATAGTTTACCAAAGTTCCGCTTAGGTCGGCTCTTCACCTAACGGACAATAAACCTTCTTGTTCAGCTGCTGGTCTCCTACCGCGGATAATCTATATTAGATTACTCCTCCCCATAGACAAGGGACGATTTCGGCCTGCGAAAGGCGCAGTGAACGGTCGTCCTCTTTAATATGGTGCCAAACTAGTAAGGGACGCACACTAAAAAAAGTTTCTACTAAAATGTGGTTGTCCTGGCTATCGGATGAAGGACCAAAGATGTTTCAAACAGCCTGCGGTGTTCCACAGGGATCCGTCGTGGGTTCTCACCTGTGGATAACAATATACGACGGACTACGGAAGTTATACATACCTAGTGGAGTCGTCACGAAATCGGAATGGCAGCCGTTGGGCTGATGCCTCGACGAGATGAAATGGTAAGCAAACGAGACCATCTGAGAAATTAAGGACCAATTATTTGGTGGACCAGGACCCAAAATCTTTGGACCATGAAGTAAAGTTTGTGGGATTTATGAAAATATGATTCGGAATTATGACACCATCCAATAATTTTCTTGGAAGAGTTGCATCGGTTTTGGTAGGATTAGACTAGAGATTCTTTGTTATAACAAGCTTTTAAGAATAAAGCCTACTCAACCAAATCAATAGAAGCTTAGCCTATACCTAGAAATAACTTTTATTGCAACGGAGCGTAGGAACTCTACAATTACACAATGGTACAATCTCCTGTCTCTGGGTGAGCTAACATATTCATGAAAACAAAAGTAACCTCAAGGGCTTATGAGCAACTTCTGTTATCCACCATAATTTATCCACATAACAATTTTCAAACTAAAATAAAAAAAACTTCTAGAAAAATTAAAAAAAATTAAAATTAATTTCAAAATATCAAAAGCCTAACAATTTCCCGGAAATAAGTTTTCTGTCAGCAGCAAGGAAATATGAAATAAACCCTTATTTTGGCTTCTGGTATGTCGACAACAATTTTTTATTTTGTTTTTTTTTCGTTTCGGGGTGAAATGACGGATTTTTTCTCGTTGCTTTTTCCATTCGTGAGAAATTCACATGTGAGGATTTAATGGAGTTTGCAAATTCTTTCAGATTAAAACCGAAAAACAATGAAGTCCGAACATACAAGTTTAATGCAGATTTAGATTAAAGTTTTAAGTGAGTAGGAGATTTTTTTAAGGGGTTTTTTTCCTGTGGGAAAATTAATGAAAATCGTTTTAAAGTGCGAATTAAAAAATATGTTTGCAATTTAACTACTTGCATAATTGTTTTAAAATGGCCAATGTCGTTTTTTATAGTCAATTATCTCTGTAAATATACACTCTAAAAAAAATATGTAAATTCACAGTCCAAATGTATAGTAAAATTACAAATCGCGATATGAAATACTAAATTACTACACAATTATTGTAATTTTACTATAAATTTTGTAATTTCACATAAAGGAATTGAGAGTCTCCAATGAATGAGAGTCTCTACATGAATGTGACCTATATTTTACACAATGTTGTGTATTTCTCTAAATCGTTTATGTAGGAAAATTACAATATTTCTTAGTATTATTTATCAATGTTATGTACTGAACTATGTATTGTAATTTTACCGTAAGAGGCGTAATTTTAGAACTTATATTTTCAGTAAAATTACAAATTGTTCATTGGAATGTAAGGTTTAAATTTTCCCTCTCATAGATATAATTCACAGGTAACAATGGAATACTAAGCATATATATCCGATTATTAAGTTAAAGTCAGATCTTTGACTTTGGTCAGATTCTGGGCAGTTCTTGTAACAGCCAAGAAATTTTTGATAATTGTTTATGCTTAGGACCGATTCACAAATAAAGCTTCAAGCTGCAAGCTTCAAAAATTAGAATAAAAAGATTTGTACAATGATTCACATTCACAGCTTCAAGCTGCAGTGCTATTTTTACATCCCACAAATAATGTATATTTACTAAACAGTTGGTAAAAATACGTAAAGTAGAATTGGAATATTCCTAATAATATATATTGCAAATTTACAAAACTGCTTGTGAATAAAACTTCCAGTATTTTTTTTGTAAAATTACCACAGAAATTTTTTACAGTGTATGTGACAGGCAGAGCCAGCCTGAATTTAATTGTATTTGTGATCACACAGTTAACAAAGATTGTGGATTTTACTCTTTTGCTATTTTAGAGGCCAAAGCGTACCTACATTCTACACAGTGGTTCAAAACGCAAAAAAACACGGTCAAAACTCAAAAAATTAATATTTTCTTGTAAGAATATTTTGTCCTCATAAAGTTAGAGTGGCATCCCTGGCATGTTATAAGGGTTATAAAGTAGACCGGAAAGCGTGCCTTTTCTCTTAAACCCGTTAAAGAACTGACCGTGTTCCAAGACGCTCGGAGCTGTAGCTTCCAAGGGAAAGTGATCGTGAGACGCATGGAGACTATACAAGGAGGTAAAACTCTTATGGGGAAAATTACAGAAAATGGATGGGTAGAAGAAACTAAACTTCTAGTTCATTTTTGGCCACAGATGTCACCTTTGTCCGATGTACCCCACATGAAATTAATAAAAATTCATTGGAAACATCAAAAATTGATTAATTACGAATAATCGCATAGATATGAACTGAATTTAGAAGCTGGTAAACTGCTGTAAGCTGGTAAACATAAAATATATTAGTAATAAACGAACTTGGGCATGAACCGGATAAATACAATCGGCCATGTTTTTGGGGTACATTTGACTGCAGCGCCACCATTAATCAAATGAAAATTGACAACACGTAGTTTTATCTCCTTGGATAGTCTCCATGGTGAGACGTCAGGGCAGTAGTTCAAAATGCGAAAACTCGTCCAAAACTAAAAGGAATTGATAAAATTCTTTGAAATTTAGTTTCCGGGTTTTTTGGGGTTGTTGATTACGAATCCGTTATCAGTTTTTCGGAAAACAAAATGGCGGCCAAAAAAGTTAAAAAATCATAATTTTTTAATGAAAATGGGGGGTTTTCGAGGTATCAAATTCCGAATCCGTTATCATTTGCTTTATTAAAATTATTATTTCATAAAAAATGTATCAGATGCGCGGTATATCGGAAAAACAATTTCTCTATCGCGGATATTCAAACTCGTTCAGGAAAATTTGAAGAATAATAAAGTGTTTCGCATTTTGGTGGAGTACGTGTCACATAAGGTCGGTCGAACATTTTCGCACAACCAAAAGAGCCAACTTAGAAAAGAGCTAACCAAAATTCGAATACAGTGGCAAGAGGTTCATAGCTTTTGTGAAAATAATCAATTTGGGCTCGAGAAGTAGGTTGTTACCATTGGTTCCGTAAGAAAGCCAGTGTGCGGACAAAAAGAAGAAGAGCCGAAGAAATGCGACAACTCTACGGATGAACTTGCATTTGCTACCCCATTTGCATTCCCAAATGAGTACCTATATTTTAGCCCCCATTTTGTTTTCGAAAAAAATATTGTGAAATTCTGCAGCCCTGAAAAACCCAAGACACCAATGTTCGTGCAGGAAAACTAATTTTCAAATATTTTTGGTGGAAATTTGTTTTTTGAAAAATTTTGACAAATTTCAAATCGGTGACCTCGAAAACCCCCAGACACCTATTTTCTTTAACCCTCGTCGAGCTGAATAGGTACAATTGTAACTTTTGGGTTTTCAAATTTTGATACCTTTTTTCCCAGAAGCAATAGATCCCTGATTCTGACGTCTCTACTTTTGTGGCCTAACTATACCTAAAGTGAATTTAAAAAAAAATTTAAAATATAACGTTGTAAATTTATGCCTCTCGACAAGGGTTAAAAAATTATGGTTTTTTAACATAGATGGCTTCTTTCCTTGCACGATATTCAGAAATGCTCTGTTTTGTTTTGGTAAAGCTTTTAAAGTCCTCTTCTCGCTAAATCGACTGTGCTAAGCTAAATCGAGCCTTTTCTAATGCGTTGACCAAGTCTTCTTTCTCTGAAGTTAAGTAACTTTCGTGTTCTGCCAAGCGGGATGATAACTTAAATGACGGAGGTATTCGGCAGTATAATTTGCAAAAGATGGATTCGACTAGCAACAGACTGTTAAAAACAATTTTATATCTACCACTTTAGTATGTGATCACTTTGATATTTTCTTGTTCTCCGAATTTTTTATCAGAATCAGAAGTGTCATCCTGTCACTTCTGTGATGTTCTGAAATTTCCTTTTTGTTGAAATTTCTTAGAAAAAGCAAATATAAGTTAAAAATTAATAAAAATATGTGTGCAAATAATTTTCATGCAATTTCTCAGGCAAATAAATTGCATTCTTCACAAATTTGCTCATCCATTTAAACATAAGCCGAGAGTAGACATTCACATCCTACTTAAGACCGCATAAATTTTATAATTGGGTTTGATCGGAAACTCATTACGTTCCACTCAGCACTCTCCATGATTATAATCTTGCTACTAGTGCATAAAATTAAAGGTGAGACGGGCCTAAAGCCTAAAGCGTATGGCATTCCGCTGATCGCTTATGCAGTCTGGGTTCAAATCTTGACTTTTTCTGCCCATTTGACGATCATTTCCTCAACGCAAATTCATTCAAATGTCACTCGCGGGGCTGTACTAAGCCCGAGACAATTAAAATTTTTTAATAATTTGACAACCCATCTAGAGGTCAGCTTATCAAGATGTAAGCGAGAACTTTTTCCAACCCATCCATTGTTGACTATCCCTCATCATCATCGTTCGGGTGAATCTTCCCGCAGCTAAAAAAGCAGGCGGGGAGCACCCATGGGTGAGGTGCAGTAGAGATGCACGCTGTGGCTGGAGTGCAACGTCTTGATTTATGTTGATCCTCATTTTAGATAAGCGATCGTGTGCCTAGTTAAATGCGAAATGAGAAGTTTAAGATTTCGTAATACTTGAAGGGTCTGGCATTATCTGGATGCGCCTTGCCCATAAGAAATCCTTTAAGGAGGCGCACTCAACATCTCCGCGAGACTCGGAATTGAGTATTACTGTCTTGGTGGAAGAGCATTGACGTCAGAATGCAGTTGAAGAGTAGAAAATCGTCTAATTAGAACGCGATATATACGAGAGCTGTCCGTAAGTGAGGTGCGCTCATCCAGAACTTTATCGCTTTAGCATTGCCTGATTAGCAGTTGGTATCTGCTTTATAATTGAGTTGTTAGCGGGAAATTGGAGGATTTGCTTATTACTTAAATATAATGCATGAAATTGAGCAATTTTCGGATATGTTTTACTAAGGAATTCCTATCGGGAATAGATTCTTACTGTACTTGGAATTCCATTTAAAGCAAGCAATTTAATATAACTTCAGCCAATTTTACAGGCATATAAGTTTGAGAATTTGAACTTAATGCAGAAAATTGCTACTTCACAAACGATTTTCTGTTAATTTGTAAAGATTTTCTCATTATGTTAAATCGTTTCCTCAGAGTTCTAACTATAGCAGCAGTTCATACGTGTCAACAAAGACAAAATGTAAGTATACTCGAACAAATTTGCGATCTTATTGCTTATCCTACTAGTTTAAATTCTTCGTATTTCTAGGTCTTTGTATCTTCTATTAGCTGTGTTCCAAAATTCTCAACAAAGGAATGAGTAGCAACGAGTAGAAGCCAACTGCTTGCGAGAACTTTGCTCGAATTTTGGAACACAACACAACTATTGTTGCATTCAAAGCCGCAGACGAGGATGAATGCTTCCAGACGTAAAATCTTTTATAAAATTTTACTAAGAATTAAGTAGAGAGAGAGCTTTTGTATAATTTCCCAGTAAAGAATTAATTCCTTATTTTTGTGAGTGTGAGCTTTTGTGCAGGCAGAGCTTTTCTACAAGTTTACTGAAAATTCAAGTGAAGAGAGCTTTGATTTCGTGAAAAGTCACTTTTATAAAGCTCTTCGATTTTGTGTTTGTGGCAATTTTTCTCCAATTCACAAAAAGAATTAATTTCTTATTTTTGTGAGTGAGAGTGAGTGCCCGCAGGTTCAAACCCGGTGTATAAATCCTCCAAGGGCGCACCCGACTCTTAATTTTTTTTACATCTGCAAACGTCCCTTAAAAAGCTGGATGTTCCAGTCTAAAAGGCTCCCATGCCTACGACAGGAGACACCGCTGGGGCCCCATCCCGACGGTGGTGTCAGATTCCTACTGATTACACTCACAAACCCTTTTTTCATGACGTTCAAGTTCAGGCTGGTACGAGCCGTAAAGGCATTACTTCAGCCTGGCGTCATCAGCATGACCCTTGAAAAACCTCAAAGATGCTCCTAAGAACCGAAACAGTCTAGCCGTCTAGCTCTCCTTGTATTTCTTTTAATTTTTCATGCTCCACGTCCTCTTTATCGTCCGGCATTCTGGGCAGAACGGTAAATCGACCAACCTGAAGCGGTGAAGGTATGCCCTATAAACTCCTTGCCCACTCAGGAACTGCGTGACGTAGTAACTCACTTCCTCATGTTCCCTTATAACCCACTTCTCCACATTTGTCTGGGATATCTTAGTAGATGCAAATTCCTCCTTCAGCGGCCAGTCTAGGCCATAATATACAGACCCTACATTGCACCCGGCCTTGAATGAACGTTTACCTAGGTTGAGGACCTGAGAACCGTTTTAGTGTGTCTCGACACGGTGTAAAATCGCGCTTTCAAAATTATTGCTGACCACATTTGCTCGTCAATTGACTCATTGAGGCACCGTAGGAGTGTAGTAGCTCTAGAAAAGTTTTACAGCTTTTACTCCAGCGACTGTTCTCCCGAATTAAATTTCCTTCTATCGCCTAGCCCGCTCGGCTCGCTAGCACAGTCCGCAGCCTTTACGTTCACGCATTTTTTTTATACACAAAGCAACTTGTGTGTGTGTGGAACAACCTTTCAGAATCAGTGAAGAGTCACTACATAAGCTTTTTTCCAACTGCAGAGTGTGTTGCTGCTATTTTTTTAAATGTTTTTCAAACTTCCAATAAGATTGTATAACCAAACGCTATATGGCATCGATCGCTGGCCCTCTTTCTGAAAAACACCAATCAACTCAAATAGATTAATCAAAACAAAGTCAAATTTTCTCATCTACTACAACAAAAACCCATAAAACGAATTGAGCTTCCAATTTCAAGATTGCCAAACAAAATTTAATACAACAGAATTTCGCCTTATCACAAACAAGCACAAGGATATCATGCATGTGCTCCTCCGCCATCAGCATCAACTATCAAATATGGCAAAGGATTCAGAACGAAAGGAGCTGCATAAAGAATTTTTATATAAAATTATTGTTTGGGAAGAAGAAAAGCAAAAAAAAAGACATCTCACAAAATAGTTCGGCATATTGTCGTACAGCAAACGTAGTGGTGTAATAGTGCTTCAATAACAAAATTCCAGATATATACGGGAGTGCCGTGCATATGGCTGGCTGTCTTCCCTCGGCTAGGAGCACTACTCTGCCATATAGTAGTGCCATCTCAAAGAAGAGGCTCCCAGTACACAATACTATTGATATATACATATACATTATCTGGGATTTGCTTTGTAAGCAATTTTATGCAATATTTGCTACTCGATAGATGCCGTAGATGGTTCCTCCAGCAAGGGAAAAATGCTTGAGTGGGGATGATAAAAATATATGCATTAGGTACGCGAACACACTATCTAATTTGATTTTGGATATATAAGAGAAGTTCGCCTCCGACTTGGAAAATATTTTATCGAGAATCTTTCATACTTTACTGACGGTCAAGAATTTGAAAATGCAGCATCGCATCGGGATTCGTGTTCTTTGTAAATTCTTAACGTTTTTTCAGTGTTTATTTACATTTTTTGAGAAAAAAGGACGAAGTTATGGAGTTAGATGCAACAATTTTATAAAAGAAATTTTATTATGTAAATATTTTGCACTGGGATTTATCGATTTGTGCTTTTGAAGAAAATGAGCAATGAACAAACTATCTCACATTTACTAGAAATCCAAGGGGTATGTTAAATTAAAAATAAAATTAAACAAGAATAGACAAACCGCTTTTTCAAACTAGTGCTGCATACGAGACGAGACTTGTCTCGAAATCGTCTCGTCTCGATTTTCGAGACGAGATCGAGACGAGACCTCCAGATTAAAAATCGATACGAGACCGAGATTACCATTCGAGATCTCGCGAGACATCTCGAGGTCTCGAAATCAAATCGTTATTTTGAAATCGTATCGACACCAACTATTTCAGTATCTTCACGCTGCGCTCTTTGACGAGCACAGCATTCGGCACCAATACATGACTTGAGCAGGCTGCGGAGACAAGGCAAATACCCATTTTTTCGAGACCGAGACGAGACTGGGCCAAATCTCGTCTTGTCTCGTCTCGTGTGCAGCATTATTTCAAACAGTCTTCCTTCCTTACTCTCTTTTAATAAGGTAGAGCGCCAACGGGTTTCGTGTACCCTTGACAGTCGCTTTACTTTAGATTGCTAGGCGATACTGCTTGAACAAGCTCAGCAATTTGCTTAAGGAGTTGTGTGTTAGACTTGCCTGCTTGAGTCTGATAGGCTTGCCTCTTTATTATCGCGGTTCAGTGGTAATAAACCCGACCAATGTCTTGACATTCTACCTGCTGCATCCCAGTAATTCCTTGTCCGCGTTACGAGAAGTTAGAGGAAAACCGCCTGGAGTTCACCACACCAGATATGAAGCTCCGTTATGCAGAACAGCTCCCCTTCCTCTTCAACAAATTGATGGATGCACCAATTGCTGTTGTAGAAACCTCTATGGCTGGGGTATCCGCCTTTTTATTAACTTCCAACTGGTCCGGGACCCTAATATGAATGGCCCGATACCGAGGTTGTCAAATGCTAGTGGGCTTTTTCAAAGTTGTTTAGTTTAGTCGTACGAGAGAGAGACTCTATGGCCATTTCTACACGAGGGCCCATGCTTCTGGGAGCACGAACTTTTAGGACAAGGCAGGAGTGTGGGGACATTCAGCGCGCTTCCCTTGCCCGAAAAAGCTCGTGCCCACAGAACCATGGTTTCTCGTGTAGGAATGGCCTATAGGTCCTGCTTTATTGTCAGAGGAGATAAAATTCTGCTTGTTAGCATAGGCTAAACCATTCGACAAAAGCTTCACAAATTTGGAAGAATGGAGATTGAAAAGACCGCAATTTTTGCAGATTCAACGATTTTGTAGCTGAAACAAAGATTCAGTGAACTAAATTAAAAAAGGAAAGCTTCAGCCAATGGGCTTTCTGATAATGCTAAATAGTTTTTTCTTGGTTAAGTCTGACTCGCCATATTGGACTGTGTTGGCGAGTATTAACTTGGATGGAGTACCGCGTAGGATGTGAAGTAAGAAAGTGATGAAGGAGATAATGTCAGGGACTCGCATAGGGTGATCCACAATTTGAAGTATATAAATGGCTTCTTGCAAAAAGTCACCCTATTTTCCAGAAGCACTATAGAAACGTGAGTACACCCGAAAAGTTTAAATCATCAGTAAAAATGATCTCACAGGCCTCTTATTAAGGACAAATGGCAACGGTCCGGTTTTTTTGCAACGGACGATTGTCCGTCGCTCTGTGTTCTTTAGATAAATTTGAATGTTTGCTCCCGCACCAGACATTCCCCGTTGGCTGTATACGCGACGTGTGCGTAACCGTCGGCCCTCGGCTCGACGTTTGACGGACCGATGCAGTCAACCATGGCAGGCTATACAAGTGTGTTCACGGTAGAGTTGAGCCGGACTTACACGAGACAGTACATTTGTCCCTTACACGTTGGTAAATTGTACTGAGGCCTCAATTTTTTAAATGTCCCGGTTCAAAAATAATGAGATATGAGCGTGTATCGAGATAAATGAAACGAGGTGTGATTGTAAATTACGTAGTGGAGAGACATTTCTTACTTCTTTTACGACAGTAAAATATCCAATTTGAACTGTGGCGAGGTGAGATTGTAAACACGAAATGGAGAGACATTTCTTACATTTTTCGAGGGAGTGAAATTTTGTACTGGGGAGACATTTCTTACTATTTTTGAAGAAGTGAAATTTCCAACATGAAATTAGATGAGGCAAGATTGTAAATACGTACTGGAGAGAGATTTCTTACTTCTTTTGCGGTAGAAAAATTTCCAACTTGAAATTAGGCGAGGTGGGATTCTAAAATCTAAATATAGATACATTGTGGAGGCATTGATTTCTTATTTACTCTGAGGCACTTTAAGGCATATTAGAATTAAACTCGTAAAAAAACTCTTCATTGGTATTAATTTTCTTTCTTTTCTTAATTTGCTTGTTTTTGTCATTTTGGCATTACAATAGAACCTCGCCTCATTTGAAGTATAACATTGTACTGGCTCAAAAGAAAAAGAGGCACCTCTTACAAACTCATTTTATAATCGTGTCCTACCCAACACTAGTTCACAACATCGGACGGATAGACATTTTCTCACATTTTTTAGTATTGCGATTTGTAGTAACTTTTGGATCGTGATATAGAGATGGATTTATTGATTACTCTAGTAGAAAATGTGCTTAATTTTACGGCATAGAAGGAAACCTGTATAGTTTTAAAAGAAAATTTCTAGACATTGTCAAGCCTTTTCTTTCTAGTCGATATTAGGAATGTGTAGACTCACTCACTTCCTGTTTGAAACTGATGAAACTTTAAACAACGGAAGCGCCCCGTTATTTTAACGAATCGTCAATACGCGCACCCGTTTTGCATCGGCCCGATGACCGGTAAAAAAAACGGCCGTTAACAAGCAGCCATATTATTCAGTTGGTTAAATTCAAAAGACGTACTACTATATATGTATAAAAGGTGCGTCATCTCTTGGTTTCTTTTTGAAATTGTTATTAAAACTACACTGTTCTATATTGTTCAATACTACCGATCAGATCAATACGACCGATACTACTTTCATCGGAGGTTTGGAACTAACTACAATATCAAAGGCTTCAGTGCTGCCAACTGTCGAAATAGCATGTACTTCAAAAACAAATCCAGAGATGACACATCCTTTATTTTGTTGTAACCCACGACATATCTAACATAGATGAAAATGTTCCTATAGTACCTGAAATCTTTTGCATTCTTTATTTAGTACCAAAAAAGCGGTTAAAAAATACCATTACTTTTTCTGTGGTATTTAGGTAGTGGTTCCTGTAATAGAGTTCACGCTAAGAGCAGAAGGCATGATATTTTAATTTTATAACTTTTATAATGGGATAGGGAAGAGATAACAGAATTCGAAAAAATTGACCAAAACCCAAGAGCAATTCAAATCCTCCAAATCCAGTCAGAGGAGGTAGATTTGGTAAAAAATAGATACACTTTTAACTGCAATAACGAATTGCATACTTTCTTTTTAGTTGGATTAATCTTCTCCTGTAAATATGCAATCATTTCGTATTACCGAATCTTTTCAACGAAACAATTCCCGTGAAAATAAGAGCAAAACTGCGTCGACGCTTTGTTTCCACCTTGAATGAAACGATTATTTACCTACGTGCAATAAATCATAACCCTTTATAAAACCCGTCATTGTTTTTATTTAGCTACAGCCTCTCCATAAATGAAAATTCACGATCACGCATGTAAATCGCCGTGTTCCAGTAACGAGGCGACACGGGCGACATAGAAAGGCCGAAAAGCCTCGAGCAAAGTGAAATCCATCACGACGACGCGACGTCGTCGTCGTCTCCGCGCGCAGCGAAGTCCTCAACCTGATCATGTGAATTGCATACATGTGATGCGTGGGCGTACGGGCCGCGCTTTCGAAACAAACGGCATCGGCCAGGTACGAGCCCTCTAATTAAGTTGCAATAATGCAACGCCACCAACGCGCAAAATTCACCCTGTATACTTGTTGCGCATTCAGCGCAATGTCATGTTACCTGCGCGCAGGTAACATCAACTGATTCCGCTTTAAATTCATTGCAAAATGCAAATTGATATCAGATTCCCCGCTCGAGGGACCTTTAACAGTGTCGGGCTGGACATCTTACAACCTATTGAGGATGTTTCTAATCAAAGTACCGTTGTGATTCAGCGCGGATTAAGGTGTGCTTAGGTCTTAATTAATTGCAATCGATCGATGGGAATTTTTCAATTTTATACCTTTCCATGTAGGAGCCACAGTACCGCAGTACCGAAGGTATCCCAGGCATCGAGAGCTGAGGTAGGGCTTAATCGTTTTCGATGCAAGTATTTATTATTCATTATTATTGTGAGGTGAATATCGTTAGTGTTGATTACTTTTCGATCAATTCTAATACAACGCGGGAAAAAAATTGTTTTTAATGATGCCTAATTAGAGCCGAGTTGAGAGAGAGACTAAACTTTTGAGCCAAGCGGAAATGCCTAAGGAATATATAAATCAATACCAAACACGAGCCTGAACCACCGAATAGGAAACATATTCTGGTTAACCGATATCCTGCGGCTTTCTCAACCTTGAGGGACGTCGAATGTGTTGCAGTAACTCGAGTCCCGACAAGACCACACATCGATTGCCAATTGTAGAAGAGTTATTCGCATGCCGAACGGAATCAGCGCTAAATCCCCGAACAGAAACAGAAACCGGAGTGCGTCGTCTAAATTGAAACTTTACATGCAATCAAGCAGAGCTTCCTGTTATTAATTGATTTAGGCCAGATGGCTAAGTCGGCTGAGGTATTGCTCCAAATCACACGAATCGACGACGACTGCGGCTGGGCTGCTATTCCGCTGTGGCGTCTTCCATCGGCCCCAGCGAATTTATTATCCTTGCAAGGATTTATCTGTGAGTGGCATGATATTTCAACCAACAGGTGATTTAGTTCACGGTGAATGCTTTCTACGCCGACTTCGATTCTTGTTTCGTTTCAGGATTTTATTTATTTTTTCGACAAACATTTATCGTTAATATGTTTTGTGGCTGTAATGAAATCTGCAATGAGAGATGTGAACATGCACGGTAGGTTTTGTATCGTATTTCCTTGAACTGTTTCCATTATTTATAAAAATCAAGCTAAACACCTGGAAGAAATTTATTTGATCCCTAATAGAACGGAGGAGACTTCTGGAAGAAGTTTATTTTTAGAGTAGTTTAACCCATAACCATTGTCAACTATGCAAGTAGCAAGAGTATAAAGTATACCAAGTTTATCGACTATGAGATATCTCGTAGTTTCCATTTCCACTGTTGATTTATCGCGATTGGTCAAAGAATAAGTTTATAGTAGTCATTTTTAGAACTGATTATCCAACATTTTCTGTAAAAATTGAAAGTTTAATTTTAGTTCAAAATTTATTATATTTAGTAATATTAGGTTTACGCAGGCGATTTTCTGAAACAGAAGATGCCATGCCAAGACATCTGCAGCAGGCAGTTGATTTGGTCTCTTACCTACTGCTGTGCCAGCGTAGGGTTAAATTTCAATCCAGACAAAACGATAATGGTTCCATACAACAGGAGACGAATATTGCCGGGACTGGCAGAACCAACCATTCAAAGCAGTTTTTCAGAATTTTCACAACAAGCCAAATATTTAGCAGTGACGCTAGGCGCCAAGCTCAACTGGAATCTGTGGGTACTCTGATGACCAGGACACGCAGATGGCAGATCTATCTAGACCTTCCGCAGAAATTGTGGATCCACTTGGGGTCTACAGACGAAAGCCATATAGGTACTGGATATACACCACCATGGTACCTTACCGGGCTTTGGTGTGGTGGCACAGAACGGTGCTTAAAGGTTTCATATAACAAGAATAAACAAAATTCAAAAAATGGTCTGCTTTTCCACCACCGGGGCTATCTGCACTTCGCCTACAGCGGGGCTGGATACGTTTCTCAATTTGGTACCACCCCATCTTGAGGTAGAGGAATCCGCCATTAAAGCTTCGTTAAGGCTGAGGCTGAAAACGTTCGGCTACCTGGGAGTTGGTCATGGGCGGGGACATTCTACAATTGTAAATTATAGAAAAGATTCTGGAAGCGGGAAAGCTATCGGACAGAATGACCATTAAGATCTCAAAATTTGGGCCATCTTATACTGGACTTTTCCTAAAATACCAAATGGTAGACAAGTATGGTACACCGATGCATCAAAAACAGTATGAGCGCCGGTATCTGGAGTGAACGTCGAAGCAGGTTGAAAACTGCATCAAGTAATTTACCTTCTTTTGAAGCCTAGGTTGATTCCATTGACGGAGTTCTGGAGAGATCGGACCAAGTGATAGTCAGAAAATACCATGTCTAGACTACACGGTGGATCCATCAAAACTTCTCAATTAAACTCTTCCAATTTTGGACGGGTCATCTAGAAAATATGTGTGGTCGGTCGTTGTCGTGATGGAAGAATACACTTTTCGCGTTAAGTTGCCCAGAGAAGATTTAATAATCAATCATATGTTCAACTGGAACTTGAACTCCTTCGGTAGTCTAGGGGTTAAGGCGCCCGACTACCATCGAGGATGTTCGAGGTTCGAACCCATTCCGCGGTCATGGTTCATTGTCTTTAAATTTTTCCTATCTAGATAAATTTCCTTCTTTCTTGTCTTCTATCTCATGAAACAATGCAAGAATGGAACAGAGTTAGCAGCTGGGCATCAGGCTGCGGCCTAGCTTTACTGAGCTAATGCTATTCCCTAACTAACTTAGATGGACATACTCTAACTTTTGCTGCAGGGTGAAATTTCTGGGCTTTATATTGGACCCAAAATTCAACTGGAAGTCGAACATCGAGGAAAGGATAAAGAAAGTCTGCATAGCTCTCTGCACGCCTATAAAAATATGTTCGACAAGAGATGGAGTCTCCAGCCAAACATGGTCCTCTGGATGTACACAGTTGTGGTAGTTCTCCCTTATGATTCGCTGTGTTGTGGCGAGCTTTGAGAAGGACTATTTTTGAATTTTTTTTAAGAGGGGTGGTGAGAATCTTACATCGGTGTAGCAGCAGGGAATTTGTAATCGCCTGTAAGGCCATGTTAAAGACAGCAGACATTGGTAGGGGTTCGCATACAGATGGTAGTGTCAGATTCGTACTAACTAAAGTCATCAATCCTTTTGCATGACGCTTGAATCCATGCCGGTATGAGCGGTAAGAGCATTACTTATTTAAAAGGTTCCTTCGAAGGTGCTCAACTGAGCCGGAACAATGGGGGTTACGGATAAGCGACCTACCGTGTCTATCTTCTTTGTAAAAAAGTTGACTTCGACTACCCAATTCACTGGCTGCATAAGTGCCCGTGGATGCGCTGCAATGTGGACAGCATTCTACTACATCTTTCTTAACTCTCATTCTACCGGTTGACACCATTGGCATTGTCATCTAGTCCAGGATATTCACCGGGTGTTAGGTGCACCTGGGCGGCTGTTTCCAGTACAGTCCTGTTTCCTATTGACTATTCTGTTCCCAGCCGCTATCCACACTGGGCCTGCATACAATACTTATTCGCCGATAATTATTAGGGCGGATACAATAGGACATAAATAACCACTTTCGTGCCCTTATGGTAGGCTGGATCCTAGCGAATTCTGCGCTAATTGTGCACTCCAAGCTGAACCTTCGGTCAATCAACACTCCCAGAGACTTAAATGCGTGCTTAGAACGGATGACTTTGTAGCCTACTTTCACCGGTACTATGCCACAACATTGAAAAGGATCCAGACTCCAGAGGACGGCAACAATAGGGGCAACAGGGGACATTCGATGAACATCCTTGAAGTTCATTTGCAACCGCTTAGGGATGGTCAATATTCATCGATGTTATCGAAACATCGACGTTGAGCGTGAAAACATCGATATTTTAACATCGATATTAAGTCCTCTAAAACATCGATCCGTCGATGATGGGAACAAGAACATCGAAAATCGATGTTTCCACATTTGTTTGTTGTAAAAATTAAATTGAGCTTATGCAAGCCTTCATTAAAGTAAAATTTCCAAACAACTTTTAAAACGTTAAAGCTTAGTACGATGATCAGGCAAAATTTTGCCTCAAGCACGGCAAAATTTTGACAGCGCAGCAGTACGCCGTTCGGGCAAAATTTTGCCACAATAAACATACTTTCAAGATTTTCCAGTAGATGTATTTTCTAATTGTGGAGACTTTAACTTGTCAAATTTTTGCCTCCAGAAATTATCTGGTCATTTTTTGTTGGCAAAAAGTTGGACAGTTGGATTAAAAAGTGGAATGCAGCAGTTAAAATTTGCTTAAAATGGAAAAGGAATATTTATTTGTTTTATAATGAAAAGACAAATTAGGTAAAGAAAAAACTTTCCACTATTCTCCACCACTCTACACTTGGGCAAAATTTTGCCTGAAAAATGATAAAAAAGACGAGGCAAAATTTTGCCCGATCACCGTACTAGGCTTAACCGATCAATCCACATTTCGAACTTGGCGAAGTAGTTTTTTTATTGGTGTTTATCGGACATCGATGTTTACTTACCGATGTTGACATCGATGTCAATATCGATGTTTTTCTAATATCGCCCATCCCTACAACCGCTCCCGCCCGACCGTTATATGTATCAAATACGAAGCTAGTGCCTTCCCCTTTGACCTTCGAAAGGACTTCTCCGTTGCCATCCTACAAGAAGTAGTCCTGCCTGACAATGAACCTCGATCCTACACAATGTATCATTCGAATTTGCATAGAGCTCTAGATTCAGAGATGATCCGCTCCAAGCTAGTGGATAGGCTCGTTAAAAAGAATAACGCGTCTCTCGCCTTAGCCGACTGCTAAGCCAAGCAGGGCCAATCGAGGTCGAAAATGGTTGGCAGCTCAATAGACTGGGCCAAAAACGCTATTTCTGTTTACCAACTGATACTAGCGAGCCAAAGTGGAGCGCATTAACGGCCTGCAATATTTCTTGGGCGACTTGGTTCACTTATTGCAAAGAAAGAATAATGGACCATGTTGCAGCGTCAACGAGCTGCAATATAAAAAGAGGATGGTCGAATTGGTTCACTTCTCAATGAAAGAGCTTGGGTCAGTTTTAAACAAATTTATTTTCCTATATCGTACAAAGCTAACTTAATATCTAACGATTATAGCTACTCTACTTTACTTTATTCAAAAAAAATTCAATTCAAACTTAAATGCTCTCTTACAACTAAAATTCCTTAGTTGGAGCTGAAAATATACGTATTAGAAAAAAATACTGTCAAAATATTTAAATGTGGTTAGTATCATCGGCAAACTCCAATGGGAATTATTGGCAAACTCCAATTGTTAATAATTGACAAAATCCAATTTATTTTGAAATTCTATCAAAGTACCTTACCACTTGATAGAATTTGTCCACCACCAACTAAAACCCCCGAGCAGCAAATTCCTTCAAATTGTTCTTGCTCTCGAGAATTTTTTTTTTTACACGGATTTCTTCTAAGTCTCTAAAAAATCGTAAATTCGTCAAAGTCTCAGAAAAAAGGGAACATTTACGTATTTTTTCTAAGTCTTTTAAAAATCGTAAATTCGTCAAAGTCTCAGAAAAAATACCAGTCAGTATTTTTTCTAAGTGTTTGAAAAATCACAACTTCTTCAAAGTCCCAGAAAAAGGGAACATTTACGTATTTTTTCTAAGTCTTTGAAAAATCGTAAATTCGTCAAAGTCTCAGAAAAAATACCAGTCAGTATTTTTTCTAAGTGTTCGAAAAATCACAACCTCTTCAAAGTCCCAGAAAAAGGGAACATTTACGTATTTTTTCTAAGTCCTTGAAAAATCGCAAATTCTTGAAAGTCTCAGAAAAATACCCAAAACAAAACGAATATCCACGTATTTTTTCTAAGTCTTTGAAAAATCGCAAACTTTTCAAAGTCTCAGAAAAACACTTGGAAAAGAAGTCAAAAATTTTATAAGTCCTGGAGATTTACAAAAAAATCTCCAAGTCCCCAAAAATTCAAACTTCCAAAAAAAACCCCAAGTCTTTTTTTAATATGTTTCTCAAAAAAAAAATTATAAGTCCTAACTAAACCTCTTGGAGCCAGCGGTGAAAACGCGCCAACTATCTAAATCCCTATCTAATGGTTGTAAACCCAACCAATCTACTGACCTGTCAATTCGAAACCGGCATTAACAAGTGCCAGTTCCGTGCTGTGCATCGATTTATATAGCCCTAACTGCTATACAAATGGCGGTTCTGTAGCTTTCTGCTGCTAGAAAGCTTTCTATACTGGAACACACTGGCGATAGTAGCTTTGGATAAAAACTTACTTGCGACTGCGTTCCATATTTTATTTTGTAAGCAATCAGCTGTTTGTCGCTGACATTTGCTGATTTCAAGTTTGTTGTGGTTGTTTAGAAGTTTGTTGCCATTAATGGTTTTTTTGTGTATTTTAGATTTATTTACGTTGCTGTGATTCGGGCGAAATTATGTGGTAATTGTTTTATAGTTTACTAGTTTTTATGCGTAATTATTATTATCTTTTTAGGTGTGTATTTCGAATTATGTGTATAGTGCAGTTTGTTTAAGGTTTTGTGTAGTTTTTTGTTTACATTGTCTATTGTTTGGTATAATGTATTTTTATATTATTGTTTAATTTAATTCGTGTTTTATATTAGTTTATCTTTTATTTATCTTTTTGTATGTTTAAATAACCTGAGTTTTAGCATTTTTTGTTGTTTCAGCTTAGGTACTTACTTCTTGTTGTTTCGCGCTGAAACAGACCAACTAAAAAGAATCTAAACAGATATTTCCAGAATTACGAGACATTGGGCCATAGGCGACAACGCTGCCAAGTTTGGTATCGCGCACACCTGCAGTTACCGCAGGCTCGGAGAGACATCTCTAGTTAAACCTAGGCAACGCACACTATCCAGTTACGTTCTGGAAGATTTAAAAGTGATCTGCAGACTAGACGTCAGAGCAATAATAAGCTTCCTTAACTCCACCGGAAGCCTTAGACATCTCCAGAGACGGTCAAAGAATCACCTAACCTTAGGTACACGGCATCAAAAAGGCGCACCAAAGAACTAATTGGATTTCCGGTCGTACTGGAAGCAGCGCCATACGTAATATTCCCTCTTTGCCTTTCTCTTTCTCCTTCCATCGTATCTAAGCGTAATAAGCGTGGAAGCAATTTCCTGTTCGACCACCGAAGTCAGCATTCTATCAAGCTAGTATTGGATGGGGAGCTGGTGTCTACGACATTTGACGCTCCCGAATGTACATATGTGACCCATAATTTTTCACACCAAAAATAACCGAAAGCAAGCGAATCATTTTCGTGCAGCAGATTTTGATAAAATGTTTTCCTCGAACACACCAGCACGAATTTTTTCACAAACCAGCGCCTAGCAACAGAAGCGTTTTAATAATATCGCAAAATATATCGCAACTTCTCATTATATTTCTCCATGTTCGAACAGAACTAACTTTCCAATTTCGATGATACATTAAAAGTAACACTCGAACTGTCACCTGTCAAACGAGCGTTTTGTGATGTCGCTGCGATCAGTTGTTCGTGACTTATTTCCAATTGACGCCATCTATCGGGAAAATGTCTCGAACAGTTTATAATATTTCTATTTTATTAATTAAAAACTACACAATTTTTAATGCCGTTTTTTAAATTGGTCGTTTATTAAAAAAAATTAAAAAAAAATTCCGAAACAATATTCTGCTAACTTGTCTGGATTGTTTTTGCTGAACTTATTCAAATTGAACTCTTAAATACTACCAAAAAACACTGTTCCCCTTTAATTTGTTCGTTTTAAAACCGCCATGAATTTGTTATAACTAAGCAACTGAATAAACGAATAGAATACGCAATGCTATAACTCGAGCCGTTCGCTCTAGCCAAAATACGATCCTCCTCTGATTTATAGGCCGGTAATGCCCAATGAGGATACTACGATAAATATGTCAAAAACTGTTGAAATAAAACGAATGGGCTCTCATCACGAACCTTGCTGGCTGCTGCCCTTCTTACTTCCACTTACGGACTTAATTTCTATAATCATAGCAGAAACCGGCAGGACTGTAATGTGTGCCTGGCGCTCAGGATTAATGCGCCACAAAATGCTGCATTTAGCCGGAACGTCTCTATACTCCCCATAGGAATGCGAATGCTGGTGATTGCCGCTAATGCAGGGGCCCTTCGTTCCGTCTAAAACCTCCAGGTGAATCGGCGATGACTGGGGCTGCTCTCAGGTTAGGTTAAATTTATTTTTGCAAATTAATAACTCACCAGGTAGAAAATTGTAATTTGCAAACTTCTCAGAACCCATTTATCACGGGTCCTTGGCAAGATTTCATTTCTAGCAGAAGAAAAATTCGAATGATTTCTCGACGATTGCACGGCCAGGGCAGGACACCCGGAGGGGGGATGTACGCAAACGAGAACAATAAAACGGCTCATTACCAGCTCCATTTTTCGCGAAATTTGTTTCGTTATAGAGAAACGGAAATGGCACGGAGTTGTGCCGCATATAAAGAAAATAGGGAAATTTCCCTTAATTGGAGCTACACAGATGTCGCTATTATCGCCAGCGCTGGCCATTCTCTTTCCCAGCGGACATGCAAACCAGTGTCAATTGCCGCTGCAACAGGATGGACAAAGCGTTGTAAATCAAGGTGTGCAGGGATTTAACGGGGGGAGGCTGGCTATTATCACCTCTGGAAATGGCTAGCCCTCTAACTGCACGAAACGGAGCCCATAAATAATGCCACGGCAATCTTAAATGGGTCCCAGGACGAAGACTCCGCTGCACCGGCTCGAAGCACACCGGTCTAAATCGGCGTCTTTCCCGCTTTCGAGTCGTTCGTCGCTGTTCGCGGTAAGTGCTGTTGCTGCTGCTGCTGCTGCTGCGGGCGCGGTATACATATACAATGCACCGGAGCTGCAGCCCCGTTGGCGGATCTCGAATGATAAAGCCGATATAAATCAAAACGTCACTTGGGAAATTATCGCACAGAACGGCCGAAACCGCTGAGATGACATGCAATGGGGCTCCGCGCTGAACACCCAGTCGGCCCGATTATGCGCTCAATCAGTATCGCCAATGAGCTGCCATAGCTTCGCCTTAATTGCGCAATTTATGACACTTTAGGATCAAATCGAAGCAAAATACGAGACGACGATGCCGTCGTCATTTTATACGTTCGAGTCTGACTTCACCGTGTGCCAACTGTGTGCATACCACGGATGGCCTTTGATCACCTTGCACCACGAACGTGAAAAGGTGGGCTCAGATGCATGCTCTCTATGCTCTGCAGATTACCTGTGGTGGTTTTCCATACCTTTGATTCCTTCTGATATTGTGGCGCACTTTTGCTTAAACGTTGCTGATTTATAGCTGTGCAAACCGATGTCATCAGGATTATCCTTGAAATGTTTTATGGATTTCGATTTCATTGTTGCTGAAGGGATATTGTGGAACATTGTACAATTCTCTAGTAAATATTGGTATAGGTATGTATGGACGTGTATTTTGAGTGCTGTGGCTGGATTAGTGCATTGTTTAAGCTCTGGTTACAATTTCATACTTTATATGAATCAATAATTTTGTGTGTACGTACAGTATTCACTTTAGTGGAAACTCTCGTGTCTATGGCATGAAGTTGACATTGACATTTGCAATAATTTTGGAGGATAATACGAGTTTATTTGGCTGATATCATCCTAAATTCGTTGTTGCTTGGGGGTCCTGTAATAACAAATCCTTAGAAAACAGAAATTGTTTTGAGTGACGATGTAAAGGGTTTAATTTTTTTTATATGAGAAAACTAAATAAAGGAATCTCTTGACTACCTGTATCTACTCCCAGTCCATCATGTCGTATTCTTTATGGCCTAGTTCGAATGAGTTGTTAGGATAGTCTAATAAAAGTCTGTAACCCTACTGTACTCACTGAAGAAGGGGGCAATGAGCTTTGCGTTTGAGTTTTTGGATGTTGTACGAATTCGGAAACACTGACTGTAGAAGATTGTCCCACAGTTTAGTAGTTCTATTCATGAAATTTCCAGACAATAGTGTGCTCTCAAATTTGGGCTAAAGGCTGTGAGAGTTAGTCCAGCAGGCTACACTTGTGTTGCGGAAAAAACATTGCCGTGGAACAGAAGAGCTTATAAGGGGTGCCTCTTTTTTTCTTTTGAGCCAGTACAATGTCATACTTCAAATGAGGCGAGGTGTTATTGCAATGTCAAAATGACAAAAACAACCAAATCAAAAAAAGAAAATAAATACCAACGAAGAGCTTTTTTACGAGTTTGATTCTAATATGCATTTAACTGCCTCAGAGTAGGTAAGAAAACTACGCCTCCATAACGTATATTTATATTTAACAGTCTCACCTCGCTTAATTTCAAGTTGGAACTTTTGCTCCCGCAAAAGAATAAGAAATGTCTCTCCAGTTCATATTTCAATCTCGTCTCACCTCATTTCATTTTGGAAATTTTACTGCCTGAAAAAAAGTAAGAAATGTCGCTCCAGCACGTATTTACAATTCACATTACATTATTTTTGGACCGGGACATTTCAAAAAAATTTAGGCCTCAGTACAATTTCTCATCGTGTAAGGGACAATTGCACTGCCTCATGTAAATCCGACTCAACCCTACTACCAGGTAACTAAGAATTTTTTAGTACATGACATCACTGGTTGTCGTTTGCAGTCTCAAAGCTAATTCCAAGTTTCTCCGAGGTTAACAATGGAATATAAAGTTCTGCCAAATGTTGGCCTCGGTTCTGCTTACAAAGGTGTATTTTTTGATGGATTTTTTCCACACTGGAACGCTGGAGCGAGTACAGTGTCGAAAAACTTTTATTTTTGTTCACCTTTTGCAATTGCATTTCCCTTTCCAAACGCTTGTGTTGTTTTGTGAAAGCGGTCCCCCAACTAAGTACTAACCACGTCTGATGCTGCTTGGCCTCCGTAATCGAACGAGAACCGGTCTATTGAGTATGCTAATCGCAATCTTTATGGTCACCAAGATAATTGCCAGGTTTCTTCATCTTATACATTTCTTAAAGGTCAAATTTTGCTGCCTTATGAGAATATTGATAGCGCTCACATTTCGCTCCCTTTAGCAGCACTCCGAATTTTAAAAGATCTGATCTTGCCCATGCAGGAAAAATTTAAGTTTTCAGCCACTAGAGATTTCGTAAAAAGTGGCGGGCCGTATTGCTCGTTTGACCGAGAATATCGCCAAGGACGTCCGAGAAGTCCTCAAACATCGACGGGACAACGATGCACACAATTTGGCATCAGCAGACCGTCGTTGCGTAGAATTTTGGTGAGAGAACTCCCTTAGAAAGTGCAAATCGTTCACCAATTGCTGCCTGCTGACCGACAAGTGAGCTTAACTTATTCCTATGCTCTGTTTAACCTAGTGCAAGAAGAAGAGGATTTCGTATCTAAAATCATAATGAGCGACACTAATGTGGTTATGTAAATAAGCAAAATTTGCGTTTCTGGTGCACGAAAAATCCTCATGAAATGCACGAAGAGCCATTGCATCCCTTCAAAGTAACTGTTTGAGGTCAGCCAGACTTCTTTCCTTGGAACTTTTTGAAATCTCGCGCTTACCACAACCTTGTAGCCTTGAAAGCCTACATTGAAAAAGAAATCATCAATTTGGCGCCAAATGTTTTGCGAGCAACAATTCAAAATGCCGTAAAACGAGCATAAATGTGCATCAACTCAGGAGGTCGTCATTTGACCGATACCATTTTTTCAACTGAATGTCTTTTTGTTCTATCCACTTTCTGCTTTATCTAAATCCTAATGTTAAACAATAAGCTCTAGTGGAAAGATAGTAGAGAAAAGAATGAAAAAACTACCCACGTCTCTTTCCTCATACAATTCAATATGGCACTCATCCACTCCACGCCGACTCAAACAGAACATTGCTTTCTTTCTTATTTGTGCTCATAGGCCCCCGCAGAAGAGAGTGCAGGGAATCACTTTAAATAGTGAAGACAAGAAAGAAGGTATATTAGGTATATTATCTAGGTAGAAGATGTAGATAGACGAGGGCTGCGTGAAATCGAACCATGGACCTCTGAGGTGGTAGTCGGTCGTCTTAACGCCTAGACTTACTATAAATTTCATGAAAAAAATCATGCCTTCCATCCCATAAAAACTATAAATTCTCAAGCCACACCATTAAACTACGGCAATGCATTTTTTTCTGCTCCAAATAACACAATTACAAAATAAATATTACACAATAAAGCACTCAAAGTAAAAAAAAACAATTAAAACACGGGAGTAAATGATATCAAAATACCTGTAGCATTGCCACACAACGTGACACATTTCCCAAACAACAAAGGAGCAATTTCCTGAAATAATTTTCACACTTTGAACGTATTTGGCGCTATTGTGAAAATTCGGTCTTCTGCTCTCGTGTCGATTACATAACACCGTGACTGATTGAAACAATGGATACCGAACAGGTATCCAATTTGCATATTGCATGTTTTAAATGTTTTCTGAAAAAAAAAAAATATTAAAAGCGAGATTTAGACCCGATACGGTCCCGTGTCATCGGGTGTTTTTTTTTCTGTTATATCTATTTTCATATCTTTGAAGGCCGGAACCGCTCAATTCCCGGAGAATTGCTACCATTAATGTCGTAACAGAGATAAAACGGATTTTAGGAATAAATATTTGCAAAAACTCATCCCAAACATGGCACACAAATTTGAAATTGCGAAATCGATGTTTGCATTTTGTTGAAATTCTGATTAAAATCAAATGAAGATAAATTTCTGCATCGTTATCGCGGGTCTGGAGTTGGATAATCGAGGCACGGAATGTCCAAGAAAGGGAATTTTTCTTCATAATTGTTTTTAAGCCGGAAATATCCAAGCCGTAAATAAATATACCAAATTCATGCAGCCATCAGCGTGATTGCAATCGCTTTATCGAATATTGCGGCCATTAATGCATCCCGAGAGGAACGGTCGATTCGGCATTCTCTGGCAGAGCGCGCAATTATAAACCTCTAAAAACGGGCATTGCGGTGGCTCTTATTACCTTTTTTTAACTGATTTGATTAATTTACATAAGACAACAAATTCGTGATCCAAATTATTTCTTTAAACTACATATAAAACCCCCCTTCGGAGGTGGATGTGCCCCCGGGTGCGCGATGGAGCCGCAACAGTTGGGAAAAAAACCACACTGCATTTGACTGCAGTTAGACGATGCAAAGTCGTCTTTTCGCAGATCATTCAATGCCCATTGTTTGATTCCTTAACATTTAGGAAGCTGCGACGAGTTCAGGGAGTTCTCTCTCTCTGTCTGTGATTTTTCAGTCCTTAACTTTTGCTACCAATCAAACTGACCCCATGCCCTTATCTCCATTAGAATTCGTGATGCAGGCGTATTGTAAATGGTCTTACTTATCGCACCAATGACATACAGAAATGCATCTCGGGAATGCATTGTCTTTTCATGGGGTCATGATTTTGAAAATTTCCTTATTGCAAATTATTTGTCATTGTTCATAAAGGAAATTTTAATCTTGGTGAAATTTTTAGTTGTTCTTTTTTATTTACTGGAAGGAAGTATTTCAATTTTTGTAGCATGAATTTATAAATATTCATGACTGGAGAGTTTGTCTGACAATGCTGCATGGTGTAGGGGTCGTGAATTCTGGGAGCATGGGTTTGGCCCAAATATCTCTTATATGTATATCTGACAGCAGCAGATAATATGTTGTCCATATTTTATGGAGATTAGTGTAAGCGAAGGATGGATCCATTGTAAGGACGACAAGTTAATTAATTATTTCATTCAAGGTAACAGGTAGTAACACAAAATAAGATGCTGCAAAATTAAGTACTTCTTAGATCAATAGGAAACAGAGATATAAGAAGGCCAAAAATTGGGTGGATAGATAATGTGTTAGCATAATACGTAAACTACGTAAAGGCAACTGGAAAAAAATGTTTAATTGGCACGAGTCCTTAAACGACTGTACTAGTGCTATTAAAATATAGCGCGTGTAACCAGTGCACGTGAAAGATGTGAAACATCTTTGGCGATCTTTATCTTTCTTTAAATTGAATAATTAGTAAGAATAAAGGCCATTTTACATCGCAAAACGCAAAGGGGAAACGCAGCTCTGGAGCTCTTTTATCGCACAGCAATTTTGCGTTTGGGATGTAAAAAAGCCGTAAATTTTTTACACACTGATTTGTGTTAAAAATGTACCATTGCCGTTGATGACCTTCGGCCATGATGTCTGACCGCATTTGAAATATATTTTTGGTGGGCTTGGAGACACATTTTTCTAGACAAGTCGATTTTATTTAATTATACAGTAGTTGTACAGATATTTATGCTCCCCATGTTTTTATTTTAGTCTGTTAAAAGTCTCAGACTATTACTTAATCCGCTGACGCGACGCAGCGACTTAAAGTGCCCCTTGGCATACGACATGAGAAAACAGCACGGTTACTATTACACGATTTCTTACCAGACGTCAGAATCTCAAGAAGGCCCATGTTTGTGTTCTAATTATTTTCTAGTTTTTGGTACAGCTTATGATTTCAAATAAAACCATTTAACTTAAAAGTTTTTTTACCTATTTTTATTTTCTAGTTTTTAGTTTGGTTTTTAGCTCGTATCATCATGCAAACTTCTCATCCTTTCCAACTCTTTCATTGCATCTTTGTTGCACGGTTTCTTACCTGTTAATTTCTCACAATCAAGCTCCTCAATACAGAGCCCTTCCAAAGTTCTTACGCGACTCAATGCTACATACCATATTGCCAGCGGCATTTTGAGTTTTCTAATTTTGACAACAAATTCATTACCTTAAACACACCCAAATAGCGATTTTCAGTGAAATCGAATTGTTATTACCAAAATCGTACCGCCATTTTGAATTTTCAAATTTTGACCAAACATTCGTCATCTGTCACCTTAAAAACCCTACCATACCGATTTTCAATGGATTCAGAACACATCTGCAAAATTCATCCGCCATATTGCCGCCGCCATTTTGAATTTCCGAATTTTGAAAACAGATTCGTCATTTGTGATCTTAAAAACTCCCCGATACGGATTTTCAACATATTCAGAACACATTTGCAAAATTCATCCGGCATTTTGAATTTTTAAATTTTGACCACAGAATCGTCATTTATGGCCCTAAAAACCCCCGGATACCGATTTTCAATAGATTCAGAACATATTTGCAAAATTCATCCGCCATATTGGCGCGGCCATTTTGAATTTTCAAAATTTTGACAACAGAATCGTCATTTGTGGCCCTAAAAACAACCCGATACCGATTTTCAATGGATTCAGAACACATTCGCAAAATTCATTTGCCATTTTTGCGCGGCCGTTTTGAATTTTCAATTTTTGACTACAGAATCGTCATTTGTGGCCCTAAAAACCCCCCGATACTGATTTTCAATGGAATCGGAACACAATTGGAAAATTCGTCAGCCATCTTGGAACCGCCATCTTGATTTTTTACAAAAATGTCAGATTGCATTGTCACGGGAACTCAGTATGTGTGCCAAGTTTCATAAGAATCGGTTAAGTAGAAGTAGTTGAAAAAGCTGTCGCAAGATTTGAACCGAACAAACAAACAAATAAAACCATTAAATATAAATAATAAAATTCAAATGCCGAGATCAAGAATTGAACCCGCGACTTTTTGGAATATCAACATCGTAAGGCAACCACTCAACCATTTGTTCCATTCTGCCTATGTCTGGCTCGTCATGTCTGGCTCGCGGCATATAAACACTTTTCTTTGGTGCTACTATTTTTTTTTAAAATCTCCGTCTTATTCTGTCTTCCTCAATACAGATCTTCCGTTTCCCGGAATGGAAATTGGATTTGACGAAGCGTTCCCTATAAAGCGTTCCCTAAAAAGCGTTCCCACAAAATGTTCCCGACCTTGAAGAATTACTCTCAACGCGCGCAAAGATGTTTCACATCAAAAAGTAAATCACTAAATACTAAAATATGTAGGCACAAAAGGAGGCATTATGAAGGACCATCGCTCGGACGACTTAACCCAGTTGGGAACAGAATGCGTTCAGAATGGATTCAGAATTGATTCCAATACATTTCCACTTCAGAATCAAACGCATTTAGAGAACCGATTCATTTTGCATTGGGATGTCCTAGGACGGAACCAATTCATTCCTCTCTACATTCCCTAGAATCGGTTCGGAATTGATTCCTTAGAATTAATTGGAATTTTTTTTACGCTTAGCAACGAACTGGGAATACATTCGATTCCCTTATGCATTCTCCAGAATCAGAAAAGGAATCAATTCTTCTGGAATAGGTTCTTCTTTTTCCAACTGGGAAGCACTGGGTTCTCGCAGCCGAATACCACACTGATCGCTCCTTAGTCGGTGTACTGAATCGGGGACCCTTGTTTGAACTACGCGTTATGGTTCGAGGTTCGAAAGCAAGGTCGACATACACGTCCAGAACGGTCTATTGTGGAATCCACGCTTGATAAAGAGGGCCCTAGATGATCAGATTCTGATGAAATCTGAATGCTAGAGGTTTACAAGTGGCATAGTCAGCACCAAGCGGTTTATTTCTATGCTGTCTTCTTACGCAGCCAGAAAGTTGTTGGGGTGAAGTAAGAAGGATGTCTTGACACTGGTGGGCTTGATAGCCCGACACTGCGTGCTAAATAACTATCTATTGAGTGAGGATCGACAAGGTGAAGGACCCATCTCGAAGCCTGCACGCCGAGGAAGAAGAGGCTGCTCATCAAGTTTGCTGCTACTGTCCCGCAATAACGAGGATCATAGTCGGGTATTTTTAAGCGACCGTGACGCACAGAGAATTGTACCCCACAAATCTCTAGGCAGACTGCTGAATCTGTTCAATTAGTTTAGCCTACGTATGGACCCAACACTTCATTAAAAGAAATACGAAAGTCGTCTCTAAAGTAGGTTTCACGGGTAGACGGGAAAACTCTGGTAGTATCAGGGGATTCGCATGTGGGTGTATTGGCAGCACTGTAAAATTTCTATACGCGTGCGTCGATCGATCGGGCAGTCAGGCTTCAGCCACTATAGAGACTCCACTCGCTCCTAGCGCCAAAACACCAAATAAAGCGAAAGTTGTGGAATCCGCGGGAAAATGGCAAAGTTCTTTTGGGATTCCAAAGGAGTCTTGTTTATCAATTACCTGCCCCGTGGGACCACGATCACTACGGCACGCTTTTGTGGGGTGTGGCAACAACTCAGAAAGGCGATGCAAAACAAAAGGAGGGGAAGTTCACAAAAAAACTGTATCTTCAAAAAAAGACAATCAATCTCAGCAGACTGGCAGGATATCTTGCTCGAAGCTAGATCCTTTTTATCTAGCGCTAAGAGGAATTTTCTCGAAAGGGGTTTTGCGTTAGGTTTTGGTCAGGATGTGGACCAGAACGCCTCGAACTTATGGTGGGTCGTTGAAAATTTTGATTCGAACTACGTGCCTTGATTGGTTGTGATCTCAAAAGGGACACCGAAAAGCGGGGCGAATTGCAGATGCCTCGAGCTGGGTATACTTCCGGCCATCACGTGAATCTGTCCACTATCGTTAAGATGTAAGCGTTTCCGGGAAATGGTGGTAGAGTTCGAACTACATCTATATGGATATGATCAAATCTATTATTTGGAAACTTGAAAGCTCCAAATAAAGATTTAGCATGCCTCGAAACTCTCTGGACTTTTGTTAACTTAGGCACGATCGGGATCACTCATTGCAGTCTTCATTGATCGATGGCCAAAAGTATTTCGGGGCAATGGCTCATCATGGAGCTCTAATACCAAGATGAAAGAGACTATATACAGATTGAACGAAGGGAAGGGGATGTAAGGCCTAGAAATGCCTGTACGAGCTTCACACCAGAACCCTTAGTAGTGCAAAAAATGTTGGTGTTTAGAAAGTTGTCGCAAACAAATATAGAAGATTGAACAAAGGTTTGTATCGTTTGGATGACATCGGTAGAGACGTCAAATAATGAAGTTCTAGTATCTGAACAGTGTAAACTCAAGTGTTTAGCTGCTAAACACTTAAAGCATTTAAATCGTTGTAGACGAAATTTAAACACTTAGCGGCGTTTAATGAGTAAACATTTAAGTGTTTAATTAGCAAACGTTTGTAGCGTGTTTTTGGTTATGAATAATACAAATTATGTTGATAGAACTATTAATCAATACTATATTAAAACATAATACTATCATTGCAAAAAGTGAAAAAAAAACAAAAAAACAAAAAAAACCAAAAAAAAATCCAACCCAAGTGCCGTTTTCCAAGCGGTCCCCCGACTAAGTACAAACCACTTCCAATATTGTTTGACTTCCGTGATAGAACGAGATGCGCTTTACTGAATATGCTAAATGGTACCCTTGGCGGGAGTTAGCATAATTGCGGGAAGTATGGGTCGCTCATATTTTTTCGTCTTATCACTTCTAAAACCTCAGATTTGCAGTGATACTGATAATTTTAAATTCGTAATACTTAAGCATCTTTACGGTATTATTTTCATATTAACAAAATAACTGTTAACAAAGGCGTAAAAAATTCAGGATAAACTAAGTTAAATAAATGAAAACAACAAATGAAGTAAGAAAAGGCCAAAAAATGAAGAATGTGTATATTCTAAAATAATTTTGGATGTAATTTTGGTTACTTTTTTTACTTCTGTTTATTACTCAAATAACAACAATTGCATTCTTTTGGCCCTTTTGAAAAAACAATTTAAAAGTTTTTTATCAGATCTCGTAGGGAATTTTGAGACCTTTAATTTAAAAAAAGAAAGAAAAGAAAAAAGAAAGACGTGAACTCGAGATATTTAACTTTTTGTATTTTGGCCAATTGTTAATTAACAAATACATATTTTGAGCTATAATTTGGACTGTATCACTTTGAAACCTATACTTTTCATTTTTTAAGTTTTATAGAAACTTATTATTTTCAAGCATTATAGTGTAAGTATTATTAATTGAGTGATTTTTTTTGTTTTTTTTCATAATAACTTCCCTGTTTCTTGAAATTCTAGTTTTTTTGTATGATAATAAAAATTACCCGATAAAATTAAATGATTTTATTTTTTTATTTCTGAAAATAGTACTTCTAAAATGGATCACCCAGGATTTCATTAGAGACACTTCCCACCCCTAAACACTGTACCGTGTAAAAATAAAACGCTAGAGCGTTTAGTTCCCCATAAGTGTTTTATCATAACTAAGTGTTTACCTTCTCAAGTGTTTAATTGGCGAATAAGTGTTTTACTTTTAGACACTTGCGCTTAGGTTAGAATTTTTTGGTAAACACCTTACGCGTTTAATTTCTGTTAAATGTTTTAGGTGTTTAAGAATCAAACACTTTAGCGTTTAGATTTTGTGAATTTAACGCTTCTTCTGTTTTAAAAGTAAAGATTAAATACTTTATCGTTTAGAAATAAAACACTAGAGCGTTTTATTTCTCAACACCTGCTAAACACTTGGATTTGCAGTGAAGGGATGTAGTAAGAAAAACAAATGCTATTAGAATTTCTCAAATTTGATCTTTGTCCATTCCTTTTCCAGAGAAAATCGGGTGCAATAATCCCAGAACCTAGGGGCAATGCACACCCTGCTCTGTTTAGTGATATTACATTGCAAGTTGCTATATACATTTTATCGGTTCAGTCTCTTTTCTTAACGTAACTTAGTCGTTTGTCATAAATTTCGTCCTGTTCGAAAGAGTTCTTCAAACAATTAAATTTTTAAGGAGTAAGTTCGTCGAATTGGGATGCGGGCTGATGATGATGGTGAGAACCAACCAGTATTGGTCTATTTTATTTCAAAATTTTCGTCTAGGTTTGGTCAATAACTTCAATTTGTCTTTGATAAATTTCATTGCTCAAATCCAATTTATACTTTATATTTCGTATTTCATTATAAATGTTTTTTTTCTAATATTTCTTGTCGCCATCGAGCGTATTGTTGGGAGTAGCGTACCTCATTTATGCTGCCACCGTGATAGAAGTCAGCCAAGTGCAAATGGCTATAAATAATTTTTTTATAATTTTATTCAGTAAGAATTGATTTATGTTTTCAATCAACAGCACAGAATTACATAATTCCAGACTAATTGGTATGCAATTCAGAGAAATGGCGCTTACAGGACAACGCAACAGTCAACGTATGTGGGCAAAATTAAAATACTCGACGCGATTAATTTGCTTAAGAATATTAAAATTCTGCTAAAGTTGTCCATTATTGGTATTCTGGACTTCAATTTAAGAACAATTCTGTAACTTTATTATTTTGAAATGAGTGAACACTTCTTGTCAATTTAAGAATTTTTACCTGAGGCGGTAACCTGAAATGACCACCCACAATCTATAAAAAGGTACTTTTGCAATTTGTAGGCTGGGCATTATTTAACGATTTTTTAATTAATTCTTTGCAGAAGTTTTGTGGTTGAGGAATCTGTTTGGAATATTTATATATTTGAGAATTTTTTTAAATGTCGCTGAGGTGTGATTTTTTATTTAATTGAGTCATTTATTGTGTCATTCATGTGAATATAATTTAGCATAAACTATGAGGAGATTATAAATTGTTCGGTATCAGACAGTACCGTATCGTATTCGCACGGTTCAAAGTCCCCAAAAGTAAATTTGTGACATCGCTCCTTCCTCTAAGTATGACTGACACATAATTGATAAACATAATTATTCTCAATCGAAAGAGAATGAAAAATTAAAAAAAAATATCATTTTCGTTAATCCTTAATCTATCGTAAAATATTTGAGTAATTTACTATCACACATTCCTTGAGTATCGGCATTTCTTTTAATTTCTCTTAAGATAAATATCACCTGAAGCCATTTAAAATTGATAATCGACTTAAAATTGAGACTATTGTGGCCTAAAAGGGTTATTCTCGGTCGTCGTATAAAAAACACACACGCACACATACATCGAATGAATAAAGACAAAAGGCATTTACTGCATGGTCCATACTATAATATGTCAGTAGATTTAACACCTTCCTTATAAAGGTGTTGCCGTATTCCGTTAAATGCGCCGGCCTAATCCGTTTCAAAGGTGGAGTGACAGATAAGCCAGGCATTAGTCGAAAATTAAGGCGCCTTCATATCGGTCACATAAATATTCACAGCTTTGACAAAAATGGTCAAAAATTTCTCATTTTCATGGTCCCAACAAAGGCCAAAAAGAACTGGTCGAGATTTTCGTTTTTAGTATCATCCCAATGATTAGAGCCTTTTCAGGTGGTTACATTTCGGTGAACAGGTATGGCCCAGGTGAGTGGCTACTTTTAAACAAATTCCCGGTTGATTGGACAGTCTGATAAAGACATTAATCGAGTGTCTTTATTTGTTCGTTCATTTCATCTTCTTCTTGGCTTGGAGTGTTTTTTTTTTGGGGAATTTTATCATTTCAGAAATTAAGATGTCTCCGGAGCTTCAGTGTTTCATAAATGAATGCTGGTGGAGGATCAATAAAGATTTTTTAATCTGTATTTTTTTTTATTGTTGGAAAGAATCTTGGTCAAATGCTGTTTCTGGAGCTAAAATTCTTAAGCGATCATTTTTTGTTCTGATTTTCTTTTTATAAAATATGTTGATGAAGCTATTTTCAAGAAATGTTTATACAAAATTCAGTTTCGGCACAAATAACAATAGTAACTCAATTTTGACCACAAAACTATGGCAAGCAAGATTTTGAAAAGTGTAAAAAATAATCTCTGACGAATACCAAAACCTAATTTTAGTCACCAAAACACAGGAGCTGAGTATTTTTTCTAGATATTTATTCTATTCTATTTACGTTTATTTTAAAAGCTTGAGTTTAAGCTAATATTTGGCATCCGTCAACCCAATCTCAAAATATTATAGGTGGATAAGGTCAAGGATGAGCTTGACACGAGCTGATAATTGAAGCAAGGCCACCCGCTTGAAAAAATGTCCCTAGCCAAAGAGACTGCAGTGAATAACCCAGCCTGGGAAGATGAAGATTGTCCAGTTTAATCTCAAGCATTCGAGAAGTGCCTCGGATAATCTGATAGTCTTCTTCAGAGAAAGAGACATTAACATTGCTTTAGTTCAACGCCTCTAGAATCAGAGGTCTTAATCACTGAGATTATAAACTATTCTACACGTTTGTAAACGGCATTATAGTCCAGGCGCTGTAACCAAAATTTTACTAATAGTGGAGTTCCTGGAGCAAAATGGAATGTTTAGCTAATAATATATATAAAAAAGTTTACCTATTAAAAAATTGTGATTTTGATTTGAATGACCGAAATTCAAAATGGCCACCCAAAATTTGCCAATTGTGTTCCGATTTCCATGAAAATCAGTATCTGGGGGTTTTTAAGGAAGCAAATAACGAATTTATGTTCAGAACTTATAAATTCCAAATGGTAAGTCTTCCACCTTTTTCAATATTTTCAATTGAGTGTTCTTCGGAAGTCCGTACAACATGACAGTACAGTACTGACCAGCTTGCAAGATCATTGTGTGTGACGTGTGGAAATACTTGTAAGTACCTATGTCTGTGCCTAAAATGTGGGTATAATGTGTATTCATCAATGCTCCAATATACGAGTTCTCATATCTGCAAAAATATGTGATTGGTTTTTTGCCCATAACTCGCTTAGCTTTTAAGCTATCAAGTCCTTCCAAATAGCATTTTGTAGGTTTTTTCAAGAGCTATAAGCTCATATAAATTTTAATTTAAACTTTCTTTCACCCCTTATTTTTGAAAGGGTTTGAGCTGAAAGGGCTTGAACAAGTTACTATTTACGAACATATGCAAACTGTAAACGGCAATATCTTACTCAATTTTTATCCAAAAAAAAAATTTCAGAAAATCAAAACTTACGATTATGTACTCTACAAAATTTTACGTGTCATAAATAGTTTTTGAGTTACTTTGAAGAAAATGCAATATTTTGCAAAATTACAAAAATGATCTCTTCACTTCAAGCTCAAATTTTTTCAAAACTAAGCACTGTAAAACGATCAAACTTCTAGAGCATATTACAAGTACATTAATAAAGTGAATTGTGAAGTGGTACCGTTTATTTTCAATGGCGGTGGTAAATAGGGGGTGATTTTCACATTTTTTTGTCGCCGAAAAAATAGGGATCAACTTTATTTTCGTCATAACTCGCTTAGTTTTAATGCTAGGGATTTTATAAAAAAACAAAATTAAATGTTTTTTCAAGCACTTGAAAAAAGATTTTATGAGTTTTTTCCCGAAGAATGCATTGTTTTTTGTTTATTTCAAGTTGAAACTTTCAATTTTGGCGTTTGACAAATAAGAACCAACCTTCAACAAGCTATTGCTATTTTTCTATTGAGTCTACAGACACCATAAACCCACCATTTTTTTTTGTTTTTTTATAAGCTACATTTTTAATAATAATAATGTTTTCGCTAAAATTCTTACTTTTTGAGTTATTCGCGAAAAACCGCCTGAAAACGTGGTTTTTTTTGGTTGAAAAATTGACATTTTCACTGGCGAATAACTCGAAGAGTATTGACTTTCAGAAAAAACTTTATAGAACAAAAGTTGCTTAGAATTAGCCAATCTATCTGTTTGCGGACTTATTTTCAATGAAAATTTTTTGACCCCGAGAAGGGGTAGCATTCACCCCCAGGGTAAAAGCACAAAATTTTTTTGGTAAACTTTGCAATTTATAGTATAAAAAACCAAATCCCACCTCGACCACGTAAATTCAGTCACCGTAACAAAAATCTGAGGCCAAACCCCCAGGCACTCCACTATAAAACCATAGTGTAAGAAATGATTTTTGGCACACGCGCAGTTTTTTAAGAGTAGGTACTTTAAGGAAAAAAATTCTTCTGCACGCGAACACCTATGGAAACTGTGGAAAATTCCCGGGAAAACTACCATTAATGACTTGGAGGGGGTTGTAAATTTCGGTTTAATGTATAGAACAAACTTGTAGAGCGTGAAAATCTTCACAAAAAGGTCTCTACATGTTTTTTCGAAAATTGCTTCCTATGAGAGATAATGAGATATAATTAATCGGTATTTTCAGATTTTCCCCCGAATAACTCGGGATATCATAAGATTTACCCCGACACTCGACTAAAATCTCAACAGTAATGTCCGAATAGGCAAGCCATTTTTTTAATTTTTTTTAATTTGACATCATAGCTATTGAGCCTGGTTCTACTCCATCACGATAACGCACCTATGTATTATCATGGGCTTTATATCGAATGAAGAGCCTTTGGTAGACCCAAGCTCCCGCTACAGACACAAAAATATAAAAATTCTTTCGCTATAGAGCTATATGCACGCCTCTGTTACAGGTATGAATATATTCGTAATCGACCATTCTAAACACGAGTGTCGTTTTACCAAGCGGTCCCCCAACTTAGTACTAACCACATCCAAAGCTGCTTGACCTACGCAATCGAACGAAAACCGATTTACTGAGTATGCCAATGGTACTCTTTTTGGTTACCAAGATAATTTACCGTTTTCTTCGTTAAATTGACCGTTTTCTTCGTTCAAATTGACCGTTTTCTTCGTTAAAACTCAATTCTATACATAAAACTCCAATTTTGTACCCTTTCTTCTTCTTCTTGGATGGCGCTACAGTCCTTGCAGGACTCGGGCCTCTCGAAGTCTCCTCTTCCAGTCATCTCTACGTCTTGCTAGCTCTCTCCAATTTGTTATACGAAATTTCCGTATATCTGCTAGCACGTCATCTATCCACCTATTTCTTGGTCGTCCTACTCTTCTTCTTCCTGATGGTCTACCATTAAAAATCCTGGCTAGCATTCTATCTTCTGAAGCTCGTACAACGTGTCCGAGCCATCGCAGTCTATTCAGTCTTATGTATGTAGCTATATTAATTTCGTCATACATTTCTTGAAGTTCTTCGTTTGTCCTAATGCGCCATTCGTTCTGGTTAACCCTTACAGGACCAAATATTCTTCTTAAGATCTTCCTTTCGAAGATTTTAAGTTGATTTTCTGTTTGTTGGGTCAATGTCCAAGCCTCAGACCCATAGCATAGAACTGGGCGGATTAATGTTTTATATAGTCTGACCTTGCACTGTCTTGAAATTTCTTTGTTTTTTAGGACCGGGACTAGTGCGAAATAAGTTTTATTTGCGGCTACGATGCGTCTATGGATGTCGTCCTTTATCTTATTTTCTGCAGTAAGCATTGTCCCTAAATAGATAAAGTTTTCTACAATTTCCACACTATGATCATCAAGGCTGATACTTCGCCCTAAACGTTGTCCTCGTTTTGATACGATCATATACTTTGTTTTTGTGTCATTTACTCGTAGATTGAACTTTGCTGAACTTTGGACAATTTTGGAAAAGGTTTCTTTTACATCTTGCGCTTTGCGTCCAATTATGACTATGTCATCGGCGAAGGCTAGTACCTGAATGTTCCTTGTGAAGATGCTATTTGCTCCATTAAGCTGTGTTTCCCTCATTATTGCTTCCAGAGCAATGTTAAAAAGTATTGGTGAGATCGAATCTCCTTGTCGCAGACCCGATTCTTGAGGGAAGTTGATCGAGTTGCATCCTCGTATTCTCACTTGTGTTTTACAATTTTTGGTCGTCATTCTGCATAGGCCTATTAATTTCTTCGGGAAACCCATTTCACTCATCTTCTTCCACAACTCTCTTTTATTAAGCAGGTCGTAAGCATTTCTATAGTCAACAAAAAGAAGATGAATATCAATGCTTTCTTCCCAGCATTTTTCAAGTATTTGTCTCATTATAAAAATCTGGTCTGTTGTCGATCTATTTGTTCTAAATCCTGCTTGGTAATCGCCTACTTTATCCTCCAAATGTGGTTTCAGTCTATTTAATAAAATATGTGAAAGCACTTTGTAAGCTGTGTTCAACAAAGATATTGGTCTGTAGTTTTTGCAGCTCATCACTTCACCTTTTTTATGAACTGGGACTATTGTACCTAAAAGCCATTCTTCTGGCAACTTGCTGCTTCTCCATAGTTTTACGATGAGGCTATGTAAGACTATTGTACCCTTTAGTCTAGAAAAAGTGTTAGCGTATCGTGCTTCGTTTGGAGAGTGCGTATTTTGTCTCTGTTTTGGGTGTTTTGACGTTTCAGGCTAAGAACGGACGAGTGTTATTTTTATTCGGGTGACCGCATTCCTGCCTCCGTTCTGTTCGTACGGAGATCGGGTATGGTACGAGGGGCTCCTCAATGGCAGTATCCTTTGCCTGATAAATACTACCTACTTTTCCAGGATTAACACTAAGCTGGAGATTATATCAGGTGCGTGCTGCTTTCGCCATGCCATGAAATAAGGAAACCACAAACATGAAAATTAGCTGGAAACGTATGTCTAATGAAGCATATAAGACACATTCAAAGACCATAAAACTGCATTAAATAAAATAACTAGATATAACCATCATTTTATGAAGACAATCCCTGAGGAAACGAATATTGTTCACCGTTAAATAAGCGTAAGTGGTGCTCCGTTTAATACCACTAATGCATTACGTACCACTGGAAAGCACTTATCCCAACAGCACACATCTCTAATAGAGCATTTATTACCTAATTCCGAGCCAAGTAAAAGGGTGTAATTTTCTTCTGTTAAACAGTCGCTAGTTAAAGTACATGTTTCCAATATGACAAAAAACGTCATTTTGAGTAATTTTTCATTCATAAACACGACATAATCCCCAGCATTTCTCCATCATTACTGGCATAAATCTTTCAAGAATTTATTTAGTATTTAAAAAGTTTTTTTTTGCACCAGCGATAATGAAGCGTCGCTCAACTAGGAAACTGCAATTTTATCATTATTTATTAGCAGTAAAATTTCTTATTATTTTGTTCTTAAATTCACGTTTAAATTTATATCACTGAAGAAAGCGGAACTCGTAAAGGTGTATTCTCCCCGCCCAAGTACAACAGTTTTGAGAATGTGCACTTTTTAATTATTGAGAGGTAAAAGCACACACCAATGAGAAAAAATATTATTGACGTATCATGAAACTGATTCATGAGTGAAAGAAGCAGGTGCAACTTATTATAGGTGCATTTTCGTTGGTGAGTTTTTGCACAATATTTTCTTAACACCCTCGTTTCCTGTTGTTTACGATTTTGTAATTAGGTTTTTCTGTTGTAATTAAGTCGCAAATTAATATGTGTGGTTGTGTGACGGGAAACTGTTGGTTGTGTTAATGTACTACAACTGTTGGATAATAAATTGATGAAATAGACTTAAATTACGTTTGTTTTAATGCTGAGAAAATGCTTTAAGTGTCTTTTATTAAACGTTCATATAGCATTTTTAGAAGATGTTAATTTTTGTCTTTTGATGATAATTTTTCTCACACAACAAACTGGAGGAGTTTTAAAATTACTCTAACGAGGTGGGCTGAAGGAACCACAGTTATATCTTGTACTACAATTTGTGGTTTGGGCTCTCTACGCTTATTCGATAAAATAGAGATATCCTGGGTTATGCAGAAGTTATTTCGATTAGGGTTTCTCAAGCTTGTTCAAAAATCTAACCATTTCAAAGTTATTCAAGGTCAAAGTTTCCAAAAATCACTTTTCGGACAAAAAATACTTTGAATAATTCGGGAAGGTCAAGGTTTTCGAAAAAATTTCAAGAGGGGTATTTTGTAGGTAATAATGTTTCGTATTGATTGATAAAAATTTTTTTTTCGAAAAAACTAGTTTTTGAGTGATTTTTTTGCCAAAAAGTGATATCTCCGGCGGCCATGTTTTTTTTGTGATTCCGAAATTGTAATCTTAAAAAGTCCCAATTTTCAGCCATTTTGGAATTTTGTCTCCTTTCGTGCGTTTTTTTGCTAATTTCCCCGGACTATAAGGATAATGGCCCTATTCTGTAATTTTTCATTAAATAATATTTTATGGTTATGTTATGATGATAAAATTTGTTCTTCTTAAAATAAAAATAAAATAATTTAAAAATTCGTATTCTGTCATTCTTTCATAAAATATTTTATGAAGTCTTTTATGAACACATAACATAAAATATTTAGTACAATCCGCTATGGGTTCTATTACGTTTTGAACAGCTGATCGGTTTAAAATGCAAACAAATAAAATTATGAATGAAAACAAACAAAATCAAAGCGCGCCTTGTTTCAGTATCTGACAAAAAACATTTTCTTATACCCGGGACAGACTAGCACCATTAATGACGAATATGACGTCAGAATGACGTAGACTCCATTTTACTTCCATATCTTTTATATGGGTCTACGTCATTCTGACGTCATATTCGTCATTAATGGTGCTAGTCTGTCCCGGGTATTAATGCGTTGGGCATATTAATTTTTAATTAAACTCAAAACTCAATTAAAACTACTTTCACGCAAATGTCCATTGCCGTGTGTCATTTTCATAAAATGGGTTAAAATACCTGTAAAATGTGCTGCTTAGAATATTTTATGTTATGAAGCGTAACAGGAAATATTTTATGTTATGATTCATAAAATAAAATAAAGTTTGTCGGACAGAATAGGATTTTAGGGAATTCTTTTATTTTATGGCATAACATAACATAAAATGATAAAATTCTAGCGACAGAATAGGCCCCATTATTGACCACTATTTCAAACGCCTTGGGTTGAGGACAAGAAAATAATTCCTGATAACCAGTACGGATTTCGGGCAGGACATGACACTATTCATGTCACGTCGAGACTGGTATCAGACATACACTGGAACTTTATGAAAGGACGGTTCGCAGGAACATGTCTGATTGAAGGCGTTCGATACAGTATGGATCGAAGGTCTTCTCTACAATCTAGTCACACACGGCATGACCGGACCTTAGTTATACACGATTTACAACATGATTTCAAAAAAGAAGTTCATCGTCAAAAGTGGGCACTTAACTTCAAGTAGCACCTTTGACATTAAAAATGGTTTGCAACAGGGTGCGGTAAATTCGCCGCTATTGTTTAATATCTACCCGAGTGACCTTATACGTTCACTCCGCTACGCGCTAGCGTATGCGGATGAACTGGTCGTGTACAGGACAGGGCGGAGAATTGGAGTAATCCAGACGCTCCTGCAACATGATTTCGAAACAATCAAACGCTACAATAATGATTTGAAGTTGAGGATCAACTTTAGCAAATGCGAGTCGATCCTTTTCCGGACTACTCTAAACAGAGCTTCACGCGATGTGAAGCGGAACTGGAAAAATTCCCGAATTTCAAACAATGCTGGACAGGCATTGAAAAACAAATCGGTAGTGAAATACCTCGGGCTTTGGCTTTATCGCTACTTATATTTCAATAGAAATGTGAGTGCTTCTCTTGTCAAGGCAAACAAAGCCTTTCACATGACAAAAAGGCTTTTATATAGCAGGCATCTAAGCCCACGGTTAAAGGTGATCTGCTACCAAACCTTAGTCAGACCGATTTTGACAAATGGTTGCCTAGTATGGTTCAACATATCTCCTGCATACATCTCCTTTATCACAGAGGCAGATCAGCTTGTGTACGCGGTTATATTCCCCCAGAGGCATTTGTCTACCTGGATTCCAAACAGTTGGTACAGTATAGATCGAGGGTTCTTCTCTTCTATCACTTAAAACGCAACGCGAGTGATAAACGCTATGCGTTCAATCAGGAAGAAGTGCAGTTTCAGGATCTCCTGAGGTTCAGCACGCGGATCTCGGAATGAGATAAGAGAGACGTCTCCAATGCTAGTACTTTGTACTGGTGGTTGGGGGACGTAAAAATGTTGCTTATTCGCCCTTCAGAATAATATAGATTTGTATTACTTATAGATTAGTTTTCTTTTTAAGCATTAGCTTAGACTTAGATAGGATTTAGTTCTAGTTTTTATGGTAGTAATAAATATAGGTTAAGTAAGCTAGGTTAACGGTGCGGACTTCCATGAACCCTTGCTGTTCTCTCAAACTCGGATCCATGGAAGCCCGTCGCCTGGACGGGGCCACCTGAGTCAGTAACACCTCCGTTGTCCCCCGTCCAGATAGTCTCTTTTAGTAATAAGATGCCTTAAGACCTGAGCTGTTTATTAAGGGAGTAGATAGTGCGGGCATCCATGAACTCTTGATGTGTTGTATATCTCGAGTCTATGGAAGCCCGTCGCCTGGACGAGGGTTAGCCGAATCAGAACTGCTTTTGCTATTCCCTGCCCAGATAGCTAGGCTAGTTAGGTTAAGTAAGTTAAGTAAGTTTAAGTTTTTTTTTATAAAATATATAAGTACATATATATAGTTTCAAATTTTTTCTTAGAAGAAAGCCAAAAATAAAGATCATTTTTTATAAAGTAAAAATATATAAGTTTTAGCTGAAAAGCATAAGTAAGATAAGATAGTGAGTAATTTAGAGCGTCTGCTTAGGGCCAGTAAGTTAGATAGCTTAGAATAGGATAGAATAAGTAGCTTTAAGCATTAGCTTATTTATATTTGGTTAGATATAAGATATGCTAATAAAAATGCTTTTTAAAAACAAAAAAAAAGCTCATCTAAGGTAATCGTCAGCGACCACTGCATACCTTAACACTCATTTAGATTTCTCTAATAGCTGATCTAGCACAGACATAAAGAGGAAAGCGGATAGTAAAGAACACTTGCTTTACTCTAGAACAACAGTGTTATAGAGGGTTAGAAAAACTTGAGTTATAGAACACTCTGCAATGCTCCAATTGATGCAATCAGATGATCTTCCTTTTTCGGGGGGTTTAATGGCTTTTTATAGGTAGTTAGTTCGCTTCTGTTAGTTATAGTTACCGCTCTTCTGGGCAGCGTTGAAGAGCTTCCTAATAGCGGATCTTAACTTGGGAGCTTGTTATTCCACCATAGAGTTTGCCTATTGATCGTTCTCATCAGAGCAGGCTAGTTACTGTTGTAGGTAGCAACAATTTTCACTGTAAGAAAGAAACCTGTCTACCATGTTGTGGGAGGGTTACCTGTTGTTTCGTATTTGTATATTAGACACTGCATCACTTAATCTCAAGAGTTGGTTGAAAATTAGTTTACAAGTTGTGCAGCGCTCTCCACCAAGCTTAAACTGACTTCAAATGTCATTCTTGCCCATTTTGTTAGATCTAATGTAGAAAAGAATACGGAAGCAATTATTTTGTGAATAAATTACTTCGAGGAAGAGTTGCTCACCTATGAGGCAAACGTCATACTCTTCCAATCTCAGATCTTCTCCTCAAGTTTACAAACTAAGAATCTTAGTTAATTCCACTGTCATTTTCTATTTCCTTAATACTAGTGGAAATGTAACATTTCTGCACAATCCAACACAATAATTTGTTTTAATCCAGTTCATAAGTAACAATTCCAGAGCGCAACAAAAAATTACCTTAATTTCAATGCGAATTTACGATCAACTAAATTTCTATCCAAACAGGTGGAATTCCGATTAAACAACGTACACCTGAATTCTCCACCTACTGCACTTGGCAATAACTTCATACCCCGAAGGCGTTGTACCAATCAGTAGACCTTGTTCTTGTATTTCGTTATTTCATATTTAATAAAGAAAAATCTCATTAATCGCATTGCGTACCTGTAGTCCGGAGAGTGTTCTCCTGGGCAAATTACCTGCGCTGCTTACATGCAGATGTCTGCAATTATAAGAAATTACAAAAGTTTATGGCCGAGCCGCGAAGATATATATACGACGCGGCCCCGGTTCACCGTCTCGAGAGGTTTTTCCTAGGATATACAATACACATAGCTGCACTGCACTGCACTGTCTGCATTCACCTTGATATGGCCAAACACAGTCCGAAGAATACGGGTTTTGTGCATGCGGAATGGGAAAGAATTAATCAGAAATGGAAAAATCGCGAAAACAGCAACACAAGTCCTCTTCCACTATGGCGAGGTCACCTCCTATAGCTCTGAGCCCCATTCTGGTAATGAAACTAGCAAATCTCACTCATGTCTTGTGTTTGTCTTCCATTTTCACTGTTTCTTCTAGATTAAGACGTGCCGAGTGCTCTGCTCAGGTAAGGAGGAACTGTTTTACTGTTTTAACAAGAAATGAAGGTTACGTGATAAGAAATTCGTATGATATAAGTGCAGTGCTCTGATGTTCTAGTGCTGTCACTGCTGTGCTCTTCCTGTTTGGATTTCTAGGGCCAACTTGATGAGCTTAAGTGCAGTTATGTTCTCGGCTGGTTAATGCTGTTTTTGGGTTGATTAACGGTTGGAACTTAGCAAGTGTTTAACGTTTCCTGACAGCGCTTAAGAAATTCTTTTATGCAAACATAAATGAGTCGGGATCAAGACTCTTTAACCTTTCATTGTGAGGTTTTATGTTTTCACATTTATATGAAATTGTGGCAATTTTTAGATGGGAATTTTATAATGGATATGAGAAATGCATGGGGGTTTTCTGATGTGATGAAAACAATTTTTGTAAAACAATTTCCTGGAATGGCTTTAAAATTATTTATACCTGCAGGCAGCTTCCTCAAAAAGATAACTAGGCAATCGCGGTAGGTTCTAAAAGAAGACAATAATAGGACAATAAAGATCCGAGCATGAAATTGTATATCTTATCTTATGTATAATTATTTTAAAAAGTTACATGAATTATAAGAACTAGTTCAGATGTATGTGGGAAAACCCAAGCTTAGGAATCAACGTTTGTACAACCTGTCCGTCATGTCGTCCAGGTCATAGTGCAAGAGGGTATGGCCCAAGCGTGTTGGTCTTGTAATATGAGAAAAAAAGGCTGAAGGTGGAACGCATATTTCTCAAAGAACTCTGGCATTAACATGTTTGTTGTTTGGGGCCATCCAAACTGAAAATAATTTAGTTGCTTAATTTGTTTAAAAGCATATACGAACCCGCAATTAGCACGCCTAGTGAACAAATGCGCCTGCCACACTGTTATGCACGCTCCCGCTACAGGCAGAATTATGAATAAATGCACCCGCATGGGCATAGACTATTCTAAACGCGAATGTCGTTTTCCCAAGCGGCCCCCAACTAAGTGTTAAACTCATTCAATGCTGCTTGACTTACGCAATCGAAGGAGAACCGGTGTACCGGTCATGCAAATGGCATGGTGTGATAATGGCAAGTAGAATTTTTAGTTAGGCGTACCGTACCTGTTTCATACTAGGAACGAGCGAGTCTTACTTTTACTCGGGAGAGTATAATTTCAAAGTTTAAAATAGGAGATATGATTCGGTACGCGAATGTGACAAGCTGGATATAAAGCCATTCCAAACACACTGCTATATACTTACGTTAAACGGTAGCCTTTCAGCACTATTGGTGCCCCCGACCGCGATTTAAATCTACGTACTGCTTACCTTGCACGCCTAACTCGTACACACACAGCTAGGAAAATCGTTTCATCAAAAACTGCAAAGTCAAAATTTAGTTTTTTTTAATTAAAATTTCAACTAAAACCACCTTTTTCTCCACAAAATACATAGTTATCTAATATTTTTTTTTTGCAGAATTGAAAAACTTGGAAAATTTCCTATGAATTATGTCATCTTTTATCCTACGGCTTTTATTTTTGGAGTTATACGCAATTTTAATGCTAAAATTTGCTCTATTTCGTACTTTTTCATCTAAGCTTTGCCAAAAAGTACAAAATAAGCACCAAATAAGGCCAATTTTAACATCAAACTTGCTAATATCTTCAAAAGTAAAGGCCGTAGCATAAAAATTTTACATTATCGATAGAAAATTGTCCAAGCTTTCCAATTCTGCAAAAAAAAAATTGTTAACTAGGTATTTTGTGGAGAAAAAGGTGGTTTTAGTTGAAATTTTAGTTAAAAAAAATAAATTTTGACTTGAAACTAGAAGTTGATAAAGTAGAACTTTGAATTTTACAGTTTTAGATAGGTGGAAGTATTCTGCGTACACTGATACCTTACTCATGAAAATAGCTCATAAGGTTACAAAAATACAGGGTGATATGTAAACCTCTACCAAAAAAACTACATAAAGCCCTAGCTGCTAAACCGTTACGATTTACGCCCCGCTCCCATACGATTTTTTGTTCGTCTATCCAAAACCTATCCACAGCCGGCCGCTTTGTAAACTTAACGGTATACACCCTGTATAGATGGAGGCATATGCAGAACTTTTGTTATAACTTCTCCGTGCGCATTGCTCTAAAACCTATAAAAGCAACCCTAATTCAATAGATGACCACATCAAATTATTCGCAAGAAAATTCTCTACAAAAAAGCTCTTAAGCATTTTTTATGTAAAATCAATAATAAAAAGTTATAGCGCTTTAAAGCTCATCACGCCCAAAATTTTTGTAAATTTTCGTCCATATCTTTTTTATTATTAATATTAAGGCAAAACATTATTTACGAAAGTTGTAGATAATTTCCACAAAAATTCTGTAAGACTCACGGTTTCCGAGAAATAAGGAAAACCATTTTTCACCACTCAAAACAAGATGGCGGCCGAGCATCACCCCTCCGGATCCCGAAAACTCGGTTTTATACTCCCAACCAACCCCCCCCCACACATTATAAAAAAAAAATTGCTGTTTTCAGAAAATGTTCAGCGAATGTACCATTTGACTGGACTACGAGGCAAATCAGTGGTAGTTGCTTTTTTTGAATACTAAATAATATTTATATAACTGTGTTTTTGAGAACCACGATTCACTCTATAGGTCTTCTGTAACATTTTTAGCGACTGGTACACGAAATTTTGATTGAAACACAAAAGCTCACGCAAGTTCTTTGTTCAACAAATGATAAAAACATGGAAATAAAGTTGGCACCCCCCCTTTCGAAAAATTAAAATCCAAAACGGTGAAAATTTCGAGCTAGTTTAGGGCAATTTTGGACTGCAAGAAAAAAATTTCGGACCACACCCCCCTTGGAGATATTCAAAATTTTAAATGGGGGTGCTAACTGTTAATCAAGATAGCACCCCCACAGCATTTAAATGTTCACACAAAAAGTTTTATATAGGTCAAAATTTCGAGCTCATTAAGGACAACAAATGCAGCAGCAACCCACCCCCCAAGTACAACCCCCCACCACCTAATCCGTAAAAACATGAAAAAACACCCCCACTTTCGAAAAATGAAAATCCAAAACGGTGAAAATTTCGAGCTGGTTTAGGACAATTTTGGACTGCAAGAAAAAAATTTCGGACCAGCCCCCCCCCCTTGGAGATATTCAAAATTTTAAATGGGGGTGCTAACTGTTAATCAAGATAGCACCCCCACAGCATTTAAATGTTCACAAAAAAGTTTTATATAGGTCAAAATTTCGAGCTCATTAAGGACAACAAATGCAGCAGCAACCCACCCCCAAATACAACCCCCCACCCCCTAATCCGTAAAAACAAATGTTTTTTAGTACGTTCAACATTTTGGACTTATTAAAGACTACGTTTATTGCATGAAAAAGCTTTTCATTAGTTTAAAATTGCAGATCAATTTCAGACTACTTGTTTATTGTATGAAAATGTTTTTTAGTGCATTTAAAATTCATACTAATTAAAGACTACATGTCTACTGCATGATTAAGATTTTTCTATTGTTTAAAGTTTCAGACTAATTTCAGACTACATAATTTTTTGTTATCAACGGTCGGTAGTCGTTAATTAGTCTGAAATTCTCAACACTCAAAAACTTTTTTTTATCAAAGTTCAGTAGTCTTTAATTAGTCTAAAAGTCTAATTACTTGAAAACTATTTTTTACTAAGATCAGTAGTTTTCAATTAAATTTTTATGAAATTTTAAGCAGACGGAATTTTTTTGCATTAAAAATGTAGCCTCTATTTAGTCCAAAATTATCAATGATAGCAAAGGCATTTAATTTAAATATAATAAATATAATAAATATAATAAAAAATATTCTATCAGAAAACAAAATTCTGAAAGCTGGGAATAACATTTTTCGCATTTTAAATGTAGTCTTTCATTTGAACAGGTTTATTTATTTGAACAGTAATCAATATTATTTTACATTAAATATGTATGCAAACATAATTATCAGGCTTAAATGATTCTTCTGAAATTCTCAAAAAAATTTTCGTTGCTATCGATATGGAGTCTTTAATTAGTCTAAAATTATAAGTGCCTCAGACAAATTCAGGTGCAACTTTGCGACTTTTGTTCGCTCTCGCTGAATCATCCATTTCAATCCAAGACCCGCTTGGTCTCAGGCCGTAGGTAACATAATGTCCAACGCTGTTCTCATTCAACTTCTTAGTTCCTACTGGTGGTTGGTATTCCACAATCCCGGTCAATCGGAATGAATCTTGACTAATTCTAGGCATGTTGAATTCCTGTGGTAATGTATTTAAAGGTACTGTCCTAGGTTGGTAGCCTTCCTGTTGAATGTTGATCAAAAGTGTTGCTCCTACACGCATAAAAAATCATTTTATCTCATTTCAACGATTTCGTACAGAAGTAAGTTAGACAAGTATCAGAACGATTTTTACCTGTTTCCTTAATTGTGAATAATTCTGTACCTCTGCAGCCATGACGAGGTGGTGCCTCCTTCAAAACTCCTAGCAATACTGAACATTTAAATGCTGTGGGGGTGCTATCTTGATTAACAGTTAACACCCCCATTTAAAATTTTGAATATCTCCAAGGGGGGGGGGGTGCTCCGAAATTTTTTCTTGCAGTCCAAAATTGTCCTAAACTAGCTCGAAATTTTCACCGTTTTGGATTTTCATTTTTCGAAAGTGGGGGTGTTTTTTCATGTTTTTACGGATTAGGTGGTGGGGGGTTGTACTTGGGTAGTGGGTTGCTGCTGCATTTGTTGTCCTTAATGAGCTCGAAATTTTGACCTATATAAAACTTTTTGTGTGAACATTTAAATGCTGTGGGGGTGCTATCTTGATTAACAGTTAGCACCCCCATTTAAAATTTTGAATATCTCCAAGGGGGGTGTGGTCCGAAATTTTTTTCTTGCAGTCCAAAATTGTCCTAAACTAGCTCGAAATTTTCACCGTTTTGGATTTTCATTTTTCGAAAGGGGGTGTGCCAACTTTATTTCCGTGATAAAAACTAACTTCGCTCAACTGTAAACACACTGAGTGACAGATGCGGCCCACATTCCAGGGGCTAACGCAGTACAATGTTATCAGCTAAAAAGAACAAATTTAGCAATATTTTTTACGTGTATCTGTCATTAAATTTCGAGCTCTTTTTATTTTGTTTGCAATTTTCTAAAGTTCCATTTTCTTGCATGTACTGAGAAATCATAACATCAGCTGTGAATCAAAGTATGTACATCTAAACAAATCACTGTATCATCACGTAAAACTGCTCCTCATGCATTTTTAATATCACATAATACAATATCGACTTGCAATAATTCTCTTTCAAGTGTAAATTACCTCAACTTATAAGAAAGTGCAACCTATAAAGGAATTACCACAAGAAAAATGTATACCACGCATAAACCGCCTGAGCACTACTAATTAGTCAGTTAGTTGTCAATAACTTGGCACATCATTGTCATTCGAGATACGCCAGCAAGTATCCAGCTCAATCCTCATTAGCACATACCCAGTAAAGCCATGCCAGAGCAGAATCCCGATTGGAGTACGTGCACACCCAATGTTTCTGTTTCATAATTTTCCAATATAATTTATAATTTCGCAAATTGCCCGTTCGCTTGAAATGCCGCTGTCTTGATAATTTTTTGACAAAGCTATTATTAGCAGCAACGGCAGAGCTATGCTGGCCGTAAAGTGACTGTCACATAATTCAGATTGGAGGCTATGATCAAATCGGAACAGTTTCGAGCTGAAAGGGTAACATTTTATGAGAGTTAAGCATCCTGCAATAAATCTATCAATTTCGTCTCCATCGCGGGACATTAATCAAGCTTCGATGCGCCGTGGTTTGTCTATACTTAGCACTTGTCATTGACATATTACGCTTCATCCCCTTCAAATCCTATCATTTTGCACTTAAAAACAGCGGAGACGCTGGAACGTTTTCTCATGGTCCGTCTGTCTGATTCCGAGAAGGGACAGGAATTGATAAGTTCTTGTAAGTCATGCCTCTACAGCTCCAGATTGAGGAGATCAGAAAGGACGTTTTCTAGAGCTATCCACGGCGATCTGATGACCACGAATTGGTATACAGTCGCGCCCCGCACCGATAGCATGCCCGATGCACCGAGTGCCCTAGACCTTCAGTCATAGGTATGCAACACGTACACACCGAAGGAGACTCAAAGCGCATTGAGTGTGCGCACGTTAATGCGATCCAAATGGCATTTTATATGCGCCAAACGCGGGGCAATAATTTAATGCCTGCCTGCATTTTTCTTGACAATTTCTGCAACTGCCCTGCTACAGAATAAGATTACGAGCCTGCGCCGAGGGACTGCAGCGACACCGCAGCGACAACCTGTTTCTGCTCCCCTCCCGCGGTGCACGTACGGAATCGATCGCCGATCTCTCTTCCGCGGAGTGCACTTGCAGCTAAGGCATATAATTCAAGGTGCGGGGCCGAGGTGCCCACATCGCGATGCAAATGCAGGCAGCCGGCGAACTGGTGCTGCATTTTTATAAGCAAGCGGCGGCCCCATCCAGCTAGCACGGACATAGCCAGCATACGTTCAACATATTCCGTTTATGTTTTGCGCGCGTCTTCTAAATATGAGACGAGGAACGACATACGTGCAAAATGTTGCAAAACTGGGAAATGTCTGCATCTCTGGTGCAGCAGCGGCAGCCCGCCGCCCCCGCCTCCGCCCCGTTCACCTCGTGTTCCCTAAAAATGGCTGTGTTGTCCCCGTGGCTGCTGCTAGTGTTGATGATGACTTCTTTTTGCTCCAGACTTTTGCCACTTTTTCTTTCTTCGGCGGTCGAAATGCACTTGAGCGGTTTGAGGTCTGTGGAGCTCCTCTGTGGCCACCAAGGTGTGAATTTTTCATGGATTTGCGGGCTGGAGATGCCGGGCCAACATTGTCCTCCCCCCGGAACGTTAGCATGATGTGCTGCTGCTTCTGGCTGGCCCAAGGTGGAACCTAGAGCCACGTTCCTGTCTGCATTCTCGAATCCTTCTTCTTTCCAGGATGCATGAAATCTATGGTAAACAAGCCAATGCGGTGGTTTTGTTACGTGAAAGTTTTACAAAGCTCCTGTGGTCATGGATTTAAGGTAACTACCGGAGAAAAAAAAAGTGCCAGGACTGACTGCGTGCTTGTAGTACGATTTAATTTGCAGAATCTGATTTTATTTTAGCCTGTTACCATTTCGTTCAAAGCTCGTTATGCAAATTGCAGCTTGTTTTGCTTTTGCTGTTTTTTTTTTCATTCAACCTGCTTCTTGTTTTGTTTTGTGGAATAACATTCGCATTTCCACATAAACAGGTGAAATTCCGATTAAGGCACACCTGAAATTTTCACAAGGAAATAACTTATTCGTATACATGTTTATTTTCCCTCGCTTTGTGGGCTTGTTTACTATTTTTTCTTCTTGGTTAAGCAATAAATGAGCATGGTCTAGTTTTATTTAGCTTTAGTGTACTTTAACCATATGAGAAATGAACTTTTCAGTATTGTGAATATTTGAATGATACATAGGTACGTAACGAGTAAAACAATAACACCCATCCACTAGCACCATTTGAAAATCCGGTACTGGCATTTCTTGGTCTATATTTTTGTAGAATTTATTCTTTCCAAACTACCTGAATTCCTGTACCAGCAGAGGGTTTGTTGGTTAAACATAGTTTTCCAATGGCTCTTGTTGAAAAGGCATTACCCAATTTCTTCGTATGTTTTCTAAATATGTATTTAATGTAGATACTATAAATTTCAAATAGATGGAATTGAGAAAAACTAAAAAATTTCAATTTTTCAATTTTTTGCCTTTTTTTTATAGTAGTTGGCAAGTGACTTTTCATAGTAAGCAAAAGGCAAAAAATTGAAAATTGAATTTTTTTAGTGTTTTCAAAGGCCTAAAATGGGCATTTCAAATAAAGTAACGAAGTATTGCGTATGCTCACAAGAAAGTACATAAAAAAACCTACAATTTAAAAAAAAATATTTTATTTTTTTTTTATATATTTTTTACAATTTTAAATTTTTTTCGAAAAGTGCCAATTGTTGCCGTAAAAATCGAAAGTTTTTTTTGAAATTTCAATCACGTATTTATAGCATCAAAGTACATCTTTTCTCCAATTTTTATCAAAATCCGACTATTTTCCCGTTATTTATTTCATTTTTAGTAAAATAAAACAAAATTTCATACATTTTGGTTTTTTGAGGTTAGGATTCATTTTTAAAGTATTTATACCGAATCAGTTCGATAGTCTATTCATTTACGAGTATTTTCCAATTTTTGTTATTGTTCTACGACTAACAGAACTGTAGAAATTAAAAAAATAGTGTAGCAATGCACTCAAAATGCATCAAAAATTGACATTTATGCAATTTTCTCGTGCAGCACAGGACCGATTTTGCAGAAATTTTTTTTTTCGCTTTATCTTAACATATGTAAAGAAAAAAAAACAAAAAAATCCAACTTCCCAACTACATCACTATCATATGACAATTTCCCTCTACTATCGGTGCAACGAGAAACAACTCGCTGGAGTGTTATGCCTCCTGAAACGTGTTGAATCCCATTCCCATCAACCAACCGAGGACATGCGCTGGTGGAGCGGGGAATTGCTAGCGGAAGGCTATGACAGGAGGAATCGGGAATGTAAAGAGGGAAGCAGAAAGAAGGAAAGTTATATATGCGGGAGAAGTGGGAAAGGCGAAGGACCGTGGTGCTGCCGGGATTCGAACCCGGGACCTCTGGGATGGTAGCCAGGCGCCTTACTCACTAGACTACCAAGGTTATCAAGGTCTAGCTATAAAGAAATAACCGGTTGTCCAATTCTTGATGGACGATCTTATACGGCAGCTGACTCAGCGAGGCCATCGGCAATGGGCCGGTTTAGACGGTGCACTCCAGCGCATGCGCATGACGAACTTTGTGGATGAAGGGAGAACACTATATGTATACCATATTGGGCCCTCATCAGCTGCTCATTTTTTGATCCCAGTGATGGAAAAAGACAGAAACACTTTGTGGGTTCCTTTAATTTATGTAAATGAAGGCACAGGAAAACTTTTCCAATTTTTGTTTTCAAAGTTTTAATTTTTTTTAGTTTCTAATTTCTGAAATTGCTCCTAGTCCAATTGCGCCCGGTGCAAGTGCACCATTGCACTAGGAAAGTGCCGCCCTTGCCCATACTATTAGGGTTTCATAAAAGTCATCCATTTTTGTCCCATTTTCCCTTACACTTCCATGAACGTTATATTATGAAATCTGGATTTAACTTTTAAAGTTTGGATCCGAACAATAAATCGGAGTTCACTCCGATTATTACAGAACTACTTTCTGGTGTCATTAATGCCGCTGTGGAAGATGGTATGGTAGCGTCTATATCGTCATATCATTCGTGCTATTCTGCTCCATGTATTTATAATGTCCTGACATTTCACGTGGCGTATTTTATATCGTAGTTCCTAAAATCATTAGTCTTGCTGAGGTCCTTGCGGTAAATCTTGACTGTTTTGAAGCTTTGGTTTTTCTATTCCGTAAAAATAATTGTTTTCCGAGGTGAGATTGTCAAACTCTCGTCCAACCTCTACCAGGAAGAAAGGTTTCCGAATATATATACCCTTTACAGATTTCACTAGGGATTGGGGATTTTCACATTAACCGTCGCTTTAAATCTACCGCCTTTTTCCGGGCTTGGGATCGACAGAATATCCTGGAGGAGTTGTCTTGATATTATAACTCTATTAAATGGTTTCTCAATAAATATTTCAACACTCCGATTTAAATATAGACCATAAGAATTATATATATCTTATCATTTATACACAATCAAAATCTACGCAGCATAAAATTGCCACACAGGTTAAAGAAAAGGACTATACAAGAAAAGCGATAACACAGCCATATAAAGGGCGAAAGTTACCAAATTCACACAATCGTATAATAAATAATTAATACAAGAAATTCTATAGCATTAGCCCAAAAATATTTGTCCCTGCACTTAACGTTATAAATTTTCTTTGGCTGCCCATTGGAGTAGAGCCGCGTCAAGGCACGTATAGTGTTCCATTCTTATGTAAACCACGTCATGTGAATGCGGGTAATTACTGCGACAACCACAATGGCTCGAATGCCTTCATTTGTACACATAACCCTTATCACACTGAGCTGATTAACATTCAGAGACAGAAAGAGCCCCAGAGTCTTGCAAGGATACACGGTGGAGTGTGCTCTCCAACCTATGTATATCCTTCTATTTCATAATGTGTATATAGTATATCCTCTATCCAAGGATATCGAGTGACAAATGTCTGACAGCACTAAGGGATGGTATTTCTTGTGGCGATGCTTATCTAGTGGTTTGTGTCTAGCAACGTGACAAGTTATTTAATTTTCTCGAGAAAAAAAAGAAATATACGAAACGAACTGTTCTAACAAACCTTGAAAAACCAATTAGGAAAGTGAACTAATTGCTTTGCTACAAAAATAAAACTCGAATATAACAATTACAATTCCCTTTTTGTTGGTCATATTAAAATGGATTCAATGGAACTTACGTGGAGCAAACATTTGCCATAAATATTTGATTATGAATGTCCTTTAAAGGTGTTATTTTTGTTCATTCCTTCTACTTCTTAAGGGATTTATGCTGGCTTTGTGTAAAGGTGTCGGCATTGTACGTCTCAGGTATTAATTCATGAATTTAACAGGATTTTTACTTATTTTATTTTTAGAAAAACTCGTATTTACATAAACCTAAATTTAAGCCATGTGGAGTCGATTTCCAAATTTGTTCTAGAGTGTTTTAAATAGCTTGGAACGCCTTAAGGAATTAGGTAGACCCGCTATACAGATTAAGAAGACGTAGACGGTAGAAGTACATTACATATACAATGTAACAGAATGTCTTCCCATTTAATTCATTACTATTGACAAAAAACGATTTTATTTTTAAGTAACTCACTAAATATACGTCAAAGGCTTTAAAAATCCACCCACTTTCTATTTAAACCCTGTTGTTGTATGTATAGATGTTTTCAAATGCCGTGACATTTGACGCATGTTGGGGTAAAAAGCTCTTAAAAATGTTTAAAAGCTGGAGATAATTTTTCTTCCTCTCTATTGAGAAATTAAGCTCCAAAATAGGAAGCCAACGGCGCACGCAAAAGAATTGTCAGCAATTCCCATATACTTTCTGACAACTTGTTGCAAATATTACGACGACTCTGTCTTTTTATTAGAGCTTCTGTATATATCACAGTGGCTTACAAAATCTCAAAAGAAAAACGAAATTTATATTTTCCAATTTGAATAATTGATAGAAATTTGAAGATCGAAGATAAATATTTCTTAACCGTAAGTAAAATAAAAATGCGAAGAAACTATTTTAAACATAATTTAATCAAAAGGAAACACTTTTCTAATTAAAATTGAATTTTTATTTTTCTTATAATTTTGTGAACCATTGTATATTGTAAAAAGTGAGCGAGAATTGACTCCTCCTCCTCCTTATCAAATCACTTGCTGTCATTTAATCAATCGCGACTGCGTATTGCTAATTTTACAAATTATGAATGAAAACAAGACCCTCGTAAGTACAGGCCTGGAAGCAGACAGGCCAACTAATACTAACATAGCTGAAAAGTGGCCAAAAATTTCTGACAGTTGTGGAATTAACATGACCGAAGCCATAAGAAGCAATTTTTTAACATTGTTTTTGCACTAAAAAGTGGTAAAATATTGTATATTTTCACTTTTTGGTGCACATGGATTATCAGTGATTAGTGCTTTAGTGATTTAATAAAAAAAATTAAAATGAAGTGAGTGGTTAAGTGTATTTTAAGAGTGTTAATTGATTAGGTGACCATTTTTGTTTACATTCGCGGTGGTTTTTTCGTGTTAATTTAGGGAAAAAATGTTGAATTTGTGTAGTAACATAATAAAAAGTGCTTTTTAAGTGATTAAAGATTATTATAGGATAGTTATTAAAAACATAAGTGCAGAAAAATGTGAAGGAAAAGTGAAAAGGTTATTGTTATTCATGTTGTGTGGTAGTACTTGCACTTATGTTTTTAATAACTCTTCTAGAATAATTTTTAACTACTTTAAATTCACTTTTAATTCCATTACTACACAAATTCAACACTTTTTCCCTAAATTAACAAAAAGAAACCACCGCGATTGTAAACAAAAATGGTCACCTAATCAATTAACACTCTTAAAATACACTTAACCACTAATTTTTTTTTAATTTATGGACTCAGATCACTAAATAACTTATCACTGATAATCCGTGTGCACTAAAAAGTGATAAAATACAATATTTTACCACTTTTTATTCCAAAAGCAAAGTTAAAAAATTGCTTCGTACGGCTTCGGCCATGTTAATTCCACAACTGTCAGACGATTTTGGCCGCGCACAGACACAACCAAAAAGTCTGCTTCCAGGCCTGTACTTACGAGGGTCTTGATGAAAAGCGTCCTTTTTTATATATTTTTTAATTTTCAGGTTTTTGTATTTTACATATTTGCTACAAAGAAATAATTTGTAGCAATTTCTATTAAAAAATACGCAATTTGGGTTTTTAATACTTTGATACTAGGATTGTTGACGTTTTCTGCCAGTCGCATGCGCGCTTCTGCCAGGGGAGGTTACGTTGCTTGCGGCTGCGGAGAGTTCACAATTTATGAATGAAAATGCTCATGAATTTAAAAAGGGATTTTTCAGCATTTTTTTTTAATTATTATAAATTTAGAGATGAGAAATATTTCTCATAATTATAATAAAATTATGCTTATTATGATGGATAGATTTACTTGGTAGAGCGGGGTTTTTACATGTATTTAAAAGCTCTGCTCAATACATATAAAGATAACTTATCTTTATTCATTCGGCATGCGCGCATCCCTTCCCAAATAATTTTGTTGAGTTTTTTCAGCGTTTGTTGCCTTTTTAAATGAAAAGAGGGGAAATGATAGAACAAAATTTATAAAATTTGGCAACGAGGTGCGCAGAACTGTTCGAATTTTTTGTGTCACGGAGTTTGAAAACATCTATACTTACATATCTATTTAAAAAACGCTGAGCTTTTGGTGTTATTGGGAATACAATCCCCGTGTTCTTTTAATGAACTGGGTTTTGAGAGCTTTTGAGGAGCTTTTGAGTTCCCATACAAAATCGAAGAACCAGAAGACCCAGATAAAACCTGGGCTTTCGATTTTGTATGGGAACTCAAAAGCTCTCAAAACCCAGTTCATTAAAAGAACACGGGGAATGTGCGCTGTCTGGCAGAATTGGCCAAACTGGCAATAAAAATTTTTTCTTATTTTTGTTTCCAGTTTCTCAGTAAGTATAGGCCAGAGCTGAACTGGCCTACCAAGCTACCGGGAGTTACCCGGTGGGCCGTGCCGAATGTTAAATCAAAAATTTTTCCTCTAAATAATTTTTTTTTGAAAAAAATAAAATTTTCCCACAAAAAAATAAAAAAATTTCAAATTTCAAGCGTATCAAAATTCCTTTAAATAACACAAAACTCGCGGTCTCCTACGAAATTGTTAATTAGTTTGTTGAAGACTGTTATTTAATAAGGATTGTATGGAATTTAAAAAAAATCTAAAAAATTCAAAATGTCAACGAAACGAGGAAGAGGTTGGGAGAAACAAAAAATTAAAAAAACAAGAACTTTTAAATGCGTAGTATAAAAATTATCCGAACTCATAGAAAATATTCCAAGCTTTCTAATTTTGGAAAAATAGGTATGGTTAACTACGTAAGTTTTGGAGAAAAAAGTAGTGAAAGTTGAAATTGTAATTAAAAAAACCAAAATTTTGACTTTGACGACTCATAACTCTGGAAGTTGGTTAGTGTTTCACCAAGACCCGAGATAATCTCCTTCTCGTCTCGGTACGATGAGAACGATGAATTATATTCTCGATCAGTCGAGACGAGAACGAGATCACCCCTTACGAGATTCTCGTCTCGACGAAATTATTTAATTTCTCATTCTCGTTTTTTCGAGACAATTCGAGACAATATCAGAGAATATGACAAATTCGAAGCTATTTTTTATTAATAATTTATTCTCTAATAATTTATATGTTATATTTTTATTAATTATTATGGTTATCCAGGGGTAGATAAATTTGTCTTGGAATCATTTGATAAAGCGTCCGACTTCCATCTCTGAGTTAGTGAATTCGAATTCAGAGAAATCAGTTCTCGTTTTTTCTCTTTTCGTAGCCTCACGGTATACAAAAATAAGCCAATGTAAAAGACTGTATATCGTAAGACGATATTTTAGTGCTGACGTCACTTGGTGACAGTGTTCTACGGTATTCGAAGCTGTCTGTGTCTTTTACCTTACCTTGTTTCTTTATAGCATGGTAATCCGTGTGCCGTGAAATAAGCGAAGTAACTATTCGATCTTACATTCTTACTACTTATTTAAAAAACTATCTTAATATGTGTAACATAATGTATTGAATATATTGATTTAATAAATATATATAATGTATGGAATATATTAATTTAATAAATGTAATGTATGCACTGATAAAAAAAATTTCTTGGCTTAAAGCACTTTTTCTTGAACCAAGCAACTCATGTTTTGGATATAACGAAAACAAAATTGTCTCGGGATAAGCAACACTCATAGTCTTGGTTTTATTGTCTTGGATGAAGACAAAAGTTGACTTGAAGTAAAAAAAATGCGAAACCGATGATAAAATAGAAAAAAATTCAAGTTCTGAAATCGGTCTTAATAGTTGTGATACATTTTTAGAACTTGAAAGTCCGGTAACCGAAAAAGGCCGACGAATTAAGAATTTAGTTTCTTGAGTAAAAAATTAAACAATCTTATTTCGAGAAAGACATATCTTGGTCGAAAAATATAAGTATTAAGTGAAGAAATACGACAGTGTCTTACTCTGAGACAGCATTCTCATGTTAAAACTGAAAAATTTTTCTACTCAAGACAACCAAACGAAGACTATCGAATTGCTGGAATCAAGACAATTTTTTTATCAGTGTGGAATATATTAATTTAATAAATATAATTTTTTTACTTTTTTATTCATATTTATTTCCTTTTAATTTATTTATTATCCTTTAATTTATTTATTTATATAATTTATTATTTTTAAAAATCTCGGTTTTACGAGAAATTCTCGTACGAGACGAGACCGAGACGAGACGAGACGAGCAATCCTTTATTGAATCTTGTCCGAGACCGAGACGAGACGATATGTAGATCAAAAGCTCGGAACGAGAACGAGAAAATTTCAAATCTCGCCTCGTCTCGGTCTCGGTGAAACACTAAAGTTGGTAGGGTTGGTAGTACCAAAACTGGTGCTTAAGTAATCCTGAGAGAAGCTAGTTCAAATAACGATAATAGGTTAAAATAACGATAAAGGGCTCGTTAGACTTAACCGAAAAAGCCAATTTTTTTTTCAGTAAATGTAGGACGTGGAAAACCATTCCCCGTCCAAAAAGTGGTGATCTAAAGTTTGAAAAAAATAGTGATAATAGTGGAAAAGGGTAACGTAATTTTTGCACGGGTTTTAAAGAATGCTCGGATTTTGTTGACAAGTGATGTTTTATGGGGAAGCTATCGGAAGCTGAATCCAGAAAAGTTAATTTCATTTAGAACCGGTTTCATTCCATCGAGTTTATTAGATGGTGCTTGTGGCTCTTGGCCGAAGTCTTTTCAAAAAAGGGGTTGACCGAATGTTATGAAATTTTTTCCAAAGCACGTTTTCGTTAATATGCTTCGATCGGCATCCCAACGAGACCGATATCATTTTGGTTTGCGCGATATCGTGCGGGTACAAAAATGACGTACGTCGTTTAAACAAAAAAACGCCTCAACCGAATTTTACGAAAATCATTTTAGATCATGCTTTAGTTAATACGCTTCGATCGGCACCTCAACGAAGAAGATATCTTTTTTGGTTCGCCCAATATCGTGCAGGAAAAAATTACTACGGACGTATGGACAAACACACCTACACATACACACATAGTTTTTCTCATAATTATGCTTAAAGAAAAACTTTTGAAAGCAAAAAAGATCTTTCCTTGATTGTTAAAACAAAATGTATTGAAATGGGCCGACATTTTTGAATTTCCCGGTCCTAAATTCATTCTCAGTCAGCCCTGGTATAGGCTTTGATAAATGAACACCCACAATCGGCTTGAGGATTGAACAACGAAAGCCTATTTCTCCTTCGCGTACTGGGGACTCGGCTCTGGAACTAGTAGGTACTGTCCTTCATCTAGCTTGGGTCAGTAAAATACGCGCAAGGTTGCTAAAAGTCAATAAAAGCCTATTCTAATCTGTCAAGGCTTTTCAAACCTACACATCTAACTGCATATAAATTTTCGCTGCATGATACGATAGCACATCTGATATTTGATGATCAGCCTGACTCTTCGTAGGAGCGTCAGGTCTCAAGATAACAGCGCAACCTAATTCTAATTTGAGCTATCTGCTTCATCCCACTTCAAGTATTTGTTGATTTATTCAAGTTACGCTTGCGTAGTTCTCGTCCTCATTCTTGGTCGACCTCTTTCTTTTTGCCCTTGGAAATTATGGTCAAGTGCTTGTTTTTTGACATTGTTTGAAGAGCGTCAAATAATGCGATTATTCTATCCCCAATTTCAACTTTTGAAGGTTTCTCAACACAAAAAGTTAGCAGTTTGAGTTTAATTGATTGTTCGTGGCCAATTGTTCGTATTTTGCAGATAAGTCGTAAACTCTTGTTAATTAACACCTAAATCTCTTTTTGGTAGCCTTGGCTTGACAGAGGCTATAAATATTCTTAATTTCGTTGTACCTTTCACGATGTTGAGATTTTACTGATGGCTTTTAGACCTGGCTCAACCGTCCAAATGTTTTATAGGCTTAGTGATACTTATTGCTTACATTGGCATCTGTTTATTTTAAAGACTAGTCGTACTGTCGAGATTCTCAAGCATCTTTGATCACTTCGCGCCGTATATTTTAAGTTTTGTTTTATAGCCAATGAATCCTCATGTGCTCCGTGTTAGTTTTATCCTTCACATTGACGTATTAATTTCTCCTTTAAAGTGACTACCTCAAAAAAATTTCTTTTTTGTTCTCCTATAGCAATTCCAAACTCATCAAGTCTCTAAGTCCAGAGTTCAACGATACGTCATCACGGAGATTCACCCAATCGATCTTGCCTAATGCCATACTATAGTACCACAGATGTACATAATTCTATCTAGGCCATGATGGATCCCATTCAAAGTCAATTGAAATCACTCGCAACCGCAGATTGCCGCTGGATGCAAAACTGCACTCTAATCTGAGCTCATTTCGTATCACAATATCATGATGGATTTCGTAAACTACCAGTGTATCGCCTGCCACTATCCAATTCCATTCGGAACCAAATAGAAAAATCCATCATTGCCGCGCGCCCCGGTAGACGGTAAAAACCCGATTATAATTTGGGGTCTCCCCCACAGGTGAAGGTAGTGGCGCGGGTGTGCTATAATACATCATGACACTAGACCCGTTTGGGGTGCAGGCAGTGCGACGATATCAAATGGCAACTATCGCATATCTACGTTTCGCCAGTAAACATTCTTCCCGAAAGGGAGTCCCCGAAAACAGCACCCGAGGAAAAATTCGAACAGTGGAGCTATTTGACATGCAGAAAAATGGTAAAAATTTGAATTTGTAATCAGTCGAAACGGGGCTTGGCAGCACAGCCGAAATGTCAAAATGTCAACCAATGTACCATTTGAGAAAAATTCCAGATTTACCTGGGAATTGTGACAGTCGTTTGTAAGTGACAAACAACAAACGGTTTTACCTGGACGAATTTCCATTTTAGACGACAACGGAAGTTCAGCAGCGGCAGCTAAGCTGTTTCTGGTCAGTTGTTTTCGTACGGATATTGCATGCTGTGCAACCGTTGAATATTTATGCGTTTAAGCTCTTCCAGAAAGGAACTAACGGAGCTTTCCTGGCTGGAGGACAGAAACTTTTGTATTATATAACAATGGTGGAAGATTGACGTGCAGCTATTAAAAGTGCATTTTTTCACAGTGTGTGTGTTCAGGTTACAATTTATGAATGCCCATTCAAAGTCCATTTTTAATCAATTTTTTTCCTTCAAAAAAAAAAATAATAAAATTTTTCACTTCCAGTGGCTTTTGCCGAATTTGCATGTCACAAGAGTGAAAAAAAAGTAAAAAAATGAGTTTTGGCCATACCTGAAACCAACGGAAGATATAATTACATATATCTTATTGGCGTTTGATTAATTTGCTGAATGGGCACAGACTTATTTTGTTAAGGTTATCCCGTGGAGTTTAAGCTGGAAAATGTGAAAATTAAAATTCAACAGGAAACTGCATAAGAAGTGATATTGAATTTAGATTTCTTCACAATCGGCGATATGTGGCTTTGATTTATATTCTCATTTCTTCATTGTATCAAAACGGAGGAATTAACTACGTTGTTGACCCATAAAAATTTAAAAAAATCCACACCAATACCCGAGTAGAAATAAGACTCGCCGTTCTTAGCCTGCCACAGGCACGCACGGCGTCATAACGCCAGCATGGCACCTGAAACAGGCACGGTACGCCTGATTAAAAAGCCTAAACTAGCCCGCACTTAGCGTAAAACAGGCACGGTACGCCTAGAAAAATATAAGTAAGGGTGGTCGCACACTGCAGCCGATTCGGCCGAATTTTTTACGGCCGTAATTGGCCGAATTTTTCAAACAATTATTTTCCTATTCTCATTCGCACATTACACCGGTTTTTCGGCCCTTGACGTCCGTAGGTTTTATCCGATCAGATTTGAAATTGATAATGGAAGTGCGCTCCCATAGAAATGTTTATTAATCTTCCTTTTATTTTATTTAGGATATATTTATATGTGTGACCATTTAAAATGAAACAATTAGCATTTAAGATGGAAACTAACCCAAAGTTCGGCCGAATTTAAAGTTGAAATTCGGTTCAATACGGCCGTAAAAAATTCGGCCAAATACGGCCGTAAAAAATTCGACGAATCTGCTGCAGTGTGAGACCAGCCTAAGTCTTGGTTTGCGCGTGAATATGCCAACTAATTATTTTTACTTGGGGAGCCTCCAAGCACACTTCAGTGATGCTACTCTGACTAAAACCTAGGTATAGGATTGGACCCAGAAGTCTCGAAATGGTCGCGAAAAAGTGGAAAATCAAAACCGTAAACCACCATCCGGCGACTTGCGTCAGTTAAATAATATCCAGGAAGGTGACCTCGGCCTACTAATGCCAGCTAAGTTTCCTTGTAGCAACAAACCGATGTCTCTTTCTGGACGACAACGCGCGGTCGCCTTCCTGAAGTTATTTTTCTTGTTTTTCAAAATGTTGGACACTCACCTCACTACCATGAGGCTAACCTCACGCCTCATAAGAACAGTCGGTTTTAATACTTTAATAGTAGACTGCCTGTAAACCGTGTCGTTAGTTAGTAATATAATATTTTGGAAAGATTTTAGTTGCATTACAGTCCAGTCCCCAACCGTAAAAATAGGGTATTACCTCTAATTTTTTCCGATTTTAATGAAATTTTGAATTTAGGCTCTACTTTTCAAAGTCTACCCTTTTTGAGACACACAAATTTAGTTATAAGTTCAGAAAGTATGTTTGTAAATTTTTTAGTGTGTGTGTGTGTGTGTGTGCGTGTGCCTGGATGTATATATACTGGCGGGGTGCCGACCCCCGAACACTCAATTCACTAATGCTCTGAAAAAGATTGCAAACCGTCAATTTTTTTCAATTTTTTGCTTACAAAAATATTGCGCAATACCTTCCAGCTTCTAGAAGATCTTCTTTTTTGGAGGTATGTATTGTAAAATGTGCTCACAAGAGCTCCGAAAATCGTTTGCTCCGAAAATTAAAAAGTTCGGTTTTTTACTGTAGCGAGGTCAATTTTTAAGCTACAGTGTCCATTCAAAAACCATTTTGCAGGTAATTTCACTGGCAATAAACCTGTGTTAATTGTATTATATTAAAACCCTTAATTTTCAAAACGTGAAGGGTCAAAGGGCTAAACAAAGGTGGTACTTACACTATAAAGCAAACTTTAATCCGCTATATCTCCGTCAGTTTTTAAGCTACAGCAATACATAAAAAACCAAAATTGTTGTTGAAGAAAAATCTGAATTTTGTGACTCAACTGTTTTTTACGTATCTTCAATAGTTTTTGAGTTTTTTTGGAAATAAACTCAGAAATCTGTAAAATTCGTAAAATCCCCTTGTCATTTTGATCGTACCCATTTCGAAAAATACACCCTGAAAATCGCTCAAACTATATAGATCCAATAGATATCTCTAAAATAAAGTGAATCGTACGTGGAACATGATAAATTTGAATTTGGATGGAAGTGGTATTAGTTTTATTGATCATTTTTTTTAAAAAAAATTTGATCGGTACACCTTCTCTTTGTCATAACTCATTCATTTTACATGCAAATGACTTTTATCAGTGTTCATTTTAAAGGTCTTTTCAAGCACATTAAAAAATGTTATATAATTTATCCTCGAAAAACGCATCGATTTTCCGTTATTCGACGTTAAACACAACCTTTTGAGTATTTGGTTTGAAATAGGTCCCCTTCGATCAATGATTACTCGCTTTGTTTTATATCTAGAGCGTTCATTCAAAAGCCATTTTCTTCGTTTTTTTAAAAGCTTTAGTTTTAGTCCTAACAAAAATTTTGATAAAACGCTGGTTTTTTTTTATTTTTGGACTTATTGACCAAAAACTGTTCGAAAACGTGGGGGTTTTTAATGAAAATTGCAACTTTTCAAACAAACAAAATATCAATTTTACATAAAAAGTTTGTACCACATTTTTTGCTTAAAATTAGCCTCTCTATAGATTAACGGGGTTATTTTGACCAAAAATATTTCCACCCCCGAGTTGGGGTGGTAATCACCCCCAAAGAAGAAGCGCACATTGGCATTTGGTAGACTTTGATTTTTGAGTCACTTCCTATCTACTGTAAAAATTTCAAGTAAATCGGTCGCCTCCAAAAAATAGTAGAGGTGATATCGGTTGGGGGACTGGACTATTAGCAGCCATTTTTAAAATGTTTTTTTTAAGTCTGAAGGTGATACTTTTAAATCGCTTCCTTGCATTCCTTCATTTAAAGTCTCTTAAATTGCGACTTCACTTCAATCCGTTAATCATTACGGTGCTCAATAAACATCCATCTCCAACCAAGTTAAAAGAAATAGCTCAAGGTGTGTGGGATTCCTTCAGCCGCAACTTAAATAGCGTGTAATCCCCCATAAAGGAGCAGAATTTCTATATCGAATATCTAACAAACTGTTAACAATCATCCATGTCCATTCTTTATTCACAACTAAAAAGACATTTTATTGAGTCCAAACACTTCACAACATCCCGTCACTACTCCACTAACCACTCGCAAATAGTGCACTGGTCTCCGGTATCCCTTTACAACAAAAGACAAAGGACATCTGCAAACCGTCTTAAGACGATGTCAACAACTTCTCAAATTTCATCCTTTCAGAGTGCTCCCATCAGGAATCCCTGACGGATTCCAACCTCCTTTGAGTGCCTGCAGCAGGACGAGAACGACTTAAAATAAAAGTAAAAACCCCAAACGAGACCGAGCTACCCCCCAACTTCTTCCATATTGCATATCTGTGGGACATTCAGGCTTGGGGCATCGAAGTGCAGCATTTAAGGTTATGCCTGACCTCAAATTGAGCGTAAAGAGTACACCGAGACGCCACGGCAATGGGAAAATTAATTGCATCCCGCAAGGTGCTTCGCTGGGCCCCAGGATAGAGGAGCTGGGAGCCTTGTTGATCGGCGCATTTTTGTTTTTTTGCTTTCTTAATTAATAATGACCAGACGCTATCAAGTTTCTCGGTGTACAAGCGGCATAAACAAGGTACCGAGATTTATCTGCTGCAGATTTTTAGCGAAAGGAAAAAGGCGACGTGATAGTAGATTAATGCCGTAATGAAGACGTCTTGCCCCCGTCTACTTCACTTTCCCATAATCCTTTTGTTTTGTGGGAAACATTTTTTAACGTCTTGTGGTGTTTTGAAAAATTCCTCAAATTTTCCAATTTAACACAACAACAACAAAAAAGTGACAGCGATCAGTTGTCTTTTGTTAAGGTTAATTAGGCTAATTAAGGTGAGAAATTATTTATTGAGACGAGTGAGAACTAATAAAAGTGGAATTTCTTGGAATTTTATGAGCATATGGCGCTGCTCGTGAACCCGCAATAAAAATCTAACAGGTGGGGTCAGGTGTGGCATTTCTTCATCATTTCCCATAACACTTAATCAAAACAATAAAAAATATGCAGGATTTAGAGCGCAACAAGTACAAAACATAAAAAATGCCTTTTTCCCATAAGCATGTACACTCGTAAAAGGACACTTGGCTGCTTGCACAAGCGAATGATAAAGGACAAAAAATGGTCTTTAATCTAAAAGATAAGTGTTAAGGGATTACTTAAGGTAAGCGGATTACACAAATCAAACTTTCGGTGAAAAGAGACTTTTTCCGTGAGCCCTTTACTTTTTGTATCATGTACTTTTAAGGGATTTAACTGATACGTGGGGATTTTCATGAATGGTGATGGAGGTTGATGATGGATGTGATTAATATTGTACGGGAAAAGAAAGTGATGAGGAAGTTATTTGGTATCGGTGAGCACTCTTTCGAAAGAGGATGGATATTGGGATTTTTATTATTAAGTAGAACTGAAAAATTGTTGTAAAAATGTTTTGTGTATGGTATACCTACAACTGCAGCCGTGGTATGTCCAAACTTAACGTACTGGTCGCTAGTGTGATGGCCAGGGATCTATAATGTTATAAAGTTAAGAAGGGACGGCAGCAATAGGAGCAACAACCACGAGAACGTGCCCCACGAAACCCTCGGTGTGTTCTTCCACTTGATGCCTCCCTTAGATCTACTTCCTTAGACTGATGGAATCCGGGACGTAAAGCCATAGGCTATACCTTTTCCCTAAACTGAGGGCTTCGCTATCGCTTGTATCTTCCAAGCAGAGGTACTAGCGATCCTTAAGGCCTACTAGACAATGAACCTCGCACCTACACCATGCTACATCCTCATTGGTTTTGCCATAAATAGCTAAGCTTCTATAAAAACTCTAGACTCGATGATCATGCGCTCCAAGCTGGTGAAGCGATGCAGACCTGAGCTTATTTTGACCGGTAGAAGGCATAACGTGATTTTCGTTTTGGTTACCGATCACAAGAATATAGACGGCAACGAAAAATTCAACCAGATTTGTAACTACGATGTGCTTTTACTCAGCCAAAGACGAAGTGCACTAGAAACTTGCAATATCTCTAGGATGACTTGGCCTACTTATAGTACAACATAGGAATAATAAATGAACCCCGTAAACAGACCTCGAAGTGATAACATATCCTTCCTAGGGGGAGATCGCCACAGGGCCTAGTGTCGCAGGACCCAACTTCAAGCTCTCGATTGGAATTGTTTAGCAGCCCTGTGTTTTCCAGAATGAAATGCATGTCATTGACACCTGTACAAGGGTCAACCTTGTTACGTGCCAATTTGCACGCAAGGCTCGGCTGCGCTCAGTGTAGGATGTGGTCTCAAAAAATCCAAAAAACATATTGGGAAGAAACAAAATTAAATGTTCACTTTTGGCCAAACCTAAATAGGAAGTGAAGTTAGGTACCATTGCATATGAATGTATGAGAGTGACCAAAATGAAAGTGAAGTGGAAGCTACATCTACTTCAGTGGAAGTAAGTCTACTTCACTTCTTCTTCGCTACTGTGTTACTTTTAATTTAGGTTTGGCCTTTTATACTACAACTATTACTGGTGAAAGGGAACTACGAGGCTGACCGCTCCTAGGGCCCACTCTTTTAGGGAATTACAGTGCGCCTTCCAGTTTTAAGTTTAAGGATCGATAAGGATCGTTGGACGAGCCCTACGTCGCGCTTACAAACGCTTTACATAGAAAATTAGTAAACAAGTAAGTCTTGAACTATGTTAACACTCCTCGGGGGGAAACTTTCATGGATCCTACAGCCACTGTGACTGATGTATATGGTTCATTCTCGCTGGCTTCTTGCTGTCGGACATGCTTAAATTTTAGGTACGGTTACATAATTTTCGTAACATTGCCCTCTTATGTATTTTTATTTTAGGTCATGTAAAATGTTACGGGGCCAACCAGGTTTGAAAGTCGCCAACATTAAAATCTTTTCGGACAGGCAAACTGACATCATGCATCATCCATCGTGGACGTTTTCTTCCAAAATAGTTGCAGTTGACGTACACCAGAGCCAGGAAAAATAGGCTCTGCTGGGTCCCCGGACACTAGCTTGTGGAGGGCAATGAGGCTGCAGACAACCTTATCAGGGAGGTGTCTAAGACATTGGTCCGGGCCCCAGAACCCTTCTGGGGCATCTCATGGCTAACCTCCAAGTCCCAGATAGAGGTCTGGGTTAAGGCACTGAGCCTACGCCAATGGGATTCAGTCCCAGGTCTTAAGGCGGCTACACACGATACTGCATGCTTGACAAGCACGCATGTTCAATCTTTTTGTGCAAGCGTGCTTGAGCGTGTGTATGAGATTTTTTGCGCAAGCATGATGATTGAACATCAGCTTGAAGATTGGTCGAATTTTCATCTGCATGCTTGAACAAATCTCGCTTGAAAACAAAAGTGTGAGTGCGAGCGAGCGCGTCGTCACTTTCCGAACAAAATTATTTAAGGATAAACTGCGGCTATTCAGGCATGATTGCGTCGTGTGGAGGCTACAGAGAAGTTGTGCGAGAATGCACAAAAAGATTAAACATGCGTGTTTGTCAAGCATGCAGTTACGTGTGTAGCCGCCTTTAGACAGGCTAAAGAACTACCCTGTCGGAATAAACTGAATACTTAGAAAACAGAAATAATTTTAGCACTAGTGGGAGACTGACCAGCCCCAGTACTGGTGCCAAAGTATTTCTGAGAGGAGCTAGTTCAAATCACAATATTAGTGGTAAGCTCACAAGATTTTTCTAAAGAATTTGCTTTTTAGTTAGTAGTTTTATTGTTAGTTCAAAATGAATTAATTCTCGAAGTACTTCAAAATGAATTAGTTCTCGAAGTAGTTCAAAATGAATTAGTTCTCCAAGAACTTCAAAATGAATTAGTTCTCGAAGTAGTTCAAAATGAATTAGTTCTCCAAGAACTTAAAAATGAATTAGTTCTCGAAGTATTTCAAAATGAATTAGTTCTCCAAGAACTTCAAAATGAATTAGTTCTTAAAGTATTTCAAAATGAATTAGTTCCCCAGTTATACTTCAAAATGAATTAGTTCTCCAAGAAATTGAAAATGAATTAGTTCTCGAAGTATTTCAAAATGAATTAGTTCTCCAAGTAGTTAAAAATAAACTAGTTCTCCAAGAAATTCAAAATGAATTAGTTCTCGAAGCACTTCAAAATGAAATAGTTCTCCAAGAACTTCAAAATGAAGTACGTTCAAAATGAATTAGTTCTTGAAGACTTCAAATGAATCAGTTCTCCAAGAACTTCAAAATGAATTAGTTCTCGGAGAACTTCAAAATGAACTAGTTCTCGAAGTATTTCGAAGTAATGCAGAGGGGGCAATTGACTCCATCGTAGGACAACGCTGTACAAAAGTAGTGGGTTGTTTCATATAAAAGATATCCAACTGAGAACTACTATTCCCTCCCTAGAAATTAGTTATTCTACTTGTCTTAGAACTAGTTCACTTTCCCACTGGGTACTAAGACCCTTTGTCCTTAGTAGTAGAGGGGCATTGGCAAAAAAGTGCATTATCTCGGAACCCGTCAAAACTACTCCGATTTTGATGATTTTTTTTTTAAAATGTTGGTAATTAAAAATACTTCAACCTCTACAATTCAAAAATTGACGCCCTGGGTGGTAATTTTTTCAAAATTATAAAAAATCAAAATTTTTATAAATCAAATTCATTTCTTAATATTCCTCCCGCAACTCTTCTCTCCACCGGCCATGATTCTTAGCCGATGTCATCCAGTTAAGCATCCTTAAGCTCCTGGGCGCTATAACTTTCAACACTTCGGACCTTAGGCTGTTGGTGAGATATCTGACTAGCCATGCAGGGCTGGGATACCACCTTCACAATCTAGGATTATCTCAGGAGACAGAAGGCCGACTCTCTATGGAAGGTGACGAGACTTTCACACATGATAAGTTTAGGGTGATTGGCCGGAATTTGTAAACTTAACTAAACCTAAATTAAGGTCAACATTCCGTTTATTATTAAGCTATATATACTTGAAGATATTAAAAGTGTAAATTAACCGATTGTGATGCCATACCCTTCCTTATTCAAATACCGAAAATACCGCTGCCATACTTCAGATCCTCAAGATAATGAAATAAAAACGCACCAAACACCGGTGTTTATTGAAATAACAATTATTATTAATAAATTCGTTAACTGAACGATGTGCTTTCAAAAATTAACTAAATGAGTTGTAATAAGCGCAGTGCAGTTACCTCAGGTGACAGAGATCATAACCTCACGATCAGCTCATGCGATCATCATCAGCTCATAAAATGCATAGGCCAAAGACCATAATAAAAAGCATTGATGCACTGCCAATTTCGCCAAAAATCAAAAAAGGGGATGTCCTGCTGACAAACAGTCATAATTAATTGCCGCTTATCAAAATTCCAGACGCTAGTCTATATATCACTTAGGCTAAAAGCTACTGCATTTTCACATTCACCTGTCCTTCAAGGCCTACTTCAGATGTCCGATCTTTATCTTCTTTCGAAAGAAATTCGCTGTGTTTTTGTTTTTCTCGCGCACGGAACCCCTGAGCGGCAGTCTAACATCAGAATTGGCCCCGCGCCGCGGATCAATGCACTGCCCAAAAGCGGAGACAAAGTTTGGCCAGAATGGCGTATATAACTTTTTGCATTCCGTCTTCCTCCTTTTTGGCGAATTAATTTTTTCGTTAATTTAATGAAATTAATGCCGATATTAAAAATTGCACTCGAAATGGCTCATTTCTTGTCATCGGCGAGGTAAACCCCAACTGCGGCTGCCAAAAAGTTTCGGAGAGCCAAAAAAAAGACCAAACAAAAGTTTGCCTCATAAAATTCATGATTCTGAATGGTTTTTCGCGATTTGCCGAACCGCGGCGACATTATTATTATTAGGACATTCGCGTATTGCGGCGATATGCATTTTATTTATTCACTTATTTTCCTTTCGGCGGTTGTTTTATGTCTTTTAATAATATTTCCCATAAAAAAAGGAAAGGCTGCCCGTCCTCTTCGGGACCTTTTAGAGGCAAAAGTTGGTCGCCTCTTCTTGGGCGAATTCGACTTGTTGCGTATTGTTGTTGCTGTTTTTGTTGTTGTTGTTGTTCCTCTTGTAGCCGCTGCAACGACGCTTTTTATGAGTCCTGAAATATAATTTATGTGACTTTTGTGTAAAATTTTATTAGAGGAGGAGTAGCGTGACCGAAATTGTGATTCCTGCGTTGATGGTGAATTAATTTTTCGCTAAAATATCCTCTTCTGATGCTGCCCCAAAAGTCGGATCCAGGCATGTGGTGTATCGCGCTGCTGGAGAAGAATTCTTACGAATTGCTTTATCAGAGACACAACAACCACAATTCAGTTATATGTTTTTGTTGCTGTTGTTGTTCTTGCAGTTGTTGCTATTGCCGAGGGAAAAAACTGGGCTGCATTAAGTATGATTAAATTAATGAATCAAGTACAAAGAAATTCAATTATGAAGTTTTGTCATACTGATATGATATTAATTCGGAAATGGCGGCGTCATCTTTTTCAATCGGGCAAATTAACATAATATTTGATGAAAATTCAGTAATTTAAGGGTTCTTTTTATGAATTAATTAAATTAATAAAATGTTTTACTACATACTGAAAATGATATGGAAGAATTCCGGAATAAGTGAACACAACAGGTTTAAAGAATAGTCATAAAAAAACTAAAAAAGGAAATGCTTTCAGATTTCTTTTTATTATTATTAAAGAAGTTATATTGTCGAATGCTTCCAGTCTCTTGGTTATCATCGAAAAATGCAAGCTTATCATATATTTTTGGAGAAATTATATCTTGAAAATTCGCCAATTTTATCAATAGTTGAGTTCCCAACAATCCTCCACTAATCGTTAGGATAGGCTTTTATTTCAAAGAATTTCTGTTTTGCGCTCTCAGTCCCTTGCTTGTTTAATTGTTAAGGATTTTTATTTTAGAAAATGTTTCAACAGGAATACAGGTGATAATCAGTGGAACAAAAGTGCAACATTTCTAATTTTATAGAGTAGGCATAGAATATAGAGTTACTGGGTTAACCCATAAATAATGCGGTTTTTATAAATGAATAAATTGATGGTCGGCATGGGCTGAGGAAGCTACCTGTATCAACTTGTATTAAAAACAGCCAGTAATTTTACCTTGTTCTTATTGTTAGTGCAAAGTTTGAGTTTGTAGGGCAGTTTTAACGGTAGTTATTTTAACCAAATAATGAAACCGATGAGAGAGCATATTCGACAGTGTTTACTTTACGAGCTCAAAAAAGGTAACATGCAATCGAATGTGCACGAAATGTTTATGCAGTGTATAGAGAATAGAGTTGAGCCGGACTTACACGAGGCAGTACTGAGTACTGAAGCCTCACTATTTTTAAATGTCCCGGTTCAAAAATAATGTCCTACTGGTATGAGCGTGTATCGAGCCAGATAAATGAGGCGAGGTAAATAAACTGACTGCTGTCTTCTTCTTTTTAGGGAGATGAAAGTTCCAAGTGAGCTTGCTTTCGAGTATTACACTCAGATGTTTTGTTTCGCCTGAAAATTTTAAGGTTACCCCATTTAAAGTTGGGGCTGACAGATTCATCTTCCGTCTCGCCGTAAATGGTACAAGGATTGTTGGATTAAGAAAGTGTTTGGTTCCTTATTGATATCACCAGTTGTTTGTTGATTGATGCACCAGTTGTGACTAAGACTGAAGGCAGTTTGCATTAAGTGTGATGCCGAGGCTTTATCAATGTACTACATGAATGTGGCATTGCATTGGCGGGCAAAAAAAAATCGGTACGAACGAAGAAGCCAGTAAGTCGGCTTTGGGTTAGCTCTCTGTTATCACCTCCGCCTAGTAGATGAGAAAGGATAGTGGATGTAGTAAAACTCTCTTTGAGGAACTTTATCAAGGACAAGAAATTTTTGCTCCCATTAGTTGAATTAAAGGGTTTACTTCTCAACCTGATCCTGGTGATATCTACGTATAGCTGCAGAATTCAAGTTTCTGTTTTGGAAACACAGGTCTCAATCAGCTTGCTTTCTCATAATGCCAGACAGTTTTCTTAGAAGCTTTAGTTGGTGTAGGAAATTGAAATGAGAAACTACTGCTGACTAAGCAATGCTGCGAATTACCAGGAGCAAAATCAACTTAAGCAAAGTATCGCGTTGGATTAGAAGTAATGACTAGGTCAAGCAAATGGGCTCTGGGAGGTCTGTCAGGGTCTGCCTTGGCATGATCCACAATTTTATATAGAGAATTTTGTCTACTCGCTCATTGTCTTTGTGCCAGAAATACTGGTGCCATCACACTAGCTTAGCTTAAGTGTATCGTAAACCTTGAAGTCACCAACAGCAATGATAGTAGGATAAGAATCCGGATATCTGCAAGGAAATAACTAAATTCGAAAAATTGATTGACTACCAGACAAATTCGATGCAATAACTTTATACCACAATGCGTCTTTTAACCTTACGGGCCTCTGAATAATCCCGCTTACCATAACAGGGAACACTTAAATAACAAGACTAGTCCACACCTTTTCCAGTACAAAAACTGGCTACTTATCAGACTTAGGTGCCTACAGAGTGGCTGGAATCTTCGGTATCTACACTTTAAAATAGATTAAGCAAAAATGAATTTGGTTCTTCCCTAGTTAAGACACAATCATAATTTTACTTAGTTGTATGTATTAGACCAGTGCAAATAATTTTTGGAGACAAAAAAATTATTAACAGCATGACAAAAGTTGGAAAGTGAAGGTAATATAGAGCAGCCAACCAGAAAAATAAATTCAAGTCGATTTGAGTTACAAGGGTGAAATAGGGGTAACTTTAAGAGGTGAAAAAGGTTTTTCACGATTTTCAGCGAAACTAGACCTCCTATCAAAAAAAGTTAAATATGAAAGTTGTAGGTAATAAAAAGATCTACAACTTTTGTGCAAAACATTTTTTCACATAACCTCAAATTTCCGAGAAAAATCGAAAAAACTAGTGTTTTTGTTTTTGATTTTTATCTCCCTTAAAAAAATTGTTCACGAAATTTAATGGAAACTTACCTTTCTATGTCCCAAACAAGCTGTAATTTTTTTGAATTAAAATATTTATTTTTACGTTTTATTTTGAATTTAAACCTAAAAAGAGACATCATTTTAGGCCGAAAATGCTCATGTTCTAAAAACATTTCAAAAAATTTAAGGGTTTTTTCTTTTGTTGAAAGGTCTACTTTCAGATGGCGTAAAAAAAATAACATGACTATGGAAAAATTTTCCAGGAAATGCGAAAAACTGAAAAAACTTGATTTCAAAAAGTTATTTTTCAATCACTGTTTTAAATTTTTCATTATTTATTAAAATTTACAATTTAAATTCTTGAATAATGTAAGATAGAAAATAATTAGTTTTCTTTGAATACTTCCTAGAAAAAAATTTACTTTGCTCAATTCAAATAAAGGACCCCGCAGAATCTGTATGGGAAATGCGCACAGCGGAAAAAACTCCCGATCGCGAGAAATGATCGTCCGAAGTTAGGTTTTTTTTTCGCTGCCTACAGCCTTTGCGCGCATGTATCGGGCCATGTTACACATAATATACATATACAGGGTCTTTCAAACCACCCGTGCCACCTAATTTTCTGGGAAAGTCTCGATAGAAAAAAAACAACCCCCATTTTTTTCACGGATTCTGATTCTTCCGCCCTTCAAAGTGGGGCGCCGGGTCAATTTCTGTATGGTCAGATAGATTTTCAAAAAATATTGAACACGTGTTTTTTTGTTTTTTTTCAATCGAAACTTTCCCGTTTTCGAGATAGGGCGTTTTGAATTTTGGTTATGGGGAAAAAATGTAGCTTAATGATTTAATGAAGGTAATGAAACAACGGTCGATTTCCACAAATAGGGTATCTTTGTAATCGTTAGGAATTCGGCAAAAAAACAAGGCAGCTGGAGTCTTGGAGTGTTCCACGAATTTTTTAAGCAGCTTTTGAAGACCTTAAACAAGTTCAAAAAAAATTTAAAACAGTGATTGAAAAATAACTTTTTGAAATCAAGTTTTTCGCATTTCCTGGTAAATTTTTCCATAGTCATGTTAATTTTTTCTGCACCATCTGAAAGTAGACCTTTCAACAAAAGAAAAAACCCTTAGATTTTTTGAAAAAAATGTTTTTTGAAAAAAATGTTTTTAGAACATGGGCATTTTCGGCTGAAAATGAGGTCTCTTTTAGGTTTAAATTCAAAATAAAACGTAAAAATAAATATTTTAATTCAAAAAAATTACAGCGTGTTTGGGACATAAAAAGGTAAGTTTCCATTAAATTTCGTGAAAAAACAATTTTTTTAAGGGAGATAAAAATCAAAAACAAAAACACTAGTTTTTTCGATTTTTCTCGGAAATTTGAGGTTATGTGAAAAAATGTTTTGCACAAAAGTTGTAGATCTTTTTAATACCTACAACTTTTATATTTAACTTTTTTTGATAGGAGGTCTAGTTTCGCTGAAAGTCGTGAAAAACCTTTTTCACCCCTTAAAGTTACCCCTATTTCACCCTCGTAACTCAGATCGACTTGAATTTATTTTTATGGTTGGCTGCGCTATATTTCCTTCACTTTCCAACATTTGTCATGCTGTTAATAATTTTTATCATTTTTGCCTTTTTAAAAGGTATCAGCACTGGCCTATATTAGGTTTTTGGGCGTTTTTTAATAAAATGCAATTGGTTTTCTTATAGTGTGGAAATGACTTAATTTAAACCAAATATGTTCCAATATTAATGACAAGGTTGGTAGATTTTGCAACTCGGCTAGAATTATGATATACCATTGGTGAAGAGCTTCTGTGCTTTCTGGTTGAAAGACTGATTCAAGTGGTTTGCACTGTGTTTTTTGACGCCAGCTTAATTCCATTGAGGCAGTTCTGTAGAGATCGGAAGAAGTGATAGTCAGAGGGTACTATATCTAGATTATACGGTGGGTTCACCAAAACTTCCCAAACAAACTCCCCCAGGGTCATTAAAGAAGTGTGTACTCTAATTCGTTCAATTGCCTAGCGTAATCTCTCTAGTTGTTCACGATAGCTTTGGTAATGAATCGTCTAACCAAATGGAAGTACCTCAGAGAGAACAATTTCCTTCCAGTCCCACCACACAAACGCCATAGCAGATTTAAATTCGATCTAATATATTTTTCGAGCTCAACTCATAAAGAACCCATGCATCGACCTACTTTTTTTATCTAGCTTCGCGCAAATGGTTCAAAACAGATTTGTGGTCAATGCCTAGTTCCATTCCAATATGGAATAATTAATGCTGACATGCTTATCTTTTTCAGCTTTTTCAGTGATTGTAGAACCAGAGCATGATACATTGCAGCAGTTTTTGATAAAATATTTTCACCGTACACGGCATAATTTTTTTCACAAGCCTGCGTAGCGTTCTGCCCTTTGTCGTAAGAATGTTCCAAAATATGTACATCGCAAATTTTCATTATTTTTCTTCATTTTGAAATACAAGCAGCATTCCAACCACTGCACCAATGTCCGATCCTAAAAGACACAGTCGAACTTTCACCTTTTAAACAAGCGTTTAGTGGTATCGCCGCGATCAGTGGTTCGTGACTTATTTGTAATGGACGCCATCTATAGGGAAAGTGGTTTGCCGCAGGCAGTATTTTGAGAGTCCTTTAAATTTAAAAAAAATCTGGGAACTTCTGAATTCGTTATTTCGTATTTTGTAATTATTTCGTATTGTTGTTTTAACTCTTAGTCCTGATGAATGTAAGTGAATTAGTTAACAATTTCAAAGAGTTGCCAAAAATTATTGTGCCCAACGAACTATGCATTTTCATGAAATTTTAATAGTCTATCAAACAACTATCAAAAATTTCCAACTAAATTTATGCCACAAAAATTTTGCCCATTACACAGTCATGTGTTTGAGAATTCATGAAAAAATCATGAAATTGGCGAACATGGAATTTTAGTGCGGCAAACAATTGATTAATTTCAGAAAATTGTTAACCAATTATTTGCCACATCACTGCGGCTTGTGTTACACCATCGACATAACAGACTGCGGACATTTATGCTGTGACGTGACACAGAGCACTTTCCATTTCGTTGAGTAACAGCGTGTATCATAAATATATTATGTTTTATTTGCTGTATTGAACAGCATTAGCCATGTCCCGGAGCACGCATTTGCTCATTAGGCGGTACGGTAAAAATGCGTTCCTTTGTACGTTCCCCGATTAATACTTAATAAACATTTTTAGCCATCGAGATAATCTTCGGCCATAAACCATCTGTCCTGCAGGTCTTTCGTGCTGGTAAATTCCGCCAATGGCTTCTGTCCCGCAGTCCAGGAGCAATTCCACGTACTTATTTAATAAAGTAAGGTGGAAGCTTAACGAAAAAAGGCCATTGATGTTAATTAAGGACGACAAAAATGACCAAAATGGCAATCCCATCCCGTCAGTCCTTCGTGTGCTGGATTGGAGTTGAAGGTGCCTCTTGTTTGTCCCCCCTCCGCCACCGGTCGACGGCAGTTCGATGGAACTTACAAAACACAATGGGGAGCAGAGGCTTTGTGCACGAGAAGTATATCGGGGAGCCTTTTTGTGTTCGGGGGAGCTCATCAGTGTCCACATTACCGGAGCTTATCTCCTGTACATTTCTGTATTCTGTGCCCATTCGCAATGAATTATATGGCGGTGTACTGTACACGTCTCTACGTCTTCGGGTCTCTATATCCCAACTAAAGCTACCTGTGCCGGTGGTGAGCACATTCAAATGTTGGTACCTTACTATGGCAGGTATACATAGTCCTGGAAGTGGAGCTTCTGTTGATTATGTAGTTAGTGCTTTGTTGGATTATGAGTTCCACATGAGCGGACTACTTTAGCTTCTTTCGAGCAATTTGACTTTCAGCGTAATTGAAGCGTGGCACAAATATGGCAGCCGGCTCCGTCGTAATGGCAAGGATATAAAGCCAGCACAGCTCTACGTTTTGTCCAATTGGCTTTATGGCCCTTATGCTACTTTTAGAATGATCTCGAGTCTGGGATATCAATTTATATATAGGAAATGGGAAATATCTACCATAAATATTGTGGTTTTGTTTGTTGATTCGGAAAATAAAAATTAAAACCTGTTTTTTCTGCTACTGTTTTCGAAATGTTTTAGTTTGGTTTAAAATCTCTAAAGCGATGAGAATCTGAATTTTTCAATTAAATTAAAAATGGACTTGTCTAGTTTATAACCAATAATTTATAAAAAATATTTGTGAGAAATGTATGTGTATTTCAAAATATTTCAGTAACCAGAAAAAAAATATAAACGTTTTGCTTGAGTTCATTTTCAAAATTCAACGTTTGCAGTCTTTTTCACAAAATAAGTGAGGGGAAATTATCTTCACACAACAAAAAATATTGCAGGAAAACAACAATTTTTGTTTTATGTGTAAAACTATAAACAACGAATGAGTAAATTCTAAAACAAATTAATGATGACAGAAATGAAATTAATTAATGTTTTTGCAAAAGTAGAATACTAACAAATGATAACGTTAATTAATTACTACTTACCGAGCGGAAATGAATAAAAAATTATTTAAATTCATTTTTTTGTTTTTGTTTATTTGAGGGTTGGAAACATTTTTATTCTCTTGGGCATCAAAATACATAAGTCAACTGATGAAGGGTTTTCTTGCTGTTTTAATGTTTAACTGCTCAAGCATATACATATAAAGATTGATATGTGAAATTTTGCAAAGGGACTAATATGCATGAAGTGGTGTAATGAGAAAAGGGAGAAATTAATAACGTTAATTTGATAGGACTTAAACCTAGATGAACACTAGTTAGAATAATATGGCTTTACATCCAGTATTATGGAAGATATTTTGGATCTTTGGGCAGACTAGATATTATGAAGAATTATTAACTAGAGATGCTAACGAGACGGAATATCAAGATCATTCTCAAATACCAAATGTCAAACTTTCAGAATTCGTACTGGGAGAAACCATTACAAAGCTCCTGATTCTGCTAAATTAAGCCCTGCAAATATAAGATAATTAACACTGCACATTTTAACCACAAAAACGTGTACAATGCAGAAAATCCCAAAAGGATGTATAGTACACTGTAAAAAAATATGTTAATTCACAGGGCAAATGTACAGTAAAATTAGAAATCGCTATATGAAAACTGATTTACTAAACTCTTATTGTAATATAAATATAAAGTTTTGTAATATTACTGTAAATTTTGTAAGTTCACCTAAACAATTTGCCTGGATTAGAAATATTCCTAAAAATATATATTGTAAATTTACAAAACTGCTTGAGAGTAAAAGTTCCAGCGCCTTTTTGTAAAATTACTGCAGAAACTTTTAACAGTGTAGGTCCCATTTGCTTTTTTTCATCTCCTTGTGACAGTTGTACTTTGGCTTGATTCGTTAGGTTGTTCCAATCATTCCTGTATAATGAGACCATTTTCTAACATTCAGTTTTCTTAGGCTTTTTTCTGCCATCTGGTCTAGTGCTTAGTCTTTTCGTATAAGGATGGCTTTTAATATATTTTTCTGCGCTCATTCTATTGGCATTCACTTATCACAAAAAAAGGGCGGTTGCGGTAGGGTTAATTTTTCATTCAGCAAAATTCCTAAGATTTCGCAGTTATGAATCATACCGGGTTGTAGTGTGTTTTTTTCCCTTTTTGTAGTGAGGTATTGGATCTGATTGTGGGTGGGGAACACGGGAAGAGATCACCGCTAAAAGGTTAATCGGTCAATTTATTTATTTGAGAATTTCGGCGTGGATATGTGAGTAATAACCGCGCCGTTTTCGAAAACTTTATATGTATTTTTAAACGCGAGTATCGTGGTCCCCCAACTGAGTACTAATCACGCCCAATGCTGTTTGACCTTTGTGATCGAACCTGAACCGGTCTATTTTGCATGTTGCATAACACCCTTCATGGTCACCAACATAATTTCCTGAAATATGAAGTAATGTAACAACAAAAATTAAAGATTTGTATGAGTAAAGCTATACCTTAAAGGTATTAATTTAAAGCTTCTTAAAAAGCTTTCCGAATACGTAAGGCAGATGTTGGGATTTTCCCATTTCATTTTGTTTGCCTCATAGGGCCCTTATGAGAAACTGATAAGGCATACCTCACTACAGTATCGCTGATTTTTGTTTGTGGGTGTTCATGAGAAGCCTTCTTTTGGCATGCACCATTGCCTCATGGGGTCCTCATGAGGAACCTACGGGGAAATTCTTCTATTGGCAAGTCCCTGAGACAATCTCCTTTTTAAATGCTAGTCGGATGGAGTTTAAAAAGCTTAGGCTATTAGGGCGCGTGGCAATATTCAAGATGTTGAACAACGAGATTTCACCGTAGTTGGCTTGAACCGAAAGCTGAGGAGGCTCGGTTTGGTGTTGTGAGATCGGTGATATTTCTACCACTGTTGAATAATGCCACGCAATCTAGTGCGTAGTGAAAAAGAATAAGCTTACTACCAGGTTGCTACTTGGCAATGGTCAAAACCAAAAAATGAATTTATTTGAGGGTTTAGTTATAGATATTCGCTGAAATTCGCCATTACTCACATTACCACTATTCACCACTTATAATATTCGGTGCAACTGTTGAGCTCACCACATGCCACCACAATGAATACTGCCACAGTTCATAGGTAAAGTTCGTTGCAATGTTGAATATTGCCACATTTTGTCAAATTTCGGTTGCAGCGGTTCTTAACATGTTGAATATTGCCACGCGCCCATAGTTATAAGTTCTTAATAGCTCTAATATAATATATTTAGTTTTCGTATGAAAAGCCATGCAAATTTTGTAGCACAAGAATATACAGGGATGAAGCACCTAAATCTTTTGAAATGCTGGGCCCAATCTCTCCGAGCAGAATCTAATGGGAAATGCTTATGCTCCGAAAAAGGGTTTGTTTATTATTATTACATATCATTTTGCGAAACCGAATAATTTGATGGGTTTCTCGTGAAACTACTCTCTATCTAGACGATTGGTACAAATTAGCTACCAAGACAAATTTAGTAATATCTATCTATAAAATCAGTTGCATAATTCAGGAATGGAATTTACCTCGAACTGCATCCACATGCTCCTCTTTCACTTATCACTACAACGTATTAAATCGAATATCCTGCTTGCATCTCTCAGTTATACCACCCAAGAGTTTGCAATGGCATTTCACCCCCCCTCCTTACACCCCACCAACACATAAAACATTACAACCGGAGCATGGCGATATTAAAGTCCTATCCCCTCCTCCACATCTTGGCTCCTGTAATAGCGATTAACTACCTTTAATGTTGCCTGACTTTAACGTTTCAATTATGCACAAATTGCATTTTCAGCATAATGAAAAGAGCCCCCAAGAGCTTAAGAAGCGAATTTGTCACAAAGGCAACTGGAAACATGATTAACTCAGCATAAGATTAAGATTAAGACGTCTTAATACGTCGAAGTTACCTTCACTGTTAGAAGGAAATGAAAATCGATTTGAATTATTGAAAAGGAGGAAACAGGGTTAATGGATTAATCGATTATAATCATTTGGAAGTAAGTTTATGGAATAAAATGAGAAAAAAACAAAAACAAACTTTCAATTCATGATCTTAATGAAAATCCTTGGTAATTGCTACTTAATTAGTTACATTGTAATTGTTCAGGTAGATTTTGTCAATAGTTTATTAGTTGATGAAATGTTAATATTTATTAAGCAGAAAAGAAGAAGTTTTTACCGAATTCGAATTTAAGATCAACGATTATTGACCAATCTTAATTGTCTCGTTGTATAAATATTTCTGTCAATTAGAGAAAAGTTTTTTCCTAGTAATTTAATTAACGAAGCTACATCAGTTCAGTTACAGTTCATTTTGGGTCATCAAGTTACTGCAATATCAAACTGAGATCTCGTGTCAATGCTTTTAGCTACACTAGTAACAATCACTAATATTCTCTGAAAAATCATAGAGACAACAATCAATAAAACAAATTTGATAAAACTAACATTTTAGGTTTAGCAAAAAGATGCACTGGTAACTGTCTCATATTTGTATTTTTTTGGTAGGTGAACAGATTAATGGGACAATCTTATGGCACTAGGTTACGGGACTTGAACTGCTACTTTTAGCTTGAGGTTGGATTCGTGTTGGATTCCTCAAGCCTTGTCTTCCTGTGGGAGAGCATCGTCTCTACCAACTTATTCAACATCTTTTCTGACCGCGTTTCACCTGTACATCTAGGGTAGGACAATACAGCAACTCATAATGGTCGAATTGTGTGTAGTGATGCTCTGGAATCTCCATATCCGTTCAAAAATGGAATGAGGTCATAGCTTAGTTCTCCAGGATACCCGTGGTTTAAATTCACCACATGTGGAATTACCCTGTGTATTCAAGGGCCCTTCTGTGAGGAATTCCTCAATAGATTAGCATTGCACTATTCCTTGTCGAACAGCGTTTGCTTCCTATCTAACATAGATTAAATCGTTGAGTCGCTAGCCTTCGCTTAGTAGATAGTCCATAGACATCATCTCAGCTACAATGGAACCTTGTTGTTCCATGGCACTTACAAAAGGTGCTTTAGCCTACCGCATACGATGTTAATCTCTGATCGGACTTTGTTACTAAGTACCTGTTGAAACACGTGCTCTGTTACCTTCTGTGCGATAATGGCTACCCACCAAGCTGGGCTTGACAGTTTTTTTAAAGTACCAAAACCTATCATAATTTTAGTACTACGTTCTCCTCAAATGGCTTGTTTAAGAGTGGATCTTTACTCCGTGCCACATGATTATGTTTTTTTCTTCAAATTGACGGATTACGTGGGAAATGGCACACACCCCTATATTATAATATACTATGCTGCACCCATAAACCAATAGTAGTAATCAGGTGATATGAATTTGGAATTTGGAATGACTCCACACAGAGCTAATAATATTCTACTTGTCATACCCTTTCATTTAATACCCATACCGAAGGGCTTGCAAAGAAAAAGGTAATCCACCATTTTGCTTTGACCGCCATTTTGAATTTGGAATGACGCCACAGAGCTAATAATATTGTACTTGTCATACCCTTTCATTTGATACCCATACCGAATGGCTTGCAAAGAAAAAGGTAATCCGCCATTTTGTGTTGGCCGCCATTTTAAATTTGGACCGATCGATCTGAAACTTTGGGAATCGTATTTTTTTCGGAAAAAACCAAAATAATATAGATCTGATCTCTTTAGTAATTCGAAGAGTACCTCCCATACAAAAGTTCGAATTTTACGGATATCGGTACACTACAGCTGTAACGGTCGGTTAATTATTGCAAAATTCTTCTTATTAATTATTCCCCCCATCTATCGGAAATTTCAGAAATTAACAGTCCAATCACTTCAGGAGTTTTTTATTCGGAAAATTTTTTTGAATCACGTAGGCGAATAAAAACAAAATTTTTCTTGGAAGAAAAAAAATTGAAAATTTTTGACAGTTGGTATGAAGCCTTGAACCAGGACAGTCAGTTGTGGATAATTCGAGCTGGACGTGTGCTAGTGGAATTATTTTGAATTTGCTGGGAAAACTGAGCCGTGTACGATCTGACTGCCGTGAATTCCTTATAGGAGCTCTTGATGTTTATCTTGATTCCAGAGAGGCATCCTGGAATCGTATGTGTTGTGTGTACATCACTGAAAATTAGACGAACTCAAGACGTTTTAGCTGGCGAAATCCAAAAGGTTTCAAATAAGCAGTGAGTGGTATCGGTGGAAAATTGATTTGGAGGTGCCGCATTCGAACTGCATCTGTTTTGGATGGTGTGCCCTAAATTCAGCCCAGTTTTGGAGCAGCTGTTCGTTATATGAACATGTAACCCCGAGGGGACGGTTTTGAGCTGAAACTCTTTTGTTGTGCTAAGGCATTTAAATAATTTTATAGTCTTTGTAGGTAATGCATTAGAACTGTCAGTGTAGTAAATAGTGGCAGATAACTCGGTTCGTTTAAGAGGCCTGCGCATCTATGAAACTAGAGATTGGCACCAAGAGCAAATAGGAGGCTGTCTGAGTTAATAAAATAAAAATAAATAAAATATCAGAAAACATAAGTGGGGAAGCAAACAAACTTTTAGATTGAACAATCGTGTTATTCGGTAATAAGTATACTTAAGCAACTCGAGAAAACGTATGCAGTTAACGAAACACACTTGGGAACGCTCCTTTGATGTCATCAAAGCTGGTGTTGAAAATTCAAGACCAGAATTTAATATCAAGTCGAGGGTGATCTTAAAGGTAGACCTAGAGGACCGAAAACTACCAGTATAAGTGACGGACCCCTGAAGTGGTTATAAGCGTTATACATTTTATCGTAAGTTCGTTTTTTTTTGTTTTGGTATTGTACCATAGTTTTGGTAACCACATAAGTTACATTTCAACTTTTTATTATATTACTATTCCCCCCAAAATATTTACTCATTATACACTAATTATTTAACACCACAATAAACTTATTAAATTATTTATTCATACTTGTACTCTTTACACTTCTTTACATTGTTACGTATATTACACTCTATTCGTAATATTAATATTGACTTAAATTGCTTGAGATCCTTTAAGTATTATTTTATGACTTTGTGTGTGTTGTAAGAAGAACAGGAATCCTCGACTGGTACCAGAGCGACGATTTGTTTTTTTCCTTTCCGTTATTGTATGGAAGTTGTTATTTTGTTGGTAATAGTTGGTTGCATTCCACATTACCTATATTGTAACGGTACTGTTTTAGTTACAATTATCTAATAGTTAATTCAAACTTACCTTCATTGTGTTGTTGATTAATTCTATTGTTTTGTGCTGTAATTATTATATAATATATTTGTTATCCATTTCTTTAACTCAACGAGTATTACTAGGCATGACAGCCTAAGGGGGTAATTTATCCAGGATGGTTGGGTGTTGCTTTCTCTCCAGGGTTCTCTCGAAGTCGCGTTGAACATTGACAGGTCCACCAGGTCGTTGGGAAACTTCCAGCGATGAATACTTTTGGCTAACCTAGGAAAAGAACGGTATGAAGAAATCTCCATTTTGACTAATAGGTAAGTGGTGAATCATACAACAAATCTTATGTGTATATTTCCGGTCACACACCCCACGACCCCTTCCGGCGAGCTAGCGTAAACCGTGTGGCCGGTTTAGCATCCCCTATAAATATTTCGGAAAATAGGGAGGATGTTGTCTTTCAAAATTTTTTATGTCTACCCAAGCATGATGGCAGTAGCCCTGCTGTCACCAGCAAGGAGCTCCATTGTGCCGGTACACAGCCACCCGAAGTGTTCGAGATAGCAAATAACGAATTTTTGATCAGAACTTATAAATTCAAAATGGCTGCTAAAATTCAACATGGCCACCCGAATTTGCCAATTGTGTTCCGATTTCCATGAAAATCGGTATCGGGGGGTTTTAAAGTAGCAAATAACGAATTTATGATCAGAACTTATAAATTCAAAATGACTGCGCCAATATGGCGGACGAAATTTTCAAATTACAAAGAATATGGGAGGGCCCTCCACCGCCACCACGAGGTTCAACGATGCCATCTATCGCATCCAAAAATTTTGACCGGTAAGAACAGGACGGAAGCTGTATTCGGGACGAACACTAAGTAAGAAGGGGGCAATGTAACGGCTAACAGAAAAGTGAAAATTAAAATTCCTATTCACCGAGAAGTTTCATGTTCAGTGGCATCTACTTGAATACATACAATACCTGTAATCATAACGCAGCGTCAAATCTCAATTTAGTACGGTTGTTCTAACTGAACCATCGAGACAATTGGGAAGAGGGAGAAGTAAAAGAGGAAGAAGCAGGGCATATGTGCAAAAAGTTTTGTTTTAAAATTAAAGTTGTTAAAAAGAAACAAATTATTCCAATTGTTCCCTGACGAATCCGAGAACGCTCGAGAAGAAATATTGCAATATTTTTTATAGATACTATAACTCTAAATTTTTATATGGTATCCAAAATCATTTTTTCAAGATTTGTTGTTTCTTTCACGTTTTTCCTACCGCGGACAGTGCAGACATAAACTTTTTTTATTTAAAGGCGTTGCAATGCACGCGGGTTTTTTGCTAGTATGGAATAAAGAAAGGGCACAGGACTTATATACTGGGGCTTTCCTCAAGGAGGACGGATCTGCCTAATAACCCGAGGCAACCTGCTGACAGTGCAAGCAATTGCCGTGGTAGGTACTTATTACTCTAATCCCTAACTGAAAGTGGAAAAACCATGACTTGTACGACACGACTTTCTTCATGTGATATGATGTTTAATGGTTGAATATTTGACTTTGGACATTTTTAATCTCCTAAGTTTCCTTTATTTCAAGTCTTATCTTTAAATGAGCTCTACAAGCAACTCTCTTTGCCAAATAAAGAAAAACGCATGACCAGCACCCAATGCATTGTGCAGTGTCCTTTGTTTTCCTACGACTATTTAAAGCGGAAGACTAAAGCCCAGAGGTTAGGCGCATTGTACTGTGCACTATTCTATCTAGAGAGTAATGTGGCAAGATTTCTAGTCAGAAATAAACTAGTTAGAAGAAAGAACGTCAACCATTGCAACGAAGGGACGATGGCGCTACATGGAATCGAACCACGAACCTCTGGGATGGTAAACGGTAAACTAGCGAGTAGTCAGTTCTGTTTAAAAATCGCTAAAATTTTGATTTGCTCCGAATTTGAACCTGCGTTTTTGAATCTGAGTTATATTTTTCAGTAGCAGGTAAATCCATGCTTTGGTCACACCATCGCCATTTTTTCACTTCTATTCTACCTGAAACCTCCTGAAAAAAAACTGAAAGTGGTTGTAGCTTTTTTCGCCAAATTTTTCAGCTCGAAAGACTACCATTAAACCCATATATGCACAAAGAACTCAATCAACATTCAAAGCAAAATGTGTTTTATTAAATAAAAATATCTCGAGATTATCCTGAAAACAGGATTATTGATATTGAAAAAAGATATGTTAGAATTGTCCTTTGTAATAAGCGAATCGTTTATTTAAAAGGAACACTTTTGGTTAATCTATAAGACATAATCCTTCCAACTAAGTATCCTGAATAACTTTACAAGCTGCACCTGCATTACAATCTTCGTGTTCATCAAACCCGACTTACATTTTTTCAAGAACTTAAAAGTAAATAAAATGTTCACAAAGAATTCTACAGCGAAGCCTTAAAAATATCCTTAAAAATATACAATCAAACTTCTATATACCTAAGAAACTGTGTTTTGCATAATAACCATATGCAAAAAAAGGGAAAAAAACACTTTGCGATAAGATATTCCTAACGATAACATACTTGAGTCCTCCTGACGCCAAATCGAATAAATCTTTGATATCACAACAGCCATCCGCAGTGTGCAGTTAAAGTGCGTTAATTAAAATACTTTAAGGCGATAACGAACACGATCTTTCCATCCAAGGAATCCCCTTATAGACGCAATTTACAAAATTGATAATCTACTTCCATTTAATTCACCATCACACCATCATCCAACACCCAACCATGTTCCACAGCTGTGATTAGTTTGGATCCGATTAAAATATTTTCAGTTTAGATAAAGTCTAAGAAGTTGTAACTGAGCATTTTTTTTTTATTACTTCGGTTGACACATTTTAAAGATAAGAAAAGGACATGACTTTCCTTGGATACCATTGCATAGCGACAATCCTTGTTCTACACCAAAGATAATCTTGTCCGGGGAGATTAGAGATCTCTCTCAAGGCTCTTATGGCGACATCAATTTATTTATGTATGAAGTGACTTTGCTAAATGACGAGATCATTTTGAATTTTAAAAATAATTTGCAAAATGTCCTGATGATAAAAATTCCCCGTGGACAACACTGTGCTGTGGAACAGGTTCTCAGGGAGGCGAAAACATTGTCCTTTTGAATGGCATACAAGAAGCATCTCTCTGGGCAGCAATGGAGAACGATTCGCTTATCACAAAGCACTTTAACTCGATGCATTTCTCACATGTTAACTAAATGCCAACATTTTTAGGCCTGCGTGCCAAGAAGATAAGACTTGTATTGCTTCTGCGCAACGGACTTTAATTTGTACTGTCCACCCTCTCTGCCATACATACAATAAGAAGCACAGCCGCGCGCTTCGGGTACCAAACCAAAGACTTGGTAGGACCTTGAAGTGGAGATGCGTTGGAGCTGCTGAGATTTCATCGAACTGAAATGTAGGCGTTAACCTGCTCTTTAAGGAACATTATTTATTCGGTCGCCCGCGAGATAAGAAAATATGAGATGCTTTATCGGCCTGAATGCATCTGTTTTTTGCGCGGCGAATTCGCATGCACCATCCACCGATGACCAATTGCAGAAGTAACGTATGAATATTGAACAGAACGAGGTGTTTCACGGTGCAGAATGCTCTGCTCTAGCTTTTATGCTCTTAAGGGCAGTCTGCTGTAGTCTTTTGAAGGTTATCGCGGTTCTATGATCAGGATGCAATTTCTTTATGCAAAATAACAAGAGCTCATTCTAGAGCAGAGGATCCTTTTCCAGCCCCAGAGATAAGGTCGTAATAAATTCCATGCTTAAGAAGCGGGTGCAGCGCCTCAAATTATTTCCTTTACTTCTATGTGACTGCTGAGATCTTGGATGATTTAGAGGGAACAGTGAGCTAGAAAAGGAGTAAAATTAATGATATCCTTTGGGCTTGGAATAAATATTTTGCCCGATTAAATTGCTCATTGGCATATATTATAAAATTAACGATATTCGCCCCGTAAATTATTCGTCGCTTTTCTGCACACAGAACAAGTTGAAATCTCATTAAAATTCTACTCGTTTGGCGCAAAAGGGTTTTCACCAAAGTCCTTTTGAAGCATGAAACGTCGCCAAACACACTTTTTATCCTCGGGCCTCTCGTTTGTAAACTTGCCTGTGTTTTTGTCAAAATTCGTTAATCGAGTTTAAATTGTCCGCCATCAGCTGCTAAAAATATTTTCATTAACAGTTTTAATTAAAATTAACTCCTTTAGTTGTGGAACTGCCCTCTGTATGTCTGTTCATGAATTTATTATCCCGAACGCCGCCCGGGGCGGTCCAGGCTCCGGTCCCGGTTCCTAATTATTATTACTTTACAATTTAGGCACGTACTTGTACCACTGGGGTCCTCTCCAGAATCCTGACAAGTGGTCCACGTACTTCTCGCCCCTGGTTACAGGGCGAAATTGATTAGGACCCAACCACTCAGCCCAGGGAAGCCCCAGCCAGGAGGAGTCACACTTGGGCATGTTCCAGACCCCGAAGACAAATTTCGCAATTAACGCGTCGATCTTATTAAGGCCCCTTATCCTCGCCCCGCTCCGGCCGGACCGGCTCCAGACGTGATCCCGCGAAGGCAAAAGAGGCAAGCATCCCCCTCGCTGGGCTAGTTAAGATGCTAATTGCACCCCGGAGGCCGCGCCATTACAAAGCGACAGTCAAAGACGCAAAGAGCCCGACATGCACGCCTTTATCTCTGCCGTTCAAGCTGATAAGAAGGCACTCACCGGGTCTAACCCAAGGGGGCGACGGGCGGGTCTCTCCTTTCTGTGTGCTTGAGATGCGGGCGGAAGGGTTCCTTTCTGGATTTTAGGGAAAAATACTCAGCATTGACTCCGTTCGCTAAGGAGCTGGTGTCGGGCTCGTCTTTCTACTTAGCACAGAGACCTGGGTTCGTTCCTTCTTCAGCTCCAGCAACTTCCAGGGCATATGTCTCCTTGCCGGGCCTTTGGTGTCGTGCTGTCGGCGGCTGTGATGCCAGACGCCTTGGTGGTGACACTCCGATAAGGAACGCATCACCTCAATTAAGTTCTTTAGAGGGAATTCTTTGACTGTCGCCTTTATCCTAAAGACGTGAGAATGTTTGAGATAATGCCGAATTGCTTAAATTTTTTGTGGCACTTAAGTCGGTGGTTTCTCATTTTTGTTACGACTTAATAGCGGCGATGACGTATTCCGGGTAAACTACCACTAAATGATGCCTGCTTTATGATGGCAATTAAAATTATTGACGTGGTGCCTTATTCACCTTTTTTAGTTTTGATGAAGACTGGTACTTGGGTAGTGGAGGTCTAGACAATTTAATTGGAGAATAGTTAGTGCTATTCTAGGGGACATTCCTTTTTTTGTTGGTTTTTATTCAAGTTTAATTTCACATTGTCGGGAAATTTACCATGAAAAATTCTTATATTATGGGAACAGGGATTTTGGTCTTCTACAATAGTCTATACAAGTATGTTTTCCATCTCTGTCATAACAATCGATTGGGGGGATTGTGGTTTTTCAGTTGGCACTTACCATTCTTAAAATCTCTAAAATTGGATGTTGGATCTTTTACTTTTACTGAACTAAAGTTGGATCAAGCTAGGCAGCAGGGAGTGTAAAGGTGAAAGCCCAATGTAGGCTTGGCTTGCTTTAGTGCTTTGCTTTGTTTTGACATATCAAATAAACCAGTGCTTTGTTATGGGACAAAACCAAATGACAAAGCGGCAAGGCCAAAGCAAAGCCAAAGCAGAACAGAGCAAAGCTCGAAATGACCAATGTTCAATTTTTTGATGCTTTGTATGCTTTCGGCTTTGTTTAATATTTATTTTGCTTAGAGATATAAATGTATGTAGAGGTTTGAGAAAATTTATTTCATAAAGAAATTAGTTTTTTGCGGATAACATTAATTATAAATATTTAAGAGTTCAAAAACTATTTCTATATACCATTTCAATTTTCTCGTAAATGCTTGAACAGTTAATGCCATAAACCATATCGTCGGGTCAGTGCAATAGTCACGAAACTGAAATTTTGTTGCTATTTTAAACATTATGGAAAAATGCGAAAAAAGTCATATTATCTTCTGCCAAAGTTACGGATCTAAATTTTTATGGGAATCTACGGGATTCAATTTGAATTTTTTCACGAAATAACTAAAAGTTATTTTAATTGTATTATTTTTTTCGAATTTTTGTTATATGCTAGTTCAAAATAGCAAAATTTCAGTTTCGTGACTATTGCATTGACCCGACGATATGTACTTCTTTATCACTCTACACAATATTTCAAATTTTCATTCTCCTTTTTTTTACAGATACAATTTCCATACGATCCTTTGTTCTTTTTGTGAAACAATAATGTCCATTCCAAAGGAAAAATTCCGCAAAATTTACACCTCTTACCTCTTTCGGGTACTATTTCTAAGTCCTGCGCTCATGAAAAGCAAACTGTAAGAAACTAACTAGACTAACTAACTAAAGCAAAGCGTGTATTTGGGTTTGTTTTACTTTGGCATGTTGGGCTTGTTTTGCTTTTGCGCTTGGTACCTGAAAAGCTCACCAAGTTCAAGAAAGCCAAGCCTACATTGGGGTTTCACCTTTAGCTTGGCTTGTCGAATGGAACAACTTGGGGTATTTTACGTAAGGATCTTGGTTTGAATGCATACAAAATTCAATTCGTACAAGAATTGAAACCGGTCGACCTTCCGAATCATCACCGTTTCAGTGTTTGGGCTCTTGAAAAGCTTTTTGTTCAAAATTTTGTTTAGCGATAGGCCCATTTCTGGCCTAATAGCAAAATGTGCCGTATTTGGGCTGAAGAAAAACTCGAAGAGGTTCAAAAGCTGCCATTATATTCCGACAACACAATGAGTTGGTCTGGTTTATAAGCTAAAAGCTGGTCCAGATTTCTTCAAAAATGATATCGACCGCAATTATAGCGGACTATTTGCTGGTGAAATCGAAGCCCGTAATCTCGTCGACCTTTGGTACCAACAAGACGGCGCTACTTGCTACAAACCTAGTGAAACCATTGCGAGAACAATTCGGTGAGCAGTTAATTTCATGCTTCGGACCGGTGAATTGGCCATCTGGGTCTTGTGATATCACACCTCTAGAGTTTTTCTTTGAGGCTACATAATATAGCAAGAGCGTTTCTGGCTCACTTTCTATGTGTGTGTATCCGTGTGCATATAACTCTGTGATATGTGAGCATTTGTATATAGTGTGCCTTTTTTATTCCGTCGCCTGGAATTTCGTTCCAGCTTTTAAGAAAAAGGTTCGCGTCTTCGGTAGGATAAAAGCTTTTCTGGTATGGGAAATTTTGATAAGATTCGTGTCTTCGCTAAAATGAATTTTTTTTGTTTTGGGGAAATTTTGATGGGAGGAAACTTTGATAAGTAACGTTTGCGTGCGCTTGCTCATGTGATTATTTTTGAAGCTTTTTACCTCTCCTTTAAGGTCAGTGTTTTTGTTAAACTTTTTCACACATTTTTGCAATAGTGTTTAAAAGCAATATCATGCTTAATATGAGGCATCCCTGTTGTGCTAGATCAGTGGAAATATGATTGTGCTAACGTTAGCATTATGATGGTCGGTGGTCAGTCACCAGCGAGATAGCAACATGTAGTGTATTTCATTATGCGCGTACTGGAAGAAAATTCAAGCATCCCAACTAGGTTCATCAAACAACTTGAGGACTATATGAAAAACATCAAGTCAACGCAACCAATTTGCCATAGTATGCAAAAGGTACTAATCCATAAACGTTTGGAGACGTGTACTCACGTATTTGTGCGTACAGACGCAGTCAAGCGTTCTTTGCAGTTGCAGCGTAAATGAACGGGAGAAGGGGATATCGATTGATACGCTGAAACCAGATTGGCTAGCGAATAACGAAAAGGAACAAGCAGCACCTGGAAGGAGGACAAATGAAAAAGCAACAGCTCATCATCGCCTTATGCATCCCCCGACCCCTTTTAGTTATCATATCCCATTCTATCCTTCAAAGTAAGCTCACTACAAAATATCGCATTATGACCCGAACGACATGACAGACTATTAGTACAAAGGGTACTAATAGTTCAACTCAACTTGACTTTAGTACAACTTAAATTATCACATAAAATTATTCTCTGTGTGCTAACTTCTCGATCTGGTAGAATTGCCTTTGGCCTATTTTTCACAACTTATTCCAAACACCAGAGACTATCAACGGATTTTCAGTCCGACTTCTTAATCCTCTTGTGCCTTAAACAATTAAGGTCTCTCAGGGATGCTGGTTGTTAGTCAACAGTTCCCATTGTCTGTAGGTAGTACTATTGTTACGTCCTCCAGATATAACATAACTTTCAATAATTCATCAAGCGCAAGAGATTATTCGTTATTACACTAAAATGCACATAAACCATTCCCATTCGTTGCATTACATCTAATTTATTTCAGCTGTTATAAAAAACTTCCATTAAGCATATTTTCCCAGAAAAACTTATAATCGTCCACAAATTCTATTTCGTATAAATAATAAAAAAAAAAACAAAGTGTTTCCCATTAAACCATTCAAAATACTTTCATCAAAACGAAAATACTTTTCCTTTTTTTTTCTCAACCTAATCCACACCATTAATATTTCTCCGCTTTTATACGGAAGAGAACCCAGAATTAATCTCGGCATGAGGCGTTCCATTTTACTGCATTTTGTACAATTTCCTTCAATTTTCACACCACTATTGTAATTCGTGTTGGCTTTAAATCTCTGCCGTAGGTATTAAATCCTGGCTGTAACCCATGTCGTGAAGGGCATAGGGTTTCTCACACCCCACAATGCCAGCAGCAGCTCAACAGAACCCTTCTAGAGTTGCCTTTACACAGAACCAAAAGTTGAATATACTATAAGGCAGCAGACTTCTATTTTCGACAGTCATTACGGTATTGTGTGGCGGTGCTTGCACGCAGCGAGAATTAATTAAAATACCTGAAACCCTGTACTTACAACCCATTATACTATGATTGTGGCACATAATTAGTCTTCAAGTTATAAATGTACCTTAGTTTCGCTTCAGGGGAGTCAATATTCGAAAGATCAATAAATGTGCCTCCTCGGGTCTTTTTGGATGAGCTCTGCATCTCCATATGAGCTCTCTCTCTTAAGTGGATCTTCAGACAGTTGAACTGTGCTCACTAGGCCTAAGCTAGTCTTCCAGCAGTCATATGTAGCTGGAAAGGGTCTCCCAGCTTCGTACATATAGACAGGGACTATCCCAAAGTGGGAATCGTTCGTAGCCCCATGGTTCTATCGGAAGAGAACAGAACGAGTTTAATCAATCTTCTTCGACATTTGTCCATCTGTCTTCCTGTCCATCACAAGCGAATTTATGTGCAGATTCCCATTTCCCAATGGCTGTGCAGTCTTGTCTATGCTTTCTATCCGGGATGGTGAGCTACCTCACTCATAAAAGTCGAGTAATTCCGAGGTCTGCGCATAATCAAACAAGCCAGCACCAACAGCCAACTAAGCAAACAAACAAACAAACGAACGGAACGGGGCAAAAATTGCATACGAACATTAGGACAGGTTGGCGTACCCGCAAGCAGTTGTAATTTTGTGTTTGTTGAAGTCCCTGGGCACCTAATAACACTGCAACCAGGACCGGAGGCTGCGGTCTACCTATGGTCGCACTATTAATAATTTAAAATTCAATCCTGCACTCTAGAGCCACTTGACCGCCGTCGTATATTTTTCGGGGGGTAGTAGTTTGTACCAGAAGTCAAATGCCGGCAGTGGCGAACCCTCTTAGTCAGTGCAACCCCCATTGATGGATGGGGTAAATTGCTCTTGGGGATTTATGTTTATGTGCAGAACGAAAGATTTCAACTGAGACGAACGACGTTCGGATATTTTTTAGCCAGTAACAAAATAATAAATTGGAAATAGCAAGAAGGATATCGAACCCAGGGATTGAGGACAAAAGACGAATTTCAAAATAATTCTGGAATACAACGAATTTCTGGATTTCAGGTAAGCGATTGAATAATAGAAATAAAAACGAAGGATTCAAATTCCAGCGAACGTCAAGTGCACTTTTATCACAAATAAGATGATTTATTCAAGAAGAAAGAAAACTGCCATCACCAGTGACAATAGCGGATTTTAGATTTAGTCTCTATCGTTATAGTACAAGAACAAAACCAAATTGACGAACTTCTATAAACAGAAACTTTACAAAAAATGATTGATCAATAGTTTACAAAAATGGAAGAAATATTTGGACAGTCAAAATAGAATTGGGCAAATACTGGCAACATCAGAGTGAAAAGATGACGTGCCGTGGGACACGTCATGCCACTGTTTAGTCTTATGATTTTGAAACAACCGAGGACAACCGGACAAAGTCATTTATCCTGATCGGGCGGAATGGAATGGTGATCCTAGTTTTCGAAATATTTCTCTCAGCAATCAGCAAGACTATGACGAAAGCTGAAAGGTGAGTGAATGGTCCAACCCCTTTTGGGCTGTCCAAAAAAAACGTAATGCTGTCCACCAATAGAACAAAAATGGACGGACACTAAGCCTACCCGGATCAGTTGGGTTTTATTTTGCACCGAAAGCTGAATTAGAGACTAAACTTCGGAGAGAAGGCTAGCATAGCTTTTTATGCCAGTAAACAGACGTTTGACAAGAGATGATGAACTTGGGTTGGGTGGGACACGATTATAAAATGAGTTTGTAAGAGGTGCCTCTTTTTTCTTTTGAGCCAGTACAATCTCAAACTTCAAATGAGGCGAGGTGCTATTGTAATGCCAAAATGACAAAAACAAGCAAATTCAAAAAAGAAATATAAAAATAAATACCAATGAAGAGCCCTTCGTGTACAGAGTCGTGATGCCATCGGTGCAGAACTTCTGTGGTTTTTGGTTGAAAACCGTATTAAGTAGTTTTCACAGACTTCATTATAATTTCTTCCGAATTTCATTGAGGGAGTTCTACAGAGATCGGAAGGCAGTGGATGCCATATCTGTACTGTGCGGTGGAGGCGTCAAAACCTCCCAACCAAGCTCTTCCAATTTCTGACGGGTCATCAAACAAGTGTATTTTCGGGTGTTTTTGTTGTTATAGAATCGAGTTTAGGAATCACCCTTTGTACTTCTAACCCGACATGTCGTTCAAGTCATGGTGCAATGTCTTGTAGTCAGCTTGACTTGAAGGATATAAGAGAAAGGATATATTAGGCAGGCGCAGATCTAGAATTTTGTTTTGGAGGGGGGGGGGGGGGGGTCACGGAATTAAAAGTGGCGGAAAAAAATTCTTCTCTTAGAAAAACAAAAACAAAATTAGCAAAACGAACAAAACTAACCGAATTTTCTGGTGGATTAAAAACAAACATGCCCTACGAAAACGTGCCCTAATGTGTTTTTGAGCAAGACGCGCCTTTTCTCGTGAGTGCAGCTAACTTCAGAGTTTGCAAATCAAAACATATTAGTAGAGTGAAAATAAACAAAAAAATTGGTGATAAGTGATGTAACCGGAACTTCAAAAATTTTTTTATTTTTTCATTTCATACATGCACCTGCAATGATAGCGAGGCAAGTGCATAAAAGTGCATTTTGAGTGCATCATAACACTATTTTAAAAATGTCTACGGTTCTATTGGTCGTAGAAAAAAACAAAAAAAGAAGGAAAATACTCGTGAGTAAAAGGGCTATCGAACTGGTGGGGCGAGATATCGTTAACAATATTTCCTAACCTCAAAAAATCCAAATTTCTCATTTTATTTATTTTTTAACGAAAAATGCATTAAATAATGAACAAATCGGTGGATTTTCATAAAAATTGGAGGAAACACGTATATTAATGTTATAAATATGATATTAAATTTTCAAAAATAAAAATTCATTTTTACGGCCAAAATAGATCCTTTTCTGAAAATATTAAAACCCTTGTAACTTAATGGTCCTAGGATGGTCCTAGCGAGAACTTTTTTTTCCTAAATGTAGATTTTTTTTGTACTTTCTAGTATACCGGAATCTGTTTATAAAGTTTAAATGTAGCTTGTTTTAAATTAAAAAAAAACAAAAAAAATGAAATTGCGTTTTCTCAAACATTTCATCATCCACTCAGACCATCCTTCCTTCCTAGAATTTCATTAAATAGTGCATAAAAAACCTACATTTAGGGAAAAAGAGTTCACGCTAGGACCATCTCTCATTAAGTTACAAGGGTTTTAATATTTTTAGAAAAGGATCTATTTTGGCCGCACGAATTTTATTTTTGAAAATTTAATAGCATAACATTAAAATACATGTCTCCTCCAATTTTTATGGAAATCCTCCGATTTGTTCATTATTTAATGCATTTTTAGTTAAAAAATAAATAAAATGAGAAATTTTGATTTTTTGAGGTTAGGAAATATTTTTAACGAAATCTCGCCCCACCAGTTCGATAGCCCCTTTACTTACGAGTATTTTCCATTTTTTGGTTTTTTCTACGACCAATAGAACCGTAGACATCTGAAAAATAGTGTTACGATCCACTCAAAATTCACCAAAAATGAACTTTTATGCACTTTTCTCGCTATGCTCACATTTAATTTTTCCAAATTTCTCGGTTTTCGACTCAGGTACATGTATGAGATGAAAAAATAAAAAAATTTCAAATTACAATTTCTCTCTACTATATAGAAAGAGTATAGATCAATGTGTTGTTGACCTTGAAGGTAATTTTTTAAGGTTGTTTTTTTAATTTGCAAAAAAGTTGGGTCGGTTTTGGGCATTTGGTTATTTATTGTTTTCGTTTTTTGAGTTGGGTCAATTTTGTTTTTTAAACAGCGAGCGCCTTTGGGAAGTGCCGCTGTTGGCATAGGTGCAGGGTGTGCAACTACACAGGGCCCCGCGTGTTTGGGGCCTCGCGAACGAAAAATTGTTTTGGCAATAAAAATCATTTGAATTCATTATTTGCATTTTTACTTCATCGAATGGGCCACACAAATGAGTATGAGCCACACAAATCAGCATATGGGTCATAATTCTGTGGCGGGGACGAGCTTCTGCGTAGGACAATCCTCGAGCGAAGCGAGCGAAATTTTTTTGGGACTCTCTGGGGCCTCTCGCTGAATTTTTGCACAGTGCCTCTCTATTGTCTGGCCGCGGCACTGCTTCTGGGGGGAGGGGTCATGACCACCGTGACCCCCCCCCCCCCCTTGAATCCGCGCCTGATATTAGGGGTCTAGAGGATGTTTGAGTAAGGTCGATGAACTTTGCGTTTGAATTTGAACTCTGATATGTTATATGAGTTCGGAAACACCAACTACGGAAGACAGTTCCAAAATCGAGTTGTTTTATTTAAAAAATCACCTCTAAGCCGTAATGTGCGCGAAAAGAAAGGCTGTAGGTGGCGGGGGGTGAACGAGTTGGCTAGGCTTTTCTAACGGGAAAAAATTGCCGTACAGGCAGGAGGTTCTTAATTAGTTGGACCCCCAAGATAACTCGGATACGCGGCAAGTTTGAATGGTTTGGATACCGTTCAGGATATTCATATACGTCTGTTCTTTTACTGTATCGAACTGGCCGATGAAATCTGAAGTTCCAAGGCTCTTATGGCGGAGGATATCCATATGGATATGTGCAATGAAGTCAATCTAATGATTGCTGCGGGATGGGTTTGCATAGCTCCATTAATGGAGAGGCAAGCAAGCCATTGCAGTCTACTGTACTTTTTAGGAAGGCTGTGGCCTGTGGGAAAAATTCCACCTTGAGAAAAGCTCTTAATAGCCTTGATGCTAATGGTGGAATCACCTAAGAAATATCACGCTATACAACCAATGCATTTATCCATTCAATTGTGTAAAGATCCAGGTTTCTGAGAGCCAGTGCCCCAGAAATAGAATCATCGCGAGTGATATCGAAAGCATCCCCAATGTCAACGATCGCATATAAGGCAGTTTCCTTAGCGAGGAGGGCTTTCTTAATTTTGCTGATTAACAACCTCTGCTATTTTGCCCTTTTAGTTAAGCGAACTGAAGACTATGTAAGCCAAGGGAGGGCTCCAGGTTTCACCTGATGTGAAGGTCCAGCGGCCTGTCCATCGTTTTGAAAAGAACCGAGGTTAAGCCGATAGATTTATACGATTTAGGCAGCTCCAGGGACCGTTTGCCTTGTTTAGTTATAAAAATCACCACGACTCTCCTCCAGGTGGTTGGAATGTTCTCCCAATTGATAGACCAGCTTGTCGAAAATAATCTCGAACCACTTGAGAAGGAGTGCATGAAAAACCCCTCCCGGGGGTTTGTTCAGTGGAAAAGAGTGGAGATCTCATCTTGAAAATAAATAGAACTTGGTATCAATTTGTAAGAGTATTTTTACAATGTTCTAAGCTAAAGTAAAAAATCAATTATCAGCTTGCACTGGAATTCAACTCAGCGACTCCGTTGCAAAATTTAATGGATGAAAGAAACTGTCGTTAATTGTTTTTTTTTTGTTAAAATTATCGATTCTCAAATATCTTTTCATAATTTAAATCTCCTTAAAGCACACTAAATGCAGAATACCTTAAATCAGTAAGTAATAGGTAATCTGCAAAGGCACCAAACGTCATAATCTTTCAAGTAATCTTATCCCTCGTATATAATACATTCTGAAAATTAAATCCGCCTGGTACTTACCCCGAAAATTACGTTCTAAAGGTAGGCAGAATCCTGCAGGTGAAAGGCGACTTACAAGCGAAAATTAGAAATATTCACAAGTTCAACTATTATCCCGCAATAAATATGAAATTTATGAACACCATTTGGATTTTACGATATAAGCCCGAGGATGGCCATACCGATCCCCAGCAGCCGCTGCCACTTCTGCTGCTCAGGTGTAGCTATCCACCTTCCAGCAGCGATGTTCGAGGCGATTGTATTCACACTTTTAATTAGCTGTAATGTCCGCGAGGCAATTCGATGTCTGCTCCCCAAGCCCAAGGGGAGCCTCCTTCTGGAGTTAAAATGAGAATTTTAATTGAACATCAATCCGGGCATTAGCATAGCAGCGACCTGTCATTCCAGCATGGCGCAGTTAATTCCATCTTACGTAGAGACCAGGCTATGTAGCAGGTGTCGATTTGATTGACCGATTGACGTAGAGACTATTAAAAAGGAGATTTTTTTTTTATTATTATGATTTTCTAACGCTGCTGCGTGAATTACTTTACGAGATGACGGGACAGATCTATTGGTCCATGGAAAGGCTTTAATTTCTTCTTCTCCATTTCGCGGTTGCGGTACAGCGGGCATAAAGTTTATTATTCTAATAATTGTCGGCGTGTTGTTTGTCTTTCGGTCGGTGACGACATGACAGCCAAACGGTGGGAAAGATAAGGAGCGCCTCGGGGTGGGTAATAATGAACAACAACAGCGCAACACAAAAAAAAACCGGAAATCTTTATCTCAACGAAAATCCATTAGGAATTCGCCAATCGTCTTAGAACAGGCCGACAAAAGATAAAACCGCGATAATTTATTCATTCGTCTCAGAGCGTAAGAGGAAAACAGCCCGGAATTAAGCTGTTAATCCTATCCTTTTTTGGGGAGGGTATATAAATTAGGGGAATCCGGCCGATACCCCCACCAATAAAAACAGCATCGACATAAAACTGACGGAAAGATGAAGAATTCAAATTAAACAATAATTTTACGGCCATCGACCATCAAACGTCCACAATTTGTTCAAATATCGACGTTTTTAGTTATTTATAGCCTATCACCTCTCTTCCAAAATCGTAAAATTGCCATCCACACAGGGGTCAAGCTGGAATGGGCCGAGAAATCTAGTTTTATGATCCTCCTAATTTCTGGACCTAGACCAAATCTTTAAGACACAACAAAAAAACAGCTTAGATTGAAAAAAACAACAACAACAACAATCTATTTACATAATTTTTTATGGCATCAATCATTCGCGAAAGAATCCCAAAATCCATCCCCAATTAAGCCACGGAGATTCTAGATCGGCTGCGACGCGCTCTATGGCGTCCAAGCTTGAAAATTAGAAACTGGATTGGTTCGTTGGACGACCGATTTTCACCTTAAGATAAGAGGATGTGGCTGATGGGATTGTTACGTGGATAGGTGTCGAGTTAATTGGATCGGGGCCCCGATGATATGTGATGTTCTAGTGGGCAGCGCTTGCGCAGTATATTTTCGTCTTCAAAAAATCAGTTGGAGACATTTTTAGTAGAGATTTTTATTTTAATTACGGCTGAAGGAAATTAAGCTACTTCCGGTCGTAGACCTTTGTTTCTGGAGTTTTTCGTTAGAAAGTGTTGATTTTCTGTTCTGTTTTCTTCTTCTTCTTTTTTGTTATAAATATATATATTTTATTGTGACTCATGCATATTTATAGATTGGTGGTGACATAGTTGTTTTGGACCATTGAACATATATAGGGAAGACTCTGAATTAGAGAATGTGTCGCGACAAGAAGAAGGTAGAAGACTGCCGCCGCCACCAAAGCTACTTACTTTTGGGTTCAGAAATATTTTAAAAATTCAGAAATTTTAAATTTTATGTTATTTTTTGAAAATTTAGATTGTTAAAGGCGGGCTTGTCACTATGATTTTTATTGATTAGCGATAATCAATTAGTATTGGTATATCATCGTGTTATGTTCATTCAATTGACACCGCGACGAGAAAAACCACCATTTAGTGGATAAAGAAAAGGTTTTCTAATTGGTAGGTAGTATTAAAATATAAGGTCTGGGAAAAAGTTGGTGGCGTTTTCCCAATAGATGCCAGCAAATACGTCACGAACCGCTGATCGCAGCGACACCATTAAGGCCGATTCACACCGGCGCGTTTGTGTATGCGATTGGGTTTGCGATGTCTATTACGATGGCGATTGCGATCAAGGACTTTCACACTGACGCGATGCAATCGCGAATCGCAAATTAATAAATCAGTTCCCTGCAAGACCGAAATTAAACAACATGTGTTCTTGGTACGAAGAAGATGCATTGCTATTAGTAGCGCTTTGCGAAGATGAAGAAGAATTGTATTTAATTGTATAATTAAATTATTTTCAAAATAATAATTTTTTTCAATTTTCAGGACTAGGAAAAGGAATTGGGTCCACAATATAAATATTGATGGTGCCTTAAAAGTAGAATTCCCTATGTTATTTTCGAATTTAGAAAAAGATCCAAAACCATATTGGCGCGGCCATTTTGAATTTGTAAGTTCTGATCATAAATTCGTTATTTGCTACCTTTAAAAACCCCCAAATACCGATTTTCATGGAAATCGGAATACAATTGGCAAATTCATATTTGGGTGGCCATTTTGCAAAATTTCGAAGCTCTTTCTAGCGCACACATGCACGCATACATACGAGCAATACATACAGAAACTTTTTTTTATTAATATAGGTTTCATCCCATATTTTATCTTTTTTTTAACATTCTTGTATTCTGCGTGTGATAAATCAAATAGAATCAGATATAATTTCAGTTTCAATAAAAATTTTGGTCGCCGTATCCATGTTGTTTCAATGATTTTCCAACTCGCGATGTGCGATCAAATGGCGCCGAACGCTTTCACAAAACTAAACGCGACAGGAATCGCTGAACGCAAGGATCTGCGTTCTCAATGTGCACTCCTAATTTAAACTGCCTTGTTGCGATTGATTGCGATCGCACTTGAAACGCAATCGCATTCGCGAACGCGACGGTGTGAATCGGCCTTAAACCGTTCTTGTCTGAAACGGGTTAACATTTTTGTTTTGATTTTTGTAACCTTCGTAGACCACATGCGAACTTTCCCTTTTGATGTGCGTATTATCGAATTTTAAACCGCCAACTAAGTTAAAACCACATACCACCTGATGCTGACTTAGCTCATCTTGAGTGCACAAACTCTCTCCAAAAGGGTATTCTATGTGGGGAGTGAATGAATGACTGGATGATGTAAAATCCAAACCGAACCCCATCTCTGCGGGGATCACCCAGGGTTCAATTTTGTCACCTGCTCTATTCTAATCTTTCTAAATGACCTAATATCAAACCCTTCCAGCCCACTTCACAGCTTTGCTGATGACGAGAAGCACATGGCCGATATTGTCTTTGGTGATCGCGGATGTATATTTGACTGTGTTCGTGCAATCGGAACCCCCCCAAAAAAAACAAGGAATAAGTTCCTGCTGGGATACCAGTTAGTATGGCCCCCGGAGCCAAGGATGACTCCGACAAGCTAAGTACCTTCACAAATTTAACTGATCTTGGGCCCTACTGTGTAATTTTTATAAAATAATATATTATTTTATGTTATGATGATAAAATTTCTTCATCATAACATAAAAATAAAATATTTTAAAAATTCGTATTCTGTCATGCTTTCTTAAAATTATTTTATGAAGTCTTTTATGAACACATAATATAAAATATTTAGTACAATCCGCTATGGGTTCTATTACGTTTTGCGGTTGAAAATGAAAACAAATAAAATTATGATTGAAAACAAACAAAATCAAAGCGCGCCTTGTTTCAGTATCTGACAAAATACAATTTTCTTAATGCGTTTGTCATATTAATTTTTAATTTAATTCAAAATTCAATGAAAACTACATTCTCGCCAATGTCAATTCCCTTCTGTTATTTTCATAAAATGGGTTAAAATACCTGTAAAATGTGATGATTAGATTATTTTATGTAATGAAGCGTAACAGGAAATATTTTATGTTATGATCGATAAAATAAAATAAAATTTTGTCGGACAGAATAGGATTTTAGAAAATTCTTTTATGTTATGTCATAACATAACATAAAATGATAAATTTTTACTGACAGAATAGGCCTCATTATGATATTATCATCTTCGCCCCATTATCATCTGACTGCGGCTTATTAGCCCCAACCACCACTATCGCCTTTTTTTGGTTTTTTCGCACTAGAAATTTCGTCCTCCCGTCCTTTACTGTCGACCTATGGTCGGCCTCTGCACCACGAACCACCCCCCCAACTAGCAAGCCCATCTCGAGGCCTGCAGCAGTCTCGGTACACAAGGGCGCTCGTTCTCCGACGATATGGAACAGTGGCATCTCTCTGGCAACAACAGCCGTTCTCAACTCAATCAGAATTTTGTAGCGCTGTCATCTAGGTCCGTTCTCTTGCTTACTTCGCATCATAGACTCTCCTCACCACATGTAGTCACACGACTCAATCAAGAAGGACATTCAACTCATTCTTGATTGGGGCAGCAAGATTCGCGTTGAATTGATTATTTCCAAAACGAAATACTGCGAAAAAGCATGCAACCAACAACCTTCCAATTCGCTCCAGGAGATGGTGTAGAACTAATGCCTGACCCATCCGTTAACATCCGTGTAAAATTAATCAAGCCTACCAATGGGTGTAATTCCTTTAGAAATGCAAATTCCTCTTTCCGCCTTAGGCTCTGACTATTATATACAAATCCTATATTCTGCCTCTCTTCGAATACAACTCCCTTATTTGGGGCGGGGCTTCGAAAACTACCTTAGCTTGGCTAGATAAATCACAAAAAAGGATGACAAGACTCTTTCAGCCACGGTAGGAATGTAGCAGCCCTGGCACGCTACTAAGATAGCGAGTGTTCTATCGAAATAAACGTTCTCCTGCTTGCCCGGCAATCTTATCACCGCAACCACAGATTAGGATAGCTTTGCCCTTTTCCCGCACTCTGCATACTAGGGATTCGTTTCTAAATAGAGCAACTCCACTGGGGAATAATCTTTCGCAGTCATTATTTCTGAACTCCTATAACATCCAAGAGTTCAAACGCAGGGTTTATCGCCACCTCCTTCAACACCTTCCTGACCTCTATTATACCCACGGTACTAAGTTTAAGCTATGGCTTTGCACTTTGCAGTGATCAACGACGTGACGGACTGGTAGTACAAAGTGTTAATGTTGAAATAAAAAGTCTGAGGTCATAGGGTAGGTATATTATCATTTATTACATTCTCAAAATTTTCGAATTACATTTTTTTTTGTATAAAAGCAATCTCTACAATAAAACACAAAAAACCAGCGAAATTTCCAAAAAGATAAACTAAAAAAATTAATTGAAAATGTTCGACGCTAATTACTTCATATTCTTTCCGTTCATCTCGAAATATTTTTAAGATACCAGCTTTCATTCCATGGTAAAAGGCAATTCGTTCAAAGATACTAAAATACCCATTTTCTTGTAGCTTTAGTATGTGGTAATCAAAAGCCTGCAAAAATGGAGAGTTCAGTGGTAGAGGAAACCTATAGAACATTTTGTGCGAGCATATGTTCGTTTTTCTGAAAATTGGTCGACCGAGGAGTCTCTGTTGTTCCAACAAAATGATCGCTCCCGATTCTGTCGTTATATAGGTAAATGATTTGTTTAGATTAGATAAATTTTCAAACCACAATTCATTCTCCATTGGCAACATGATATCCTTTATGCCATGCATAAAATCTTCAGAATATATAATATCCTTGTTATAAATTTGAAGAACGGCAATTTTAAAGCCACTTTTCCGTAGGTCATCCTTTGTTTGTATTTCGGGCTCATATGATGTTGCTGCAAGAGAGCTTGCCAATAAGGATAAATATATGTTCGATATTATAAAACCCATGAGTAACGATAATCCAAAAAACACAGTCCATCCTTTTCCTAAGTTGAAATTTTGTTCAGATATCGAAAAATAAAGAACACATTTAATAATATGCAACAGCAACTCTCCAAATTCGAACTTCCGTTCTATCTTTACTGAAGTGAGATAACCAAATGTCGTTACGTATATAATAAGACAGAAAATACACACCCAAGTTAGTTTCGAAAAGGGTTGGATTATATATACATAATGAGGCAATGGATTTGCAGTTGGAACCATTATGCAACTTTGTTGAAATCGCTCTGGATAAGAAAATGATATGCCATATGAATTGTTGGGACTGTAATCTGGTAACGTGAAGATTGCCAAGTCCATTCCCTTATTTCTCACACCTTCCAATATTTCTGTCATATTGAAAAAATTCTTGTTAATCCCCTCGAAAGTTGCATTATGTTTTTTAATGAACATTAAAATAATATGTATTAAAGTTCCAGCAAGGACTTGCTCACCTTTTTTATTTTGATATATCATAACACGTGGTGGACTAAACTCATATCGGGTTTTTAGATGATATCCTTTCATATCTTTCAATTTATCTCTGTACAAGTATGCCTCAGAAGAATCAGTAACGTCTTCCATTTTCAAAATCGGAAACGGATCGTATGTGAACAATTTTCTTGTTTTGACAATCATCGCAACAACATTCAAGAAATCATTTTTCCAAAACCATTTAAAAACTCTCAATAAGTCACTTTCATTTGTTTCTGCTGTAAAAATAACCAAAATTTTTGTACTGTGAATTCGATTTAAAACTTCATTTGCCATTTCGACAACTGGAATTGTTTCACTATTAATAAACAAAAAACAAATAAAATTTTTGGTCAAAATATCCTTAACACTAAAATCTGCAACTTCTGTTAAAAATATTGTGGGAATATTTAATTTATTTTGAATTTCCGAACAAAAATTGTTTATGTTAAATTTTGTACTATTCTCTGAAATGATTAGAGCATATTCAAATTTGTGAATTTTTTGTAACTGCTCAGTTAATTCAATTAAGTCCCTTTTCACCGCGTTACTACAAACACTAAGTGTACATATAAGCAAAAATATGACACCATACAACATTGTTATCCTACTTTATTGCTAAAGTAACAATAGACAAAGCAGAACATAAAACTTACCTTGATGATTTTGATGATCAACTGTGCTCTGAAGTGGACTCCAAATTAAACAAATATTTACCAAAAATAATTTATTCCTCACTTTCGTGAAATAGGTTAAAAAATGAACAAAGGCACATTTATCAGTCATTAAAGGACACTACCAAACCATAAGAATTACTCTTTTGAATTAATGGAATCACCATTTCCAGTAAGCAAAAAACAAAAAGACTTCATTAATAAAAAAAATCAATAAATCACATTGATTTGTGTCCTGACTTTCTTCTTACGTCTCCACGTACCTAGTCACGTCACAAGAATAAACCGCTTCGAGATGCCCAAACCAGGCCTCTACACACAGTGTTCCTTCCGTAAGTATCCTTAAACTGTTGCAATAAAATCGTTAATCCTAATTTTAGTTAAATATTGTCATATTCCCAGTCCTCTGCCATTGCTTCCTACTTCCGAATTGGCTCAATTATTTGATGAACTTCTTTGTGAATTGTAGACCTTACTTATTGACTTACTTCATCGAGGGGCGCCTTTGCAGACATTGCAACCTATTTGCTCTATTGTGCCAACTCCTTCTTCTTCTTCTTGGATGGCGCTACAGTCCTTGCAGGACTCGGGCCTCTCGAAGTCTCCTCTTCCAGTCATCTCTACGTCTTGCTAGCTCTCTCCAATTTGTTATACGAAATTTCCGTATATCTGCTAACACGTCATCTATCCACCTATTTCTTGGTCGTCCTACTCTTCTTCTTCCTGATGGTCTACCATTAAAAATCCTGGCTAGCATTCTATCTTCTGAAGCTCGTACAACGTGTCCGAGCCATCGCAGTCTATTCAGTCTTATGTATGTAGCTATATTAATTTCGTCATACATTTCTTGAAGTTCTTCGTTTGTCCTAATGCGCCATTCGTTCTGGTTAACCCTTACAGGACCAAATATTCTTCTTAAGATCTTCCTTTCGAAGATTTTAAGTTGATTTTCTGTTTGTTGGGTCAATGTCCAAGCCTCAGACCCATAGCATAGAACTGGGCGGATTAATGTTTTATATAGTCTGACCTTGCACTGTCTTGAAATTTCTTTGTTTTTTAGGACCGGGACTAGTGCGAAATAGGTTTTATTTGCGGCTACGATGCGTCTATGGATGTCGTCCTTTATCTTATTTTCTGCAGTAAGCATTGTCCCTAAATAGATAAAGTTTTCTACAATTTCCACACTATGATCATCAAGGCTGATACTACGCCCTAATCGTTGTCCTCGTTTTGATACGATCATATACTTTGTTTTTGTGTCATTTACTCGTAGATTGAACTTTGCTGAACTTTGGACAATTTTGGAAAAGGTTTCTTTTACATCTTGCGCCTTGCGTCCAATTATGACTATGTCATCTGCGAAGGCTAGTACCTGAATGTTCCTTGTGAAGATGCTATTTGCTCCATTAAGCTGTGTTTCCCTCATTATTGCTTCCAGAGCAATGTTAAAAAGTATTGGTGAGATCGCATCTCCTTGTCGCAGGCCTGATTCTTGAGGGAAGTTGATCGAGTTGCATCCTCGTATTCTCACTTGTGTTTTACAATTTTTGGTCGTCATTCTGCATAGGCCTATTAATTTCTTCGGGAAACCCATTTCACTCATCTTCTTCCACAACTCTATTTTATTAAGCAGGTCGTAAGCATTTCTGTAGTCAACAAAAAGAAGATGAATATCAATGCTTTCTTCCCAGCATTTTTCAAGTATTTGTCTCATTATGAAAATCTGGTCTGTTGTCGATCTATTTGTTCTAAATCCTGCTTGGTAATCGCCTACTTTATCCTCCAAATGTGGTTTCAGTCTATTAAATAAAATATGTGAAAGCACTTTGTAAGCTGTGTTCAACAAAGATATTGGTCTGTAGTTTTTGCAGTTCATCAATTCACCTTTTTTATGGACTGGGACTATTGTACCTAAAAGCCATTCTTCTGGCAACTTGCTACTTCTCCATAGTTTTACGATGAGGCTATGTAAGACATGGCATAACTTCTCCCCACCATTTTTTAAGATTTCCGGGGGTATGCCATCTGGACCTGGAGCCTTATGATTTTTTAGTTTCGCTATGGCATTTGCAACTTCTTCTATTGTAGGATCTGGCGTATCGTTTTCTGGGTCATCTGTACTCCGGTTGTCTGCTTCTCCCTGTGTTAGGTTTATGTTCTCTTTGAAGAAGTCTCTAAAGTATTTCTCCCACACCTCGAGTATGTCTTCGATACTACTAGCTATAGTACCATCTTCTCTTCTTACCATGGTGCAGGTGGGTTTGTATCCTTTCTTAATCATGTTGACTTCTTTGTAGAAACTCCTAGCGTCTTTATTAGTGTAGCTTTGCTTAATCGCACTTATTCTATTTCTAAAGTAGTCACGTTTTTTCTTCCTTAATAACTTTTTCGTGTCTCTTCGTGCTGCTACATATTTCTCGTGGTTTCCTCTGGTCATTCTTTCTAGGTACACCTGTCTTGCTTGGTTTTTTATTTCAATGCTTCTCTTGCATTGATCATCAAACCAGTGCCTCCTTCTCTCTTGGTTTTGTGTGCCTAATACACTGTTATTTGTCTCTGTGATTTTTTCTTTTATGGCGTTCCACATCACGTTCAGATCATTTTCCATTTCCAGACTCCTTGCTATTTCCTCTAGCTTTCCTGTTAACATTCTTTCATACTGTTGTTTTGTTTCTTCATTTTTTAATTTTTCTATGTTCCACTTTGTTTGTCTATCATTGTTTGTTCTATGTCTTGTCGCTAGTTTTTTCGCCCTCATTTTCCCAACAACTAGGTAATGATCGGTGTCTACATTCGCTCCTCGGAAACTCCTTACATCCAGTATGCTACTTCCATGCCTAGTGTTAACTAGAACATGGTCGATTTGGTTATGGTGCCTGCCATCTGGTGATGTCCATGTCCTTTTGTGTATATTTTTATGGTTAAACCAGGTGCTAGCTATTGTCAAACTTCTTGCTATAGCGAATTCGGCCATTCTGTTCCCGTTATCGTTTGATTCTTCGTGCAACGAGAATTTGCCAGCGTAGGGGTAATAATATGGTTCCTTACCCACTTTAGCGTTAAAGTCGCCTAATACGATTTTCATGTCGTAAGAAGGGACTTGGTCATAAGTCACTCTAAGAGTTTCATAGAAGTCATCCTTTTCTTGTTCTGGTTTTTCTTCTGTAGGCGCGTGCACCGTGATGAATGTTATATTATGAAATCTGGATTTGATTCTTAGGGTCGCGATCCGATCGTTAAGCGGGGTGAAGTCTATTACATTGTTGAGTAGAGGTTTAAGTACACAGAAACCTACCCCAAAGTTTCTTCTGGAGTCATTATTGCCACTGTAGAATATCGTAGCGTCTCTTCGTTCTAGGACTCCTTTGCCAGTCCATCTTAGCTCCTGTAATCCTGCAATGAGTATTCTATATCGTCTAAGCTCATCTATCATTTCTGCCATTGCTCCAGGTCTATATAATGTTCTCACATTCCATGTTGCAAATTTTATATCGTTAGTCCTTAAATCATTAGTCCTGGGACGTTGCTGGGGTCTTTGCCGTAAATCCTGACTGTTCCGAGGCTGATTTCTCGATTCCATAACAAGAATTGTTTTCCGAGGAGAGGTTGTCAACCTTTCGCCCAACCCCCGAACCTGGGGGACCGGATCCGTGAATTATACCCCATCGGACAGGGTGGCCCAGCTATACCCCCGGGCACTGGGTACGTCCGTCGTCGGTTGGTTATCCAGGAGGCACCAGCGTGGAGGTGACGGTACGATTTTACCCCCTTTGTGCCAACTCCATCTTTAAAAATATTCGAGGTTAACGTTTTTGATATAGACTAAAATTGATTTAAGACTCATAACCTAAATCTCCCTTGAAAGGTTCAATCTCCTACTCGCACAGTAAGTGCTCCGCTGTTTCGGGACCTACTCAACTACCAGCCTTATTCTTAAATAATAATTAAGTTAACACTGGCTCGTCAGGAGCTCTGTTATTCTCTATAAGGCCAGTCAGGACCTCTATTAATAAGATTGGCGAGTACCTCATCTTGATAAACAGTGCGGGTGGTTCCAAGAGCCATGGATTTTTTGCAGCTTGGGCTGTTTTGAAACCGTCAGTATATATAAAAAGGCTGCGTTTTCATTAATCTGACGTTCTGCCATTCCGACCGACCTTTGATAGTCGTTATAAATATTTTGTCGAAGTCCACACTGGCAGCATTGGCTTCAGGTTGAATCCCGTGAGACTTGATAGATGATCCACAAGGTCTCGTGGCTTAAAGCAGGACGAAGCGGTCTCTCCGAAGCCTACATTTTCACTAAGAGGAGCGAAGTAGGGGTAGGGCTTCCATAGCTGCAGTGGGACAGGTGCTTTTAGGTCCCGTGATATCGAGAAACGCCAGCATTATCAGGGCACCTTGGTTTTGCTTTGACCCACCATACAATAGTTGCATACGTTCGATTGTAAAAACTAACTTTTTGAGTCTGATTTTTCATAATTAATATGTTTTTGGGGGTCATTTTAAGCACTGGAAAACCATAACCTTTTGTTACTTGTACGTGATAGTGCAAGTTTTGAAGAAAATTTTAAGCTCTAGAACGGTACTCTAGAACAACGGTGGGCAACCTTCGGCCCGCTTCAATCCGGCCCGCGAGATGTTTAGAAGAAATTATAAAAAAATATTTGTAGATGTATTTCGTCTAGTTTAAATTGAATATTACATCCATTGGGGTGAGTTACACTATGTATCATTTCTTTTATCATCCTCATACACAAACCGGTTTTATAGACCAAAGGTCGCAGGGAAGTTTGTTTTTTCTTCATTTTGCCTCAGAAAATTTGTCAAAATCACCCATCCATCACACTAAAACAATTATAACATCGTTCTCGGGGGTCAGAGAAAACTATGAGTAATTCATTCGCGTTTCGTTGCACGAAGAAGAGACAGAAAAATTAATATTTAGAGAGTTATACCTACATTATACACAAACCTGTTTGAGTTGAGGAGCTCAAATGCAGACTAAAAATTTAGTGTTGGGTAGGACACGATTATAAAATGAATTGGTAAGAGGTGCCTCTTCTTTCTTTTGAGCCAGTACAATGTCATACTTCAAATTAGGCGAGGGGCCATTGTAATGCGAAAATTCCAAAAACCATAAAATTAAAAAAGAAGCTTATATGCATTAAACTGCCTCAGAGTAAGTAAGAAACCTATGCCTCCACAATGTATATTTATATTTTACAATCTTACCTCACCTAATTTCAAGTTGGAACTTTTGCTGCCGCAAAAGACGTAAGAAATATCTTTCCAGTACGTATTTACAATCTTGCCGCGCCTCATTTTAAGTTGGCAATTTTACTGCCTCTCCAGTTCGTATTGAAAATCTTACCTCGTCTCAGCTCAAATTGGATATTTTTCTGCCGCAAAAAAATAAGAAATGTCTCTCGTATTTACAACCTCACCTCACCTCGCCTCATTTTAAGTTGAATTTTACTGCCCCAAAAGAAATAAGAAAGAAGAAACTCTTGTCTCTCCACTTCGTAATTACAATCACACCTCGCCTCATTTATCTCGATACACACTCATATACCAGCAGTAGAACATTATTTTTGAACCGGGACATTTAAAAAAATTGAGGCCTCAGTAAAATTTGCCATCATGTAAGGGACAAATGTACTGCCTCGTGCAAGTCCGGCTCAATTCTAAAAAAAATACAGGTCACAAGAAGGTGCCAATTGACTACTACGGCCCGCGGAAAAAACGTAACATTTATTCTGGCCCATGTTAAAAAAAGGTTGCCTAGAAGAATCCGTAGACCAAGAGGAGTGTTTTTAGAAGAACGCCTTTTTTTACAAAAAGTGAAATTTTAAGGAAAGTGTTCAATATTTTGCGACAAAAATAAAACTGTTTTTCCAGCTAGCAAGAAGCAATATTTTTGCCAAATAACAGATATCTAAGTTGAGTTAAACAAAAGTTATTAATAAATTAAAAAAACGTGAATTTTAACAGTTTTTTGCAGTTATCTCTATGTTTTGTGCTCTAACCTATAACTTTATGTATGTATATCAATCGAAAGATAATTTGAATACCTACAACTTTATAATTTGATTTTTTTCGATCCGAGCTCAACTTTTTTTGTTATTCGCAAAAAAGCGTTTTTTTCACTTTCCGGAATTTTTTAGGTTAGGTTCGCCATGCCAAATTCAAAAACAAAAAACGCTATATTTTTTAGAATTTTTTTCCCTATATAACAATATTTTTTGTTTCCTGTTGGCAATTGACGCTAAACTTACAAGGAGCTATTGTAGACTGATTGGACTATATTATGCAATTTTTCGACACAGTAGAAAAGATTAGAATTTAATAGGTGACGACTTGGAAAAAGTTACGGATTGAAAACGACAACTATGTTTAACAATGACGATAATGGTTGAAAAAGCGATGACCACCATCAGCGTATTTCTGTCGATAGAAATGATTTAAGTGCAACAATTCACAAGGACTTGGGTGTAGTAATAAATTACAAGTTAAAACCCTTTACAATTACCTGTTTTTGCATGGTATTAACGTATACACAGCAATAAATAACCTATTGACTTGTTTACCTCTTGCATGACCGCAATTATCACCAGCTGCCAATTTGCTGTTGGCATTAAATCTTCCCAATGTCCATAAACCCAAGAAACTGATAAGTTGCCGTCCGTCCACGTTGTCCAAATTAAGAAACACAAAACCGAGATTGAATTTGTTTGTAGCTTATACTTTCCGCTAAAGCAGTCATCACGTCATACGTGAACCAGTTACGACCTCACCTCCAGAATGTCCATCAAACTTGGATTTTATGTTCAAGAAATATGGCGGCGGTATGGGGCGTATGGGAGGGTGGCGAACGATATTTGCATAAAACCCTTCAGCGCCAATTCACACCGGGCGACGACGGGGACTTCTCGTGAACCTGCTAATGGGTCCGTTCTCCATTAGGTATTATCTAGAAACTTAACGACGCTTTTCAATCTCGTCACGTTAAGTGTTTCCCTTCATAAAAGTTGCGTTTGTTTCGTTTTGAGATATTCGCGCCAAATGGAAATGGCTTTATGAAAGGTGATTTCGTCCCACACAAATTCGCACTTTGGAAATCGTTTATGGCATCCGTTAAAGGTGAGAATAAATAATTTGCAGTGGATTTCAGTTGGGTCGATTGGCACGTTGCGGACTAACTGGTGCATGGCTTCATAATAAGGATTGTTAGTGGCCACATTAACGGTCACAAAGTACTCCAATAATTCGATGTGTGCTTTCGTATAAGATTTGCAGCTTATATTGAAGTGTGTGTATATGTGGCAAAAGCTATGGATCACTACGGGTCGAAAACCGAAGATACGCTGTTGTTCCGGTGTGTTTTGGTATGCGCTCGGGGTTCCCATGTAAAGTCAAGGGCACAACACATGTTGTCGAGGCTGCAAGATCCGAAGTGGATCCATGGATGGATATTATGGTGGATCTCTGGAATAGCTATTTACCAGTCTTTGGCACTTACGGCTATCGAAACTGGTTTCTACTTTATAGCTGTCCAATTTGGAGCAGGTTGAGTGCCGCGTGTTCTTCTCACTCCTCCTCTGATATGCTTTGGACCATTTTTAATAACATCTCGGCGATCATCTTCACTTTGGTACCACCAAAGGAAACTGGATGCTCGCTCGCTCGACGTCGTCTTTGTGAATCTTCTTTCGATGTTGATGATGATGATGATACTGGAAAAATGGGAACAGGGCCCTGATCTGTGGTGGAGGATGTTATGGGGAGCGCACTGGGTGTATTGAAACGGTAAAAGGGGAAGACGTCATATACGTGTGAAATAAATCACTGGAAGTGCTGAAGACCCATTAAAGATGGTCGGCTCTGTTTGTAGGTGCTTTCAATACTGGCCCTTTTCCTTTTGGCCCACGTATATCCGTCCGCTTCGTCTCTGTAGTGTATTATTATAAGGGGCATCGTCTTATATTCGTCTATGTCGTCGTCGTTGTGGTCGTTCTCCAGCAGTGGCTCGATTGGGTGCATGCGAGTCCGTCATAAAAATTTCATTCACTTTTGATGTGCTGCACCGTTGAAGTGCGCGCTAAATGCCATCTTGATGCAGGTAGGAGGAAGAGATGCAGGTCGTCGCCAGCGTTGTTACTTCTTTATTTTTGCTCGTTTTTTTTCGTCTTTTCTATTTTCTTTTCCACATTTTTTTTTCTTCTTCTATATATACTTATATATCCACGAAGACGACTTAAATAGAAAACCACTTTAAAGGGGTCGAAGATAATGCACTCGAGTTAGGAATAGTTAAGTGAATGACACTCATTTGTATGACTGGAGTGCTCGTAATTAGGAGTTGCGTTTCGGAGCGCAGTCGTCGTCGACTACATTATAAAGATGTGGTTTAAAAAAAAATAATATGGTAGAAACATCAAAAAATGCATGGGATGACTCCATTTCCACTTTAGGAATCGGTCGGTCACGAACTACATTAGCTTGGCTTAAAGGTTCACATGTTAATTGGGCACAGCTGCATTTTGTCAATGGCTGGCTTCTTTTTCTCCAGGTCAAAAGTACATAATTTTTCGTGTTTTTAAAATAACTCGAGGAAAAAAGCATTTTCTTTTTTTTTGTTTGTGGTTCTCTCGGTTAATCTTAGTTTTACGAAATTGAACCATTTAGTAAGTAGTGGCTAATGCAGTCGTAATTTAATTCATGATTATGATGAAATCTGAAATGAAATTATCACATCGGTCTTTTAGGGGTTTTAATTCAAGAAATAAATCTTTTAAGAAAATTATTAGTAGCACATGTGTGATAGAGATTAGTGTTAAGAGCTTCTTTCTTTTCAATTTTCAATGTTTAGGCAATTATGTGGGTATGTTTTAGAGACATCAAAGTTTTTCTGGATTGTACTTTTCGACTCAGATAGAAGGTTTTAATATACCAAAATGTTTCACATAAATTTTAAGATAGTTTTACGAAAGTTTTTATCATTATGCAGATGACTACAGAATAGAGGCTTCTCTCATAACTTATGGTTATATCATCACGTGTTTCAGATACAAGGTTTAAATTTTAAATTTCACTTTTTATTTTTTGAGATATGAAACGTATATCTGTCGAATATTTCTAAGGTGTTGGTTGGAATTCTTTTATCATTTTATTTAACTAGCGCAGTTTCATAATGCAAATAGCTATGTTCGTCGTTGGTTGCAGTTCTTAGTGAATATCCAACGCAGAATTGAAAAGCATATTGATGGACGTTGTCGATGGGCTTGAATGTCAGCCTTTGAATTTTGTAACTAATGCTTTAAGAAGCAAATTTTAGTAAATATTACGTAAACAGACATGCATAATTTTTTAGTGGTCTTATTCAGGGAATTTTTACACCATATAAAAAGGTTCTCGAAAATCAGGTAGAAATTAGTCTTGGTTATCGCAATTTAATAAATTTTGGTGGATTAACATTCAAATTTGAAGACATTATTGGGCATGCTACTGCCCAATCTGAAATTTTCTTTAACATTTTCTCTATGCCAGAATTGAAAATGTAGATACAATACATCATTAATTAAACAGAGTGGCAGGTATGCTAATCCGCTGAAAATTTTCTGCAAGTAGTGTCGGTTTGGATGGAGAGAAAGTCGTATGCTGTTTTTTTAGCGTTTTGTTTTATACTAATGGCAAAGTTACCATAGTGGTAACTGCAAATAAGAAATTAATACTTTGTGGAGCAATTTGAGAAAAAGGGCAGGTAAGCTGAGAAAAAAGTCCACAAAGGCCTCGTAGAGCTATACATATAAAGGCTACGATGGCGGAAAATGTGAAAAATTTTATGCTTCGTCGAACTCTTGCCTCCACGTGTATTTTGGACACAGAAGAACAAAATTTGCATCACGTTTGAGCCAAGAGCAATTGGGCGTATTTGCATCAGAGCCATGTACAACATATATACTAGCTGAGTTCAAGTTGGGAAAATTTTTGGAACAGGTAGGACGAATTTACGTCATTTTCGGACATTTAAAATTTATTTAAATTTAGTTTAAAAGGTAAATCACTCTTTGGCTGTAAGAAACATCTTAGGGCCATATATGTACATCAACAAAGCAGTAATTTTATCATAAATATCAACCCAGATTATCTCAGATAAAATCTAGGGTTGAGGGTAAAACAATGATTTTTCACCTCGTTTGCCAAGTGTGAAATTTCGAAATCCAAGGTATTCGAATATCTAATCTGACAGCACTACCACCGCTATTACCATTAATTGGCTGACATCTGACATCTGAGTATTTTAAAAGTACTACAGAGTCCGGGTAAAGGTAATCCTTGATTCTCGGTTAAAGGTATTCCTCGATGATGTTTACGGCCCGGAGTTTACGAAGGAGATAATTTTTTATTTAACCTAATAACATTTCAACCCGTCACCGTTTAGTTTATGGAGTTATTGTGAAGGCGTCCGTAATCACCTTTTTTTACTTCGAGCCAGTTATATCGTTAATCATATAGAAATTTAAAGAATCTGCGGGGTTCTGAACGAGATGGCAATGAAACTTGCCTTGGAATTTTTGGATGTAGTAAGAATTCGGACGGATAGATTATGGATACCCATTTCGCAGACGAGATATTTTAATTGCTTGAATGTATTAACGTAAGCCGAGCGGGCTAGTCGTGCTTTGTAAGCATAACTCTCCCGTTGTTGTAGGAGAGCGCTTATTTCTGGAGAACGACCCTAGTTATTTGGTCTTCTACGTATTTATTTATTTATAGTGGCCCTATGGAACTATGGACGTCCAAAATACACGCATTCGAAGAATGAAGTACCGTGTGCTCTTCGATCACCAAGGCGATCACGTTCTGTTGCGTTAGCATTGCATGGAAACCAGTACTACTCTCTAAAACAACTACTCTCTAAAAATGAACCAGTGAAAATTTCACTGGTTCATCCAGTAAACAATAATTTCACTAGAAAACCAGTGCATTTGCGTCTGTTAACTGATTACACCAGTGAAAATTTCTCTCTAAAACTGAATTAGTAAAAATTTCAGTGATTTAATCAGTGAATTTTAATTTCACTGGTTCAACCGGTGAAAAAATATATGTGACTCATATTCTTTTATATTCATGGCTGTAAAGGGTTCCATTTAGCATACTCAATAAACCGGCTCTCGTTTGATCACGGATGGCAAGTAGCCTTTCAGTGTTTTGATGGGGGCCGCTTGGGAAAACGACACTCGGGTTAGAAAAAAGCCTTTTCTCCTTTTACGTAAATTTCACTGGTTCAACCAGTGAAATTTCACTGTTTCCTATTGGTTGACTAAGCAATGGTTCAACCAGTTAATTTTCACTGGAAACCAGTGAATAGTTACTGATTCGTTTTTAGAGAGTATTGCATAATTTTGCATCTCTCTACTATCTTTCTGGCTTGAGCTTGGTGAGATAAAATGGCAGTTGGATTTGTACATATTGAATTCCACATCAGCTCCACCAAATTTCACGATCAAAAAAAATAAGGTTGGAACTGTGGAGCGAATTTCCAGGGACTGAGAGAAGCTGGTTTATACAGTTTAATAATAGGGCGGATGAGAAGAAATTGAGCCCCGGAAGACGACGGCTCTTCGTCCAGTACTTTAAGAATAAGTCAATCCTAAAAGTTTAAAATTTAGACTAAGAGACCAAGGTGTCAGTTAGAATTAAATTGGATTCTAGATTTTCCATAAGTGTTTTTATTGACAATTATTTTCGTGTTTTTGACGATAATAGAAGTAATTGCTATTGAGTGTTATTTATAGGGGCGCTTCAACTTTTTTAGATATTGGCTGAACAAAAGTTTGGATAGACTTTGAAGAAGTATGACAGAGCAAAGAGGTTACACAGAGGTTTAACCAAAGGTTGTACACATTTGCTAAAGGCGAAAGGGTGTATGCTATTAGGGTCAGTGGATTTATTGAGGTTAAGCTCTTTGAGACTCTTATATACTTTTCGAAATTTGAAGTTAACACTGCCACTCTCTAACCCGACGGACTAAAGAATTGAATTGATTAGAAGTTACCTTTTAAAATCACCAAGGAGATTAAGAAATAGAATCGTTCAGATAAAAAGGCTAGAGCTATCATCCAAAGCTTAAGAAGTAGCAACAGAAAAATATCTTTGAAAGACGGGAACGGTAATCCAATATACTCTACACCACAGCAACTAAAATTTGGAATAGGCATTTTGAAGGAATATTGGATATTTCATATAAACTAATAATATAAAGACGTGGGAACACCAACAGGAGGACAGGCTTAGATCCACTTGCACGATAGCAGACCATGGAGGTAAATCTCCAAATGTCTCTTCTGTTTCCGTGGCAATTTTATACCCGCAGCACCAGATTGGCCCACTCGTATCACTCTCTGCACCTGCAGCCTGTATTTCCTCGAACTCTACAAAATAGCAACTCGTTTCTAAATATAACAGCTCGACTGTGGAATAATCTCTCGCACTCAGTATTTCCGAGCTCCTACAACATCCAAGAGTTCAAACGCAGGGTTCATCGCCACCTTCTTCAACACCCCCTGAACACTCATAGTCCTTAACCTATTCCCTTCCCGTACTAAGCTTACTGAGACATTGCACCATGAGTTGACCAACGACATTACGGACTGGCAATAAAAAGGGTCATTCCTGAGCTTAGCACTGCCTCAAAAAAGATGAAGTGAGGAAATTGGCGGTAATTAGAAAGGAATACCATTTTTAACTGCAATCGCCAAAATATTCACCACCCAACAGTGTATTATGAACTTCAATTAACCTCTTTAAGTAATATGTAGAGATTTTTAGAAACCCTTTGACCCGATTGAAATCAATTTGGTTAGCAATTGAACAACATGGAATATACAATGTGTGAACCATTCAGGTCGGTTAGTAAATGGGGTGCAGCAAGGATGTATCCTATAGCCACTGCTTTTTATTTTGATTAAAATATGGCTCATTAGGTCATACATTAGGAAATGCATCGGCTGGCTGGTCGAATCGAGTTGAATTGTCGAGTTCGGCCTGGTCCAACTTGAGGAACGAGTGTATGTATATTTTGAATGAAATACGAAATCTTTTAATGAACTGAAACATATAGTGGAAAAGCGAAGCTTTTTTTATGTGGCAGTTTTAAGAACAGGAATCCTTCGTCATGTCGTTGGCCAAGTTATAGTGAGTCATTGTACCGTTGCCGTATCAATTTTACTTCAAAAGGAGAGAAAAGGTTTGAGGTTATGTGAAGTCAAGTTGAAGACGATGGCGTTGAAACTTGCGTCTTGTAAGAGTTTGGAAATTCTGACTGCGGAAGAGTGTTCCACAGTTTTTTTAGTTATAAACGTGTTCCTTATAGTGCGTGAAAAGGGGCCGTAGACAGTGGGGATTAGACGATAGGTGATGATTGACGATTGGAACATTTGGTTAGATAATTTTTTTTCCTGTTTGAATTAACTAGTTATTATTTCATTACCAGTTCCTGGCTATAATTCTAGAGAAATTCGGGTGATATACAGATATAATAACCCATTCAAGGGTCACTGACGAAATAAATATAGCTACATACATACATAAGGCTGAATAAACTGCGATGGCTCGGACACGTTGTATGAGCTTCAGAAGATAGAATGCTAGCCAGGATTTTTAATGGTAGACCATCAGGAAGAAGGTAGGGCGACCAAGAAATAGGTGGATGGATGACGTGCTAGCAGATATACGGAAATTTCGTATAACAAATTGGAGAAAGCTAGCAAGACGTAGAGACGACTGGAAGAGGAGACTTCGAGAGGCCGAAGTCCTGCAAGGACTGTAGCGCCATTCGAAAAGAAGAAGAATAACCCATTCAGAAATTTTCTTTTCTAAGGGTTTTATTAACTACTCTTACTCTCTCGAAAGAAGTAGTAAGTCAATCTACGATCTGCTACATATTACTAAAATTTGTTACTACCACATTTCTACGAGTCTTCCAGCTTTAAATAATTATGTTTGCCTTAAAAGGGTATAGTTTGAAATTCAATTTCTCAGTAAAACTGAATTATTTTCATTCACAAATTGCTTAATCGTTGGTTGGAGCAATTGAAGTGCGCCCAACTTAACGAGATCAAGCAATAGAGTTTTGTACTATCATTTTTTAAGCAAAAACGGAAGATTTTTATTTTAATAAAAAATGAAATTATCTCGTTGAATAGCTGCAGGCTTTTGTTAAATTAGAAAAAAAACTAGGAGAATTCTATCAAAATAAAACGGATTAATTCAATTGATTAGTAACAAAATAATTTTTTTGTGATATTCCCACATAATCACTTAAATCGACGTTTCGGAAAAACATTTAGATACATTCTGCCAATATTCAAATGTTATTATCAGTTTTTTTGTTCAACATTAATACATGGCATCTATCCAATTTCTCGATATTATTCCCAACAATTTTCAATCAACAAAGTGCTTATTATAGTGTATTATATATAAATTACAGCAAATGCTCCAACGATGATAGTTAATCTCCATAATCGATTCGGATACTTTTTCGGTTAAATAAATATGCACGTTGGTGAATTAATTTCACATTAATTTTCATGTATATTTTTTTTTCTTCTTGATATAAATATTTATTGGCATATTCACAGAAAGTATAATTTTTTAAAAAAATATTGTAATTAGTTGCTTTTTGGAGTGCGTTTTAACATGTTGACAAGTTAATCAAAAATATATATATTACAGAGTAAGGTGAGCTCAATGGGTTGTTACCGTATAAGGTACATTTATATATTTTTTTTTGTATATATGAATCGATTACATTAACATTTCACTATTAGTGATTTAAATTATATTCTGAATTAAAAATGGAGATAAAATTATTTAAAGAACTGATTTAAGGGAATATTTAATATCAGTAAAAGGCCATTTACCGTGAGATTGAATTTATATTTCAGAAGTTAAAAAAAATTTGACGTATTATACCTGTGACACATATACCATCATAATGAAAGTAACCTTCATTATCGTGGCAAAAACCCACCATAATGAAAGTCCAAAATGAAAGTATTTTACCTTCATTTGGACTGTAATTTCGGTTAAGTGACATCTGTTGGAAAATTGGAAACTGCATTTGAAAATAAAATTAATTTGATTTGACGTTAGTTAAGCAACAATTTGCAAGGATGTCTTCTTTACTACCTTAAAAAAAATTTTTTTATATATTCCAAATTAAACCAAGTTAAAAATAAATCAAAAAACACGCAGGTTTATATCCTCACTTGATATGCCAGGAGGAAATGAAAGAAAAGTGTAATATGTCACCCCATCATTTCCTTGACCATCATAATGAAAGTTACCATCATAATGAAAGTATAGTGTGTCACAGGTATTATTATATTGGGTACTAAATACAATTTTAAAAGATTTATAAGAGATGGCGTTACGAGCACCTGATGCCATCGGTCCAAACCGAGGATAACTTCATATTAAAGTCTTTCTCTACCCACAAGAAAATTCCCTATCGTGCTTACTGGTTAACTTAGCTACGGGAAAAGTGTTAGGAGACGCAGGAACTAATATCGCAGCATCTCTAAAAGACGGAATAATCGCCAGAAAATGACAATTAACAACATCGAATTGTAAATTTGAGAAGTTAACGACATGAAAGCAGAAATAAAAAGGAGATTGGTGCCCGGGAGATGAAGCTACTCTGGGCAACGTAAACTTTTATTAATAAGGAGCATACCAAGATGGACCAATGCTAAATAATACAGAACCCTTTTAAGATCAGTGTCTTTAGTTACTCTATGGATCCGAAATCTGAACATTATGAAGTAACCAGGTACCACTGAAGATATATCTTCGAATTTGGGGTTATAAAATATCCAGATTTGAGCGAACTTTCATAAGTACCAAATTTGAATATTATGTACTATGAATCAATTAAATGGCCTCTACCGGTTTCGAACTAATAATACCACTATATTTCTTTTAATTCGTGTGGGAGACTATTGCTACCCGGACTACTGACTTTTCTTTTGGCTAAATTTGTTTATTAGTTTCAGCCAAGTTTTGGTAACCTCATTCAATTCTTCAACGATAGTGCGTGTCCTCAGTCTGTGGAGGCTCCTCTGAAGCACACATTGTAATAGAATACAAATCGCTCCTTAGATATTGACTAATTTGGTTCCGGTTTCTTTCTACGAATAATGTTTTTCTTAATTGGTTTGGCTAATGGTAGAATCTAAAAGCTTTCATTACTAACGACATTAGGGCAAAAATTCTATATATTGTTTTCCTCAACATTTATTAACAAAATAAATATCATGTTTTGCATTCATAAATGAGGATTGATAGTAAACATGACTTATAGTAGATGCGGCGTAAAGGGGGGCGATGGGAGCGGTCTAACCCTGGGTGCAAAGCACCAAAAGTGACAGTGAGTGGCTTTCCGCGCCCGCGGTGAATGGATTGAAGATGCAAAGAGCTATTGACCATGAACATCAAATTGTCTTTGAAAAAACAAAAAAGAAGTGAGGTAATATTTTTAGTCGCCTTCTAGATGTTATTCTTTTTCTGGCACGACATATTTTTCCTCTTCGAGTTCATAGAGAAAGGGTTTCCTCAGATAATAGAAGGCATTTCTTGGAAGTCGTTAGTCTATTGTCGAAAAATCATCCAGTGATAATCATTCACTAAATCTGTGCAGGGTGCACTTTTGGGAGCGTAAGTTGAAAAAATCTACACGTTATTTTTATCATCCACACATCAATGGCAAATTTTAAGGAAAGTGTAAGCGTATCGGTCAAAAGACTAGTAGAGACAAGATGGATTGCTCATAACTAGGCTGTTAAACGATTGAAGAATAATTTCGAGAAACTCATTTCAACATTCGAAAAGATGTGATTCCAGCAGCAGCAGAGAAAACATCGATACAAGAGAAATAGTATTCAAACTCTTTGTCTACTTCAGTTTTACGTGGTATAGTTCCAAATCTGACAAAAATCTAAGACGAATTTTCTAGGGAGAACAATATTTTGGAGATTTTACGTCTGCCACTTGGAAGCCGTCAGCATTTATTCCAAAGTGGTGGTCCAGTGATCTTGGAGCTTTTCAGATTCATTGTACAATGGGGCTTTTCTGAGTAAAGAAACCTTTCGTATTTAAAATGCACAATTAGCCAAGCTCGACTAACCAATCTTTCCATTTTGTCCATGAAAAAGGAACCAACTCATGCTACAACTCCATTGATTTAAAGTATATATTTTTTATTGATTCAACTACCGTGAGATGTTAAAAATGGGAAAAAGGGTTTCAATCAATTAATTGGTAATGGATAGTATTGTAATTTATAAATTTGTAAGCTTATGTTTTAATAGATAACAATTTGATGCGATCACAAACTGATCAACACTAATTGTTTATTAACGTGAATTTTTCAACTGATCTGCTTGAGCTATTATTAAAATCTTTACGAATCTTTAAACTGTTTTATTACACTACCCAAGTTGATCTAAATAAACTGACACAGACTACAACTGTCAAAGATCATGTAAGTTTTTTATAGAAATTTTTTCTAAACAATGTAATTCAACGTTTGTTGCTATTACCAAAAATATATACTGAAAATCTTCTTATGAAATTCATTCCAATTTGCCTCAATACTAAAAAAAGATCACCTGTAAATGAATTGACACACAAAAACAAACACAAATTATTTTTTTTAAATTTCTTATTAAATTGTTTTATTTTGAATTTTTCATTTTAATATATTCTTGCCTCCTATACACATTTAAATTTCCATCATGTATAATTGTTTCTTGTTTTTATCACTTAAATGACGTTTTTTATCCTATTTACAACAAAACAGAAAGAAAAAATATAGTTGAAAATATTTCAAAGATTTTTCCTTTTTATTATTTTTTTACTTTAATTTTCTATCTACCTTAAACACGAAAAAATAAATACAAATTGACATTTAAAAAAAAAATAATTAATAATATAAAAATTTTTAACATTTTCCTTTTTTTAAAAAAAGCCTAAATAACGATTATTAATTTTTGTTTTTTTTGTTTCTAATACTCTCAATAAAACGCATAAAAAATTCCAAAAAATTACAATAAAAAAATTTACAGAATCCTCCAATAAAGGGGTTGTGTTTGTACAACAGAATATTCTCTTACGGTCGTAACGCTATCAGTCACATTTTTTTTTGCTTAAGAACAGTTACTTAGTATATAGAGAGAGAGGTGGAAAATTTATGGGGTAGGGGGGATGGGGTGGTTTTATTTACAATATGGCGGATGTGGGGGGGATGAGGGGGCTAAAAATATTGAGTTAATAATTATTCAGACATTGACTTACGCTATATAATTACAACGGAAATAGTTAAATACAGTTTATAATATCACATTGACTTGTTTTTTTTTTGTTCCACTTTAGTTTACTTAAAGTCCTTAAACACACACTAATACAAGTAAAATATATCTAGATAGGTCCTGGCAGTGTTTACACGAGGAAAGCTTCACCCCTGCTGGTTGTGTTGCTGCTGCCCGTGGCGCTGTTGTTGTTATTATTGTTGCTGCTGGTGGCGCTGTTTGCTGAATTTGACGTCTGCGCCTGCGGCTGTGCAGTTCGATGATGCGCATGTGCAGCGGCATTTAGGGCTCGCCAACTTGACGGATGGCCAGCTTGGGGTTGCTGGGAGTGCTGCGATGCAGAATGTAGCTTTGGCTGTAGCTGTTGCAGCTGGTGCTGCTGTGTTAGTGCGCACGAAGCGCCACTTGGCATCATTGACAAATTCTCCTGCTCGTAGGCGCTATACTCGGATTCTATGCTCGAGTAAATATGCTCTGATGGCGGCCGCAGGGGGATATCATTGAGGACATGACGTGTGGGGCGTGGACTTGGCGTTGCTGTTGTTGCGGATGAGTAATTCGTATCATCGCCCTCCTGATAGTAGGCTGGAGGAGGCGGCGCTTGTCTGAAAATAACACCTGGACTAACTGGCTGCTTGAATCGTTCATGATGATCAAGTGTATAGTTATTGCCACGTGGGGATAGCTCGATGGGGATTGCGTAGCGTAGCTTCTCCCAGAAGTACCTGTCGCATGTAAGAATCCTGTTGGATGGTACCGTCTTCAAATATGGCAGCAACTCAGCAACTTCTTCTGCTTCCGTACTGGCATCCGTTTCTTCGAGGATAACCAGTTTACTGGACAGCCCCCGTAGGGACTCATGGAATGCACTTCTGAATTCGCCGCGTATCCATTCGGTTTGCAGCAGATTTCTCGTCAAGACTAGAATGATCTTGCGCGATGCTCTCGATGCTTCAAGCACTTGTAGGTGGGACGCGTCGGGCGGTAGATCGCGATGCTGGATACATAAACGAAACGGTGGTCGACCGTGCTCTAATTCGGCGGCGATACTGCGGCATACGAATTCATAGTCTTTGGATGAATGCAGCAGGATCGCATCGTACAATTTCCCGGCATCTTCGAAACGAGATTCGCACACACGAACACCGTAGTGAGCAAATAGCCACATTCGAACAGATTCACGGAATATAAACACAACAATTAAAATCACAATTAGGAAGATTAGCACTAAAACAGCTGCTAGTAGAGGAATGTATCCACCTCCGGCGTCTTGGTTTTGATTTGAAACATTTGTTCCATCGAACGATTCACTACAATCTGAAGAGGCGTTTAAGTCCAGCTCACGTTTAATAGCTCCATCTACACAGTAGATATCCTGTGAGTCCTGGATTATTAATGCGTTATCAGAAACGAACTGTGTGAACTCCTGCAAAAATTTACATCGACAAGACCATGCATTCCGTCCTATAGCCAAGGATTCCAAACTCTTTCGGAACTGCAGGCTTGCAAGCTGCGCCACTGGAACTGTAATCAACCGGTTGTTGTCGATTCGAAGCACTTTCAAGGATTTCAATGGTGTCAGCGTGTTATTCCCAATATGCGTCAACAGGTTGTTGTGCAGGTACAGCTCAGTTAATGCTGACAAATGCGCAAATTCGTGTCCTTCTAGGGTTTGCAACTTGTTGTTTTCGAGATATAACGATTGCAATTGGTTCAATCCAGCAAAGGTGTGGTTCTGAATTGATATTATATTGCTCGAATTTAAAAATAATAATCGAAGATTTTTTCGTCCCATAAGGGCTTGTGGATGAAGAACAGGAAAATTATTACCATCCAAATACAAATCACTAACATCCATTGGCAGTTTTAATGGCAAATTTTTGGTGTTCTGTTTTCCACAATCAACAATATTCGTCGACCATGTATGGTCATTATAGCAGCTACAATTGTTCGGACATGTCATTTCACAGTCGCATGCATCAAAGTCACAACAATGGCATAGGGCAAAGCAGTGTCTTTCGTACTTGCACAGGAAGTCTCTACTTGTAAGGCTTGCTAGTGGACGGATTGGAGCACTTCTACTATGCGGCATTAGGCACTCGATATTTGCAAAATCCATAACTTTTGGGTGTTGTCTAGTTGTTAAATTGTTAATCCTCTGTAGCCATTCCATGGAGCAGTCGCATTCGAACGGATTACCACCAAGATAAAATTCTGGTACAGGCTTTTCAGTTGGAACTGGAGCAACACGTAACGTATGCAGCTGTAATTTTGACAACATATTTGCATATAAATCAACTCTTGCTAAACTGGTTTTATCCACAAAAGTATTTGGATTGATGACACTTATTAAATTATTATTAATGAATAAAAGTTCAATTGAATTCGGCACAGACATTGGTCCAATTTCTGTGATTTTATTGTGACTAGCATCGAGAGTTTTTACTCGTATCTCTTCCTGTAGCTTGTAGTAATTACCAAGTGCTTCAATATAATTTCCGTGTATATCGAGCCATTTTAAATTGCTTGGTATAAAGGCATAGTCGAACCACACTAAATGATTTTCAGATAAATTCAGCCACAAAAGCGATGCAATTTTCGCGAAAACACCATTAATGTCTGTTAAAAAGTTTCGATCCAAACGAATAGCCTCAATTTCTGTGTTTCTATCGAATGCACCGAGTTCAATCATTTGTATTCTATTTTTGGCTATATTTAAAACACTTAATCTAGGCAAATCCCAAAACATGCCTCGTGTGATGTTTCCAATTCTGTTGTCAATTAATCGTAGTCCCGTCAGCTGATTGAGATTTTTGAATGATCCATTTTGAAATCCCGAAATTTGATTTTCACCCAGATCCAAGGTCTTTAACATACCAAGATCTTGAATAGCTTCCGGTACATCGGTCAGCTGATTTGAGCTTAAGTCCAATTCTTTTAATCCAGAACAATTACGGAATGTTAAGCTTTCGACGATATTAATAAGATTATTGTTCAAAGTCAGCTTCGACAGAACGTACAATCCACTGAACAATTTATTATCCAAGGTGTGCAGCCTATTTTCAGCCAGATTCAGTGTATGCAGGTTGTACAGAGGCAGAAAAGCCCCGTCCTCTATGTGACCGATTGAGTTGTTGCGCAAGTCGAGTATCTGAAGAAAATATAAATCCTTGAAGGTTTTGGCGCCAATTCTGGTTAAGGCATTGTTGGCGATGTTCAATACGATAAGCCGGATCAGGCCGGAAAACGTTGAGTTATCGATATGGTGACTCGTTAATTGATTTCCGCTCAAATCGACAACTAGAAGCTGCTCCAGCCGATGGAATAATCCCCGTGGAAGGTCGTACAGCTCATTATACTGCAGGTGAATCTCGCGTAATTCTTTGTTACTAGCAAAGGACTCGGCAGGCAAAGTTTCCAGGTGGTTGAAGCTGAGATTTAAGATTCTCAGCGAATTTAATCCAGACAATGCTTCGGCCGATAGCTGTGTAATGTTGTTGTGCTGTAAATTCAAGTGCTGCAATCGTCTCAATCTGGATACACCCCAGTTATCGGGAATTGATCGGAGTTCATTGAAACTCACATCCAACACCTGCAGTTCAGAACCTCCGCCACCGTTGCATGGCTTATCGGAAAATCCCAAATTATCAGCCGAACGTATTCGATTGTATGTTAAGTTCAAAATTTGCAAGTTATTTAACGGGCACCATACACCTTCCGGCAATTGCCGCAAGTTATTATCACTTAAATCTAACACTTGTAGCTCTCGCATTGAGTTCATTGACCCAGCATAAATCTCTAAGCTCTTTCCGGGTCCCCAAATCCCATTTCGCGTGTTAATCTCTAACCGTTTAACCGATGTCAGGCCCTCGAAGGCGTTCGGTGGCAACTTTAACAGCTTACACGACTCAATCCGAAGTTCATTCAACTTCTGCAGCCGACTAAAGCTGCTTGCCGGCAAGTCACTAGCAAACAATAAACTTTCACTACACTGTATTTCCAATTTGTCAGAAGTCTCGGCCACTTGTAAATCCAGGCCTTGTGACTCGAGTATCCTTAGGTGGCACTTAACACTGGCGCGGTTATATTCCCACGAGCATTGCCCATCGACCGGGGCGACATCGTGCAACAGGCCCACGATGCTCAACACGACAAGTTTGAGCGCAAACATCTTTCACAGATTCAAAAAAATTCGAACAGAAAAAAAAAATAATAATAAATAAAAAAATTCACTTCGAAACCGAAACGAAAAATCTCCTTAAAAACTAGCAAAATGCTCTTTTCTGTTTACTACCAATTCGCCATCACGTAAACCGTTAATATTCGCAAACGTCTTTCAGTCAAAGAAAATAAAACTAAAAACTTCGCCGCTTTTTCGCCTTACAAACAATTTTTGTGTCCAGATGACAATTCACGATGCGGAGGAGTGAAGACTGTTTAACATGTTCACCGCACGACGAACAAACTCTAACTGACTACTCGCTGCGGTGCTCTCGAACCCATCGACCATCGAACCACCACCGACATGCATTGACCGGCGGAGAAGCGAGCTGCTCGTTTGCATGTGTGACGATGGTATCGGGCCCTTCGGTGCCTCTCCGTGCATCCTGCTGACGGTACACAATGCACTCGCCCTGTGTGCATCCGAGACCCTATCCCCACTCCGTTCAATTGTCATCGACTTTTTTGATGCACCCATGTTGAATACAACTGCATACATGCACACCCAAGATTCTCCGTGTGATGCACTTGGACCTGCATTGCATGCATGCATATCGAGGAGCCGAATAGTTGTTTATTAGAGATAACACTCTCTCCCCCCCCCCCCACCCCGCGCGCAATGCACTCTCGACGGTCGCTTTGGTGGGAACGGGCATGAGAACACTTTTCTCTAGGTGCATTGAATTAACACAAGCATACGCGTGTACGTGCATGTAAATTACTCTTTAAGGCACCGATTCCCCCCACCTGGGGCTTCCCCTCCGATCTTTAGTGTGCTCTACTAGGGTTCATTCTCGCGTGGAATTTTGTTGTTTTGTTTTCGCCCGGTTTTTTGCTGGTCCGGAGAGATCTGATCTTGGCGGGAGAGTGGAGGTTCAAAAGATCGCCGCTTTAACCCTCAAGAGATGGCAGCACATGGACTGTTTTGGGATTTTTGTTACTTTTGAGATGTGCGGAAGTGAATTTGGATTTTTTAAATATTTTTAAAAATTGGTGAAATATTTTTTAATTTTATTTTTTTTATGAAAAATGGAATATTGTGTAATTCAAATTTGTTCAAGGATTTTTAAGAAGTTCGAAAGTACCGAACGGTTGAATAAGATCGAAGCTCCTGTATTGGTGATCTTCTTTTTTGGATTGATTTTGGCGGTAGCTAAAATTGATTTTAGTACACGGGGGGGGATGGCTCTGGTATCATTCTATTGAAAATTCTAATTAATGTTTTTGGCTGTTCGTAATCAGTAAAGGTGTATTGTTATCATATTCTATATGAGTCGAGTTGTCGAAATTTTTAAGCAGTGGTAGAACAATCAATTAGAAGATGTCGTGCTGGTAGAGTGGGCATGGAGCAGTGGGGACAAGAAGACGGGGGAGCTCTCTAGAAAATGTTACTTCTGACGGCGAGGAAATGTCCAAGCCTTTGTTTTGAAATCAATACTCCTAACGCCTTGTGGAGATTATGCTCCCGGGATGGCTTGCGATCGCTTTCCAGTGTAAAGCTAAGAAGGTGACGTTTGTGTTATAGTTTTTATTTTGATGAAAATAACTTCCTCTGCACTTTACGAAATTTTGGTAAAACAAATTTTTATATTCTTTAGAGATTTTCTGTAATTTTAATTATTTTAGCTGAGTATCAACTAGTCAGAAAACCATAGTAATAGTATTAAAGATATGAGAAAGTCTATAGCAACAAATTCTAAGTATGATTGATTATTTTGGAGAATATGGTTAAGAAAGAAAGTAAGTTACTTCGAATTTGGTGGCATAACTTTGTGTAATATATGCTGTGTATCCTTTCTTGGAGTCAGTTGGGAATAGTCGATGTAATTTAAGCTTTACTTAAAAGAAAGTTGTAGTATAATGGTGGAATAGTGCAGACATATAATAGCTTATGATGGGTGATAAAATAGAAGTGAAAATATCGAATGATAGAATTACAGTACACGACGGATAAGCATGGCGTGATCGCTTTCAATGTAAAGTAATTTCTATGTGAAAAATGTATCGGGCCCTGATTGATCCAATAAGTTGATAACACTTTAGAAAAAAATTAAATAATCATGGTACAAACAGATAAAACTCCACATTCATTGTCAAGTTGATTTCCATAATATGATCAAAGGTGGCTTGTAAAATAAGATGTCGAAACTTAGTATGGTGAACGTTAGCAATTAGGGCTTTTTCTTCGAATTCAGTATAAAGTTCAAAATTACCACAACCACAACTTGTACTACAGCCCCTATACCTTAGATTTGTAGATCAGACAGATTGAACATTTCCAGCAGTTTTCCCAGTAGTTTGTCGCTCAGGCAGGTCGCGTCAAACTTTCCGGTATTGGTAGCCTGGGGGTTAAGGCACCCGACTACTATTCTAGAGGTTCATGGTTCGAACTCACCCGGCAAGTCCTTCGAATTTCTGACCTAGATAATTTTCCTTCTTTCTTGTCTTTAGAAAATATGCCCTGCAGGCTGCAGGAAAAGGCCATCGCCTTTAACCATAAAACAAAAACTGACTAATGCCGGGTTTTCACTAGTAGAATTAGTGGTAGAGTAACTGGCCTACTTTTAAGCGGTAGAGTAACTTTACCACGGTGCTATCTCACTCTACTCTACTATAACCGAGTTTTCATTAGGTGAGTTCAAAGGATAGTTAGTACTCGACCAGTATACTCTACCACTAATTCTACTAGTGAAAACCCGGCATAAAGCAAAAAACTGTATTTCATTGGAATATTTTTGATTATTATTGAAATTATCTCGAAAAATCCTTTAAAAGGGACGTTTTTTGCATTTTTAAGGGTGTCGGCCTAATTTCTGGACCGTTTTTCGTAATAAGCGACTCAACAAACATAAAGGGAAAGTAGTCTCAAACCGGTGTTCTGTTCCGTCCGACCCCCAAAACGGGCGTTTTGAATGAACTACGATCAGAACAGTTTAAGCCACTCCAAACGGCAGGATTGCGCGTGTGTATAATTTTTAGTGTGTAGCTGCGCAGGAAAGGCAAACTGTCGGTATATTCCACAAGATTTTCGCGGTTAATCGTGGCGTGTCATATCATCAAGGCGGCCTATACAGAGGCAGAATATTACGGAAAATACAGAATAAAATCTTTTTTATGTACACGGAAACAGGCTTAAATTTTGCGATCTTCGGGGATATACAATACAGCATTGTCACTTCCGGAATCTCTTCCATAATACTAACAATTGTAGAACGTCCACACTGAAGATTATCGGCGGATGAACAACTCGTACTCAGCATCACTACAATCCTCTACCATAAAGTGGAGTGATTCCAAATTGAGTATAATATCCCACGATTCGTTGAAGTGTGAATAGCTTCGATGATAAAAAAGCCATAGGGAATTCTTTCTTACTTAATTTCCTACAAAGGTGTTAATTTTGGGTCAATGAAAACGCACTAATGCCCACCTTACATGAAACCCGATTGTAGACATTATTGGCATCCACAGTCTCTGCAATCCAACAAGGACAAATTTTGTCAATCCTGGCAATGTGTCTTCCCATCACTACCATTTAAAGTACATACTATATATGCTTTGACGTGGAAGCCCTTATTTCACCGATTACCAAAATGGCAATACTGCCTACGTAATATTAAGCGAAAAATGTTGGCCCTTGAGGATCTCAACGAGTTCGTCTGAAACCAAGAGATATATTTCACCCTGCCCAGATCCTTTTGTTAAAGTGAACTGCTGGGACCTGTCAATTTGGGTTCGTATGGGAGTTCGCAACATAGGGTCGTCAAACGTAGAGTTCGTCAGTCGAAAGTCATTGTATTCAAGGACAAGTTATCGAGGGCATCCTCAGAACTAAAGACCATCAACGCAATTTTTTCATGACACACTGCACTGACATAGCGTGATCACCAGATTGTGAATGGTTATTTCAATGGATATCCCTGCCTAGTATGCGAGTTGAAAATAGCAGAACGATCAGCGCATGAAGTAGGATCCTCTTATCACCCTGTCGACAATTTTATCCATTGTCTTCAAGGCAACAGACGAGAGACGTATACTTAGATGCAGACTAGCAAATTGTACAGAAAACTAATCAGGATATCTGATGAGGTTGTAAAGTACCTACTTCTTATTCCTAAAATTTCATTAGGTATTCGGCTTAACAATAATTTTATAATCATTATGTTTCTTTTTTTTTTAAAGATACCCCTTTAAATTTATTTTGTAATTTTGAAAGCAATCGCTTTGCTAAAAGTAGTAAAACCCGTCAAAGATTTTTTTGGGTCCACAAAATGAAAATTGCAAATTTCTGCTGCTTATAATGTTTATTTTTGGTAAGCTCGAATAATTTTAATATGGAATAGGATTCAATAATTATAAATAATCATAATAAACAAGTGTTTTCCTACTAGAATATACATTTTGCAGTATATTATATCCTTCCAACAGCTTAACCTAGACAAAACATAGAATTCCATCAATTTGTCAAAAAACATTCGATAATATTATTTCTGAGAATCCTTTTTATAAAGTTTCATTATTTCGCATCACTCAAACATTCAAATATTCTTTAACTAGAATCAACTTTACTAAGCTTCAATTTACATTTTAAACACCCACTAATTTTCCTTTACAACAATTTCTTGAGAATTTTTTGTGTCCAGGTGTTGCAAATATATCGAAGAGCCATAAGGAATGATAAACAATCATAAAGAAAATAAATTCACTCTTTTCCACAGCTGTAAGACAATAGTTCGTGATAAACAATAAATAAAGAATTATTCTTTCGCGGACATAAACAATCAAAGGCTGCAGTGCAATGCAATTCGATCTCATTCAAGCCGTCCGTCGACGTTTGTATTTTTTTTTTTTGGTTTTTGATTAGTTTTCATTTTGTCCACGTGGGTGGAATGCAGGTTAAGTTGTTATCGTGGTTTGTTATATTTTTGCTGCCGCTGTTTGAGATTAAATATACATTTTTACAATTTGAAGAATGTTGTTTAAGCTTGATACTTTGTAATACAAAATTATTTAGCAATCAATTTTCAAAGACTGTAATTATTGTTGGTTGTTATTTCAATAGAGCTTGTTTTTCAATATAAATTAAATTCGGGGTTTAGTCGAAATGTACAAAACAGTCCAAATCTTACAATTTTTAAAAACGCGATCGCTGGTCACTCTCTCGTAGTGGAATAAGTATTGAAATAATTTCTATAGGAAATTGCATAATATTTAACTTTTTATTCATTAATTTGCAATCAAACTTGAGAGATATTTGCGAAAACTCGTGTTTTTGACACCTCGACCTTGAATAAAATGTTGAGCCTCGCTCTGATCGATGTAAAGTATTGATCTTTTTAATAACATTTTTTAAGGACGGTACCACTTTTCAGATTTTGGTAAAATATTCTGAATGTCTATTTTGACTAGATCACGAGCCTAACTCGTCATATTTTACGTGTTTCTCTAGGCTTCTGATTTTTGCACAAGTCGTTCAAATCATGATATCGCAGGCTTTAATATTCCTGCCTATTATATGGTAAATATTATCTATCGGCTGTTTTTTGGTGATACCATTACATATGAATTAAAACAGGAAAGTACAAACAATTTGGACTTTTCGATTCGTGTTTTTCTTTCAAGGTTCTCTGATATCAATAAAGCTTATAAACAAAAAAAAATATAGCTCAAAAAAACTAAAAAATACGCTTTTATTTTAAAATGAACTAAAAAGTAAAAAATAATTTTGAATGTAAAGTTTTTATTGTTCAGTGGAAACAACCTAGCTTATATTCTTATAATATTAACACCGGAACTTTTCGGTAGCGCTCCACGCTTTTTTACATTTCGAAAGCCAGGCATATGAAAACGCTCGAAAATTTCCATCGCAGGAAGCTCGGCCGGCAGAAAGCTTGCTCACACCATATTTCACTTCCCCTTCGCCGAAAGGTGATTTTTCTGAAAATGAAGAAGAGTGCCTGTTTTCAAACGCGTTTATGAGGTATTAAATCAAACCTCACAAACCTCATGAAAATGGGTTAGTAGAGCAACTCTTCGAGGATAAATAAGGCTTTTCAAAATAACTCTAGCACCACTGTGGGCCTTGTTCAAACTCTTTTCCTGAAGCGGCTATTTTTACATCTTTGAGATTTATGCGAAAAGTTATAATTCTTTTTGCATGAAATTTTTATTATAGGTAGGCACTAACAGAAGCCACAATTTAAGCCCTGAAACAAGGTCCTACGATAATTACAGTCCCTGTAATTGAATGTCAATAAATAGCCATATTTCGCGGTTTCTATTTTTTTGTGCAAAAACGTGTTGACCGATTTCAATTGTCCAAAGCTCATAATTTTTGTCTTTTTAATCGCTATTACGTACTATTTTTTGTTTTCCAAAAACAAAATTTTTTCGCACCTAAAACGTTGAAAAACGTGTTTTCGCTACCATTATTAGATTTTCTCCACATGTTCTCCTGGACCGATTTTATTCAAAATACATTCATTGAATTCCTACGATTTTTCTCTTAATTATAGCTCCAAAAATCGCAGGGTAGATTTATTTCAACTTTTGAATACTTTTCCGCTAACTCTCCTGGACTATATTATAAGGCTGTGTTGCTAATTTGACTGACCTTTGCTAATCGTCTTAAATGGTTTGTCGAAATTCAGACTGGCAGGAATGGTAACGTAAAATGCGAGCTGGTTTAATTCCTTCCGAATCTATAGGTGATCCACAAGGTCTCCTGGCTTAAAGCAGAACAGCTCCCGTAGAAACAGCGCTACCGGCAGGGCTTTATTGTTATATCTAATACTCCTTGTCCTTTCTTGACAAATTGAGTCTAATATGCTTCTTATAGTTTTCGTTTTGGAAGGAGTTTAGCATGTCCTAGATTCTTTGTGTGAGCGTCCATAATTCACCCCTTATAGCATACAACTGGGAAAATCAATGTCTACTTATCTCCCCTATGTTTAATGGGAGGTAAATTTTTCAAAAAATATTGTATTATAGTAAATTGTTCTACTTTCGAAAATATGCAGTTCTATCAACATCAAATATGCTGCTAAGGATATGCTATCAAATGATATTCTTTGATGGTTCCTTATTTAACATTGTCTCTGCAACTCACAAATAAGTCCGAAAAATCAATTGTCAGAAAACATTTCCTTAACTCAAACGGAAATTAAATTTTCGTCCCTCTATTCTCGTTACAGTTGAGGGTTAAGAAACGGGTCATGTAATTGTCAATTCTCATATCCCATTCACTACCAGATTGTGTAACGAATCAATCGGTATCAATGCCCGCATTCATAAACTTGCCTTAAGGGCGCAAAAATAGCTTTTCTCGTACAAGGAAAAACCACAACAAATTGTGACGGTATTGGGAGCCCTTTTTCCGTCTAGTCATCTAGTGACTTTCTTTTCTAATAACAATTCATACAGAAAAAAAACCTCACCCATCGCATTATGTTGTAGAGCAATATGTCAAAAAATTTATCGCCATTGAATTTGGCTTGGAGAGCGCCCCATATCGGGTTATTAATGGTTCACATGTCGAGGGCCTACTGAAAAGGGCGTGTTCCGAAAAAGGCCCTGCACATAGGCTCGCATAGAATCTATCAAGAATAGATATCACATGGAGATACTGTGTTATTGCTTCATTCGCGCACAAAGGAATTCATCCGGGGTTTTTTTTTGTACTCGGTTGCCTTAGCCCTGATATGGGACGACGCACGGTGAAAGCAGGGAGCGAAATATTTTTCTGCAACTAATCGCTGGACCATAATTCATCCGCGGAAGTGAATTCCGAAATGCACGCCGAGCAACGCCTATTTACATCTCTGAGTCGACATGTCACTGCGATATTGACGGACCAGGAAACACGGGTTGTGGTGTGGGTCCTGGATGGCATGGCCGGGTGAATAGCAACGAGGGTTGAAGCTGGAAATGAATAATGCGGCATTCCTCGATCCTCACGGAGCTTGCTTAAATTTAATTTTTTTTGTTGTTGTGTCTCGTTTGCCTGCTCAGGAACTGACCCCTTAGAAGATTCAGTCTAGAGAGCCTCGGCAAAGCCCTGTCCAAATCCACAGTTGCTATGGGTGCGGTTCAGAATTTCAACATACATAAAACCGGCAAAAGAAGCTATTAGTTGACTTTTTGGAGAATTGATCGATTGCTGGTCGCCGGTCGTCTGTAGATGAGCCACTCTACTCTACTCACTAAACGGCTGCTTTTTGTTAGCCCCATGGCAGTAGTAATGGCCGCCAATGACAGCTGGTGTAATTGACTGGTTGATAATTAGAAATTCCATCGTTAGCAGGAACACACACAAAATTTGACTTTAACAAATCATTCTGAGGCGCTTTCAGTGCCGTAAATAACTTCCGGAATTCATATGGCGGTGGCTGAAGGGCACACACAGCACAGCACAGCACAGATATGGCTAAACATTTATAAATATGAAAAATATACACAATGAAAGCTTCGTAATTTAAAAGGCTGACTCTATTCATGACGACCCCACCTGGAGTTAATTTTGTCGGCTATGAAAAGACTTCTTTTGTTGAATTCACAAAATTCATAAATTACAAATCAAACATTTTTCCTGGATTCTTATTTATGGATGGGGCTCCGAAAGCACCATGGTTACTGGCCTTGAATCTTTTGTTGGATTGTATTCAGCTGAGGAGAAACAAATTGGTCTGTTTTTAAAACAAATAAAGTGTTTTTCCTGATGGAGTTGAAGGTGCTTAATTATGTTGACTCTTGGATCTACATAAATCTAATCTGCATTCATCTTAGACAATATAATTCTTTGTGTGGATATGATTAGATTTCATTCATTGGTGCTTTATACTCTTGAGTTTTTAACTGGTTATTTACGTTTTTGTGAGTCGTTTTCTAATGGGGTTTTTATACACTTCAATTTTGGGGAATAAAGGGTCCAAGTTTACTTATGGGTCGCTATTGTTGCTTTTAGCTGATACTGAGTTCTAGATAGTTCCAATCTATATTACTAGTACAGGCTCTACACAGCAGTCATTAGACCAGTGACTATATAGGGCTCTACCGAGTGGTGGCCCTCTTGCAAAAGAATTTAACACATTCAAAATAGGCCAAGCCCAAAGGATGGTATGTCTCGGAATACCCGCGGCTTTGTGTACATTCCGAAACTCTTTGAATCGATTATCTATTCTGCAATCGAGCCTATCTGCAAGAGGTTGGTATCAACGAACCAACATGGCTTTCTTGCAGCTATTTCCACTACCACCAATTTTCTTGACTTCGCTTTTCATGCTGTCGAGGGCTTCGTTTCCGGTTGCCCGACTGATTGTGTTCACACTGATTTTAGTAAGGCATTTGACAAGCTCTCCCACTCCATTATACTTCTTAAATTAAGGATGTGAGGCTTTCCGCGAGCCCTTTTAGCACCTACCAAGTTCTTTTTCGTGGATAAAAATCAGTAACCATTGAAGCGTCATCCGGTGTTCCTCAAGGAAGTCATATTGGTCCCAGGGCCGGCGCTTGGTTTTGTTGCGCCCGGTGCAGTATGCCATATTGCGCCCCATCAATTTTTTTTCAAACTTTAAAGTTCTGAAATTGCGCCCGATGCAAGTGCACCATTTGCACCTATGAAAGAGCCGCCCCTGCCTGCGTCCAATCAGGATTTGTTTCGCGATCTTGCTGTTGTGCTGGATTTGCTTGCACTTTAACTTCACAAAACTCTCCTGCTGTTTCTTTAAGTTTCGTACTGCTTAAGCTCTGGTATATAGCCTAGTTTCCAGCAAAGTCTCGGGGTCTGCAAATTTATAGACCTATGCACTCCAATCTCCATAATAGAGGTCCCTGTGTGGTTCTCCAAAACTTCATATTTCAAGTGTCTCTCGCCGAATTATTGATCTAAAATAGTACGACTAGTACCAACTACAAATCAAGAACTATGGCACCGTGCCGGCCAAGAAAGGATAGACGATGAAATCATGCGAATGAAATGGAATCAGATTGACCACACCTTGCGAAGGACAATGGAAAAAGACACAAACATTCAGTGCAGTTCCTTTAATATATGAAAATGAAGGCACGGGAACACTTTTAAATTTTTTTCAAAGTTTTAATTTTTTTTAAATCCTAATTGCTGAAATTGTGCCCCGTCCAATAGCGCCCGGTGCAAGTGCACCATTTGCATCTATGAAAGCCCCGCCCCGGCTTGGTCCCTGCTCTTTATTCTATCAATTGATGACATTGTTCACTTGCTAAGACACTGTATAATCTTGATTTACGCTGATGACATCAAATTGTACAAATTGGCAGATTCGAGCCTGTTAATCGCATGTTAATTAATGTGAATAGAAATATTAATGTTTTAGCGTGAGCATTAGTAAGGAGTCTCTTCAATCTCACGTGACTGACTTTTCTTGCACGCTTCTTTGTGTATTGCATTTCTTACTGTTTTAATTTATATGTTTGCATGCTTTAGTTGAGCCTATCTCAGTGCTACCTTGCGGTGAGCTGGTAAATTTTTCTTGGCCCAGCTAAGAAGTGCACCTTCTGGGTTAGAAAGGTTAACTCTATTATTATTATTATTATTATTACAATACCTAAGGAAGCAGTGAATGCAATTTTCGATCTGCCTCCATTTGATCTATATATCATGCAGCGTGCATGGCCTTGAGGCACGAGAAGCGGGCTCATGGGTGGAAAAAACATATGGTCACAGTAGATAGGCCATCGGACTACATGATATCGAATCTCAGTTTCAACCCAGGTTTCGATGTGTAGATCTCCACCAGAGGAGCATTGTAAAATTCCAACCTGCTGGCTCTATACACAGATGACTCCATATCAGAATCGGCTGTTGGCTTTGGAGCCTTCTGGAGTCTTCCCCTTGTTAAACCTCGAAAAATACTACCGCTTACCTAATTCTGCCAGTGTCTTCCAGGCCGCACTGTTGGCATTTTTCAGAGCCCAACATCAGAAGCCATAGTAGTACTATTATCGGATAGCCAACCGGTTAACAAGGCACTAGGAGAGAGAGAGAGCTATATAATCTCGGCATCACTCTTCGTGGCCGTAGGTGTGTCGGAAGGTTAGCAGCATTCGACCAAGAAGGTCCTGCCTCGCGATTCTGTGTGTCTCTAGCCCAGCCTTAGAAAACAACCATCTTCTTCTTCGCAAGGTATTGTTGTCTAACGAAACCCTGCTCAAATAGTCAAGTTTAAGCGACTTTCGGCTAGGCAGAGTGGTTCACATTTTCCAGTGGTATGGCCTGCAAATATGGGGGGGGGGGGGGGTAAAGGGTTGGAGTACAATGAGCCAAGCAATGGCGGCAGTTCTTTTGGACCCAATATGTCATCAAAAAGAGAAGAAAAAGATGAACAGAACCACTGTGCGTGACGATGAGAGATAGCAACATGCACTTACTTACAGTGGCACTCTTTATGTGGAGGAGTTTAACATCATGCAACAAGACTAGGAAGACTTGACTTAAAGCAGAAATCACGGGACCTCCTGATCCTGCTGTAGAAGGACACGTCAGAATCGTGTCGATCATAATAAGGCTCTGGTGGACAGTGAAACATGCGGCCAGATTGGGAGACCCATCCGTAGCTGTGTGGAGGAACAAGCCAGAGACCACCGAAGATTTTCTTTTTGCAGTCAGTCTGTCTATGATTCATTGCCTAAACATGACTAGCTGAATCTGAAGGGACCCCAATCGCACTAACATGCTTACGTAACGGTTTAACACGAGTGCGATTAAAAAACGGTGTGTTTTCAGCGCCAATTTTGTGCTAGAGGAAAAACCATAAAAGAAGACAACGAGCTTTCCATTAGCTCTGGTTGTTTGAGTGAAAAAGCTGCGCTTTCAAACATTCAGAGTGAATGGGACACTCGTTGTCTTCTTTTATGGTTTTTACTCTATCCTCGGTTCTTGGACGGAGCTGCCTCCTTTATCTGCCTACCTACAACAATATGGATATTATCCTGAAATTTGTGCGAAACATTACAGTATTGTTTACATCAAGCAAATCTAATTGGTGAAATTGATTTTATAAAGAAAATTTTCTTGGAAAAATGAATTTTCTATAGACAACAGAAAAATTTACCGATTTCAGCTCTTCCACATTTTCAAAATTGATAAAACAAATTTACCGCGATTGTCCAATTCGAAACGATCCTTTTTCAGAAAACATTACTGTAACAAGGCATATAACAAAAGTTCTCACACTACCAACAAATAACCCAAGTCACGCGACTCACTTTATTGCTTGCTTTAAAATGCATCCATTAAAACCTTAAAAACACCCACCTGGGGACGCGATACGCATTTTAGTTAACCTTAAATTAAAAATTTCGCCAACAATGGAAATTTAATAAATGTCACTTAAGGTGAAAAGGCACCAACGCATGTCAAATTCGTTCTACTCCGGCGGAAATGTTTTAGTTGCATCCTTCAAGGAATGCATCCTCATTGTCCATAATTATAAACGGCCTGGTGCTGATCCTTTTACCTTCCCCAAAAAAAGGGACACACACCGGAATATCTGGAGATGAATGTCATCCATTGTCTTGTAATGTAGGGAAGATAGTGTTTGTTACCCTCTTAAGAATTCCATCAGGGCGTATCAAAATCGTCATCCCCATTCACTTAGAGCTGTTATATAGGTAATATAAAGAGAGATGGTCGACGAAGGACATTTGTGCACTGGAAGAGAAGCCGACGATATATAGTAGTTTTCTGCTCATCCGTGGCAAATTTCATTTAAATCCTGCTTCGTTGTCTTCTGTAAGGATTCATTTATAATAATTCCAGATGCACCAGGAAGGAGCAGGACGCACGGACCAGTGCTGGAACTCGCCTAATCCGAGGCAGCCATCCGTCAGGCAATTGTGATGGAGACGCGTGTCTAATCACGCCTTATATACTTTTATTGCATTTAAGCCGGGCTTGATTAGGCGCAACGAGATGTTTGCTATTTCTGCTCCCAGATTGAATTCTCCATGGGGAAGTGATTTTTCAGTTTGGCTTATGCTGGCCCTTGGCTCGTCGTAATAGGCTTTCCGTAAGGGGATTACACTCCACGGCCCTTGATATTTGAGAAGTGCAGAAGTGGTTTCGCTACATTCTGCTACTGTGCATTTGTCAGCTTAGACCTTTGGCTTAAATTCTTAATTAAAAGGAGAGCATCTTGGACCCTTTAGGTTTAAGAGGATAAATTAGTTCTTTATTTGTGTATTTATTTCTGGATTACTAAACTTATTTATTGGTTTGATTCTATTTGCTCGGGGGATTACAAACAATTTCAATTAGCTTAACTGCAGCTAATTGATCAAATTTGAGATGACACAGAAAGTATTAAACACTTAACATCGAGATAATGCTGTAAACGTTTTGGTCAGAGTTTAGATTTCTAAAGTACTCAAAAGAAATTGCTGAAGAAACTATTCTTCTTTTAATTCTTCTTTGGGACCAAGTCGGTTATCGTCAAAGACCTTTTCCCTTTCGATTAAAATAAGATTAAGACTAATGGACAGAAAATGGGAACCCACGTGTCAAATTGGTTTGTGTATTATGCACTCAGGTAGAGACTAGACGAACATATTTAATAGTGTTATAATTTAATTAAAATATCACTTAAACGAGTAGCGGTAACCTATGCAAAAGAAAGTTTTGTAATTATGAAACAACTTCTACACAAAAATAAATTTTTTATTAATATTTAGTCAAGGAGAGGGTTGTTCGGCCGTGAACGAGAGGTACCTCGACTCGTGATTAGACTTTTGTGTGTAGGGTCCTGTATCCTCTCCAGAGGTGAGGCTATGGATGGAGTTCTCAGTAAATTTCCCTTTAATAAAAGTATATTACTTTCTCCATAATTTTCATGTCTTATCAACTTGATTTCTAGCTTTTAGTATACATAGGGTCTGGTCAAAAACGCAGAAGTCATGATTTTCATCATGCATTTTATTCAAAAAAAATTCTACTACAAATACAAACATATCTTGAGTTCAAAAACACAGCAAATAGTATTCTGCGCATCATGTATGCGCAGACGGGCAAGAAATGCTGCGCGAACGAAACTTGAAAGAAAAGAAGAAAATATGTGCGTATGAAAAGGGAGTGTAGCATTTACGTGAAAAACTTTTCTTTGTGGTGCATGAAATGTGCAGTACCTGCTTGTAGCAAAGTATGAGGGCATCTGTTCTTCCACTGCTTTTCTACACATGCGCTCAAAATTTCGACTTTTTTGGTTTTTCACTAGGCCCATACCAAATTGACTTACGTCCAAACTTTGGGTATAGTACCAAAACATATACCAGCTCTGGAAATGCTGGTGAGGTGTGGTAACAATACCCAATAATAGAATGGATTAAATACCAAGTCTCCAGAATGTTGATAGTTCCCTTTATTTTGTTTAGAAGTGAAAACTCTATCAGAGAGGTTCTTTGTTCTGCTTGTAAAAAACAAGGCCGATTTCTACGCTGATGCTCCTGGGTTAATACCACAAGGCAGGTAAGCGCATGTCTAACAAAAATTTAAGTGACCTTGTTTTAACGACCAGAAAGAAAGCCAACGACCAGAGCTGAGTCGATATCAACACCTTTAAGTTTAAATAACAGAGCTTGGTGCCATAGTATAAAACAAGCAGACCAGACACAGAAAATCGATGAATGCTCTGGTTGAAGTAGCCAGTCGATTTTCTTGGTCTAATTCCGTAGCGTAGTTCTCAGTTGTAAGATCTATCGGGTGCGGAAGCGAAGGGGGCCCAACCTCCGTTGAATAGACGCTGTAGATTAGGACGCCCAGAGCTTAGGTGTGCCAAACGAGTTATCTTTTCTGTATGGGCTGAACATGAGATATTTTCCAACAGCCAGGATCAACTCCGGAGTGGTATGACTGGGCAAGAAGTTAGGAGATGTATTTCTTATATTATATTACCAGACACAGTGACTTTGATACCCTTAGCAAGTCCGAAAAAATCCCGTCCATGGCGTGGGCGTTAACTCTGGAAAGCAGGTGTATCTACGATTGAGTACAATCTCAGACAACACACTCTAGTCAGAAAGATAGTAGAAAAGAATAGTAAGGAACTGTGAACGCCAACACGCCGTTTTATTCAACTGGCTCCCATGCAAAACTATCGCAACAGAGCACTGATTTCGGTACGATGGTCGAAGAGGATGTGACTTTCTGCTTATTTCGCGAATAAGCGAACATTGCAGAAATGTCCGAGAATTGCTGTAGACGGAAGGCAAGAAAAAAATGTGTTGTCTAGGTAGGATAACTAGAAAGACGAAAGATCAATGCCACGGAATGGAATCGAACCGCAAACCTTTCGGATGGTATTCGGGCGCCTTAATCACTTGGCTATCGTGTCCGGGACGGCCTCATTCTTCAGTAGATGTATGGCTTTCTTTATAATAGAATTGCAAAAGCTTCTCAACCTTATATACTCAAAAGGAAGTCGTTCAAGGTGTAAATAATCGTCCTGAAAGAATGATTGGTACTGCGTGAATGTACTAGAAATTACACCAAATCAAAAGTAAAATGAACGTGCATGTGGGGAAACAATTCCATACACATTAAGCTTGCGTGTACGGATAAAACACAAACGCACGAGCATTGTAATTTCCCCTTCAAAATTGGTTTGCGGGGGTCTGCACTCCCCCCTGGCAAGAGCCCGCAGTGAGACAATTGTGAATGAGAATATAAATTAGTCAGTAATTTGCGTTTTTAAGCGAACAGAGTGATGCTGTTCGCTTTTATCATACACTGTTAAAAATATTTGTCATTCGATAATTTTTTTGTTGAAATAGTTCCAGGAAAACGTGGGAGTAAATATTCACCAAAACAGGAATAATTTTTTTTCATTAAGTTTAATTTTTTTTTAAATATTTTCGATATAAATATTAATTCCATTTCTTTCGTAATTTTTCCCATCAATGTAATAAATTTTTCAATTTTTTCAGTATAATTATTCAGTATGATTTTTAACAGTGTATGATTTATTATCTAGTTTCGTAGTGGTGACTTGAGTTTCTCACTACAGCTGTCAGCTGTCTATTGAGTTATGTGGTTTTAAATTCTTTCGTTACGATATTATTCCCGACTAGCATTTTGAGGTAACGGTTACAGATAGGGCCCCTATGAAGTTAACCCTCTGCGTCATGTGGACCCCGTGTGGATTACCCTATAAGGCCCACACAGGTGATCTAACGCCTTTCCTCATTCGCGCCTCGTCATAAGGAATGCCCCATTTGGCCCCCCTTGAGGAAAATCATTGCTGCCCGATCCCTAGTGGATTTTGAGAATTTCGGTGTGGACATGTAAGTAATAACGTGCGCCGGTGTCAAAAGCTTTATATTTTTAAACGCCCCTATATTTTTATACGGCCCCCCCAACTGAGTACTAATCACATCCAATGCTGCTTGGCCTCTGTAATCGAACCAGAACCGGGCTATTGAGTATCCTAAATGACACCCTTCACGGTCACCAACAAAATCCCCTAAGCACCAATCCAACAACAAAAACTAAAGCTTTTTTGTGTGGTGTTCATGAGGAAATCCCACTTTCGGCATGGCCCTCATTTGCCACATGGAGTCCTCATGAGGAACCTACGGGGAAATCTTTTTCCGGCATGCCCCTAACGCTAATCGTGTGAGGTTTCAAAAGCTTAGGCTGCACAGTTACAAGTTCTTAATAGCTCTAATATAATATATTTAGTTTTCGTATAAAAAGCCTTGCTTGGGAGCGGCCCTTCGACCATGTTCCTCCGTCGCCAGCGACCGAGACTGCCCTGCAACGTTCTGGGATGAAAACTTTTGGGTGTGGATTTCCCCACCCAAAGCGAAAGTGCGTGTGAACTTTTCCTTCCATCCCCACGCGCTCCGCCGCCCCTGTCCACCACCCCGGATTCTCTGTTCCCAGGGATATTTGGGACATGTATCCTAAATCATATTTTAGGCTATATCAAAAGCCATAAGCTCGAAGGTTTTTAATGACCGCACAATAGGTCCCAGTTCATGCAAAGACGCCCCCTCCCCCCAAGGAATAAAGAAGAAAATTGGTTTAGCCTGCATCGATAATGGATCCCAGTGGATTTGTTAGAAGGTGATCATATCACTTTCGCTCGTCGACCGCGGCTATGATCTACAAATCCTACATTCGTCCCCGCCTTGAATTTAACTCCTTTATCTGGGCCGGGCCCAAGAACCTTTTATAACTAGAACAACTGTACTGTGGAACAAGCTTCCACAGTTAGTATTCCCAAGCCCTTACGACATCCAAAAACTAAAACTCAAGACTAATCGCTTCTTCTTCATGTACCCTCCAGACTCCGCTTAACCTATCCTATCCTTCGACCTAACTTTACTATCAGACATTGCACCATGACTGTGAATGACGTTGGCATAAAAACGGTGACACCTGAGCTTAGACTTTCACAAGAAAAATATTGAAAACCGATTGGAGCTTAAACTGAGTTGAAAATTGCTTAGATTGAGAATTTTGAGTGTATAGCATACATATTAGCATCGACGAAACAACGAATTTGTGCTCTGAAAAACAGGTGAATGGCCTGAAGGTGAAAAACAGGTGAATTATGCTGCAAATGAAAATTAGTTTGAACGTCTAGAACATTTTTAGACTATTCCAGTACAGAACCCCTAAAAATAAATTACTCCAACCCTAAAAACAACTTTAAAAGTTGCATAAACTTTTCATTGAAATGAAATGGCACCCGTCCACAGCCATCCAAATGCAAAGTTCTTAATGAAGTTGAAATTGGTAAATATGCAAATTCCCAGGCAACAGCAGCTCTCCACTTGGGTGAAATGAGCTGTCAACAAAGGTGTTTCCCTGACGTTCGTGTCACCAGCTTCCTTTTCTTGCTGGACGCATCCAAATCTGATTTTAGTGCAATTTATCGGACCCAAAGACCGGTCAGGTAGTGTGCAGTTAAATCAGTTAAATAGAGTGTAACTGGATACTTCGGTCGGTTGGTGCCTATTTGCCCGGAATGGGCAGGCCCGATCCAGAGCCTGGATGCAATTTTAGTTAAGCTAGTGCATCCTGCAATTGAGGGGTTAAAGCGGTAGGATCCAGATATGAATTTGCATGCGGCTAAGATTCTTCAGTCGATGTCGTAGTCGGGTGTGTGTTATCTTTGACGTGGTCCCCATTGGGGACGCGCTGTCCTTATGATGGTTCCCATCTGGGTCCCAGTGGATTGCGTTTCTCCCTCGCTTGACTTGGAGTCGTTTAGCTACTTTTCTTCTTACTATCAAATGACGTGTTAACAGCCATTAACAGGTTTTTTTTTGTTCCTGTGGTCGTGTTCTGTGTAGTGTGCCTGGAGTTTGACTGCCTGAGAGAGCCCGAAGCCCGAGGAGCCTTTATGGAGGAAGTTTTTTGCCCTCATAGCTTGGAGCTGTGTCATGTTCACAGTTGGTTCATCGCGTGTTTAGCTACTAAACGAAGTCTTTCATTTTTAATGGGTCGATATGGTGCGGTTTAGTAGGTTAACTTTTCTCTCAGCTAATTTAAGCTGGGCACTATACGGATTATGAAGTTATTGCGGAAGGATCCATTAAGCGCTTTATTCACGAAAAACTTCCGCTCCCGTAAAAGTACTTGCGCCACAAAATGAGTTATATACCTATATACATACATATAAAAAAAAGCTTTTTTCGTACTTCGCAAAAGCCACGATTTCCTAATTGGGGCGTTAAAAAAATAATGAAGAAAAACAAAACAAAAATACATTCTCGCTCAACGAACTTCTGGTTGTGGTGCTGAGTAGAGTAGTCACCATTTCCTTCCTCCTATGCCTCAATAAACCTCACCAAAATTAATCCAAAAAAATTTCTGAAATTTATCTCGGGATTTTTTTCGTGTCTTTATCAAAGTCTGATTGTTTCGAGGCGTTTCTATGAATCATGTTGCGGCAATAAAGTCTCTGGCCATAAATTACTTGCGGCAAAAACAAGCCCGCCCATTCCGCATTCACGATAGTGTTGTTTGCTGTCATCTGGACAAATCATGGCACTAGGAAATAGGCGGCCATAAAACAATTTTCCAGAAATTTTAGAGATTTTTATTTGAATAACAGCTTGATGGGTGAAATACTTTTACTTGCCCAAAAACAAAACCAGCAACAATATGGGAACGAGAGGCACACTTTCACCCAAGTCTGGAAGAAGCCCGAAATGAAACATTCATAAAATATAATTTCGGAGGGTTTTCATTTTTATGAGTTTCGGGATCATTTCGTCCTGGCCTCTAGTTACTACTTGCTACTGGTTGATTCTATTCTATACACTGTGGATGTGTGTGCGGTTCTGGTGTCTTCCATCGGTAGCTTAGCCTAGGGTCGGATTATAGAGAAAGGATAGGGAGAGGATCACTGCAACGCGTGGCAATAAAACACTTCCACCGAAGTCACATTTTTACTACTGTTTGTTATTTTGTTCTGTTGGGCAAAAGTGAAAATATTTTCCACAAAAATCCTTCATATCATAAATTTTATGGCCCAAGGATTTTTTTATAACGATTTGTTATTTATGTTATTTTGGGCTCTTCCGATGCTGTCGAAATTAGAATTATTAAAAAAAAGGACATATGAATTTATTGTGATTGTTGGTGGTGATAAGGTGTTGTCTAGACTTTTTGAGAGCTAGAAATTTTGATTGGTATCTATACGTGATATGGAAAACGTGTGTAGATTATTGGATTATGTTTGGTGGGTAGGAAGGATCGGCAGTCCAAACCAAGCCGGAGGCGGTTTTGTAGCCGCACTCGTAAAAAACTTTTGCGTAAAAAAAGTAGTAAACTTGGGGAGATTTTAGTACTAGTCAGTCATGTTTATGTACCGGATAAAATCTACTATATTGAGCTTCGAAACTTCCCCCAAACCTTTTAAGAAGACATTTCCAAATACACGGTGTCTGATATTGGCCAGAGTCGGACAGCCCAAGAGAAAGTATTTGGTTGTCTCGCTGGTCTGGTTCTCTCCACAACTTCAGCAGCAATTCCAAATTGGCCAGTGTCCCACAATTATCGATAGCATTCCGGCATGTCCTTTCGCAGCATAATCAGGAGGACGCGTGTTCTCTGCTTTTTGCAGTCAGTATAAAACTCGACTACCTGGAGTCTGATATTGAAAGGAAGCGCGTGGTGTGGTGATATCTCTCTTTGTTACGCACTGCGGTTTCTGTACATGCTCCACTGGTGTGTCTACAAGGTATGCTCCTAGTCTGGCCAATTCATTTGCTTTTTCGTTACCCTCAATGTTCCTAGGCCACGCTACCCACTGAAGAGTGATTCTTTACCTCCTAGCCAAGAAGAGAGCTGGTTTTGACAGATTTAGACCAGCTGGTACGTTACAGACACACCGCCAAGTGTCTTGATAGCCACATGACAATCTGATATCAGTATTAGTGCTGCACACGAGACGAGACTTGTCTCGAAATCGTCTCGTCTCGTCTCGATTTTCGAGACGAGATCTCCAGATTAAAAATCGATACGAGACCGAGACTACCATTCGAGATCTCGCGAGACATCTCGAGGTCTCGAAATCAAATCGTTATTTTGAAATCGTATCGACACCAACTATTTCAGTATCTTCACGCTGCGCTCTTTGACGAGCACAACATTCGGCACCAATACATGACTTGAGCAGTTTGCGGAGACAAGGCGAAGAGTACGCATTCCATAAGCATTTAAATGCAGAGTCCATTCCAAAACAGAAGAGGTATTTTACTGTCATTTCTTTTCATTTCAACGCATTTAAAATGAAATGCGTTCAAATGAAATGAAATGACTGTAAAATACCTCTTCTCTTTTGGAACGGACTCTACGTAAATGTAACTCTACATAAATTAGAAATTAACTTTCGATTCATTGATCCCTTCTACCCCGCCCTGGTGTCACTGCAAAAGGCAGATTTGCGGTGTCTACGTCTGGGAAGTAACTAGCATGGAAATATAAGGAATATTTGTATATAATTTCATTAATATGGCACATATTGATATTTCTCGAAATACAGAGGACTGTGCAATTTGTATTATTGACAGTGAAATTCGAGACTTTTTGAGACGAGACGAACTTTTCGAGACGAGACGAGACTTTTCGAGACGAGACGAGATCGAGACGAGACCTGAAAATACCCATTTTTTCGAGACCGAGACGAGACTGGGCCAAATCTCTTCTCGTCTCGTCTCGTGTGCAGCACTAATCAGTTAGCTCCTGCCTTGGGGGTTGTCATAGCTCTTGTCAGGCTGGAAGTTTTCCCATACCTTCCTGGTGGGCATCTGGACATTGAAAATTGGCTTGAAATTCAGTTTCGATATTACCTGCTAACTGTCAACCTGCTTGTCATAGCCTAATGTCCGTGTAGGCCACGTGCTGCCTGATATATAGATATTTCTCTTGGTGAAAAGCATCAGTTCTTCTTTTTCGGATTAACGGATGGCCCACAGCTCTTGGACCACTCGCTAGCTTCCCGAAAAGCCATCTACATAATCTCGCTGATAGTGTAGAGAAACTCTCGAATACTAGGATCACCATGACGTCTGCCTTTGCGCTGCAGTTCTCGAACGTTTTTAAAATTTTATGTGTAACCATAAGTCATAGTAGTGTGCCACCTCACGACGCGACGTCTTTACCACTTCGTTGTTGCCTAAGCTTCTGTGGATGATTGCAGGCCGGGAAGTTGGTTTTCAGAACTCCTCGGGTTCTCTAGAAGACTCCATGTACTATTTCCCCGACTGACGTAAGATGGTTGGCTAAACCTGGCGATTCGCGCAGACACTTTATATATTGGCAATGTTTCCTTCATGTTTGCCTCTTTGCGGCGATATTGGATTTCTTGTTCAAACTTAAGCAGTACTTCTAAGGTTTCAAATATTTGAGTTTATAGCAGGTATTGAGTCGGACAATTTTACGTTCCACTACGGTAGAACAGATTTCTTACTATGTTTGAGTACTCGACACGCATTCCGTATGACGTACATTTTTACAGCACTTTTTCATCTATTTCTGAAAGTTGTTCTGAAAGCTGAATAATATATTTTTCCTATATATCCCTTTAAAAATCGTCGCTTCCATAAATATGATTAAAGAAGGATTTAAAACGAAATGTATCCTTCAAGTGCGCAAACCATAACGAATTTGAAGAAACCAAACATCTTTACTCGACATTTACTTTTCAGAGTTAATATTAAGCTCCTATTAGCCGATTTCTAAATAACCTAAAACCTATATAATCACCACTTAACGATTCCCTTTTAAATACACTACAAATGTCGACCATAAAGCAGCTCAAATGCACTCAATGAAATAATAGACCATAAACACTTGGTAATTCCACAATCACGCTCGTGCCGAAACAGCATTAAATCCGCTTCAGCTGAACAATAATCATTACGTCCCAGATGACTTCCTATCATAAGAGCGCGGGGCTAGAACCTCCTCATACTACATAGACCTGCACAGGCCCTTCTTAAGCCGTTTTCCTTATCATCACTCTGCGAATGGCATCCACCAGGAAAATTCCTGACGTTTATTTTTTAAGAAAATTTCTTTTCCTTTTTCCCTTTTCTCTTATATTTTTTATTATTTTATTCCACCTCAAACGGTGAGGATTACAGTCCTTGTATATATTAAGGTGTAATTAACAGCAGCGTGCATATGTGTTAATGGAAAATGCAAATTAGCCTAAGCGTCCCCCCGGTAAAATTAAAGCGTGTCTCATGCGATGCAACCAGTTTTCTGGGTGCTTTGCGTGTCAGATTGGCTCTCATCCAGTGGTGTGCTAGTAGAAGATTTGCCAAAGATAGACTCTATTAGAATTTAAATATTTGCATAGCTTCGAGTTGTAATTATGTGGCACAGCAGTGCTTCGTTATCAGAGCAAGGAAATGAATGGTTCTTATTGAATATTGAAGATTCTCGTTTTTTTTTGAAAGAGTGTGAGATTTATTTGACTAAACGAACTTCTTTGAAATGAGAAATGAATTAAAGCAATACTAATACCTGGAAAGGATTAGCTAATCAATTTTATAACCATTCAGAATTTGAAAAAGAGAAACCAAAAACAACTTATAATGTAAGTTGTGTCATGGACGTGTCTGCGCAGTAGAATAATCCAATCATTCTCCAGATCTTCCCTAAAATTGTTGGCAAGCATCCGTATAGTATGGTTGACAATTTCAAACAGTAACAGCACAATTACTGTTGTAAAATCTGGTTAAATTAAACCGCGGAAATTAGCATTTTAAGGAGACAAAATTCCAAAATGGCTGAAAATTGGTCCTCAGCTTCCTTGGGACTTTTTAAGAAAACAATTTCGGAATTACAAAAAAAACATGGCCGCCGGAGATATCACTTTATGGGGGAAAAAAAATCACTCAAAAACTGGTTTTTTCGAAAAAAATTTTGATCAGTCAATACGAACCGTTATTGCCTACAAAAAAAACTCTGTTGTAATTTTATCGAAAACCTAACCCTTTCGAAGTTATTCAAGGACAAAGTTTCCAAAATCACTTTTCGGCCAAAAAATACCTTGAATTATTCGGAAAGGTAAGGATTTTCGAAAAAAATGACAAAAAGGCTTTTTGTAGGCAATAACGTTCGTATTGACTGATTAAAATCTTTTTTTCGAAAAAAACAGTTTTTGGATGATTTTTTTGACAAAAAGTGATGTCTCCGGCGGCAACTTTTCCATGTGATTCCGAAATTGTTTTCTTAAAAAGTTCCAAGGAAGCTGTGGACCAATTTTCAGCCATTTTGGAATTTTGTCTCCTTTCGTGCGCTTTTTTGCTAATTTCCCCGGACTATGTGCCTTTCGGAATACCTCAACAAAATATACATCGATTTGGAGAAGTTGCTCTAGATATGTCCATGGCTTTTAATAGAATGTGACACTCAGCGGCAGTTCCTTCCAACTCATTGCAGAGTTTTGCTGATGGCGTTACTCTAACTCCTTTTTTGATAATGCAAGACAAGCTTGAACCAGATATTGCCTTTACGATCAAGAACTCAATCTTTATTGGGACCGAACGGACAGTACCGAATTCAATGCCTCCAAAAGCACTGGCTCATATCTATTATAAAACATGAACTGGGCTTCTTTCAGTCTCCGTAGACGCTGTGAATCTAACAGGACACCCTTAACTACTCACTAGGATAAGATCTTCGATGGAATGACGACATATTCCAAATCGCCAAACATGCGTCTCAGTGCTTGGATTTGTTGACAGATCCAAATTCCTCCTACATTCGTCGGATCCAGCTTTAATATAAAAATCCTACATTCGGCTTCTCCTCGAATACGAATTCTTTATTAGGGCCAAGCTAAGAAAATTACCCAAGCCTAGCAGTTAAAGTACAAAAAATGCAGACTCATCGGTGACAACGCCGGCCTCGGTAGCATAGAGATTAAAGCGAGAAAAGCTTTTATTTTGTTTATCTTTCGCATTTGCCTTTTCCTTTCCAAGCTCGAGTGTCGTTTTATCAAAGCAGTCCTCCAACTAAATTCTAACCTATTTTAAAGCTGCTTGTCCTTCGTATCGAACGAGATCCGGTCCATTGAGTATGCTAATGCCGCCCTTTATGGTCATCAAGAAAATCGCTCATTTTCTTCATTCTATAAAATTTATGAAAGCTCCGGTAATGCTCCCTCGGGAGCATATTTAACAGCGCTCATAGTAAGCTCTCCTGAACAGCGCTCACAATTTTTCCCACTGGGAAGGCACAACACCAATAGTTGTAATTGTAAATAGCATGGTATTCGCATCCTTAAATATTGCCGGTGTGCGAGATTCGAGCCTACTTTAACCTTCGAACGGGCAGGGATAAAGGTTATGATTACTATTTTGAAAGATTTTTTGTTTTCATGGTCCGCTACTGGTATATACCTAGGTGCGAGCAGTTTTACAAGGCTTATGTTCTTAAATTTTACTCCCACACGAAGAGGACTAGTCGTTAATCCTTTCAAAACGGACAACTGCTGGTTAATCTTCCTCGAGGATATTGTATATCATATCATAATCATAAACAGGACTTTTTAACGGGTCGTTCTCTGCTGAACGCATCTCGTGGGTAGCTATGATATCAGAATTTTACTTGCACAGTGATCGGCAAGTACAAACTGTGGAAGGCTCCATTAGAAGATTCTAAAATCGTTTAGCAATATTTTTGCAATGGTCGCAATCGTTGATTCCGATTCCGTTGATAGCAAATCACCAGTTTAAAGTCATCCAATCTGGAATAGCAAACAACGTTTTTCAAGCTGAGCTGTATTTTTAGGAGCTTTCGCCCTTGAATCTATTTCGAATTTGTTTTTTGTTGAAATAAAGACAAATTCATTGGGCTTACAGACTCTCTTAAATCGATTCCACCCACTCAGCTGGCCTCAACCCTTTCACTCGATACTAGGATTCACTTGCGTATTTCATTCTAAACCATTTTAATTTATAAAGTGTCGAAAGATACATACGTAAAGGTAATGGAATCTTAATCTTTCGACCTTTTTAGCATTTCAATTCACCTCTCGAACGTTGTGTTCTACAACAGAACAAACAACCCATGTCAGTCGGAAGTAATAATAATAAAAATAAATTTCCCTAAAAAAAAGTCGAAAATCTTTTGTTGAGCCCTTATAGAAATGTGAAAAGAATTCCTAGAACCAAAATAGAAAAATAACTGTTGTTGGGATATTCCGTGATGAAAGGTCAAGATTTATCTTTTTCAGCGTTATCTTTCTTTTTTTTGGGGGGACCACAGAACCTCCAGATTTCTTCGAGGGCCTCGCTGCGGCTCATTTCGGTTTTTTTATGCCCTCCCAAATGGTCGGTTAGTGTGCATGTTGACAATTTTCTAGTCGATTTCCAGGCACTTAAACTGTTGAAAACAAGCAAATAAACAACTCTTCGGGGCCATGGATGCAGCGCATCTTCGGCCATCATCAAGTCTTCGATGTCAAATTAATTGCGCTACAAAGCACTTGACAACTTTTCTATTATCAAACAAGGCGGCCGCCCAAGAGCTGAGGCTGAGGCTGGGAGCGCAGGGCCCGCTGTGCCCTGCTGTGGTGAGAAATTCCTCTTCGTTGCCTCCTTAAGGGCGACCTGCATCTTTTTCGATTCTTGAGACATTCACTAATGGTGCGAACATGTGTTCAGGGCTAATACTCGGCCAGTATTATTTAGTCAAAAAGTGTGGACACCGCGGGACTATAGCGGACATTATAACATTTCCCGATCGTCTTGTGTGAGATATCGGTTAACGCAGGGATGTTCTTTCGGGAAACAGCCGAAAAAATTTGGGTTTGGAATGAATAGCATGGGACCCTCAATGGACCCTTGTGTCACACCCTAATATCGTGGGCCTTTTCCGTAATTATTTCCCATAAATCAACTTGATCGTGTACCAAGCGTCCTCAGAATGGGTCTTGGTCCACGTTCATGCAGCTCGAATCCGCATTCAATTGAAATTTGCATAATCGAACACTTTAATTGCTTTACAAATTTTAATGTGATACGGTCTGTCCGATAATCTTGTTCTGCGGTTTAGTATGGTCTACACAGTCTACACAGGGCGCGGCTTTACCGCTTTGGCCCCAGGGAAACGGCTCGTGCTAAACATACACAAATGGGGAGAGATAAGTCAGACTATATTGGCGTTTGTTTTTCGTAATGGTACTTAACTTTTGCGGATCGCGAATTGAAATTGCTTTTTGGAATTTATTTCGATTCTAGAAATTGTGACAAAACAAGGAAAACATTGGCAAACACACGTGATGAAAGGCGCACAGTGAAAGGATTAAGTGATTATATTGACCATGAAGGTGGATTAATGTTTTTGTTTTTGGCATAGTAAGATAATTATTTAGGTGTGTGCCGATCATGTCGGGCATGTGTGGTAACGAAAATTAATGCTGGATTATTTTTTTTATTGAATTGTTGTTAGTCTGTTGGTTTTTAACTAGAAAATGTCCGGTTTGTTGGACGTTAGCCATGAAATAAATAGACATGTTGCATTTTTTACACCTACAAACATGTGCAGAATTGACTATTAGAAAGTGAAGTTATTGCGATAAAGGAGTGCGAAATAAGACGTAAAAGAGGCCAGGTCTAGTTGACGTTGTGGTTCTAGTATTTCAATGGTTCAAGTTATATTTCTTGTAGGTATATATTACTTACTCTGACATTATTGTTCTATCGAATATATCAACTTGATTCTTTTTCTTGAAATGTTTCGAAATTGGAAGGTAGGTAGGTATAAGGCTGCTTCTAGTGCCACCGGAGGGCCATTCATCGATTTGGTATTTCGCTTTAATACCACAACTCGTGCACCTCAGGGTTGGTGGTTGTTTGACGTAATCTGGTCGCTGTTTAAAGCCATCTTGTGGATTTTAAGAAGCTTATCAGTGTTCCGACTGCTATTTTGGAGAAGTCTTGTGGTCCAACCTTATCTTCTTATTATGTTTACAGGCTAAGGACCATGGCGCTACGTGGAATCGCAGCACGGGCCTCTGGAATGTAATTGGGGTTCATATCGCTAGGCATTGCCGGCGCTTAGTTTTTTTGCCCCCTTCCTTTAATAAACGAAAATGAAGGCACACGAACACTTTTTAAAATTTTTTTTTCAAAGTTAAATTTTTTTTTTAAAAATCTTAATTTCTGAAATTGCGCCCGATGCAATTGCACCATTTGCACCTTTGAAAGCCTGTGGCCAATCAGGATTTGCTTCGCGATCTTGCTTTTATGCTGGGTTTGCTTGCGCTTTAACTTCACAAAACTATCTTGCTAATGTTGTTTCTTTAAGCTTCGTACTGCTTAAGCTTCTGGTAGATGGCCTTCAGCGCCACTCCCACTATTCTCCACACAACCCCCAACCTCATCATCTGCTCCAGGATGTGTTTCGGTGTTTTCCCTAGAACAAACCTGAGCTCCGCAAATCTATAGACCTATAAACTCGAATCTCTATAATAGAGGTTCCTATGTCGTTCTCCAAGCCGTCATATTTCAAGAGGTCATCGGTGGTCACTGCACTGCAAGTATTAGGTTCCACTGTAGAATTCTGTATAGAAAAAAACAGTCCACCTTGGCATCCTTCCTGAATATAGAAGGCGCTTTCAACAACTTCAGATTGAACCCCGTCCAATTGCGCCCGGTGCAAGTGCACAATTCGCATCTATGAAATCGCCGCCCTGCCCCTAGGCTATCGAAGCTAACCTTCTCTTGCAATTTCGATTTTATCTTTATGATTGTGAGCTTGTGTCTAGCTTACTTAACAAGAGCCTTATTTAATTTTCTATTAATCCAGCAAGAATCGTATTGAATTCAGTTATTCCAAAAAGATTTACTGTGCCAAATGGTAGTGATACCTCTGCTAATGTATGTCACTTAGTGGGACTTATTCTCAATCAGCATCATGGTTTGGCTTTGGGCATCACTACCTGGGGAGGATTCACCGAAAGCTCTTTACTTTTAGCACACCGACCTTTATGGTGTCCTTAAAGCTCAGAATCATCCAAACAAATCAGTAAAAGTAGCAATATGGTTTTTGTTTCATTGAACGTTATTTCTTTCGAAGTGGAATCGATACTTTTATTAGCATCAATAGTGACTTCTTCTTTTAGAAAATTTCTTCACATTCAAATATCATAGAAGACAAACAATTTGTTAGAGTAATTTTTCATGCCGAGTAACTCCTTTTTCTTGTTCTTTCTTTAAAAGGGCGTCTTCGCGGGCACTGCGACCTTTTTTATTCGTCGTTAAAACCCCTCAGGCTAAGGCTTTTGATATAGCTAAAATTCATGATTTGGTTAATATTTGGTTGATGAACGATACTTAGCAGTAGTGTTAAAGACCCAGAACTAATTAAAAAACCATGAATGTCCAGCCATTAGTAAAAGACACCATTTTCTGTTCTCTACATACTTAATAGGCTAAAATAAAACGAGTAGATTTTAAAACAAAATTTTTTTATGTGAAAAACCAAGTTGAGGAATCACCCTTTCTACTACCAGTCTGTCATGTCGTTCAGGTCATGGTACAATGTCTAGTAGAAAGCTTAGTTTGAAGGATAGAAGAGAATAGGACAGATATTGTAACAAAACAAATGTTCCTTACCAGTCGTAAATTTAAGTCTCTATCTGATTTCCAAACAACATGGTAAGTCGATGGCCAGAAAACAAGTTATCAAGCTCGTCCGTTACAGATTAGGAGTTCTCATCGCCCAAAACAATTTTACCTGTTTTATAGTAAATTATGGCATTTTCACAAATCTGTAGCATATTTTTTTTCGTATCCACCATATCTAATCTGGATACCTATGCCTGAACATTCAAAATGATGAATTCTTCCCGAAAATATTGAAATTCTTCTCTCTTCCTGGTAGGCCATCGGAGATTCCTTCATTCATTTTAAACATGATATCCGAGAATGGTTAAACAAAAAAAAAAAAAATTAAAAATATTCAAATTGCTCAAAAACAGAGCTTGTTAACACGACTGGACAGTAGTAAATGCTTCGTTTATAGCCACAAATTGTACACGCAATTCCTGCATAAAGTGTTACCATACAAGCCGACGACTACTGCCTACCAGCAAACGATGATTAAATAAAAAATAAAAAATAAGGAAATCTCAAGTAAAAAAAAACTATTTTGCATATTCTAACCCGAAATGAAGCAATTAATTAACAGAAAAATAAACAAAACTTGGCTCCTACTAATTAGACTGCCCATGAAATGCGCGATTAAATTAAGCGGGCAGCCACAAATTGTCAACATAAATAATTCCTCTTCGCGTTTTATCAGTGCCTCCATCATCTGCGGCCAAATCCCGGGCTCCAACCTGTTTGGGGATTGCGATTGATGCTCCAGGGATTGGGGCTCTGCCGGCGCGGCAGCTCAGCGGGAGCTTCTTGGATTCGTTAAGAAATTCGTTTTTATTTCCAGATCGCCCAGAGTCTTGACTAAAGGCTCTTGCGGTGCTGATGTATTTCATTGAGTAGAAGCTGGAAGGTGGCCGCGATGTAATTAGTGGTTAAGAATTTTTTGGGGAAATAGAATAATTAAAGAAATTTTTCAGCAAATTACGAACCGGACCGAAAGGTATAAGTACTTTGGATCTTTTAATGTGGCCAGAGAGACACAGGAGAATCCGCTGAAGAATAATGACCAGAAAACCGGTGTGGAACGAACGAAACATACGTTTAACCTGCTCCCAGAGGTCATCGATAACCGAAAACCGATCCATCAATCAAAATATGTTAATTCTGTGTCATATATATGTATTCCCCGGCGGCGGCTGACATCTTACCGTACAGGTGTGGCATAATACGATGAGCTACCTGAACTGCACTCCTGAAAACAGAGTGGAATACTTTGTCTGCCTTTTGTGTATTATCCACCATCAGAGAGTGTCCATCTCTGGGGATGATAAGTGTAAAAAAAACCGTACAAGGAGAATCCCTTTAGGAATACTATTAAAAGATGAATTTTCGAGGAGACCGAGGAGAGTTCTTAAAAGTCTAGTAACAACAAAAACCCACACGGCATAAAGGCCCTAAACGAAGAAAGGGTTACAAAAGAGCCCACGACAACGACAACATCGATGAAACCCAAAACCCAAAAACCCAAGACCCAGAGCCCAACCTGTTCCCAGATGCCAGAGCCGAGAGATCCAGATCTGGTTGGCTTCATTCTGTCTGAAAATTGGTAGATATCAGTAAAAGGCTCTCGGTGTCTAGAAGATGGCCACTATCCATTCGGGTGGATCCGGGCAGAGTGTTGGGTCGCCGCCACTGCCGCCGGTGGACCGTTGTTGGGGCCCCCGAGATGGACCCGGGCTGCTGTGCTGCGGTCTGGTTTGGTGCTTGTGAACATGATAAATCATTTCTGAAAACAAATATGATTGACGTCCAAACACTTTTGAATAATTTGCATGTCACGTTTCTGTGTTAAATGAAGTCTTGTTGGGGCTCTTGAAGCGGCCACTGAGATGTTTAATTAACTTTTCCTCGAGGCTCTCCTTATTTACATTTAAATGGCCTTTTTCCAGGGCAGGACTGCCCCGGAGAGCAGGTTGCTTGGGAGCGCATCTTTATTCCGGCGGGACACAGGGGAGCGGATTATTGCATAAACAAATTTGTTGCAATGTTATTAAATTTTTTTTTGGTTAATATGGAAATATTTTTGACGAATATCCGGGGTTGAATGGAGTGGAAGTGTTACGTTGTCAGAGAATTTAACGAATTTTATTATTATTTTGACGGAAAGTAATTATATTTTTTTCGGATTGATTGGCATTCTCGTGACATTGCTATTTTCGGGGAATTAATGTCAGATTAAATCATTTTTTGAGTTGCACCACTGTTACATAATTTTTGGTGGATTTTATAAAGCAGCTTCAATGGCGTATCGACTTTTCATAACGAAGCTACATACGATGTTCGTTTAAACTGCAGGATTTTGTACGAGCTCGGAAATTTTGACTGCCGAAGATTACTCCCCAATTGAGTCGTTCTATTTATAAACGAACCTCTTCTGAGGGATACGGAGGTGAGAAGATCAACTTTGTCTTATATTGCGGGGAGATTATTGCTCTGCAGACAGGAAGGCGTTCATTTCAGTGGAACAATCGCTGTGCTTATAATGATAAAAAAATTTAGGGCTACTACATTGCTACGGCGGCGACTCATTAAGTCTATGGAGACGTAAACGATTTCATCACTTATAAATGGATTTCGAGACGCCAGCCCAGTTGTATTCGAGGTAGACCGAATATAGGACTGGTGCTGAATCTAAAACGCATACTATTTCGTGTAGTATTCCTCACGTGTGAATCCTTACACCAACTCATTTCCTCATCTTTATAAATGACCTGCTTTCAGCCACTTCCAGCCCACTTCACAGCTTTGTTGATGACTATACTCTGTGTTACTCCTAGACTTTCGACAGTATTAGACAAGTACGCGTCAGTCCTTGTCATTTATAACATTTGTTCATGAAAAACTCTATAAACTAGCAGATTGAGCTCATTCTTGATTTGGGCCACAATACCTGTGTCGAATTTAACGGTTCCAAACGAGGCACTGTCGCATCATTAATAAATTATACACAGAGCTTAATTCTGTCTGTTATTCCTTAGTCTTCTTTAGTAAAGTTTAGGGTCAAAACCGCGGCAAATCACTTAGGCCTATTGTACAACAACCCTTTACCACATATTTGTAGGCCTAACCGCCTGAACATGTCCGGCAGTCTGCCTAATGGGTTGTAGCTTATGACTGTTCGAAAGGCAGACTATAAGGCAAAGCCTGCAGCTGGGGCATCCGCCCTTCACTTCCTCCATAAATCGTAATTCAGATCTCAGTGTCCAGTAGCCGATCAGTGTCCAGTAGCAACCAACACAAGTGTCCTGAATCTCTTTCTACTGCACCCCAACAATTTATTATTCGCGTTAAGAGACCCTACAGGAAGGAACCGCTTAGAGTAGGCCAATCCAGGTCCGGACTTCCAGCATTCGGTGTGTTTCATCCAAGTCCGATCAAAAAAGGCACTCTTCACCGAAATGGTGAGTGCCCCACTAGTCTATTCTGGACTGATAAATACATTGCAATTGGACGATAGAAGCCCCATGGTAAGCAAGGGTATATCCATCCTGACAGATCCTCAATATCAGGATAAGGCCTTATACAACTAGGTGCACCCGGTGCCCAGAAGAGATCTTTAAATGACAGTGCAAAACTACACACGGATGCATTCGACACGATAATTTGAGATCTTGGCTTGGTAAGCTTTGAAAGGTGTGCTCCCTACTAGTGTAGTTAGTTGGTTATCCATTGGGGAATACGAGGAGCCGCCGGCTCGATTTTGAGTCTGTCTCAGTTTACGGTGTGAGTTTAACGGTTCACCCATCTCTTAGCATACTTCGCGTCACTTTAACTGAAGATCTGCCCTAGAATTATCTTCCAAATCGCCAAAAAACATTCGAATGTGTGGGTTCCTCTTTTAGCCTGGGCTGCATTCTGCATTACAGAACAGTTTCTAAGACTAATATGGAAGGACGACTAAATGAAAAAAAAAATTGGTGGCAGCGAAGAGATCACAAGGAAGGAAATACAAAAAATCATTTTCTTTTCTTATTTTTCTTCAATTAATTTCTACTAGAGCTGCTGTTCGACATTGCACTCTATACGAAATAAATAGATTGTCGACAGTACAAAGGGCTTTCCCTGAGCTCTAGTCTTCCACATAAAAAAAAAAAAAAAAAAAAAAAAACCAAAAATTAAATCCGAATTTTATTGGTTCTCCAAAACGTATATGGTATATGATTTTTGCAATTTACAAACACTAAGCTAAAATCCATAAGAATTGGTCGTAAGTAATTTTTTGGAAAAAAGGAATTGATCTTATATAAAAATTGCTAAAAAAATATCAAGAATAAGTGATTATGTATCGGTAGAAAATGCTTTTTTCCTTTTTGAAGGCCTTGGTATTCTAGGATTTAAGATGCCCGTCTACCATCCCAGAGGTCTGTGGCTCGTTTTCAAGCAGTAATATGGTCATCCAACTTTTCACTTCTTCCACTCAAATAAACCCTTAGTTGTTGTCTTCCTTCTTTACAGTAAGTACAATAAGCAAGAAAGCCATCTCCTGTTTAATCACCACCGGAGTCAGCATTCTGTCGTGGTACTATTAAATGAGAGCGAGTTTACTGCAACCGCGTATCAGCTTTAGGCCTACCCTAAATGCGAAGTGAAGTAAAGTGAAGTTCGGTACTATTGCATATGAATGTATGAGAGTGACCAAAATGGAAGTGAAGTCGAAGTTCAATTTCGAAAAATTTCGAAGTCATTTAGAGAAGTGCACTTCTACATCACTTCTGCGTTACTTTTCATTTAGGGTAGGCCTCTTGGCAGTTTTCCCCATTTTCTTTGTACAATCTTTCCCCTTTGAATATGCCTTTCGAGATTGCACTTTAAATAGTCTTTCATATAAAAAAATGGTACCGCTGCCACTAAATGGTATGTTCTGTAAAAATCTTTAGTTATACTTATAAAACAAACTCTAGTAAATTCTAAACGTGATCACTTTATACTGCCCTTCACTATCTAGGAGTCTTAAACACAACAAATCTCCACGAAACCATCGATCATCACCAATCACCAAAAGCCGCATGCTCTTCTATTAACAACATTTTTGTTGAAATTACTATTTGATGCAAACTGTTCAATGTATGAAAAACATGATATTTTCCACCTAATAAAAATCATGTTTTCAGTTTAGTTTTTTTACAGTTGGATTCCAATGACATTTCAAGACCAGTTTAAGATTCTGATAGATTAAGAAATAGATTAAAGGCGAATATGATGGACCACTTATGCCGGATGTCGACAAACTTTAAGCATTTCTACCTGAAAGAACATTCGTCCACGATAAAAAAAAAAGAACAGAAATATATAAGCAGCAATCTTATAACTTGAAGCACAGATCGGTTACCGATAAAAATCATTCTGAGCCACTCTTAGGCACCAAATTGGAGGCTGTGCGCTTGACTAATTAATCACACGTGATCGTAATGATGCATACCTGCTTAAGCTTGAAATGCGTATGATTGATTCAGAAAATCGCCGGTGGTTATCCCAGATGATAATCGCCGACTACGACTTGCCTTCTCCGGTAGACGACTCTCGCTCGCTCGCTCGTATCTGCATATTCGAGGATTATGTGGCAAACCGGAGGGGCTTGAAGAAGAGCGTCGTTCTCCAGAGACCGTGTGCCTTCCACCTTGATGGATCTTAAAGATATCGAATTTTTGGGTAGATACCTTTTAGCAGCTGGTGGTCCGAGATATGTAAGGTACTGACTAATTGATTTTGGTATTTAGCGCAGTTATGATAATCGTTGCTGATTTGAGGAGAAGTGAAGAATGGCTCGAGCTGTTTGCAGGTTTTTAATTGGGGGAGGGGTGCAGGACTGTTTATTAGGTGGAATACAATTGGAATTCACGATCATTTTGAATTTTTGAGGTTGTAGGAATGCATTGTTTTTTAGTTCCTAACGACGTCCTTGAAAACTAAATGGCTAAATAGAACCTTTTTCATTACCAAACCACGTGATTTTTTTTATGTGAAAGACTAGAGCTCAGGGAAAGCCCTTTGCACTGTCGACAATATATTTTTTTCGTATAGAGTGCAATGTCGAACAGCAAGCTCTAATCGATAGATAGTGATGGGAAAGAGAGAGAAGTGTAGGAAGGAACTGCCACAACCACCTACCCCCCACCATTTCTATCGCGACTGTGGCATCGGGGTGACGCACGAGAAACAACTCGCTGGAGTGTCTCCTGAAACGAGTTGAATCCCATCAACCAACCGATGACATGCGCTGGTGGAGAGTGGCAATGGCTATGACAGGAGGAATGAGGAATGTTCTGCCGGGATTCGAACCCGGGACCTTTGGGATGGTGGCCAGGCGCCTTACTCCCTTCCCGAGGCCCCTAGTGATGTTCGATTTCTAAGTAACTTCAGTGAGACCAAGGTAGCAGAAATACTGAAACCTTGTGGTTACTAGATAGCAAAAGTCTTATTATCAACTAATCAACAATAAGTTCAATAGACTCAAGAACACAATCGAAACAGTTTTAAGAGTTTCACAGTGTCTTAACTTGTTTCTGCCATCCTTCGTTTTGGATGCATTTGGTATTATTATCACCATTCGATTACATTCCATAAGTCGTTTGGTGAAGGAGAGCTCGTTAGGATAAGCCCGGCCAAATTTTGCCGTAAAATGATATTGCAACTAAACCTATTTTCAAACAGGAAACACTAGGAAAATAAAAATAGTTGAATTATTATTGAATGGATTAAGTGGAAATCAGCAGGAACGCAATATTTCTGGTGAGACCAGATACGAAGAAGATTTAAGATCAAAAATGATGAATCCATTGATCTTACGACCCTATACAGTTGGTAATATAAGGCCCGCTGTGAAATAGTCTAGTTATCTAGCTTTCTCACATCCCCCTGCAGTTCTAGGAAATCATAGCGACAAGCCATAGAAAGGAACCGGTTGGATCTGACTATGTTCGGTAATCCAGGAGTCCCATTATCTAGGCCCTCTTCATTAAATTAGTAGGCGAATATCCTGCTCCGAATCTATTAATACAGAACCCTGTGTGAAGAGCACATCAACCTTTTCACTGTCATTGTACCCCGACTATGATCTGAGTCTCAAACGAAGATAACCAAGCTCATCCCGTTCTAATTAGCAATCCATAACTAATTTTAACTTAGCCATACCCATACGGAACTTTATCTCATTAACTACCGAACTTTATCTCATTATGTATACCTCTGCTTGAAAGATTAATGTAGCCAGGGTAACGCGTGAGAAGGTCCGCACCATAAAAGAAGGGAATCTCAAAAGTCAAAATGCTCTGTCCATGCACAGGGAAAGTCTCAAGTCCTCGCAAGCGAGCAAAGTCACTATGTTTATTTTAAAATCGCAAATTAACGACTCATTTATATTCTCAAGTTGCGCGCTCATTTGCTTGCTTTATGGTGCAGACTCTAACAGGAATGACCTCGACTGATATTATGGATGCTGAGAGTAGGAGCTTTTACCACCCGGATCCTAAAGGAGTATCTACACATCTGAGGGACGTGCCCGGGACGTTAGATTTTTACTCCGGCCCGGACACGGACATGAACGATTCATATAAAACGTACGCACCGATATTTTTTTTAACCTCCTGACGGAACACTTATATGTGTGGATACTCCTTTACTCGTTCACACATATCCGTGTCCGGGCACGGGCTCGTTCACACATGATAGAACACGGCCCTTTGACGTCCCGGGCACGGCCCTGATATGTGTGGATACTCCTTAAGGCTTACGACGCTTGTACGACGGCTTTTGGAGCGCGGCCAGGCCATCGTTTCATGAAAACATGGAATGGATCTGCGATGGGCCCATAGACATACTCAAATTGGTTAGAAGGGAACATGGCAAAGTGATTTACTATCGTTCGGGGGCATGGAGATAATACAGGCAGAGAAAGGTAAAGAAATGCTAGGCGAATGAAAGTTAAAAAGGAAGTGTTTTTTTAAGCTGGGTCATAGGCCAGACCAAATTCGATAGGCTTGTTCTTCTCGGTAGAAGATTGCCCACTTTCAGACGCACGGACACTTATGTAGCCAGTGAATTTTGTCCCGACTAGCATTTAAAGGGGGCATGCCTCATGTAGCGTGTGAGCCCCATGTGGCAAATGAGGGGCATGCTGATGTTGAAAGAGGCGTTTCCTCTTAGATTGCTCATGAGTACCAAATCAGCCATAGTAAAAATCAACCATACCGAAGTGAGGTAGCCCTATCAGTATCTCATAAAAACCCTATGAGGCAAACATCATTAAAAAACGAATTGTTCAACCCCAACATCTGCCTAATGGCCCAATCATATAGCAGAAACGAAAACGAACCGAAACGAAAACGAAATGAACTTGAAAGTGCTAGCGATTATATAGGTGCCTGAGCGAATAGGCTTTTGACATTTGTTGACAAGTTCTGCATTGTGTAGAAGAGTTTTTATTTTCGATAAATACATCTATTATAGAATTTATATAATTTATGGCGGATGTCGACAAATCACAAGAGAAATCAAAATTTAAATTTTTTCACCTTGTATTGACTGCATTCTTTTAAAATAACTTCTTTTTCGCTCTTTCAACTACTTTAAATTGCAAAACAAACTGTCTGTCGAACTGTCAAAGTAACGGGCTGAATAGCTGAAACGAATACCGAAATTAAATAAATTTATATCTATCGTTCCGTTTCGGTTGTGATCGTTTATATAACTGCGTTCATACATTTTCATACGATTTATTTCATTCTTTTCGTTTCGGTTCGTTTTCGTTTCTGCTATATGTTTGGGCCTTTACGTATTCGGAAAGCTTTTTAAAAAGTTTTAAGCTTAAGCTTTAGTTTTACTCATACAAAGCTTAATTATTTGTTGTTGTCTTGCTTCATATTTCAAGCAATTATGTTGGTAACCGTGAAAGTTGTCCTTTAATATACTTAGTAGACCAGTTCTTGTACGATTGCGGAGGTCCAGCAGCATTGGACGCGATTACTACTTAGTTGGGGGACCGATTGGAAAAACGGCACTCGCGTTTAAAAATATAAAGCTTTCGACCTCCCCGCAGGTGTCGTAACTCACATGTCCAACCGAAATTCTTAAATTTTTTAGTTTATTTTTTCCGCATGGGATTCCTTAATGGGGCAAGGCGTTAGATAACCATTTGTGGGCCCTATAGAGCAACCCACATGGACCCCACCTGTGTGGCTAGCCTTATTTTAGAGTAAAAATTATTTGTTTGATGAAAAGAAGAGTCTAATAATCACGGACTCAAAAACGAAACTACTTCTAAGTATTTCTATGATTCCATTCAAAGATTACCTTTATACTATTCGATTATTAAGGAACTCTTCATACGATTAAAGAACTGCCTTCCAAACTCTTAACTTCAATTTAATTCTCAAAAACATTCGAAATGAGTCAACTTTCACAACACACATGGCATTTCCTACGCACTTTTATTTCTGTTTAATAATAATAAAAAAATACAGAACAGATCCTCTCAAGAACTTCCGTTCCCACTGGCATCACATGCATAAAGACAACAACAGAAAGCGCTCCTAATTCGAATTTATATGCGAGTTTCGCAGGTAATCAAGTTAACTCAGGTATTTTATGACTAAACAGAAAATGCATCGCACACCATCGGAATAAAACTCTGAATGGTAGCAAAGACCAATGTGCATGCAGTCAGTCTCCGGCCAAGTTCACCTGACTTATTACGATTGTTATACAGTAATAAGAACCAGAGATGGTTAATCATATAACGAAAGGTAACACCATAGTCAGGAGAATCAGAAGCAACAACAGAAACAGCAACAGGTAAAGGTACAGGTACAGATACAGCCAGCAACCGTCAGGTAAGAAACGTAGTGCAAAAATTATGCAAAATTATTACTTGCAACTTTAATGGAAACTGGAATATGACTTGACGGTGGTGTGCCTTCATAAAACTAAACTTAAAGGAGAAGGCCTCGAGGTGATTTCTGCTGGTGTTGGCGGTATCAGGGCGAATTGCGGCGGAGACCGCTTGTACAATGCGGGCCAGAATCTGCAATTACATCCAAAAAGTCTGTTCCATTTCATGTTTTGAAGGAGACGTAGTCTGATAGGATTTTGTTGAGGGCCGCTACCTTAGGGAATCACCTGACAGTCAAGGGATCCGATATGCTGCTTGCGGGGCACAGTGTAGTATACTCGTATATATTTAGGCTCTACTCTAGGGTATATGGAAATATTTCAAGGTGAACTCAGGTGACACAACAGATAACCCCCGGAAAGCCGCAGTATCTTGATTTGTTTATGCAAATTTATTTGATATTCGAAGGGATCTTGGTGGCGGCGGCGGCGGCTTTGGTATCTCTACCTGAATTATGGGAATTGAATATGGATTTTGGAGGATGAGATGAGCGCGAATATTCTTTTTAGAAAAAAAGTAACATTAACTGAGTTTGCGGATGGTAAATTCAATTTGGTATAATTGCTTTGAACATATCACGGTGAATTCGTCTCGAAATGGGCTTGAGAACACCCAAAATGTCATCCAGGAACAAGAAACGTAATCACTGGACAAAATTAGCATAACAAATGTTTTTTTTTTGGGAGCACAAATTTGAATGAGGATTAAACCTTTTTACTAACGACGACGGACTCGAAACATTTTCATTTTCTAAATTTGAATTGCAACATTCAAGTCAAATCTCGAATCAAACAGCGAAAAAAACAAATTCTTCGTCAACTTTTTCTTGTGTGTGTCTTAAGTATTGCTTCCTTGAGTTTGATCCAGCTTCACCTTTACATGATTCGTTGATTGATTCTGTTGTAAGTAAAGAGTTTTGCATTACGTAAAGCCTATTAAGCAGCTCTTATTACCCTTGCCTCAGCTAAGCAGATTTGCAGACTCATGTATTTTTTCGCGACATCTCTCATAGCATGAACCACTCGTTAGCTGCAAGTTAGCGACTACCTCACAAGTTGCAAGACAACGTAGAGGAGAGGAACAAAAAACAGATCAACGAGAACGGTACAAAAAAGTATCGAGTACCTACAAGAATCGAGGTATCCGTAATCAATTTAAACTCGATCCGATAGCCACCTACGATATTTAGCTCAGGTGAGCGGGGGCAAGCGGGTTTTTACGGCACAGACACAACAAACCGTAATTCGGGGTCCAGTGAATAAATTTTCTGGAACCTGGTCCTCCTCGGTGTGTGACAGATCTGGAGCACAAGAAGTTGATTGTTTCGCCTTCTGAGAGACTGACGGTGGGTTGTGCGCGTTTCTGGGCCTTTTCTTGTTTAGTTTTGTGGAACATATTATATCCCGAGAGCGACTTTCACTTTTTCATTGAAGTCTACACAGAACCAGAGCTGGTCGCCCATACATATATACACATAGGTGCTGAGTGCCGAGACTGATCACGGGTATTGAATCATTTGATACCACCTCACTATACCGGTTATTTTTTTTTTTTATTTATCATTTTCGTTTTTTTTTTCTTCATCTAAATTCTTTCTTCAAGACGGCGATTGAGTAAGAAATGTAACAAAAATGAAACAAAAAAAAAATAATCTCATAGCTTCAAATAGAGGAAGTGAAAAAACGAAACGAAAAGCGTGGACGGACTTGAAACAGTGCCGCATGATTGTAAATTTAATAATTTTTGATTTACTGCCCAATATCGAATGTCCAGTAAGTAGGCAAGAATTCGTATTATAGTATACATAATATAAAAAGGTCCAAGCAGACAGACAAGAGTTGGCATACGTTCATATATTACAATTTGGTCCTACGATCAATTCAAATTGACAGAATGGACGCAATTATTATCTATCATGGTGTTCCTTAAGGTATTGAATTTCCGTCTTTCATGCGAAGCATGTCGTCTGGGCGAGACAAGATCTGGTTTTAAGAGATTTCACATATATATTCCATTCATATGGGCATATATGAGTATTGTCAACGCGCGCACAGCCTATTAACATCACACTTTGATTGGCCGCACGCTGATTGGGTGTAAAAAAGAAATTCTGTTGCGCAAGACTTTAGCTTTAAGTCGTCTAATTTCTTAGAAAAAAAAATACTATAGACTATTTAGTATGGAACCTACATATTACACAGAAAATTATGCAACATTATTTATAATCTAAGAGATTGTAACCAGATTGAGAGTGGGAAAGGAATGTTTTTAAATATCTAAACTTTTTTTTTAAGAAAACATCAATAAAACATCAACTAATATATAATAGAAGGCAGCTAATGGATTTTTTTGTTATGGCAGACCTACCCATGAAGTGGCTTATAGGCATTACAAACAAGTAATTAATTTGTGACATGTGAGAATGTTAATATTTATGTGTTAATTTCAAAACCTCCGCGACGATTTATGTTTGTGATTCAAATTTACATTCAAACACCACTTCTAAATTTTAATTCAAAAACATAATTGCAGCTTTATTTCTCATAAATTTTAAGCGAATAGAGATTAGGCACATAAATTTTTAGTATTTAGTATTTATGTGGAACTAATGTATTTTAGTTTTTGACAATATTTTGTAAGTAATCACTTTAGAATGAGCAGAAAATTAAATTTATTAGAATTTTTTGAAATAATTAACATACTTTTTTGTAAATAAATAAAGTTTGCATTGTTTAAGAGATAAAGTATAGTTAAGCACATAGATCAAATGTTGAGTGAGTAGTAGAAACCACACGACAAGAACTTTTGTCCGTTCGACTTTCCGTGCGGCTTCTATACAGAGTGTAAGGTTTGAATGAAACGGCCGATGAAATGTTTGTTCGGATTTGTGTACTGCATGTCTTCGCCAACCTTTTGTAGCCACTTAACAGTCTCTGAACCAAAAGTTTCAATCGTGTGGACCCACCATAAGGTTTAGCCAAATACTGCATTTGCCCGAGCGTGTTTGAAACATAAGAACCTCCCTCCATATACTTGACCAAGCGTTTACTTTTTTTGTAGGAAAAAGGAAAATGTTCTAAAAAATATAGTTTAAAATAACTAAAAAATACGCTTTTTTTTAAAATGAACCAAAAAGTAAAAAATAATTTTGAATGTAAAGTTTTTATTGCTCTAGCCAGTATATGGAAACTACCTACCTTTCGAAATGTAAAAAAGCGTGGGCGCTAAGAACATAGGTAAAGGGTCCCACGCTTTTTTACATTTCGAAAGGTAGGTAGTTTCCATATACTGGCTAGAGCAATAAAAACTTTACATTCAAAATTATTTTTTACTTTTTGGTTCATTCTAAAATAAAAGCGTATTTTTTAGTTATTTTAAACTATATTTTTTATTTTCTACTTTTTAGTCTATTATATGTCTTCCGCCATTTTGTAATGACAGCCATATTAAATTTAAAATGACGTCACACAGCTTACTGTACTATACTCGTCATACACTTTCATTTAATACTCATACCGAGGGCGTTGTAAAGAAAAAGATAAACCACCATTTTGTGTTGGCCGAAATTTCGAATTTGGAATGACGCCATACAATTCATAGTATTCTAATTGTCACACCCTTTCATTTGATACCCATACCGAGTGGGCTGTACAGAAAAAGGTAATCCGCCATTTTGTGTTGGCCGCTATTTTGAATTTACAATGACACCACATAGCTAATAGTATTTTACTTGTCATACCCTTTCATTTGGGTTGTAAAGAAAAACGGTAATCCGCCATTTTGTGTTGGGGGCCATCCATAAATTACGTCACACGAATTTCATGATTTTTTGACCCCTCCCCCGTCCTTGTCACAGGTGGTCACATTTATGAGACTCCCCCCTCCCTAGTGTGACGTCACATATTTTGCAATTTAACATCTAGCAATTATTAAATTAAAACAGCAGTTCCGAAATTAGTTTAAATTATTTTTTAATAAAATCAACATCAAATCAAACATTTGAGAAAAATTAACAACACAAAAAACGATTAATTATATTGATGAAAGATACAAACTTAATCAACTTGAGTCCATGAAATTTGAACTCACTCCGTTAAATTATTTATAACGGGCATAGCAGACACTTCGTTCTCGTTTGGGTTGCTAACATATTAGATATTGAAATGTGACGTCACGAAATTTAGAATCCCTCCCACCCCTTGTCACACAATGTCACACTTCGTCGACCCCCTCCCTCCCCCTTAAGGTGTGACGTAATTTATGGATGGCCCCTTGGCCGCCATTTTGAATGACGCCACATAGCTAATTGTATTGCACTCGTCATACCCTTTCATTTGATACCCATGTTGGAGAACCCAATTGCAAAATTCACCCGCCATCTTGATTTTCTTACAAATGGTCAGATTGCATTGTCACGCGAACGATCTATATGTGCAAAATTTGAAGTTGATCGGTTATATGGAAGTGGGTCAAAATCAACTTGCAAAATTTGTTTTCATACTAGATACAACATACAGGTGAAGCTAATATAAAGCGTATAAAAAGGTGCCCAAAGCATACTGAATAGACCATTTCTTATTAAATCACAGAAGTCAAGCAACAATGGGTGCGGTTAGTACTTAAATGGGGTTTCGCGTGTATCGGCATCATTGATTTTCGAATTGATAGTTGGACCCGAAAAAAGTCAGCCGATTCCATATACTTCAATACAGTCTATTATTATTAAAAAGATCGAATAATTAGACTATGTAATCATTGGATACCTTTAAATATATTGAGAAGATCGTCTACGGAAAATAAGAGGTATGGGTTTATTGGTGGAAATAAATGCTCCAACAATTTTTCGTCACTTAAAGTGGTTCAGTCAGTGGAGACGCTCAAAAACTTAAGGCCCTTTTACATCCCAAACGCAAAGTGGAAACGCAAATTGGAGCTCTTTTCTCGCGCAGAAATTTGTATGCTTTTCTCTCTATTGCACAAATGTGGATTCCAGACAGAGAGAAAAGCATACAAATTTCTGTACGAGAAAAGAGCTCCAATTTGCGTTCCCACTTTGCGTTTGGAATGTAAAAGGGCCTTTATTTTGGAACTATCGACTTCGTAATGAATAAATTTATTTTGTAGTCTGTAATTGGGCCCGATCGCGAGCAATACAACTACTATGCTAGCGCGTAACCAAATGATCGATACATTTTTTGTGTGCTAATTGGCCTACATCACCTTCAAATGGTATCCTTATTCATCGTTCGCTCATTTGAACGAAATTCGGACTGCATTACAATACGGTTTTCAAAGAAAGCATGATATTGAATTTGGAGTGAATTTTTACGAGGTTTCGGATTTCGCCTTGTTTTCAAGACGCCAACCCCAAAAGCGTTGGCTCTTCGACAGCTCATGTGTTGTCACCAGTTATGAAACATTTAAAGAAGAAAGCGTCCATCCAATATTCATCTGCATGATATAAAAAAATGTCCGTAGAAGCCATCTGCTTTTGGTGCTCTCTTTGTAAAAAAATGAATTCTCTCGGAATGAGCTGAGCGGCAACATGTTTCATGTCATAAGGTTATGAACGGACTTAGAAGATACTCATACAACAATCTTCGGTAGCTCACTTCGCTTCTGGATTTTTCGGTATTTTCATAGTTCGTAAACGTTGCGTTGCCCAGAACGAGTCAAATCAACTACACTCCTCGGATCTTTTTGGAAATTTTGCACCATTCATGTGCTGTGTTTTACACCATAGCTCCTATGCAACAAATTAAGACACACAAAACACATTTGAAAACGGAGTAAAGCAACTGTCGTGAAAACACCAATTGACAATTGGGGCTCAAACTCCGCCTGGTAGCTCTGTACAATACCAGCTTTAAGGAAAAAAATTATCGATATTTTTTATGAGAGCCTTTCAAATGAGAAATTCCTTTTATAGAATGCATGAATTTTATTTGTTGGAGGTAGAAGGTTAAGACGTAGCCCATAATTCCTCTGTGACAATCAATATTTTTTAGTTTTTTTTCAGTAAGAAACAAATTTTTGCCAAGTGCGGAAATTTAATTCTCCATGAAACAACCGAATCGTGTACGCCAGTGAAGGTGCATTAAAAGAACTATAAGAGCTTGTCTATCCATGTTCTCGATGGTTTCCGCATTTTAACAGGTGTAAAATTTTTTGATAGGGACTTCTTGTCTAATTGAGCATTATCATATGTTCCGGTGCATGGAAATATAGGGCAATTGATAAGGCGAAATTTTGTATTATCTTGCAATTTTAGAAATTTTTTGCGTTTATAACAAAAACAATTAGTACATACCTTATTGCATTTAAAAATTTAAGCTCTCATTATTTTTTACATAAGATCAAAGTACTAGTCATAAATTTTTAGATTATAAAAGAACATCTGCAGCATGACCAAAAGTGCAAAATTTATGCAAAAGTCTAAATGAAATTCAGGTTCGAATAATGTTGACCACAGATGAGAAACACTACCTGCTTTTGCGACTTTATTCCTGAACATTTTCAAAGATTCTCTTGAAGAAAAGAAAAAAAAATTAATTGAGTTGTATAATGAAAGAAGATGTGGAAAGATTCTTTAAAAAAATATACCCTAAATTAATTTACGAAACTCTTCTGTATTCCAGTGTATTTCTTGATTTATCGATCGTAATGTACAAAATTAAATTATGTTCACAAACCACCAACATGAGTACGAGCCTTAAAAAAGTGTGTTAAGTTTATGAAAAGGAATTCATATTTTCAAGCGTTCTTTAAGCAACCAAAATATTTTTTCTCATTTACTTGATCCCATCCACCGTAAAATATGCCGAAAGGAACTTTCGTTTTAATAGAAACTTTTTAACATAATTTTATTTTTACCAAAAAAATTCCCATCAAAGCATTCCTCAATTACTCCTGTGGTGTGCCGCATTTTTAATTTTTCCCTTTTAAAAAAATGAACGAAATTTCGTCGGCATTTCACAAACATCTGACCACACACACATCGAGTTCTCACGTTGCTTCCATAATGAGTTTTACTAAACATTCGAAATCCATCGCCCAGTATTGTCCTTAAACTTGAATTACATCCTTAACGAGTCCTTGCAAACAATACAAACTCATCCCGTTCCGGGTTGGCTGTAACAAGTGTAACGAATTTTCGTATTTCGCAGACAAAAAGTGACAACGATTCTCTACGTACACCCCGAGGATAACCCAGAGGCAAACAATACCTGGGCTGGAACAGAAGACGTGCGAACAGGTAGGTCCTGCTCTCCTCTCTCTGGAAGACCCATCAATCAAAATCCTTTTATTCAGGCGGCATACAGTGCTGTCACATGAGGAGGTCTATAGCAGTGTGTACAAGACTTTTGAATAGGGAGAGTTCTTGTTTTCTAAGACACCGTACGTTCGGCAACCTCCTTTTAAAAGGGCAATAAAGGGCTTCGAACACTTCGGTAATGTCGCATGACTTGACATAAATTCTGAAGCCAGAGCGCATCGGTAGTGTACAAATTTGTAATGGAAAAAAGTGAGAATGCATCTCGATTTTTAGAGTCTAGCAGCAAGATTATGGGAGCATTAGTTCCGCATTTGAATTCCAATGGCGCTCGGATTTGTTAGAAAGTTGCTTTTTGAATGCTCAGTTGCCAGACGAGGTACGCGTCTTTTGTGCTGCGTTAAAAGATAATTTGGCATGCATCTGTGATTTTGAAGGCATGTCGTGAGTTTTAATATTCAAAGAAGCTTAGAGGAAATGTAGTATATTTTTGTAAGGATAAAGTGGCATTAAAAAAAATTTTATTTTCGTATTGAATAAACATGAAAACAGTAGTAACAAAAGTCCATGGCTGTAGTTTATGCAATCCTTACTGGAGCTAGAATACTTAGAAACTTTGTTAGATCCAAATGAGTAACTAGTAAATATTTGAAGCGTTAGTACTAGAAGCATAGCAAAAAATTGAAATGGAAATGATGGGAATGATCAGAAACTTTCTTAACCCGAAGAAAGTTCAGAGAGAGTTAGAAGAGTGCACATGCGCATAAACATTATTATACCCATTAATTCTTGAAGTTTTAAAATGTTTCATTTGGACATATGTAAAATATAATTTTAATAATATCTACATATTTTAAAACTAAAAAATGATTTTGTTGTATATCAGGAGAATAAAAACAAAATTTAATTTGCTTCCTGAAAAAAGCGTATAATTTTTTTACGCCATCTACACGGACTTTAGTAGGGCCTTTGATTGTGTTAAACATCTAATTTTAATTGCAATATTTTAAAATTCAGGTGCTGCTTTGGATAAAATCATATCTTAACGGAAAAGTTAAGTTGTTTGATTTTAAGGATTTTTATCAAACGAAATCAAAGTGACTTCCGGTGTCCTGCAGGGCAGTTATCTAGGTCCGCTCTTGTTCAATATATTTTTATCTCCTTTTGGTAGATGAGCAGCTCCATATGTTTTTACTTCCTACCCAACAAAGTACACGGTTGAGATAGACTCACTTTTCGGTAAATGGATCACTTTCAAATTTTCCATATCGATCTTCGGAACCAATCAACACTGCACCAACAAGGGCACCATTGGAAGACTTGACACATTGTATTTCCGCAATAGTCGCTCTCTGTGTCACCACTGTCATACAGCCGGGAATGCGTTTTTAATTCCACATTCTACCAAGTAAAGGAAAAAACATTAGCATAAAGTCCAGAATATCTTTATCATATCTCATTTCAAATCCATTTTAAACCAGAAAATCTCTCACCGATAATAAATCCGCACACCACAATTGAAATTTTCACTTAACACCGAAAACTTCATTTTCATTGTTAAAAAATCGTCATTACCGTAAAAGTTTCCATCTTCCCTAAATGCTGCGAACATGGGTGTTAAGAAACTTCATCCGGAAAAGAAAAGGGGTAGAAATTGAGACGTCCGACGGGCTCTTGTTGCCCCATAGTGGAAAGTTTTCTCGCACGTAGAACTTTCCCTTGACCTGTTGCGCCTGAATAAGATTTACAAATGGATTCAGAGTGTGTCCATCCGCTGCTACTGCAAAACGTATTACGACTGGGCTCCTCTGTATCTCTCTCCACACTCCACTCCTGGGCAGCCTTAACGGGAACTCATGAATCGGCTTAGTAATCCGATTACGGGGCAGAGTTAAGATGTTCCAGGTAAAATATTAACTTCGACCATTTGTCACTGCACCTTAAGGTGGTGTTTGGACTGTCAAAGACTCGGCATTTGTGCGGGCTTAAAGCCTTTTGTCGTTGTTAGTAAGCGCGCGATTTTAACAGTGACTTCTTAATTCCTGTAAAGAGGCATTGGCTATGTTTCAATATTTTGCGATAACAACTAAAAAAGCGTCATTATTCAATCTTGCACCAATGGGAAGTTAATCTGTGTTATTGGGGAGAACTGTTTTGGTGGGAAATTCTGTTATTTATGGTAGGTGACGGGAAGATATAGAAGGATACTTTAAAATTAATATAATTTCTAAAAAAATAAAAAAATGTCGTACAATGAAGAATCTCAAATGAGATAAACGCTTCAGAAATATTCGTCCAATACGTTTATCTTAATTAACAACTGAATGACGTAAGTTCGAAGAATTTTCTATTTAATAATGAGGAGGAGACAGGAGGCCTGTCAGACAGATAATCCGGTTTCCGAAAGGCAAAGAAGGCTGATGCAGTTGATTGAACTGGCCAGGAGTCTTATCTTAATAACACTCGACATTAAAAATACTTCTACCTTGGCGAGTTGGAACAAAATAGTTCAGGGGTTGATTAAACTTGGATCGACTAACGTTGATCAAACAAGGTTTAGGTTTCTAGTACCAGTTGCGATCAGGTCCACGGATGATATCCGGAATGAAGTAGAAATATGCGCAATTTGGCAGATAAAAGGATGGTTGGAGAGCAATGGTATGACACTTGCTGAGCATGAGTTGTGCTGATCAGCAAACGGATAGAACCGGCGATAACGTCAAGGTAGGAGAAAAAAACATACACACACAGCCTGATATTATGCACTTGGGTGTGAAGGTTTCTTGGAGCTTCAAAGTACGATAAAACGTCCACTTATTTATCTTGGATGGTGACTCTAAAACCACCTTAGCGTGGCTGGACAAGCGCAAAACGGCGCCACCCAAATCTACGGAGAAGATAGCTTTTACATCTCCATTGGCTCAGCAACACAAGATTAGCCCGTTCGGCTCAACCTCACTCCCTGCAACCCCTTTTTCGCGTCTGTCTATAATAGAATAATTCAGCTGTGGAACAATCTCCCACAATCTGTTTTTCCGAACTCGCACAAGATCCAAAAGTTCAAGCGTAGGGATCATCGCCATCTGCTGCAACTCCCCTCAGACCTCCCCCGACCTATTTTATGCTGTTATATCCTTCAACCTAAGCTTACTACCAGACATTGAACCTTGACCTGAACGACATGACAAACAGGTGGTAAAAAGTTTGGTACATAAGCTTGGTTTTTGCAAATAAAAAAAAAATATCAGTGTAGCAATCTCTGCCTCCCAACTACTTTGCTATACCAAGTAATCACCTTATGGTGTCAAGGATAGTTCGTCGAGTCTAGATATATTCATTGGCAGGATGGGAAACAGCACAGGGTGACTAATGCCAGCAGATGGTCGCTTACCAACAAAGTGCCCATGTCTTAGACCTCAGACTTGCAAATAAATGATCCAGATTAGGTAAGCTGAAAGCGGAGTCGCACGTAACGGAATGGGTAAGGTGGTGGCAAGAGTAGACAAAAGGTGGATAGACCCATAGATTTATACCAAATGGTAGATCACTGCGGAACTCGGGACATGAGCTGTAACCTCTTGCAGCTCTTTAGTGAACATGGAGAATATAGGGTATAACTTCACATGCTTTGACAAGCAATGCAATCTTATTATTAACCAAAAAAGGGAACCTAGATCGGCGTCGTATGTGGAGTGATGTGGAACGTGATGGCGGATCCTCGTATATAACGACGACTCCTAGCTCTCACTCCGAATATCATACGACCATCAAGCTGTGAAGCTGTTAACTACGAATGGATGCCCCAGTTGTCACTTTTCGGCCAAAAAATCACTAACTATTGATTTTTGCAAAAATTTTCGAAAAGTTTACGAAAAAATGGCAAGGGTGTCATTAGGCAATAATCTTTTGTATAAATAGAACAAAAAAAATTTCTCAATAATCAGTTTCTGAGTAATTTTTTGACCAAAAACTGATTTTTTGAAATTTTGACCTTGAATAATTTCGAAAAAACGACAAAAGGCTTTCATGTAGGCAATAACGTTTCGTATTGACTGATCAACAATTTTTATACGAAAAAACCATTTTTTGAGTGATGTTTTGGCCAAAAAGTGATTTTTGGAAAATTTGACCTTGAATAACTTTGAAAGGGTTAATCGGGTCAACATCTTTGTAAGAACTACAGTTGTAGAGAATTTCATTGTGAACATTTAGGGCCTTTGTACGGGGTTGTACGACCTGTAGAAACCGAAGGAAAATACCAGAAAACCGCTTTATTTCCGGCGGCCATGTTTTTTTTGTGATTCCGAAATTGTTTTCTTAAAAAGCCCCAAGGAAGCCATTTCTGAATTTTGTTTCCTTTCGTGCGTTTTTTTTCTAATTTCCCCGGACTATATTTGAAATACGCATTTGTAAAATAAGAAGACATTGGATAAGAAATTGTCGAGAAGTCCAAGGGTCATAATGACATGTAGCGCCCGCGAAAGCAATTTTGGATTTAATTTATAACTTCGCCCATAACGATAAGCGCTTCCTTGGTCTCGCACAAAATGCGAATACGAATAAATGTAAAATTCTTCAATTTCAGTGACTGACTGCACCTCAATTTCCTTTTCTAATTACTTTTCGAAAAAAAAAGAATTTAAGGTGGTGGGAAAATGTCCAATTAAAATCTCAATCAACACTTCCGCAATTACAAGCGCCAAAACGAAAAAAGAATTCCGCGATTGTATATTCTTGTCTGTTGCAGCAACATTTTCTGTCGTCGGTTTATCCGAAAAAACCGCAACAAAACCGCTAATCTTCATTAACTATCCAGAGCTGGGGCTAATTGAGTGCCTTGTATACGGACATACAGAATGGAACAATCACAACTTGCATCATAAGCACCAGAGGACACGCCGCAGTCGCAACACTGATGATGACCTATCCATCAAGATGACATTAAGATTCATAGTTTCTCATGACACAACATTCGCATAGTGTCACAGGGCACTGCATTAGCGACGGCGGATAGTCTTCAAGAATGAATCTCAAGAGCGGTACGGATTTCCTTCACCTGAGACTGAGACACACCGTAGCCCAAGAGATGATGATGGGGAGATGAGGCTCTTGTTAGTGTCTTGTTCCTTGTTCACAAGACCCATAATTAATAGTTTATCATAATCTGCAGCCCAGCGGAGTCATGAGTCGCGGGCTCTGGTGTTGCGCCGCAAGAAGATGATCTGCTGGGCCACCATATGTGCGAATGTTATCAAGTTGGCGGGATTACCGCAAATGCCGACTCCCCAGCTAAGCTGAGGTTATTAACAGAGTCAGAGATAACTTTGCATATAGCCAACAAAAACGCCGAAGGATACAAGGTAAGATTCTGCTTCAGCTCCGTCATAACGACTATGGTTACACATGCGAATGTGTTCAGACAGTTTTCCAGGTTACCTATAAGGGTTCAAAATCTCCACCAAGGATCTTGCACGTTCCTTGTGCGGAGTCCCAGCATACATATGAGTGAAAACTTCCGTGAAGTCAAGGTTCGTGTTGCACTTTTTTCCCCCACCAACTGGATCTACCTTTGGCAGTGCACAGGTCCGTTATCAGTGCGCAGTTATCTTTAATGTTGCAGGCTGTGGCCGATGGCTTCGCAGAGAGCCCAAAAATAAAAATTAATGAATTAGTAAAAACGGAACATGCCACAAAAGATATCGAGGGCTCAGCTCTCACCACTCGGCAGGGGCTCCGCCGCGCAGATACACCTCAAAATGTACAGCACTGTCCGGTAGTTGGTAGTTGCATCACCGACATGCAAAAAACTGGCCGAGCTCTCGATAAATTGGCATCGGAACGAGCAAGATGTTATGGCCATGGGACGTATAGTAGCATGAGGGACAACCAGCCTTGGTATATATTTATTTAGTAGCAATTAAAATACTTGTTTCAATCGGAGGATCTTAAGATCTTAGATACATTAATTAAGAGGAGTGAACAGGACTTCTTGTCCCCCCCTGGGTTGGGGGGCTTTAAGTGAATAAATTTTAGTGGAAAACCAATAGCATGCAAGTATTTCTGTGTTAAAAATCTCCAGAATGTGAGCTGGCTGTCACCAGGAAAGCAGCCGAAAGGGTCCATTCTGGAGCTTTCCAAGTCTCCGCCAAACCAAGCCAACTTCCATGTATTTCCGCCAAGTACACACTATACACAAGCCCGGAGCCTGGAGTTCTTAACTCTTCTTTCGCCCTCTCGGTGACTGCCAGTCCAGATAAGAGCCGGGAATGTCACTTATATAGAAATGCAATAATTTTTAATGGTTTCTTTATTAAGGGCATATCAGATGGTATCACAACCCGATGCACTGGCGCAATGGTCCAGAAATGCACCACTAGGTTGGCATTAGCAGCCGTTCGTTGGCCATTGCAACTGCGGTGGTGCGCTCTCGTGTCGTTTGCCCTTTTTTGTTGGGCTCCACTTGCTTGTATGACTCTTAATGTACCCATTGTGTTTGCACTTAATGCAAATAAATTGATTTTGATTTATAATTTAGCTTAAAATATGAGCATGCATGCTATTAAGTGACAATCTGGCGACCATTCACAAAGGAACGCCGACCGTTGTGCCGATCACTTGGCGGTGGTGGCTCGGTGCCGATAGCTATTAGAGAACGCATTCAGACACACGAGGTATTTACTATTGTTAGAGAGTGGTTGGTGTGATTTTTTTTTCATATTGGACCAGTCTATACCAACAAGGAAATAAATCATATATGAAAGTGGATAACGTTCATAAATGCAACTTTTATGCTTTATTTAAGTATTTACATATACGGAAGGGAAAGTCAATTGTGGTCAATTTTTATATTTAATAGTCAATGATGCATTGCATGCATTGTTTGAGGATCCTGGAAATTATTAATTTTTAATAGGTATTTAATGTAGTATGCAACAGTCAAGGGTTGTGATTACAATAAAGTTGAACTATTGAATGAAAATTGGGTTCGATTGTTAATGCTTAAGCTGAAGATTGTAAAACTCTGCAGAATACATTGATTTTCTCCTCTTCCTGAATTGATTTTTCTATTTTTTCACCTTAGCCAGCTTAAACTGCATATTTTATTTTGATCTATTTTTAATCCGGTTTTTAACATCGTATACATCGTATAGCTGTTTTACTTAGTGAAATGTGATCTTTATTACCTATCACTATTGGCAGAAGATAACAATCCAAGCATTTGGAGCGATTTTCTTGGTAAGAAACAAAAAATTTAGTCTGATGGAGACGACAGGTAAAACAAACAAGTTTGATCTGGTTCCCTCTTCTTCCGCCAAATCGGTCGTAAAATTGAGTGATTTAGGTCGATCCACACATATCCATGACGGCACGGCACCGATGCTTTCCGTGTCAGTGGCTTCCGTGATCAATTTTTCATTGACATTCACCACCCTTTCCGTGTCAGTGCTCAATGTTCAATGGCATCTGCAATTACTTAATTTGGACAGTGATCTCAAGCGCATCATGGAATTAAGCGTGGAATACGAGGAGGAGACGAGGAGGAAAGGAATAATAAAGTGAGTGGGCTCATCTCATATGGACCATTCGGGAAGTGAAACTAAATTCTACGAATAATTTTAGAATGAGCCAAAACGTGATTTACTAGATATATAAAAAAAAGTCGAGAAGTTGATCCACATGGGTCTGTACATCATGTAGTAGGAGGATGAAATACATTTGGGCATTCAAGCAACCTTGATGAAGGGTTGCTTGAATGCCCAAATGTATTTCATCCTCCTACTATATGATGTACAGAGTACAGACTCGTGTGGATCAACTTCTCGGCAATCTTTACATTTCTTACTTATACATATATGTGCAGTATAAAAAAAATCACCCAGACAAAGGTTTAAGTGTATGTATTTCAAATAAAATTTCCCTAAATTTATGTTGAATTCTTATAAAATTTTCTGTTGAATTTAAACTACATTTGTTTCACGTCCGTGATAAAGTTAAAAATATCGGTGGCAGCGGTGCCGCGTCTTTCCCAATTTGTTTCCATGGAATTACATCGTGCCGATATTTTTTATTTCACTGATGCCCCGGTACTGCACTGAAGTCCCCGACACGTCACGGATATGTGAGGATCGACCTTTACCGGGAAAATCGTGGCTAAATTCTTGGATTTTATACGGTTGTTATTTCATGGTTATAAGTGTAACACTTGATTATAATTTAAAAGACGGATTGCGACCACCCCCCCCCCCTTACTAAATTAAAAACATCATTCAACTCAAAATCATTTAATACGAAACTTGAAATGTGTTAAGATTTGACTGGGAAATATCATCGTCTTTATCATTTGGTTTTCTGGCTTTGCGTGAACTTTGATCTGATTTACCTCAGAGTTTTACACTCTTTTCTGCATATTCTTTATCTCTTCCGTTCTCTATTTTGATTCTTCAAATTGCTGCGCGTTTTCTTCAACAATGCTCCACCAGCACCATCTCGCCCCTTCTCTGTATTGTGCAGTTAAGCGCCAATGATTGCAAAAGAATTTTTGTACAGTTGCATTCCCACGACATGACCGCCCTGTCTGGTCAAATGCTAGTAGCATAGCAGTGTACGTTCTGGATCACTTTTTATACAGCGGAACCCATCAAAGTACTAACTGCGCCCTATGCTGCTTGACTTCGGTTTAGAAGGCAATATATTGAACTATATTTCAAAATCATACTTCTCTACTTTGACTGTATAGCCACTGTTAGGTAATAGATACCGCTGACATAGTCACTATGCACTTTTGTTTTGCTTCACTTAAGAGAAGCTCCAGTTTTCGTGCAACCCCAGTTCCAGCGAACTAGGTGAAGGCGCGTCCTGTTTAGCACAATATTGTCAGTGTAAGACGGAATTTATGTAGGTTTGTTAAGGATCGTGGAGCCTTTTGTCGATCCTCGTCTCTTACCGACACAATCAAATCTCGGACTGCTCAGTTGGGCACCACGTTGAAGAGAAGACCAGGCTGCCCCTTTTTCTTAGTCCATAAAAAATGTTGATTAGTCTGGTCAATGTGGCTTGGCACATTGTTAATGGTCAACCAACAGTCCTCACGATGATATACAAACCCCAAGGCTTTCGTTTAATAGTATCCCTGCACAAAATGTGTTTGTTTTACGATAATATTATTTCGTCATTGATATCAGATCATGTCATAACGTATTTTCTCTGTTCGCCTTCCTTCTACGATCAGTTACTATAATCGCAACTATTAACCCTCGACAGATTGGTGCGAATAATGCTACTAGCTTTTTATTTCCAGATCCGTGACGATTTTTTAGTATTAGTTACCGAATATACCCCATTTTATAATTTTTTAAGAATCCATAGGCTTTCTTTTTCGATTTCAGATAATAATACTATCAAAACAAAGATGCTACAAAAAAACAGAAAAAAGCACAACAATTTTCTTTTATAATGATATAAGCTTCGTTTTTTATAGTGTGAAGAAAAGATTTTGAAAAATTGTAAATGAATAACCTACAAAACATGGAAATCTAAGAACTCTGCCTTAACTTATTCAATCTCTGCTCCAGTTTCAATCACGAAAAACACGTTATTATCACTAATTACCGATCCCTAAGCTTTAATTGCACCATCAAATTGGTTTACCTTTAAGAGTATTCCAATTTCAACACCCAAGCACGTAGTACAGAGAGCCGACACCACATAATCGAGGGCCAACGTCTAAAATGGACTCAGCCCATAGTCGTGGGTTCCGCTGCAGTAGATATTAAAACAATAAATCATCGGACAGGTCGAAAATTCCAAGCACATTAGAAAGGAACGTGTACGGCAATGTGTTGACACATAAATATTTATCGGCATTTATCCTGGCTGCAGAACTGACCTCGCCCTCTACTATTCGGGCCGTTTTGGTCCTTGGCACTCAATCCCCACGTCCGAAACTTTTCCATCCATGTTCACTTGAAGCGGAAAGGCATTTATGCCTCTCTCTCATCCTGAATTAATAGCGATTCTGTGCCCTTATATTACTCCTAAGCGGAGCACCTGCGTCTATGGGCATATTATTCCGTAGATAGAGGTACGGAGAGATGTAATCAAACAAATCCTGACAATATGAGGACATGGGGCAAATACATTTGAGGGCCCAGCAACCAGGACTATATGCAGCAGTCAATATGTCCCCCGGATGCTGTAGGACTTGTTTAGAGGAATTTTCGATGAGCTGCATGTAAGCTTTTTGAACGTTCCTGAGGACCTTGCTGGGGCATTTATATTACTGCAATGTGGATAGGATATACATATGTATGTATGGGAAACGGCATATGCTTGGGTATATTTAGTGCACTGCTCAATGTTGCCTCGAAATTCCATCGTATAACATCATTTTCGAAAGTCGTTTATGCATTGTTGATGGTCAAGTGCTGGTCTTTTCGGCCATCAAAGTGATTGCAAAATTGCATCGGTCTAAATTTATGTAGGGAAACTTGCATGGATCTATATAGACTCACGTTTGATGTAAGGATTGACTGTGCAAGAGGATGCTTTATTTTTTTAATGATGGATGACCCTTAAAGATGTTAATATGCTATGATACATAATTACGTTTATTTCAACATAGAAACAAATTTAAAGTCCCTTCATGCATACTGTACTACTAGGAACTTATCAATATCAAGCGCCTGCACCAATACATTCCTTGCATAATTTCATAAGATATCAATTGTTTTGATCTTGAAATATAAACTTTTAAATTAGTTTCAACCATGAAGAAAATATACTTATATTTTGCAACTGCTATTGAGCAAATTCTTTTGCTTTTGTTTTTTTTTTCATGGAGTTTGCTCTTCTTGGTTAATGCTGTACAATTTTATCCGTAGCAAAGAGAATCCATGTGTTTTGAAATTGGTGTCTTAAAAAATATAGCTTTAGAAAAAAAAGTCTGCTTGTCTACAGTATATTTATGCCTAACTAAATATCTTAATCAACGATTTGAAAGAGCCTGGTCTGCTGCCTTAAATATCTCCAAGGCCGAACATGACACCTGAATGGTACCACTACTACTTTGCTCCAATTCTTCTAGGTTTAGCGATTTCCTCAAACCAAATGGAACCCTTATCCTTGCTAGTGCCCGTGCACAATATGCATGATTGGCACGAATTTCTCCTGACACAGTCGGCAAGTGCTTTCTTCAAGAATTCTCATTCTTTTCAGCTGATATCTGAAACTTCCGCATCTTGTAGAGTTCGGCTTACGGCTACAAGCGATATGAAGTATTCCCAATCATGTTCAGGGTCACCTACATATTTTGCTGCGGCACTTGAGCAGTTGAATCACCAATTACCCTACCTAAACCTGATCTCAGCATGACACTTTATTTCTGGTGTTCATCGGAGAATTAGTTCTCGATACAGTTCTTTACCAGACCTTAACCATCTCAACCAGTGGCAAAGTTTTCGAACACACTCTAACACCAGTGTTCTGATTCATAAGTTTAATCAATGCCTGCTTATCACTAGAGAGAGGAATTCTATTCCCTTCACTTTTTTTAATTTACAAGGGAGAAGTGATAACACATTCGAAATCAAACCCAAGGCCTAATAGAAAATCTCGGTTCGATTTCGTCGTCTAATTAGGCTAATATTGGTAGGGTGCAGATTGTTGGTAAAGCGTACAAGTGTTTACGGTGTTTTAAGCAAGCAATATCCTTAATACGATCATTCAGCTAAATCTCCTCTGCAATCTCCATGCTTCTTTATTCTTGCTTGGAAACTATAAGTGTACAACTGCTTATATCCAGCCTATACCCAAATACAGCTTATAATTGTATCTCCGGAAACCCTATAGTCTAGGTGTAAATAACCCTCTCTACCATACTTACCATGTTTTCGCTGCATCAGTCTATAAACCGTAGCTTCACAATAAACCGCGAATCCACGAGGAATTGTCAGAATTGTCAGGCACGGGAAAGGAATCGACCACTAAAAAGTACTTCCAGTTTGTCAGTCTATTGATTCTATTCTACAATAGAGATTACTCCCGTCATAACCGCCCTAAGATAGTTTGGTTGGGAAACTTTAATCCATGCAGCTCGCGTGTAGTTCAGACAGAAACCGGAGGAGTTCTTCACCGGCTCTAACCGAAATTCTACCATCTTCCTTAAAATAACCAGTCTACTTAATATTATAAATAAAAGGATATTTTTATTCCTTTAGACTAGGACGTATAAAGGTAAAATAAGACGAAAATGTAAAATAATTTTTTTCGATATCTCGCTTCTTTTTTGAGATATCGATACATGAAGCATATAAAAAAATGGACCAATGAACTTTCCGGCAACATCAAGAACCATAATCTGTAAACCTTTCTGTGATCAAAATAATTGATAAAAGGCGGTCCTCACATTTTGCACACTCAATTCGCTCCAGCTCCCAGTCTATACGCTGTATCTCAAAAACGTAGCGAGAGATCGAAAAAAATTATATCGGTGCCACGGAAATGCTAGCTGTGATATAACTACAAACCTTGGGGAAATACCTCAAAAAGTCAACTTCAAGTGTCAATATCTCGAAAAGTAAGCGTGATATCGAAAAATTTTATTATATATTTTCGTCTTATTTCGTAGTGCTTTATCAAAACTCATCGTCAAAAATCGGTCCATGGAAGCCGTAGAGGTGCCAATTAAAAAAAGAGGGGGTAAAAAAAAATTGGACCCAAAAATGGACCGGGAACATCCGAATTATTTATCTTCGAGCTATTCTCAATTGAAATCTGTTGACTGAATGCGGTCCTCATATTTTGCGCACTCAATTCCGTCCAGCTCCCAGTCTATTTGATTCGAATTCATTTACAAATTTTTTAATATTTATGCACTTGTCAAATTGCTCACAAGAAACGCAGAATGTACTCGTAAACACAAAAACTGAAATTTCTCAAAATATATCAGCTGTTTAATGCAGAACTGTCAAAAAAAAGCAATTGGAATCTTAAATCAATGTAAAAATTTTACATTTTTAATGTATTTTTTGACAGGTTTGCATTTTTATTGAACTTTTTATATTTTTGATACATACTGTTTACTCATTTACACTAATAGCTTTTTTACATTGGAAAATATTCACACCTTTCTAAACTCATTTTTAATGCATTAAAAATACGAAAAAAAAGAAGTGTCATAGGGGCTTTACGATTCAGATTTTACTTAAATAAATTCAAATCAAAATTTTCATTCTCGTAAAACCCTTCGTAGAGAGTCCTTGAATCATCCTCCACTGCATTATTTACATATGAAACATTTAAGGATTCACTTATTTTTATGCCTAATACGAGTACACAACATCTCGCATATTAACATTCATATCCATATTATTGTTCCGTGATAAGAAGTATTTCCTTGAAACTGCCATTCGTCCTTGCATGTTTAGCTGCTAATTCCCGATTCCCCCACGCCCACTCCCACCACAAGCAATAAGCGTAAATCGATGAAATTCGAGTTGATATCCTGTATGATAGCATCCATACAATGGGGACATGAATGTAGTGTCTTTTGTAGCTCGTAACGTACAAGTCCCATTGTTCCCCACGATGGGATGTAATTCAAAGGTTTCACAGCGCTTATTAGAAGCATGTCAAAGTACTAACAAGCAAAAAACTGCGACGACACTTTGTTCCTAGGGCACATGGCTGGATGGCTGTGATGGTTGGTTGGATGGATGGATGGAACATCGGTGCCTAGTATTTCGCATCTCCATCGTCATCGTCCCTGAGATTGCTTTTAGTGGTTAATCGATCGACGCTGCGATATTGAATGAAAGGACCCCGCATCCCTTCGACCCCGTCGATTGCCACCGGCCAGCAGCAACATTTGAAAGTCACTTCTGACCACCTATGAAATGATTAGGCGTCAAAAGCGTGAAGTCTGCGAAGTCCATCAAATCGAAATCGACACATAATAACCCAGAAAAATTGCGCAACTTTAAAGGCGTTCGTTCAGTTACTCGCACGTTAAAGGTGCTTAATAGATGCCCAGAAATCGCCTAGGAAACGAAAAGTGAAAACCTCTCTGGCGGCGGTTTGATGCTTGATTATACTCGTAATAATTGTTAAGTGAATTACTCAAGGACACAGCAATTTCGTCGGATGATTTATCTGAAAATAATCAACAATTGATTTGCCATTAGTCAGCCTCGCTTCAGTGCTTCTTTGTGGCCACAAACAACACTTCGTTTCGGACGTTGCAAATGGAAAATTCAGATGCTTTCAGGTGTCGCTTTTAATATCACCAATGGACGTGCGACTTTAATGCAACATTTTAGACCGAAACGAAATTTCATTCATTATATCTTTTGGGCCTTATGCCGTGTCGTCATTGTGGGTCAAAACAATTAGCCCAGCCGAGATGACATTTAAGTGATTTCTAAAGTGTTCGGCCAGGGCGAGCCTTTTACTGGCGGTTAAGTGGACTTTTAGAGCTTTGAATAGTGCTCGTTTGTTACCTTGTGGTGTCCAAATACAAAAATCTTAACTATTTTTTTTTCGTCCATAGTTAAGTTTTTGCTATTACTAAGGCAACATAGGCGTTATCTGAGTTTTTAATGGGATTTTTGTTTGGTTTACAATGAATAAAGGTTGGTCATGAAGTAAATAGTTATTAAAAAACTTGAAGCATTTTCGAAACACCTGAGGCGTGCACATGTAATACATCTTTTTAAAAATAAAAGTGTGGTTGGCGTACATGTTAGGAAATTTGTTTAGTTTGAGCTCAATTGTTTTTAACTGATTATGTGGAAAACGATGCGTAATGGGTCATTTAGGGCTGTTAGGTTTGCTTAATATGAAAACTTTTTTGTTCTGTTTTTCTGTTTCGTCATAGCATTTCAAGATAGTACAGTCATTCAAAAATGCTCGTTTGATACTTGTGTACCATCGGAAGTTGGTCATAACGAATCCCATATATAGTATTGGCTAAATATGGTCGATATATAAATAGACATAATTTCGTTTCTTCTTTCGATAATATCCTTCCAGCTTACACGCTTGGTCCACTGGTGACTCAATTTTGTTATCCCCTCCAAAATGTCGGAAGACACAGAACCCTTGAAAATACTCATTTAAAGCTAGAATGGCGTCTGGATTTGATGAAATTTTCTTTCTCTAGAGATAGGTTTTGCAATAAGAATAAGCCAAATCGAGAGAATGAGGGAACAGCAATTCAAACCTCAAGTGGTCTAATTGTGCCATAGTCATGTATAAACTCGCACAACGATAAACAAGATTATTTACCGATTTAATCTTAATTGGTTATTTTGACGCTATATGTCCTGACAATATTCACAAATGCTGCATATGAAATATGAGAGAACGGCTCACGAGCAAAAACCCGCTGAAATCTTGGTTATATTCTGGAATAGTAGAATTTTAGCTCAGGCATACCGTGCCTGTTTCAGTGCCGGGAGAGTCTTATTTTTACTCGGGCGTACTGTACCTGTTTCGGCTGCTCTGCTGGCGTTTTGACGCCATGCGTGCTTGTTGCAGGTTAGGAGCGGGCGAGTTTTATTTTAACTTATGCATCGAGGTGAAAGTGTGTCTCATCGCTGAAGATCATTTTCTTCGTAAGGTTGACATCCACTGACGTTTGTTCACGCATTCATTCGTAGCGTATTGGTGACGCTTCAAATGGTCTAGTTCCAATCAATAAATAGAATCTTGTTAGCGTGCAAATTCAAGTCCTTTGTCAAAATTCGCTGCTAGGACCTTCGTGAGATGTGCAGTTCCTGAGCGCGATGACGAAAAGAGGTCGATGGAGTCTTACCAAACTAACGCGATCAGCTGCAATGTATTCGATGGAAGAACTGTACGAAAATGTTCTGGTGCTGTCACTTTACCACCGATCCGCTTTACGCACGACCGTGCAGGTGTTCATGGCTCAACTTTTTGTATACTCACGATGAGAAATTTCAAAGCAGAAAACAATAAAACATTTGACGTATAGACGTATTTCTCTGTCGGAATAAGGAAATCACCAACGCCGTTCAGGGCGCTGTTTAGATGTTGCTGAATATCATAACGCTTCTCATTGGTCATAGTCAATCAACAAATTAGTAGGAGTGACAAATTTTCTCATGATTTTTGTAGAATTCTACTCTGACCAAGCTATCATAGGTGGTTTTGAAGTATATAAAGATGGGTTGGATTGAGTTCTCATAGAAGTTTTTAACGAGCTGCTCATCCCATAGCCTGGGATAAAACCACAGTGTTGTAGGAGTATAATATTCTTGGGTATACTAAGGGGCTTTGTATATAACTTTAAGCACATACCAAGCACTATTTTCACTTGCTTTCATCTATATTGATTCATTGGGCATTAAAACTTGCGATATGATTTTAGCATCGTACTTGGAGCCAGCTCTTACCATTTATCTACTTCGAAACTTTTTTCATCGTCCACGAACATGATAGTCTAGCGCTCAGAAGTAAAGCCCCTTCGTACTGTAAACGGTTCTATAACTGAGTGCAGTGTCGGACAGCAAGTTCTAGAAATATGGTAGAGAGAAGAGTGAAAGAACTGACAACGCCAATACAAGGCTTTATTCGATCGACTCCCATCCAATACTAGCGCGACAGATCGGTAATCGAACTGGAGATGGCTTATTATACTTACAGGCCATGGAAGGAGAAAGAGTAGAGTATATTTTATAAATAGAGGAGACAAGAAAAAAGAAAACTTCTCTAGAAATGGAAACATGTAGGACTATGGTGATGCAGGGATTCGAACCACGGACGTCAGGGATGGACGTCGTGCGCCTTAACCCAGTATGCTACCCAGTAGGCTACCAAGGTTAGTTCGAACTCAAAGAGTGCATAGTGTTTCGTTATATAAAAGCCGATAACGACAGATTCCATCCTTTCGCTGACAATGACCCTTCATATAAGTACATATTATTTATTTCACATCTTGGATTATACTCAAACAAAGCAATGACCCCAGGCTGTGCAGCTCGGCTTCTCAACCAAATTCGTTGCAATGGCCGTCATCGTTTACTCCAGGCCTAGTTAAAAGTTTCTTGTTCGACAATTACCGATTTTTTGATATGAGGTTATTAGCTCACGGCAACATTTCTTCGAAGGAGCTAAGCCCGGTCATATTATCCTGTATTCTCCCCTTTTGAGATAGTTACCAGCGGCCACCGCTTATGGGTAAATATTGCTCCCCGGTCTGGAATAACCCGAGTAAAAATTTGCCGTCCGCATTTGTTCGCTATGCGCGCTAGCTGTGGCGCCGTGCGTGCTAGTGCGTACCTGCTGCAGGCTATCTGCGGGCTAGTTTCATTTTTACTCGGGAGTTAAGGTAGGTGCACCCAATGACCAAAAAACTTTTCATAAGCTACAATTTAGTTTTTTAGTTGGCGTCATATAACGATACAATGTGTTCTATTAAAGAAGTGCAGAAAAAGCGTCACATTAAAACCATGTTGTATAAACAAATACAAATGATCATTATTTCCAACAGTTAAATTAGTTATGCATTAAAGTTTTATTTTCAACACTGAATTCTCTATTACATTCACCAAGATTGTAGCATAAGTAAGCCGTACCTCACTATACCTGATTGTAACAGTATAAAATTCTTTACTGATTAACTGCCAGTTCATTACCTTTTACTTCGTCCGACAGCAGTTAATCAACGTAATCCTTTCTCTCAGATTTATAAGTCTGCAACATATTCAACTTTACGAGCCACACCAGAAGGCCATATACGAGTAAGTTATAGTTACAAAAACACTACCCGAATCAATTTGCTTACATAATCCTAAACAAAAAATTAATTTTCTTAGTTTAAAATTAATTTTTCAATGTTTTGCATAAAATTCAAGTCTTTTCTATTCATATTTTAATAAACGTTCGAGCTTTATTGCGAAAAGTAATTAAAACTTAAGTCCATATAAAATCTGCAAAGGATACAAATACAGTAGCCATTAAATTAATTTCTTACTTTCACGTTGTATGTAAGAAATATCATCTAGCTCTAGCATAATCAGATAGTAAAGTTTATGGGTTATAATTTCTGGATTTTTTGTGTTGCAAAATGTTAAAAATATTATGAAAACCGCTAAAAATTATTGCAAAAACCCATAACAGTGTCTTCAAGCACCGCTCATATACCATTATGACCATTAACAAAGTGTATACTAATCATCTAACACAAAGAAGCCGCTAAGATAATAAAAAGTATTATATGCTCGTGCGGATAAACATTGGCCATTCTTTACCCTCTCACATTTATCTTCCATGTCAGTAGTACTTCAAAGCTTTGCTTCTTATCAAGATCTTTTCTCTTTCTCCAAAAAAACCCAAAAAACAAAAATAAAATAAACATTTAAATGCTACTGAATATAAATTATTCCCCAACTGTACTTTAATTTCCACAGAAATAAAATCAAGCAGATTGCCACACATTCTCTTCTTGCTATCTCCTACGATTAAGCCTATGCCATATTTTTTGGCCACATTTTATTCAAACACAGCCATTAAGAAACTTTCAAGGCAAATGTACATGGCAAGTTCTCGTAAAAGTCATAATTATCCTAAAAAACAATTAACCCGAAGAAGCCGGGAGCTAAGAGGAGCCATTAATTTGCACTCGTTTAGTGGATTGACATATAAAAATTCAAGAAATGCCATAAAATCACAAAATGATCCCCGCGCCATGGCAAAGGGAAAAGAGCCTGGGCAATCTCAACGAAATCTTTTGCCACATCAGTCAACCTAGAAGAAGGAGACATGAGAGTCTTAATTTATGGGATCCCATCGTTTCATTTTATTTCACCTGGATGCCATACGTGTGGATGACAACCGTCTATACCGTGAATGTGAATGTTTGACGGATTTTATTTTTGTTTACCAGTTTGTGGCAGCGGCGGCGGCGAACATACACACTGCAATGCTGCAGCAGCAATAAAAACTTTTTATTTCGTATTAAAACTGAAAATTCTTCACCTATAAAGTCATAAACGAATAACGTCTTCACTGATAACAATCTTAAGTATCAGACGAATGGGTTTCTTCTTTCACGATACCCACTTAATATCGCCCCCACACAATTGGTTCGAGAGGTGACTTTCGATTTCGCATGTTAATGATATCAAACACAAATTTATGCTGGTTTTTTTAGGGATGGGTAGAACGGGAGGCGAAGAGGGCCTAGAAAACAGGAAGTAGAACAGAACGGAAGTTAATTGTGCAGGTGGCAATTCTAATGCTAAATGTGCAGACGACACCTTGCAGACGTTTCTCGACTTCATGTTAGTTTACTTAACTCGATATCTCGATTCTTGATTTCAAAACTTTTTCTAATAGCCCGGGGAAATTAGCAAAAAAAAAAACACACGAAAGGAGACAAAATTCGGAAATGGCTGAAAATTGGTCCACAGCTTCCTTGGGACTTTTTAAGAAAACAATTTCGGAATCACAAAAAAAACATGGCCGCCGGAAATATAGCGGTTTTCCGGTGTTTTCCTTGTATCTCGGTTTCTATAGGTCGTACAACCCTATGCAAAGGCCCTAAATGTTGATAATAAAATTCTCTACAGTTCTTACAAACATGTTGACCCGATTAACCCTTTCAAAGTTATTCAAGGTCAAAGTTATCAAAAATCACTTTTTGGCCAAAGCATCACTCAAAAACTGGTTTTTTCAAAAATTTTTTTTGATCAGTCAATACGAAATGTTATTGCCTACAAAAAGCCCTGTTGTCATTTTTTCGAAAATTTAACCCTTTCAAAGTTATTCAAAGTCAAAGTTTCCAAAAATCAGTTTTTGGTCAAAAAATGACTCAGAAACTAATTTTTGAAAAAAAAAAATTTTGTCCTATTTATATGTACAAAAGATTAGTGCCTACCCTAATGACACCCTTGCCATTTTTTCGAAAACTTTTCGAACAATTTTGCAAAAATCAATTGTTAGTGATTTTTTAGCCGAAAACGATTTTTGGAAATTTTGACCTTGAATAACTTCGAAAGGGTTAAGTTTTCGAAAAAATGACAAGAGGGCTTTTTGTAGGCAATAACGTTTCGTATTAACTGATCAAAAATTTTTTTTCGAAAAAACCAGAGGTTGGCGCCATACTCTGTCAAAAGGCTTGGAGATATCTAGAGCAACCAGGTTGAGGTGCTCTGTCAGACACACTATACAGACCTTATAGATATAGACCGTAGATCTTTTTGTTCTAAAGCCATATTGCCTGTCGTGTAGAATTGGGTTAGATTCAAGATATTCCATAAGCCTTTTATATTGGTTATTGTCTCCATGATTTTAGGGAGATGAGATGTAATTGCTACTAGGCGGTATTGTTAGAGTGATTGCTTTGCTACCTTTGTTTTGAATGCGCTGAACAGAAACGATTTTCTTATTGTCAGGATAGACTTCGGAAAAGTATGACGGGGTAAAATTTTCAAGCAGAGATTTAGTTGGTCTCCTTTCCTTGGTTAGAAATTCTTGTTATAGAATCGAGAACTTAGCCTCGGAACAGTCGGGATTTACGGCAAAGACCTCAGCAGTCTATACATTATATAGACCTGGAGAAATGGCAAAAATTGTACATGAGCTTAGACGATAAAGAATACTCATCGCTTGACTACCTTAACTAAGATGCACCGGTAAAGGAGTCCTAGAACGAAGAGGCGCTACCATTAGCTTTGGGGTAACCTCAGTGACTCATTTGAGGAACATATGTGTGCTTTATAAACTGCTTTTTTGCTTTAATTGCGTTTGATCATTCCCCATTAAACAATCTGTTGAGCCTCGCATAATATATACTTGGAGAAGTAAGAAAAATAAGTAAACCCAATAAATAAAAAATAAGCAAACTCATTCCTGCTTTAATAACCCTGGTAATAGAGAGAGAGAGAGAAACCGAGCTAGGGTTCATACTACGAAAACACAAATCCCAGCCAGTGGATTCGCACGAACGAGTAAGTTCCAGCCTGTTGCCTGCGACATGATGTTAGCTGGTTCTATGAGGAACTGTACTGGCTTGGTCAGGAGATTGCTATTAGTGCTCATTAAGCAGTAGTCGGAGTTTTCGTGAAGGGAGTCAACATCGACTGAGTACCGCGCTAAATGGAAAGAAAGAAATAGGTTACATCGTTGATTTACAACATCTTAGTTAATCTGATCTCCTTGGTCTGCAATGTCAGGGGTCCTCATAGGATCATCGGCAATTCAATGTTTGCATGCTTTATTAGGGCGCGCGCACACAGAAAGCGGGGCGGAGCTGAGCTTTTCAGCTCTGCGCTAACTTTACATTAAAATCCCCGGTGCTGCAGAGCTAGCTCACAGTGTGCGCAGCACCGGGGATTTTATTGTAAAGTTAGCGCAGAGCTGATAAGCTCAGCGCTCCGCTTTCTGTGTGCGCGCGCCCTTAGCCAAGGATCACTAAGCTTACGCAGGTTAGATAGTAGTCAATACCTACTTATATGAATTTTTCCGTCCTCTTTAATGTTATTTTTTAGATTAGTTTCAAGCTATACCATACCTTGAATATCTTTTGTACAAATTTTTAGTTGAAATTAGTTTGTATCAACTTCACTTGCTTCATCCGAATTAGCAATTCAGCGTTACTCTTTGCAAAATATTTATAGAAAATTAAAGTTATCGCCAAATTCAGGGAATGTCCATGTCCTCGCCACATTTCTGCTAACGGAACAGAACAGAAGCTAATTTCACTAGAATCGAAATTGTTTAATTACCTGCAGTAATTGTCCCATATGTACGTCATGATGGAAGGAGCCTCAAACTGCCAATGCATGAGCTCCGCATCCTGGCAGTAAGCCTGCACGGAATCAATTAGCGAACGCGCTAAGCTTATTACAAGCCGAAGTGGATTTACAACGAAATTACGGGCGAATATCCTTCGACGACGAGTCCGTAATTACAGCCCTGCTGCACTTTAATAAGATAAGTATCTTAACAGCATCAGCATCTGCAATCCGTCATCGGCCCGTTCGCGCTCGACTAGGTGTCAGGCTCTAAACGTGCACAGCTCCGCCGAGAGTGAATGACACAAAAAGAAAGCTCAAGACATTACTGGGGAGCACTAACGCCCGTATTTACATCCCCGCCGCCGCCGCCGGTGCGCGCTTCGGTGCAAGGACGAGTGTATGGGTGCTGTAAACACGGTTTTTATCGGTGCTGTGGGACCGGGCTCCGAACCTGGTAATTATCGTCATTACACGCGTCTTATATATTCTTTATAGCGCGGCTGGGAACACTTCCCGCAGAAAACTGGAAATACGCCAAACCGTGGCTGCGTTGCGATGGCGGATGGTGCAGCGGAAACGGCCAATGCATTGAGATGCAGTTTTCACGGGATGGGAGATGAGGAGTGCATCTGCTGTTAACTGGCAACTATAGCGACAAAACACTGGTAATGAACTTTTTACTGCGAATAGATGATACTCGGCTGCGGCCTCTGAGTAGGAGGACAGGTGATGATTTCGCGTTATGCCCGTTATTCTGGTGCCGATAAAAGTTGCGCGATTATCCGGTCTGTCGAGGGATTCGCACGGCTAACAACTGTAAAACTTTTGCACCTTCTCTAAAGGTACTTTATGCGATTCTAATTGGGTTTTTTAAGGTGTTTACATGTCTTTTTAAATGTTTCATTGATTGAATGTGAGAAGTTTATTGCATTTTAATGAATTGTAACTAACAAAATGGTGTCAAATGGCCTGTAAACGGAATGCGGAAACTTATAGATATCTTAAATTAGCTAAAACTGCACTTTTATGATGCCAGTTCATCCTTATTATCCAACTCTAAAACGACACTTTCCAGGAGAGAGACGGAAAACGAAGCGAGATGAAAAAACCAGAAATCCACTGGAATTATAACGCCCTTACAGAACTTATGAAAACAAAAATTAAACCAAATTATACTGTAACTATATGGCGGCGTCATCTTCGGAGAAGTACAGGCCAAGCACGAAGCACCTGCCGGACCAAAATCCATTGTGACTTAGTGATGTGCAATTCTGTATCGATTTAAGACAAAATCGATAATTTCGTTTAAAAAAATCGGGGTTTTCGATTCTTTTCCAGCCGATACGATTTTCGATAGTCGATTCTTTATTAGAGAATCGTAATCAACTACATCTTACTTCTCACTATACAGGGTCTTCCCGACTAAGATGCTAATACGTTAAGGGATGATCCCTGGGTATATTTGGAGAAAAAATTGTTCTACAGTATGGGTCATTTTACACGATGAAACACGAAACAGAAAGTTTCATGCAACTTTCCTCGGTTTGAGGGGGAGAGGAGAGAGGGTTTGAGGAAACACGTGCTCCCTACAGCCCTCCGGGCTTATCCACTGAGACACCCTAGTAAAAATGTGCACTGCGCATTTTCTTCGCTATGCGTGCTAGCTGTGGCGCCGTGCATGCTAGTGCGTACCCTATGCATGCTAGCCGCGGGCGAGTTTTATTTTTACTCGGGCACATGGTGTTTAAGAAAAGACGTTTGAAGCCATTTTTTAATTTACTTAAACTTTAATTACTCCTCAACTATTTATCGTAGAGCAACGTAATTAGGCTCATTTTTTAGAGAAATGTACATTCTTTAATGTATGATATCAATATCATAAACCTCAGTCGAATATGTTATTAAAAGTCAAAATTTTGTTTTTTTAACTAAAATTTCAACTAAAACCACCTTTTTCTCCAAAAAATACGTAGGTAACATATAATTTATTTCCTATGAATAATGTTAAAACAATTTTTATGCTACGGCCTTTATTTTTGAAGTTATAAGCAATTTTGATGTTAAAATTGGCTCTAATTCGTACCTTTTTAGTACCTTTTCACCTAAGCCTTGTCGGAAAGTACCAAATAAGCACCAAACCTGCTTGGATGCCTTTATTTTTTATAACAATGAATTACTTATTTAAATGTCTTTATTTTTTATAATATAGTGAATTATTTATTTTAATTTGGTAATGAAATTCGTTTTTTTTTGTCTTGTTAAATTTAATAAAAATTTTATCAAATAAATGTAATTTTTCTTTAAATATTGTTCTCGATTTTTATAAAATCGATTTTTCAATGCCAATTTATAGAAAAACCGATTTCATTAAAACAAAAATCGATTTCCAAAATCGATTTTATTTTTTGAAAATCGCACATCACTATTGTGACTGTGACTTTTTTTGTATGCATTTGCTACAGATGGGTCTCACGTGGATTGCTATCTCCCGAAATGCGATGATTTTTCTTGTTCACATAGCCCTTCGTCCAAAACTTGGCTTCTTCGTCGCTGAAGATGATTTTCCGTTCGAAATGGAGGAAATCATCGATGATCATTGAAGTAACGCAGGATTATAGCAGCCTTGACGAAATTGTATCGCTACTACAATATCGAATTGTCCTGTGAAATCAACTCCTTTTAGCTGCACGCCAATAGCCGCGTTCCTTTTCTGCTCTTTTTTTACTCGTATTTACTTGGAACTACTCCTGCTCTTACAGAGAATTCATAGGTTTTACTCATATCGACAAATTTTGCGTTCCTTTAATTTTTTACTCCGGAGTACTTAAAAGTAGAAAAGGAACACGGCTAAGGTCTTTTTCACAATACAAGACCAGCCCACTGGACTCATTTCTCCTTTTCGACACTAGTGTTTAAAATTTTGTTTTTGAATGGAACAACTCGGCTCTGGAACAATCTTCGGCAATAAGTACTTCCGAACTCGTTCAATACCTTAGTGTACAAACGTAAGGATCATTGCCACCTGCTTCAGTACATCCAAACCTCTCAACCTATCCTTTTTTCTATTATACTTCAAGCTGAGCTTACCACTAGACATTGCACCATGACTTGAATGATATCACAGACTGAGCGATTCCTAAATTTGGGGTTTCCACATAAAAGAACTTATCGAAGAGAATTATTTTGCATGTTGATAAAAGATTTACTCCCAACTTAGTTTTAAATTTGCGAAGATTAATGACAAGCATAGATCATTGAAAGTACATTTGATCTATCACTCAAAAGCATTGGCTCAATTAGTGCCAACCCTGACACTAATTCATCCACATTCAATACCTTAATCACATTTTTACACACCATTCCCATATTGTTTTGGATGTCGCTGTTCTTTACAAAACCTGTTAAATGAAAAGATCAATAAAAAAGCCCACAACACCTTCCATTATACTGATTACAACGATTCGACTGGCTAGTTAAATTCCAATATCAGCCAGTACTAAATTAAAAAAAAAAATAAAGAAAAAAAGTTGTTGAAAGCGTTGAAAGATTTCTGAAATTTTTTTTCAATCGCATTTCGAAATGCCAGGGTTTGGCCCCGTTTATCAAATCTTTTCATTCCATCGCATAATGCTTACTCGATGTAAAACGTCAGACTGAATATCTCGGTGCTCAATGACTTTCCTGATTACAATTACTGCAGCAAATCAGTGTCTATGATGAAGTCTATAAGGTCCGAATTCAACCTGTGACATGCCCGTGTTCGCCCTCGATTTGGGAGATTTTTTGTTTTGTTTTTCATGGACACTAGTGGTCACTTGTACCGACGGTTTGTTTACATTACGCCTCTGGCCAGACTTTTCTCTCTCTCACTGTGGCGAGTTGATGTCCGATAAAGATTAAGATATTGCAGCGCTTGTAGCCCAAGAGTGTTAACAAGGCAAGGGCAGCCAAACAAAAACACCCGCTAGTGATATATGACTCGGCAATTCGAGGCTGACAAGTTCCAATAAACGAGAGTTAATCAGCAAAGTCGAGATTTGGCATGTGGGCCCGGTACTGGAGGGTCCTGGCACCGAAACGTGTCTGTGCATAAACAAAGGCCCAAATATGGTCGAAAACAAAACACCCGAGCCGTTAACGGAAAGTGTAGGAAGAAAACTTCTGTAAACACTGGACAAAACAGAGACCTAGTTACAAAGTATCTAACTTGCCAGGGATAGAGTCCGGGTGTAATCGCCATTAAATGTGCTCCGGGTCCACTTGTCCAATGGCCAAAAATAATGAAATCGGAGCAAGTGTTAAGTGGTGTCTGGACTGTAGAACGGGGTCCAGATAGGCAACTATGTGTACGGGACAGTTGACATCTGAACTAAACAGAGGCTCTGAGGCTTTCTCGCAAGGCGGTGTGGTACCTAGGAGGGCAGAGCACTCTTCCGTGGATGATGTCACCTTAGAACAAATGCTGGAAGTCAGCTCCCAATTATCGTTTGATTTATGAGTGGACTTAAGTCGTTAGATACTGTGCGTAGGTGATTTGTATACAGACTTGACCTAGATGTAAGGCCGGATTAATTCCTGGACGTTTGTCCAGGGATGGAATGAATTAAGAACAAAATTAACATGTGTACTGGGAAATGTACGTTTTATGTCACCTCTGTTTATTTAGTAAGGACACAAATTTGGATTTATGATTCTTGTTTTTGTTTATTTGAAGAAATTGCTGTTTAAGCTCGGTACTCCCCCGTGGTACGTGTTATATGCTGACATTTGTTTTGTGGCAGTTGATTAATTATTTTTTATTAAAATAAAAGTTTCAAAAAACTTTGTGTAATCTATGTAAACATTTTCGGGAAGGGTGACGTAGTAATGTATAGTTAATGTCCTTCGTACCTTGACATAGATTTGATGGAACAAGACGAAAATTTGTTTGAGGAATGTCAAAATTTGATAGGATTTTGTTTTATGGAATATTAAGTATGGTCGAAGGTAGTTTTTTAGCAGTAATTAATGGTATTCTCATCTGGATAACAAATGTTCGATTTTTCAAGCTTCGGAATCGGCGTTCGTTGTTATTGCTGGACTTGTAATGTAATTTTCGTCTTGTAGGGTTATTACCAGCGATTTTGAAGTTTACAGAAACCCTAGCTCGTTAATCCATTATTCGCTGCTCGTGTAAAAATACCCGTTTAAAATTATGAAAATGGCAGAGATAATACTATTAACCTCTTGGACCTAGCGAATAGTAAAAGTCATTTCCAAACTCCCGACTAGAACTAGGGATACGGAATCAGTACTCGATTCTTTACTCACTTTACTTCGATTTTGGCTTTCGATTCTACTCATATCAGTACTCTATGCTTTTGTTCGATTCCTTTTACTCATATGATTACTTATGGGGTAAGTAATTTGCACCCCAAAACGCAAAGTGGACACGCAAATTGGAACTCTTTTATCGCAAAGAAGTTTGTATGCTTCTCTCTCTATTCACCAACTTGGAATCCATACGTTCATGCAACACAGAGAAATGCATACATATTTCTGTGCGATAAAACAGCTCCAATTTGCGTTTCCACTTTGCGTCTGGGATGTAAACGGTCCTTTATAGGATTGAATTTATATCACATGTAAATTACATACAATTTTTAAACTGTCCCTGCCGAACATCAAGTAATGCATACAAAAAGACAGGTCGCAAGTATAAGACAAAGAGAAAGAAAGTTATGGTGCGCACCATAAAAGACGGGAACTTCAAAACGTGCAATAGTTATCAGAAGATGTATGAAGAAACGGAAGACCTGCCAACGCCAACATGAAGCCTCGCTCCACCAACTTCCACCCAATATTAAAATGCGGGCCCTAGGCCGAGTCGTTGCATCTTAACTGGTTAGCTCAGACCTACCGTACGTGTGGGAAGCAGCGTTGACAAAGATGCCTAACAGTGAAAAACGGAGAGCCCTTACAGCCTAAGGCAATGCTGCGTATACAGGACCACGTCCGACGATTGCAGGATGACCCCTATAAATATACTGGGGAGAAAATGTATGCGCCTCTACGATACAGAGCATGTTAGAGGGAAACCAAAAACGTTATGGCGGCAAATAACGCTCTGCAAGTCCACGTCCCCTTTCTTTGTACGAGATTCGCCTAGCATAAGATGAATTTGGAAACGATGGCCGAGGCGGGACTGTCACCGGAGATTCTAGGACACATGATGAGGTCCGAAAATGTGTGGATGGAAGCAATTCTGAAGGCCATACGCAGTCAGTTGAGGTTGAAAAAAGCCAAGTGAGGAAGAGGAAGGTAAAAAGCTCCAGGAGCATTAGGAGCTAGATAAGAGCTCGTCTATCCCACGACCTTATACTAAAAAGACAGTCCCACAGGCAGAGTAGAAGACCAGAAGGTGTTTTTAGTGAGCACGAGTCGCACATAACCGCCATTCAGGAGGCTGTCGGTAGTCATGAGTAGCTTTTCACCTCCCAACTCACGAAAATAAAAAAGGCTGACAACAGAGACTCTAGGACCGGTTATATAAAAATCGTGGGTTCAAGAAAGAATGTCTAACACAAAAGAAAAATTTTAACAAGCATAATAGGACCGAAATCATAACGAGCTATATCGATCTTGTGATGATACATACAGTGAGTGTCAAAAGTGAGTCCACACCTAAAAATTTTATATTTCAACACCAGACGCTGCCATGCACCCCCAAATCATGACAGGACCGTGACAGATGGTAGAGTTCCTCCAAAGAGACCTTTTATTACAAAAGTAAATAAAGCGTTTGCAGTTCGCCAAAAAGACAAAAATTTTGGTGTTACATTTTGGAAATTTTTAGGCGTTGAGTCACTTTTCACGCTCACTGTACATACATATTTAGTGGTCTTCAGAGAGCTTAACATACTTTTTTGGTATAGACTTGTAGAGCCCAAGCTGGAGAAATGGCAGCAGAGAGGTTCTTCACTTTCAGTATTAACGTAGAACGCCGCTAGACAGACCGAGATAAAGAATGGTGGATGCGGTTGCAGGAAATAGTTGCGCAAATACCCGTGCGGAAAGAAGAAGGTATAATACGGTCGCGGTATGCCCGTACTACTTTCGCATCAGACGTGAAGAGTCGTGAATGGCATTGGTTTAAGAACTAGTTTTACATGGAAACCTTTGCTGGGCCCTACTAGAATTAAAAGGAAGCATGCCTCATGTAGCGTGTGGGACTCATGTGGCAAATGAGGAGCATGCCAATAAAGGGATTGCTGAATTGCTGAAATGCTGAATGCATTTAGCACATTCAATTGACCGGTTTTCGTTCGATTACGGAGGGCAGGCAGCACTCTACGTGATTAGTACTAAGTTGGGGGACCATTGCGTAAAGCAACACTCGTGTTTAAAAATATAAAGTATTCGACACTGCCGCAGTTATTACTCACACTAAAATTGTTCAGTCTCTTTTCACTCGGGATTGGGTATCAATGATTTTTCAGCGGAGCCGGGCTCACCTCATAAAATTTTTGTAACTCTTTGTCACCCTATTGGGCCTGAAATAATGTAAGCAAGTCAATAAGTGGTCGGTCACTAGCGAGCGTGACAAATAGTCAATAAGGGTAAGCAGTAAAGAGTAAGAAATCAGATCCAGATGTCTGGTCCGACGATGGGGTCTGCTGGTCTTTGTGCGAAGGGCGCACATTAGCAGTTTGTGGTCCGTATAATAACGTAAATGTTCCAGTCTTCGAGATATTATGGCTAAGGAAGTTGAACTCCGCCGCACCTAAAATACATTTTTCCAAATTATTGGTCAAGCCGAAGTTGTTAAGGTTTTCAAAGAGCTGCTCTAGGTGAGTCAGATGTTCCGCTTCAGATCTACTTGCAATGACGAAGGCGAAGTCCAGACCTCTGTGAGCTTATTTGTAATATTCTGGAAGGAAAGAACGAAAATGATCTAAAACCTGGGAGAAATGGAAAGACGAAGAACCATGGTGTGGATTGTATTCGAAAGATGGTGTGAATTGTATGCTAGTTATATTTTTAAGTGTTGGGTCTGGAGTAATAGTTTTAGGGTTTGGCGTTTTAGTGGTAGATTTAGCTGTGTTGTTGTAATGGTGGTCGTTCTTTCCGTTGGCGATGTCGTTTTTGGGGTTGGTGCAGGTCTTTTGTTTGGAATTTTCGGATGTAACTGAATCTGCAGTATTGCATAGCAGTCGCGGGAGTCTTAACCTCTAGGCTACCAAGACCATGCTAACTAGAAAAGAGGAAAAGTTTCGATAAACACAAAAAAATACTGCCGCGTTATTTGATTTTGACAAGAGCCATTGAGGTTAGAAGATCTTAAAAAGTTTGTCAAAGTCTTGTTAAATTCTCGAGGAATAAGCATAAATGTCTGAAAGTCGATCTCAATAAAATATTCCTCACTGCAAAAGTATGCCTATTTTTCAATAGAAGAGATTACAAAAAAGGAAACATAAAACTGACAAATCCCTTTGCTTCAGATTACCTGGGTGTATTCTTTCTCCCAAATTCTATTTAAAAACTCTTAAATTTGTCCCAAAACAAAATATCAAAACAACCCTAAATTTGCCTACAGTTTTTGTTGCCATTGCAGCAGATCTATGCACGCGACATTCGCAAAACCCAGGTAACATTTATGATTCCCCCTTAAACCCAACTCCGAGGCTTATTGCTTCAAATTATCAAAAACAAAAGTTACCATAAATCTTAGAGACCTTTCTACAATTTTTCCACGAATGAAAGACAGTCAAAAAAAAACTTGACATCATCCGCACGTCCTCGGCCGAAAATCCATCCTTGAAAAATCCTGCATGAAGTCAGCCTTAAGCAAGTATTTACGCACTTTTACATTTTGTTTTTCCCAGGAACCGCATTTTATTTGCGTTAGCGTTACGGAAGCCTATTAAAAAAATTTCACAGCCCACAGGAAATTTTATAGCATCTCATAAAAATGCGAAATGTCCTTTATGTCCTCTCAAGCAGTTACCAGTAGCGGTAGCACGTTATAAAAATCCAAAAGTAAGAAAAGCAAAACAAAAAAAAAATAAGAAGGAAACTCCTGTGAATAGAGGAACCTTAAAATGTTTTGACTTATCCCAGAAATTTACGACATGCAATCGGCTTGTGTCACCATTAAACACCTTCCGAGTCCTGTCCAAGGACAAGCAGCAGCATCTCACCTATCTAAGCAACAGAAATCGTAAAATTCCTGCTGAGTTCTGCTGGAAGGGGTTTTTGTGATTAAAATTCTTGGAATAAGTGTGCTAACCCCTAGGATTCCCTGATGGTCCATAGCGCAAAAGGGGGTCTTTGGGATTTGGTCCTTAGTTGCTTTGGTATTTGGTCTTCTTTAAAATCGTAATTTTCTGTTAAAATTTTTCCCCTGACTCATGACTTATCATCGGTGTTGAAAATTGCTGAACAAAGATTTTCTCCGATTTCTATGGACTTTTAATTAGTCTTCCAATTACGCGTCTGAAGGAATTCCCCGCTCGCCTGATTAAGCAAATCCCGGAACGCCCGCCCTTTCGACGACGACGTCTTTGATTGAAGTTTATCCTGTTGGGAACTCTGCAGATTTTACACAAAATTTGAGGAATTAAATTCATTCGGGTGAATTGCAAACATTTGGAGAGAAAAATTTACTTTTTTTTCTCTATATATTTACGGCGGAGGGAGAAACATTTCTTGTTAGAAGCAGAAGGTAAGACGAAAAAAAAGAGAAGATTTCTTACCTATGAATGCCGTTGTGAAAATCTTCCCCCAAATATCGATGGTCCCCCTGGAAACCCTTCGAAAAAAAATCCTCGTAGCAAAAGAATTGGAAAGCTTGTAAGATTCTTTTTTTTTTGTTTTTTTGTGTTCTGATGGTTGATCCAATAGCAATTACTTGGTAAGGAATCGGAGCGATTGCCTTTATCCCTGATTCAGCGAAATAAATGATGTGGGAATGTCGAAAACGAAAGGGATTGGCCCACTTACCAAATCGTTTCGTTTCGTTACATATTGCTTACTCTTTATTATATTTGGATCATCTATGTCAATTCTTAAAAAAAAAAACTCATTTAATTTGTGACAAGTAATAAGTAAGTTCTTGGAGTTTAACAAGATACGATGATTTGTTGCCCGATTTAGATTGCTGTCAGAGCATTTCACCCAGATTGAGTGAGCATTTCACCCAGAATACGGGGGCTGTATATTTATCAAAGCTGCAAAAAAATACACAATGGTCCTATCTGCGTGACGATCTAACATTGGCCCCACAATCAAGTTAGTGAAGCATGATTTTGAACTAGTACACTCCTTCGCCTACCTTGGATCAATAAAAGCAATCGAATACACCGTGAAACCAGAGACATGTGCACACTTACTGAAAATCCAGCAAAATCTTGCTGTAGTCTGTCAAGTATTTCCTGAAGGAGCCACCCGTCTCTAATGATATGAACTTACCGAGGCTCCATTTTGTACTCGCACCACTATGTTTTTAGTATGGTGCTCCGAGTGCCCATTACAATGACGCAAAACTTTGTACCCGCGAACCGTACTCTAAGCAACACAGTTTTCTTATTTGCCGGAACGGTCAGAAACATATACGACCAAACGTTAGATCTAGTCCTCAGTGAGGGTAAAGTAAGTAACGGGCATCGATGTGAATTGGACATGCCTTGAAAGTACTGTTATCAATCAGCACCGTAGACATTGGTTCAACTAATTGGGACGGTTCCACTGGTTCGACAAGTTCAACTGGTACGTCTGGATCCTCTAGTTCGACTGGTTCGACGGGTACGACTGGTGCGACTGGTTCGACTGTTTTAATTGGTTCGACTAGTTCAACTGTTTCGACTAGATCCTCTACTTCAACTGGTTCGACTGGTTCGACTGGTACGACTGGTGCGACTGGTTCGACTGATTCGACTGGTCCGACTGTTTTAACTGGTTCAACTAGTTCGACTGGCACAACTGCTTCGACTGGTACGACTGGTTCGAGAGTTCGTCTAAAAAAGTATGACACAATTACATAACGCAAGGTTAAAGAAAACTTGTCGCCTGTCCCAAAACAGATTGCCCAGCCCCAAGTTATCTTGTAGAGAAGAGAAGAGGACTTTCTTGAATTGCTAAATTAGTGAGGAATTCACGGTTTCACAATATCCAATTATCAGGGCGTACACGAAATAAGATGAAATGAATGTCATGTTCGCAGTGCAATAGGTCACAATGACTGTACTGACTGACTTTAGGATTAAGGTAAATGTCAAGTTATGGTAATCTAATAAAACAAAAATTTTCTAATTGAAATTCTGAAGCCACAAATTATAAAATGCCACGAACTTCACGATCAAGCCCAAAACCCCATTTTACACCTTTACATAATAAAACGAAAGTCAGCATACCAAAAGAAATGATATAACGGCAAATAAAATATTGAATGGCGCGCAAAGTGAAGATTTTTTTTTAATAAATTTAGTACGTTGCCATAAACACTGAAAAACATTAATAAAATACATTTTAACATCGTTCTTGTGGGTGATACTAGATGAATAGATACGACCAAATCCCATTAAATTTCAGCTTTATAAAACTTTAATTTTATCACCCATATGACGGCAGTGTGTTGTGCAGCCATAGTACTAAAAGCCTCGCCATAAAATGCCTAAACAGTGCCATAACAAGTCACTAATAGCTCTCATCCGAACACCAAAATATCAGGGGCCAGAAACCAGCCCACGACGTAATTACAACAATATCTACAGTCAGACGGATGACACCCGAATCATCCAGTATATATATGCAGTAATTGGTCGAATGAAATTCGCTCGACATAATCGGATGTGAAATTTATTTACTTCCGCAAAGCACCTCAAGCCCATCCCCAGCCCAAATCAAATTAATTTCTAATTACGCAGGTATTCTCTCTCGGTCGATGAATCACATCTGTGTCCCGACTGCTCTAGTCACTAATAGGCTGCTCCAGTTAATCCGACAACAAATGCGACAATCACATTACGTAGATATAGACTTCGGCCGTAGCCCAAACAACAAATTTTCTAACACTTTGCCCTAATCGCATTTTTATTGTTTTGTAATGGCACCTTGCGGAGCTAGCCGAAGATTGAGCTGCGGACCTCATTAAAATCTCATAAATAAGTTCACCGTAAATACACACCCAGTATGCCCCGGCAGAATGGCTCTGGGGCATCATTGACACCTGGACGAGAAGAGAGAGAGAGAACGTAAATTGGTCCTTACCTTTTGGATTCTGTGCTGCTGCCATCCAAAGAATTTCTCTGCAGCTTTGGCAATGAACCGAGCGAGCGTCTTATGCTCGGCCCAATTAAAGTGTTCACGATTTTGTACGGTTTTCTGGTTGTCCCGCGTAATTATACCGGAGGAAAAGGCATAATTTCCAGGATTACCCCTTTTTCCTGCTGCTTAGAATCCACTTAGTCCTCTCTAATTCGAACGACCGAATATTGTCTTGCCGGGGCCGCCGCATTACCGCTGGAAAATTATTATTTTCGTTTGAATTAATTAACCTCGAGTTTGTTTTGGAATCGGGTGTGGTTAGCCTAGTCGTAATCCCCTTTTGTGTACAGATCGAAGGAGACTCGTCACCTAGTTTTACCTGAGGCGGCTAGAAGTTCCCGGCCGCTCTTAGATATGCAAATTTCTCCGTAATTTATCGATCTTCGACGACCATTATGGGAAGCGTTCAAATTCGATTTCTTAATATCGTCGCCGGATTTCATAAAAAAAACGTCGTAAATTCTGCTTGTAATTTTGTCGTTCGATTTTTGCAATAATTTCCAGAGTTTATTCGACTTGAATCATTGCCCGCATTTAAATCGGTGTTTAAGGTGTTTACACCTTCATATAATATAAATTAATTCTAGTTTTTATTTTGTGTGTGCTAAATATTTGAAGGTAAATATTTGGTTTGTTGTTGTTGTTGTTGGCATTCTTAAGAAAATTTTTGAGAGCGGAAATGTCGGTCGAGGCTGGTCAGTGCCCAAATTTAGGGTGGGTCAAAAGCAAATTCGGGTGAAGTTTATGCCATATTGGACTGTTCTAGTAATGATATATGGAAAGCTTATAGAAACAATAGGATATGTACTTTTTAAAGTAGCCTTGTGACTATCGAAACGAATGAATTTTGTCGGTCTAATTCGAAGTTGGTATTCTATACAAATATGTACTGTACACCCAAGCCTTATGATTGCTAGAAAGTATACCAATGCTAAGGAGTAGGTTGTGTTAAAGCAAAAACCTTTACTGAACGAAAAGTGCTCTACATCACCACAGTCCGGGGAAATTAGCATTTCAAGGAGACCAAATTCCAAAATGCGGTAAGACTTATGGGGTGCGACAGCGAGGGAGACCCAACCTCCGCTGGAAGGATGGCGTAGACCAGGACGCTCAGAGCATAGGGGTGCCAAACTGGATGACATCGGCTCAGAATCGGGACCGGTGAAGAGAACAGTTGCGAGAGGCCAGGACCGGATCCCGGTTGTAGAGCCGTTAAAGAAGAAGAAGAAGAAGAAATTCCAAAATGGCTGAAAATTGAACCACAGCTTCCTTGGGAAAAAACAAAATGGCCGCCGGAGATATCACTTTTTGGCCAAAAATCACTCAAAAACTGTTTTTTTCGAAAAATTTTTTTGATCAGTCAATACGAAATGTTATTGCCTACAAAAAAGGCCTCTGCCATTTTTGCGAAAACCTAACCCTTTCCAAGTTATTCAAGGTCAAAGTTTCCAAAAATCACATTTCGACCAAAAAATACTTTGAATAATTCGGAAAGGTCAAGGTTTTCGAAAAAAATTCAAGAAGGGTATTTTATAGGCAATAATGTTTTCTATTGACTGATCAAAAAATATTTTCGAAAAAACCAATTTTTGAGTGATTTTTTGGCCAAAAAGTGATATCTCCGGCGGCCATGTTGTTTTTTTTGTGATTCCGAAATTGTTTTCTTAAAAAGTCCCAAAGAAGCTGTGGTCCAATTTTCAGCCATTTTGGAATTTTGGCTCCTTACGCGTTTTTTTTGCTAATTTCCCCGGACTATCAGTACAATAGTAGTTGGTGTTTTTTTATATAAAACTTCTGACCGAGACAGTTCTGCCATTAGCTATCATGTAATAAAGTTAAGAGGTTATTTTTATTCAGTAATATTTTCTACTTCATTATGCTAAGATTAACATCAAAGAATCAATTGCAAATCGTACAAATTTATTACTAAAATCGTGATTCTTTCCGAGAAAATAACATATTGCTGCAACCATATTACGATCGACATAATCGTCCGTCTGAACAAATAATTCGACAAACTATGGGAATTTTCTTGTTTCTAGGGTGACCTGCGACCCTGTGATATGAAAAAATGTGCGTACTGAAAAAGTTACCGTCGTTGTTGAGCAAAGAATTAACGAAGTGTCTGGCCGCCCTATCTTAGTTCTCCGGAGTATATCCTGGCTTCCAACAACCCTTCTAACTATCGTCCACTAATAGAATAATCTACAAAAATATTATAGAATATCTTGGATTCTAGCAAATTCTACATTGACTCGATTAAACCCAGAGATGGTTGGTATCGACTCTGTTCTAAAAAACTGGATTGAAAGTTTCTTTTCTTGACGTTCAATCAAGATAGTATTGCAAGAATCGGGCCGAATCTAAACCCTACACCCTACACCATCTCGGCCGGTATCATCCAAGGCTCAATTCTATTACCAGCTTTTTCCTAACTTTTATGAATGAAGCTCGTTAAAAACCATCATCATCATTGTCTAAGAGGCGCAACCATGTGCCAGGAAAATCTGGGGCGCTGATCTTCAATGAAGCAGTGAGCTAGACCAGACACAGAATAAATAGTGATGCGGTTAGCTCCATCGATCGGGATTAGTTCCGACGTAGACCGACCAACTCCCCAAGCGGCATGCTGCGAGTTTGCGACTGCACCCTGAAGGATATAGACAAATGTCTTGAAAATGATTGTTCATCTCAGTGTATGTGTAGAAAGGGAGCAAATAAAAAAAAATATTACTAACCGTGCGTGATAAGTCCAAGGTTGGTGAGATTCTAGTTACCTCATAGGTTTCACAAACTAGCATCAATTTTGAAGAAAGAATTCAACTGCAGTTTCTTGAAAGCGTACTTTTACATAAGTAAGTTGCAATCGCCCAAAAACAACGAGAACATGAAAAGTTGCTAGAAGAAAATTGGTTACACATTCTCAGGACCAGGTTGCTTGACTTTGGTGATGGAACTGATTATTTAAACTTTTTGGTACTTCAAATCAAAGAAGAAGAACCATGCAAATTCAAGCAAACGATGAACGAACTGCTGAAGCTAGTGCTTCCTAGGAGAATTATCTCAGCGGACACCTATTGACCTCTAAAGTTAAAATAAGGCGAATTTAATAGTCCTTTGATGAGTACACTAGAGACATTAAAACCAAGGGTTGCATTAGCGAATTGATTAGATAAGTTCATGTTCAATCATCGAAGTAAAGTAGCATTGGGCAAGTTTAGTACTTATATGCAAGGCCAACACTAGGTTTTTTGCGCCCGGTGCTATATTGCGCCCCATAAACTGTCCATTTTTAATCGCAGTGAAGGACAATGAAGAAAGACAGAAAAAAAGGAAACACTTTTTTAAAGATTTCAATATTTTTTAAAAATACTAATTTCTAAAATTGCCCTTTCGTCAAATTGCGCCCGGTGCAAGTGCACCATTCGCACATATGAAATCGCTGCCCTTCCTTAGATGGTAGACCTATTGGGAGTACTGCGTAATGGATTGAAAAAGGAACAGAAAAAGTTTTCCGATTTTGTCTATAATTATGATTAAAACCACGTCCGTCCAAAACCAAACCAATTAAGACAATAAGTCTATCGAAATCCCTCAACTGCTTCGAATTTTCAACAAATATGATATAATAGATTAGAAAAGAGGGAATATCTTGATGCCGGTTCCAAGCCCGGAAAAAAGAGTTGGGTTTATTACAACGGTTAATACATTATTCCCTAGTAAAATCTGTAAACCAAGTGTCAGGCGGGATAACTAGCCCACATCTACCGCGAGTCGAAATAAAAATTCGGGGGCTGGTCCTGCTGGTAGCGGTTGGGTGAGGGGTTGACAACTTCTCCTCGAAAAGCAATTCTTGTTATGGAATCGAGGCAAAGAACTCAGTAATGTCCCAGGACTAATAATTTTACGAAAATTTCGAAAAGAAGCCAGAGTCCTACAAGAAATGCAATGTATTTGATAACTACGTTAATACTTTGGAAATGAGCCAAGCTGTCACTTTAGAAAAGATGTGGCTTGCTGTGTCCTCCCGGTACAAGTTGCATGGCATAGACAGCATAATGAGAATTATGCTACAAAAGGCGCATCACAAGTACGGCCTACGCTACAGTGCAGTTGGGTTAAAGCCATTTTCATCCCGAAGGTCGCAGGCTTGGAGCGGTAAGAGACTGTAGGTCAGTAAGCTTGTCATCTTTTATCCTAAAGGTCTTAGTGCGCATGTAAGACCTGTACTTCCATAGCACATGGTCCAATCGCTGCGGGCAATCCATCAATCCGGAAAAAACAGAACTGATGCTTTTCACCAATAGGACCAACATACCTACTCTCAGCCTTCCCAAAATCAAAAGGTCGAGTACGGAGCATATCATGCCTGTCAGTTAAGTACTTGGGTTTTATTCTAGACCCAAAGCTGAACTGGAGGAGCAATATCGAAGAAAGGGGAAGGAAGGGCAATATAGCTTTCTAATCCTGTAAGCAGACCTTCGGCAAGATATGGCCCTCTTCTGAAAAAAATTTGGGGGAGGTTTTAAAGGTCAAAGTAGGAGATTTGAAACGGTTCCTAAATATTACTGGATTTCGGAAAAGATTTCACGAGTGCGAATACAAAACGGTGCACAATTGAAGACATTATTCCAAAAACCGCACTTGTCAGTTTTTCACGAAAATGAGATTTTGATGGCAACCGATAGCTGGCAAAGTCCTCCACGTTCCTATTAATCAGATTTTAAAAAAAACAAGTCAAGTATATTCAAAATTCCAAAAAAAAACTTTGATGATTACAAAAACAGCACTTGTCCGAGTCTATTTCCACAAAAAAAACACTTGTCAACGAGAACACATGATATGTGAAAAAATAAATAGTGTTATGCATAATAACTTTGTATAATTATATTAAAGCATATGTTCAAGTACCGCATACATAATAATACTAAATTACATTGTAATACTTTAGATGTTATACAGTTTTTAAGCTACCCTGAAAAATCAGTTTTTTTGACATGTGCTGTTTTTGTAAAAACGTCTTCAATTGTGACCCATCTTCAGGGTTTAGATGGGATTGCCGCTCCTTCCTACCTTCTTCTTCCTGACGGCTCTACAACCGGGATCCGGTCCTGGCACCTCGCAGCAGTTCTCTCCGCGGCACAGTGGTTCCAAATGCCGAAAAGGTGGCCAAAAGTACCTAAAATCGATCTTTGATTTTGGGACTTTTTGGGTCTATTTATGTAGGTTGGTACCTAAGGTATTAGAAACAGCGTTTTATAACGGTAAAACTTGCATGGGCGCTCTCGGGAGCCATTGTTACGGGAGCGTCTGGCACACGAGTTCCTCGGCGCGGTACATAGTGAAACGGGTTTTTTTTGTATTAACAGTGACCTGGAATCATTTGAAATGTCTTCTGCTAACGAAAGTAAGTAACTTTTAAACGTTATTTCATATTGACAATCAATTTTCTTAATTATTTTAGTAATGTACCATTCAAAACAAGCTTTTTTATAACTTCCCGTTGTAAACGTCAATGTTTAAAATAACATTACTCAAAAGTCCCACTACATCCCACTCTCTAACAAGTTTTGCCGCATTCTTGAGATCTTTCTCTATAATTTGGAAGTTTCAAAAGTTGCCCCAGTTTGCCCCAATTTAGTTAATTTAAATAAAATTTCATAAAATTCCTGGCCATTTTATAAGAACTTTGTCCGCCATATTGGATCCGCCATTTTGTTTTTTACATTTTGAGTAGCAATTCGTAATCAGCAGACTCGAAATACTCTTCATACCAAATTTCATAAAAATCTGACCACTTTTATAAAAATTTTGTCCACCATATTGGATCCGCCATTTTGTTTTTTTTATTTTGAGTAAAGATTCGTAATCAGGGAACTTAAAATACTATTTCTCCGTAATTTCATACAATTTGAATTACGTCTACATATTTTGGCCACCTTTTAGGGATTTGGAACCACTGTGCGCCGGTCCTAAATCTGAGCCGTTGCCATCCAATTTGGCAGCCCTAAGCTCCTACCTACCATAAAATTCTGAATGAATACAACAATCAACCTTGATTTTTGGTGAAAGTTGGTATTCGCAAGTACTATCTGTAAGGTTCCTTTAATTTCGCAAAATTCTTCCTTATGAAAGATCCTTTTCAAAAACCGCTCAAATTCCCTCAAAACTGAAGAGATCAGATCCAAACATGTAAAACGTGCAACATGCAACCGTGAATCTGACCCAAATATAATTTGTGAGGTCTAGCAGTAAGGAAAACATATCCGAAATTCGAAGGTTAATTTTTTTTATCTCCGAGCACGATTATAATGTTTATCTTCTGGTTAACAAGACGACTTGAGAGTTAAACCAAAATTGTGTTGTTGGTAGCCCAATTTTTTTCCCACCAAAACAACAAACTGTCAAATTAAGTTAGTAAATAAGTATTAAAAGGCCCAGTTTTGATTGCACTCATGTATACCTCATGTACGCCGAGATAAAGTATCGGAGTTAAATCCATCGAAATCGGTTAATCTCATACAAGTAACAAAAAACTGCTGCAGAAATACCGCATGCCACTATCTAACTCTCTATATGCATGCCGAACTTAAATGGTCCAGAGTGCACTTGCACAAATTGGTTGCAAGAAAAAAAACCATCATGAGCACCACCCAGTAACATAACCCACTTATGCACCATTGACAAAACTCTCCCACCGTGTTCCAGTGTATGTATGCTGTATTACCTGCAGCCCAGGTAACATTGCAACTTTTTAATTAGCGAAATAAAAAGTGGGTTATCAGTTTTTCAATCGGAAAAACGTGGTCTTGCGTAATTCTTTTTTTTTTGTTCCGTGAAATGTTGAGCGTACCTGGTGTGGCAGGAAACGTTAAAAATTAAAAATAAATTCGTGGAATGCATTTCGCGCTCCATTCCAAAAAAAACGTGTGCACTATGAACGTCCAAGCGGTACTGTGCTGCTGCTACTGATTTGTAGTTTCTGGTCGATATGCAGAAATCGGATTCGTGTCACACTGGACTTTTCTAGGAGACAGTTCCCCATGCGGAAAACATGCTCAACTGGACTAGGGACAATGTCCAGCAACTGCAGATTGTCAAGCGAGTGGATGTGTTACAATTGCGGATGGTTTTATTTCAAACAATGTTTTTTTTGGTGGTGGTGCTTTCAATTATAAAGCCAAGGACCTGTTCTAGTTTTGGAGCTGGGGTGATGTCAGTAGTCTTAAATTATATCCAAGACATCCAATGAAGGTCCGATGGTCATTTCTGTGATGGGAAAGTGGTTCCCTAAAGAGCTTTAAACCAATTATTGTCGCCGCAAATTAAGACCTATAAATAACGAGTTAATTGGCCAGTATTAAGGCAATTACCATTATTGTCTGGTAGACCGATGTTTGCTTATTTTAATATCGCCCTCGCTCGTCAAAACACCATCAGCATGGCCATAAAGTTAATTGGGACAGCTCAGAGCTCATAGCCACTATGGCCCACTCAGCTGGGCTCGTCGTCGGTCGGTGGCTGGCTGGCTACGTTCACTGTTAATAATAAAATCGTAAGTTTGGGTATATATTCGGCGGCGCTAGAGCCGCGCATCCCAATGCCCGCTGCGGATTTGGGCAATATAATAGATCTTATGGGCTGTGCTCAATCAAGAACGAAGGTCGACCCACCACCAAGACACGGCTCTGTCTGATTAATGAGTCACTATAAATTTGATAGCGCGCGTATTTTTGCGAATTAGCCGCGGAATGTCTCTTGTTAAGACGCTTCTATCTTTCTAGCAAAAAGAAGCACCAGCAGCAGCAGCACCTTTTATTCAACAGGTTTATTTCTTTTGCGTACGTACGAGAGGACTCCTTCCCAAGTTGTTAATAATTTCATTTTGTCTCGGTTCGTTGCTATTAGTCATCGCTGCATGACCCCTGGCGGAGTGACTACCACCTGCAAAGACGGTGAGTGCCATCACGGTGCTGGGAATGCCCACCGTGATAAATGACGTCCCCTGCTGATGAGTTTGTAAAGATTTCCTCAAATTAATGGATCCGTTCAGAAGTTCATTACTGCCTAGGACTAGACCCGGAATTAACAGTCTTAAATGTCTAGAATGTCTTAAATGATGGCGCAACTCGGACCAGTTGAGGAGGATTTCTTTGGTTGTTTCTTCTTTTCTTCAACTCAAGGCTCAAGACCACCTCTCCACCGATCTATCTGGCCGCGGCGGCGGTAACCAGTGTGGCAACAAAGTAATTAGATGCAAATCACTTTTATGCTACCAGGGATGAGTTTGTATAAAATATTCTCTTAGAATGTTTGATGGCACTTTTATATCATCAGTTGAGAGATGAGCTGATGGACGTAGGTGAATGTCTCTCTACCGTAGGAGCATGTACTTCGACATTTTCGCAATATTGTATCGTAATCATAGCAGTATTACCGTGTATGGGAGACAGGGCCATAAACATTTTTATCTTTTCCCGTGATAAGAAATTTAACGATGTCTTAGTTTAAGGACAGCGAGTTCTTATGGGAAATGTATTTTAGTAATAAATTCTTCAGTGTCATGATAGAATCTTTCATTATTGACTTTGTAATGAAGGATGAATTATTGATTGGGGAATATTTTGATAGATTTTCGATATGTATGTCTATTAAGATTTATCTTTTAAGTAGTATTAACACTTTAACATACATGTGAACATTTTTCAACAAATTATCAATTTTGTTTCGAGATTCATGAGGTATCTTGTTTTTTGATAGGAACATGACAATTTAATTAACAAGATGGATATTATTTTAACGATTCGTGGTGCCCACCACCCACGGTATTAGCGAGTGAGAGACTATATTCCTGCCCATCAGCGAAGGATTAGCTATAATCCTTGGCAATATTAATTGTTATGAACCCCGCGCAGAGTCGCGAACAGGAAATGATTTCGGAATTTTTACATGGATCGTGATAACGCTATACCAACCTGGTAAGATAAGAGTGCTACTGAACCAGCCCAGAAGGATACATAGGATCTCGTAACGATGAAACGATCAATGATAATATAGATCATACAGTGATCAGTGCAAAGTGCAGCTGAAGTATAATAGAAGTTAGAACGTACTGTGGAGCAAACGTGGACTCAGACCACTTTCTGGTGGGAGCTTATATGAGAGACAGGATAACATGCGTTCGGGCAGGCGGAAGGAGAGAAGAAAGCGAACAAAAATATAGTATTTAAGCTTTAAAGAAGGAAGAGCAAATAGGGGGAGAATATGTTGCAGACCTAAATAGAAAATCGGTTTATGCCGGATAATGAAGCTGCAAATATCAATAACAATGTTGATAAGCAGTGGACTAAAAAAAGTACAAATTACAGAGAAAACAAACGCCGGAATAATAACGAAGTAAGAAAGTTTTATGAGAAAGTTAACAAGCAACGCAAAGACCCGACTAGAAACTTTTTGCTGAACATGATCAGGACCCGATCAGGCATTCCTGATCAGGGACGTGTAAGGCATGTAATGCAGATGATGGATAAGGACCTGATCAGGAATGCCCGATCAGAACCTGATCAGGAACTCTCCAGGATTACTTGATTTGGAATCAATTAAGCTCTTTTAATCTGAAATTATGGATTTTTTTTTTAGGTGGAAGACTAGAGGTCAGGGAAAGCAGATAATATATTAATATAAGATGAGTTTATTTGTTTTTTATTACTTGGATGGGATGTTAGGGGGCCTGAAGGCGTCGGGAAAAGTTTTCAATAGTAATAATAAGAACTATATTTTATTTATGCGGGATCCGGTGCAGGGATTTAGTCTGGTTTCCAATTCTTGATAGAGTTTGCATATTAGTTTTGGTGTAAACATACTTCTACGTAAAATGTTTAATGCCATTTGATGGGAAATATCACTATCTTTAATTTTGATTCTTACCACTTTCCTCGAAAAACCAACGGTTTCCGAGATAATCGCGAAAAACCGCGAAAAACTGACATTTTCTACCTTTTAACCAAACCAGCGCCAAAACTACAAGTCCTATGAGAAAAAGTATTATTACCTTTTTCATGGAGAATATCGCGATCTTTAATTTTGATTGTTACCACTTCCCTCGAAAAACCAACGGTTTTCGAGATAATCGAGAAAAACCGCGAAAAACTGACATTTTCTCCCTTTTAACCAAACCAGCGCCAAAACTACAAGTCCTAAGAGAAAAAGTATTATTACCTTTTTGATGGAGAAAATCTCGAGCTTTAATTTTAGTCCTAACCACCTGCCTCGAAAAACTCAAGATTTCAGTAATAAGCGCAAAAAACTGAAATTTCATAGTTTTCCTAAATTTTCGCTGTTTTCTCCCTCTAAAGGTGTACGGGGTCGACGCACTCTTTGTCGATTAAGTTGTAACCCTTGACATTTTCTACTAATTAAAAAACCCCAATGTTTTCCACAAACTGTATTAAACACTGAACACCCACTTTTTTCACAGATCTTATTAAAAAAACACGAAATCCAATGTTTTACACAAATTGTTCACACCTTTTCAGAACAAGGAAAACTCGTGATTGTCACTTGTCATTTTTAACAAACAAATGGAATTTACGTCTTCTTCTTTCTTGGTTTACAAAAGTTCCATCTCCAAAAACTTTCTATACTTTTCTATTTTCGACTAGAATTTATTTTTCATAAGAAGAGGATTTTCTGAACTGGACCCTACTAGGTCCCGACTAGGAAAACCTGGTGTGGCATCCCTTACCAGTGCCTTATCAGGACCCGATATATGTTAAGGGTTTTCCTCAGCTAAATTCTAGTCGGGGAGTTTAAGTTTAAACCCAGAGTCTAGATTACGTTAGGCTTAACCAAGAAGAAGAAGTCTTAGAAAATTTGAGGGAGTATTTTAATGAGTCAGTGAATAGAGGCGACGAAAATAAAATGATGTCAACCAATCCAATGGACACGGACTTCCCGGTAGCTATAGTGATAGTGGCACTGCTAATGAGGTGCCAGCAATGGACGATGTAAAAGATGCTATGACGAATCTTAAAAATAATGGAGGCCAAGAATTGGCGAATAGATTACACAATCTTATAGAATTCATCTGGCGTTAGAAAAAAATGCCGCCTTAATAAGTGGGTCTTTTGTAAGTGTGAAAGAAGCCTTCATCACATTGGAAAGAGCTGCAAAAAGAATAGGATTACTCATCAATAACGCAAAAACATTTGAACTTCAAAAACATATTCATATATAATCGCCGTCAAATTAGGGTCCATTTCAGTCAATATCCCTATAAAATGGTGATTGAGGTATGCCCGTCGTCTTGAAGTTTGGCAGTAGTGGTAGTTTTAACTTCGACAACAGAGAAAAGTCACACGGGGCCATATCATGAATATGGTCATTGGTCGAGTTTTTAGACAAACACTCTTACCAAATAATGGCTTTGTGCCATGGTCCTTTATCGTAAAATCCATGAATTTTCTTTCCATAAATTTGGACGTTCTTGTCAGATATTCTCCCGCAAACGCTCCATGATTTCAAAGGAGTATTCTTCGCTCAATGTTTGTAACTTTGCACGGAATACGGAGTGTATCACCTTACGGTAATCAAACAAAACTGTTTTGAAACGCATTTAACTCTGTTTTTTTGGGTTTCTACTCATTTTCGAAGAACCATTCCGAAAACCGTTGACTTGTTTGCATGTCGTACTCGTACATCAATGTCTCTTAATCAGTTTTGAAGCAATCCATGAAGGTGGGGTCTAGGGAAGCACTAGTACGTGTGAAAGAACTAATCTACCTCGACACAAAGCCTTGGATAAGAGTTAAGAACACTAAAGGACGTATACTTCAACGAAAGTAGCCCTAAATTGGAAGTTTTAGCAAGAACATCATCGTAGGTCACTACGCATAAAATCCAAGATTGGGGAAAACTTGATGATAGCCTTACACCGCATTCGTCATGTGCAAAATCTCTAAACCCGAGATATTTCGAATGAGTAATCTTTTCATCTGACATTATGTTGAAGTCTCGCACTTCGAATTTTTTGACGAAAAGTTGATATTTGACTCATAAGAAATGTGCCCTTATTTCCTTTCAAATCGTTTCTTGAGCTTCTTCAGAGATTTTGAAATTTAAAAAAAAAGTGATTTTTAGGGAAAAAAATCCGTTTTTGACTAATACCTCTTAAACGGTAAGTGTTATCATAAAATAGTATCCGCAAAGTTTGTAGATTATGCGATTATCTACAAAAAAGGATATTATACATTTTCCCGTACGAATTGCCATTCATGAGATATCGCCGTTTTAAATATTGAAAATACTCATTTGCGACTTGCATAGGTCATCAGACGTTCAATAAATCCTTTATTGGACTACGTGGCTAATTTTTTCAGGGGTGATTTCTGGATGCATTTGGAGAAAAAAATTGTTCTAGAGAGGGGGATTATCCCCACTATCCACTAAAATACAGCGTGTTTAAGAAAAAAAAATTTCATGTCTTTAAAATTTACTTAAACCTCAATTACTCCTAGACTAATTATCGTAAAGCAACAAAATTAGGTTCATATTTTAGGTAAATGTGTATTCTTTTATTTGATATAAAGATCAAAAAGTTGAGTGACTCCGTTTAGAATGTATGAAGGCTTAAAGTATGGGCAAAATGGTGCTTTTCAGCGACTCTTCAATGACGTCATAAAAGCTTTTTACTAGTTATAAAAGCTTTCAGCATAGAAACGCAGCTTTAAATGGCTGAGTGAACAAAGAGATTGCAGTGTTTCGATTGTGATGATTGTTTGGAATGACAAGGATTGACTACTTCCTGGAAAAGGATTTATATTTTTATGCTCATTAACAATCAATAACAAAATATACTATACTCTGTAATTAAGAGAGCGAACCTTCGTATGTGCACCATCTCTAACGAATAGTCTCGAAATCACTTGTCAAAAAGGTGCAAGTCATACTTGTCAAACATTGCTAAAGTAGAATTGATATTGAAAACTCAACTCTTGGTAAAATCAGAACGACATGTTGATTAAGATATTTTAAGACGTGTTGAAAGCTTTCATTTCTAGATATCTTACTCTTATTAGAAGTGACACCTTGTCCACCAATTGAAATGATATCCACGTAGACTGGAAAAATATTAAATAAAAAAAACCATAAGAGAGAAAAAGGAAATCAGTTTTATTTATCCTAATGGAGCAGATGTCCTTGAAGTGCCTTGTTGTGGTACCTCCATTCCATGTTTATACTTTGTCAAAAAACGTGTTAAAAAAACAAGAAGAGTAAGGAATTACATTGGCTGCAATTGATTCTGTCAATTTTAATGAAATCGACAACGATACACAGCTGCGTACCCGCGAACAGAAAGCCGAACATCAAAATAACATCGAATGGATACAAATCATCCAAGTTCACCTTTAGGTGACACCTGATCATTTTTCCTGGGTCCGTTTTCGATTCATTTGGTCCAGTTGTCACCTGCACGGTTCGACACGTAGCTGAAATGAACACGGCATCGGATCACGTTCCCTGGGCTTCTTTCTCTCCTGCATGTAGGGAACGAAAAAGTGAGGATAACATCGACATCCGCCACCCTATACGTCAATAATTTATTGACCAACTCTAATGACCATTAATAAAAGCGATAAAATCCGCTAAGAAGCACTTTTAAGGTGGATGCCTTCGTTCAGATACCTACAGAGAGACGTGTGTGCCTCTATTTCGTTTAAAATAGCATCACAAGCATTAGTCCTTTAGCTTCTTCTATACATTGTAGAGGGCACACCATGGATTGGTTGTGGTTCATTTCCAGATCATCCTGAGTAGTTCAGATTTGGCGCATTCCCGTCCAGGTGTAGACGAGTCCGACCGGCATGCAACTTGGAGCCCTGTCGCAAAAAGTAATCGCATCCATTGCCAAGCTTCAGCATCATGGAGTCCTCAGGTATACACTACATTCTGGTTGCTCTGTGCAAGTTGTAAACTAATTCTTCGAACTACCAGGATTATCGGATTCTGTGGCTAATTAATCATCATGGACCAACTCCAGTGCGATGTGTACTGGGCCATTGATATGCCTCTCAAGGTATAATGTGGCAGCGTATAGAATCTTGGGCCTCTATCGAGGACAATTTCCTCGCTTTTAGTTGCGGCGAGGACGATAATTACGAGAATTGACAATTAATTATCTGCGGAATTTCAGATATTTCATGGAGCTCAGTTATTTATGATCTACCTGTGCCACGATGGTATAAGGTGTAATCGCGTTATTCGCCTGTCACAATAAACTAATTTAATTGATATTTTCAGTTTGTATGGCATTTACCTTCCGGTTACTCTGAGACGAAACGAATCGTGAAATTGTTTGAGCTGATTTTTGTTAAAGCATGATTTATTGATATATACTTGGGGGAAATAATACGAGTATCATTTTAATTAAGTGCTTTTGAAATATGAAATATGTTCCAATGGTGCCTCATGAGTAGTATCATGGTGTATAAAATAATGCGAATTTATCAAAGGATTGTTTCACAGTGCATTGTATAGTAGGACTATGCGAGAAGCGCATTTATTTCAAATGTGTGTGACAATCTGAGCATTTTAGAAATGGACAAATTTGAGGAATTGTGCATGCTTATATAAAATATCAGTATGGAAAATAATTATTTCTCTTTGTATTTATTGAGCCTTAACAAATCAGTTTTGCAACAGCATGGACATGGACATGGACATATATTTTTAATATTTGGACTCATATTCTAGTAAAAAATCACAATTCACAGGTATTCTTATACCTCTGTAGGGTTTGCTAATATTAATGAATTATATTGTATTATCCTATGTAAACTAATTGGACTTGAATTCAAAAGTACAAGTTCAGAGAATCTCTAAATTCCAGCTTTTAAATTAAAATTTCGCTCAGCGTAAGTCATAAAAGCTCAAAAGCTAATTGCTGTAACATTAAAAGTCAAAAGCTTCTGAATTTGCTGCCCAATGCAAAAAGAGCTTTAATTAATTGCACTGACGTCATGAAAGCTCTGCACTTATAAATAAAGCTTTGTAAGCATAAAGGTTTAATTTTGAGTGATAGTAAAACCTAACTTAAATTCACGTATGCAATAATACGAGCCAGCGGAGTCTACATAAATTAAATCTAATTCTTTTTGTTATTGAATCATCAAACTCGAGTTTTAACCCCATCCAAGACCAGCAGCTCGAAAGTTGACCCAAGACCCAAACCAACCACCCAAATGCAAAAGCTAATCCAAGATACAACAAAAATCCCACAAGCCATGCTTATTCACATCCCAGACCACCACTCAAAAGTACACAACAAACATGTTATCAAAGTGGCCCTAGACCGGTGCAGCTATACTACTAATATTTATTAGAAAAGTAAAGTATTTTGCTTTCGATCCTTGTCAAAAATTAAGGAAAAATTAGGGTTCACCGGGAAAGTTTTTTGTAATGCCGACAGTTATATCTTGCCGCAGATGGAAATATCGAACAAGAACGCCCTAGGAAAAAGAAAAAGAATGGTAGCATGTGGTTTTACTTTTTCAGCCTCCATCAAATAGTACCGCGACAGAACGCCGAATTAAGCTAATCGAAAAGGATATTAATTCCAGGCTACTTGTGCTTATAGCCGAAAGCAGAAAAAAACGGCAGGGCATTGGTGCAAAGAGGTAAGACAAGGAAGAAATAATACTACTACGGTGGGAAAAGGCCCCCAAAATCATAGTAATAATGAAAAAACGGACTCGGAAAGTCATTTTTGTCAACCAAACCTCTGCTTTTTCATTATTATGTTAGGTTAGGTAAGGTTCGCCATTCCAAACTCAAAAAAACAAAAACGTTTCCTGTTTTAGAATTTTTTTCCTATATCACCACTAATCGCGGGAAATTAGCAAAAAAACGTACGAAAGGAGACAAAATTCCAAAATGGCTGAAAATTGGACCCAAGCTTCCTTAGGATTTTTTAAGAAAACAATTTCGGAATCACAAAAAAACAACATGGCCGCCGAAGATATCACTTTTTGGCAAAAAAATCACTCGAAAACTGTTTTTTTCGAAAAAAAATTTTGATCAGTCAATACTAAACATTATGGCCTACAAAATACCCCTCTTGAATTTTTTTCGAAAACCTTGACCTTTCCGAAATGTGATTTTTGGAAACTTTGACCGTAAATAACTTCGAAAGGGTTAGGTTTTCGCAAAAATGAAACAGGGCTTTTTTGTAGGCAATAACGTTTGGTATTGACTGAAAAAAATTTTTTTCTAAAAGACCAGTTTTTAAGTGATTTTTTTGCCAAAAACTGATATCTCCGGCGGCCATGTTTTTTTTTGTGATTCCGAAATGGTTTTCTTAAAAAGTCACAAGGAAGCTGTGGTCCAATTTTCAGTCATTTTGTCTCCTTAAAATGCTAATTTCCCCGGGCTACACATTTTTTGTTTCCTGTTAGCAATTAACGCAAAATTACATGGGGCTATTGTAGATTGATTGGACTATTATTAAAACACATAGTATAAGCCCAAGAAATATTAGTGCAAAAACTGATTGCTCAAAAGTCCTTGTTTTTGTTTATCGGATATGAATCATATTACATTTAACTTTATTGAAGAATTTTTGTTTTTAAAGTGTTTTTAAAAAAATTATGAATACGCATTTATCGCAATCACTTAAATCCATTCACTAAAAGTAATATTTAAAATTTACTTTATCCTGTAAACCGCACCCAGCCTTATACAATTCACTTTAGTAGGTATATTCTCCGGTAGAAAAAATCGTTTGAGCTTTTGTGACGTAAGTACAAAATAAAGCTTTCGGGATTGCAGAACAAAACAAAGCTTTCGTGACGTCAGCACAAAAGAAAACTTTTGAGTTTCCAAGACAGCAACCACGGTGAAACTGCAAATTAATTTTACTTTCTCGGTACTGTATGGAGTCTCTGACGATTTTTTTAGGATCGTACGCTATCCCGCACGAGCTGTTTGGTCCCAAATTGGCTTCCAGGCAATCTCGATACGTTTTGGTCCAAGGAATTCTAGCCTCTTTCTTACCATCCCAGATTTGAGTGCTTTGGACTATTACGTATGAAGTATAGTTTAAGGGATCACCAACAAATTCCATTATACGAAAGTAAAATTGTTTTCAAGACGTTAAGCGTTTGTTGGAATGAACAGGGCTGCATTGTAACATGCCAAGCCAAGCGAATGCTTAAGACCGAGCATGGAGGACATATTGAATAGTTATGCTCTATAGCAACCACCAAAGTTCCATGTAAGACGATTTTTTATAATATTTTAATTATCCAGATTTCAGCTTATTTCAATGCACTTTAATTATTTCCTTGCTTGCAATTGAATGAATCGGACAAAAACCAGAATTATAAATTAAGCAAAAACTGCGCTACACAAAAACAAGTTATAATCACAAATATTTCGGCAAAGTACTTAGCACAATGTTAAAACAATCAATTTCGTTGCTTATCATAAATCAACTTCAGGCAATGGCCTCGCCCGATCCAACCAGTAAAGGTCATTGATAATTATGATAATATGAAATTTGCATATTTAATTTTTCTGCAACTCACACTCAAAGTGATGAGGCAGCATTTTATAGCTAATAAGCTACAACAGAAATAAAACCGCTTTTTGCCATCAGAATCAACTCATCACTTTGGCGTGATCTCGTTTATAAGAAGAGTCTAGAGTTGCCTCTCTGAAAGGATGACAGGTCGATCAGCTCATTCCACTCATCAGAACTAATTCAGCACAACTCGCTAACACCTATGGCAGAGCCTGAAAGTGTACCTGACATCGTCCATTGAAAAAGTCATAAAACCATGAAGGAGTTAACGATGAGCTGAGCCGACTGAACAAATCGATTTGCAATAAAATTACACGCTCAAATTCCAGATCCAGGCTGGCGCTGGTATTATATGGACAGGTATGAGGTGAGGATACTAAAAGTCCAGTGACTCCATGTCTCAAAGTGCGAGGCTTCCGAAGACATTTGTTACATCGCCCGAGAACGTAGCTTCTTCGTTTTGCATCACTCCTGGGTGCGCGGCGCGGACAATTTTTATCGTCTTAAGTTTGCTTGATTTTTTTTCATCAGGTATTTTTGCAATTTGTACCGGGCACTTTACATACACAAAACATGTGTCATTATGTCACAGGCACTTTGTAAATCGTCTGCCAAATTTATGGCGCCCGCTTGCGGCAAAAAATCGAAATTGAAATAAATAAAAAAAAATACAAAGTAAATCGCCAGAACGTATTTAACGCGACTTAAGTGCTTTGCCAAAGTCTGGTGTTTGTGGACCAAGGAAGAATATGCCAAAGGCTGGCTTTGTGCTGAGGTCGCATAATTGTGTAAAACTTTTTAATCGCGGCCAGATTTCGGTCATTTCGCGCAGCACGTGAATCGATCCCGGTCGGTACCCATGTTTGCTGGCCGTTGTTGGTCCATGTGGGATGTTGCACTGCTCACGACGTGGACCTTCATCACGGGCTCTCGTGAATTTTATGTGATACTAATAGGTGTTTAAGTCTGTTATTTATGGCCGGATTATTGGAAGTTGAAGCAAGTAGTTTATGGCGGAATTAAGGCGCTTTTAAGGAACGTTGCTGGAGGAGAGACCCGGCCCCGGATCGGCCAGCCTGAGGAGGTGGCTGTATAATAACCAAATTAACTTGTCGTTCGAGGATGCCGTAAAGAAGTGCTTACGATGGAATTCTCTGACAGAGAGAAAGCTGACGGAGATTAGATGAAATCATATTTATTATTGTATTTGCATTTAATTCCATTGTTGGTCCTACGCTTAAGTGGGGCTTATAAATCAAAAGGTTTACTGGGATCGTCTGCAGTGTAATATTAATATAAAACACTTCATTAAATTATTTTTCATTCTCTTGCGATATTTTTAATATTTTTGTAATATTTCAGTGCATTAAGATATTTTTTTTAATTGTCATGGCCTTTACCTCACTTTCAAGGTAACTGACTAAAAAGTCAACTCAGGATAAGAAATAAATTAAAATAATGTATTTGTGAATTTATGGCTTTTTTTTATAAGTAATGGACTCCACCTAAACCTGTTAAGTAACAAAACAATGACCACCCAGTACCAGGATTATTCTCAATAGAATTCTAGAGTCAGTAGAAGCTGAAAATTCTGAACAATAATAAGAATTTGTTGATTTAACTATTGGAAATTCATATCCATAATACAAAAGTCGGCGATCTATCCAAGCTCCGGAATCACCCTTTAAGGTTCATTTACATCTCAAATGCAAAGTGAAGAGAGCTCCAGAGCGGCGTTTCCACTTTGCGTTTGAGATGTAAAATGGCCTTTATACTTCCAGTCCGTGATATCGTGATTAAACCCTATTTGAAGAATAAAATAGGTTAAAGAAATCTATTGGGTGCGACAGCGAGGGAGACTCAACCTCTGCTGCAAGGACCTCCAGAGCCTAGAGATGCCAAACTGGATGACTTCGGCTCAGAATCGGGGCCGGTAGAGAGAACAAAGAAGAAGAAGAAAGTAGAGTCTGCGGTGTTCTGAACAAGATGGCGATGAAGCCCAGCCTTCTGTAGCATTAGTATTGTACGGACACTAGTAAAGTAAAGCTACGTATCGGCTTTGCATTTCTTTACTATATTACAGGTTTGAGCTGGGTGAAATAACATGGCAATCCGTTTTGGAGAGATCGAATCCCACATAACATTACGAGGTACTGAGTTCCACATAACTGAACTATAATAACGGCAAGGTTGAAATCGTGGAGTGGGTATTGAGAGCAGCCTATTTATAGGGTGGATGATACACTGATAAAAAAAATTTCTTGGCTTAAAGCTCTTTTTCTTAAACCAAGCAACTCATGTTTTGGATATAACGAAAACAAAATTTTCTCGGGATAAGCAATACTCATAGTCTTGGTTTTATTGCCTTGGATGAAGACAAAAGTTAAAGAGAAAAGATGATATTATAATTGCAAAAAATTCAAGGTCTAAAATCGGTCTTAATAGTTGTGATACATTTTTAGAGCTTGAAAGTGTGGTAACCGAAAAAAGTTCGATGAATTAAAAATTTATTTCCTGAGTTAAATAAAATATAAGTATTGACCGAAGAAATACGATTGCTTGGCTCAAGAATTTCTTACTCTGTCTTACTCTTGTCTTACTCTGAGACAGCATTCTCACGTTAAGACTGAACAATTTTTTTATCAGTGTAAGAAATTGAGCTCCAGGGACACCGGCCAAGATTATGGGCGCGGTCAAAAGCCAGCTTAATGAGCAGTCACTTGATAGCCGTGTTCCTTTTCTACTTTTAAGTACTCCGGAGTAAAAAATTAAAGGGAGGAAAAATTTGTCGATTTGAATAAAACCTATCTAATTCTCTCTGAGAGCAGGAGTAGTTCCAAGTAAATACGAGTAAAAAAGAGCAGAAATGTCGACAGTACAAAGGGCTTTCCCTGAGCTCTAGTCTTCCACATAAAAAAAAAAAAAAGACGTCTAATGATGAATGGCGAAAATGCACAGCTGATTTGCAGCCACTCTCAATTTAAACCAAACGCGTGCAATTTGTTTACAGTGTCTTTTGCTCATTGAACGACTAAATGCACGGAATGCGCATTTAGCTGACTTTTTGATCGCACCCTGTTGACCCGAATAACCCTTTTAAAGTTATTCAAGGTCAACGTTATCATAAATCACTTTTTGGCCAAAAAATCACTCAAAAACTGCTTTTTTCGAAATTTTATTTTGATCAGTCATTACGAAAAGTTATTGCCTATTAAAAAAGCCCTCTGGTCATTTTTTCGTAAACTTAACCCTTTCGAAGTTATTCAAGGTCAAAGTTTCCAAAAATCACGTTTCGGGCGAAAAAATCGCTCACCAATTGATTGACCTTGAATAACTTTGAAAGGGTTAATCTAGGTCTACACTTGTAACTTTCTTATCTCTGCACGAAGATATCTGTGTGTGTGCCGATATTTTTGTTACGCACGGTCAGAGAGTTAACAGAAGCATATTGTGTATGCGTTAAGTTTACACGCCGAAATTTTGTGGCGAACATGTTACTACACTACCCTCTTGTCCCTTCTATACCTCTCTCGTAAAAAACCGGTTCTGCTGCTGCTGAAGGAATACTAGTGTGGATTCGGCCAATGTGCGTAACTCATTGTGGTTTGGCCTTAATGCTGGTAAACTATAAAATTTATTTTGAAAAATTACGGGAATTCCTGGAATAAAGAGAGATGAACGTGGTCAAAGAATACGCTACTCAATAGCCGTGTTCCTTTTCTACTTTTAAGTACTCGGGAGTAAAAAATTAAAGGAACGCAAAATTTGTCGATTTGAATAAAACCTTTGAATTCTCTGTGAGAGCAGGAGTAGTTCCAAGTAAATACGAGTAAAAAAGAGCAGAAAAGGAACACGGCTAATAAAATTAGATATTTTTTGCTCTTCGTTACAAATTTAAATATTCTCCATTATACTTATACATATAGGAGTCGGAGTCTGATTTACAATTTAAACAAATTGGAGTTGGAGTCGCAAATTTTAAAACTCGACTCCGCAGCCCTGCGATAGAACTTCTACTCGACATCGACACCATTGATGTCTATCCTAGCAAAATTTTTATAGAGAATATTTTAAATCCTACATTTTGATTTGAAGATGAAGAAAAATATTCGAAATCATATAATAATTCGTACAAATCGAATAGTAAACTTATGAAGTGAACAAGTTGTTTTTTACAACTAAAACTAAATATAAAAAATGCCGCCCCAAAATATGTGCCGCCCGGTGCGGACCGCCCCCACCGCCCCCCGTAGGTACGCCACTGGGCCAGTGGATTTATTGATGTAAAATTCGTTAAAGGTCTGTCAATGAAAAGTTTGCACCTTTTTTAACAGGCCTTTTCCATCGTTCAGTGAGCTTCATAATTCCCTGTTCATAGAAGGACAGTGAAACCAGTGAAGTTCTGACGGGCAAGGTCAACCGAGAATGGTGTGTGGCAGTATATTTCATTTAATTACAAAAATTATGAACGTGTGGTCAAACTTGGTCATATAAATACTTAACAATTATTGACGACCTCTGAGCTTCTCTAAATAATTGATTCGTTCAAAATCCTCAATTGCTGGCAACATACTTTTGAATTAGGCAAAAACGAAAAAAAACGAAAAACTCGACACCTTTGAAAACCAGTCACACAATCAAAGTATAACCTTCTTCACGTCTTACTAGTTCTCTTCACTTTGTTACACGAAGTGTCTGAATATTTTCTAACACATTTTGGATGGATCCACTTATTTCGTGATCGTCCTTTTTTCCTGATGGTCTATTACTGAAAATCCTAGCTAGAGACTAGAATTATATTTTCCGAAGTTCGTACAACGTGTCCGAGCCATCGTAGTCTGCTCAATTTTATGTAATGTATCTAACTATATTTATTTCGTCATAACTCAAGGTTTCTGTACTATTCGCCTCTATATTTTTCTTGTATAATTAATTCTAGTTTTCTTTTTTTGAGTTTATTAAAAGAATTATTAGAAGTCTCGCATTTCTCTGAACTCAAAATCGGATCAAAAAAACTGCAGAAAATAAAAAAAACAACATTTCTACAATTATCTTCATTCCAGCAGCCTCTTATCAACATTTTCCACTAACTGTGAAGTATGTTCCCTTAAATAAATCCACATAAGATTCCAATCAAATTTGTTCTAAAAAAAAAATAATAATAATTCCAAAAAAAATATGTAGGTCAAATACAACATTGACGACTTAGATGAAAACATGCTGATTTTGCTCATCTACTTACAAACGATCACAATAGCACCGGAGGAGGTCACTGAACGCCCGCACGTTTTTCAAATACCGTGTTGTCGATCAGAATCTAAGGTGTCAAAAATTTTGTTCACTGTCATCCATCAATCACTCGAATTCATCTTATTAGAGATGCAGTATTGCTGATAAGCGATACCCGCCAGCCAAATCCGCGTCTTAAGTGTCCAGTTTTCAGCGCGTTCCATCGATGTGGGCTGAGTCTTCGATCTGTGCAATTGAGGATCAGAGATCAATTGACGGAAGCTACTAATTGGCATCTGTTATCGATAACAGAAGTGAACTCGGTAATTGGATGTTTTTTTTTCTATCTTGGATATTTCTTAAATCCTAGATTGATATTGACATTAAAAGATTTAGATTTTTCTTGAGAGAAGAGTTTGAAGATTTTTTTACGTAGTTGGCTACTGATTAAAGCGAACTGCGTGACTAACATTTAAGCTTGTTGCGAAGGGAAATTCAATAAATTTAAGTCTTAGAAATTGTTGGAAGATTAACGACGAAAAAAGTGACAAATGAAGTACAAAAAATATGTACTTAAGCTGGATGATAGGCAAATTAAATTAATTGTGGTTTGATAAGCCATAGTCTATCGAGAATATGAAGAGATAAAATACTGCCATTGAAAAATGACTTTTATGTATAAAGGGTCATGTCTATCTGATAGTTTCTTAGATGTAGGTCGAAGCAGTCATACGTTCTTATGTCACATACTGTTGGTTTCTTAGATTGTATTACACATTCTAGGGTTTTGAGGTTGCGGTCATGAGATATTAATGTGTGCAAACGAAGCAATCTGAGAGATAAAATTGTGACACTTATTGAATGGAAAACAGGAGTTGTACCGGTCAGTAAATTTTGAAAGACATCGACCATACGGTCAAGATTAGGAGAACAGATCGTTCCCTCACAATGTTGGCTAAGGTACTAGGAAGACACGATCGGCCGATCTACAGTGCGCCCACCTCCTTCAAGTCGCAGGAAAAAAATCACGCCGCACTAGATAGCGTTTAGCCAGTTCTTAGCTGAAGTTCAAAGTACTTAGGATGAGTATACTTAGGGTCGAAGGAACCAGAATGTGGGGAAGTAGATGACATGGGAACATAGGTTCGGTGAGGTACAACCTTTCGCAGCTCCTGAGTGCGTATGCAGGTTATGCAGGTTATGGGACATACCTTTGTTTTTCCGATCATTTGCGCTGCTCGACCCGGAAAGCCCTAATTAAAATGAAATCTTTCAATGTACGAAATTCGCCCCACGAAACGAACTGGATGAGGTGGCCCAAGTGTGCCTAACACCAGCAAACGGTGGAAGTAGCAGAAAAGTTTCAAGGTCCTTTTCGCAGGATATCCACCACAGGTTAAGGCAGAAGGCATAGGGGTTAGGGCCCCCGTCTACCATCGCCAAGGATCCGTGGTTCGAATCCACTCTGCGGCAAGATCCTTGGTCAGATTGCCGAAAACCAGCTTGGAATCTAAAGATGGAGATAGATACATACGTGCGTGCGGTGCGTGCGTCGATAGATATTATAGAAGTGTAGTATATGAACCAAATGCACGCAAGTAGTATATGAACCAAATGCACGCAACGCAAAAGTGAGACGTTTTTGCAGCATTCGACGTAGCCTCAAACACAAACCGACACAATAAACCCATGAATACGTCCCTTATATTGGAAGTTATTGTAATCGGTCCGAAAATCGGATTCGAAATTTTCAATGTATTTACACGTTTCAATGTCCCAATAGCATTTTAAGCAAAAATTTGAGAGGAAAAATGTGTGTGTGTGTGCCTACGTATGTGGTCATTTTTTCCTGCACGATTTCGCGCGAACCGAAAAAGATATCGACTTCGTTCAGGTGCCGTTCGAAGCATGTTAAAGGACATATGATCTGAAAAGATTTTCATAAAAATCGGTCGAACCGTTTTTTTGTTTGAACGACGTAAGTGATTTTTGTACCAGCACGATTTCGCGCGAACCAAAAAAGATACCGACTTCGTTAAGATGCCGTTCAAAGCGTGTTAAAGGAAGTATGATCTGAAAAGATTTTCATAAAAATCGTTCGAGTCGTTTTTTTGTTTGAACGAATACCTGGAAGTTAATCTTGTGGACCGAAAGGGTCAAAAGCCACATCCCAACTAGTTTGGTTATGTTTGAAAAACGAGACGGAACTATCTTTCTGTGAAACTGGCGCGAAACTGCAGAACCATCGCACGCACCGCACTCACTCATGAATCTGTTTCCAGCTTAATTATAGTGCACCTGATTTGTAACGGAAAGCAGTGAAGTTTGGTCTGATTTTTAATAGACCTTAGCCTTTTATCAATATTTTTAGTTCTTCCTTTAACATATCGAACTAAAATCCCTGTGTAGTGCTAACGAACTACAACTGAGAACAGATTGCTATGATTTTTTTTCTCTTACGCTAAGAATATAAGTTAAAACAGCTGCGATAATCGATATCTTTTCAATTTACAAACTTCCATCATTTAAGAGAACAAAGAATGAGGAAGCATAAAACAATGCAACTAAGCCGTAAACAATGCTGTACCAAAAATATCAAAAATATTCTTAACAACAACTTTTCCTTCACGAAAACCTATTTAAAAACATCTTACAGTATTTTCTTTTTCGTTTTTCAAAAAACCCTTTTCAGTAAAAACCTTTTATTTTGGAGAAACGAGGAACAAAGGCGTCTTAAATGTCCTAAGAAGCTCACCTTAAGTCCCAAAAATAATTACCAGAAATTCGTCAAATATTCAGTAAAAGTGATGAAATCGTCTTAATAAATTCCCTAGAACAGAATTAAGCAGAGCCCAAGAAAGGATTTAAGGCCCAGGGTTGCCTGAAGAAGAGTCAATCAAAAGAGATGTCGACCTACCGGCGAGCGTCTGATCCTGGGCTTAGCTCCCAACAGGTCAATAGGATTATGCGATAGGATTTACCTAAAATATTCTGATCGAAAAAAAAACCTTTAAAAAAAATATATATTCTCTATGATTCGCTGTCGGTAAGTAAGGAGATGAGCACTGCTCAAAACGACAATTCCTTGAAGGGAAGGAGATGATAAGATGTAATTTTGGTTCTGCTGGAACCATGGGAAGACGGCACCACACCTTTTAATTCTATTTTGACAAGTGTCAAGAATGACTTGAGACAGGCTGATTGGAAGTGGTCTGGGTGCCTTTTGTGTTGTCTCAGAGGATTACTAGCAACCTGTCTCCGGCTATATGAACTGGATGCTGGTGATGGAACTAGTTGATATGCCGTCAGAAAGTGGTTTTTAGAGGTAAAACCATAATTAGGGGTTTCGTATGTGATTATAGATTGTAGGAATGCAGGATGAGAATTGCTGAGCTGATAATGGTACGAAGGGAATATGCTGTTAATATGGCCAATTATCTACTCGAGGGATTTTTCAACGACTCTTTAAAATATCTTAGGATAAATTAAAATGATTTCAATTTAGTCATTTTGTAAGAGATTCACACTTGAGAATTTTATCAGTGGATATTCACTTTAGGTAAGGAATCTGGAATTTTGTGTCACTCTAAGATGCTCATTCAGGGATAAATGATATTATCTGAAGGCGTGCATTACTCGAGCAGTTATTTGAGGCGATGTTGCTGCAATTTCTTGTCGTAATCCTTTTTTTCAATTCGTCAGTGGATGAGGTTCGATTTTCCTAGATTTTAGTTGCTTCCTCTGAAGAAAGTCATAAGGGGCAAGATCAGGGTGTACGTGTAGACGACTTAATTTTTTCGCAAAACGACGTCAACTGCCCTGGCTGGAAAACGTCTATTGATCCTTTTGCCGAGTGACCCCTGACTCAATCTTTTTCGATATTGCGAATTAGTCTGCTAAAGTTTTGGTTACAGAAAATGACGAAATGACGATCCAACAGTACCCCATCCAAAACAAGTATGGTCTTTCATGGAACCGTAGAGTAGGCTAATAATGAAAATTGTGCTTGTTAACACAACCACAAAATCGAAAATGAACTTTGTAACTTTTGATATACCCAGTAACAATTTACAACCTGTATAATAGGAGCATTTGTGCTACGTGCAGAACCTAAATTTCAAGCGTCGTAATGACGAACCGTTATTTTTGATGACAAGGTTAACGCCTTCCAGCGTGGGCTACAACCTTCATCCGGTCCCGCCTCGACTACAACTCATCTATCTGTGCTGGTGCTTCGAAAACCATCTTAGCGTGGCTTGACAAAGTACAGACTCCTCTATGCTGGCGCTTTTTGCATCTCCATTAACTCATTAAGCCACCGTATGAATGCCCAGGACTGACAAAATTGTATCGCGACTATTATAGCGATTGTTCCACTGAAATTACCGCCCTCCTGCCGGCACGGCAATATTTTTTCCACAGCACTAGACTAGCCCCCTGGGCTCATCCTAACACCCTTCTGCAATTCCCATTTTCAAGCACACTCCGGTCTAGAAGGTTGTTTATAAATATAACAATTCGACTGTGGAACAATCTCCCACAATCTGTTTTTCCGAACTCGAACATTTTAGAGTCCAAATGTAAGGTTCAGCGACATCTACTCGCGCACATGACTTGAACTACATATATGACAGACTGGGTGATCCCTAAACTTTAGTGTTCCATATAAAAGACTCTCCTTCTTGTGACAGGCTCGGAGGCAGAATGTGGACGGAGACTTACCGGGGAGCTCTGCAGTATTTCTGAAAACTGACTTCCCCTGCTAAAAAGAAGAGGTTAAAAATAGGTGCCTAAGGTTGCAGGTGCAGATAGCAGTATCTTAGGAGGAAACCTGTCAAATTGTGATGAAGGAAAAGGTTCATTGCGCATTGAACAGCTTCTCTCCATGTTAATCAGCAAGCACGGATAAGGTAATGCCAATTATGCTCCAGAAGCCTCGTGACATTGTCGGTCCTTGTGGCTTATGCTAATCTGTAAAAACTGCCTACACTACCGCTACAGCTAGAGCTAGTGGAAATTCAAAGTTGTCCTCATTCCGAAAATCAGTAGACGCCGGCATGGAATGGAAGGTCATAATATCATAGGCATTCTGACTTATACCTCCGAACCTCTATAACAACGGTGGACAACCTCACGTTTCTATCCGGCCCGCGAGATCTTTAGAAGGAATTATAAAAAAGTATTTTTCGGTGTGATTCGTCTAGTTTAAATATATTAAACGCACATAGCAACATAATTTAGTACTAATGTTAAAACTTACATCCATTGAGGTTAATTATACTATGCATCATTTCTTTTATTATGCCCATACACAAACTGGTTTTATAGACAAGAGGTTGCCGGGAAGTCTCAGAGTCAGAAAATTTGTCAGACTCACCCATCCATCACACTAACACAATTATAACATCGTTCTCGGGGGTCTGCGGAAACCAGGAGAAATTCCCTTTCTCATTCGCGTTTATTGTACAACTACATATGCATCACAATCGCTACACGGAAAATAGACAGAAAAATGAATATATAGTGTAATACCTACATTGTAGACCGAGTGATGTATAGTGGGATCAAAGCATCTTTCACTTCAAATGCAGACTAAAAATTTATTATTGGGTAGGACACGATTATAAAATTAGTTTGTAAGAGGTGCCTCTTTTTTCTTTTGAGCCAGTACAAATTTGTATTTCAAATGAGGCGAGGTGCCATTGTAATGCCAAAATGACAAAAACAAGCATATTAAAGAAAGAAGGAAAATAAATACCAATGAAGAGCTTTTTTTAGGAGTTTGATTCTAATATACATTAAACTGGCTCATAGTAAGTAAGAAACTTATGCCTCCACAATGAATATGGGTCATTCTTTTACAAACAGGACAGATTTGGACAAAAATTGACCGGCATATTTTTGATTTTGAAATTTTTTTCAGGGTTCTACATCGAAAAAAAAGAAATACGTATTCGAGGAGTTTTATTTTTATTCAATATTTTGGATAATAGAGAAAATCGAGAATTTAAGAATTTGGTGATTGAGGCTTGGAGACTCATTTTTAAAAATTCATAACTCCGGTTCTTCGATAGATAAATTATTTTTTTCCAATAGTATTAATAATTTCTCCATCAATTAAAAATGCGTTTTTGATAGAAAATTAGACGTAGAATACGATGGTTATACTAAAAACTCGCTACGAGGTGGGGGCAATTGTTAAAAATCGATTTAAACATTTTAATTGTTTATAACAATATGATTTTATTCATATTTTTTATTGAAACTATTTTTTTTTAAAGAAATTCCTTCTTTTAGCTTCAAAATGGCCAAAAATTAAGTTTCTAGAATTTTTGAAAATGAGTCTTCAAGCCCACGTTCACCGAATTCTCAAATTTTCGTTCCCATCTATTTTCCAAAATATGGAAAAAAACAAAAATCCTCGAATACATAAATATTTTTTTGATAAAAAAAATTTCAGCCAAATCAAAAATGTGCCAGTCAAAAGGTGTTCGGTTTGTAAAAGAATGACTCATATTTATATTTTACAATTTCACTTCGCCTAATTTCAAGCTGGAACTTTTGCTGCCGCAAAAGAAGTAAGAAATGTCTTTCCAGTTCGTATTTACAAACTCACCTCGCCCAGCTCAAATTGGATAATTTACTCCCACAAAAGAAGTAAGAAAGAAGAAACCGTTGTCTCTCTACTACGTATTTACAATCATACCTCGCCTCATCTATTTCGATACACCAATAGGACATTTTTAAACCGGGACATTTAAAAAAATTGAGGCCTCAGTGCAATTTACCATATTGTAAGGGACAAATGTACTGCCTCGTGTAAGTCCGGCTCAACTCTGTAAAAATTACAGGTCACAAAAAGGTGTCAACTGGCTACTACGGCCCGCGGAAAACACGTAAAATTTATTCTGGCCGACGTTAAAAAAAGGTTGCCCACACTTGCTCTATAACAGAAGTTTCTACATGTTTTTTTATGTTTAAGTCAATGTGCAATGCCTAGTAGTAAGCTTGGTTCGAAGAAAGCAATAGAGAACAGGATAAGATTAATGAGTCTGGAGGAAGCGAGGGACCTTGCATTGCAACTCCTTACCTTGCAACTCCTGGATGTAGTAGTAGTGCACACCAAAGAGAAGAAATTTGTAAAATTTTTGGTCTACGATTTCGTAAAGATAATATGCTAAATAGCAGCCGACTGTGCTAGAGAGGCAACCTTTGGGGTTAGCATGAGTTAGCCTCGTCGGAGTGTTATGCGTCCTGAACAAGTGAACTGGTGAACAAGAAGGAGTATCGTCCGCTGGACCAATAAAGACCTTTGGTGTACCTTATTATTAACCGATGACGACTACCTCAATGCGTGCGTTTCAAAAGAATAGCAATGATCACCGCGCGCACGAAGTAGTGTTGATCACTCTATAAAACACAAAAAGAACCTAACCTTGGCAGGGCCCCCCGACGGTGCTCAGTAGATAAAGGAATCTACTTTTTTTCAGACTTCATAAAATGAAACAAAATTCATTGATCAAACAAGATCGGTAAGGTTGTAACAAACAGGATCGGTATGATCACGTAATATAAATTTGTACAAGGTCAAAAATTTATATCTTTTATTCAAGCTGAAAAATAAAATTTGTTATTTAGACAAGAAGAGTGAAAAATATATTTGTTATTGCACAAATTTTTATTAAGTGATCATGTCGATCTTGCATGTTACAAATAGTGCCACAAAACTTACATGATGAGAATACCAAAACAGTATTTTGTGACTATTGTTATGCTGCAAATTTTTGTCTTAAACTTAATATTTTGACTATACTTCTGCTTGAATTTTAATGAATTTAATTTATCTTGTAAGAATATCCAAGGAATAAAAATAGAATCCTCACAACCAAATATACCATCTCTCCAACCAGGTCAAAGTACGAAAACTTATCTCTGCTCAGTTCTGTTGCGTTATAAATCTCAAATACTTTTTTCGTTCGAAAAAGAAAAATCATTCATTTCAATTAATATGCGACAAGCACCGCCACAGGCATGTCACGTATAAGATCAACCTTCCAAGAACAGTGCGCCCAGAAAACACACATCCCGAAAAAACGCAGAAAATATAATCTTAGGCTCTTTCTTAAATCACTTTCTAAACATGAACCCCAGGAGGAATGGGTCTCATAACATTTCCATTCCGTGCAATATATCACAAGTACTGATGTCAAGCTCTCGTCCGACACAACTTCATCCAGGCACACAGAAGTGAAACGCCTTTAATAAAGGCCTCTATTTTGCGGTAAAAAATGATTTCGGTCAAGGAGTGGGCATTGTCCATATATGAAAGCCCCGGCACGTCAGCTACATGTAGTAAGTATACCTGTGGCCCAGGTATACTGGCAGGCTCTCCGGGGCCAGGAGATTACCTGAAACAGATAAGAGATAAGTGAAATGTGCAATTATTATTCCTTTCACGAGTCCTCGTCGACGACGACGACGACGAATATATATATGAAATGCTGTGCTACCCAAGGAATCTCTCGTGTTGCTGCTAGAGAGATCACCCCGGAGTCCCATGGCTGCTTGTGGGGCTCCTTGAAAAGTTGGAAATTTCGCTTCATGATAGGAGCACAGTCCCTACAACTGTCATCAAAGTGATTTCTCTTTAATGGGCCTACGTTAGATTTTCATGCCCTCGACATGTCACAATTAATCTTCTGAGGTATAGATACTTCCTCCTTCAGTACTCACACACGTACCGAGAGATGGAAGGTATATGACGACTTGGGACCTTTCAAGGTTCCTGACGATCCTCCTAGAGCCTTGTTTGAAGCTCTTTTTTATGTGGCCTAGTTTAGTTTTTTCCTTTTTTTTTCTTTTTGAAGGATATTAATCTCTGCATTCAGAGAGGTCTTGTGTGGGAAAGTGATTTTTGTATGAGGATAAATCAACATAGATTTTGAGGAATGTACCTTTTAGCGGTAAATATTTTTAAAGGATTTGATCCATTCATATTTTTGATACAGTTCTTTCTATTCTATAAATTTGATGTTTCCGACAATATGTCATCACTATTGTCACAGGCACTTGAAGTCAGCATTACATAAATTTCTTAGTTTGTATTTTGAAGAGTGTCGTTTCATTTTCAACCTTCAAGACTTGTTTGGAAAAGTTGAAGAATTAGACGATTTGTATAAGAGAAAGAAAATAAGTATTAGTAGAGCGAAATTAAACAAAAAAAGCGAAGTTATGATGTAGTTGGGAAGTTGGATTTTTTTGTATTTTTTTGTTTACATATGTAAAGATAAAGCGAAAAAAAAAATTTCTGCAAAATCGGTCCTGTGCTGCACGAGAAAATTGCATAAATATCCATTTTTGATGCATTTTGAGTGCATTCCCAGCAGGAAAAGTTTGAAGGCCTTCCCCAAGAAGCTTTTAGGAAGGAGTTCGTATTCATAGTTCCACAAAAGTAGGATGGAAGGGTCAAATATGGATATGTAATTAATGTAAAGTTTTTATTCAGTTAACACAATTTACCATTAAATTGTGTATAAAAATGTGTATCTAAAAGATTATTATAAAAGGATTAAAGCAATATCTTCCAAGGATCTCAATATATTTAGAAGGTGTAAGAAATTGTACTGCCTTGGAAGAAATAAAAGAGAACGTATCACAAACACCTTTCCGGGAAGGCGTGGGGAAGGTGAATGAGCTTTTAGAGCTTTTCGAGTCATTCCTTCTAATGACATGGCTGCACAAAAAAGATATGGAGCGGAATGCGAAAAGGAAGGAATTCTCGCCTTCCAAAAAAGGCTACCGTCATGCTTCTTGGTATGGTTCCATTTCCCGCTGGGTTGCTAAACAATTTTTTTAATTTCTCCAGTTCTGTGGGTCGTAGAATAATAAAAAAAATTGGAAAATACTCGTGAATGAATAGACTATCGAACTGATTCGGTATAAATACTTTAAAAATGAATCCTAACCTCAAAAAACTAAAATCTATAAAATTTTGTTTTATTTTACTAAAAATGCAACAAATAACGAGAAAATAGTCGGATTTTGATAAAAATTGGAGAAAAGGTGTATTTTGATAAATGAAAAATTTTAATTTTTCAAATTTTTGCCTTTTTTTATAGTTGGCAAGTAGCTTTTCATAGTTGGCAAAAGGCAAAAAATTGAAAATTGATATTTTTTACTTTTTTCAAAGTCCTAAAATGGGCATTTTAAATAAAGTAACGAAGTATTGCGTATGCTCACAAGAAAGTAAATAAAAAAACCTACAATTTAAAAAAAAATATTTTACCGTACGATGATTTGGCATAAAATGGCGGATATTTTAATTTTTTTCGAAAACTGGCAATTGTTGTCGTAAAGTTTTTTTTGAAATTTCAACCACGTATTTATAGCATCAAAATACATCTTTTCTCCAATTTTTATCAAAATCCGACTATTTTCCCGTTATTTATTGCATTTTTAGTAAAATAAAACAAAATTTTATACATTTTAGTTTTTTGAGGTTAGGATTAATTTTTAAAGTATTTATACCGAATCAGTTCGATAGTCTATTCATTCACGAGTATTTTCCAATTTTTTTTATTTTTTTACAACCCACAGAACTGGACATTTATGCAATTTTCTCGTGCAGCACAGGACCGATTTTGCAGAAATTTGTTTTCTCGCTTTAACTTAACATATGTAAAGAAAAAAACAAAAAAAATGAAACTTCCCAACTACATCACTATCATATGAGAATTTCCCTCTACTATATAGCTCAATATGCTGGGTATGAATTCAGATCCAGTTCGTTATATTCAGACAGCAGATCACATCTACCATTTTAAGCTTCGAAATCTTTACCAAATTCTGTAATAAAAGGTTTCTCCCGATTCTGCAAAATCAAGATAGAGTCTTCAACTTTTTTTTAAATATACAAACCTAACAGCCTGAAAACAAATTTTTAGATACCAAAATGTTTGTATCCAGGTGCAACAATTCCGAAACAAAAACACAGTTGTCAACCGCAACAATAACAAAAACCCAAAAACATTGATGATCTTCACCCACCATAAAGATGGCAATCCTTACATAATCGATATCCAAAGGCACTGAAAGAATCTTAGAACCACATTCATCGCAATCCTTGATGATGATGATGACGATGATCTTATCAGGATTATTTGGAGCGCCTAAGAAAAAAAAACCAACAAGAAAAGTCCCATTATATAAGATCCTTACCCCGAATGACATACAGGACAAAACATAACCAAACGTTTTACTTACGCCAATGGCGGAGGGTCATTATCCGAATCGAGAATCTAGCAAAAATTCCTTGCAGAGGAATTATAAATGATCGTGTACAAAGGAATGATTTCCTTGCCCTTTAGATGGAAAATGCGATCGAGCCATGCGATAGTGGCTTCTGTATGAGGAGGCTGACATCGTATACATCCCTTGTGTATCGAATACACCGAGGACACGATAAAAGTCCCAACAATGGCCAGATCAACAAGAGGAGGAAGATAAAAAAACCGACCTGACTTGATAACGATCTTCCAGTGATATTGTTTTTTTTCTTCTGTCCAGTCTTTGGGCTTATAACAAAGAATAAATCCTCAAGCAGGCCAGGACCAACCCCTGGGATTATGGGCACTAAGAACACTGATCTTCTCAAGAAGTCGTGACATACTTACCACAAATAATGTCGTCTTCCCTTTTTATTTGATGGCATTCGATGGCACTTGAGCGAGGCTTCCAAAATCTCCAGATCGAGTATCCTGTTACGATCCGGCGACTCTCATAATAAATTATGAACTCGGAGATTTTGAGCCAAGATCGAGGCTTTATGATTACACACGGGCGTCTTCCCGTGCTCGAGATTATTTATTGGACGTCTCCATTATGTGATTCATTTTGTTCACAAGGACCTAGGTGATAGTTTCTGGCTTCCCATTAATTAAAGGTGGCCGGAGGAGATAAATTTGAATTTATTACCCACCCGCTGGGTTCGAGAGCCTTCAAAAATGGTTTTTGCTAATTTTAAACGTGATTCAAGTATGAAATCTGCACAGCGATTGTTGTGGTCGTGTTTAGGAGCTGGCTTGGAGCTTGTCGAATCAATCTAGATTAACTTTTCCCGCGCTCATGATGATGGATTAGCAGACTTGTCACTTTTCACGAACGAACCTAGTTAGCAAATCTTAAAATCAGATAAATGTCAGATAAATTGCTTAACCGCACTGTCTGATCTGTGTATGACAAAAAGTAAGGGATTTGCTGTGTTGACAGTAACACGACAGCAACAGCCGTGTTACGCTGCGAATGCCGACTGCAGGTACATTGGAAAATTGCATCTTATTTTTAGCCAATCAGACGCATGCATGCCTCTCACTAATTACTCGTTTTTCCATAATTAAAATTTATTGTGTTGCTCCGTTGCTGATTGCCAAATACTTAAGCGGTTTTCTTGGTGCATTTCGGGCTGTTGTTGTGTTGTTGAGTCTCTGAGGAGGACAGGACAAAAGGTACACAACAAGTTCAAGAGCTGCAAAGACGCCGCTTAATTAGCATGGCCGTGTTAATTAGGAGAATACAACCGAACGGCCTTTCTCAAAGTGCAACGGACGGTGATTTTCTATCTGGGACAATTAGTTTGTGTGTTAGATAACGAAAGAGTATCAAGTGTTTATGGGCATGGCCATTATGGATATAAAATTCTTCGTTTATGATGGCTTGTAAAATTTCGAAATTTTCACTAGAATTTTCATTAAATCATACAAGGGTCATCAGGGTTTAACTCTTGGGCATTGCTTACTCGCCATGCCGTATTTAAATAAAAATTGGGCCATTTTGGATCAGGTAGTTCTGGTCCTTGTTTATTTAGGCTATTTTATATTTTTCGGTTATCAGTGCGACTACAACGAAAGTTTATAATGTGAAGGTTGAGTATGAAAAGAAATTTTACAGAGGTAGGTAGATACACTACGAAAAGCAGGTACAAACGTTTTTAGCAATTCAGTAATTTGTTATAAGATTGGATAAAGTGTGAAAGAAAATACACAAACAAATATGATCTTATTTTTTATAAATCCCGAAATTTAGCTAAACATGTGTAGATAAAACACAACTCACATGGTACTGCGTGAATGTACTACTAACGATGAACTCCGGATACCAGGCGACCTTCGGTTTAAATTAGCCTCCCATGGTAATGTGGAGCTCTGTTATGAGTGATCGTCCTATCTCGTGCAACTCGTGGGATTCATTTTGATACTATGATAGCCTCTCAATAGACATGTCGATTTAAAATCGATTAATCGAAAAATAGATTTTTTTGAGTGAAATAATCGATTTTTTTAGATCGAGCTCAAACACTGAATCGATTCAATGAATCTACACGCTGAAAACGTCGTTTGTTGAAAGGGGGTGAAAGAGGATTTTTCCAACCAACTTTTTCAATGGATTTTTCAGCCAACTTTTTGACAGCTGTGCGCTTGCTGTTGTTTTTTTCTGAAATCCCTATTTGCTAGAAGCATAAAAAAGGGAAATCGCAGTAGGCAAAAGAGAATTTAGACAAAAAACAACTACATTGTGGAGTACAGTTCTGCCGTGCAAAGGGAAAAAGACCTATCTGCAAAAAGCTCGTTTCGAAAAAACGCGTTTAAAGTTTTCAAAATACATGAAACCGAAGCAAATAAAGTAACTGTTCAAAGTGATAACTTTTAATTAAAAAGGACAATCAGTCTGAAATTTTTTTTAAGGATAAATATGAATATTTTCTATCAAAAAATGCATACAAAGCCATTTTGACCTATAATGAATATAGGTCATTTGTCCTTTGCACGGCAGAGTCGGTTGTTAAAGTTCGCTCGCGAGAAAGCCCATCCGATTCACTTTCAAAAGGGAATGACTGGATGATTATAACCGATTCTACAGTTGGTTGGCCCTGTAGAAGAGGCCTATATAGCAATAAAAAGTATTTATACATATATACTCAAAAAAATTGTCTTACGATTCGATTAATCGAGAATCGATCCTTTAGTGCTCGATTTAATCGAGAATCGATTTTAGTGCGTTCGATTCGAATCGAATCGGAGATCGATTTTTTTGGAATGAATCGATATGCCTACCTCTCAACAGCACCTGCAAGGCATGTTGGATATCTTTGAGACCATGGAGCAGATTGCCGAACGTGGCCCCAGTGAAGGGGAGTTTTAGGGATCCCTCTTTAACGAGGGCAAACCGCGGTGGAGTATGCAGAGGTCACTCCTTCGTTGAAAGATCTCCTTAAAGGCCCACCTACGGAAGCCTGGGAACTTTGTGCTTTATCGGAGAAACGGAGCGAAAAAGTAACCATCATTAGAAGATGGTAGATTTTTGGTAGCTGGCTACTCCCGTGAGGAGGCTGCTAGGCTTTGCGTGGATTTCGAGAAGGAGAGGGATACGATCTTCATAACAGTATGGCGCCTGCTTGGAGACAATGCAGTGATCTAGCCGTCTTCCGTTCCCTCTCCAAGCCACAACAACGCAGCAAAAAGGTACTGGCTTCAGTCATCCTGTTCGAAAAGCGGGCTGCAAAGTCTTCAGATGAGAAGTCCAATGCGGCCATAATGAGCAACCTCAAAGCCGACTCTTCTACGCCAGAGTGGAGAGTATTCCACAAAGTGTACCGCAATCCATTCCCAAAGATGGCGTCCGCTGTGGACCAAACGTCTATTGACGCATTGAGACGATTGGAGGCCAAATTTGTTACAAGTTTGGTTCGTCTCAGCTTAGGATCAGGAAGGAAGAAAAATCCATGACAAAATCTGCTCCCAGCCAAGCTCGCAAAAGTAAGTCTCCTCCGTCGCGGTTTCCCTACTCCCAGAGAGATTTGGGAAATTAATCCCAAATAAATTTTAGGCTATATCAGAAGCCTTAGCCTGGAAGGTTTTTAACGACGGGCTTGGCGACGCGGGCCTCGGTAGTCTAGGGAGTAAGGTGCCTGGTTACCATCCCAGAGGTCCCGGGTTCGAATCCCACCAGCACCACAGTCCTTCGCCTTTCCCACTTTCTTTCTTCTTCCATTCCTCATTCCTCCTGTCATAGCCTTCCGCTAGCACTGACCCGCTCCACCCAGCGCATGTCATAGGTTGGTTGATGAGATTCAACCTGTTTCAGGAGGCATAACACTCTAGCGAGTTGTTTCTCGTTGCCCTGTAGCCAGAGTAGCGATAGAAATGGTTGGGAGTAGGTGGTTGTGGCAGTTCCTTCTTTCACTTCTCTCTTTCCGTTCACTAAATATCGACTAGAGCTTGCTGTTCGACATTGCACTCTATTCGAAAAAAAATAGGTTGTCGACAGTACAAAGGGCTTTCCCTGAGCTCTAGTCTTCCACATAAAAAAAAACAAAGGAAGAATAATAGGAGAGATATTGCCCAAGTCATCCTAGGTCATTGGCTCATAGGTTGCCAAAAATAAAAAGATATCAATGTCTGTCGCCGCAGTTGCCCAAAGCCAGGCGGGATCTTCTAGGCAGATACGTGCTGGAAAACTTAAAATAGACTAGAACTCGGGGCACTGATAAGCTTCGTAAATTTTAGGATGGCTTTAAACATCGATAATAGATGGTTAAACAACAACCAAACCTTAGGTACACGAGCTGTGGCATCGGCACTCCAAAGGGTCAGTGGGACCTCCAATCGCAATGGAGGCATTCCTATTCCTACCTAAAACAGAAGAAGAGAAGTTTATAGAATGTCGAATATGGCGGGTACACTTAATTGATAATGCATCGTCAGTTCTAAACTATCACAAATTGCCGTGTTCAAATGGTTGATTTAAATTCTAAGCACCTTAAAACTAAGTGACTATACGACGTGATTGTTTAGGACCAACTTTAACGTGTGGCACGCTTCGAGTGCTCCGATAATCTTTGGTAGTTCTTAGCGAGTGAAATTGGTTTAAAGAAGGTGATCTAAATTTGTATTTCAAAACTATAAAATAAATCAGAATTAAGTTTCCTCATATAACTGTAACCGATAAGTAACTTAAAAGCTCAGCAAAAAACCGTGAGAATCTAAAACATTTTAAAGATACTTGACAAGAATTCAATCACCACTAAAAGTCGGACCCATAAGCTAAGAAATTATCCAAAGTGGGGCAAAAAAAAATATAATCGAAGAAGAAGTCAAAATAAAGTCCAGAAAAACGAAAGCAGACATACAAATGGACACACGCCGGACAAATTGATGGAAACGCTTCAAGGAATGAGTTCACAGATCATCCCAAGAAGCTATCAGTGCGTGTAATATATGATTTCTTTTTGAGCGTTTCACAACGCTAGCCACAGTCCGGCAATTCCCATAAATTCCGCAGTAATGTCGTTAACACAATTTCCTCTGTCACAAAATAAAACTTATGCTTTCTTTCGCCTGTCGGTCTATGGAGGCGCGCTTCTAATCAAAGTCGGTATATGAAAAACACTCCAGAGACAAGAACGGTGTCTTGATACCAAAATAAAAACACAACGAAAAAACCAGAAACAATCATCGAAATCGCAATTTCACGGTACTAAAAGCAATTGTCCCAAATTGTCCCAAAAAAAATTTGTTTCTTACGTTTGACGCCAACAACGTTTCAGACACACACCAAACTCTACAAAAACATGTTGCGCACTCGAGTGTGCAAATGATGATGTTGACTTCTCGTCTCTGCGGTGGCTGCGGGCTAATTGAAACATTTAGCAACTGTGGGGTTTATTGGTTAATTAGAAAAAATTACGTTAATGGCTCCTTCAAATTATTTTAATTATAAAAACATTTTATTTGCCACAACGGCGCGACCGGATGCCACTTTTGCCGCAACTATGGGTCTAGATGCAGTACTAGCCTAGCTCCTAGCTCCAGTGAAGTGATGTTGCTACTGTGGTGGCGCTTCTAGGCTAGAGAGGATGCAGCACCACAACGCCGTAATTTTATATCGATCAAGTTTATTAGCGGTGATTATCGACTCCAATTAGAGAGAGTTTGGCTGTAAATTATTTTAAGTGGGCAGCCCGGGCCGAGTCATAACGTGACCGGCCATGTGAACTATCTGGATTAAAGACTTATTTAAAAGCATGAGTCTTAAGTTTTTGAATCCCAATTATTTTGTTTGGAACTTCTTAAGGCTATAGGAGAACAATAGAGCCAAGGCAAATATTTGGGAAACTTGTGAAAACTTGATGAATTTGCAACCTTCGTGTTAATAATTATACACAATTGTGAACTTTTCTCAAGCGTAAAGTTTGGCATTTGTATTATTTAAAAAAAACATCATATTTGAAAATTAATGGAGATTTACAGGAATTCCTTCGAAATTATTATTACAGGTAAATATTTGGTGTAAAGTTGTTGTTCGACAGGTGTTCTGTCGCTTAAAAAAACGTCAGTCTGGAAAAAAGTCTTTGGAGTCCGTTTTTTAGTGAAATTCATCTGGTTTTCTTATACCGTAAAAATGAATCATAAAGTTTATCAAAAACACTTTGCTCGCCATATTTAGGCGTAAATAGTACTAGTTTGCGTCCTCACGAGCTCAACAAACTACCTTGATTTAGATAAATCGGAACAAACGGTAGTCAGAGGTTGATATGGCTGAAGTACTGTGGCATTAAAACTTCCATCCAAACTCAACCAAAAAAGCGTGTGGTTATTGTGATATGAAGACGACACCTTTCCCTTCAATAAATTCCTTCCATTTCCGTTCAATTGTCTGTCGGAATATCTCTAGTTGTCCACAGTATAGTTGAGAATCATTCGTCTGACCAACTGGAAGTACTCCATGGTGGACGTGGACGATTACCTTTCGGTCCCACCACACCGATGGCATCACCTTTCTCCACGTCAATGCTGCCTTTGCGGTTCATGTTTTTCGCCCTCAACTCATGACGAACCCAAAGATCGAGCTTCTTTTTGTATCCAGCATTGTGTATATGATTCAAAACAGTTTTGTGGGAATGACTAGCTCCATACTAATATCGGCCCTGCTGACCTGCCTATCTTGCTGGACTTTTTGAAGAATTTCATCAGCTTTTTCAGTGATTGGACGACCAGAGCATGCCTAATTTTTCACACTTTTTTTTTGGCAAAGTACTAGGAAAATTAATGTGGTGGCAAATTTGGTTGGCGCTGTGAAATGTGGTCCCTTTTGATGCATGCATAATCCGATTTCCACAAAAGAAATAGTTGTGAAACTGCACTGCTGAAGGTGACCACCGATCTGCGAAAAGCTCTTGATTCCGATCTACATTGTTTTTCTTGTTCTTGGCCTTCTTGATATTAGTAAGGTATTTGACAGGGTTAGCCGTAATGTTTAGAAACTAAGCTTATAGAACACATGAAATGTTCATCCTCGGCTGCTTTCTTAATTACTTGCCTAAATGATCTCAAAAAGTATTGCTACAAAATTCCATTTCAGATTATTTCCCAATCATGCGAGGTGTTCAGTAAGGCTCCATACTAAGACCGTTTCTTTTCAGTACGTACATAATAATCTTGGTAGTGGCGTCACAAATTGTAAACTGCACATGTGTAGATTAGTCCAGGAGAGATAGCGGAAAAGTATTCAAAAGTTGAAATAAATCTACCCTGCGATTTTTCGACGCTATAATTAAGAGAAATATCGGAGGAATTCAATGAATGTGTTTTGGAAAAAAATCGGTCCAGGAGAACAGGTGGAAAAAAGCTAATAATGGTAGGGAAAACACGTTTTTCAACGTTTTAGGTGCGAAAAAATTTTGTTTTTGGAAAACAAAAAATAGTACGTAACAGCGCTTAAAAAGACGAAAATTATGAGGTTTGGATAATTGAAATCGGTCAACAGGTTTTTGCACAAAAAAATAAAAACCACGAACTATGGCCATTTTTTGACATTTAATTACAGAGACTGTAATTATCGTAGAACCTTGTTTCAGGGCTGAAATTGTGGCTTCTGTTAGTGCCTACCTACAATAAAAATTTCATGCAAAAATAATTATAACTTTTCGCTTAAATCTCAAAAATGTAAAAACAGTTATTGCTAAATGCATCTAACTCCTGCTGCATTGTAATGTATAGGAGTCGATTAGACACTTCTTTTATTCCACTTATCATTCTCATGAACACGTGCTTATCTTACCAAATCTCTCCTACTTAGGTTCTCAGAGATATGTTTTGTTCTTTCTCGTCAGTTATGGTACAGTCGACCAGCCGATATAGAGAGTGTGGGATTATTAAATGTGTCCAAGAAACGTGTCTGAAATTACTTGACTAGTCAATAATATTCCTTCAGCTAAATTCTGCTAAATTTTTTTAGGTTTTTTCACTCCCTCTTATTTGAAATTGACGTCATACATATATCGGGAACACACCACAATCTTTTTCCTAGCCGCCATAGAAAGACAAATTTCAGAACTGCCAACGCCTAATTCCCTAGACAGGCTAGCACCCTTAATCCGGATTATAACGTCAGAATGACGTAGATTCCATTTCATTTCCATATCTTTTATATGGGTGTACGTCATTCTGACGTCATAATCCAGATAAAGTTTCTAGTCTGTCTCTGGTATAAGGTTCTATTTCACCGACTCCCATCCAATACTACTGCAACAGAGCTCTGGCTTGGATGATCGTACAGGAGGGAGATGGGTTTCTCGACTATTATATTTACTGGCAATGGCAGGAAAGACGAAGAGGCGAAGAAGCATCTTTGTAAATTTTTGCAACTGTCTTTTCCTTTCCGCGAGTGTGGTTTTACCAAAGCAGTCCCCCAACTAAGTACCTATACTAACCACGTCCAAAATGCTGCTTGTCTTCCGTACCGAAGAGGGTAGCCATGAAGGAAGGAGTTTTATATTATGTGATTGAGACAAGTGAAAAGACGGAGGACCATGCCGCGGAGTGGAGTCGAACTATGGACCTCTAGGGTGGAAGTCGGGTGCATCAACACTTAGGCTACTGGGTGCCTTCCAATTAGACACAGAAATACATCTGTGTCCGACACAGCGTGTCGCACTGTGTCGTTCTGTGTAAGTCCAAATGGAACCCTTAAGTTCATGAAAAATCCACCCCAGCGCACTTTCCTCGATTTTATTTTTGTTTGACAAGTAAATCGTAAATTTTATGTTCATAATTTCTTTAAATTAATTACCCGACATCTTATAAATGCTGGGAATCTTAAAAATTCAACAATATTGTTGTAGATTATAAATTTACGATCACATTTCAATTGGCGAGGTTGGTAGCATTGGCTTAGTTGTGTCCGGTTGTGTCTTGCTGTGTCATTGATGGAACACTTCTGTGTAGGACACAGTGTAATACTGTGTCTAAATGGAAGGCACCCACTGACACTGGCATAGATCTATTCAAAAACGAATATTCACTCAAAATATTGATTTTACCTTTCATGCCGTGTTGTCTATGAAAAGTTTTTACAACCGACCAATCTTGGAAAGGGTATGAAGTACTTACAAAAGTAACAGTTCGAATTTGATTTAGCTGTTAAAGCATCAACTAATTGTGGGTCACATCCCTATCTGTGTTGAATAAGAAAATATTCTGTTCTTATTTTTTAACAGAAAATCTTAAGCCCAATATAACGCCACACTTGAAATAATACTAAAAGCCATATACCACTCTCTACCATAGGTTCAACTTCGGCTCAAATTAAAGTTACAAATATAGCGTGTTTTGTCTTGAATGCAACAAAGTAAACTCGGTTTTAAGCCATATTTACAAATTATATGACAGATAAAGTGTCTAGATCAGCACTGGGCAATAGCAGCTCTTGGGAGCCATACGTGCTTGTGAGTTTAACCCGAGTAAAAATGAAACTCGCTTGCACCTAGCATGCAGTAAGCAACTAGCACACACGAAATGGCTTTAAAAAATTGTGTAGGACGAAGAAAACGGGCAATTATCTTGGTGATCATAAAAGGTGCCAATACCATACTCAGTAGAAGGGATCTCGTTCGATTGCGTAGGTCAAACAGCATTGGAAGTGGTTAGTGCTTAGCTGGGAGACTGCTTTGTGTTTGGAATGGTCTAAGCCGATGCGGATGCATTTATAAATGTTCATGCCTGTAGCGGAAGCGTACATACCTCTAGCATGCGAATTTTTAGATTTTCGTGCCTGTGGCGGGAGCGTGCATGACTGTGGCGGGAGCGTCCATACTTTTGTGGCATGCCTATTTGTTCGCTATGCGTGCTAGGTGCGGGCGCGTGCGTGCTTGTGAGAAAATTAACCAACTAAATTATTTTTACTCGGGAAGTGAGAGAGATTTAAACAAAACCTTTGCTGGTACTCTGAAAAAGTCAACTATTGCTTAGCCCTGGTCCAGATATTTATACCTTATTTAAAGATAATTCACTATTGGTAAATTTAACACCTTGGTATATTTTACAAACGAGTATTGAATGTTTTTCGTACATAGATTTAACAGGAGTGGTCTTTTGATGGTAGTTATATGTAATAATAATTAATGAATAGGGAAGGAAGTTTGGTCATCAGGTAATTGGGTTCATATATGCCGAAAATTGCATGGTCTAATTAATAGCCTAGGGTTAAGTAGTCTGCTACCATTAAAAAATTAATTATATAAGTGTAATAATCTTTGAATAACTTTAAACGTTGATTAATTTTTCTCCGTGTTATCTTCAAATTAACACAAGTATACCAAATTCCCAGCAAATTTATGAGAGATTAAAAGATAAATTCAAAATATTTTGAATTTTCCACCATTGTGATCCCAGCTGGAAAATTGTTAATAGATCGACTAACAATGTGATCAGTGCAGGCATAAAGCGAGCAACCACTTAACTCCTGTTCGGACACCATTCGTCCAGCGTCTTGGCCTTATCTGCCCACGGGCGCCCGAGACATTTGTCAGACAGAAACTGAAAGGGGGAATAGCCTAGACAAAAAGACATCCAAGTGTGGGCCCCCAGCCAGCGGAGTCTCATGAACTCGTTGTCTTAAATTAATCTCACCGCCAGTCTAGGAAACGCATTCACGATCAATTAAAAGGACAAATGGCGGAATTATGCGCTGAATTTTTGCTTTTAATTCCTGCTTTCTGTTGCGCAGCAGCAGACAGCCTGAACGGGACGACGCGACGAAGGTAGACCACAGACCATCGACTCCGGACACAAGAGGCAATTTTTAAAGTGTCAAAAGTGGAATTTGTAACGAGCCAAGTAATTGCTGGCTTAAATGTATTCGTGGTAATTTGTCACAGCCCGGAGTAGGCAAACGCGACTCTTGTGGCTGGCAAGTTTAAGGTGCGCGCGCAAATACCTGGGTTATTAAAGCTGGGCAGGTGTAATGACCGAACCGAACCAAGACCAGGGTTCCGCTATCATAACCAAAAGTAGCCATTCCATCTTGGCACCCGTGAGGTGATAAATGGGGTCGGACCATCGAGTGTGCTAATTTCGGAGCAGGAAAACCAGTCAGTCCTAATTGGTAGTCGGCCAGAAATGACACAGGAACAAAGTCCCAACCAGAAAAGGGACTGCTGTGGAACTGTCAGGGACTCGAACCAGGTACATTTTTACCCTCGGCGCCACGTAATAACCCCCTGGATGGTGAACATATCCTCCTACATTTCATTTCATATCCCTTAAGTGGATGATTTTCTAATTGATTGATGACATCAATATTTTGCCTTTTCCCTTTTTATTAGGATTTTGGGAAAACATGAAATTATGGCATTCGGAATGAGAACGTAATGAAAGGTTTGCGGGAATTGACCAGATGCAAGTTGAAGATTTCGTTAAGGATAAGATCCTTTCGGCTGTAATGTCCCGCAGTGATGAGTCAAAAATTATTAAGTCTTGCTGAGATCTTAATGGACTTCCGCTTAAGGAAACTGGCAATGTTCACGCCTGTTCTAAGAAAATCGCTTTAATCCGGGCCTGGTGATTTTATTTATTGTTATTCGATAAAAAATTTAAAAAAAGGCAATTTCCAAGGGCTAATTTAATGCAGGTGAGAATATTTTCTAAAATTGGACAGTATTGATCATTTTTGGAGTTTCCAATTGATGATTTTGCTGTTTTCTATGATTGGAGTTAAGGAAATTTTTTTGAGTTAATCAAAAGGTCCCTACCGACTCTACATTTTAGAAATATCATCTTTTATGTATCTGTAGTACGAACATTTTTTATCTTCTGAATGCTATTTTTATAAACAAAAATATTTACATGATGACGTGGCATTCACCAGACGAGGTAACAAATAAAAGATCGAACATGTCCTAATTGAGGTTATTGGATATAAGAACAATAATGCTAGGAGCGTGCTGTGGCTCGGATCACTATATAATCAAGGTGAAATTCAGAACACGGATAACGATCAAAACGCAATGAAACACACAAAAAAAACTTAGATAAGCTAAAGCTTGAAGAAAGAAAAGAATGATGTACAAAACTTGAGAAAAGGAGTAGGATAATAGCCCAACAAAATGAGAAATGGCGGCTAATCAGAGTTTCGGAGGAGGAAGTAGGAGTTTAGATGAGGCAACATACACAATAGGCTGTAAAAAACGCTTTAAAAAAAGGGATTGGTGGGGTCAATTTCGACAACTTAGTTTCAACTAATTTTCCAAGGTTACCGTTCCTACTAGTGCGTTAGATCACCACTTTCGTAGTCCCCAAGAAACACTAGGTGAGTAGATTTTAGCTGACTCTTCAAGGACATGTCTAAACGTGTTGCCCTGCTTAGATCGGTTATATAAACAATCGATATTTGCATAAACAATTTTGCATATTGTGACATACCTAGCTGACTCACCCAGGACATGCCTAAACGTGTTTAAGTTCCCCTACAAAAAAGCTGTAATCCTAGCGAAGACACCAACCTTATCAAAATTTTCCCTACAGACAAAGTTTTCATCCCAGCAAAGACAACAACTTTCTCAAAATTTGCCCTATTAAAAGCTCTCATTCTAGCGAAAACACGAACCTTATTCTTAAAAGCTCATGTTGCTAAAATCGAAAAGTGAGGGTATCTGAGAGGGGGACTGGTACGGTAAATATGACGGGGGCTTATAACCGCTGTAACAAGACAAAAAAGCAATAAATCGCCAAGCATCGATGGAATAGCGGATGAGCTGCTCACTCCTCAGCACCACCTACAAAACTTTCACAATCCTTGTGAAACAAAAGCTAGGACATGTAGCGGAATTACTTTAGGCAAAACCCAGGATTGCGTATATTGTGAGAGAAATGTGGAGAAACGTGTTCACGAATCCGATAGTATTCCTGTTTCTGGAATCTCTTTGAGAACACGAACAATTGTGTAATGATCCCACTAAAGACCAGTGCCCAACTTACTCTTTATTGCAGCGCTTATCGCGCTAGGTCTTATTGTTATCTTACATGCCCAAATTACTAGCAGACCAAAGACTGATTGTCTGATAATAACATTTTGCTCTACAAGCTGACTTGAGCTGTAGTTTCAATCTGACTATATTTTATGGTTTAAGGAGTGCTAATATCGCTATACTACGTTCTATCCTGATCAAAGTTTCCATGGAGGTTGATTATCTACTGCAAATCCACAAAAATCACAGATTGATCAGAAAAATATTGTAGGAATGCTAGGGATAGTCATTGTCAACAAAGATAACTTGACTTAACAGCTGCTTATTTTGGGAACAGCTGTTTTCCTTAATAAAATGCTTACTAAGAGCTGTTCCAGGCCTAAGAAACTTGAGTACATTTTCTAAACATTTCTAGCTTGCAATATTTTGGTTTCGTAATGCCTTTATGACGCATGCAAAATTATCTATTAGATCAAAATTTAAACAATCACAAAAACCAGCTCTGTTCTTTCCACAAAAGCTAGTATTTGAGCTGTTACAAGCCCTCGCTTAGCAGTTATAACTCAATCCGTTTGGTAACTAAACCAGGTAATTAACCATGAACTCACTTAACCGTAGAACACAGGCCTAATTGTAGCCTTCAGTCCGATTGTCCATGTTACACCATCAAGGTAGCTGCGTTAGTGTGTCAAAAGGAAATTATGTTGCTGTTTATTTCATATACGAAAGCATAACAATGAGCCCTCCCTATGTAACGTATATCCACCTGAGTCTACACCCGGTGTTTTAAGTCTTGTTAATAGACACCAGCTCGATGCTGTTCTATTCTGTTTAGTCCAGTAATTCCCCATTCATGGCACAAAACGTTTTTCCATGTTATTCCAATTAATTTCCTCGATTTCGTGCAATAAAAGCAGTTAATTATGTAAATTTATTAGCACGATTAATGCCACACAAATCACACAGTCAGTCGACGCTATACAAACTCACCAAAGCTCACCATAAATTAACAATTTTTCAAGAGCCGAAGCCTTATCTGCTGATTTACATCTGAGCCACGGACACAGAATAATATCCAACCAGGGAATAATATTTCCCTTGCAAGACGCTGCTTAGACCGTTTTCTGCACTGCACTGCACACCTAGGCTGGAGGTCAGCCATTTGCCATATTATTCCCTGCGATTCGAAGCCGTGGCCTGAGTCGCGCAATCCATTAGATAAATTGAGTCGGCAGATAGACGAAAAAATCGCCGGGATATAGAAACACTTTCCAACATTTATTGGGTGCTCCAAACAGCGATCTGATAATACCTAGAGACACCTTGTAAAATTGCTCGCCTCCTTGTAGATACGTCGCAGTCATGCCATGTATCAAATGACTGCTCCAGATTGCATTCTGTTGCCGCAGATCGAACGCCACAGAATGCAACACCCAAGTGTTCGGCAACCTGATTTATTAGGTGTCGTGATAAGTTATTGGGGGACCCAACAGAGGGAACTCTACAGCGGCACAGCGATAAACAATCCCTCATTTTGGTGGCACAGTGCTAAGTAACTATTACTTGCGGGGTCCCAACTGCGGAACTATGGAAGTGAAAGTCTTATGCCGATTACGAGAATGGCTCCATTTAGTCAACATTAGCGCGCTGCTATCCATATAGACAGCAGGACTGTAATTGCTCCAGGTGTCTCTGTTGGGCGTCATACCTGTAATTTCACGCCCAATTCAATTTTTGGGAATTTTATCCGTAGGTGGATTGATTGTAGCTGGATATGCCTTATGCAGGAACTAAACGCGCTATTGTGTCTTTAATAATGGGAATTAAGTGGAATTTCGAAAAGAAGGTGGAAATGGAAAGGAATTTTTGTTTTTTGTGTTTTTTTGGTTTGGGCTACGTACGAATTCATAAAGTAGAATGGGAGCAGCATTGTTACCATTCTTTACCAACATATGTTTTATGTGTAAATGGGTCGAGCTCAGCGATAAGGCCCTTTGCACTGTTGTATCATAGCATAGAAAGTAATGGTCGGCACAAGGAAATGAAAGAATACCAACACCAATACGCGGTTGTACTTGATCGACTCTCATCCAATACTACAGACAAGACATAGAACATTGGCTTAGGCTATCGAACAGCAGATAACTTTCTCTCGTTTCTGGTTACAGGCAACTACAAAAGAATTGGTAGGGAATTGCTTGAAAATGTACAGACATATATATGCATGGTATCTGGGTAGAAAAAGTGGATAAAGGAAGAAATCGAACCCTACGAAGGAAGGAGAAATTAAACGTTTATCCATGAGAATCGAATTGGTTTATACTCAATCTAGTTTGATCTGACTCAGGCGCGTACGCAGGGGGGGGGGGGTTACTGCGGGTTAAACCCCCCCATGATTCCAATAATAATAGGAAAAATTATAATTAATAAATATATCAACTTATTAAACAATTAAAAAAATATTCCGAATACCGATGTATAATATATGAAACCTGTATTTCCAAAACGTGCCTTATCCCAAAAAATCACATTTTGCAATATGCACATCTCTTGATTTTATTTTTCAGAAAAAATTCTATCCCACTTAAATTAATTAAACAAAATCAGTTTCCAAAACGTGCCTTATCCACAACGAGTTTGTTCCATAACTTGTCTTATCCATAATGCTCCAAAGTTCCAAACAAAGTCTTATCCCAGGCGGCCATGTTTGAAATTAATAACTAATTTTCCAAAACAAGTGTTATCCAAGGCTGTACTGGACTGTTGGAACAACTCTTTATAGGCTATACTATTGATTAAGTCCTAAAAAACAGCTCAATAAGAAACTAAGATGTTCACGGGTTTTTATTGCAGGAATCGGTCAATGGGTCATTTAAAAAGAAAAAACCGTGGAGTGCTATTAAATTAGAGGGTTCTCGTGCAAAGAAGCAAAATTTCAATATAGTTTATATCAAACTTTTGTAGAGAATTGATTTTCTCATCGATATGGCTTATTTAAAAAAATTTGAAATATTTTTTTTTATATCAAAAATGTTGAAACAAAAAGAAAAAAAGGCCAAAATTACGATTTTTTTTGTGCAGATTTCACTTCATTCTTTCGAATGATGAATGAAGCTATGAATGATCATTCAAGCTTAATTTTAGGTGATACATGGGCCACGAATGAACATTCTTCAAAGAATTGCACTTTGTATCCAAACTTATACGGTGTAGTTGTTTCTTTCATTTTCAGAATATTTCTGAATAATGGACAAAATGTAATGAAAAGGCCCACTGAATTTAGTATGTGTTTAATACATTTTTCAGTTCTGCAACCTTTGGGCATTTCCAATATACACTTTTCTAATGAATTAAAATTTTGTTTATATCATTTTAAACCAATTTCGAGATTTTTATATGATACAATTTCATTTTGGGGCTTAAATAAACAGAGTTCTACAACAGCACTGTATAGGTTAAAATTTTCCAAAACATGTCTTATCCCACAGGTAGAGTTCCATAACTAGCCTTATCCATGGTATCATTCCAAAACTTGCCTTATCCAAACTTTGCACGATTATCAGAAAAAAACTACTAATTAAATGTTAAATAGATTTTTTAAAATTAAATCTGTGATTTCTAACGATTAAACTGATATATAACAGTACATAATTTATCAGTGATAACACGGTGTAAATTTTTTTTCAATTTCCTGAAAATTTTACAAAAGTGGACAAGATACGTTTTGGAAATACAGGATTCATGGTGGATTCTTTTCAAACGTGATTACAAAAAAATAAATATCTCTCAAACTTTGGGAATATGTTCGTGAACTCGATGTGATATACCAAAAATTTTTTTAGCGCAATTGGGTGCGCCGTTTCGGAGTTACAACTGTTATTGAAAAAAACGCGATTTTTCAAAAATCACGTATTTCTCATTTATTTATAGCTCTCGACAAACTCTGACTTTCGGGATGGCCATATAGATATTTGTAGGAAATTTTCCGTCTTTTCAGATGAAATTACGCAAAAAGACGCGTTTTTGGCCAATTTTTTGGCCTTTTTTGGCCAAAATTTGAAAAAAAGGAATTTTTAAACTTTTTTTTCAGGTCACCAATCGATTTTCTGACTCAAAAACTACGCGCCACCAAGTTTTCAGAGTAGTTCCCTTCTTTTCGGTAAAAAAATTGTAAAAATGCCCTAAATCAAAGTCTAAAGTCTTGCGCACACCCCGAGATCATGATTTTTGGAGAAAAACAAGGCATTTTGTGATATTCGAAAAATGGTCAAAAATTATTATTTATGTTTCTTCACAATTTGCAATAAAAAAATTGCGATAAAAATATACCTATAGGTAATTATTTTTATAGTGAAATAACATAAAATATAATATAAGTACAATATGTGTACAAAATATGTTTTGTGAGTTCAGTTGTAGTTGAGTTGAAATAACACTTTAACTCTCAACGACTTAACTCTACGCGTTTCCTTTTCTGCCTTCCGTCTTTCTCCATCTTTTTCCATCAATTAATTTTATTATAAATTTTCCTTTAAAATTATTTATTAAATATAAAGTTTATTCTGACGTCCAAACGAGGCGCGAAATTTTCAATTTTCGTACCTTTGCCAGTGTGCCGTTTTTAGTTGTGTGCGTGAGCTCAGTCCAACCTACCTAATTTCGTTGAGTTGAGCAGAGTTGAAAATCTTTAATGGAAATTCTTAACTGTGTCTGTTTCCATGATGTATAACTCGGGCTCAGCTCTGGTTGAACTCCCATAGAAACTCAGTAATAGTAAGACTCGCTCGTTTTTAGCCTGCACAGGCACTCACAGCGTCGAAACGCTTATATAGCACCCAAAACGCTTGTGTAGCACCCAAAACTTAAGTAAAACTTCTACTTTTCCTAATGCAGCCCGCTACAGATACGTGCCAATAAAAGACGCACAGAATAGTCCAAATGAATCATGCTACGTTCACACGTTTTTAGACTAAAGGGAGCAAAATTTGAGCTTTAAAAAATTGTATACACTGTAAAAAATTTCTATGGTAATTTTACAAAAAAATACTGAAAGTTTTATTCACAAGCAGTTTTGTAAATTTGCAATATATATTATTAGGAATATTCCTAATCTATTACGTATTTTTACCAGCTGTGTAGTATATACACAATATCTCTGGGATGTAAAAATACCATTTGTATTGGAGCTTTCACTTCATACTTTTGTAAATTTCCAAAACTTTTTTGTATGTCCATACCTTGTTAAGGACCGATTCGCAAGGAAAGCTTCAGGCTTCAAGCTGCAAGCTTCAAACTACAAGCTTCAAGCTTCAGCAAAGTTTTGCTTTATTTGAACACTGCTGCTTGAAGCTGTGAATGTGAATCATTCTACATAAACCCTATTATCCTAATTTTTGAAGCTTGAAGCTTGCAGTCTGAAGCTTGCAGCTTGAAGCTTTCATTAGGTATCGACCCTAAGCGTGTACGTGAGGGAACGTTTATCAAAAATTTCTTGGCTGTTACAAGAAATGCCCAGACCCTGATCAAAGTCAAAGGTCTGGCCTTAACTTAAAAACCATTGGGTATATATGCTTAGTGTTCCATTGTTGCCTGTGAATTATATCCATGAGAGGAAAAATTTAAACCTTATATTCCAATAACCAATTTGTAATTTTACTGAAAATTTACGTTCTAAAATTGCGCCTCTTACTGTAAAATTACAGTATAAAGTGTATAAAGTATAAAGATTTTTTTAGTACATAACATTGATAAATATACTAAGAAATATTGTAATTTTCCTACATAAACGATTTAGAAAAATTAACAACATTGTGTAAAATATATGTCACATTCATGTAATCAGCATTTACGTTATGCAGTATTGGAGATTCTCAATTTCATTATGTGTAGTTACAAAATTTATAGTAAAATTACAATAATTTTGTAGTAAATTAGTATTTCATATCACGATTTGTAATTTTACTATACATTTTCACTGTGAATTTATATATTTTTTTAACAGTGTAGGACGAAGAAAACGGGCAATTATCTTGATGACAATAAAGGGTGCGATTAGCATACTCAGTAGGCCGATTTTCGTTCGACTGCGTAGGTCAAGCAGCATTGGACGTGATTAGTACTTAGTTGGGGGACCGCTTTATAAAGAAACTCTCGCGTTTGAAATGGTCGATTACGAATACATTTTTATCTGTTACAGAGGCGTGCCTGTAGCGGGAGCGTGCATACCTCTGGCGGGTGCATATCCGTGTGCCAAGTGCATTTGTTCGCTATGTGTGCTAGGTGTGGGCGCTTTTAAAAAAAATAACCAGCTAAATTTTTTATTCGGCCAACGTCTACAAAACGAAGTACTTTTTCGCCTCTAATAAAAACCTGCATTAACCTCCTTTCTATCGCAGTGGACGGTAAAAAGCTAATTGCAGATACCTATCCTAATATGAATCCTGGAAGCTTGTTTTTCAATAGAAAACTCGACTATGGAACAATCTTCCACACTCGGTTTTTTTTTATTTAGAAAACCCAACTTTAGGAATCACGCTTTGCACTACCGGTCTGTTATGTCGTTAGTAGTAGTCTAGTAGATTTTATTGATGATGAAATAAAATCTTACGGGGGAGGACTACTTAAACATAGCGATATGTATTTAGCCCTGCCAATCCCTAAATTGAGATTTCGTTATAAAAATGAAAGTTAAACACTTGGTCATACCTTATTACTAACATGTCCTCCCTCTTTAGTCATTCAGATAATCATGCGGCACAGAAAGAGGAGCTAAGGCGCCCCAGGGTAGGGAGATCCACCTTTGAGCTTTCTTCCATAATATTCTCTACACGAACCATTCTTTCTTTAAAGGCATCATCAATTTTTATACTGGCCTATGCGTTACGAATTTAATATGAAACATTTTGTTTTGAAATGCTTAACTCGCTAACTTTATTAACGGGTCTCTCTTATCTTAGCACGAATCTGTAAATTGATTTAGTTTAACCAAAGGGGTATGCGAAGGGTATTATTTTACTAAAAACTGGAAAACTTACATCATAGATTTTAATTACATAATTAAGAGGAAATTCGAAAGTATTGTGCAATTTTGTGACTAAAAAGCAGATTCTACCAGGATCTCGAAAAATAAGATTACAGACAAGTAAAATTTACATTACGAACACCACAAAGGTTTTGACCTGGGAATCATCTAACCTGCCAACGCGTAGTACTTCTCCAGCTGAGCTACCGAGGGACAATTACACAACAAAATTTTCTCTTTGAAATGGAATCCCAGAAACTAATAAAACGAATACGTGCCTATATATTACGAAACAAGGGGCCATAATACATGTCAAACGTGTTTACCTCAGTTTCTAGCGCTAGATGCTAATGATTTATTAGACCATTCTTTGGGACATTACATCTAGAAATAAAAGTACAGAAACATGTTACCATCTCTCAAGATATCCAAACTGACTACTAGATATCCGGATTTCTTTATTTCTTTCCCCGAAAAAAAACGAGGCAATAATAAACAAGATTCCCTCGGTTGATTTACATTCTGGAGATGACTTGTGACACTTCGCTTTGTCATAAAGTCATAGTGTAGAGCAGCCCCGAAAAAGACGGCGATTAATTACTGTTCTCACAATTTTTCGGAATCCGAAACCTGTTCAGTGAGTACTTGGGAGGTAAACACTTACTGACCTTGCTCCCAACCTCCATTCTTCAAAGCTGACCATCAGCTAAATAATTCTGCACCGAAAGGAATCCGCTGGCGGTCTCCGAGCGTTCAGTCTCTATGCCTGGGCCATAATAAACCGAAGCCACAGGTCGGTAATAAAATTTCCTTTAAGAGCAACACGTTGACAGCATCTTATGAAATTTTCGGGCCTCAACTCTTTTCCGCATAATTTGAAGGCGAAGCGATGCGGTGCCACGATAAGGCGGCCCCGGCATAATGTCGCGGTTAATATTCTGCAACTGACGTCAGATTTGTCATTCGTTATGGCGTTTTGAGCGGTTTTAATTGCTCGAATGCGCGGTATTGCGGTGTACTGGAGAGAAATAGCGTTCTCATATGTTGTTTTGGTGTGGCTGGGCAGTTATCCGTATTCGTGGTCCTCGTTTGTTCGGTGTTGTACTGTGTGTGATACTATGCCTGAGCCCAGGGACAGAGGAGGACATAAGCACGTAAAACAGGCTTCTTGTGGCGGTAACAATGCCTCGTTAAAAATAGTTCTGACAGTGCTCATGATTATTACCATTAATCCTGCTTGTCCCGCTGAAAGCGTGTTATTAGTTACAAATGTGAGCAGCACTTGCAACACTATCGTTGATTTTCTGTTCAGGCTGGGCATACACGTCGTCTCGTAATTGTAATCGCTGTAATTTAACGTTTTGTTTTGGTTACTTGTTATCTTGCAGCTTAGACATGTTTGGCGAATATGTATAGTATATCCTATGATAGTTGAAGGTTGTGCAGGAATCTACTTTGGGCTCATTGTCATTCTATTAGGACGATATTGTGAACTAACTACAACAAATCAATTGAAATATGATCATATGCGGCCATTGCATTGTACGTGATATAAAGACGGTTTTAAAAGGCTTTGTTTAATCCCAGAAGGTATAAGGTCTGGGAAAAAATTCGTGGCGTCACATATACTCCATTGTTTTGTTCTCGACAATGTTTCGCCATTCTTCAGGTAGAGTCATGATGCCATTGGTGACGAACTTCTGTGGTTCCTGGTTAAAAAAAACTGAATCAAGTAGTTTTAGCAGACTTCCTTTGAATACAGGAGTTCTGAAAAGATCGAAACAAGTGTCAATCAGATTGGACTATGTCTGGTGCTGGTCTATACCGTAGATGCATCAAATCTTCCCAAACAAACTCTTCTAATTTTTCGCGGGTCATCAAAAAAGTGTGTAGTCGGGCGTAGTGGTAATGGAAGACATGTTTTCTTAGAGATGAGACGTTCATTTTGGAAAATTTACATTAGGTGCGATTTTTGCGGCTCCAATCATATATGCATTCGATATTCCGGTTTAGTGCCGGCGGATCGTGTTGGGCCCAAGTGGGTAGTCAGAACCCCCCCCACTCCCCCTCCCCGAAACTGGTATTTGGTATTAACCTAAAAAGCAAAGAAGGTAGGTCACTTGATTTTGAAGCGGAAGATGGGGTGACTGAGTACAGCACAACTTGTGCAGTTCCACGTCCAGGGCCCTTTCCTCTGAACCGCAATGTATAATGATATAAGGAGTAGATGCGATCGGGTTTATGGATGACATCAGGGTAGTCGTCGTAGGATGACGCCTCGATTAGATCGAATTGTGCGCGAAAGAAGCTGTCTGGGATATTAAAGATTGGCCTGAAAGCGCTCGTACGACGCTTTCTGAGCAAACAACTAAAGCTGCGCTCATCAGAAAACGGAGAAAATCAGTGTCCGTAAGGATCAAGGTATGGGATAAGGTAGCCTGCCATAAGGTACCAGGGATTGATGACCGGCCGAAGGCTAAATTTTAAAGTAAACTTGGAAGGGCTGTCGAATAAAGCCACCGTTATTTGTGCAAGCGAGGCGAGGCGAGGGTGGTTTTTTCAAATGTACTTTCCGCAGCGCCAGTGTATCCAGGCTAACAGCAGAAATTGAAGGACTGTATACAAACTAGCGGGGATGATCGCCAGAAACATACTGGCGAGAGAACGCATGCGTCTCTATGACCCAGAATTATGTTAAAGGCGAGCCAAAAACAGTGCGGCGGCAAATCAGGCACTGCGAGTCCGTAAAGCAATGAGTTACGACCTCACGTAGTTGTTGAGTGGACATCGTTTCGAGCAGAATGTCTAGGGAGGAATTAGAGACAATAACTGAGGATCCACTAATATCGAAAAACATCCTAGAACACAAGGATGGGTGGAGGAGAGTGGAAGCGACGCAGGAAAAAGAGACAAAGGCAACAAAACACCAGGAATATTAGCAGCTACACAAAAGGTGATACATCACCGCGACGCTATGCTAAAATAGCCAGTCACGCTGGCAGAGTGAAAGACCAGGAGTAGCTTTTCACGTCCTATTGAGAGCAGATCACTAATAAAAATTAAAGTGATAGAATTTATCCCTGGGGGACACCGCTCGAAATGGTGTACGCTTTAGATTTGACGACATCCAATAAATCAAGCTAGAACGGCCACTAATACCCTCGACACACGGGCGTTGTTACGACGAGAAATCGTTGTTAACACGCATATTTGCTTTGTAACGAAGCAACGTAACAAAGCAATTTTTGCTTTGTTAACAACGATAACTCAAAAAGCTCTGAGAAAGAGCCACCTATCGGTTGGTAGATTATTTAAAAAAACCCATTTTGTTGTACTTATGTCAAATTTATTTCACATCATTTCGTTGTTTTAAAATGGAAAGCGGTTTTTAATGCTATAATTGTGAAATATACCTCTTTAATAAATTGCGGAAATTTTTTTATCACGAAAAAAATAGATTCCTTTTTATTTTTATTCATAATATATTTTTTATGAGCTTTTTCACGACACTTGCGCAGTTTTCACAGTTAAAAATGCAGATAACGAAGCAATTTATAGTGTGTCACCCCCTTTTTGGGCGTTCGTCGTAACAAGGATTTTTCGTCGTAAAGCGCTGTCGTGTGTCGAGGGTATAAGAAAACTCTCAATCCAGTCCCTTAGAACTAAGCCGATACCAATAGCTTGGAGTTGAGTCAACAGTGCAAGGTGCCATACTCTATCAAAAACCTTAGAGACCAGACTCGCCGAAGCTATGGATGCTTTGGTTCAGTCGGTCAAATATACAAGAAGGTCGCCAGTAGATCTTTTTTGTCTAAAGCCCTCTGCCACTCGTCTAGAATTCAGTGAAACTCTAGATATTTCATTAGCTTTGATTATTGTGTGCATGATTTTGGAGAGAATAAAAAAGATTGAATACACCCTTTTTTGGTATGGACTGAAGATAAGCTAGTTTCCAAGAATCCGGGCGGAGAATTATGACAAGTTAAAAAGTGTGCACATAGGTTTAACCAAAATTGAGGGGCATTTCCTTAATGATATCAACTGATACAACTGTCAGCTCTAAAAACGAGTGAAAAATTCAAGAACCCAAAAGTTTGATTGATCACCAATACCAAAACAACCCAAAAAGGGATTAATATAAAAATAAAGCTTACACAAAACTGAATTACAATTAAAATTTTATTTCAACCGTTGTCTTCTGCTTCTTCTTCGGCAGCAGCAGCAACAAGAGCCAAAACTGCAGCGATGTATTTTACCATTTTTGCTTTTTTGTGTAGTAGTCAAAAACTCATGGTACAATAATTACAAGGTAAGCTCATAAATGAAAAGAACTTTCACGTGACGTCACTCAGATCTTAGATCACAACATGGTAGAGTAAAAACCATAGAAGAAGACAACGACTGTTCCATTCGCTCTGGTTGGTTGAAAGCGCAGCTTTTTCACTCAAACGACCAGAGCGAATGGGAAGCTCGTTTTCTTCTTTTATGGTTTTTCCTCTACAATAATACAAGGTAGGATCATAAGGAAAAGCTTTGTTTCCATCATGAAAAGCTTTTAGGCCTTTTACATTAGAAAAGATCAGAGTGACGTCACGGGAAAGCTTTTTTCCCTTGTGAGTTAAGATCTGATTGACGTCACGGGACCCTTATGAGCTTAAAAGCTTTCCCGTGGCGTCACTCAGGTCTTTTCTAATGTAAAAGGCGTAAAAGCTTTTCAAGATTTAAACAGAGATTTTCCTTATGAGCTTACCTTGTATTAATAGCTGTGTTTCACTTCTCGGCAGAGGCATGAGTAGCTACGAGTAGAAGTCAACTGCTTGCGAGAACTTTGCTCGAATTGTGGAACACAGCTATTGTACCATGTGCTGACTGAACTGAACTGAAGCTATTGGGCTTGAATGTTGGGTTCCTTCCGGAATTCAGCTTATGCCTGCACTACACATCGAAAGATACATCTGGGAGATGATCCACAGATGCATCCGGGAATAAATCCGCGAGCCGTCCACACGTCCGCGTATCAATCAGTCTGTGTTGATCATCGGAAGACGCAAGACATCAAGTACTTATTTTTGGGGTTCCACAAGCAGTTCTCACCTTGGTATAATTCTATAAACTTGAAAGTTTCCTCGGTGCTCATTGTCATTGTAGCCATTTTCAAAACAATACACTTCAAAACAATACACCGACGCGTCCACCTGCATTCAAAATGCGCACAACACTGATGCGTCGGCAGATGTGTGGACACAAGCCTTGCGTTCGCTCTGACGTCTGGCTCAAAATCCGTCAAGAATGGATTCAGGACAGACGTATCTCCGGATGTTAAATATTGTCCGGAGACGAGCAAAAACCCCCTCTACACATCGGCGGATGTATCCAGGGCTGAGGCATCTTCCGATGTGTAGTGCAGGCATTATATACGTTTCAACTTTCACGCTAATTAGGTGATAAAATTAATAGAATTTGAGTTAGAAAATCGATTTAAACAATACGTTCTAGTATTGATTGTACTTGAAGCGTAACCCTGGCGTGTCTAACGAATTTATCACCAACTAATTATTCCGAAACGTAAATAACAATTTGCGTTGATGTACAACCTGCGTCATATTGGTTTTCTTAAATGGCGTCACAATCCGTGTAAAACTCTGGTTTCTTCTTCCAGCCGTTTCTACGTTTTACTACTTCTCTCCAATTTCTTATACGAAGTTTTCATACCTATATCTTCTAAAACGTCATCCATCCACCTTAGTGGGGTATTTTAAGATTTTGCGCCTTGGGCCTATATGATTTGCCGCCCCATGTCATGAATTAATAAAAAAAGGCACAAATATTTTAATCCTATTAAATTATTACAGAATAATCACGATCTAGAAAATGCGTTGCGTAATCACCATTTAACGTTTTCAAACGTCGAAGTGGGGACGTAGATAATTTTTTATTATTTTGTGTAAGGAAAACGAAATTTCTGTTTTGCAATATATCACTTTGAGATACATAAGGGAAATTAAACACAAAAAAGCGAAGTTATGGTGTAGTTGGGAAGTTGGATTTTTTTGTTTTTTTTCTTTACATATGTTAAGATAAAGCGAAAAAAAAATTTCTGCAAAATCGGTCCTGTGCTGCACGAGAAAATTGCATAAATGTCAATTTTTGATGCATTTTGAGTGCATTGCTACACAATTTTTTTAATTTCTCCAGTTCTGTTGGTCGTAGAACAATAAAAAAAATTGGAAAATACTCGTGAATGAATAGACTATCGAACTGATTCGGTATAAATACTTTAAAAATGAATCCTAACCTCAAAAAACCAAAATGTATGAAATTTTGTTTTATTTTACTAAAAGTGCAATAAATGACGGAAAAAGGTCGGATTTTCATAAAAATTGGAGAAAAGATGTACTTTGATGCTATAAATACGTGGTTGAAATTTCAAAAAATAATTCCGCTTTTTACGGCAAAAATTGGCAGTTTTCGAAAAAAAAATTAAAATTGCCGCCATTTTATGCCAAATCATCGTACGGTAAAATATTTTTTTAGGTTTTTTTATGTACTTTCTTTTGAGCATACGCAATACTTCGTTACTTTATTTCAAATGCGCATTTTAGGCCTTTGAAAACACTAAAAAAATTAAATTTTTCAATTTTTTGCCTTTTGTTTACTATGAAAAGCTACTTGCCAACTATAAAAAAAGCAAAAAATTGAAAATTGAAATTTTTTACTTTTTTCAAAGTCCTAAAATGGGCATTTTAAATAAAGTAACGAAGTATTGCGTATGCTCACAAGAAAGTAAATAAAAAAACCTACAATTTAAAAAAAAATATTTTACCGTACGATGATTTGGCATAAAATGGCGGCAATTTTAATTTTTTTTCGAAAACTGCCAATTTTTGCCGTAAAAAGCGAAATTATTTTTTGAAATTTCAACCACGTATTTATAGCATCAAAGTACATCTTTTCTCCAATTTTTATCAAAATCCGACCTTTTTCCCGTGATTTATTGCATTTTTAGTAAAATAAAACAAAATTTCATACATTTTGGTTTTTTGAGGTTAGGATTCATTTTTAAAGTATTTATACCAAATCATTTCGATAGTCTATTCATTTACGAGTATTTTCCATTTTTTTTATTGTTCTACCACCAACAGAACTGTAGAAATTAAAAAAAATTGTGTAGCAATGCACTCAAAATGCATCAAAAATTGACATTTATGCAATTTTCTCCTACAGCACAGGACCGATTTTGCAGAAATTTTTTTTTTCGCTTTATCTTAACATATGTAAAGAAAAAAAACAAAAAAATCCAACTTCCCAACTACATCACTATCATATGACAATTTCCCTCTACTAATAATGCTATTTCTGTATATGGAAATGCTTCCTTTAAGTCCTTGTGCTTAAGTTGTCTTAAAATAATTTTTTCAGGTGACGTCAAGATCACATTCCTCTTGTAGATCATCCGCAAGATCAGTCGGGTATAATTTTTGGAGTTTTATGGCGTCAACTCTAGCTTCCCCATCAGGAATTGTGTCCAATTTGCGTAGAATAGAGGTTTGGCGGTTACTGCGTTATATGAAGATTTGAGCCTCCACAACTCGTCCAACAATTGGTCGCATATTGGGAAAAAGGTACTTTTGTTCACAAAAAGTCACCTTTTGGCCCTTGTAAGAATACTTTTCCCTCACGATGCTTATCGTATAGTCTCTTCCTCTTATTAAAGCATCAAAAAATTCCCATTTGTCTTCTATAAAAGTGACAAGTGACTCGGAAGCTAACTCTACGTCTGTGTCGAAATCTTGAAGATTTGATCAAGTTTAACGAATGTGCGGCGCGAGGCACGTATGTTGCATTCTGACATTTTCCTTTAATTTTAGCGTGTAGGGCATGTGTTCTGATTTGAGATCAGTGTTTGGCAGAAACCAGAGGAATCGTTTAACTGGCTCTGCATTATCCTGAACAAATCTCAAAAATAGCGTAAGTTGATTTTCATTTGTTATGTCAAGAAAATATTGGTTTTATTAAAGTTATTTTTCTCCATATGGTTGGAGTTTACAAAGTCATCCTTCCTGGAGGTCCAAGAAACCTTTACTGGTTTACTGTCGTATCAAGGAAGGAACATCTTACAGGAGCTGGTGTCACAGGCACAACTCCAAGGTTTGGATTGCAATTTGTCGGTGGCCCTCTGTTTTGCAGGATTCATACCATTCACACCAGGCAATAAGACTTAAGCTGGAATTACACTTTTGTGTTGTGGTGTGTTGAGGTGCTATGTGTCGTGTTGCCAAGTGCTTACATTTGTGTGGTGTGTTCTGTCGCCTTCTGGCGCATTTGTAAATTAAGTTGGAATTACACTATTGTGTTGTGGTGTGTCGTGGTCCTCTGTGTCGTGTTGGCAAGTGAATGAGCGAGATTTTGTTTCTCTCGCAGCCGTGCACACTTGTGTGTGGTGTGTTGTGTCGCGGCATAACCCCATTCTTCGCTCTCGGATCGGAAACACAACAGAACGCGGCACACCACAACACACCATAATAATGTAATCAGCCCCGTATAAAATATATGAATATGATCACGACACAGAGCGCCACGACACACCACAACACAATAGTGTAAAGCCGGCTTAGTTCCGGCTTTAAACACACTGTGAATTTCTCTGTGAATTTGTTGTTCTAGGAGCCTCTTATACCTATGCTATGAACATCTGATGTCTGTTTGTTTTCTTCAGTTATCATTCTTGCTGGAATGCGAATAGTGTCGAATACCTAGACTGAATTACGAATTGCGATTAACTATGAATTAATCTAAGGTTAGGATATGCGATACGGTAATATCTATGAGGTGCGACAGCGAAGAAGACCCAACCTCCGCTCAGAATCGGGACCGGTGGAGAGAACAGTTGCGAAAGGCCAGGACCGAATCCCGGTTGTAGAGCAGTCAAAGAAGAGAAAGAAGAAGAATATGCGAAATCGAATAAGGCATAGATAGTATATCGGTATTTTTTTAAATAAATTCAGTTTTGCAGTTTTCTAAGAATTAGAGGAAGCAGGGTTTGCAGCCTAGCAAAACTTTATTTACGTTGCTCAAGGTTCACAGTAACAAGCGTATGTAATTTGGTGTTCGTCATAAGCTCGTCATATCTAAATTTACCATAGAAACCATACCATATTTTCCAGGAAATAAAACTTAGCCGAATAATAAGGTGATGATAAGATCGTTAGAAACGCCAGGGTTACACTTGAAGTACAATCAATTCTAGAACAAAGCGTCCAAATTGATTTTCAACCCACTTTCATAAAAAAATTTATCAAATAATTAGCGTGAAAATCCAAACGTATATAAGCCGAGTTTCGGAAGGAAAGCAACATTCAAGCCCCTTGGGTTAGTTCAGTTAGCATTGTTTGACTATACTACACAAAGAAGCAAAAATGGTAAAATTCATCACTGCACTTTTGGGCCTTCTTGCTGCCGTTGCTGCCGTTGCCGCACAAGCAAAACAAGAAGATGCAAGCGTCTAGTTAAAGTAAAAATGTTGTAAGACAACGGTTGAAATAAAATTTGAACTTTACTTCAGTTTTGTGTTTGCTTTTTTACTATATTATTTCCTTTTTGTGTTGTTTTGGTATTGGTGTGGTCAATCACACTTTTGTGTCTTTAAAGTTTTCACTCATTGCTCATTGTTGCTAGGTTGACAAGCACTTCACTAGTCAAAGTTTGTACCTTTTTTTTGTGGTGAGATATTGGGGGATACCGGGGAGCTAATGTGGACACCGATCACTAGCTACTTGCTTGCTGATGTTGGCGAGTACGAAAAAGTTAAGCTGGACAATAAAAAATACAGCCCGAGTAAAAATTTGGGAAAGAGGTGCGAAATACATATGTGGCGACGTCAGTGTAAATGGAGCTTAAAAGATAAAGAATTAAAACGGTGCTCACAAGCTCTTCACGTCGACGCATCAGGTAGCACCATAGGTGCAACAGTACATCAAGCTGTGGATGGATTTGTAACACCTTTAGGTTTTTTCCTCGGAAGCTAAAAACCATTGAAAAGTATTAAAACATGTATGAAAGAGAACTACTGGAGATGCATCAAGGAGTAAAAAACTTCAGTCATTTTTTGGTGAGAGACTTTTGTATCTAACCAAATCGCATTTAAATAAAAAATCGGAAAAATCAGCGCCACGTCAACTTGGCCAGTTAGACTTCACCTGCCAGTTCTCAACGAACATACGATACATTGAATGAAAGCCCAACAACATAGCACATCGATTATCCAGAATTGAGGAAATATAAATGTAATAACAGGGACAATAGATTTCAATAAATTTGCAGAGGCCCAGTCAAATGACGAAGAATTAGAGTTTTTGTTACGAGACCACAAAGGATACTCGTCCTTGCTGCTCAAGGAGTTTGCTGTGCGTTAATAGCCCCTGGAGAGTCTACAGCGACATCAGTCAAGACAAAATTTGACCCTTTACGTTCCTGAACCACTTTGACAATTAGTCATAAAAAAACAGTCTGGCTCATCCCCGGAAGACAACGCTCAGCTTAGTAAGCGACTGGAATAATTGAAAGAATCCGCAGAACTCTAAAGGCAGCAATCATGTGCTTCCAAACAAAAGACTGGTACATTAATACTGTTAAGTTGAAAACAGATACATGCTGGCGTGCGCTGCGTGCGGCCGATCCGCAGTATGCGACAAGTTTTCGCTGACAGATAGTTGCTTGCTTGCTTCTGTCTCATCTTTCCCTATAACAAAAAAACCATATAAGCGAAACGTGCATGGTTTGTTCTGTGTGTGTTGCTTGTGCTTGAGCATTTCAGCATATATCGAATATGGCCAGTGCGGAAAAAGTTAAAAGTAAACCAACTTTTGCGTTGAATTCGTTTCGTTTACGCACCTGTATGTCAGATCGGGCTCGGGTTCGGCTAAAACTAGTACTCTCAGAAGAAAACAATGTTACAAAAACTGTTCAGCAGTAAAAATAAATAAGTAAACCACGAAGAAAGATTAGCTGCAGTTATAACTACTCTTCCAGATAATTTCCTTAGACTCTTGCCCAAACACTGGTCGACTATTAGCACAGATGTGACAAAACCAAAAAGAATTAATATAAAAATAAAAAGCAAAGAAAAAAATTGAATTACATTTAAAATTTTATTTCAACAATTGTTCTAAAAAATTGTAATGTTATTTGGCGAATAGGTCATCATCGTCGGCAGCGGCAGCTATAAGGGCCAAAAGTGCGGCGATGTATTTCACCATTTTTGCTTCGTAGTAGTCAAATAATGCTAACTAAACGACCTATTATGCTTGAATGTTGCCTTCCTTACGGAGCTCGGCTTATAAACTTACGTTTCGACTTTCACGCTAATTACTTGATAAAATTAAGAGAAATTGGGTTGAAAAATTAATTTTGAACAATTTGTTCTAGTATCGATTGTGCTTTAAGCGTAACCTTAGCGTGTCTAACGAACTTATCAGCAACTTATAATTCCGTAACGTAAACAACTACGTAAATACTTGCTAGAATTTACGGCCTGCTTCCGTGTTAGTCTTCTTAAATGCCGCCAATTTCGTTGTAAAACTCTGGCCTCTTCTTCCAGTCGCTTCATTTTCTTCTACCAAGTTTGCGTGCGTAGAGCACCTCCATGACCCCCCCCCCCCCTTGAATCCGCGCCTTAGTTCGCAATTCACTTTGGAATTTCTCGTTGAAATTCATCGCAATTGCTTAGTTTTGAATTATAGATAACTTCCAAAGATTGTACCGTAGCTTCTCTTAGCGTAAGCTTACTTTATTTGGGACTGTGTTGTGAAACGGCATCATTTGAAGGAACACTCGGTATGTGCTAAAGAAAACTTTCAATCTAGTTCTTCAGAACTGTGCTCATATCAATAGCTTTGAATTTTGATAACACAACACGGTTTTTGTTGAGGTGCTCCGTTAGGCACTCAAGAAAGTTACTAGTACCTACGCCTTTGTTGTCTAAATCCTCAATATCAGGATAAGTCGTTTAAGAATTTCGCCTCTAAGGCGGGGTTTACATCTGCAATTTATTCGCCGAATTTATTACTGGAATAAATCTTTCTTAGTTCAAAAGCGTTTACATCTCGACACAAAATTACGTACATACATTTATTCCTAGAACAAGAGCTCAAAAATATTCGTGAATAATTTCACTGAATATAATTCAGAATAGTTTACATTATAAATAAAATTCTATGTAAAAATTGCAGAAGCGTTTACATATAGCGAAAATGTTCTTGTGAATTTTGCAAGGAATAAAATTCAATGTGAATTTATAGATACTGCTGTACAGTCAGTTTACATCATCATTCGAATATATTCAACTTACGAATGTGTACATGTACAGCAGGGTGGCCCTTATTTTCAACTTTTTCGATTTTTTCAAGGCGCCCAATATTCGAATGGATGAAAAACGAGGAAATGTGAAGTTTGAGGCAAATCCGAAGATATTTAAAGGTCGCTCACGGCGGTCAAAATTTCGAAAAAAATGTGATGTTTTTGCATTTTTTCCCTTTTACCCACCCCTGAAATATATTACCCATCCCCGACCCTCCAAATATCAATACTTATTTTATAGACCTTTCCACCAAGCCAAATTTAAAAACAAAATGGTTAACAAACAAGGAAGTTATGGCTATTTATATAATATAATTTATGAAACCATCCAAAAAAAATTTCCGAGAAGAACGAAATTTTTAATAAAAAATCAAAATGTGTGTGGATGAAAATTAGATATTAAGAAGGAATACGTAATGGGACCCATCCACGGGCCAACAGGTTGCCCAAACTGAATTGTGTAAAGAGTTTGTGTTTTGCCACAGACGCTGCAACAGAACTGTTACTTCTACTGTCAATTTGATATTTTACAGGCAATTTGAAAGGGAAATAAAATTTTAGAAAAGCCACGATTATGTTTTATAATAATAAAAAGTGGATAACGATGATTTTTTATAATAATTATAAATTTATTAATTATTAATATAAATATTTATATTTTTTAAAAACATAAACTAAATTCTAAAAATATAAATTTTGAAACTAACTAATATTATGTGAACTATCATAATTTAAATTAAAATAAAAATAACCCAAAACAGTGAAAATGTAAACTTGTAAAAAAAAATTATACTTCGAATTCAGGCTTAATTCATTCAAGTAGTTTGCCAAACTGAGATACACACAGCCCGACTTGTTGCCCAAACTCTTGGCCCCGCCCCATAAAATTAAAAGATTTTGATTTATCCCAATTGAAATCCCAACTGTCAAATCAGTTTGCCAACTGCTCCACACACGCTTTGATTTAGTGACAACACAACTCAGTTTGGGCAACCAGTTGGCCTGTGGATGGGCCCCATATGGAGTATTCCACCAATAGCCCATAAAAAAGATACCCATTTCCGAAAGGCAATTTCTGTGCAGGATGGGCCTTTAATATACTTTGCAGGAATCGCAGCAGGTTCTCCCAAACCTTAAGAATACCATTACCAAATAAATACTGGAAGTTTCTATCAATCACTTTGGCGCTGAAATTGGGGCTCTAGTCAAGGTCAAAGGGCCAAACTAATTATTTAAAAGATATATTCGAGAAACCGTCTTATTATTAGCCGTTTTCCTTTTCTACTTTTAAGTACTCCGGAGTAAAAAATTAAAGTAACGCAAAATTTGTCAATATGAGTAAAACATATGAATTTTCTGTGAGAGCAGGAGTAGCTCCAAGTAAATACGAGTAAAAAAGAGCAGAAAAGGAACACGCCTATTATTTCACAATCTGAACCCATTTAGTTTCTAACTTAAAATTTTGAAATTTAGTACAATGAAAATTTAAGAAGAACCTGGGAGGTATACTTTCCAGAATATTGAAGGATGAAGGATAAAAGTGTTATTCTTGATATAGTTTTTCATTGATATTTTAAAGTATTTTTTTTTTTAAAAATTTGGTTTTTTCTTCCCTGCTTTCCCAGGGACATATTTAAGAATTATTAAAGGAGCTCCAAAGCCCATTTTAGCGAAATTTTCAAAATAATATAATAATTTTTCTTCGTATGTAAAATTTCAAAAAAAACGATAAGATTATGACCCATTATGATTTCGAATCTGAAAATAAATAAATATATAAATAAAAAACAAAAAACGTTAAATAGTACGAGTTTGCTTTCAAGTAGGGCTGCCATCACCTAAATTGCCGACGCCGGACAAAATCTTCGAAAACCCCGGACATTTTGGTGAAATTTTGTTTTTTCCCCGGACACCCTTGAAAAATTTTTTTTAAAACATTATTCACTGGCTGCGCAAAATGCCTTGAGAGCTTCTGTTCGAACGGTACAAAAAGTCATTTTCAATATCATGGTCTCTATGTCAATAGGATAATCACATATTCCAAATAACCAAACAAGCATATCAATGCCTAGGATTCCTCAAGAGATGCAAGTCCTACGGTTGCCCGGCTACAATGTATAAGTCCTACATTCGGCCCCGCCTTGAATACTAGGTTCATCGACATCTACTCAAGCACCCTCCAAACCCCTAGTCTATCCTTTCTCTTTTATCCTTCAAATCAAGCTTACTACTTGAAGTTGGACCATGACTTAAACGATATGACGGACTAGTAAGTAGTGCAAAGGGTGATTCCTAAGCCTGATCTTATTACAAAAAATAGGAAGTAGCTCGTCTCCATGATGCATTGCGAAGTATATGGGAAAAACATCCTACGCCAACAATATTTAGAGTAAGTTTACAATTCAGCTTATGGAACACATTATTTGTCCCTAGTTTATTGTTCGCACCGAAGTTTGTGTTGCAATTTGTCGCCATGCTCAAGTTGTTTTAGAATAATCTAAGCAACTGTTTCCGACTTCTCATTTTAGTACGTTAGATTTCAGGGAGCTTTAATGTGATGCCGTTTATTTGTTTACCAAAATATTTAGGGGGAATTGACGGGGATTTCTAACTGATGTGATTTCTAGCATCGATAGATACACTTATCAATGCAACATCTACTAGATTACATTTCAGTTCGGCAATCTTTCGGCGAGCTTTTGTGCGATAACATGTTATGTTTGTTTGCCGATTTGACTCCGAAAACGTTAATTGGTTAAGAGAATTATTAAACTCCAAAGAATTGAATGAGATGTGGTTATTAACTGTATGGTAAGCCAGTGCAACTTCTGCTGCTCGAATAAGATCTTCTTCTGAGCTAGGTCTAGTTTTGCCAAAGTAGAGCATGATGTTCGAACAAAAAAGAGCTTGGCTTGTCGAACTAGTTTTGTCATTAATATCGGAAACATCTTTATCTGCAATCGAAATGTTTGTAGAACAAATTAGGCATAGAACTTCCTAGTCATATTTTCCTCTTTTTCACATAGGATATTTGTTTTGCAATTCCCTGTTATACGTGCATTTACGCTTGCGCATTTTGTTCTGAAAAGAAATAAGTTAGACTTTGAGTTGTTTGATAACTAAAAAAGCTTTTTGAGTTCCTTGAACCACTGGATATAAATTTTCTTTTCGTTTCGGATCGATGTACGTTCGATACATTTTCTTGGAAATATTCAGCTCCCGATTAAGTGGTTAATTATTGTGAATTGTCACTGGAACTTTCATACAAAACGGGGCATGCGGTGTGCACGCCGGAGTTTGGTTGGATGCGGCTTACGAGTCAATTTTTAAATAAGATTTTTTTGAATTATTTATCATTCAATTAATCAGGTTTCACCGGACATAAATAGTGCCCGGGTTTTCCCCGACACTTTTTAAAACCCCGCCCGGACGGTCCTCGGATACCCTTCAAACTAGGACAAATCCGGGGAAACCCGGACGGATGGCAGCCCTACTTTCAAGGGAATATATTCAAAAGTAGAAATCAGTTCTACTTGTGAATTTTTTCCAATTTCTGCAATACAAACATAAAATTCTGTAAGCACCAAAGCAACCGCTGATGTTTCATGAATTTATTCACTCTCATTCTCTTCCGTGAACTTCAATGAACTTTTCGGATAGTGAATATATAGCAAAGGGGTTTACATTGCAAGTAGTTTTGCTGAATTAATTTCACCGAATTTTTTAAGAAATGTAGTGAACTTCCCACATGTGTCACCGGAATTTATTCGATAAAAATTGCGCGAATAAAATTCATCTCGTGTTTCAAAATAGTTTACATTAGCTTTCTGAATTTCTTCCTTGATATAAAGTGAACTTTTGTGAATATAATTCCTATTGAAAAATTCGCGAATAAATTGCAGATGTAAACCCCGCCTAAGACTTAACAAAAGCGAACACGTTACAACAAACGGAGATTGTAAAGAAATGTACGATGAAATTAATTTAAGTGGAAACTTGCATCTTGCATGAACCTCTAAACAAAAAATAGTAGTAGAAGATATATCAGGGGCGGATCCAGAGATCTGTCTTGGGGGGGGGGGCGAAGGTACTTACAAAAGTACTTATAACAGTGGCGTAGGTAGCTTTTTGCGATGGGAGAGGATATGACAGTATATTTTGATTGATCGGATTTTCACAACTTAATGCATCAGAACGGGGTCTTTTCGCGGTTGTTTCTGACGATAATTCTGCATTTCTGTGGTTTTCACCGTCTCATGACTTGCCGAATGGTTTTATTGGCAGTAAAAATTTCTTCATTCCGAGATAATAAACAAAACAATTTCCACACACTTTTGCAATTATAAACTAGAATAAATTTGACAGTTGAGGAGTGTCTGTTCAAAAGGGCGTATTTCCATCATAAACAAACTTTACAGAAATCGAAAAAAAACTGCCTGTTCCTCTAAATAAAATGCTAAAATTGTATTTAAATGCACATTCATGCACTATATTTTTTGTAATTATTTGTTTAGAAATATGGCCTTTTGATCGGGATTTTGAGAAATACGACCTTTTGATTAGTTACTTCAAGAAATAAGCCTTTTTGAATAGAATTTTTGGAAATACTTGCAGTGAAGTTTTTTGGGGCTCTGTCAAAAGCAAAAATCCTTTTAGCACGATTTTTATGTCCACCTATCCACTCCTAGTAAAACTTTGAGCCAAAATTAAATGTGTTATTGTGTTAGGGCTCTAATACCAAAGTGCCAAAGTACCAAACTACAAAATAAAGCCAACTTTAACATCAAAATTTGCTAATATCTTAAAAAATAAAGACCGTAACACAAAAATTGTTGGACATTATTTATAGGAAATTGTCCGTGCTTTCCAATTTTGGAAAAAAAAATATTGACTAACTACTTATTTTTGGGGGAAAAGGTAGTTAAAGTTGATAGTTTTGTTAAAAAAACAAAATTTTGACTTTGATGACTCATTACTCTGGAAGGTGGTAGGGTAGAATCTTCACTTTTACATTTTTAGATAGGTGGGAGTATTCTGCGTGCAGTGCGGATTGTAGTTTTTTTTAAATAAAATATTTTAGTACGGTGAGAGTATTTTTCTAAAAAAACACACTGCCTTATAATTCATTAACTAAAGCTGATATAAAAAACTGATAATATATTTGAAATCAGCGTCAAAAATTAGTTTAGAATGATGTAAAATATTCCATGCAACAGTCATGCTGTTGAGCAGTGTTATAATTGGGCCTTCTTTCGCTTACAGTCACAATTATATATGAAACGAAAATTCAGATCGTATTTTGAGGTAAACCTTCTTTTGCTGAGGGGTTTCCGGTTATTCGATCATACTGAAATTTTGCACACAGCTTCAGTTGCGATGACAATATAATATAGTATACTCAATAGATCCAATATGGCCACCAAAAAAATGGCGGATTACCGTTTGCTTCCCAAGATGCAGAAATACGCCCTTTTAATTAGAATCCTAATTTTTTGGAATTTTTTATATGGAAAGTACGCTCCATTTGAATAAGGTTTTAGGCTCATTCGATGGACTTTTATGCCATATTTTCAAAATAATTTTAAAATAAAAAAAAGTTGAAAACGGAAAAACTAGAGTAAATTAATGTTAACGCTCCAAGGAACGCCTTCGAATTATTTATTCGCCAGAGAGTGTGCTGTGTGTTGTGCTCGATAAAATTGTATCGAGTTAGATAAATCTATGAAGTGCAATGCTTCCGCGAACTTATATATTAAAGTTTATCATAATTTTGCCCGTAGAATCTTTTCTTGAACTTTAATATTTTTACTGACTCGGCAATTTTTATAAACTTCAAAATATTAAGCAGGAATTAAATTGACAATCAAAGCCAAACTTTAGTCCTATTTTTTAGGAAGCTTATATTCTGATACTCGACTACATTGAAAAATATTCGAAATATTAAATATTGAATAAAATATGCTCATAGCTAATAGTTATTTCACCCAAAATTGGAAAAACGATTGATATTATTTTATATATTATTGATGTATTATAACGTTAAAATTTTGAGTATTTAGGAACCGAGGTGTCGCTATTGGCTCATTGTATTTACTTTACATGTGCTCGATGTGTCCACAATTATAGTGAGGGTCCTTTTCGTGGCTCTTGATTGGTCGGCCTGCTCGAAACGCGAAAATTAGACAATACTTAAATGCACAGCCGTCACAAAAACATATCTAGATGATTTTTATATACATAATTGCGCAAAAACAAAATTGCACATTACATAATTCCAAAAGAGGTGCTGGTGCTTAAGAAATTTCATGTATACTTAAATACGTAGATACGAAGACTTTTATTCAATTCTATTATAATTTTCGTTGGCTCATGGGGGGGGATTGATCCCCTTGATCCCCCCCTATCTACGCCACTGACTTATAATAACTAAAAAAAAAGGTCGTAGCAATCCAATGAGGTGATTGTAATGTAAGTTTACAATACAATAAAACTTAATATATATTTTTAATTTAATTATTTACTTTGATTTTGGCGCATTGGGTTATATGAGTATACGAGAATTAGCAGCTTATGTCAAGGTTTTCTTACGCTCATACGGTTGATTCGTTGTTAATTTTTATTTATTTTTATTTTTTTAGTTTTGAGTACTGGATTATGTGAATTTGGTTCGTTTGGCGTTTAGGGTATTCCGGGTTATGTGGGTTTGGTTGGCTTGGGGGGGGGGGGGGCGATGGCCCCTACCGCCCCCCCCCCCCTTGGATCCGCCACTGAGATATATGAAAACAACTTGGTTGTAAAACGAATATATAAATACAATTTCAAATAAATCTAAATATCATATTGATTTTTTATACACGCGTATGTTTTTTGTGGTTGTGCTTCATTGCACCAAAATCTGGTAGTGCTCTCTTTTAGAGTTATATAAATCTTTAACAGCCTATGTCCACTGTATAGGAACTAATCAATATTATTTGCTTATTTAGTTATTCGATTATATCATGAAAACTAATCACGTAAAAATACAATCGTGTGATATACTAGGAAGACAAAAGTTTAATCATCAATCAAAATTGTCATGAACTATGAGAAGTTGTCATAAAAGAGATTTTATTTTTCATATCACTGAAACACGAACTACCAACATGTGCTTTTCATTGGTGTTTATTTTGTTATTACTTGTTTCAATACGAAATTCGTATTCAATAAATGTAAATCATTTAACTGAACTAACTGAAGAGCTTTGCGACGTTTACAAATTTGAACATTTGGTGATATTTGCACCGAATGAAACAGGTAATGTCAGCCGTTCAGATGCCGAAACATTTGCTCGGAAATTTCAGCAAAAAATAATTTTATCTACAATTTGGCTGAATATAGTAATGGATATTGAACAAGTCAAGTTAATGCATAAAAATATTTTATCAATTGCTTTTCTGAATGAACAAAGTGATAACATGGGGACAGTGATAAGTGCAACTTTAACTTTTGTTCGTGCAACAAAAATAATTTTTGTTTTACCTTCTAACAAAGAGGAGATTATCAAATTACTTTTTGACCGGTGCTGGGAAGCGAATATGATAAACGCTATTGCAATCGTGTCAGAAAATGGAAGAAATCGCATTTTTGGTTATAATCCATTCTTAAATGTTTCTGCTGACGAGAAATCTTCGACTGATGTGACCAAATTATTTGTTGGCAACGTCAGAAATTATCATGGAACAGAAATTCGTACAAATTTTAAACGAAATAGCGAATATATTTTGGATTATGTAAACAGCAGAGGCGAGGCGGACATTACAGGAATTGGATATGAAATTTTGAAACAATTTTCAAAAGTTTTTAATGCAACGTTGACTGTACTTGACAAAAACACTTCTTTATTGTATGATGAAAATGGAGCACAGTTAATTAATGAGGATATAGTAGATATTTTAGTGTCAGGGTTCTACTTACAAATGCATCTTATTAACTTCTTGTCGTATCCGTTTTTAATGCACAAGATATGCGTATACACTCCAGCAAGCATTCCAATACCAGCATCGCTGTACATTTTGCTGCCTTTCGATCACCTGGTTTGGTACACCTTAATATCCTTCATTCTATTGACGAGCTTAGCAGGATACTTGACTGCTCTTGCAATAAAAGAAAAACACAGTTTCGGAAAAATCTTCCTTGAAACCATTCTGCGAATACTTTACTTACCTTATTCAGGACTAAACAATTGCAAATGGATTATTTTCTATTCACTCGTTCTTGTTCTAGGATTTATAGTGTCTAACATCTATTTGGCTAGAATGGTAAGCCTTTTCGCTCGTACAGTATTTCTACAAACAATTGAAAGCATAGAGGACATAGAAAAATCTCAAATTAAAATCGCAGTAACAAAATCTGGTGCAATACCTTCCATGCTTAATATTTCAACAGATTTATTTGTTGACCTTGAATTTGAGGAGTTAAATAAATGCGAGAGAAATTTAAATATTTCTTTTGTCTATGTCCATCCATCAGGCGGTGGTGGCAAGCATAAAGATAATGAATTGAAGCCTCATTTGAAGGAATTAGATATCTGTTCTGCATTATTTCATCTCAGTTTCCTGTTTCAAAAAACTTGGATTTTTCATGACAATTTTAATGAATACATTCTTTTTATTCAAGCTTTTGGATTATTAGATCATTGGTACAAAGTATCGCGCTATGAATATACACGATACAAAAAACGAACTCCCAGTTATCCAGATGTTGGAGCAAAACCTTTTAAAATTGAACATTTTGATTTAATACTGAAAATGTATGTTTGTGGAATTGTTGCAAGTTTTTTTTGCTTTATAACAGAAATTTTTCTGCATTATGTAAATAGAAGAATTAAACATTAAAATAAATTAAATATTAAAGAGAAAAAAAAACAGTTGTTTAATTTCATTTCATCTTGATTCACGATCTTAATTCATACCTGAAGAGTAGGTAGTTTGAAAATCCAACCAATTTTACCCGCAGACCCTAAACAAATGATTGCTAATTTAAATAATATTTTGTCGCAAAATTAGGGAAATTAAACAAAAAAAAAGCGAAGTTATGATGTAGTTGGGAAGTTGGATTTTTTTATTTTTTTTCTTTACATATGTTAAGATAAAGCGAAAAAAAAAATTTCTGCAAAATCGGTCCTGTGCTGCACGAGAAAATTGCATAAATGTCAATTTTTGATACATTTTGAGTGCAATGCTACACTATTTTTTTAATATCTCCAGTTCTGTTGGTCGTAGAAAAATAAAAAAAATTGGAAAATACTCGTAAATGAATACACTATCGAACTGATTTGGTATAAATACTTTAAAAATGAATCCTAACCTCAAAAAACCAAACTGTATGAAATTTTGTATGCTCACAAGAAAGTACATAAAAAAAACCTGCAATTTAAAAAAAAATTTATTACAGTACGATGATTTGGCATAATATGGCGGCAATTTAAAAATTTTGTCGAAAACTGCCAATTGTTGCCGTAAAAATCGAAAGTTTTTTTTGAAATTTCAACCACGTATTTATAGCATCAAATTACATATTTTCTCCAATTTTTATCAAAATCCGACTATTTTCCCGTTATTTATTTCATTTTTAGTAAAATTAAACAAAATTCCATACAGTTTGGTTTTTTGAGGTTAGGATTCATTTTTAAATTATTTATATCGAGTTAATCTTCTAGCTCAGAAGTACACTTCTCAGCTGGGCTGAGAAACGGGCCACGCTTATGTGCAGGGACCGAATCCGGCCGAAAGCACCAAAAAAGGTATAAGAAGAAAAAACACCGCAAAACGAGCATGCGACCGAAAATGCGGGTTCCTTCTCAACCCTCCCCGGCACTCCTGTACCGAGCCGGTCCGGTCCTTGCACACAAACGCGGTCACATTTACCACTGCACAGTGGCTCGGCTAAGACATGCAAACACAAAACAAAAAACAATGCAACATTTAAGAGCACGAAACATCAAACAGAGAAGCGTGCAAAAACAATGAAAAAGTGGGACACACAGGGAGTCACGCCACATTAAAAAGAGTCCTTTTAAGGACGTCTTCGCTAACTTGCATGCTAAAAGCACTCGCATTTTTGTTAACATTTATAAGCATGCGGTTAACTGGTTCGTACATCCTATAATTGGTATTAGAGGAATTAATGTACAAGAGAGGTTGACCTCTCAGGTTGTAGTTGTTCACTCTAAATGACGTACGGGTTCGTAGGAAGCCTGAGTCAACTTTGTCATTCAACAAACGATGAACGAATAAAACGTCAGCGACCTCGCGACACTTATGCAGAGAGCTCAAGTTGAGCAATTTAAGTCTGTCCCTATAAGGCGGGAGAATAAGTGGGTCATCCCACGGGAGGTGACTGAGTGCAAAACGGACGAACTTCCTTTGAACCGATTCGATTTTACCGACATGGGAGGAGTAGTAAGGAGACCATACCTGGGAGGCGTATTCAAGCAGAGGCCTAACTAAAGATATGTATAAGTGTTTGGTGATGAGGGGGTTGTTGAATTCCTTGGACCATCTTTTTATAAATCCTAGGACGGAATTGCCTTTGGAAGAGATATAATTGATGTGGGTGGAGAAATCCAACTTACTATCTAACCTAACCCCTAGATCGATAACAGAGTTAGTGCGGGAGATCTTGTCATCGAGAAAAGTATAGTCATAAGTTATAACGCCACGTTTTCTATAAAAAGTCATGACCTCATAAATAAGGATTTTACAGTGCCTTAGCAGGGTAACAATGTCATCGATTGATAAAATAAAAAGGAGAGGACCAAGATGACTTCCTTGCGGGACACCAGAGGACGCTTCGATGTTTTTAGATTTGACTCCGCGGAATAGAACCTGGTAGGTTCTGTCGGCTAAGTACGACTGGAACCACACCACGAGGGTATGCGGAAAGCCTAATTTTTTTAGTTTTAGAACTATAATAGAGTGAGAGAGCATGTCGAAAGCTTTACTGAAGTCTGTATAAACACAGTCAGTTTGACAGCCAGTGACAAAGCCTCGAACAGCGTGAGAAGAGAACTCTAGTAAATTAGTAGTAGTGGAACGAGCTGCAAGAAAGCCATGTTGGTTAGTTGAAATAAGTCTCTTGCAGATAGGGGCGATAGCAGAATAAATAATAGATTCGAAGAGTTTTGGTATGCACGATAACTTCGCAATTGGTCTATAATTAGATATTTCGTTCTTACAACCCTTTTTATGGACGGGGATTATAAAAGAGTTCTTCCATAAGGTTGGGAAGCACCCCTTATTTAGGGATTTTTGAAATAAACATAGGAGAGGTGATAGTAGGGCTCCTGCACAGGATTTGAGAACTGCAGGAGGGACACCGTCAGGGCCGGACGAAAAATCTTGTGGAAGATCATTTATATGTTTCAAGATATCTTCCCTGGTTATAGACAGAGCTAAGTTTTGAGCCGTTTGTATTGTGTTGATATGTCGAAAATTGTCTTCATCAGGTTGGAAGACAGGGGACGAGAAAGATTTGCGGAAGAACGATGCAAACTTGTCGCAAATCTCGGATGAAATAGAGCTAACAGAGTTCTCGTATTGCATGGTGTTAGGGTAGTTATCAACCTTTTTCTTAGAGTTAATAAACTGAAAAAATGTTCTGGGGTCACCATACAGTTTACCTTCCATGTTACTGAGGTAGTCCTTGTAGAGAGCTTCGGAGAGAGCATGGAATTGGTCATAGCAATTGAGGAATGCGGAGAAACTCGCAGTGTCTTTCCTCTTCAGGTCGGTTTTCCAGAGTTTATTCTTCAAGTTTTTGGTATGTCTCAACTCATTGTTGTACCAAGGTGGGGATGATCTGGATGACTTAAGAGGCTCAATAGGTATACAGGATGCGAAGGTTTCATACAAGACGGAGTAAAAACTTGATACGTCGTCATCCAGCTCATTAGAGGAAAGCAAGGTATTGAAATCAATGGAAGTGAGCTTGGATGACAGTACTTCAAGGTTGCCTTTTTTGAAGTTGAAGGTAAAGGTTGACTCCTCCGGGATTAGCTTATCGGTAAAGGCAAAACAATAGCTCAGTAGGAGAGGAGGGTGATGATTATCAACAGGCGACAAGACAATTGAGCTAGGCTCAACATACATGTTGTCTGAGTCGGAAAAGAATACGAGATCTAACCGCCTTCCTAAAATATTGTTCACACCACTCATTTGGTACAAACCGCATGAGAATAAGGAATTCAAAAAGCTGGATTCCCTAAAATTAAGGTTGTTTTCAGGAAGGTAGTTATCGTCATCATCGGAAGATACCCATTGAACGTTGGGTAAGTTGAGATCTCCTAAGAGTAGGAGTTCGTCATTGGAGTTCATCATATCCTGGATATGATTAGTGCAAGAGATTAGAATATCATAGAGGTTTTGACCTCTATCGTCAAGAGTGTTCAACATACCTGGTGGGATGTAACAGCAAATTAAAAATAGGTTCTTATGGATAAGGGAGACTTTAAGAGCGAGGAGCTCAATGTCCAAAGAGTTGGAGAAACTAGGAAGCTTTATTAAGCAGCAATTGAGAAGGTTACTACAGGCAAGTAGTACACCACCTCCACGAGCCTCCGAGTCAATATATCTATCCTTCCGAAAAACTTGGAAGGAGGTATCGAAAAGTTCGGCATTAAGAATCCCACTGTGTAGCCATGTTTCTGTAAAAGCGATTATCTCGAAGTCACTGGCCGAAGTTGACAGAAACACATTGCGGGTTTTGGATCTGATTCCCCTCACGTTTTGGTAGTAGAGGGAAAGGGTCTTGAGTTTTTTGAAGCCTGTCGAGTGTCAGGAATGCGATGCACACGTGTACGGGGAACGAAATACTTTGAAAAGGTACCAGGAGGCCAGAACGTGGGGTCCAAAAGCTTTTCAGCGGTAATGGGCGGTGCAGTCAGAACAAACGACGCAACCGGCTTGGAAACATTGCTGATCTTTCTACAAGAGACTGTTGCAAGATCAACAGCTTTTCCCCTTAAATATTCTTTGATTGCCTCGGACGTAGTTTCAGGGGAGAAACGCGAAACGAAAATATTTCGTGGTCTGGGTACCGTTATCAAATTGGCGCCGGTTACCGAAGACTCAGTATTCGTTGTGCCCGAGGGTCCAACGATACTAACAGAAGAGGTTGATGCTGCATCCGGTTCAAGGATATAGTTAGAGCCCATTGGGAGTGAAAGGGCAGAGACAGACGAACTGGTAGAGGGGTTCGCAGTGACAGTATTCATAATGGTGACTTTACGACTGCATCTGCGTTTACGATGCTTGCCACGGGTTTTCGGGTGGTGAGGAGCCAGCCTGGAGGCAACCTCTAACGAAGGGCCCTCTTCAGGTATTATGGCCGGGTCATTTAAGGCTGCGAAGTTTTGAGCAATAGTATCATTCACCGCGAGAGAAACAGCTGTGGAGCAGGGTGCAGAAAGAAGCTGCTCTCCTACCTGCGGGGCGCCGTCAGATACTGCCACCGCTGAGGCTGAGTTTGTTCTATCACAGACGCTATCGAATTTTAGGGATAGAGAACTCAGGGCATTGTGATTTTGAACCACTGTTGTAGACAGCGATTCAATGTCAGTCCGAACACGCTTAGTACTCCTTTTAATGTCATCCAGTATAGGATGAAGAGAAGCTAAGGAGTTACCAGTGAAGGACGAAGTGGCGACAGGATTGTGGATCGCCGTATGTATATCGTCGATCGAGTCGAAGACCAAATCAGTTCGATAGTCTATTCATTTACGAGTATTTTCCAATTTTTTTTATTTTTCTACGACTAACAGAAGTGGAGATATTAAAAAAATAGTGTAGCATTTCACTTAAAATGCATCAAAAATTGACATTTATGCAATTTTATCGTGCAGCACAGGACCGATTTTGCAGAAATTTTTTTTTTCGCTTTATCTTAACATATGTAAAGAAAAAAAATAAAAAATCCAACTTCCCAACTACATTACTATCATATGACAATTTCCCTCTACTACAATTTCCTATGAATAATGTGGGAGTATTCTGCGTACACTGATTAGTTATTTATGAGAATAGCTCATAGTGTTACAAAAATACAGGGTGATATGTAAACCTCTACCAAAAAACTTCAAAGCGCCCTAGCTAACTAAACCGTTACGATTTACCCCTCCCCCCTCCCATACGATTTTCTGTTCGTCTATTCAAAACCCTTCCACAGCCGGCCGCTTTATAAGCTTAAACGTATACACCCTGTAGAACAATTTGGGCAACCCTTCAAAAAATGCTTCATTTTTGGCAACCTCCTCCTTATTGAAGCTATATTTTTTTCCGGGGTCCATTTTTTTTGAGATTTGAGAACAGGTAATAATCGCTCGAGGCTAAATCTGGAGAAGTCGGTAGATGCGGAGGCAAATCAAAGTACAACTCTGGCGATTTTGCTATTGTTGCGATCGACTTGTGTGGTGCATTGTCTTGGTGAAAGAGCACTTCTTCCTTATTCATTTGGGCCATTTTTTCTCGTGATTTCGTCCTTTCCTTAGCTATGTAAAATTCACTATGCATCCTTTTTTCATTTTCAAAATAGTTGAACCGTTTCCCAAAATAGCCTTCCGCCGCTATAGTCTTTGCAGCTGAATTTTGCGTTTGTAGTTTTTCAGATGGCTTTCCCGAATGCTGTCCACTCAGCTGACTGCCGATCTGCCTTTGTTTCATCCGTTGTCACATCGCATAAGAAAACCCTGTTTTATTTCGCCTAAACAACTAACTCCAAACTGCACTCTGAATCTTCAAAACGTTGTTGTTTTTGGTCAACAGTGAGCAAACACAGTACCCACTTCGAACAGAGCTTTTTTAGGCCGATGCACAGTGGTTCAGAAGGCATGAAAACCTGGACAAAAGTCAAAAACCCATTGGATTTACAGAAATATTTGTAAATAAGGGTTTTTGATATCTCTGAATTCGAATTTGATAGTAAAATTTGAAAATTCAAAATGGCGGATCCAAAATGGCGGACTGATTTGGAAAAAGTCGATGGATTTGCATGAATATTTGCAAACAAGCGTTTTCGGGATCACGTAATTCGAATTTGATATCAAATTCTGAAAATTCAAAATGGCGGATGGAAAATGGCGGACTACTTTTGAAAAAACTGGCTGAAGTTGCATGTCATAAAAATTACAGGGGCAAGCCGGGGCAATAGTTCTTCATATGTACCGTTACAGGACCTTATAATATACAATTTAAGATCAACAATTAGGCGGATGAAGACGGATGAAAAAATATATGCATCGCCAAATTTAAATATCTTGAACAAATAATCACATTTACAGGTCCCCGTTTAGACTGAGTTTATATGGACTATTAACAAATATTTGATCACATATACGTTTAATCATATTAAACATACCTTGATTAACGTCACCCATTCCGAATTTTGTAAAAACATTTCATACAAATCACTACAGCCAAACGTACACTATAACGTACAATGCACTCACTGTAACCTACGTTTACACAATGAAGCGATCGCTCGAATTCAAACACGTGGTAAACGAAAGTTACAGAAGACACGCACAATTTTGATAATATCTATCCGGATAACTTAATAACTTCATTTTTTGTTGCTTGAGTGATTTTTTAAGCTTAATTTTCAAAAAAAAACCCCAAATAAATTGAAAAAAGGTATACAATTTTTATTGGAGATTAAAAATCAATCCTTGCCATTTACTATGTAAAGATTATTTAATGTACATGTTGGCCACAACTACTTTTCAGGTCATCCATACGCGAAGTCCAATTCTGAGTGACTTTTTCGAGCATAGCCGCTGTTGTCTCACCGATAACACATGTGATGTTGTCTTCTAGTGCTTTAATCGTTGTTGATTAATCGGCATAAACAATAGATTTGACGTACCCCCACAAAAGGTATTCCAATGGTGACAAATCGCACGATGTAGGCGGCTAATGCACTGGTGCAAAACAAGAGATGATTTTCTTGACGAATGGACACTACGACACAGGGCGTGTCCATTATAAAACTGTGAGAGACTTATTTTTCTTAGATGCTATACACGCATAGAGCACTGATCGAAAAATTGCAATTGCTAATATTTCTTTTATAGTTCTCACATGTACCCAGGTGCATTCGATAATAAAGTATTACTCTGCTCAGGCGCTGCTGAAAAAATTACCAACTACTGCCAGAAAGAGTCCTTGTTAACCTTGTCAACCTAGCAAATAAACCAATAGTAAAACAGTCAGCACTAAAAAGAGTGACAACCATCACAAAAAAAAAATGTGCAATAGATTCTCAATACCAACATAAACAACAAAGGATAAAGATAAAAATACAAAACTGAATTAATCATATTTTATTTCAGCCCATCAAAAATATATGTCTGTCGTTGATAGCTCCTTTTTGGGACGCTGCTGCAGCAACAAGGGCCAAAAGTGCAGTAATGTATTTTACCATTGTTGCTTCTTTTTGTAGTTGTTGAACAATGCGGAGCTCGGCTTATATACGTTTCAAGTTTCACACTAATAACTTAATAAAATTAAGAGAAATTAGGTTGAAAAATCAATTTGGACAATTTGTTCTAGTATCGATTGTGTTGTAATCGTATTCCTTGCGTGTCTAACGATGTTATTAGCAAAATGTTATTCCACAGTTCCGAACAATATATAGTAACACATGCCTTATAAGTGTTGTGTAAAGTGAAGGCCGATGTATCATTCTTCTTCTTCTTTCACTGCTCTACAACCGGGATCAAGCTGCTGACAGAAACAGGCGCAAACGCCGTGCGGGCAATGACAGAGAGAATAGAAGTAGTGTATTCAAATGCGCACTAACGAAATGCTGATTTACGCTACGCACACACCGCGCAAGTTGCTTTACTTTCTACTCTCTGCGCGTTGCCGCCGCGTAGTGTCAAGAGATGTTTGTGTTTTGAGTCGTGTTTTGATGGTGGTGGGCATATGTTTGGAGTCGTGTGTTGGTGTTGGGTGGGATAGCAAATTTGTTGGATTTTATATTTAATGAAAATCTTTATTTTTCCAAATTGGGGTAATTAAATTAGCACCTAAAACAAAGACAAGTCCTGTAGGATAGAAAAATTATATGTAAATCATTCAGATTTTTCAATTTTTTTCCTCTCAGGTCCACTTGTCACTTTGATTTCGTTGTTGTGTTCAAAGTCGGAGCGCGCCGCCGACATCGCAACATCATGTCAGTGAAAAGTCGCCACATACCGCGAAGCCAATGTCCGCACCGCCTTTGCGCCTGTTTCTGTCAGTAGCTTCAGGTCCTGGCCTCGCGCAACTGCTCTCTCCACCGGTCCCGATTCTGAGCCGATGTCATCCAGTTTGGCATCCCTAAGCTCTGAGCGCCTTGGTATACGCTATTCTTCCAGCGAAGGTTGGGCCTCCCTCGATATCTCACCCCATAGATCTTACAGTAGAGAACTTTCCGAGCAAGTTCATCTTCGATCATACGAGCTAGATTCTCTGCCCACCGAAGCCTACCGAGCTTTAGAACGTAGATCTCGTCGTTGTAGAGTCTCCGGAATCGTTCTTACTCACATATAGTAAAGCGCCAACAATTCTCCGAAGTATTTTCCTCTTGTACACGTCTAAGAGGTTAGAGTGCTTTCTCTTAAGCACCCATGTCTCGGAGGCATATGTGAGTACCGGTAAGACCATCGTTTTATTCAGTAGCAGTTTAAAGGTCAAAACAGAATTGCGACTGCGACGGCGGACGGCGAAGTCGCTCGTTTATCGCAAATGTAAAACAACGTTGTATAACGAAATTACAACTGCAGCGGCACTGCGCCCCAAAATCGAAGTCGGCGTACAAAACATAATTTTTTTCAAACACAATTTTTGGATATGCAAAACGTCACGTCTCAATAAAAGTTGCGGTTGCAATTTCGGTATACATTAGCTGCTCCGTCCAAATATGACATAAATCGCAGTTGCAGTCGGCCGTCGCAGTCGCAATTCTGTTTTGAGCTTAAACGTTATGATCAGATGCTTGTATTTGAAGAGCCTGGACAGACTATAGTAGGCGTTGTTGACTTTTAGCAGTCATGCGCGTATTTCTGGTTCCATACTACTATCGACCCAAGGTAAGTAACGTAAGTAAGCTTTGTCTCTTCAACCGTCAACTGTGATACGCCTGAAGGCGTTTTTCCCGACAAATGTCAGTTTTTTCGAAAACTATGATTCCCTTTTACATTCCGTTTCTCACTTCAAGCGCCAACCATGATCAGACTCTTTGTACTAAGTACTAGTCCGTCATGTCATATCGCACACGTCATAGTGCAATGTCTAGTAGTAAGCTTAGCTCGAAGGAGAGAGAAATATAGGATAGATTAGGGGAGTCGGGTGCAGTGCCTCCATATGTAAATCGAGAGTTACCGTGTTGCAAGGGTAAAAATACGGTGTTTCTAGACACTGCGGTGTTTCTAGAATCTGCTAAAAGTGTACCGTGTAAGTTTTCGTCAATTTTTTTCAAAAACTACACTTTTTTTTTGATAAAACTAAATTTTTTTTGTCAATACAAACAAAAATAGTTTTATCAAAACAAAGTGGAATTTTTGAAGAAATACAAAAATTCACGATTTTCGATTCGGTTTTTTCCACTTTTTTCAAGTTTAAAATTTTTTTCTTGTTCACCATCCATAAAAAAGTGCAAGTGCATAAAAAAACCTACACTTAAATTAAAAAGGAATCTCATACGATGCAATGCACAAAAGTTATTGGCCAATCAATTTTAAAATTTGAGGTTAATTTTTGAGACTTGTGTTAGATATTTTGACTTAAAATTTTTACCACTTATTGTCCACATTATAAAGTATAATTTTACTTAAATCATCCGAAGTTGTAACCAAAAAACCTAAATTTAGTCATTTTGTAACCGCTGATAGGTAAATATCATAATGAACAGCCTCAATTTTTTTCGCATTCTTTGGACCTACACATATTTAGAAATTCTCATCTATATTTAGAAAGAACGACCAAAATGGTAGATTTTTCACAAAACGGCCCATAATTTACGTAGTGGTGGTTGCAAGAGAAAATGTCCATTTCGTATAGTATTCGATATAACTAACATTTAAAAAAAAAATTTAAGACTGCAAACTATTCCTTTTTCACTAAAATTTGATGCTTATCTGAGCGGTTATGCTGTAACTAGTCTAGTAAAAAGTCTTTTCAGTGAGAATTCCAATAAATGCGATTCTGGAACGATGAGAACGTGAGTTTATGTGTCAAATTATTTCATGGTGAAAAATGACTTCTCACCAAAATTTTTCTAGTGAGAAATGTGAGAACTTGCCATTTTCAAATAACAACAGGTTATTTAAACAACAGTTGAACGTATGTACAATTTTTAAAAATTGGATTGCGTTTCCTCAGTGAGAAGTGCGAAAACTTATAAATTTTCAAACATTAACGGTTTGATAATAAAATTGGTAAGTAGTGTTTTGTAGATTTAATAATATATCGGGATTATGTCGGGATTTAAAAGAGTTGTTGGCTGAGCGAGGAGCAAAAAAACGCTCTTGTAAATTTCCTTAAGCTGCATGTGGACTTGGCAAATGATAAGTATATCTTTAAGTTTTTCGTGCAGTTTAATATATTATATTTATTAATTGGAGATTTGAATCTATAGATTGTTCCCGCCTCCGGCGAGAATAATGAGGAAGTGTGCCACTCATTTAAATGGTGGTGCCGTTAAAGATGGTGGAAAATAGCCCTTGCATTTATTTTCCCTGAATATAAGTAATCTGTAACTTTTTAAGTTCAACGGCAAAAAACCTGAATTTGAAATGTAAAACAAAGTATGCCACTCGATTAAGTCCAAAATATGACACGTTTGACGTTTATACAAGTGAGAATTTCCAATGTGACTACGTTCAGCTCATTTATCACTGGAATATCTCACTTTAGGTTATAGAATCGCTTTGCTGACAAAAATGAGAACTCAAAATAAGAGGACCCGATGAGAATGAGAATGAAGACTTTTCACGTTGTCACTTTCTCATAGTTACAGAATAACCACTCAACTCCACTATTAGTAATATCCGTAAAAATTTTTGTTTCGATTTTTTGAAAATTTGTAACCGAAAAGACCCCTTAATTCACCAGAAAATTCGGTTAGTTTTGTTCGTTTTACTAATTTTGTTTTTCTTTTTTACGAGTAGAAATTTTCTCCGCCACTTTTAATTCCGTAACCCCCTCCCCCCCAAGAACAAAATTCTAGATCCGCGCCTGTATTACTATGTTCAGGCCCTGTTGGAACAATTACCAATTACTGCCAGAATGAGTCTTTGTTAACCTTCTCAACCTAGCTATAATAGTAAAACAGTCAGCACTAAAAAGAGTGACAACCAGAACAAAAAGAAATGTGCAATAGATCATCAATACCAACATAAACAACGAAGGATTAAAGATAAAAACACAAAACTGAATTAATAAAATTTTATTAGATTAAATATCCAATGTGTTCGTGGTCAAATATTTCTTCTTTAACCGCAACAGTGAAAATTGCAACGATGTATTTCACCATTTTTGCTTGTTTTGTAGTCGTAGGTAGTCGAACCTTTCGGAACTCCAGTTATATACGTTTCAACTTTCAAGCTAATTATTTAATAAAATTAAGAGAAATTAGGTTGAAAAATCAATTTGGACAGTTTGTTATAGTATTGATTGGGCTCCATTCGGATACCTTGCGTGTCTAACGAACTTATCAGCAACATGTTATTCCGCAATGTAAATAAAAATTTGCGAGAATTTAGGTACAGCCTTTTTTTTATATGGCAGTTCTAAGCTCAGCAGTCACCCTTTGTACTACCAGTCCGTTATGTCGTTTGTCACGTCATGGTCCAATGTCTAGCAGTAAGCTTAGTACGCAACTTTTTCGGCCAAAGCTGCGCAGACGATGTCGTCATCGTGGTAACGGACGAAACTGAAGGAGCCATGTAAAGACGTCTGTAGCAGGCACTAGATCTAGTATCTAGTTGGTGCGAAAGCGTTGGTTCCTTTTACCAGGAAACGATCACTACCGGGGCTTTCGGAACCGACACTCGCAGGTAGAACTAAAGGCTTTTCCCAACAAGCCAAATATTTAGGAGTGACACTAGATGCCAAGCTCAACTGGACTGGAACCAGCACATGGACACTCTGATGAGCAGAACGGGCAGATCCCGTGGGCTTGCCGCAGAGATAGTGGTTCCGCATGGTTCCGAGCTCAGGGAAAGCCCTTTGTACTGTCGATAACCTATTTTCTTCGTATAGAGTGCAATGTCGAACAGCAAGCTCTAGTCGATAGATAGTGAACGGGAAGAGAGAAGTAGACAGGAACTGCCACAAGCACTTAACCCCAACCGTTTCTATCGCGACTCTGGCATCGGGGTAACGAGAAACAACTCGCTGAAGTGTTATGCCTCCTGAAACGAGTTGAATCCAATCAACCAAACGATAACATGCGCTTGGTTGAGCGGGACAGTGCTACCGGAAGGCTATGACAGGAGGAATGAGGAATGTAAAGAGGGAAGAAGAAAGAAGGTGGAAAAGGCGAAGGACCCTGGGGATCTGCCGGGATTCGAACCCGGGACCTCTGGGATGGTAGCTAGGCGCCTTACTCCTTAGACTACTCTTTTTAGTTTATAGAGAGTGTTTATTTTGGTGGAACAGTCGCTATGATAGTAGGAATCAAATTAAAGAATTCACACCACCACCTCTTATATATTTTTTAAATATATAATGGTGCGCCTATTGAAGGAAACACACATAAAAACATAAAAAATGTATAAATGCAATTTTTATGAAACTGTTTCTATTTAGTTGTCCGTGTCTGTACATTGTAGAGGCATAGATTTCTTACTTAGTCTTGTAAAAATGCTCTTCATTGGTATTTATTTTCTTTCATTTTTTTTTAATTTGCTTGTGTTTGTCATTTTGGCATTACAATAGCACCTCGCCTCATTTGAAGTATGACATTGTACTGGCTCAAAAGAAAAAAGAGGAACCTCTTACAAACTCATTTTATAATCGTGTCCTACCCAACACTATGTGCAATAGATCATCAATACCAACATTAACAGCGAATGATAAAGATAAAAACGCAAAACTGAATTAATCAAAATTTTATTTCAACCCCTCATAAAATGATCTAGATCGTCCTTATGTACTGCTTCTTGAATCGCTACAGCAAGAAGGGCCAAAACTGCAGCGATATATTTTACCATCTTGCTTCTTTGGGTTGTGGTCCAATAATGCTAACTGAACGACCCGTTAGGCTTGAATGTTGCCTTCTTTTCAAAGCTCGGCTTATATACGTTTCGACTTTCACGCTTATTACTTGATAAAATTAAGAGAAATTGGGTTGGAAAATCAATTTGGACTATTTGTTCTAGTATCGATTGTACTGTAAGCGTAACCTTTGCGTGTCTAACGAACTTATCAGCAACGTGATATTCCGGAACATAAATAAAAATTTGCGAGAATTTACAGCCTGCTTCATATTGGTCGTCTTAAATGGGCCAGAGTTCTTGTAAAATTTGGGCCTTGATGTCTTCTTTCAGTCGTCTCTACGTTTTCCTATTTCTCACCAATTTCTTGTACTAAGTTTTCGAATATCTTGTGGAACGACATCCATCCACCTATTTCTTTGCCTCCCAAGCTTCTTTTGCCTTTACCACCTTTTTCTATGGTTTCTCTGAGTACAAATAGCTGGTCTGTTGTGGATCTTCCAGGACGAAAACAGCTTTGATACTCTCCTAACACCTTTTCGACATATGGTTGTAGTCAGCGCCGGCCCTAGGGTAGAGCGAGTGGAGCGGTCGCAATGAATGTGAAAAACAATTTCGAGCGAAAAATAAAATTTTGATGGTGCCTTTTGTAATAAAAGTTGATTTTTGAAAAATTTGGTTATTATTATTTATTTAACACTAGCTTTCGCCGGCAATCTCGTTCGCGTCGATTTTGCATTGCCGGAAACTTTGGCGCCTATGCAGAACTTCGACCATGACATTTTCCGATTTTTCCCAAAAAAAGGCACCAAACAGGTCATTAATTTTGCAAAATTTGGTGTCCACTGTGCAGCTCAAAAATGCACACTTTGGGGCCCCTAAAAAATTGAATAAATGCATTCCGGCTTGAGACGAACATCAGCAACATTAAAAATGGCTGTGTTATGTCTTTATCGTGGCGACTCGACTAACATTGATATGATCCTCAAAAGAGCCGCTGCTGTATACATGGTATTTCAGACTTAAATGCTAATAGGTTAAGGGGTGATTCCCGGGAGTATTTGGAGAAAAAAGGGAAGGGGCTATCGGCACTATCCACTGACAGGGTAAATTAGCATTTTAAGGAGACAAAATTCTAAAATGGCTGAAAATCAAAGTCAAAGTTTCCAAAAATCACTTTTCGGCCAAAAAAATACCTTGAATATCTTCGAAAAGGTTAGGTTTTCGAAAAAATGACAAGAGGGCTTTTTGTAGGCGATAACGTTTCGTATTGACTGATAAAAAAAAAATTTGGGAAAAATCAGTTTTTGAGTGATTTTTTTGCCAAAAAGTGATATCTCCGGCGGCCATGTTTTTTTTTGTGATTCCGAAATTGTTTTCTTAAATAGTCCCAAAGAACCTGTGAACTAATTTTCAGCCATTTTGGAATTTTGTCTCCTTTCGTGCGTTTTTTTTTTGCTAATTTCCCCCCAGATACAGGCTTACGTTTTGAAAAGTTTTTAATGTATTTAAACTTTTATAACTGCTATACCGATTATCGTAGAGGAAGATATTAAGTCTTGTTTTTTAGGTAATTAATCCATTATTAACCGTGTTTTCTTTCGTTTCGAAAACCTAATCGGAAAAAATATATTCCCGATAGAGTGAAACTTTTTTACCATTCTATTTGAAGTCCTCAAAGAGCTCTATTTAAATCCCTAATATTGTTTGCACTACAGGTAACGCTATCCCCGAAAATCTGACCAAAAAGAAAAGAGTCGCGTACGATTACGATTCACTTAGACAAACTTAAATATTTAGATAGAGCTCTTTGAGGCCTACAATTAGAATGATAAAAAATGTTTTCACTCTATCAGGCTCTCCTTGGATTATCGGTTCAAGTTTTCGGTTTGAGCTGATAATAGAATACGACAGCCGGATTCGATAGTCGGATCGGAGCGATTAAGTAGCCTAAAGCCGGAACTATAATAGACGTGAAAGAACGTACGTCAATCCCTGCGTTCCCAGGGCTCTATGATGAAAATGAATGATTGACTATAATAAACCTTACATCACATGTACTTGTTTTCGTTAATGTTTCGTTAAACGTAGTATAACGCTGTCTTATGGGACCTGGATCCCAGTTGACGGCGTTGTAATGTCAAAAATGTTGTATTCAGACTCAAATTCAAATTCATCGGCGATTATTATAACCGATTGTACGTCAAGGTCTACGGTGAGAGATACGTACGTGTATGTTCGTTAAAAACGTACGTCAAACTACTTCTATTATATTCGGGCTTAAGGGCGCCGAAAGTCAATCTCGCTCTACCCTGATCAAGGGCTAGGGCCGGCGCTGGTTGTAGTCTATTATAGAGTACACGCGAAAATACTTGAAATGTTGTGTTCAATAGCGTTATTCCTCTATAGTTGCTACGAGATAGAGGATCTCCTTTTTTGTGTAAGGGACACACTGTGCCCTCGACAGCGATTTTAGTCGACCGTCGGGGTAAACCTTATGATATCCCGAATTATTCGCGCGGAAATCTGAAAATATCAATAGGAAGCAATTTTCGAAAAAACATGAAGAGACCTCTTCCTATTGGTCATCTTAAATGGCGCCAGAGTCCTTGTTAAAATCTGGTTACTAAATTAAGGGTGGTCTGCTAGGTACTTAGCACAGGCACAGACCTGGCAAACCTGTGTTTTCTAGTATTAAAATGAAGACTTCACTTCCAAAACTGCCTACATCCGTAATAAACGATTTTGTAAAAATCACTAAAAAATAAAAACTCCTTTCATTAATGGTGACATTGGTCAAATTTTTTCAGTTTTACAACAGGGTAAACACACGTTTATATTAGTCATAATTATGAAAATTTAGTCATAATTAAGAAAATCAAGGCTAAAGATTTTTGGTTGGATGTAGAAAGTTTTGGAACTGAACACTGGAATGAGAGAGTTTTGACAATGACTATCATTTGTAAGAGCTGGGGCGGCGCTTTCATAGGTGCAAATGATGCACTTGCACCGGGTCTAATTAGACGGGGCGAAATTTCAGAAATTAAGATTTTAAAAAAAAAATTAAAACTTGGAAAAAATTTGAAAAGTGCCTTTATTTTCATATATTAAGGGGACTGGCAACTAAAATGGCTACTTTTGTCAATATTTTATCAATCACTTTAATTTTTTAGTATTTGATAGAGTTTAGTCTCCTCATTAATAATCTGCATTGCAACCCGTCAAAAAAATTGTTTATTGAACAAAAAAAAATGTCGAATATGTGCAATTTTCAAAATGCTCCTGGGCGCTCAAATTTCGATCAATTTACTTCTTTTTTTTTGAAACTGTCCAGAATTCAATTGTCTTCGAAAATTACGGACGGATTTTTTTTAAATATTAACAAACAAAAGTTATAGCCTAAATGTACAAAAAAACAGAAAAATGCTAAAAAAAAGGCGAAAAATCAAGCTTTTTTTCACTTTATTGTTTATAACTTTTGAAAAAATTGTTGTACTTAAAATACGTCCGTAATTTTTGAAGACAATTTAATTGTGAACAGTTTGAAAAAAATTAGAAGTAAATCAATTGAAAATTGAGCGCCCAGGAACATTTTCAATTTAGAAAATCGATAAAAATAAGTTTTCGAGAAAAATGAATTTAAAGTTTTAATCCAAGCCAAAAAGCGTTCCGTCCATTCGGTCACTGCCGCGCATTATTATTAATTTCATCGACTATCACAATAAACTTGGGAAAAACTAAAACACAGCATGATAGAGGAAAGTTGAAAGTATATGAAAGTGTAAAAAAGAAAAAAAAATTTGATTTTTCAAATTTTCGTCATTTTTCACTTGCCAGTTCCCCCTTAAAGGAACTGCACAGACTGTTTGTCTTTTTCTATTGTCCTTCGAAAGGTGTGGCCCCAATTCCATTTCATTCGCATGATTTCGTCGTCTATCCTTTTGTGGCCGGCACAGTGCCATAGTTCTTAATTTGTAGTTCCTACTAGTCGTAATATTATAGATCAATAATTCGGCGAGAGACACTTGAAATATGAAGTTTTGGAGAACCACACAAGGACCTCTATTATGAAGATTAGAATGTATAGGTTTATCGATTTGCGGAGCCGAAGACTGTGCTGGAAACGGGTAGAGAAGTTCAATGAAAAACATCCTGGAGCAGATGACGAGGTTGGGGATTTGTGGAGAGTAGTGGCAGTGACACTGACGGCCATCTACCCAACAAGCAGACCCAGACCGCCGACGTTTTGCCCTAAGGTTCTGGACTCACTAAAGAACCAAGGCAAGGAGGGCCGGAGTGGAATTGGGGAATGGGCAGCCCACGGAGCATACCCGATACCGCTTTCGTGAACTCCTTCCTAACAGACCGAAGGCAGGACCAGGATCTACCCAATATCTCAGCGAAAAAAAAAACACAACAAAAAAGGTGCAAACCTTGACTAGTGAAGTGCTTGTCAACCTAGCAATAAGCAAGGAGTGAAAACTCAAGGCACAAAAGTGATTGACCACCAATACCAAAACAACCCAAAAAGGACATAATATAGTAAAAAAACAAACACAAAACTGAAGTAAAGTTCAAATTTTATTTCAACCGTTGTCTTACAACATTTTAACTTTAACTAGACGCTTGCATCTTCTTGTTTTGCTTGCGCGGCAACGGCAGCAACGGCAGCAAGAAGGCCCAAAAGTGCAGTGATGAATTTTACCATTTTTGCTTCTTTGTGTAGTATAGTCAAACAATGCTAACTGAACTAACCCAAGGGGCTTGAATGTTGGTTTCCTTCCAAAACTCGGCTTATATATCTTTGGACTTTCATGCTAATTATTTGATAAATTTTTTTATGAAATTCGGTGAAAAATCAATTTGGACGCTTTGTTCTAGAACTGATTGTACTTCAAGTGTAACCCTGGCGTGTCTAACGATGTTATCAGCAACTTATTATTCGGCTAAGTTTTATTTCCTGGAAAATATGGTATGGTTTCTGTGGTAAATTTAGATATGACGAGCTTATGACGAACACCAAATTTTATATGCTTGTTACTGTAAGCCTTGAGCAACGTAAATAAAATTTTGCAAGCTGCAAACCCTGTTTCCTGTAAGAACAGAAAATGCAAAACTGAATTTATTTATTAAAATGTCGACATACTATCTATGGAGATACCTTATCTGATTTCGTATATGCTTACCTTAGATTAATTCATAGTTATTCGCAATTCGTAATTCAGCCTACGTTTTCAATATTCGCATCAGATTTTCGTAGCATGGGTAAGACACTTTTCTATCTATGCTCCTGTTCTCTGTTCAGCACCAAGTATTCTCCTTTAGTCTCTTGAGCTTTAAAAATTTCAATGTATCCTTCATATAGCACTAGAAAAAGAGAATAGTATTTTTTAATAATATCACCAACACAAAGGACAAAGATAAAAATAAAGATCACAAAACTGAACTAATCAAATTTTATTTCAGCCCAAGAAAAGCCCTTCGGTAGCACGTAAACGGGCCAAAAGTGCAGTATTGTATTTTACTATTTTTGCTACTTTTTGTAGTAGTAGTCAAACAATACTTCCGGAACTCGGCTTATACATATGTTTTAACTTTGACGCTAATTACTTACTTAATAAAATTAAGAGAAATTGGGTTGGAAAATCCATGTGGACGATCTGTTCTTGTATTGAATGTGATCTAATTAAGTTTTCAGCAACTTATAATTGAGTAACGTAAACTTGTTGGGTTATGGGTGTGACCCTTTCGGTCCGCACGATCAATTTCCTAGTATGATGGATGTTGAATATTATGAATGGATATTTTAATAATAATATTTTAAAAACAACAAATTGTAAGAAAAAATCACGTTCGAAAAATTCGTCATGTTTGTAAAGGGTTACGTAAAATGGGTTTCATTTCAACGAGTTCATTAGATATTAGAAAAAATATATAGTTTAAAAAACTAAAAAATACGCTTTGATTTTAAAATGAACTAAAAAGTAAAAAATAATTTTGAATGTGAAGTTTTTATTGCTCCAGCAAGAATATGGAAACAACCTACCTTTCGAAATGTAAAACAGCGTGGGACTCTCTTCCTATATTTATTAACACCGGACATTTTCGCTAGCGGCCCACGTTTTTTTACATTTCGAAAGGTTGGTGGTTTCCATATTCTGGCTGGAGCAATAAAAACTTTACATTCAAAATTATTTTTTACTTTTTAGTTCATTTTAAAATCAAAGCGTATTTTTTAGTTTTTTAAACTATATATATTTTTTATTTTCTATTTTTTAGTATCGTCATTTTGTAGAGACCGCCATATTGGATTTAAAATGACGTCACAGAGTTTACTGTAATATACTCGTCGTACGCTTTCATTTGATACCCATGCCGAGGGCGTTGTAAAGAAAAAGGTAAAGCGCCATTTTGTGTGGACCGCCATTTTGAATTTGGAATCACGCCACACAGTTCTATATTCTAATTGTCAGACCCTTTCATTTGATACCCATACCGAGGGTGTTGTAAAGAAAAAGGTAGTCCGCCTTTTTGTGTTGACGGCTATTTTGAATTTTGAATGACGCCACAGAGCTAATAGTATTCTTCTTGTCATTTCCTTTCATTTGATACCCATATCGGGTGGGTTGTAAAGAAAAAGGTAGTCCGCCATTTTTTGTTCGCCGCCATTTTGAATTTTGTATAACGCCACATAGCTAATTGTATTATACTTGTAATACTCTTTCATTTGATACCCATGTCGGGGTCGTTGTTACGCAAAACCGTCTGGATCATCAATGCTCGAAAGGTTATTAAGAAGCTCTTACATCAGTGTATTCCCTGTTTCAAAAATTCATGCAAGGTACAAGAGCAGTTGATGGGCTCCTTGCCATCAGCATGTGTTAAAATAAGTCGGGGAGTAAAATTGCAAAATTCGGCCGCCATCTTGGAACCGCCATCTTGAATTTTTACAAAATGGTCAGATTGCATTGTCACGCGAACTATACATATGTGCAAAATTTCAAATTGATCCGTTACCTGGAAGTGGGTCAAAATCAAGTTTCAAGATTTGTTTACATGAAACATACAACATACAACATACAACATACAACATACCGGTCAAGCTAATATAAAGCGTATAAAAACGAATCAATTTAAAGTGCTTGTCACTTGAAGTTTTTTCATTTAAACAAAAAAACGGCTCGACCGAATTTTATGAAATTTTATACAGAACATGTTTTCGTTAATGTGCTTCGATCGGCACTTTAACGAAATCCATATAATTTTTCGTCCGCGCGGTATCGTGCAGGTACAAAAATTACGAATTTCTTCAAACAAAAAAACGGCTCGACCGATATTTATGAAAACCTTTTCAGATCATAATTCCTTTAATACGCTTCGAACGACACTTTAACGAAGTCGATATCTTTTTTGGGAAGAGCGAAATCGTGCAGGTACCAAAATCACTTTCGTCGTTTAAACAAAGAAACCCCTCGACGGAATTTTATGAAAATCTTTTCAGATGGTAACTTCGGTAATACGCTACGATCGACATCTCAAAGAAGTCGGTATCATTGTTGGTTCGCGCGAAATCGTGCAGGTACAAAAATCACTTAAGTCGTTTAAACAAAAAAAAAAACGGCTCGACCGAATTTTATGAAAATCTTTTCAGATCATATTTCCTTTAGTACGCTTCGAACGGCGCCTCTACGAATTCGATATCGTTTTTGGTTCGCGCGAAATCGTGCAGGAAAAATTGACCACATACGAACGTACACATACACATTACACACATACTTCTTCTCAAAAATTTGCTTAAAATGCAATTGGGACCTTGAAGTATGACCTGTATAATAACCTGTAAAATTCTATTTCGATTTTCGGACCGATTGCCATAACTTCCCCTAGTTAATAAATATATTGGCAGAATTTACGGCCTGTTTCCCTGTTGGTCTTCTTAAATGTGGTTCAATTTGTAAAACTCTGGTCTCTTCTACCAGTTAGCTACGTTTTCCTACTTCTCTCATATACCAAGTTTTCGTATATACCTTCTACAACGTCATCCAAACACTTATTTAATGGTCCTGTTGGTCTACCATTAAGAATTCGGGCTACACTTCTTTTGTACAGGTTTGTAAAACATGTCCGAGCTATCGTAGTCTGTCCAGTTTTATTGGTGTAAGTATAATTATTTAGTCATACATTTCTTCAAGTTCTTCACTACATTGCCTTGATAGTCCGAGGAAATAAGCATTTTAAGGATACAAAATCCAAAATGGCTGAAAATTGGTCCACAGCTTCCTTGGGACTATTTAAGAAAACAATTTCGGAATCACAAAAAAACGCCGCCGGAGATATCCCGTCTTCTCGTGTTTTCCTTGAATCTCGGTTTCTATAGGTCGTACAACACCGTGCCAGGGCCAAAAATGTTAACAATGAAATTCTCTACAACCTTAGTTCTTACATGTTGACCCGATTAACCCTTTCCAAGTTATTCAAGGTCAAAGTTTTCAAAAATCAATTTTCGGCCAAAAATCACTCAAAAACAGGTTCTTTCGGCTTGCCTTGCTTGAACTGCAACAAAACGGTTCGTGTAAAGCCGGCTCTACACGATGCGGCGAACATTTCATTCGAATGTTGGATTCCAACGATTGGATCAGCACCGAACAGAGCCCTAACTTGTCCAAATTCGAACGTTGGACGCTTGACATTGGGCACTCGTAGTTCCACTCGTGGGTCCTACCACCAAACGTTTAACGTTGGAGGGCGTTCATAGCATCGTGTAGAGCCGGCTTTGCCCCCGATAGTTGGCTGATCGGCACAACCGGTTGTTACTGAAACTGTGAACTTTATTGAACTCGTATAAGATTTCAGAGTTCAAACGTGAATTTCACGAACTTGCTTAACATTAACAAGGACATGATCGATTTGGTTATGGTGTTTGCCATCTGGTAATATCCATGTCACCTTGTGTATATTGCTATGATTAAATCGTAGCCGTAACTATCTTAGACTGGTGGAAGTGCGATCATTACTTGTTCCTCGTGTCCGCTGGAAGCTCTCCTGAAAGGGATGGGCTAATATGATCGGGGCTACCAAGCTAAGATGTAATGTTATCAAGTCGAGGGCTGCATGTCAGTGGGTAGGGTTTGCACTGTCGTTTCACGATCTCCTCAGGGCACCGGGCGCACTCAGTTGTATAATGCCTTATTCTGAAATAGAGGCTCTGTCAGGATGAGCCTTACCTTTTCTACCATACTCATGGGACTTTTGTGGACCAATTAATCTGGAGAGGCCCAAGGCAAGGAGGGCCTGGAACCCGGGTAGCCAAGAAGCAGACCTAGACAGGCGTCGCTTTGCCCAAAGTTTCTGTACCCGCCAGAAAATAGCAGCACCACCTCCCATATAATCTAGGAGAAACAATACCATCATCCAGGGGAGCAGGGACCCCAGAAGAAGAAAAAAAATAAATTAAAAATGGCATAAAATCACAATTACCCTCCTACTGGTACAACAAGCAGACCCAGCCTGCCGTCGTTTTGCCCTAAGGTTCTGGACTCACTAAAGGGCCAAGGCAAGGAGGGTGGGAGTGGAACTGGGGAGCCACGGAGCATACCCGTGCCCGCTTTCCTTCGGAATAGACCGAAAGGCAGGACTGCAGTCGGGCATCCGGGAAGCTTGAACAGTCAACTGTAAGCGACAAGGCACTAAGCAGGCTGCAGAACTTGTTCCAACGGACTTGAGAAATAAATCTGAGGCATAGGGATATAGTACAATAGGCGAACAGAATGTCCGCGCTTCTTTTGGACCCAATATCTCACCACAAAAAAAAGGTACAAACTTTGACTAGTGAAGTGCTTGTCAACCTAGCAACAATGAGCAATGAGTGAAAACTTTAAAGACACAAAATTGTGATTGACCACCAATACCAAAACAACCCAAAAAGGGACTAATATAGTAAAAAAGCAAACAAAAAACTCAAGTAAAGTTCAAATTTTATTTCAACCGTTGTCTTACAACATTTTAACTTTAACTAGACGCTTGCATCTTCTTGTTTTGCTTGCGCGGCAACGGCAGCAGCCGCAGCAAGAAGGCCCCAAAGTGCAGTGATGAATTTTACCATTTTTGCTTCTTTGTGTAGTATAGTCAAACAGCGCTAACTGAACTAACCCAAGGGGCTTGAATGTTGCTTTCCTTCCAAAACTCGACTTATATACGTTTGGACTTTCACGCTAATTATTTGATAAATTTTTTTATGAAATTGGGTTGAAAATCAATTTGGACGCTTTGTTCTAGAATTGATTGTACTTCAAGTGTAACCCTGGCGTGTCTAACGATCTTATCATCATCTTATTATTTGGCTAAGTTTTATTTCCTGGAAAATATGGTATGGTTTCTATGGTAAATTTAGATATGACGAGCTTATGACGAACACCAAATTATATAGGTACGGTTGTTACTGTAAACCTTGAGCACCGTAAATAAATTTTTGCTACGCTGCAAGCCGTGATTTCTCTAAGAATAGAAAACTGCAAAACTAAATTTATTTAAAAAATGCCGATATACTATCTAACCTTATACGATTTCGCATATTCTTCTTTTTTTTCTTCTTTGACGGCTCTACAACCGGGATTCGGTGCTGGCCTTTCGCAACTGTTCTCTCCACCGGTCCCGATTCTGAGCCGGTGTAGTCCAGTTTGGCATCCCTACCGTCCCCTAATAGCAATTATTTCTATTTCCTCCAAAACCATGGAGGCTATAATCAACAAAAAGTTTATGAGGTAGCTACAGTCCTAGAGTCTAACCAAAGCCTATATGACAAACAGTATACGGTTTAAGACGAAAAACGTCCGGCTGGGACCTTTTTGCTTGTCTGACAGAACATCATCATCATCATCATCATCATTGGCGCTCCATCCCTCTGTGAGCCTTAGCCTCCTCAAGAATTTTCTTCCAACGTTCTCGCTCCTCGGTTTGTTTATGTTTGTCTCCGTTTTTGTAATTTAAGTCGGTAAGTAATTTGTAATCGGGTTCGTTCTTCGTAATACGGCTTGTCACTGCATTAAATCCACGTTCTACCAAATATGATGACTGGAAAGCAATCAACAACTTCTGTACAAAAGTCCATAATTCGACCGAATTGAAACCTGCCTTTGCAACCAAAAATGGTGGAATCCTCCTTCAAACTGGCCTCCATAATTCTTTGTAGAATTGAAGACAAAATAGACTGTCAGCTAAGAGAACAACAAGTAGGATTTACGAAAGGTCGCGGATGTATCGACTACTCAAACACGTCGAGCACATAGTCGAGAAATCTTTAGAATTGAAGTCACCCTTATACATTACGTTTGTAGATTTCAAGCGAGCATTCGACTTACAGTGCTGCCAGATCTACGGATTTCTCCGTATTTATATGGAAAAATTTATTTTTTTCACGGATTTTTTACGGATTTCATAGAAATGTGGATTTATTACGGATTTTTTCGAAATTTCTACAGAATTTACGGATTTTCAATACGTTGGTTGAAAAATGGCGCTTTCAAAAATTCAAACAAACTGCAGCAGTCGGAGCCGTAAACTGTTCAAATATTCAGCCATAATTCAAATTTGTAAGCAAACAGAGCAAGAATTATAATATTCGTTTGCATTTGATTGCTCCGACTGCGGCAGTAGGCTGAATTTTTGAAGTAATAGTATTGGGCACTTTCAGTAATGTAGGTTGCGTGCGCAACTGACTTATTCAGCAACAGAAGTGTCTTGCTGAATAAGTCAATTGCGCACGCAACCTGCATTACTGAAACAATTTCAGATGCGTTTGATGATGACTTTCCCGAAATACTCGTAACATTGGAGTTGTTGCCGATTTCCTCGGATTCGACGTCGAAGAAGCTCAGAAGGCATTCATATCTTTAAAAAGGATGTTCAAAAACAACTTCGAAGATGACAAGATAAAATTTTGGAATAAAGTTCGAGGAACAAAAAATGCGGATGGCGCTTCGTATTTTTCGTTGTTGCTACAAATCATCGATAAAATTGATGTACTCCCACACACATCTGTAAATGTCGAAAGAATTTTCAGCCAAGTCAATCTTAATAAGACTAAAACCAGAAACAGACTGAGCACAGATACCATATCAGGTATTATGCATACGAAGAGTTTGGTTCCAAACCAATCCGTAACTTCGATTAATTGTGATTCAATGATTAATTTGATGAACAAAAATATGTACAATTAGAGACGTGATTTTAGTTAATTTCAGAAGTTCTATAAATTCTTTAAAGGAATCAAATAAGTCGTAAATGAACAATGTGCAAATCGAAACAATGTTTTTACGTTTTTATTTTGCAAAAAAAAAATAAAGTTTATTTTATTATATTTATTTAAAGATATAAATAATGATGAATAAAACCAATATATAAAGTAAAAACCGTTTTTATTACATATTTCATAATTTGTAATATATTATTATTACTTTTATAGAGTATTAAACTTTTTTTAAATAAATAAAATTAGAGTATTATAGAGTCCTATTATAATATTACATAAATATACCGTATTTCACACCTACTTTGCCAACTTGAATATAGATGGCGGTATGTATGGGCGATATGGATTTATACGGATTTTTCCCCTCTAACAAAAATTGTACTTACGGATAAACTAAATTTTCATCTGGCATCACGGGACACAATCCATAGGGGAGCTATTTGGGAAGCTTTGAAAGAGAAGGCAGTACCAACGAAATTAATCCAAATGATCATAATGCTATACGACGAAGCAGAACTAAAAATCCTTCATAATGGACAACTAAGTGAACCAATAACAACGACAACTAGAGTGAAACAAGGTTGCCCCATTTCGCCATTACTGTGCTCGATGATATAATGAAGAAAACCAGCAGAGAATCAAGAGGGATTCAATAGGACCCCATACACTACAAGGTTTTATGCGTACAAACATGTCCCACAGTTTTTGTGACAAACTTGTTTGTACGCTGAGCCTGCCCATACACTATAAGGTTTTACAGCAAAACTAAATAAATAAATACAGCTAAATACTAAAAACACCGAAACAAAATAAACAACACCACAGCAGACGTTTTTTATGTTATGGAGAGAACTGTCAGATAAAACCACGAAAAAATCAAAACGTTTTGATATTTGGGACAAACTTGTGACAAACATAAAACCAAAAACCAAATTCACCACACGCTGTCAATCTTTGTTTGAACGCCTTTTTTGTACGCATAAAACCTTGTAGTGTATGGGGCCCTAATGGGGATTAATGGAACGGCTACAAGATCTCGAATAAGCAGATGATAACGCAGTTCTACCTCATTCAAGACAACACTCTTAGAATAGATCTTAGAATAAATGTACAAACACTAACCCATTACTAATAAAAGATAAAACAATAGAAGACGTATAATAGTAGTATAGTTACTACGTAAGGAGGTGCATGGAAGGATATATTAAGTAGGATTAAAAAAACTACATTCAACAGATTATGGAAAGTGTGGAAATCGTCACAACTATCTAGAAATGTAAAGTTAAATACTTTAAACTCCTGCGTGAAATCGATATTACTCTACGGCAGTGAAACCTGGGCTTATAAACCAAGCGGATATGAACAAAATACAAGCGTTCGTCAATAAGTCTTTAGGTATTAGTAGGTATGTCAAATTTTCTGTTTAAGTGTTGACAGTAGGCAAGCAAATCGATATCACTTTTCTGGAATGTTGCATGATTTAGAAACTGAGAACATTGTCCTCTCCCCAAATTCTGTTTGTATAACAAAAGTTTTGTAACAAATGCAGATATAATACTTTTAGTTTTGATAAAATTTAATTGATCACCTTGTAACTTTAAAGTTATCATCAAAATTTGGCGAATAAGTCAGTCAAATAAGCTCGTAACTTAGTCCGCGCGGCCTGGTCCCGCGGGAAACATCGCTTTTTTATATGAAAACTTTCGATCTTTTTCGCGGACCCCCGGTATTTCTTCGCGCACCCCCAAAATTATTTTAATTTACCACGGACGCCCTGGATTATCCCATAGACTCCTAGGGGTCCATATGGACCACTTTGGGAATCACTGTCTTAGATAAACTCCAAGTTATTAGTGTTGAATCAGTGCTACAGAACTGAATTGAGAGTTTTCTTTACGGCCGTTCAATCAAGGTAATACTCGATAGGGTTAAATCCAAACCCCATTCCACTACAAATGACCGATAGGTGATTATCATTTCGGTGATTGCCGGGAGTGATCACTACAAAGTGATTATTCATGTAAAGCGATCATTTAAAATTAATCACCGAAAATCAACTGAAGCTAACTTCAGACTAAAAAGTGGGAAATGTGTGCATTTTCTTGGCACAATTACGATATCCGAGGAGCCGCGATTTAATGATATTTTTTTTGAGTTGGGGTGCCGAAAATGATAAATAAATTTTTTCGATATCTCGCTTAGTTTTTGAGTTATCGATAGTTGAAATTTTTAGTTTTACATACATATAACATAAATTGCGATAATTAGACAATTTTGGCATGAGAATCTTAACATTGGTAAACTCGGTGAATGTATGTAAAACTAAAAATACTTGCGCCAAATTATTTAATTTTTCTTTTCCTTTATTTTTTGGTAAAATATCGGAGTTTTGCTCCATAAATTGTACCATGATTTGGAATTTCCCTAATATATTCAACAATATTTATTAGTTTATTAACTTCCAACTGAAACATTAATAAACTAGTGGGGCCCCTCTTTAAGCCCAAGACGTAAAATAGCAAATAAATCAAACACAAAACGAAGTTCTCTTCTGTAAAACATTCTCTTCCGATCAAACAACACAACAGAAAAAAATTCTCTTCTGAAAAAAATGCTCGCTCGATTTCTTGGAAAAATGTTGAAAGTGGCACAACTAGAATATTATTATAGATACTTCAGTGACAACAAAAGTGACAACAATTTCTTGTCACCACCAATTTGGTGATTCAGGCAGGTGACAGTCGCCATCCATGAACTGAAATCTGTATAAGTGATTGGTGATACTCACCGATCACCTTACATGAAGCCAGCCCTGGTCTTAATTCCTTCTAACACACTACACAGCTCCTCTGATGACAGTCGGCCAGCCTCACAATTCCTCAAGTGTGACTTTTCTTCGTGTCTTAGACACAGCACTCCAATTCCCAAACAGATAAAAAGGGGTGCCTAACGCAATGAAATAACTTTTTGCTACTTTGGCATATGACTATTCCGGTATACTAAAGAATTAAATACTAGAGAAGAAGAAAAAAAATTCCAGACTTTTACTATAGATATTTTAATTTGTGCAGTTTGAAGTTTTTTGGAAAATACGTGACACTGCCCATTGCCATCAGGGGAGCAAATTTTGAGACGTAAGGGGGTACAAGTTTGTTGATTTTGCGTTAGTATTTGCCGACCGTTACAACATGGGTCCGCTGAGCCTGTTGGGATTAGTGCCGCCGAAAGACAAGGAGGTCGGAGCAACGTGTGCCTCGACCCACGCCCTGAGATTAAGAGTAATCATGCTCTTTCGACTGAGCTAGCCGGCCTTTATCATTTTGTTGCCGATGGCCGCTGGATGAGAAGAGAGTAAAGTTAGATAATATGGAGTATGGCTGAGGATGAAAGAACCTTGATATAGTCACCCGGGTGCCCACGACAGGTGGGTGCAGGTCCTTCCGGGGAGTAGTCTCGAGGATTGATGGAAGGCTTTTCGAAGACCATCACAGATAAAGGAGTTAATTTTGCTCGTCAACGTAGCAACGACCATAATTAGTGAAATGATAAGAACCATGAACGCCGTAAACATGAGAAGAGGAACAATTTTTGAATAGATTACGCAGATCGGACAAAACAAAAAAGGTGATAAAAAATTTAAAAAAAAACAAAACCAAAATAATATTTCAAATTTTATTTCTACAGGATTCTAACTATGTATAAAAACTATCTTCTACTATTTCGGTGAAAAGGGCCATCAGAGCCAAAAGACCAGAGATGTATTTTACCATTTATTCTTCTTTTTGTGGTAAGTCTAATGCTAACTGAACGTGTGCTGTTGGGTTTGTATATTAACTTCCGAAACTGGGCTTATATACGTTTCAAATTTCACGCTAATTACTTGATAAAATTAAGAGAAATTTGGTTGGAAAATCAATTTGGAATTTTTTTTTCTAGTAGTGATTGTGCTTTAAGCGTAAACGTAGCGGGTCTAACGAACTTATCAGTAACTTATTATTCGGTCTTGATTTTATTTGCTGGAAAAAATTTGTATTGCGACTTGTAGTATTTTTACACCGTTCACTTGCAAATCTTCGTGTTAAAGTTTCGGTTAATAATTGGCTCAAATTAAAAAAAACAACAAAATAATTTCTAAAACTTTCTTAAGTACTTCTTTACACAATTTACCTTTCATAAGCAAATTTCTTCTTTTACCAAATAACTACAAATTTATTTTCAACGAATACATCCAAATCATCTCTGTCTGGGAGCAGCGTCATCATGATAGAACATTCCCAGTTAAATGCTAAATGGATACTTCCTATCGATGGTGGAGCACTAGACTCTACTAGCATTTGGTTATATCTATCTTCGGACACTACCGATACGGACGTCCGACTGATGCGGGTAAAATATCCTACGTGCTTCCGCCAGAAGGCAATAAAAACGTAATCTAACCTATTTCCGCCTCGCTGTCTAAAGCGATAAATATTCCTCCATTGCAGCCTCAAGGGTATATGCTGATCCTTGGATACACCATTCAGCCATTGGCCTCCATCTTCCAGCTCTGCAGGATGTTAAGCTTTTATGTCCTTCATATTAAGTTCTCGGCGTATGTAAGCATTTTTATCTTTCGAATATTGAATTCCGCCCTCATTTCTCTGCTCGGATCTGTAAAAAGACTCCTTCGTGGTGGCTCCGTTTTTAGTTTTTTTTTTTTATTTTACCATTTCTGGCCACCACGACACGACCCCCAATCCAATTGATTGACGTCTAATGTTGATGTTAGAATATTTTATGGCAGAACATTTCCAGGAGTGTTCAGGTTAATAAATAAGAAACGAATCCACGTTATTTGCTTAAATTAAAATGTTTTTACTTGGAGTGAAGTTGGGTGAATTATTTTTCAACCTGAACATATTTTTTGGAGAACGCTCAAGGGTAGATACGTGTTATTTGATTAAAACTAAAAGTGTTATAAATTTATAATGAAAAATATATTATTTTCAGATATTCTCAAAACTGTATTAAGAACTGAAATGAAATTGAGATCGAAAGCAAGTTGGTTATATTTGTCCTAACAAAATAGGATTGAGTTGTGGGAACCGTTTTTTAATTTATCTTTATCAACAATTTTGTGGATTCTAAATGAGTTTTGTTGTCGTAATAATTCAAGATGCCGTTCTCAGTAGATTAGGGGTTAAGGCGCCCGACTATCATCCCAGAGGTTCGTGTTTCGATTCCACTCCGCAGTTTGGTTCTTTGTACTTCCACTTCTACCTCTTTTCAGTAATTCCCTGTCATTTCTGTAGAGGCACAAATCCATGTTTCAACCAACGTCTCGGGCGTTATATAATACCCTCGATACAGGGCAACGTCGCGTCCTTATGATGACAATTCGTCATTACGACGAATCCCATTTCAGACTGTGATACACGGTAAAATTCGTCGTCGCCATTCGTCATTATGTTTTGACAATTGTAAAAGTGGATGTTTAGTGAAGAATGTTGCGTTGTTTTGTCTATCCGTCGCTTTCTGAATAGGCTAATCTGGAAAGAAGTAATATTTCTTATTAATTTTAAAATAAAATTATAATCAAAATCAGCTGATATCGTATGAGACTGGGAAAAAGCCTACACGAGAGCTTTTTGCAATAATCTAACGACCGACAAATGGCCCTCTATTTGAGTTTTCGTCGTAATGACGTAAAATTTGCTTTCGTCGTTACGATACTGAATATCAGTCGTTGTGACGAAACGACTTCCATGTGTCAACTCATTTCTTTGCAGGCTTTGAAAAAGCGGTTCTAGATAAAGTGCCAACTTTGAGGTGCCGCAGGAGAATGTAACATTTTGACTGAGTCGCGTCAAAGTAGATATTTTCGGTATAAAGCTGTACTGTTTGTCGTCAAATATTTGGTTTGAATCAAGAGATAAACTAACCCCGCAGACGCTGGTGACGTGTGGTAGCACTACGTAATTTCCATTTTGTAGCAGAGCAGTGAAGGCACTATTAAGGTTTAAGGTATAGAAAGTCCGCTTAATTTTGTTAGGAGGGCTAATTTTGCCGGAGACTGCTAATTTTGCGGGAGGTCTTAATTCAACTTAGAGAGAATGCCGCGGTCTCTATGCTCCTTTCTAGTAGCTAAACATCATCGGTTAAGAAAGAGCGTGTCCAATAGGAGTTGAAGAGTATCGATCTGATCCTTAGTACAGTCCGCATCGGTTTTTAACCACACCAATGACGTTGGAGTGATATTTTGATATATCCTTAGTAGGTATGATGACGATTGATCCAGGCAACCTGCTGAATGTGACGTCATCAGTTTTCTGCAAAAGCTTTATGGCGCCAGTAGTGCAAATGTGTGTCTGGGTAGACTGAATAAGTTTGGGGTGCAGGTGCATGTTTGTGTCTTGGCTGCGTGATCGTGAACGACGTGGAGGAGAACTCAATTAGCACAGGCTCCACCAAATGGGAGATCCTGGACGAAGCTTAGAGCTGTCGCGCAAAACAGAGTCGGCTGGAGGGCAAATTTTTCTGCCCTATCTCCCATGAGGGATTAAAGGAGCATAAGAAGAAGAAGGCCTTACACATTTAAAGGTTAATATCTTTTTTCCAATATGAAGGCAATTGTTGGACGAAAATTGGATACAATGTCTGAAGTGGAAGTCAGAATTAACCGCATAAAACTACCAAAATTATCCGATTGATCTTGCAGATGATCTACAAGAAGAATATGTCCTTTTAAAACAATTCTTGACGTCACATGAAAGCAAAATGTGTTTAAGCTAACGAAAATGTGTCTAAGCAGAAGGATTTGAAGGAAGCATCGCCATATACAGAATTAGCATTAGGTATGTTCCTTTTAGTCCGGGGAAATTAGCAAAAAAACGCACGAAACGAGGCAAAATTCGGAAATGGCTAAAAATTGGTACACAGCTTCCTTGGGACTTTTTAAGAAAACGATTTCGGAATCACAAAACAAACATGGCCGCCGAAAATATAGTGGTTTCCCGGTGTTTTCCTTGTATCTCGGTTTCTATAGGTCGTACAACCTCGTACAAAGGCCCTAAATCTTGACAATGAAATTCTCTACAACTTTAGTTCTTACAAAGACCTTGACCCGATTAACCCTTTCAAAGTTATTCAAGGTCAAAGTTATCAAAAATGACTTTTTGGGCAAAAAATCACTCAAAATCTGCTTTTTTCGAAAATTTGTTTTGATCAGTCAATACGAAACGTTATTGCCTACAAAAAAGCCTGTTGTCATTTTTTCGAAAACCTAACACTTTCAAAGTTATTCAAGGTCAAAGTTTCAAAAAATCAGTTTTTGGTCAAAAAATGACTCAGAAACTGATCATTGAAAAATTTTTTTTGTACTATTTATACAAAAGATTATTGCCTACCCTAATGACACCCTTGCCATTTTTTCGAAAACTTTTCGAAAAATTTTGAAAAATCGATTAGTGATTTTTTGACCAAAAACTGATTTTTGGAAACTTTGACCTTGAATAACTTTGAAAGGGTTAGGTTTTCGAAAAAATGACAACAGGCTTTTTTGTAGGCAATAACGTTTCGTATTGACTGATCAAAACAAATTTTCGAAAAAAAGGTCACCAAAATATGTAATCGATAATGACGCCATTTGCTCCATCATCGACCCTTTGAACCACCATGACAAAACTTTATCGCTACTAGCATAGTGATTGTTCCAACGAGATAAACACTCTCTTATCTCCACGACAATCTTATACCTGCAAGACCAGCATATAGAACAACCCGACTATGAGAAAAACTCCTACAACGCCCAAGAGGTCGAATGTAAGGTTCAGCACATCGCAACCCCTCATCAATTCTTCTATTCTGTTTGATCTGTCAAACTAAGCATATGAATTGGTACTAACAAAGGATGATTCCTGAGCTTAGACCAACAAAAAAAAGATCTATAAGTCCTTGTTTATCTGGACTGGTGCCTCAAAAAACACCGAACCATTGGTTACCTAGACGAAGAAACAATCTTCCGCAGTCAGTATTTCCGAACTCGTACAGCATCTTAAAGATTAAATATAAGGATTATTGCCACCTGCAACACCTCTAGACCCCCAAACCTATCCTATTATTTTCTATCCTTCAAACTAAGTTTACTACTGGACATTACACCATGGCCTGTATTAGTACAAAGGGTGATTCATAAGCTTGGGTTTTTCACATAAAAGAAAGCTAATAAAATCGTTTTTTCCCTGAAAATTACACGTGTAACTTGTAATATTCCTAATGATTAAATTTTGTTAAATTTTCCTAACTTAAAGATAGCTATCCACTTACAGAAAATTTTTATGACTAAGCGCGTACAAAGTTTCCCAGTTGATAGACCATCGACAATCACGAAATTCCTTAGAAACATGAACCTATAAAGTAAAGCGATTCAATGTTTGGGTAATCCTTAATTATCTAATGCACGAAAATTGCAATCCTTGCCATATATAAAGAAATTTCTAGGAAGGATATATTGATTCGTATTTCCCACATGATTCAATATAGGAATTCCCACAGAGGCACGCGATACTAATGGAATTTACCGTCCCCTCCTGGATAAAGGTCATGATTCCCTCTTTGTTTCAAACAGTTTAACCCCATCCCAAAGCCACCTTCTTTTATATTCAGTAGAAATTGTGTGAAATTTTAAATTAAATTTTTAAAGCCACATCGTAATGAATGGAGTTGAGGCATGCGAATTTATTGGTTTCCAATAGCACAAAAACAAACGAAATATTATCCTTTGAAAGTTAAGCTGAAACGTGATTTAGGACATCCCCAGGACCAGAAGCCAGAGAAAACCGAGGAGGGCGGCCAACTGGTTCCATTAAAACGAACTTAGAAGAACTCACCAACTGCAAATCTGCATACATTACCAAACTGTCGAACTGCCTTTGTTCAGAAATTCGTCCTTGATAGAAGGAGAGCGCCAAGCAGAGTGCCATCTTGAATTGCTAGAGCAAAGAAGTAACTTTGATATCCTGGCATTTTCGTTTTGGGCATATCCTTATGGGAACCCACCAAGAAATGGAATCCAAGAATTCCGAAAATGTACAAAAATTCATCGGAATGGGTTAAACTACTAATAAGTCTTGTAGCACTTTGGCAAAGATGTCTCCGCCCGTCTATGCGGATCCTGTGGACAACTATAGCTGGCTGCTATCAGCATTACAAGCTTGCGAAGCTTTAAACTTTGATAATGCATTGGGGTAGTTTCCGAAAAAGACAAAGTTGAAACGAAATTTTCGGAAAGTTTTACTAGAGAACAGTTGCTATGCTGGTGTTTTTGCAAAGTGGTAGGGCGGCATGGTGGTAAAAGGAGTTTGGAACTGCGATAGGGGTCTGTGATAGAGGGGGAAGTTTTGCGTAATTTGAGTTTGACAAGTCTTGGTGGCACTCAAGTGAGATTCATTCGGGATAAAATTGGACTTTAATATACTTCAAACAAAAACTCCCAGATATCATCTCCAGGGTTTATTACTGGGGGTATTATAAATTCTGGGTGTGATGCTGCACATACTTGCTAGCAGGGAGCAACTGGTTTGGTCCTTGTAATTAATGCAGTATTTAAAGGGGTCATAAAATTAGTTTATTACTCCGCGGGGGCGGGTTTTAAGATAGGGAACTTTTATCTTTAGTATATCTTGAGGCGATTTTGGGAGTATTTTTGTTGTTGCGATGACAAGTACCTTATCAGAATGCCACTGTGTGTTTAAAGTCATGGTTGCAATATAATTGCTATTTTATCTCAGGTTATAATATTTTGATTGGTCCAATTAACCGCTGGATTTGCTTAATCCAATTGGTCTTATAGTGCAATCCAAGGCATGAGTTTTGGACACATGACCCTTCTCAGACCACAATTATATCACCTTTGTCGTAGGGGAAACGCAACCCAAAGCCTTAAAAGAACGCTAAACGAATGAACTGGTCACACGCACCTAAGGAGAGGGTCGAGTCGAGTGCGAAACTTGATAAAATTGTTTGAAAACATCCATAAAGGGAGTCGTGTACACCCGAGTAAAAATATGACTCGTCTGCACCTAGCATAAAACCGGCACGATACGCCTGACTAAAAATTCTACATTTCCAAATGTTGCAATAGGCCCGTACCAATAAAAACCGCATGGAAGAGTCCAAACTAAGCACGTACCCTCACAATTTTTCTAGACTAAAAAGGCAGAAAAATTGGAGAATTAAGAAATTGTATAGAACGAAGAAAACGAGGAATTACCTTGGTGGCCATAACAGTGCCATTAGCATACTCAATAAAGCGGCTCTTGTTCGATTGCATAGGTCAAACAACATTGGACGTGGTTCGTACTTAGTCGGGGGACACCCATAAAAGGAGTCGAGTACACCCAAGAAAATATAAGACTCGCCCGCACTTAGCATGAAAGAGGCACGGTACAATTGAGTAAAAATTCTACTTTTCCAAATGCAGCCCGCTACAGTCATGTTCCAATAAAAAACGCACGGAATAGACCAAACGAAGCACGATTCCCTCACACTTTTTCTTGACCAAAGGCAGAAAAACAAAAGCTTTAAGAATTTTGATAGAATGAAGAAAACGGGCAATTACCTTGGTAACCATCAAGGATGCCATTAGCATACTCTATAGATCCGTTCTCGTTCGATTGCGTAGGTCAAGCAGCATTGGACGTGGTTAGTACTAAGTTGGGGGACCGCTTGGTAAAATTTCACTCGCGTTTGGAATGGTCGATTACGAATACATCTGTAACACAGGCGTGCATACCTGTAGGGGGAGCTTGTCATAATATAGTACCGGGCGTACTTGATCTCTATGCGTGGTGGTTACTGGGGCATATATGCTCCTTAGAATATAAGTACGTCTGTGAATATACCACCTAATTATTTTTACTAGGGAATACTGTAATACTGTTATGAAAAGCCAAACGGAAAGCAAAGCACCAGGCGCGGTCTTTATAAGGTCCAAGATGTTCGATGTTGGCTAGGAGGTACAGGATCACTTAGTTTAAGGATAGTGGGTCATAGGAACATCGAGGGCAACAGAAGCATATGAAATGGCCAGACTAGCAGAAAATATTGTAGACACACCAGTTTAGAATGTACAAAGCCATTTATTTATTTATTTATTTATTAGGCAAAACATGTACAAAAGATAGATATCTTATAACTAGTACATTGATTAAACAGAGGAACCCAGCGGGAAATAAAGCGCTTAAAAATAGGTACTGAATCATTTCTTTTGGAGCAGAGGAGTGCTTCTCTTAGCCTTGCCGTACATTTCTATTTTTAACATTGAATGTCCTATCGGGGAAGCAATTCAATTAGGTTTATTTGTAACGATGTACTGAGCAGACCACAGTGGAGCCTAAGTTTAGACAGTTGGTAGGTTTTACGAAGAATGTAACTTATGTGATCGCAGCAGGTCAGACGACTATTCAAGATGACTCCAAGATTTTTCGCACTACCAACGCAGTCGAGAGTAACCCCATTTAAAGCACTATCAGTATCAGGGAAGTCGCGATAAACAGTGGGAGAATGGGAGAAGAGAATATAATGGGATTACAGAGGATTGAGTTGTAGAAGGTTCAAAAAAGACCAGTTGGAAATATGGTGGAGGTCGGCGGATAGCTCCTCAATACATCTACCAAATTGATCTTTTGATGCCGAAATATAAAGTTGGACATCATCAGCGTACATCTGAATCTTGGAGTCATTTCTACTAAAGGAAGATTATTAATGAAAAAAATAAATAAAAGAGGCCCGAGGATGGAGCTTTGGGGGGCGCCAGCATAAAGTAAGACAATCGAAGATCAAAAGGCGCCGAGCACGACTTCTTGAGAACGGTTAGTTAATCTGGTAAGATATCCATGCGTACATGCGTTGCATTCGTTGACAGATAATATAGAAGTGTGTGTATTCAAATGCGACCTGACGAAATATTTCGTGAATGTTCCGCATGCCACGCAAAAGTCGGGCTACTTTCAACTTTTTCGCTTGTATATATCACCAGCTTTAGAAAGCTATGCATCAGGCTGAGAGCAGAAGGGGAAAAATTTCCTTGGTGGGAAAGTTTTTGCAGAAGCAAGGCGTGGTTAACACTGTCGAACGCTTTAAAGAAATCGACTAGCACCACACAGCAAACGTGTTGCTCATCATAGTCCGGGGAAATTATCATTTTAAGGAGACAAAATTCCAAAATGGCTGAAAATTAATCTACAGCTTCCTTGGGACTTCTTAAGAAAACAATTTCGGAATCACAAAAAATAAAACATGGTCGCCGGAGATATCGCGTTTTTCCCGTGTTCTCCTTGTATCTCGGTTTCTATAGGTCGTAAAACTCCGTACGAGGTCCAAACTGTTGACAATGAAATTCTCTACAACTTTAGTCTTTAGAAAGACCCTTTTCAAGTTATTCAAGGTCAAAGTTATCAAAAATGACTTTTTGGCCAAAAAATCACTAAAAATCTGCTTTTTTCGAAAATTTGTTTTGATCAGTCAATACGAAACGTTATTGCATACAAAAAAGCCTCTTGTCACTTTTTCGAAAACTTAACCCTTTCGAGATTATTCAAGGTCAAAGTTTCAAAAAATCAGTTTTTGGTCAAAATTAATTGATTTTACAATGCTCAGCAACGGCCGATCAAATTGCGGAAATTTTTTATTGAAAATATAAGTATTCAACACTAACCCTTGCAAATTTCAGCGACTTATCTTAAAAGATGGCGCCACACGATTTTTTTCAAAAAAAAATTATCTCGACTCCAGAAGGTCGGAGAGCAAAATTTTTTTTTTGTAAATTTGTAGAAAAATGTCAGCTATAGATTGGCAATGATGGCATTCCAATGTAATTAAAAATCACAAAGATATTCGTGGTTGTTTGGGGTATAAAAAGAAATCGATGTTTTGACTGATTTTGCGCATATTAAGGTTCGTTTTGTGATATGCGCATTAATTGCACATATGTAAGCCCAACTGTTAGAGAAAATTGTGGTGCCGGTCGAGTATAAAAATATGATGGCCTGTATGAGCTACTGGGCATTGAAAAAAAACCGTTTTTTTTCGAAAAAATTGATTCTTGCAAAAAGCTTGCAATATTTTGCAAATCTGTAAAAACGTTCTTATTCGACTTATCTTGGACTACGCTTTCACCGTGGTTCGTTAAAAATTATCTTCTTTTCACGGAGCTACAGGTATTTCAAAAAATTGCGGTTTTTAGCGGTTTTTTTTGCAATTACTTATTGATTTCGCAATTTTTTGAGACCGGACCAGGACAGCTCGATCCGTATTAAAGAGTTACACAATTTTGCCATTTAACTCTTTTTTGTACAACGCCAAGTTTCTTTTTTAAACGTAAAAAACTGTTTTTCACCAACTTAAGATATTATCATGCGTAATGAAGTAAGATATTATCATGCATTACAGCTTCAGTTGGAGGACTTTAAATACAACATTACAAGAGATCGTAAGACTTCTGATGATGCCAAGGAAAGCCACCACCAGAATACTGTTGATAATGATAGTGAGGCAACCAGATTGACTAGAATCAAACCACGTGCATTTGGAAACCTCTTATTACAACACTTGGAAGAAGTTTCGAAGCATAAAATGGGAGATATGATCCGAGTCCTGAATATGACGAGCTGGATTTAAAGTCACTCGAAGCACATTTCACATATACGTAAGTAAAGTTTTTTTCACGAGTGTAGGTATATACAAATTCGTGCCTTTTAGCGCCAACCCATCCTCAATAGCAAAAACATGAACTGATAATAATCGAGCATATAAATAAAAAAAAAGTGTACGTAAATAGGACACACACGGCGAAAGATTGCAATAAATAAAAGAGTCCTGGAATGTAATCCGCAAGGAAGCAGAGGTTTTAGTTAACCTGAAAACTCCTGGAGACCAACAGTAATGAAGGAAATCGAAAATCATTATAAAACCTGTACTGAAACAAAAAAAATAACTCAAAACAGAGTCCGCTCAAGAAGCTTTGTGGAAGCCCTATGCTCTGAAGAGATGTGAAGAAGGATAATAATAATTAAAATAATTCAAAATTTACTCTGATCCACACTTTTCAGGAGCACCACATTTAACTTGATTTCTTCATTCATTTCAACATTCCCAGGTTCCCAACTAAATACCTTTATCACCACTAACAGTGACTGTTTCAAGAATATTCAATATTTTAAGTAAATCTCTGAAAATTAAAAAGGTGTCGACTTATGACAGTTTAGACGAGCGTAAGAACATAAACGGGAATGCAAAAAGTGGCAAAATTCACCTAAAAATCTGTCAACCTGTCTCTCACACGAATACCTTGTCAGAAATTAAAGATAGCCGCCGGCCAAATAGTAACAAGTAAACCCGAACCCAAAACCCATGTCCAGGAACCGAGGATACCTTCCTCGACACCTTTCCGAAATAACAGAGAGAGAGCGAGAGGGATCACGACTGACTTGGCTGATATCGTTAAAATCGCTATACACATATACTTATACGTACAAAACTACATCGAAAACTTAATTCGAAATTTTACCTTTTTATGTAGTCCGAAGGTAAATTGCTCATCATCCACTTTTGACAGAAATGATATTACGGTAAAATTGTTATCGCTAAGAAAAGGAGAAAATGATTTTCATGATTCAGCGATGTTTGGTCCTTATGACGACGACGACAACAACGACGACCTTGCAACAGTTTTGATTGAGGAACAACAGGTGTTAATTAATTAGGATGTGATGAGGAAAGGATGATATCACAGCGTAAAGCTCACTTCGGGTTCATCTGTGTTATATTAAAATTTAATTACACCTTGTTGCAGGTGCTAAAAGCCCGTCCTTTAAATGTTCTAAAATGCACTCGCAACCATCATCGGCGACAAATTGCTGACCTTAATCTGTGCTGTGTACGGATGATACTCGGGTCGACTAATGGCTGCAATATGTGCTCCGGTGGTTACCTAATGCAATTAGAAACTTTTGCGGTAGCTCGATAACGCTGTGCGGGGTTAATGACGATTCATTTGATTACATTTTCACTCAGTTAGGAACAAATTGAATTATCAGAAACTACAGGCGAAGTTCAGTCCGGCTAACGTGATTAGACCGCCGTGGCAGAGAAGAAGAGCTCAATCTTCGGCCTTCTTTGGCTAAGGCTCTCCCCATTAGACGAGACGCAGCAGGAGCTCTCAGAATGGCACACAACGCATGATTCGCAATGAGGTCAATTACTGGATGAAGGAAAAACTTGATGAACATCATCGCATCCGGCTATTATTCATCGTACTATGTTTTAATAAGGCACTTAGACTTAAGCCGGCAAATGAATGACATCAGAATGAAGGGATGGAAGATTTGCATATCCGAACAAACAAATCCGATGTCGTGGGGTTTCGCCATTAAATTTGCTCCAATTTTTCGGGTAAATCTAGAGCAGCAATTCTTAGCATGAATCAAGAGAATGATTATTACATACTTTCAGTGCGTTTATTGATTGTGATTCAGAATAATTTGAATTGAAATTTTTAGTGAGGATTTCCTTATAGTCAAATGCTGTTGAGACATCTTTAATTACTGTTTCATGAGTCAAACCCAGGAGCTCACAATGTCTCTGCATTTATTTAGATTATTATGATTCAGCTGTCAAATAATGTACATTCAGGTATTGTAGCTGACTAACAGGCATTAAACAAGTAAAGTGGATGGACGATTGTGGAGAATTTCCAGCAATAGGTATATCCTGGCTGCATCAATTAAGAACTCATTGTCCTCTCACATAATAGACGGGTTTGTATGTGTCTATTTTAACTTTGTCGTGTCCCAAGTACTACATAACTGAAATCGAAATTTAAACCTATGCTGACCTAGATGTGTCAGGTGTCAGGTTCAAATTTGGAGCACAATTTCTCAATTCTCCATAGGTAATTGAAATTCATATTAGGAAAGATGTGACATTTCAGAAGATGTATAATAGTACATCTTTTGATTTTCATCATGTCTTCATTAGGATATTACTTCAAAGAAACGCCATATTCTTCTGTTTTCTACATATACGGAAGTACTTATTTAATTAATAGAGCCCCCTCCTCCTCCCTAGCATTTGATGCTACCCCAACTGACAATTCATAAGAGTAGACTCTTGGAAAAATTGAAGTTAAGCTCATAAAGGTCTTAATAGATTTTTCACAAAGAGGTGTTTCTTTTAAATTGTTTATTAAGGTTTTGCCTAAAAATCGCTTCTAATAACGTATTTAGATCCGACTGTTTCAAGAATTGGGTTTTATAAGATCTATAAAGCCGTTCGCGAAGAGTGTGCCCTTATTTAAAACAATAGTTTTATGTAAGTGCATTATAAGAAAAGTAAGAATAGATTTTTTTAAGAGTTTTGCTTACGAATGTTTTAAAAACAAACGGCTGGAAGCTGTGGCGCATAATCTTATAAGAACATTATAAAAGTAAAGTCAAATAAATACACTGCAAATCCAAGTGTTTAGCAGGTGTTTAGAAATAAAACGCTCTAGTGTTTTATTTCTAAACGATAAAGTATTTAATGTTTAGTTTTAAAACAGAAAAAGCGTTCAATGCACAAAATCTAAACGCTAACAGAAATGGTGTTTACCAACAAATTCTAACCTAAGCGCAAGTGTCTGAAAGTAAAACACTTATTCGCCAATTAAACACTTGGGAAGGCAAACTCTCGCTCTAGCGTTTTATTTTTACACGGTAAAGTGTTTACTGGTGGGAAGTATCTCTAATGAAATCCTGGGTGATCCATTTTAGAGGTACTATTTTCAGAAATAAAAAAATTAAAATCATTTAATTTTATCGAGTAATTTTTATTATCGTACAAAAGAACTAGAATTTCAAGAAACAGGGAAGTTATTGCATTTTGCATCTAAGCTTTATTAAAAACAAAAAAAAATCGCTCAATTAATAATGCTTACACTATAAAGCTTGAAAATAAGTTTCTATAAAACTTAAAAAAATTTTGAGCTTATCACATGAATAGTATAGGTTTCAAAGTGGTATAGTCCAAATTATAGCTCAAATTATGTATTTGTTAATTAACAATTGCCCAAAATACAAATAGTTAAATATCTCGAGTTCACGTTAACAAAAATTAACTTTCTTTTTTTTAAATTAAAGGTCTCAAAATTCTCTACGAGATCTGGTAAAATATTTTAAATTGTTTTTTTCAAAATGGCCAAAAGAATGCAATTGTTGTTATTTGAGTAATAAACAGAAGTAAAAGAAAAAGTAACCAAAATTACATCCAAAATTATTTTAGAATATACCTATTCTTCATTTTTTGGCCTTTTCTTACTTCATTTGTTGTTTTCATTTATTTAACTTAGTTTCTCCTGAAATTTTTTACGCCTTTGTTGACAGGTATTTTGTTAGTATGAAAATAAAACCATAAAACTTCTTAAATATTACGAATTTAAAATTATCAGTATCACTGCAAATCTGAGGTTTTAGAAGTGTTTTATTTCAAAACGCTTAAAACGTTTTATTTTGACGTCACCCATTTGATTAACATTGTCGACACTATTAAAACACTTAAATGTTAATCATATGGGTGACGTCAAAATAAAACGTTTTAAGCGTTTTGAAATAAAACACTTTCAAAAGCTGAGATTTGCAGTGATAAGACGAGAAAAAATATGAGCGACCCATATTTCACGCAGTTATGCTAATGCCCGCCAAGGGTACCATTTAGCATATTCAGTAAAGCGCATCTCGTCCTATCACGGAAGTCAAGCATTATTGGAAGTGGTTTGTACTTAGTCGGGGACCTCTTGGAAAAACGGCACTCGGGTTGGATTTTTTTTTTGTTTTTTGTTTTTTTTTATTTTTTATTTTTTTTCACTTTTTGCAATGATAGTATTATATTTTAATATAATACTGATTAATAGTTCTATCAACAAAATGTTTATTATTCATAACCAAAAACACGCTACAGACGTTTACTAAGTAAACACTTAAGTGTTTACTCATTAAACGCCGCTAAGTGTTTAAAATTCTTCTACAACGGTTTAAACGCTTTAAGTGTTTAGAGAGTAAATACTTGAGTTTACAGTGCATACTTGATAAAACTCACAATCAAAAGGTATAAACAATTGCGCTAACGGAATGAATGGTACTACCTGAATTGCACTACCAATCATGGACTCCGGATACCAGGCCAGCTCCGGTTTAACTTAGCCTCCCCATGTTAATGCGGAGATCTACCTCTAGCTCGGAGCGGGCTTTTTTGGAGGAACTTGTGGGATCAATTGACCCATATGCTGAAGTCTGGAGAGACACTAGGGTGATCTTTATTCCAAAAGCGGAGAGAGATCATATAAGGAGGCTCATAAGCCTTTACCTTTAAGGCTTTAGACCAACATATTAGAGTGAGTCTTACAACTTCAGTGCTTGCACTTTGCCTACCGGTTGAGCAGATATACAGAGACAGCCATATTTAGCTTGAATAGGGCTGGTAGTTGATTGTTATTAGTTGCCGGTTCTACACACGTAATTTTTTCGATAATTTAACCCTTTCGAAGGTATTCAAGGTCAAAGTTTCAAAAAATCAGTTTTTGGTCATAAAATGACTCAGAAACTGATTATTGAGAATTTTTTTTTGTTCTATTTATACAAAAGATTATTGCCTACCCTAATGACACCCTTGCCATTTTTTCGAAAACTTTTCGAAAAATATTGCAAAAATCAATTGTTAGTGCTTTTTTGACCAAAAACTGATTTTTGGAAACTTTGACCTTGAATAACTTTGAAAGGGTTAAATTTTCGACAAATTTTCGAAAAAAGCAGTTTTTGAGTGATGTTTTGGAAAAAAAGTGATTTTTGATAACTTTGACCTTGAATAACTTTGAAAGAGTTAATCGGGTCAACATGTTTGTGAGAACTAAAGTTGTAGAGAATTTCATTGTCAACATTTAGAGCTTTTGTACGGAGTTGTATGACCTATAGAAACCGAGATACAAGGAAAACACCGGAAAACCGCTATATTTCCGGCGGCCATGTTTTTTTTTTGTGATTCCGAAACTGTTTTCTTAAAAAGTCCCAAGGAAGCTGTGGACCAATTTTCAGCCATTTCCGAATTTTGTCGCCTTTAAAAGCTAATTTCCCCGGACTATACAGACTTTTATGTAGCCAGTCAATTAGGTAGCGAGCTTCGTATAAGTCACCTGTCCCCCAAAGAAAGCAGAAACGGTGGGAAGCTGATCCGTAATCCCACTGCAAAATTGTTGATGAATCTGGCAGTACCTTCTGGATACGGACCACGATCGTGTCTTTTGGCTTAGGCTGGTCGCACACTGCAGCCGATTCGGCCGAATTTTTTACGGCCGTAATCGGCCGAATTTTTCAAACAATTATTTTCATATTCTTATTCGCACATTAGGCCGTTTTTACGGCCGTTGACGTCCGTAGGTTTTGTCCGATCATATTTGAAGTTTATAATGGAAGTGCGCTCCCATAGAAATGTTTATTAATCTTCCTTTTCTTTTATTTAGGATATATTTATATGTGTGACCATTTAAAATGAAACAACTAGCATTTAGGATGGGAACTAACCCAAAGTTCGGCCGAATTTAAAGTTGAAATTCGGTTCAATACGGCCGTAAAAAATTCGGCCAAATACGGCCGTAAAAAATTCGGCCAAATCGGCTGCAGTGTGCGACCAGCCTTAGGCATTTGTCTTACAGTCAATCGCACATTCCTTGTTTTAGATCGATGTAAGATTCTCACCACTCTGTCCTAAAAAAAAAGTCGGGCTTATTCTGGGCGGGGCTGAAACAGATGGCGATGACCATTGAATTCTAGGGTGTTGTAGGGTGACTGTGAGATTCTTCCATATCTCGAGTTGGGTTGCTGGAGAAAAAGCAGGCGGGCGGTAATTTCATTGGAACAGCCTTTTTGACAGTAGCGATAAACTTTTGTCAAGGTTGCTATTTTCCTGCCATGGCTCAGTTAGTCTATGGAGGAAGAAAAAATGCTATCACCGATGAGTTTGATGGCGCCCGTTTTGCCCTTTGACCAGCCACGCCAAGGAGGTTTTCGAAGCGCCAGCATTCAAAGCTGGCCCAAATTTGGGTTTTGTAGATTGCAGCCCTGACTGGCGCAGGAAGGAGATATTTGCAACTCTTAAGAAATTCCATGCAATGAGATGCTTGTTCGGCGATTTTAAATATATGGTCATTCCTTCGTAGGCTATGCGAAAGATATTAAGAAATGGGCCTGCCTTTATATGCACACCGTCCACTGATATGGAAGGAAGCTTGGTGCACTTCATTTTGAAAGCATTGAATTCGACACGATTATTGCGGCCCCAGTAAAAAATGATTTTGATGTTCTTGTTGATAAAGTTGGAAATAAGCTCACCATCAATGATAGTTCTTCTACTTGGCACCAAGCATAATCTTCAGAACCATTGTATAAGTGTTTATTAAATTCAGCTGTAAATTGATGTATGTGTAGACTTTTGGAGGATTCTGTCTATTCATGTCACTCTCAAATATCCCATCACTATCTCCTACGATGGTCAGATTAACTTGGGTCCGGCATGTCAATTGGCAGATCAAAAAAAATTATGTTTGTTGATGTAAAAGTCCCTGCAACCCTGTACCCGCCATGGAAACTGAGTCAGTGGGTAAGGAATGGGTATTAGCTCGCCAAAAAAACCAACTCGAATTCATTCATGGATCATGGAAACCACTTTTAGCAACTGATTACTATTTGTTGATTCTGATAATCTAAAAATTAAAGGACTTCATTAGGATTGACAGAAATCCATAAAGAATACTGTCAGCTCTTTGCAGTAGCACAAACATTTCCCTCAATATAAATCCAAATAAATTGTTTTCAAAGTGGCGATTAATTAGTTAAATTAAAGCTAAGTCAACAATTCGTAGCCAGCAACAACAAAACAAAAATCAAGAATCCAATAAAGCTAGCACTAAGTACATGTCAACTTGCCATTGTAACCCATTGAATCCCATTGTCCATTCGGTATGTGGGACATGTCCATACTCTTAACATGCAAATATTACAGAAATCGTCTAACAAGGCCTGGCAATTTGTCTTGTGTATATCAAGTAGGCAATTTTATACGGTCCAAGCATGCCAACAACTCGGATAATACCAAATTGATCCCATTTGTGTGATGAATTTGTCTTCATCTGATGAGCTATCTGCAGGGCATTATGCTTCTGCAATCTTTGCTCTGTCCGAGGACTTAAAGCGTCTTCTGCCACTTGGCTTGGCTCTTTCTCTCTCTCTATCTCTTTTGGGGGGCCCAGGAATCGACAACGAATTGAAATAGCGTCATCGTCATCGATATCTCCGCCATTAGATCTTTATTGTCCATGAGACTCATCTGAAAATCCGCAACGTAGTGGAATACGAAATCAGTTCTCCAAGTGTCCCAAAGGCTCATTGTAATTCCATAGGAAGCCTTCCTGAGCCGATGGCCCGTCACAGGAATTCGGAGTCACTTAACCCGCTTATAACCGAATGCCTGTGACCGAGATATATCACCCGATAAACCTGATCTAGGGACAATCAGATACCAGGATAACAGCAGGATTGTGTTATAAAAAATAAATTCAATCACGGCGGATGCTCTCCTGTGCTTTGCCGTTCTCCACCCCAGGAATAGCCCTGCCATCGTCTCCTTATCTCCAGCATCATCTTGGCGAAATGCATAAATTCCTTGGGGATGCCATGGAGGACATAGGAGGGATCTTATTCATTCCGAAGACAGAACAAACACACTTCAACTGTTGTATATCATTTTTAAGAGGACATCTAGGCCATAAACACCGTTGATTTATATGCAAATAGGATACACTCATATCTCTACAGATTTTTGCCAGCTATGCATATGCTGCCATGGCCGCTTTCGTCTACTATACATCTCGATACTTTCAGCTCCTCCTTCCCATTTTTATCTAAAAGACATTAAAAGAAGAGCAAAAATATGGGGTCATATTTGGATGTTGTTGTTTGCGCCGAGATATAAAAATTTATTGCTCCTCTCCCGGTAGGGTACACACGGCCATAGTTCCGTGGATGGGGGATGGGGAGCACCACTGACTGCAATCTGAAGGCGGTACTCCACCACCCTGTCTCCACCAACAAAGAACATCAGGATGAGAAAAGACAAAGATATCGCAGTTCGCAAATCTGCTCTTAAGGCTCTGGGGAAATTATTTAATCCTTTCTGTCCGATTTTTTATGAGTGCATAAAAAATAATTTTCTTTATGTTGGCTGCTCGCTTGTAAACGGGGAATATTATTGACATTCTATGGGTATTTTATGAATTGCGTTATATTCAGGAATCATTGATGAAATCCTTGATGGTTTGACGACACAATATGGAAATGATAATAAAAATCGCTTTTTATAGTTCATTGCTGGAAGTAAAAAAAGATTGTTTCCGATACGATTTTGTTTTGTATTGTTTTATTGTAAGTGCTCTATAAATTTTATTACTTCACTTTGATAAGGTTTCAGTTGGAGACAAAAGCGTGATGAAAAACTGAATTTTATTATTTTTTTCGATTTTGCTAAAAACAAGTTTGAGGACACTTTACAATTTTTTTTCATATTGTTTTGATAGTTGTAAACTAAAAAAAAGAATCGTTCTTTGCTTGTTTCATATTAAAGCCTGAAGTTGTTTGAAGTGTTCAATGATTGCCGGATCGAAGTTCTCGGTTCTTTTCAGTGTCGGCTTAGCCCAGTTTCAATTTCATATACCAACAATTACAAATCAAATATTTATTTGCGAGCAAGGAAAGAAGTTTTTCATTATTTTGTGCAAAGCTTTATTATTTCAGTCTCTTATATATTGATCCAAACCAATATTAATTACTTCTTTTATCATAGCTGGATGAAATTTCTGGGTCTAATATTGGATTTCAAACTCAAACCAAGCAAGTCTGCATAGATTTCTGAACCTACAAAACAGGACCTTCGGCAAGAGATGGAGTTTCAAGCCACAGAAGGACCTGTGTATATGCACCGCTGTAGTACTCCACTTCTCAGTAATGGTTTCGCTGGTATGGAGTACAACAGCGCTGAGCAGGCCCAATAATGACATAAACTTCAGATGGGTCCTATAGACCGCAGCAATAGGGGAAAACATGTCCCACGAATGTCCTTGGTATTATCGTGTACCTGATTCTTCCCTAGGACCCACCTTCCAAGCCTGCTAGTACCTACCTTCTGAGCCTGCCAAACACTGAACCTTGAACAATGATGTAGCATTGGAATTTTAATAGATAGCCAAGCTTCTATAACAGTTCCAGATTCAGTGATAGTGCGCTCCAAACTAGTGAAGCAATGCAGAGCTTAGTGAATTATGCATGGTAGACGGCATAACGTTACTCTCGTCTGGGTTCCTGGACATAGGAATATAGACGGCAACCAAAAAGCCAACTACCTAACCAAGCAGGGAGACTCTCTCCGGGGATAATTGACAGCCCAATAGGCGGGGTCACGTTATTTTTACTACCACCTGCTTCTAAGCAGCCAAGGAGGAGCGAACTGGAGACCTGTATTATCTCTAGGGCGACTTGTACACTTACAACAAAGAAAGACCCCGATCATAATCAGACCCGAAGAGATATTGGGGCTTATTCTGTCATTTTATGTTATGTTATGCCATAACATAAAAGAATTCTCTAAAATCCTATTCTGTCCGACAAATTTTATTTTATTTTATCAATCATAACATAAAATATTTCCTGTTACGTTTCATAACATAAAATAATCTAAGCAGCACATTTTACAGGTATTTTAACCCATTTTATGAAAATAACAGACGAGAATTGACATTTGCGAGAAAGTAGTTTTCATTGAATTTTGAATTAAATTAAAAATTAATATGACAAACGCATTAAGAAAATTGGATTTTGTCAGATACTGAAACAAGGCGCGCTTTTTGATTTTGTTTGTTTTCATTCAAAATTTTATTTGTTTTCATTTTCAACCGATAAGCTGTTCAAAACGTAATAAAACCCATAGCCGATTGTACTAAATATTTTATGTTATGTGTTCATAACCGACTTCAAAAAATAAAATTTTATGAAAGCATGACAGAATACGAATAGGGCCCATTGTCAGAATGTCACCACGGGACATTGGCCATTAGGAGAAAAACGCTGCCAAGCTGTATCCCGCACAATTGCAGCTGCAGAGAGACAAACGGGAGGGAAACACAGTTACGAACTGGACTAGAAATAGATCTCCAGGGTAGAGGACAGAGCACTGAAAAGTTTCGTAAATTCCACATGATGAAAACAATGGTTCAAGCTCAGCTTAGTCTTCAAGTCTGGTGTTTCCTACATGATTTGAAACCCTATAGGCACTCATTTACGTCACCTACCCTCAGGCCCATAGTAAAAGTATTATCTTACTTCTTTCACTGAGAAGCTTCAACTTAATTTGAGAACCGCTGATTTTGGTCTCTCTTCCAATTAGGGAAAAATATGTAAATAATATTGTTTAAATGCAAAGTATACTAATTTTATCTTTAATTAGATTTATTTGCACTTCTGCAGCACCAACTCCTTTAAGAAAGACACTACACATTGATCTTGCTAGACTTAACATATCCTTAACACAATTTAGAGGTAATTGAAAGCCATTGAATAACTTAGGCATTTGTAATACTCAAACTGTCTACTTTACAACATAAATATCCAGGCATACATATTTGCATTAATTTAAAATCGCCCTTAACCCAATTTTTAATCAACCCCAAATCGACCCTACATGCTGCTTGAAAATAATCCACAAACTAATTTAAGTTTCCTTAAAATTTTGTTCATAGAAGAGGTCTGGACTTGACGGCAAAGAAAGTGACATATGCTGACTAACAATAAGCTCAGATCCAATCCATCAAATTCATGGTAACAACGTCAAATTCAATCTGCCCAAACCAAGTTAACATGTCCGGTTATCATTCTTGCAAAGTCTACCTTAATTAAGCGATTGAGCTTCACATTCTCCAGGGTTGACCTATTTCGTGAGCGGGAAAGCAGCAAGCCCAGGAAAAAAAACGTCCATAAAGCCCTCCCAAAAGAATCTAGCCATCAGATTTAGCCGAGTCCAACTAGCGAAGTGACACACTTCATTTAACAGAGCGTGTCCATTTGTTGGCGCCCACTCGGCATTAGTGCAACAATTAATCATACTTTTGAATGCACTCCAGGTAAAATAATGAAATTTCAAGGTGTGTTGACTCAATTCGCTTAAATCGCTTTCCATTTACGGTCAGTTTGCGCCCAGCACTGATATGTATCGGGCAATCCACCCGTGTGGAACGCTTAAAACTGACTAATGGGCCCCATTCGGGCCGTTGTCGTGCCAGTGCGCCACCCAGAAGGAACTGTATATCTACAAAAGGTGCCAGCGGCCGCCTCTTCCGCCTTTTCTCCGGTTCCGAGGCGAATTAAATAGCGTTTAACTAATTAGATTTCGTGAACGATGGACTCCGCGGTGCGCGCTAGCCAGATGCTGCCTCCGCCAATCCCCAAAATGCATACCAAAAGATGCTCTTGCTAACATCGTGTCGGTGTCATCTTGTCTCTGGAGGAGGATCGGGGCTCCCTTCTGAGGTTCTGAGGCGCGCTACCACACAATTTCCCAACGTTTACGCGATTTCGTGTCAATTGATCGCGTCGCCCCATGAGACTCCGCTGGGTAAGCAATGTGCAACTTGTTGGCTATTCCCGTGTAACCGATGAGAGTTGGCCAAAAAAAATTTGCTTTGTTGATCATTGCTGAAGCCATGACGTCTTTTGTTGAATTTAATTAAACTTTTTGGGCAGCGGCCTTAACTAGGCACGACAACGGAGGCTGCAGAGTTGGCATGGGTGCGTTTTGAAAAATTGATAACAATTCGGCAATTTTCTCGTCACTTGTAACTTTTAGAAATGATTTGATGCTTTCACGAAATGTTGCGCAATGCTGAATTTTAACATTTTTAAGACGATTTGTTAATTTGTAGCTTGAAATGAAAGTGACAGGTTTTTTGCTGTTTTTATCGTGTTAGTTTTTCTACTGAATTGGCAAATACAAAAACATAAACTGTGTAAAAACTTTCTTCCAACGACACTACAGCCCAGCATGAACCTTGAGCTAAGGCTAAAAACTTGTGTAAAGTTACACAAAGCAAATTTGTGATATGGAAAACGCGAGTAAGAAATATTGCTAAATAAATATAGCTATACCAAGCTACCATATAAAACTTGAGGCTCATCTGTAACAGCAAACAAGAGTTTCTCATACATTTTGTTTTTTCCAAAAAGGCGACAACCAAATATTGGAGTACAAGCAGTAGGGCTTTAGATCGAAAAAATTTACTGTCGACCCCCTTGTATGCCTAAAGGTGCGTTTCCACTGCGGTCTGCAGACAGTGCGCGCACATAAAAATCCACACAAATTGAGCAAAAACGAAAAATCTCAAACTGTGCGGAGACGCAGCTTTCATTGCGTATCCACTAAAATCTTGCAGGAAGCGTAGGAAAAGTCTCAAACTTTGTTCTAAAGGACTGTGCGCGCACTCTACAGAGGCAAGGCTTTAGGTGGATACGACCTTGAATGATAAAATTATTGTGTGCGCGCAATGTTTTATGTTTTCCGATTTAAGTCTCTAAATACATTACCATAGTAGGGGAGTTGGCACTTGAAAAAATCGTGTCGTCCCTACCTTCTGCCGTTTGCTATATAAGCTTTTCAAGTAATTTCAACCAATTTTTATAATATGACATTTTTGCGGGAAGTGGACCCATTTCGAGTTAGGGGGTTGGGGGATAAAAAAGGGGTTAAATTTTAAAAAAATTCTGCCGTTGCGTATGTAGGTTCTATTAGGGCTAAAGAACTGTTAAATATTAGTGGCAAAAAATTTTTACCATTTGCTGGGGTGTGGGGGGTGAAATGGCAACTTCAGCTACGGGTGGCTTGGGGAGGGTGCAAATGGTCAATAATTGCTATTTTTATTTTTATACCCCTTTATTCGGCATCCCACAATAACTTATTTATTTTTTATTTGTCCATTCCATCGTAAGAAAAATCTATCTCTTCAAAATAATACCATTTTTTGTCCTAAGATGTTTTGTGTTTTCCATATTCAATGGAAAACAAAGGATAGGCCTCAACAAGCAACTTCAAGACTTTTCGAAGTCTTTTTTCAAATATCCACTGCATTTACTTATCCGCGCACAGTCCCCGCAGAAGTTCTCCGCACCGACACAGAACATTTTTTAATGGATACGTTTCGTATCCACTGAAATATCGGTGTGCGTGTGTAGTCTCCGCACTTCTTATCTCCGCACATTTCTTATCTCCGCGCATTGATTTTGGTGGAGACACTTCGGCGGATAATGTATGGAGATAGTGCGGAGACAAAACTCTTGGTGGATACCCACCTTAACGGAGCACTTTTCCCAAAGTATACATCGATTTGGTAAATATGGCCTGATTGCTCTTGTTAACGCCAAGGACTTTCATAGAGTATGGCACTCGCTCTATTGACTAAACTCTAAGCTATAGGTATTGACTCTGTTCTAAAGAACTGGATTGGGAGTTTTCTTTCTGACCATTCTATCACGGTAGTATTGGATGGCGTCGAATCTAATCCCCACATCTTCGCTGAAAGTGTTCCCAGGAATAAATTTAGTTGGTTTATTTGAAATGTCAATGCACAGCGGCAAAGCAAGCGAAGCAAACACTGGACTTTGACCTTTATAATTATCAACCTTTTCCCAGAACTAATACAAGTTCTTCTTTCCGAATTTCCCATCTGGTGCTGGTTACTTTTTATATGTTGAGGGTTGCACAATACCTCCTTCGATAGCGTTAAACTCACTTGTATCTTTCGATTGCTTCTCATTTTTATTGGGCTCAAAATTATCCGACAATCCAAATGAAAAATCAAAACTATTTTCGCTCCATTTTGTTCAACAAATTTTTTCTTCTCTGCAATGTTAAAATAAAGTTAATATTTCTGCAGACCTGTTGGTATATTTGTTGGTACATTATCCGGATGGTACATACATATGTGATTATATATGAACCAAAGCATAAAATTATGGAAATGAGATTGGAGTAACTGACGAATTATTTGGAAAAATACTTACGGCTGCGCACTAAGCAACAAAAACAAATGACGGCTGATTAACATTTCCTGGTATCAACCGTGATCAAAAGTCTTCATGTTGAACAGTTTTGCATTATCCTTAAGGCATTTTCTAGTTTTTCAGTAATTTGAAATGTTTGTGGCATTTATGTGTGGTATTAACGATTTGATGAAACAATCATTGCTTAAATATTTAACCAAATCACTACTAAGTAATATAACTCAACAAATACGAATTACACAAAACTGATTTACTGTCATCTTGATTTAGTTTTCATGTGAATTGTGAAAATTTCGCCCCCTCAGGTAACGTATAGCTTTCCAACAGCTCATATTAATTATTCACACTGCCAGTCATGGCTCGGAGCAGTGATATGAGTCAAGTCAATTGCCAGGCACCTTATGTAAACACTCAACATATTCGCTGAGAATATTTGCAGTGGCTCCCAGTGACTATAGTCCACTTATCCCAGCAAACAATGGCGTATTTGCGCTTTCCTAGGGCATTCGAATAATTCATAATCAAAACAGAAATTTCAATTTATGTGTGTTTATTTACATTAATGCAACCCCCCCCCCCCTCCTTGCACATCATCAGACAAAGCGCATAGATGTAAATATATAGGTATGTGTCTGTGATGGAATTTGTTTTTGCACATCATCTGTATCCAAACAGGATCTGGACTATATGCCAGGATACTCGGGGAAAACTGAAGGACGGAACACACCCTATTTATTGAGATTTTGTACAAATAAAAGTGAATCCGACATATCCCACCAACGGCACACCACACGGAGAATGTTCATGCTTTATATCCTGGCGTTTTGTTTGGATACTGTACCCAGGATATTTGTCCTTGGGTAGTCACAATCGCATCCCTATACTAGCGGATGGTGGGTTTACGTTCTTCTCTATTGACATATTCCTCTGCTTACCTACATACTATATTTATGCTATGGGAAAATGTGCAAATGACTGACGTTGGTAGTAGCTACCGCCAAGAATTTAGTCGCAGCCTGGTGAGGAGGATGGGGGATGGCCTGCTGACGTGTAGCGGCGTACTATCTCTGTGTCTAGTGCGCTGTTTAGTAATCCCTTTTGGTGGTCTCGGTCCCGTAAAATAAACAGGTTTCGGCGGAGCACCGTATCGTTATTAATGCTACGTTTAATTTTCATCACATGATTGGATAAATATTTGTTATCTGTAATTGACTACAGAGGGGATTTTGATGCGATACTCAAACAAGACAATGTTCCGTATTAACAATGAAATGTATTTTTCTCATCTTTATGGATGCATGGAGAATAATAAAAATTAAAAGCATTGGCTTTAGATGGTGCTAAGTTAGTCAAGCATCACTTAGGCTAGGTTCACACGGCCCTGTACTGTACGTTTTTAGCATTATTCGATTTTTACCGCACAAACTGCGGGCTGTTCACACGATACATTTTTATTCGTGTAAAAAACGAATAGTCACAGTTAAAATGTTATAATATGCGCTACTGCAGACCGAATACGTTAGAAGTTCGTTCGGTTTGCTTGACAAGTCCGGTGAGTATTCGATAAACGTGTTGAGCTGTGTACGTTATTTTGCAGTACAAGCGACGTGTGAACGGTTCTATACTCAATGTATGCCCCTCTACTTATTCGGTAAGATTTATCCCGCAAAAAAACCTGCAGTACAATGGCTTGTGAACCTAGCCTTAGGAGTTGTAGAATGTCTCCACCAAGACAAGCGCTCAGGTGTCCAGCTGTTTTCAGCGTCAAGGCAGCGTTTATGGCTAGTTTCCCTACCTCAAGAAGAAGCAGTATCATTTTGGAAAGAGTTTCAAACCTGCAGTTAGCGAGGTGCGAATTGTCTAGACTTGGGAAGGGTGATAATTTCCTGAAACTTGCTTTTTTGGTTATGAGGAACATGGAACTAATTGGAGATTAGGCCTTCAATTTTTTCTGCGTCCTGCAAGTCAAACATTCGGTCTTCTATTCTATTCTTGGGTGTTCCAAACCACACGTGTGACCCAATTATCTCGGAAAGTTACGATTGCAAAAAAAAACACCTGTTCAATATTTTTTGAAAATCCATCTGACCATACAGAATCCGTGAAAAAAAATGGGGGTTACCATTATTCACACCCGCATACCTGCGAGGCGGTGAGGAGTGGAGGTGAATAACGGCAACCCACTTTTTTCTCACGGATAATGATTCTCCGAAGAGAAATATCAAACTTTTGTTAGAACCATTTTTTTATCCGAAGCTTTCTGCACTCCCAAATGAATGATTTTTGGGGATAATTTTAATTTTCGATGATTTTGGGGGGTGCAGGGGGCTCGGATAAAAAAAAATTTCACATAAAAATTTCACATTTCTCTTCGGAGAATCAGAAATCGTGAAAAAAGGGGTAAAGTAAAATTGCAATGAAGTGGAATGGAACAGGCAAGCACTCCGTGCTTCCAAAGAAGCGCATTAACTGCCGTGTGGAAGCGCTCTTCTTCCCCGCTGGGTATATATAAAATTGGATGTATGTATGTATGTATGTATGTTCCTTAATAACTCCTAAACCATTCAACCGATCGCCACAAAAATTTAACCACATATTACTTACATCAAGGTGCTGGTTTTGGCATCGGCGCCTACTTTCAAAAATCACTCATAGGCGGCGCTGTCATAGAGAGCTTTGTTAAAAATTCGATAAAAAGCATAATAATATATACGTTCTACGGGGGTGAAAATGTATACATAGAGGTTTCTGGGTACGAGAAAGCGATTGGAGTTGTCCATTACTTTCGCAAAGATGGCGGTTCCAATATGGCGGCCGAATTTTGCAATTGTGTTCCCCGACCCCCGCCATGGGTATCAAATGAAAGGGTATGACAAATAGAATACTATTAGCTGTGTGGGGTCATTCCAAATTCAAAATGGCCGCTTACACAAAATGGCGGATTACCTTTTTCTTTGCAAGCCATCCGGTATGGGTATCAAATGAAAAGGTATGACAAGTAGAATACTATTAGCTGTGTGGCGTCATTCCAAAAGCAAAATGGCGGCCAACACAAAAAATTTAATATAAAGTTTTTATCGCTCCAGCCAGTATATGGGAACACTAGCCTATGGGAACTTACTTTTCGAAATGTAAAAAAGCGGCAGAACATTAAATATAGTTTATCCTGAAGTTCTTTAAAAAAACACCAATACATCTGTTGCATGTCTGATTAAATGCTGGACATTTCTTTGCTCCTTCTGTTCGTCTCAAGCCGAAATGACAAACACAGAGAGAAAATGTGTGTGTAATGTATTTTTTTAGGGCACCAAATTGTGCATTTTTGAGCCAAATTTGCAAAATTGATTATTTTTTTTGGGAATAATTTTGCTCTGCCGGGGATTAGACGCCCTATGCAGAACTTCGCTCATGGCACCCTCGAGCGAAGTTCTGCACAGGGCGTCGAGTCCCCGGCATAGCAAAATCAAATCTGATCGATAAATGCCAAGTCAGGGATGGTTTCTATTGGCTCGATCAAAATATCAGATCCCTAAAAGTTTCACATTTTGTAATTTGGAATCAAAAATACCAAAAAAATGCCTTTTTCAAACTCTCCTACTGTATATTAAAATTCATATCACCTCATTACTACTATTGGCTTATGGGTGCAGCATAGGCGCACCGGGTCCCAGCTCGTATTTAATAATTCACAAGGTATTGGCTTGTCTCTCGCACCTGTGTGATGCGTTTTCAACTCAATAAATGGCATGACCCCAACGTCAACGCAGCATCTCGCATTGCTTTAGTCAATTTAAACGCGAGGGTTTTCAAACAGCCTTACCTTTCATGTGCTAGCAAATATTTTGTCGGTGCTGTTTATGGTGCCCACCGAGACGTGACGCCTTAAGCAATTGCTTAATTTGCTTATGGGCTAATCCGGAACTGCCATTGGGGGGCCGTTGGAGAGGACGATCTGGATCTAACGGTTAATCGATAGTTTAACATCCCAATCGTCATACTAACCAAAGATCTGTGGTGGAGGACCAGTTATTTTGAAGTGCCAAAAAGTAATATCCCAGGGGTTTCTTTCCTTTTTTTAGCTGTACTGCATCTTGCAAGTCTAACATTCGGCCTATAACGTTTTTATTTGGGCCGTCATTTCGAAAACACCCTTGTCCTCGCTAGATAAGGTGAAAACTACGGAACCACCGTGAGATTGTAGCAGTCTTGGGCGGTTCGATGCACAGCCCGCAGGTCCTCTGAAACAATTCGTACATAAATAGAATAATTCAACTACGGAACATTCGTCTACAGTCAGTATTTCTGAGCTCTAACAAGCCCCTAACTAACTAACTTAATTTCATCGACATCTCCTTCAACATCCTTCTGACTCCACATAACTTTGAGCGGTTTTTCCTTCGAGATAAGTTTGCTACAAACCGTAAGTGACCAAGCTTTCTTGTCGGGTATCAAAGTTTAAATGAATGCATATTTTCAACCAATTATTAATTTCAGTGGACCAAGGAAGGACGTGTTTTTATAGGCAAATCTCTATGTTCCCAAAACTCCACCAAATCATCGTTGGTCTGCCATTGCAAAGATAACAATTTTTATTGCATTAAAATCTGATAAATCACAACAAAAATACGAAGGAAGAATCCATAATAATTATTCCACAGCTAAGATTCATGCCAACAGCTCCATTATTAATGTTTGGGCTGATCATCCCCTGACTTTCGAGCCCACATAACATCAAAGGAATCACGAAGAGCAATTAATTAACCCCATCCATTCCTAGTGCGGATCTCTCTCTCTCTGTGTTCAGAGGCCCTTCCGTGAGCCCCAGACAAGTGAGTAATAACAGGCTGCCGTTCTGCAATTGGAGCGTGGCATTTTGGCAAAGTGCCTCGCAACAATTAAAACCACCGTTCCGCAGCTACAAGCGAAACAGTATCCACCGGTATCCAGATCCAGCATATCTTGGCAGCAATCCCGACAAATACCCAAAAAGATGAAAATTAGGCGTTTGATAAAAAGGTAGCTGCCTCCCCCTTTACGGCTCCGTCAATCGATCCAGTACATCTCCACCGGATTCGGTTCGTCTCCCTTTGTGTGGCTGTCTTTTGTATGCCGGATTTTTATGGTTATTTGAAGTTATTACAACAACTCTTCGGCGACTTAATTGATAGTGTGCTGCAAATGGCCACTCCCTGGTCCGGTGATACTCTGCAGTCGGGTGAAACTGAATTTTTCGGTGTCCAAAGAAAACCTTTTTGGATTTCACAAAATCTTTTTGGACTGGGTCACAGGTTTGGAGCCCATAGCATCATGATAGAAAGACATGTTATTAAACAGCCGAAGATACTCGACCATATCGTGTAGCATGCAATCTGTCTAATACTCAATTAAGTATCGTTTTTGTGCCACAACCCAAAAAGTTTGGGGAATCTCCTCTGCTCGCATAAAAACATATAGAAATTATGACCTGATAAAAAGTTTCAGCTGCTTTCAATTTAATTCTTCTTCTGCTGAAGATGCGAGCAAAAGTTTTTCCGTTAGATCAAAAAATCGGTAGAAAGTTAGGTTTCAGGCGAAGAGATTATTTTCAAAATTGCCTCCAAAGTTGCTTTTAATTTGATTTTGAGTGCTAGCGGGACAAACGCGGACCAAGTTCAAGTAACAACACGCGATCCGGGCTTAGCTTTTCATTAAAAGAGTGAAAAGTTTTTTTCGGTGTTCTTTCACTAATTTTTAATGATCGAAACTTGGCAGATGTTCACCGAATACGATTCCTTCTGCACTTTTCACGGTGTGCTCAAAATCTGCGAGATGAAAGTGAAAATTTAGAAATGAGTTTGACAATGCCGAAGAAACTTAAACTTAATAGCAGCAGCCACAACAACGTTCCAGGATTTACCTGTTCAGATATTCATTTTATGATAAACGGAAGCACTGATAACAAGGGAAGATAATCTCAGAGTGACACTTTTCCTTTACGGTGGGGGTGGGGCGGGGGTGAAATTGTAAAACAAAACTTCTCATCATCTCCTTTACAGTTTTCCCCATACTAAAAGCATGGAAGAGAGACCTTTGGCAATTCACGGGGATTTATTTCAGCTCAAGTGCCTTCCACTAATACCCGGATATCGCTTACAGCGAATTTAAAATTCCAATGAGATTAAAGCCCGTGAAAGAAGTACCGGGGAAGTTTTTTTTTATTTTTATTTTTTTTTATTTATTCAGGTTGGTATCACTCATGTACCTAGCGCTTCGGCACCATGGATCTGATATATACATATATTTGCCGGCCCCCGAAGGATACTGGTGGTGCGCCGGTACAAAACCATCTCCCGTCAGAGTATACAAAATGCCGAAGCTATCGGAAAGTCTAATGCAATACGATTACGTCTAATGCCAATCTTTCTTAAATGTAATTGAGCCCATGAAGACAATGAATTTATTTGAATATTTTGTTATTCAATTACACGGGGGTTGTTTAATATTGGATTACATGCCGATACGGAAATTTAATAATACAGTCTCAGCGCAGCCTTATCCCTCCTATGGATATTATGCGGCTGTGTACGCATTATTCTATGATGAAAACCTGAAGCTCTGTGCGGCTTTATGCAGGCAACAGATTGACTTTTGAGGCATTGTTTCGGTGGTGAGAGCATAATGGGTGGGTTTTAAATGGACTTAGGTGAGTAAATTTATTGAAGCCATTCATATATTTCCGGTAATTGTTAAGGAGAAATGGGCGAAGCTAATTGAAATTGTATTATGAGATTAAAAAGTTTTTGGCTAGAGGATGTTGAATTTGGATAATCAATATTATTGCAGGAACCCAACTCATCAGACATCAAATAAGACTGAATAAGAAATGAGTTATTTGTGCTTTTATGGAAACAACAGATCAACAGATCAATCTAATTGTAGCTTGGAAACAATTTAGGCACTGCACCGAAGTCCACTCCTACTTGTTGTCTGAAATGTGGACGTTGGGAAAAATGTTCCATCATCAGTTGAATTTGAAAACGTGCTTGAAACGTAGGAATTCAACTTGATATGGCGATCGATACATTCATGGATTTTGACAGGCATGGTATCGGTGGTTGTAAGCGACGGACATGTATAGTAAAGCCGTGATAATGTGAGATAATCTGGTGAGAGACCTTGTCTGCGTGATTATAAACAGTAATTACATCAGTAGTAACTCATTCTTGATTGAAGCCGAAAGACTCGAGTTGATTCAACGCATGTCTCATTTCTATTGTGACCTGGACCATCCTTCCTCCCGTTTCAATGGACGCCCTAAAACTAACAGACGAATCTCCTCTTAATATCCTAGGCATAACATTAACCGAAGATGTTCTTTGGAATACTCCGTTATTACAAATTGCTAAACAAGCATCCCAGTACATTGTGCGTTTCTTAGGAGATTCAAACTCCTCCTTCAGCCTACGGTTCGGGCCATAATATGCAAGTCATACACTCGCCTCTTGAATGCAACTAGTTTATCTGAGATGAATGCTGGAAATCCACCTTAGCATGGCTCGACAAGGTGGAAAACCGCTCAAGATTATGGGCAATGGAGGCAATTGCTTTGCCACTACAGAAATGTAGAAGAGTCTTGACAAAAAAGATTACGGCAATTGCAATGATTATTTCACCGAAATAAATAATTCTCTGCCTCGGCAATACAAGACCCGCACTCGGTTCAAATTTTGTGTGACTGCATAAATGAGTCAATCGTTCACTGTTGGATTTGGTCTGTCCAAGTTGGTCTGTCTCAACCGTAATCTTGGTTGATGTTTCTGATAATATTACGATTAAGAGTTAACTTCTTTAATGTATATAGCCACTAATAAACGCAATAATGTAGTAGAGGTACAAAATCCTTCAATATTACATATTTTTACCTTATCAACACAAGCTGTACATATTAAGCTGGTGACTCAGCTGAGGCTTTCCGACGACTTATATCGCATATTTACAGGGACAAAGTCACCGACTTTGTAAGGGCTGATACTATGTTTCAGAAATACCTCCAAGAAGCTATCTATCAACAAACATCACCGATTCATGAAGCCTTAAGCAAAGAGGGAGATGTGTGGGGATTTTATACCACCATATTCATCACACTTCGACGGCCTGTGGGAGGCTGCCCTAAAATCGATTCAACACCATCTACGGCGAGTTATAGGATCAAACATATTGTCGATCGAGGAGCTCCTCCGCTACTTACATAAGTTGAAGCCTGCCTAAGTTCCGGCCCACTTTATTCTTTGACGGACAATCCTGACGATCAATCAGTGTTATAACACCAGACAAATTGTAAGGCCGGCTCTACACGATGCGGTGAACGTTTGATTCGAATGTTGGCTTCCAACGTTGGATTGATATAACAGCCCGAACCTGTTCAAACCCGAACGTTGGACGCTTGACATTGGACGCTCGTAGCTCGAGCATCTGCCACACGATACGTCCTACCATCAAGCGTCCAACGTTGGAGGGTGTTCATAGCATCGTGTAGAGCCGGCTTAAAGTTAGTTCAAAATTGAGTTTTATTTCTTTCTCTTCTTCTTCGATGGCTCTACAGCCCAATTCGAGCATTCGCCTCCTTCAGCTTCTTCGTCCTCCAGGTTTTTGCTATTCTTCGGTCTGTCTGTGTATATTTCTTTCCGAACGCATACAACATCCAAGAGTTCAAATCCAAAGTTCATCACTTCCTCCTCATAAATCCTCCAGACTCGTATTAACCTATCTGATTCTTTATCTACCCTTCGAGCTAAGCTTACATACATTTCACCATGACGTGACTGACATGACCGATTGGTAGTATAAATGAGCTTAAACTTTCACATAAAAAATTAGTGGTGGCGATGTTGTTAAATTAAAACTAAAGAATATGATAAAACCTATCCTGTCTAGTTCCTAAATATTTGAAATAAACAAGACACAATTAATCTTTGGAAAGGGCTTGGAATTTGGTTTAAAATTTTATATTAACACATAATTAACTTTCATTTTTTATTTTAATTACATGAAGATTAAATTAATTTTGTGATATGAATATTGCTCAAATCAATTTTCTCAAATTGTTTCAAAGAACACGTAATCATCCATAATCAGTTAAATAACCATAAAATTCGAAGCACGAGCTAATCAAAAATCCGCCCAGTTGGATATATGTGACAAATTAATTTCTAAATCACTTCATTACTCGGCGCGGCCTTAGCATTTTTATAAGGTCTTTCGTTCACTTTCATTTTGGCATAACGATTTCATAAATCTACTTAACCCTCCTGTCAATAGTCGCAATTGCGTAGCTGATGACATGCCGTCAAGGATAAGTACGGCCCAAAAAGAGTAAATTTCCAGACGCTATAGGCTATATATATATACCATCCACCAACACCTTAAATAGCAGCGCGCAAGTGCCAGCCACTCCCTTCACTTTCGAGAGAGACTTCTTAACCGACGATGTAATAAGTGTCGATCAGTTGTCAAAGTGATCGATACCGGCAGAAAGTAAAGCTCCAGCTCCAAGCTCCAGTTTTCGTAGTGGTATTCGATATGCTCATTAAGTCACCCGGCTTTATTCGGTTGTCCACTCCTCCGCCGAAGCCCTGGGGCTCCTCCATTGCCACGGATTTCCTCACTAAACCAGCGTTGATCTGTGTTTATCCAATCATCGGACACAGTTGTGCGCCGATTGAAATTCCGCGATAAGCTCGCGCCATTGCTGACTCTGGCTACCAGGTTGTAGTACGCCAGAGCGAGGCATGCGCCGCAACGTCTTAATTAAAGATTCGAGTAGACGAAGTTGCTATCTTTCAATTAAATCAAAAAGTTGCTCATAAAACAAGGCCTGGTCGCCGCGCGCATAGTGTGGTAGTCAATCGAACAGGTGGCGGCGCAAAGGGTGTTTGGGAGGCTTTCCAGCTCTCACACATGCAACCGGTTTGATTAATTTTGATCTAATGAGGTACATGCGCATGCGCATTGCATGGCTATCAATATACACCAGAAGTGATCGCGGCTCACCTTTCGCTCGGGCAATCAGCTGATGCAGATCTTGTGTCTATCTATCGATTGATATGTCTCGTTCACTCCAAAAAGCTTCGCAACTTGTCAGATTGGATTCAATTAGAGATCGATTAATTATTGTTGCAGTTTTTTGCCCCGGTGCAATACCTTAAATGCGGTGTTGAAGAAAAAATTCCGCGGCTAATTGCGATAGCTCTATTTTGTGACCCAAATTAAGTCATATCTGTCAATCTCTGATATATTTTTTTTGGTTGTGTGTTTATCGATCGGCTGGAAATGAAAGCGCAAGTGAAGTAATAGTATCGTCAAAATTATGACATTTGACCTACAGGTTCATGCCTCTGATGGTTATCTCACCTTGGTTCTTATTTAGTTTTTTCGTTTAATTACACAGGAATTCAATTATGGGTTTACCTTCGAGTTTTTCGTTTTATGGTTTATAGTGAACATATTACGGATTTAGCTTAACCCAAAATATTTGGTCGGATTTTGGTACAAGATTTAAGACTAACTTCATGTCGTAAGAGAAGGTTGAGCTGTTCATTCTCTGCGAGTTAAATTTTAACAAAAAAAATGTAATTAAGATCAATTCCCAACTTGCGGTTAACATGCTGGGAAATTATTCCTTCGCTCTAAATTTCAATCTCTTTTAAGACATTTTTTTGAAGAACTACCAAGCTCTCTCTATAATTGACCCATTGACGTAATCACCAAATCTGACAATGCCCAAATTTATATGATAATATGATCATGATTAATACGAAATACCTTCTCGTTTCGTAAATTTGCCACTGCTCTACCTTTCCTTAAACGTAGCAATTTCTCAATTGAAAAGGGGGTTTAGAACATTAGCGAGTAGTTGACTGCAAATTTTGAGTTCTTATAGGTTTTTTTTGGAGCTACTTCTTGAGGCGATTCCATGCATAATCAGGATTCTTTTCCCGATCTAAAGACCATCTTGAAGGACCAGGCTCCCATATTAGTTTTCGTGTACTGAAAGACAGCGCGGCATTATTTCTTCGGAATGGACCTTTACCAGAATATCGCTCCTCTCAAAATTCTATTTAACATTCTCTGAATTTTCATAATTTTTTTGTATTTGGGATAGGATCGTAAACCATCATCCTCATCATCCTCATCATCCCGCATCAACAGTGTTTCGAACTAATTTTCAGGCATGACACAAAATTTCCTAGTTTGTTTCGACCCTCTGTACTTCGTACGTAATTCCTAACAGTTTGACAACCGTGATCCGGTTCTGACCTCCAGCGATGGCTTGATGTTATTCAGGTTTTCCTCGCTAAGGTCTGGAAGTCCTGGTCACCACTATCCTGGAAGAAGAGGTTTCGTTTAACTCTATGTTGCATCCCGTAAATCCCATCAAGTAAAAGACTTTCTTAAATAATGCCGGTTAGATATCCTGGCCCTCGGAATTTTTTTACGACTTTTATTTTGCAATAGCGGTTGTAACTCTCATCCTTGTAGAGTCTATGGAAGCGTCCTCTTTCAAAGAAGTTTTTTCCTTCTCGACACCGCTGAGTTCGAAGAGTTTTTTTGGAACCATACATAGCAAGAGTGTGTGTATTTCTGGTTCCTTGTCGTTGCCGGCTGCTATTATCGAAGTGTAGGTGAAGTATTATTCTTCTTCAAGTTTATGTGAACGCATTAATTTGCAACTTTAATTTAGCCCGCACAATCTAGGTGAAAGTGTCCTCTATAGCTCTGGATGTTCTTGCGTTACGTCTACGTAACCCAGTACTGGGGTAGACCTGTGAAGATTATTATTCAGTTTCTTCACCGCCGGGCTGCGGAGGAGTCAGCCAGACTGTCCCATTGTTGTAGTTCTTTATAGATATGGGCTGGATAGTATTTCAGCAAGACCCTCGTAAGTACAGGCCTGGAAGCAGCCAGGCCAACTAATACTAACATAGCTGAAAAGTGGCCAAAAATTTCTGACAGTTGTGGAATTAACATGGCCGAAGCCATAAAAAGCAATTTTTTAAGTTTGTTTTTGCACTAAAAAGTGGTAAAATATTGTATATTTTCACTTTTTGGTGCACATGGATTATCAGTGATTAGTGCTTTAGTGATTTAATAAAAAAAATTAAAATGAAGTGAGTGGTTAAGTGTATTTTAAGAGTGTTAATTGATTAGGTGACCATTTTTGTTTACATTCGCGGTGGTTTTTTCGTGTTAATTTAGGGAAAAAATGTTGAATTTGTGTAGTAACATAATAAAAAGTGCTTTTTAAGTGATTAAAGATTATTATAGGATAGTTATTAAAAACATAAGTGCAGAAAAATGTGAAGGAAAAGTGAAAAAGTTATTGTTATTCATGTTGTGTGGTAGTACTTGCACTTATGTTTTTAATAACTCTCCTATAATAATTTTTAACTACTTTAAATTCACTTTTAATTCCATTACTACACAAATTCAACACCTTTTCCCTAAATTAACACGAAAAAACCACAGCGATTGTAAACAAAAATGGTCACCTAATCAATTAACACTCTTAAAATACACTTAACCACTAATTTTTTTTTAATTTATGGACTCAGATCACTAAATAACATCACTGATAATCCGTGTGCACTAAAAAGTGATAAAATACATTATTTTACCACTTTTTATTCCAAAAGCAAAGTTAAAAAATTGTTTCGTACGGCTTCGGCCATGTTAATTCCACAACTGCCAGACGATTTTGGCCCCGCACAGACACAACCAAAAAGTCTGCTTCCAGGCCTGTACTTACGAGGGCCTTGATTTCAGATATCTTTACTTGGTCAATCATACCGATCACTTTTCTTCTTTAACGTCTCTACAAAGGGGATCCGGTCCACATCCATTCGGTGTGTTGGCGACGTTTCAAACGGTCAGTGTCCTTCAGTTCTTGAGTCAATTCAACCTTGCAAGCGTGCGAATTCAAGTCCTTTGCCGGGCTTTTATCTTTAAGGGCATATTAAAGTCTTTGTCAATGTGGTATTCCTTAAGGCCTGGGCTGCCCACACGGACAAAAATATATCTACAAATATATTTTCGATATATGTTATATATTATTAATATATAACTATATATTATGTTTATATAGGTATATATTTTTTATATATAGGTATATATTTAACAGAATTATATTCTCAACATATATTTGACTTTTATATTCAATTTATATTCAAAAATATATATGATGAATTTATAAATCATGAATTTATATCATTTATACAAAAAATATATATTATTAAATTTCAAAGTCTAATATATTTTTTACAAGTATATACATATACATAATTTATATATATTTTGTGTATTTCATATACAGGGTGTAATGCATAAAGTAACAAAGCGGCCGGCTGTGGATAGGTTTTGGATAGACGAACAAAAAATCGTATGCGTGTGGGGGGGGGGGGAATCGTAACGGTTTAGCCGCTAGGGCGTTTTACATATCACCCTGTATGCTAGAGTTTTACATATCACCCTGTATTTTTGTAACCCTATGACCTATTTTCATAAATAAGGTGTCAGTGTACGCAGAATACTCCCACCTATCTAAAGCTGTAAAAATGAAGGTTCTACCGTACCAGGTTCCAGAGCAATGAGTCATCAAAATTTTGGTTTTTTTTTACTAAAATTTCAACTAAAACCACCATTTTCTCCAAAAAATACGTAATTAACTGATATTTTTTTTTACAAAATTGGAAAGCTTGAACAATTTCCTATGAATAATGTCCAGACAATTTTTATGCTACGGCCTTTACTTTTGAAGTTATTAGCAAGTTTGATGTTGGATATATATATTCAATATATTAGTTTATATATTTTTATATATTTCTAAATATATATTTAAATATATAAAATATATATTGTGTATATAGTTTTATATATTTCTAAATATATGTTTAAATATATAAAGTATATATTATTCATATATTTTTTATATATTTCTAAATATATATTTAGATATATAAAATATATATTTTTATATATTTTTTATATATTCGGAATTATATTTAATAATATATTTTTTTTATATGAAAAGCGGCAAGATCTTATATATTTTATAATATATTTTGAATATACATAACATATATTTTTTAGTATATTTTTAAATACATCAAAAATATATATTCATTTATATTTTCTCATATATTTTTGTCCGTGTGGGTGTATAAATAAAAATATGATGCAACAGTCCTTACCATCACCGCAGGCATACTTTATTGTGGACTAGTCGCAAAAATGTAAAGGTTGCTCTCCTTATTATCTGCTGGCCGTTATATTAACTTCTGTTAGAGGTAAAATTTCCGCTTAGTTGATAATCTAGAAGTTATTTCCATTTAAATTTACTACTACAAAACATAATCTAACCTAGAACATCTGTAATTACTAATCATAGAAGTGAATTAAATAATCTTCTTAAGGCCAAAGTACGCTATACAATTGCAATTCCAGGAATTCTATTAAAAACAAGCTTTACAGTCGATCGATATACACGCCTTGTTCCAGTAACACTGTAGTATTTTTTGAACTAATGCTACAAATCTCCCAACTAGATAAAATTTTCATTTAGGAGTTTATTAAAGACTAATGCAAAAACAGAGTGCTTCTAGGAGTACACAGAATAGACACTTATACTAATGCAAATCGACGAATTTTGCAAAACTTTTCAAGCTATACTGCTACGTTCGCCATTCAACCAAACGCATACATTTAATCCTTTCATTAATCCACTAAGTAACAAAATCCGTCCATTTGGTTGATGCCTCAGTAAAGCACACCTTTTGATTAATTTGCTAATGTCTAAAAGCCATAAACTAAAGTCGGCACTAAAAAACCCCTCCAGGTAACAAGTTTCAATTCCACTGAAAGCTCAGCCATTCTTGCTTGTAGCCACCACAATGCAGCTTGAGCTGAATTAACAGGTAAAAGGTAATACACATTAGAGCTAGAGTAGGATTGGCATGATTTTATAACGGCATTTGGCACCCTATTAATTATTATTGCATGTAAGAACATCTCAGGTACATAGCAGCACGCTAATGCGTCCAGAATCCCGACGGACGACTTTGCTGCACTTCATGCAGCGGGCGCACTTTTTGTACATCAGCGGCCTTCCGATCGGGGCACTTCCGTATGCAGTTACTTTGGCAGAAGCTTCCCATACTGCCCACTGTCGAAGTTTTAATGCAATTTCCGCCCACGCCACCTATCGAGTTAACTAGAAAACAGAAACTGCTACTCGTCGTAGTAACTTTGCGAGGCGCTCCGTGCCCCACTTACATGAAGTCCCAGGACACCGGTCTGTGCCCCATCATCATCGGCACGAACTAGCTGCAGCTATCTAATGTGCATTCAGTTTGTGTGTGCAGCAATGGTGCTGCAAATCGAGGCGCATTATTGATAGGATGTCCAGGTAAACATCATCGGGAGGCACAGGTAAAGAGCGCTCCTCATAATTTACGGATTGAAGCGCACCACCCAGGGATTTACAGAATAGTCGGGGACTGACAGCGTTGGCGAACTTGTTAAGCGGATAATTAATACCGGTTCACATTTCAATTCACAATCGTGAGTTCGTGCGGCAGCATCCTGAATATGGGGATGCAAATATGGGTTTTGTGCGTGCGAGCACACTTCCAGCCCGCTAAGTTTATTCAAAAGGAGCGCATTTATAAAATATATATACACACGGGGCACAGCCTGCAAGACGTGAATCAGTATTTGTGTTAGCAAATAGTCAAATAATGAGGATTTATCATGTTCCACTTTGTCTGGGATTAGCGATAAGAGCAGCCGACATGCAGCATTTGCAGCAGGCATAAGAGATGCAGTGTGTGGTACAGCAGCGTATGCTGCCGGATCTCGAACTCCCATATCACCTGGTGGCTTAGGTGTGCACTTATCGGGGTGACTACGGCTCTATGGCCTCTGTATGCTATGGAGCACCCGGGCCGGGCCACCTTCGCAGACGGAGCAAAACCAGCATATATGTGGCACAAAGTTGCGATTTATGTGAATTTATTGCTGGGAATTATGCTTTTGTGCATTTACGCTTGGCTGGCAGCACAGATAACGCTGGGGTTCTCTATGTCAGCCTAGCCGCAATAGCTAGGCTCTATACTGCACGGAATATAAGCGCTATACAAAAGCTAATCATATACAAAATTAACATGTAAAGTGGAATTAGATAGCAATTATAAACTTGCCTCGTAAATATGCACTCTGGAGTGCGAGTGCTGATTTGGCACTATTTGTGCGCTGCTGCTGCTGCTCCTGCCGTTCTCTACCATTGCCGCCGACAACGTGCCTGATGCCACATCAATGTTTTAATAAAAGCCCTATTTTGCCGGATTGTTTGTGCGGTGCACAGTGGAATGTGGCAAAATAGTTGTTAATTGGTTAAATATTTTATATGATTAAACGCAAGTGGAGATAAATGTTGTTAATTGGTGCCTTTGAATAAATATGTGCGTTATTAGATATTATTAGCCGTGCCAAAAGGAATGCAACAATATCCAGCCACAATTTTGATACAACCTTTGTCAGACCGGGAAATTTTACGCGGTTTGTTAGCATGTCAGAAAGAACTAGTGACAAAGGGAATGGATGTCGTTAGTGAATATCAAGGAAATCTTTACCGCAGGTGTTGGTGTACATTGAAATGGTGCTTTGGCGTTCATATGACAGCGTAGACAATTTGCTTTCATCTTGTCTAGTTCATATATAAACAACATCAAAACTACTGTGGTCTAGCCTTAGTCCAATTCAACGATCGATTACTGTGAAATTTGGTTCGATTTTGGCTAGTTCATCTCATATATAAAATATATCTCAGGAAATGTCCTTTAATCTTTTTCTTTTTCTCTAGACTCACTAGGATTTAAGTAAGCATAATGTTGCCTTTCAAAGGGCTCTATTTTGTGCGACTGCGATGGACCCAAAGTGACCATAGTAGATAGGTCGGAGTATTCTTGATACACTGGGACCTGCCGGAAATTTTATGCGTTTCAACTAGGAGTTGCAAGTACTTGGGAGTAGAAAATATCGCCCCATGAAACGCGGCCAATACTGAATAGAGGCAAATTGAAACCCCATTCTCATCTCTGTCGAGGTCAATTCAGCCACCTGCTCTATTTATAATTTTTATAAATTATCTACTTACTAGTCGGGCCCCTGCACAATTGTGCAGAGTATATATTATTTTAATTATCCCAAAGCAAACAGTGGTAATTCCTCATACGGTAAATTCCTGTTTTGGATCATTTCGAACTTGAATTTTATAATCGCTTGAGCACGGTTCAAAAAGGAAGAATTCTCTCCTGGTTTATTTTTTTAATTACATTACAACTTCTTTATAAACCAAGTTCTCAGTGACAATTCCTTGAGGGATAACTTCCTGTTTTAGACCACTTGAAACATCAATTTTACAATCACTGTATAAAACTGACCGTACGAAAAACATAGTTCCGGAAGAAAAAGACCAACTTTTTCGAATGTTTGACCTTGTGACTTATTCATTGCCATTGCATTCGATAGGCGCAGGGGAAATTGATGACGCTTGAAATTAAATGGAAGAGCAGGGTCGGTTGATGTATCCAAGGAAATTCGTAGGATAAAGTGAGTCTTGCCTCTTTGAGCTCCTGTAAGACACTCGGCTTGGATTACATTCGCGCGAAAATCCCGAATAGCTAATCTGGTTCCATTACACAAACCATTCTTAATAGAAAGGTTTCGTAGTAACAAAACTACTATGCTGAGTATTTTTAATTCCTTCAACAGTAGAATTGCCAACTTTGAGGACCCTACTTGAAAAATCTTAATCAACTAAAGCTCTCAATCTATAACTTAAACCTGAACAATATGTACGTTCCTTGAACAAATCATCTAAGCTGAATTTTTGCGGTATAAAATTATTACAGTAATCTTGAATGGCAGCCTTGAAAAATGCTTTAGGTTGCCTACGAACACAACGGGTGAATTTGTAGCATTTTGGCTTTCATTTCTATTCATTAACTTGCAACTCATTAGTTTTGTCTCGCATGCCCTATTTTTAGCGATTTCTTCCCGATGTTGTTCATAATAATTTCTATTTTGTGCGCTTTTCTTCATTTTAAAAATTCAAATAACCATAATAAGTGACTTTTGCACAATTTGTTTGCACTTTTTTTGATTATCCCTTATGACGTTTAGAAAGGATTCGACGGTTTTCATATATTTCATTTAAGAGCAAGTAAACAAACTCTTTCAAGCTTTTCTAAACGCAAAAACCATGATACAAATTCTTCATGTAAAATGCAAGGAATTATTTTTCCGAGGCTGCATTTACTTATTAGAACAAAAATTGAAATGGTCTTGCAAATAAACAAAACCATTGTAAAACCAAATTAAAGAAGATTGTACTTAATATCAGAAACTTCACTTTTGAGTTTTCCCATATATTTCATTCAACACCATTGTATCCGTTGAATGCATTGAAAAATTAAAATTATTGGTAGCATATATTCTTACCTGGTGTACCATCATATGCCATGCAAAATTGCAATGAAATCGGTGCAGTAGTTTTCATGTGAAAATTTAAAAACAATTTATTTTTAATAAAATTTCATAAATCGGCTACCAGTGACGTCACATCATAAAAGCTCTCCGTAAAAGCATACCTTGGGCAAAAACTTACGTTGAGAGAATATGAGAGAAAATGAGTGAACTTTCAAAGCTTTCCATAAGTATAGATGATATACATAGGTACCTATATGCTATTTTCATTTTTTCAATATGGAAAAAAGCTCCTAAGGGGTACTGAAAAGAGCTGTCCTTGTATAAATAGCCGTGTTCCTTTTCTGCTCTTTTTGCTCGTATTTACTTGGAACTACTCCTGCTCTCACTAGAATTAGATAGGTTTTACTCAAATCGACAAATTTTGCGTTCCTTTAATTGTTTACTCCTAACTACTTAAACGGAGAAAAGGAACACGGCTATTATAATATAAGCTGCGTTCCATTTCTGCTTTTGAGTACTCATGAAAAGGAACGCAAAATTTGTGCTTTTGTGTAAAACCTTTTGCTCATATCTTAGAGCAGGAGTAGCTGCAAGTGCTCACGAGCAAAAATAAGCAGGAAAGGAACGCAGCTATAGATAATCACCACCAACAGTCTTCACAGCCTAGCTGTAGGCAGTTCTCTACGTTGCTCTTACACCTTTGATAATTATTTTGTTTGGGCGGGGTTTCGAAAACTGCCTTACATGAGCACCGAAATCTGCGATACTGAAGTGATGTATGCCCCATCAGTTTCTCACAAGGGCCTATGTAGCAAACGTCATTACAAATGAAATGGTGCAATCCAAACATCTGCCTAAACGTAATCGGAAAGCTTTTTAAAAAGCTTTAAGCTTAAGGCTTAGTTTTACTCCTACAAAGTTTTAGTATTTGTTGTCGACGATTGGCACTACCCAGCAAATCAAACTTTCAGAATTCCTACAAGTCGAAAGATTTTCGGAAGCAATGCAACAACAAAAACTAAAGCTCAGTCGAAACTAATTCAAAAAGAATTCGGAAAACAACTTCGAAACAATGTCACGAAGAAACCGGTAACAAATTTTCTTAAGGAAGTAGGAAAGAAATCGGAACATTCCTATCAAACTTCCATTGTCAAATCGTGTGTCTTTCAGTGAAGCGCGCAAGTGCATTTGTGAATTTATTTTATAAGTAATTTTAATTTGACTTGAGTTATAATAAAATAAATATATCAAAATATTATTATGGAGCTATCTGAATTTCATTAGCCATGTCCATTCTTATTTCATTTTAAGGATTTTAAAGCAAATGAATCTTAAGCTTTTATTAGGGGTAAAAAGCTTTGCTAAATTATTACTAAGTTTCGTAACGATTTCGAAAAGAATTTCTGTAACGAAGCCGTGTCAACCTTTTTATATATTTTTCTTTCCGAATTTGTTCAGAAATCTATTGCGAATTCGGGAAAAATATACGAATTTCCGTAACTAATTCGTTAAGATATCTTAAAATTTGGTTTGCTGGGTAGGTAATCTTCACAATTCAGTTTCGTTTCACTATAAACAACAACAGATGAGATTTTCTTTCTAATATTTAGAAGTGCGCAAGAAACATATCCATGCATACTACATCTACTTTCGATTAAAGTAGTCCCAGAATTGAATTCCCCAAACCAATTCAAATTGATATAATTTATGCAGCAAAATGAAATTAGCTACAACATCTATCTTCCTAGAAGGAGTGCCATTGAACAAACTTACCCAAGAACTCCGCACCAATTGGATATGCCACTTGAATTTAAATACCAATAATTTTCAATGATACCTCTCACGAAGCTCAAGTTCAGATCCTTTAATTTACGAGTGTTAGCCGAGAGAATCCTGGTTTTATTTATGACCAATTTTATGTGGCATTTACCCACGACAATTCTAGGAAAAAAATGCAATCACCAAGAGCGCGACTAATAAAATTGCCGCCGACGGGTAACAGCTATCAGTGAACTTATTATGGTCTCCACCCATCTATCTTCCAATCAATCAATATTGTGACAATCTAAATAACCCATGCACAAGGTGATCTCCTATAGTCGAGTCTCCCTGGTAAATTAAAGTCGCTTCTTATCACACACACAGCCTGGAAACACTGTAGACAGCATAGCATGGCTGGGATTAATTTATGCTCCTGAAAGCAATTCATCCTTGAGTGGAGTTGGAACCGAAATCTGCAACTGCGTTTTCTGGCCGTCATCCTCGGCGCTACCATCTAGGAGGAACCAGTTGTAGGGACTCTCAGTGCCTTGAGACCGCGTAATGATGATATTTCCCCTGTTAGAAAATATCAGTAAGTCTAGAGTGGCTGTAAATCAAGGTGTCAGTTTGGCAATTATTAACTTCTCAAAGCTGTGTTCACAGTTCCCCGGCAGGGCTCCCACCGTCCTAGTGGTAGTCGTCCTCTCCTTCGCCATCGCGGTGCATCCGACTTGGGACCGGGGATCAGCAAAATCGATTTATCGGGTTGTCAGCTTGCTTACATCGCGCTGCTTATATCTAGTATCGGGCGAGCATTAAAGTGGTCACTGCAACTTAATGGCGCTGTCATATTTCGGGCTTAATAGCATAATTTATGGCGCGTAGAAAGATTGTTGCGCTAAATTGCAAGGATCGAACCTGGAGGAAGGACGGTGAGGCTGTGAAAACGGTCTGGAGTGCTCCGAGTGGGCAACAGCAGAGCGGATTCCTTTCGTGGAGGATGATTGCAAAGTTTAGCACAGGTTCAGAGGTGATAAGCGTTTTATGAGAGAATTTTATGGCTCTATTATTGCAGTTTTAGATTATCGATGTTTTTTAGTACTATAGACAGGAATAGTGGCTTTGGGAATGGGTGGATATTTGTCTATTTGGTGCGTATTTGAGAGCTAATAGTTTTTAAAAAAGGTTTGTACTCAAAAATTGATAAGGTTATAGCTGTACCCTAGAAAAGTCTTATTTTTAAATGGATTTAGATTTTCGGAGAAACTTCATCGAGGGAATATGGAGGTGTTTGCTTTCAGGAATTCGAACAAAAACTTATTAAATTTAAATGTGTCGTCTTTAAAAGATACAAATTCCTTTCGAATAATACAACTCCTATTTTGTTAGATAGATTATGATCTAGCTACAATGTATACTGCAGATGTCGGATTTGTGCCACTCAAACCACAATTGAAGTCTCAAAAACAGATATTCATTGGGGGACGACATTCATAGGCGCATCGCATTTCGCACCCCAATTATAAAGAACGAACAATTATCAAGGCAAGGCAAGGAAATTCCAGGCTTGGTAGGATAGAAGTTAAAGCGTCCCATAACCATCCCAGAGGTCTGTGGTTCGAATCCACTCAGGGGTATAGTCCTTTTGTCTTTCCAATTCTCCCACCTAGTTAACTATTCTTCTTTCTTGTGTACCCTATTTAAAAAAATATGTTCTGGCCTTTCTTGTCGCCTGTACCTATAATAATGGAGGACATTTTATCACCAAAGTCAACATTCTGACGGCAATTGCGACTCAAATAAAATCTTTTCATCACTCTCGACTCTGGCCAATCTACTCTAAATTTCAACTTAAATGACTACTCTTGAAGTTCTTTTTCCGACTGGTTTGGTGAAGTTCTCGGTCAAAAACTTGGGTGAACTTCTTCGTCCCACTACTTTTGTGAATTTCTCCTTTGATGGAGTTCTTCTACAACCAACTTTGATGTATTCCTTCGTCCAAGAAATTGACAAATTTCTTAGTCTACTAGTCTTAGTGCCACTTTCGCGAAATTCTTCGACTAACATCCTTGAAGTACTGCGTCCAACAACAATACTGAAGCTAACCTGTGCAACTACTTTGTCCAAATTCTTCGTCCAACTACTTTGATGTAGTTTATAGTCCAACAACATTTTTGAAGTATCTCGTCGAAAAATTTTGGTGAACTTCTTCGTTCAACTTGTTTCATGAAGTTCTTCATCCAATAACCTTGAATTTTTCTGACAAGAAATTTGGTGAAAATTATGTGTCCATCAATCTTGAAATCCAACAACTTTGGCGAAGTTATCCATGCAACCGTTCTTCGCTGGAGACCGATGTAATTCTTTGTACAAAAATTTGAATAAAGTTTTTCGTCCAACAACTTTGGTGTAGCTTTTCGTCCAAAATTCGTTTCAGTTCTTCATCCAACTGCTTTGGAGAAGTTCTTTAATCAAAAACTTTAGTGTAATTCCTCGTTCCACAATTTTAGAAAAGATTTTCATACAACTACTTTGATGATATTCCTCGCTCAACAGCATTGACCGAGCTCTTCGTGCAATAGTTTTGATAAAGTTTTTCGTGCAACCTTTTTAAGAAGTTCCTTGTGCAATAACTTTGATAAAGTACTGCGTGTAACATCTTTGAATATAGTACATCGTCCAAAAAGTTTAGTGAAGTTTTTCATCTACTTGCTTGGGTGAAGTTCTTCGTCTAAAAACATTGATGGAGTTCTTTGTCTTACAGCTTTAGAGAAAATAATCGCACAACTTCTTTAGTGAAGTTCTTTGTTATTTAAATTAGATAAAATTCTTCGTGTAACAATATTGGTAATTTCTTCGACCAAAAACTTAAGTAAAATTCTACTACTACTTTGGTGAAGTTATTCCCCCAAAAGCATTGACGTACTTCTTTGAAGAGTAATTAAAGATATTTCGTCAAATAATTTAGTTCTTCGTGCAATAATTTGATATAAAGTTCTCCGTCCAAAAACTTTAATGAAGTTCTTCGTACAACAACTATAATGAAGATCTCATCTAACAAGTGGCGACGTTCTCGTAATCGAACTGCTACAAAACTTGAATAAATTAACAGAATGCAAGAGTACATGGATACGTTACAGCTGATTTAGTGAGCAATTGGAATATACAATAAATATAATGGGAAACTATATAGAAACAGTCTTGTCCTGCTAATTATACATGCATTATTAAAAGTCCCATAAATGGTCTAGAACACAATTTTTTAGGTTGGAAATTTGAATATAAGCCGGGCTTTTGCTTTTGGCAATAAATCGAACTCTGTTATTTTACATATGAGTAAGCAATATTACCCCGATTAGGAAATATTGTAAAAACTAATTCCGATATTGAGAATGTGAGCTCTGGACTGGAATTACCATAAACATTTATTATAGGACCATGGTAGTCACGCACGATAGTCTTCTCGCGAAAGGTCTGCAGACTTTCTGGCACTGTGCTGCTCATGGTGTCGATTACAGACATCAGTTTAATTAGCACAACTACTGCTCATTGATCATCGCTCATAGTTCATTATCACCAAAAAAACCATGGCAAAATCTCGTAATAAAAAGTAATTTTCTATGCCACATCCTCACACATCCAATCTGGGTTCAGCATAATTCTTTTTTCACATGAAACACAACAACGCACTTTAAGACCAAAATAACAGGAAAAGTCTCTTTTCAAGTTCATTATTGCATGTCCTTGAGGAATTATTCCATGTGACAATCCCGTTTACATTCCATGATCTAGTATCGAAAGTACAAAAATGAACAAACCAAACAAAGCCCCCATCGACTTACCTGCAATGGAAACCAGAATCATCCTCAATGTCCAGGTTCAGACGCTCGGTAAAATCGATCTCTCTCTCTGCAAATGGCAAAAACTGTTGAATATCAGATCGGTTTTATTGGATGCTGGGTAAATATACACGATACCTTGTCCTTGTTTGACATAATTCGCCCTGATCATCGCTGCGATAAAACACTTTTGAGGCTCAAACGAACAGTTCCATCATTGTACGATCGTCTGTGTCTCAGATCAGTCCTAACAAGATCGCCCGGTGCTTTCCGGTTTGATAAATTTATTCCGGACGAACATGTCATTAATTGCCATTTATCTTGCGGTATAAGTATTTTCGCATTTTCGCTTTCGCGTATACTATGCCCTGTAAGACGATGCATGTAAGACGTATGTCCAGACGACAAGATCAGTTTCATTTTAGACTGTCGCCCGTTGTCGACAACATTTCGCTGAAAAAGTGCGATATATACGATCGTTACGTTATTATCGTTGGCTAATGGGACTCATTGGTGGAATCTTCAGGAACAATTAATAAATTTTGCTCTTCCTCCTTGCCCTTGGGTCTGGGAACTTTTTTATCGTTATTCAGTGGGCATCAGTGGACCTGTATATAGATTATCGAAAAATAGCAGATGCCCGTAGGAAGATTTATTGTTCAGTGCATTGGCAGCAGACACTAAGCGATGATGTCGGCATTTTCAATTGCGCTTACTTATTAGGACTTTGCCGGGAATCTACTCGATCGGAGACGTTCATATTTCGACTTTAAGTTATTTTCTGAGAGACTTTTTTTAATTACTTCGCTTTGCTTATGTATTCATAGACGTTGACAATAGTTGGTTGATGCAATTATTTTTTCTTTGAATTGAAGAGTTTTTATTTAATTTCAAGACCGAATACGTGGTTTTTTTTCTTTCGAGACAAGGTTGAGCTGGTTATGGTATTACCTATGTGGCTTTAGATACAAATACCATTGCGGGACTTTCTATTAAATGTTCCTTTTTCAAAAGTTTACATTTAATGTTTTTAAGAAATAATATCCGTGGATTTCATTTAAAATTTTGAAGTTCCTTTATTTACTGAACTGTCACTGTTATTGTCTTATTTGTTGAAAAGACACAGCCGATAAACGCATCCTATTGTAAACATGAAGTAAAAAAACATTGGTAGGTTTTCAAAGAAAAAATAGGTAACTTACCCGGCGGGGTAAAAGTGTAAGCAAATGTTAATGATATGCAGCTAACTACAATAATTCGAAAGAAGAAGAAAGAAGATCGAAATATTTGCCAAATGGTTTTAATTTTTTTTGTTCGTGGCGCTGCACTACCTTTTTCAGATTGCGAAAAACTTGAAAGGAGACCAAATAAACAAGAAATCAAATTTGAACCTAATAGAATCCATAACGCCTCATTAAAACGTAAAGGTGGGTGAAGTCAAGTTGGCTCCACAGGATATACCATCAACCAGCTTCAATAGGTTTCTGGCAGATCGATAGCATTAAAAAAATTGTTTGATAGGACACGATCAGTTTGAATCTTCTACCTCAAGTATATCATCCGAATTAAATAGAAAATATCAATCTATAGGCTAATATTGGATTGAAACAGATATACCGAATAAAAATCCAAGATCGTTCAATTGGCCACGATCGAATTAAAAGTTCACGACAAAGTTTGTGCGATTGGGTACGATCGGATTGAAGAGAATTGCATTGAACAAATTCGTTGGATTGGTTAGATACAGATAGACAGCATTTAATAGAAAAATTCAATCAATAGGATCGGGTTAATATATGTAGATCGCCGAATTAAATAGATAAAAACGGATATTGGGTGATCGGGTTTATACATATCGATCAAATAAAAAAATAAGATATCTTAATTGGCCACTGTTGATTTAGGCAGATCAACAACTTTTAGTTGAAAAAACATTCAATAAACTACGATGAGTTTGACAAAGATGAACAAAATTAAATAGAAAAAAAATAGTACGGCAGGCTGCAATTGAGTTAAAAGAGATCAATGGGAGGAAAAGATAATATAGCTGCAACAACACAATTACGGCAGATCACCGAGTTACACTGAAATACTTGTTTTATAGGTCAGTTTGAAGCAAATGAACCAAATTAGAACTGAAATTGATCATCTCCGTGACTTGACCAAAAATTTAAAAAAATATTGTGAATACCATGGATTCTCCCACATATTCTCGCCTCTTCTTTGGTTCCTCATAAAACCAACTGGTTTAAGTTTCAGGGTCTCGAAATCAGATCTGCTTGCCGCTTCTATCAGCTCAGTGTGTGAACTATTGTGCTGTAGCTCGTTTCTGTAACTCGCAATAGAGAAGTTCTCTACCAAAACTTCTCTATTTACGTCATTTTGACGTCATTCTACAACACTGTGCCCTCATTTCACCGCATCATTCCTAACAGGCATTGTGCGCGTGACGTTATGGGATGGAGATTTTTCTCCACTGAAGTTACAGAAACGAGCTCCTCCTCCTAGCACGACCGTCGCGTAAAGTGCCCTGGTGGAACGAAAGATTGGCTGCAATGCGTAGTTAAGAGATTGTCCAATAGGGCAAAACATGCTGGGCATTGGGAAAAATATAGGTTCACCCTAATAGCGTACAACAACGAGTTGAGGCGCTTCAAAAGGATTGTCTGGAGGAAGCATTGTGAGAGCCTGCAGACTCTACCAGAGGCGACTAGACTCCAAAAGACTCCTTCAACGGAGTGGATCTTCTCAAAAAGGTGAATGGCACATACATCTCTACCTATAAAAGAACTTTGAGGTATATGCTCAGCGAGCACTTTCCAGGGTCAATCCTCCAGACCGCTTATTCTCTGGATTCTGGGTACAGTCATTGGACTATTCCAAACCGTTATTTCCGGAGCCTTTCTGGGAACATCTTCGACTGGGACAAGGTGAAATGGGCATTGGCCGCTTTCCAACGTTAACAAGTTGAAGAAAAAAGACCAAACTGTGCATTCTCCGAAGAGGCTGTCTCCCGCTAACCCTGATTGTTGTGGCTCAGCCAGCTGCATATAAAACAGAACTCATACAACATCCATCCTCTTGTCGGGACTTGAGACTGCGCATGGAAATAGAGATTTTAAGACTCCCTTCTTTTATGGCGCGGGCGCTAACTGTTGAAGTTCGAGAAACGATCCAACAGCTTTCGAATTTGTCGGAAAATGGCCCGTAATAATATTGGGTTTCGGTGATGAGGAATGCAACGCCGACCAAGCTCCTCGAGATATTGACAGAGAAAAGTTTAAAATAAAGTTCGAACGTCCTCGAGATTTTCTACCTTCAGACAGACTGCAAGGCAGAAACTACTGATTCCAGCTTTTCGGGTTTATTAAAGTTTGTATTTTAGTCCGACCTTGAAGGAGGGTTACCGAACATTCATTAGTTACATTAAGTTCATTACGTTTACATGTCGTCTTGAGTTCTTGACTTGAAATTTACTTGAAATTCACGTTGCGTTTTCCATTCATTGATTAAAAATTATTTAAAATCTACAATGTCCACGTTGAGATTAACAAATCCAGCTATCATTGTAATTTGGTACAAATTAGCGTTGGACGTTGTTTTAAAGAGTTCGCTTTGCAAAAAACACGCAAAATAAGGATTTAATTTGAGAAAGACGTTTTATTTTGATTCGTTTAAAAATAGTAACTTTTCATTATTTTAGCTTTTTCAGTTGCGAAAGTAGGGAGCGGAAAATTTACGGTTTGCACCGGGCGGCAGAAATACACGCTACGCCACTGCTATTGGGTGAGGTCGAATCTAAATTCCGCGCTATCTCGACCGGCCTATCCCAGTACTCACCTAGTTGGAAACAGAATGCATTCAGAATGGATTCAGAATTGATTCCTGTTCATTGGAAGTGATTCCAATTTAGATTAAAAAACATGTAGAGAACCGATTTTTTTTGCATTGGGATGTCATAGGACGGAACCAATTCATTCCTCTCTGCATTCCCTAGAATAAGTTCGGAATTGATTCCTTAGAATTGATTGGAAATTTTTTACGCTTAGCAACAAACTGGGAATACATTCTATTCCCTTCTGCATTCTCCAGAATCAGAAAAGGAATCAATTGGTTCCTTCGGAATGAATTCTGAATCAATTCTTCTGGAATGGTTTCTTCTTTTCCCAACTGGGCAGTTACAGCGACCCAAATTTTCCTAATATTGCTAGATGACCTGCTCCAAAGACCTTCCAGCACACTTAACAGCTTCGCTGATGACCATATTCTACGTTAACGACCATGTATCATCCAACCATCGAATTCATTTTTGACCAGGGCCACAGGAATCGTGCCGATTTCAATTGCTTCTTCAATACCTGTAAAATCCTATCCAAATTTTAGGAGGTATAAAAAGCCTCTGAACTTAAAATGGATCATTAAATGATAACTTAGGTCCTAAGAAATGGCTGTGAGTTTAGACTTACTCCGAAACCATATTATTTATTGATAGTTGTACTCACATATCATTTATACTAGTTTAATTTATCTCTAGTCCTTCACAAACAAACTACGAACTTCTTACAATCTTATGACCAATTATATTTGCCATTCACCAACAATGAAACTTTGTAATTTGCACTTTATCAACTATAATCTTCGCGCGAACAACACAAAATGTCTTGACACTTTTTAATGGCCCTTAAAGCAGCAACGGCCATAAAGTAATTATGCCCCATTTGAAATTTTAATAATGCAAAGAAAAAATGCGAAAATTTTAATTGAAAAATAAACTTTTGACCCGTAGTCGTTATTGATTTAATAGTTACTTAATTCCATAGAAGCTCTCCCTGTGGCCCCATCCCGCCGAGGAGCGACGACGGAAAAACTCCCTTTATTACGTCAGATTTCCATAATTAACCATAACCCAAAGTGAGCCCTGCACAATGTGTAATTTATAGCCTCTGCCGCAATTAACACTGTTCCGGCTTAAATTTTGCACAAAAATTCATAAATTCCCAGTAATCGGGCCATCCAAGGGCATCGGGTATTCACTTCACTGTCGCTGGGCTCTAATTTCGGTTTTATTTCAGCAGGAGGCCGCCCGGGTGCAGGACGGCCGGGGTGCTCCGCTCTCGGCACGAGGGGGCGGGCGCCACTGCCGCCACCCAAAGGAGCATAAAATTTCTGATAAGTTGCCCAAAACTCTGGAAAGGACGCAACCATAACCATAAGTTTTAATTAGGCCTATAAAAGCTGAAAACCCTTTTCTGGTCTGCATTGCCACCGGAGCGCCGCAGCAGCCCCCTCGATGGGGCTCTCTAGACGAGCCCTACAACTTTGTTAGAGATTTGTTAAAGGGTTTTCGCTGCCATAACAGAGTCCCCAGCTCGAGCCAGTTGCCAGTGTCGGGGGCCCTGATCCTGGTCGTTGCCTGTCTCTCTCTCCCTACACACAGCCCAGGACCTGACGGAAAACTGAACATGGCGTCGTTAAAGTAAATGAGATTTCTCCAGAATTAAGTGCAAATGTTTCAATTTCGTCGTCGTGGTTTTAATTAAAGGGAAAAGAACTTACTTAGGAAGTGAAATATTTCCCTGAGTGCTATTTTAGTAGCTGGGACTGCCTTTGGTTTCTCTCTCTCTCTCTCGCTCGCTCTGGCACCGTCCCCATACATTCTCTCACCACTCGCCATTTAATTCTACTCAACAGAATGTGGCCCCAGGCAGGCTTAAGAGCTCCACCAAACCAAGACGTGAACATCCATAGTCCTGAAATTTTCAAAAGGACATTAATCTTGTAAAAATTTAAGATGATTCCTTTTGCATTTAGACATTTTCTAAATGGCCACATAAAAATGGGGGATTTTATAAATTTATAAGTAAACGAAAATTTTCCGTGGGTGGTCTGGAAGTGAGAATCTTATCAATTTCTTTTAGTGGTGTTTTGAATAAAAATCTTTTTCGTGGAACTGAAATTTACACTGGAGTAGGACTAAACCCGTATTAAAAGAAAAGCTGTTAGGAGGGACAAATGGGATTTTTTGGAATCTCAAAAATATTAAAGAGACATGACTGTAATAACTACTCAAAATCTAATTTGGTTTGACAACCGTCAGTTATTCGAAAGAAGTCGACCTTATGATAGTTTAAGTACCGACAAAACGGGCAGTTGAACATCTACATTAGATTAGATTATGTTGCTAACAGTTAGATAAAGAATAAGAAGACGATAGGATCTAGGAGTCCTAAAAACACGATTTATAGTGTGACTCTGTCTAAATCTATTTTCCGGACATTATTAAGACATTGGAAGTAGCCTATAATGACCTTGTGATCGTGATTCCATAACCGTTCTGGTGTTATAAAGACGCGATCAAGGTGCTTAGGTCTACACAACAAGAGCACAGTAAGTGTGAGTTCGGAAACGTCAAAAACTGCAGCAGCTATGCGGTCATACTGCAAATCAACTTGCAGTGAATTCGGAAACTCAATCCGAGTCGTGTAAATGCAGCGTCAAAGCATCTTCAAGTTTTATGTGACGTTTCTGGACTCGTGATTGTATACGGAAAGCAGCGGTCAATATTTTAAAAGAAATAATGCAGAGCGGTTTTCAGTCTTAATTATAAATATACAAGTGAAATGAGTAACTCTAATAATTCTAATTTAAAAGAATACGTTAAATCTTAAATAAATTAAACGAAGTTAGAAGAACATTATTATATCCCTTAAAGCAACTTCCCATAACGCGGGTTTTTCCTCTTTCGGCTATTAAAATCGACTTTGTTATAATCGAGTATTAATTAATAATTTTATTTCTAAATCCGACCAGTCCTTCTTTAGGTTTTTACAACGAAAAAAATTTAAATTATAATAAAACTTCAGAATATAACAAAATAAAACCTACTCTGAAAAGTCCACCTGAGAATCCATTTTTACAATCAGCAAAAGCAGCGCCACTTTGTGAACTGCACTATCTGCACAACTTTGCTGCAGGGTTGCGTTTATATTGCGTTTCCGAACGCTCAACTTGCTGAGCTGCAGAGCTTTCTGCAACCCGTTGACGTTTCCGGACATCTGATATGCAGTATTACCGCAGTTTGACGTTTTCGAACTCACCCTAACTGCTTCGATTTTTCATTACGGTATAGCCTTTGTCATTGGTCATTCCAACTTGTTAAGATGACTTTTAATAGGATACTGACCAGAGGATAATATCAGCATGATGATCGGGTTGTGATCTCTTCCGTAACAAGAACGTTTTTACCTTGACTTTATTGATTTCGACGAATCTTGTAGGTTAACCCAGACAAGTTCCTCCTCTCAGTTGTGAAGAACCGATCTTAATAATAATACATACACTCTTTCGAGGGCCAGAAGCCAAATACTATATATTTAAAGAGGTTAGAGCAGCGGTCGGCAACCTATAGCACGCGTGCCACGTTGCGTATACGTTACCACAGTTCACTTGAACGTTGATATAAAAGCCCTCATTCACATAAAGGCCGCCGGCAGGCCAGAAAAACTGACAAAAATCTTTATGACTGTGGATATTTATCGTGAGTCTGGACTTGAAGATCTGAACTTCTGTTCAGTCTGAAATTTTCTTTCAGGCCATGAAGATTTTTGCACTTGAATTAACAACCTGCTATGCTAAACTGTCGTTTTCGCCTGAGTGTATGTAGGCAATCATGGGGACACCTGCAGTCCACGGCCTGTCAGGAGGATCCTCATCCCTCAGTCACACTGGGTAATGTGTTGCGTTCGTCGGGCGGTACTTGCCGGCCTGGCCTGAAAGGCCACGGCCTGTCGGCGGCCTGTATGTGACTTCATATATTATGGTTTTTTTATTGGTGGCACGCATAATGTGCAGTAGTGTTAATTATCTGTTTTGTGGCACGCCAATATATTTGGGTTGCCGACCGCTGGGTTAGAGCAACTCTGGGATACCGAAAAGGAGTAGTTTTTGGTCCCTCTTTGCATCTCTAAATGAGGGTCCCAACGGAACTCGGTTTTTCCTAAGCTGGTACTACATCTAAGTACTAGCTAGAGACAGTACTTATTTCCTCAGGAGTTGTAAGTATTTATGGCGGCAAGTTTTTCTGTTAATTTAGTGAGATCACAGTTGAGATTGAGTTTTATATCTAGGATTACTTCGGCGTTAATGCTTAGTTCTATACTGATGTAGGTACTACCTGTGGCTCAGATCGAGGGAAGTTTGTCAAAGATGATTTTGATCGTGCTTATCCTGAATTGTTATCATGGCGCCATCAGCCACGCTTTGAGAACTAAATCCTAACTACAGCTCGATTTATCCTTCAAATTAAGCTTAAATTAAGTGATTTGAAGAACCGGCAGTGCAAAGGGTGGATACATCATGTAGGTCCACGAGCTCTGCGACAGAACACAGGGATCTGTCTTAGTGCTGCACACGAGACGAGACCTCCAGATTAAAAATCGATACGAGACCGAGACTACCATTCGAGATCTCGCGAGACAACTCGAGGTCTCGAAGCCAAATCGTTATTTTGAAATCGTATCGACACCAACTATTTCAGTATCTCCACCAAATCTGCACCAAATGTATTGTTGAATGTGTTTTATGGGAAATTCATCATTTTCGTTATGTACAATGGTCGTCCTTTGGATTTATCCTACTTAAGAGTTCGAAACCGAAGATTATAGGCACCGGATTTCGTAATGTTTTTCTCAATAAATACGCGGTGAGTTTTGTTGGGGAGCGAAAGTCACAATTTTCCCCAAAATGATTTCTTTTTTGAGTAGTTAAATTGCGCCAATTTAACTTATAGTTTTGCCAGGTGTCGGTCTTGAATATAAAGAAAATGAGGAGATTACGATTGTCCGTTTGTGTATGCATCTGATTTATTATAGGGGAACTCAATTGCATTCGAGTGTGTGAAAATATCTCTACATAGATGTATATTTATTATATAGAAACCTATACCCGTCGGCGTGTGTGTGGTGTACGGCCGAACTGTCCTGCAACGAGCCTTCAGATAACCGCCAAATGGCCGAGGACTATGTTTCAATCACGGTCGGTTTTCCCCCGTAGTAAGGCCATATTTTATTTTTACTCGGGTCTTCACGCTGCGCTCTTTGACGAGCACGACATTCGGCACCAACACATAACTTGAGCAGGCTGCTGATACAAGGCGAAGAGTACGCATTCCATAAGCATTTAAAATTTAAATGCAGAGTCCATTCCAAAACAGAAGAGGTATTTTACTGTCATTTAATTTCATTTCAACGCATTTAAAATGACTCTACGTAAATGTAATACCCTTGACACACTGCAAAAACGAATGAACATTCTTCCAACTTCATTTGCTTTCAATGATCATTCGTTTAAGTAGTGACACACTGCATTTCTCAATGTTCATTGGAACTGTCAAAATACAAACTATAAATAAACTGCCAAATATATGAACTGAAAGTGGTTACATAGTGATTTATAGATTTAAATTTAATAAAAATTATAAATTGAGGCCCAACAACAGTTATATACAATGGACCGTACTATTTTTTTTAAAAATTCTAACATTTGAATGACAGTTTGAGAGTTATGTATTTCAGTTGGAAATTTTACTAGAAATTTCATGGAAAGTTGTTCGATAATTTCCCAATTTAATTTCCATCTTCATTGAATGAAGTTATTTTTACTTCATTCGATTCAGTTTTTAAATGAACATTGGACATTACAGATTGGGCGCCAATGATCATTCATAGCCGAATGATACTTCAATGTTCATTCGATGCTGTAGTGTGTCAAGGGTATAAAACTCTACACAAATTAGAAATTAACTTTCGATTCATTGATCCCCTCTACCCCGCCCTGGTGCCATTGCAAAAGCAGATTCTCGTGTCTACGTCTGGGAAGTGACTAGCATGGAAATATAAGGAATATTTGTATTAAACTTCATTAATATGGCACATATTGATATTTCTCGAAATACAGAAGACTGAGCAATTTGTATTATTGACAGTGAAATCGAGACTTTTCGAGACGAGACGAGACTTTTCGAGACGAGACGAACAAACACCCATTTTTTCGAGACCAAATCTCGTCTCGTCTCGTGTGCAGCACTAATCTGCCTGCGAATTCTGTCCATCAGAGTGCCCATGTGATGATTCCCGTTGAACTTGGCTATTATCTAGTATCATAAGTATTTCGCTTGATATGAAAAGGCTATAATTCTGCCTGCAAAAAAGGGTTATCAATACAAAGATAGTAAGCCCATATTGCCTACTTACAACTTGATGAGATCTGTATCGTTTTTCGTTACGAAAAGTACTTCTTTCCATGGCGACAAAGTTATAATATGACAGCTCCACTGGGAAATTCTGATACATCGACGGTTATGTTGTGACTTTACCCTACAACACTAACACCCCAGTCTCTGCAAAATCATCGAGAAGAGTTTTGTTAGAGGTTTGGTATTCTATAACTTCTAAGCTCATCTCTCATTTCAGCCACTGATCCAGGTTAATTTCGTCAAATTCCATGTTGTGAATTTTATATCATAGTTCCTTAAATCATTTTCCTGTCACGTTGCTAAGGTCTTTCCCCGTAAGTCCTAAATGAATTGCTTTCCGAAGTCAGTTTGTCAACCACTCACCATATCCTCTTCAACCATGAGGACTGTTCCACCATTATTTACGTCCGCTAGAGCCATGGGTAATGTAATTATTGCTCTAGTAGGTTTACAGATTTTACTACGAATTGGTATAATAATCGTTGTACTGAACGCTCCCTCCTTTTTCAGGCTTGGTGCCGGCATGATATTCTGGTGGAGTAATTGCACAATATTAATAACGATAATACAGCTCTGTTCCGAAAATGCTTCTGTGCATAAAATTCGCAGAATACTGATTGTACAACTCGCATTTTAGTCTAATTGAATTCTCAGAAATTTTCCATTTTACTGCATCAAATTGCACCCGTGTAAAATTCAAGCCAACATTTACTCAAAGGCTCCGACTGCAGTATTTCAGAACCAAACCAACGTGAAAGAAAATCTTTGTGTTCCGTATTCTAACATGTCGGTAATTAATGTTGTCGTAACCACATTAAATTTTACAAACTTCTCCATTAAGTGTGAGTTGAAAATAGAAATCCCTTCAAGCTCGATGCAAACCACGCGCGATAAATGTGGCAGAACTGTGACATCTTAATTGCTTGCATCGTTGGAGTCAACTTCCTTCCACCCACAATTTTCTAAACGTTTCCGCGAAGAGATTCTGATGAAAATATTGTTACTTTACCGGCACAAATCTCTTCCTTCGCTATTTTCTATTTAAAAGAACTCAAACTATGGAATGAGCAATATTTTACTCAAGAGTGAAAAAAATAAGCGCGGCAGTTTACAGGAAAAACAATTTACGTGACAGTATATAATTTTTTTCGTTAATATTTTCTCTCAACCGCAAGTGAAAAGCAGTCAAATCAACACTATGGTATTTTTGTCTTGTTATTAAAGCTGGTATTGAAGCTGAGAATAAAGGCTAGCTTTAACCAGGAAAAACCTACTGCAGCACTTTAAGCCACCTTTAATCCTTATTTCAATTACAGAAGCAATTTCCCATATGTTAACTTCTTGCTTAGTCCACCCCAAGCTGCTTGAATAACCATTCCCAGTGCTGACCGAACCCTGTCAAACTGCACGTCCTCTTCATTGTGCACATCGAAGACCAAAGGAAGGGCACAAAGGACATATAGTGGGAATGGAAACCTTTACCAAAAAGGAGGATTCCTTCTATGGCCCTCAGTCGAACCGCCGGCCGCCCTCGGTGGCCCCCTCCAGACGACATCCAATAAATTACGAGGATGATGTACAATAAACATCCAAAGTAAGCAGAACGTGACAGATAGGGATACCTTTTTCCTGCGACAAAATGAACATATGTTTGTAATGATTCCATTCAGTTGTAGTCTCTATACCTCCCCCACGCCCTCCCAACACCGGCCGGGCAGGCAGCCTTATACTTGATCACTGCAAAAGGACTCTCCTCCATTCCTGTCCAGCTAAAAGCTTTCTACATGGCAATTTTTACGTTCGCACTACTGTTGCCCATTCAGGACATGTGTACCTTCTTTATGCTCGCATACATACACACATATACCGGAGGAAAATCCTTGCTAAGATAAATAAGAAAATGTGGTGATTGCCCTTTTATCCTTGGCCATTGCGGTGAGGTGGACCGATTCTTCTCCTTTTCATTTTTCCTTTCTTTCAACTTTTAGCAGAGTCCTAGCACAGCAGCAGCAGCAAGGACTCTCGCAAATACCCTTTCACAGGTAAGAAAAACCAAAAAAGGGGAAACCAATCTGTGGTCTTTGAACTTACAGAAACGCAACTGCGGCCGGTTGGTAGCTCTACGTTGGATCACCGAGATCAAATTAAAGTTATGTCCAAGTAAAAGAAGCTCAAAGGTTATATGGGGGGGGAGGGGGCAGTGAAGGTAAGCTAAAGAAGCAAAATGGGCGACCAAGGAAAAGTTTTCTTCTGTAGAAACCAAAGAAAATCCTTCACTGTAATCGCTTTTAAACAAGATTTTTTCCCTGGATTACTTTTCTTTCTATAGATGTTGATTAAAGATGTTTTCCGAACTTATTCCGTTCGGCTTACAACTTCGTTAGTGAAAATCTCATGTTCGACGGAGATCCTATTACCATTCATTTATGGGCTTTCAATTTGGTTCTATTAAAAAAATGAAAAAAAAAGAATAGGAGAAGTGAATCACCTTTAATTTTGTGAAGATTAATATATCCTCGTTTCAGAGCTTCTCGATGAGTGTAACCTTTCACAATGAATGTATGTTGGGTAATTTGTGCTCTGACACAATTTTCTAATCTTGATATAAAGATCCTCTGCACCATCAATTTTATTGCGCAATATTGCTCAATGCACAATATTGTTAGCAGTATTTTTTTGTGAGAACCTCAACTTTAGGAATCACGCTTTTTACTACCAATCTGATGTTTCGTTTAGGTAATGTGTAATGTCCAGTAGGAAGCTTAGTTTGAAGGATAGAAGATAATAAGTTAGGGAGAGTCTAGGGGATGCTGAAACAAATGGCGATCAACTTCATATTTGAATTCTAGGATGTTGTACGAGTTCGGAAGTACTGACTGGCGAAGTTTGTTCCCCAGTTGAATTATTCTTATAGTTCTTGCGGCCTCAATCACGAATGAGTGTGGATAGAGTTGTACGTGAGATTACTAAGAGACAAAATTTTGTAGGTATTATATTTTTGAACAAGCAAGAGTAACGCAGAGTACCCTCACCATGGAATCCGTAAAGGGCATTGGATTGGATTAACGGAAGGCAATGTATAAATATTAGGAAAAGTGGTGACAAAATTGACCCCTGGGGAACAGCATCACTATGTAGTGGAGTTTAGTCTTGGAAATTAATCAACAGCTTTCGGTCTTATACTATTTTTCAAAGAGCCTTGGAGGCATCTAGGGTAAATAGACTAGAGAAATCAATGAATCAACCAAAGCAAGTGCTCCGTAAAGTCCAAAAGAAGGTCGCCAGTCATGTCGTTGAAGCACATAGCTATCAACCTTGTGTTTGTTAGATGCACTAGTTCGGGAATACTGCCTATGGAAGAGTATTCCACAATCGACTTGTTCAATTTGTAAAAAAAAATTGCTGACAGGAAAGCGGACGGAATGGCTGAGCCGAGTGGGAAAGTCTTCTATATTTTTTAGCTTAGGAGTCCCGATTTGTATTACCATTCCTGTATTTACTTTATTTGTGCAATGTCTTCTAATGGGCTTGGTTTATAGAAAGGAACAAAGGACAGGATAGATTAATGAGAACCTGCAGAGTGCTTATGTTATAGGCGAACTCCTGGCTGCTGTAGAAGTTCACACCGAAGAGAAGAGACTTGCACGAAGCCCACGGTACAAAAATTAAAACAAAAAAATTTGTAACGGGGCTTCGATCTCGCAAAGTCAACATCCTCAATAACAGCCTGCTGATCCAGAATCAAAGATATTCCCATGAAGCCACGAAGGCCAATTTCAGTGGAACCCTCGCTATGATAATAGCAATACAATTTTGTTAAGGTTGCTACCTTCCTAAGGTTGCTACCTTCCTACGGTGGTTTTTTAGACCCCAGCCCAGGTGAATGAGTTGTATTCTGGGGGGGGGGCGAAATACTTTCTGAAACTACTAAAACTTAAGCAATGTAAGTTATTGAAATGCTTGTTGCCGATGTAGTCATTCCATCGCAGATCTCAGTTGAAGTTCTGCCTAAGATGATAGGAGATGGATCATCCGTTAGATTCGCCTCGACAGAAAAAAGGTCCCTGGAGGTTTCGTTGGAGATAAGACGAAGTTCTTTTTGGAGGTGTTAAATTCGGGAATGAATTCGATGTCCGGATATTTATTTAATTGCATATCAGCTCACGATCATAAGGTACGTGGTTACTTAATATCGAGGTCAAAATTTCAAAATTTAAATATAGGTGCACACACTTGAAATTTTTTTTTTCTTTATCATGTAAAAAGTGAGAAAAACATATGGTCCAAAAAAAAAATGTTTGGCACATACTTTTTTTAAGGAATTAATAATATTTTTGAGCTAAATTTGATGTTTTTTTTAAAAGCCCTGAAATAGTCAATAAATATTTTTTTTAAATTCTACAGATTATTACCTTTCTATAATGATCAAAATCATAAAAATCAGTTTACAAATAATAAAACTATGATTGCGACTTGTATGATCAGACGAGTCATCAGACGTTCAGTAGATCATTTGTTGCACTACGTGGCTAATATTTTCAGGGGTGATTCCTGGATGTATTTGGAGAAAAAAATTGTTCTAGAGAGGGGGCTATTCCCACTATCCACTAAAATACAGGGTGTTTAAGAAAAAAAAAACATCAAATTTAGCTCAAAAAAGATTATTATTTCCTTAAAAAAAGTATGTGCCAAAAACATTTTTTTTGGACCATATTCTTTTCTCACTTTTTATATGATAAAGAACAAAAAAAAATTGTGCGTGCACCTATATTTAAATTTAGAAATTTTGAAACCGTCTAATACCCCGGCTTCACCGGCCAAACTGCGCAAGTTCGAGCAAATTAGTCTGCTGAGCTTCAATTTTTGCCTGATTTCCCATACATTTTCACATTCCGAAGTCAGTAAAAATTAAGTCTGATTTCGCCCAACAGAACCTGAAATCAAGCTTGAAAGTAAAAGCTCGCTCAAAAGAGAGTAATCAACTGGAATAGTGGAATGCCATTCCAGGGAGCTTTTGTATTTCTGACTGCTGGCGAAAAAGCAACAACAATTTCAGGCACTGAACTCGACTTTAGGCGGTGAAGCCACTTTTGCGGATTGAAGTGAACTTGATTAAACTGAGGCCGGTGAAGCCGGGGTATAAGGGCTGAAATTTCGTACATATCCTCATATACCGAGTTTCCGTGGGAGTCGAGCTGAGTTGTGGTTCAGTTGAAATGACACTTCAACTCAACGTCTTAATTCTATGCGTTTCCATTTCTGCCTTCCGTCTTCCTGCATCTTTTTCCATCAATCAATTTTATTATAGATTTTTCTTTAAAAGTATTTATTAAATATAAAGCCTCTTCTGACGTCCAAGCGAGGCGCGACATTTTCACTTTTTGTACCTTTGCCAGTGTGCCGTTTTAGTTGTGTGCGTAAGCTCAGTTGAACCTAGCTAATTTCGTTGAGTTGAGCAGAGTTGAAAATCTTTAACGACTACTCTTAACTGTGTCTCTTTCCATGACGTATAACTCTGGTTCAACTCTGGTTGAACTCTCATGGAAACTCAGTAATAGAAAGAGTATAGATCAATCTGTTGTTGACCTTGAAGGTCATTTTTTTAAAGTGGTTTTGCAAAAAAGTTGGGTCGGTTTTGGTCGTTTGGTTTTTTTTTTGTTTTTTTAGTTGGATCAATTTGGTTTTTTAAACAGCGAGCGCTTTTGGGGGTCATGACCCTCGTGACCCCCCCCCCCGCCGCTAAATCCGCGCCAGCCCGCAACGAAGTCCCCAGTAGACCTTTTTGGTCTAAAACCGTACTGCCTGTCATTTAGATTCTAGATATTTCATCAGCTTTCTATAGATTGTTTCCACCATGATTTTGAAGAGAATAGAAGTAATGGGACGATGTTTAGTTAGAATCCCATATTTTTAGAATATGCTAACCATGGGCTAGTTTCTAAGAGTCTGGATATTCTCTGGATAGTATAACATTGCGAAAAAAATTTGCGGGTGTTTATCCAAACGTGATTTACTAAAGAAGTATAGCTACATCGGTACCGGACCAGTGACGTCATAGGTTACGGTCTCGTGTGTGGATATGGTGTTAACATGAAGTTTTTGCTTTAGTTTGTGTCTTGGCTTCAAGCTTGGGTTTTTGTTTTGTATCTTGGATTGGTGCTTGAGCAATAGGTTTGTGTATTGGCAGTTAGTTGGTGAGCTTTTGCGTGCTGGAGGTCTTGGATGAGCTTTCGCGTTGGGATGTCTTGAGTGGGATTCGGTCGAGGCGCCATTAAGAATTTAACTACCTTTTTTTTAGGAAATCATAGGATAACAGAGGTGGATTTTTAGTTTGATTGCCAACTACGAAAAAAGGATTATCACGAAAAAAAAAATTAATTTTGATTATAACCACTACGTTAAAAAACTAACGGATAATCGCAAAAGCTAACATGTTCACAATTCTAATCAGAATAGCGTTAAAAAAGAAGTCATAAAAAAATTATTTTTACTAGAATATCATGAGCTGTATTTTTGATATTGGCTACTTGCCTCAAAAAGTCAACGGTTTCCGAGATAATCGCAAAAACAACTGGAAACCCCCCACTTCTATCATCCTGTCGCACTTGCTCTTATGGCGGGAACCCAATGCAGCTGCCAGCACTGCGAATCGGTACAAGAATCAAATTTTTGGGATTCACCAAACGAGCTGTGAACCTCTAGTGTTCATTGTATATCATCAGTTTATCAGAGTCCGACCGTCTAGGTGGCCCCTCACTAATGAAAACGATACTTGAGTCCTATCTTGCTAAAGCGGTCACCCTTTAATTGCACTCGAAGCTCCTATAACCCTCTAGCAAATTTGGGCTTTCAAACCATACCTCAGCAATATGAGTCAGCACCCATATTTATCATTGTCTTGAAACCATCGTATGTCATATGAGTCCACTTTATGTTATCTTAAGGAAAACCTAAGATACGCTTTTTTTCATGATCACTGACGGATGCTTAAACTTTAGAATTTTCGTGGGTATGCAATCTTACAGCTTTCCCACTTCTGGGATCTCTTCCATAATGCTGAAAATTGTAAAATATCTTCGCTGTATTCGCTATATTTTATTTTAATATCACTGAATACATTAATCTGAGTGTTCCAGTGCAAAATATGAAAGTAAACATTTCCTCTAAGAAATAGTCTTTTTACGAAAATTTTGCCAGATTAATTACACCTGCTTCACGATCAGGTCAACTCTTCATATATTCCCTAATATTTCACAACGTTCGTAGCCATATGAAGCCAAAACTGCATGGAGTAATTGCCATAAATTTTCAGTGTAGTTTTTAATATCCATATGAAGATAGTGGACAGGAATATTATGTTCCACTTAGAAAAATTAAAATAAGATCACCACTAAATGCAGGATCATTTATCACGGCTGTTACAATCTCCTCGTAAATCTATTATATGTTCGAGTTTTAAAGGAAATTCTCCCTAAGATTGTTGGGTCATAAAATTTTGATTTAGATCTTAAATATCTTAAAAGATCTTGCGTTTAAGTCGCATATAGATTGTGGCACTCAAATGAACGTTTATTGCGAAAATTAAAAAGAAATGCTCTGACAAATCAACCAGAACACGACCAACAGCAAAAAAAGTATAAAATAATTTTATGAAATTATGATCGTGCATAGTTCATTTCAATTTTATGTGGCAACAAATCTGCATTCAATCCCACATTCAAGCGACTTTGAACAAGCACAGCAATTTATCTAAAGCCCTTTAATAAATAAGGCACTTCCGTTTGTCATAAAGAGGCAAGAAAATTTTTGATATTAATTAAATCATTTTCGTTATGACTTAACTAAATGCAGCAATTGCTACTAACTCTGAAAGTATTACAATCCCCGGCTAACATGCAATTCATTTCGTTGATAACATGTACATGGCAAAAGTTTATCTTCTAATTAAAAGGAACAAGGGATTCCGAACATGACACAGAGTATGTATGCAACATTAATCCGCCCATGGCAGGCAGAGTCCAATCGAGCATGCACTTGAGCCAAATGAAATTTGATATGATTTATTCAATCACTGAAAAGTGTTCTCGCGCCGCGGGATATCCTGGGTTAATTTCCTTAAAATCTGTAAAGTATATCTCGAAAGCGCCACAGATCCCTCGGCCCCGTCCTCGACCATCTCTGATAAAATGCTCGCACAGGAACAAGACATGCAGCCACACAAGGAACTGCCCACGAGCATTAATTGCTGCAATATAACCGAAAATTTATGCTACGACCGGGGCTGAGCGGCGCACTTTACGAGGCCAATACTCATTAAGGCTTAATTAAGACACAACATTAACAGAGTCGCCAATAAGTAAAAGAAAGGAACAAGGACTCGGCTGGCCTACACCAACGCAACGCAACAAGTCGCCGCCGCCCGGGCCGGTTGTCCACCTTCGGCGATGGAGCATGCACCGGGCACAGATGCATTGCTGCACGTACTGCGCGGTGCATGTCGACGGCCCATGAATGGTGGAGCTGTGGTGCAAGTGCATTTAATTAATGTCGTTGCGTAGCTTAATTCGCGTCTAGTGGGATCCTGGTAATTGCATGGGCTGCCTGCACGCGAACTTTATTAACTGACGGTTTCCCTCAAATTAGGACTTCCCTAAGGAGGCTCATTGTGAGTCGAGGTGTGTTGACACTAGGCTTAACAAGCGCTAGATTTATGCGGGTTCTATAGGAGTTGGGGACATTCAGAATTTGAATATTTCTGTGCTGGGGCATAAACGAATTGAATTTTCACACCTCATGTGGGCTGCCTTGTATTTTAGTCATAAATAAAGAAGGCTAAGATGTTTCAACATTTATCAACTCCTTCGGAAAATTTAGACTTACTGAAACTACAGCCAAATTAAATAAATTCAAACAAAAATTCTGGTCCAGGGTTTGTCATGATGGGATTAGTAAGGTGGATGCTTCGTGGAGGGGTCTGGGAGTCAGCTTAAGCTTCCACATTGGAAAATAGTTTTTCGTTATTATCTCAAAAGCTGTTCGGAAAAATTTCCAATTTCATTTCTTTTAAAAACTTTTTCCTTGAAATCAATAGTTCATGAAATAAGTTATTATGGCGTTACAGCGCTTGTAGAACTCGGGCCTCTTGAAGTCTCTTCGTCCAGGCCCTTCTCTAGGTCTTGCTACTTTTATTCAGCTAAATGCGTGTAATTTTCTAGCATATTCTAATTCTTTCTTCGTCGTACGACTTTCCCTAGTAGTCGGAGTCTATGATAACTATGGTGCCAAGTCCAATGTTTTAAAAACGGTGCTTCTACTTAGACCTCTGCTGGACGTGATTCAAGTACTCTTTGTGCCAGTCGCACCAAAGGTCATTCTTTAGCTTAAAGGTCATTCTTTAGCTTCTAACCATATTGTGAGCAGCGTAGTATTGGGAGGCTGTAGATTCCCAGTTGGAAAAAGAAGAACGCATTCCAGAAGAATTGATTCAGAATGCATTCCGAAGGAACCAATTGATTCTTTTTCTGATTCTGGAGAATGCAGAACGAAATCGAATGTATTTCCAGTTCATTGCTAAGCGTAAAAAAATTTCCCATCAATTCTAAGGAATCAATTCCGAACTGATTCTAGGGAATGCAGAGAGGAATGAATTGGTTCCGTCCTATTAGCCCAGTCACTTTATACAAAAAAAAGGCCAAAGTTCTAAAAAAATACAACTGGAGATTTTACAGCGGGATTCTCTTTATTTTGGGGTCACAAATAATTTCCCGAAAGTCCATAAAGCCAACTGATCGGCCACTCAAGTTACGGAGGGTTAAAGGTCACGAAAATCAGTTTTTCTCAAATATCTCGTAAATTATCGGTTTTACGTAAATTTTGGCTAAGTAAAATTTGTTCGTGAAATAAATCTGCATAAAAATGTTGGATACAAAATTTACGTAAAACCAATAGTTTTCGAGAAATCTGGGTGACAAGCTGTGGAGCAACGCATACCCCATTATCCTATACGACTGCATATGTTTGTTGTGTATGCTTGTGGCAACATTATGAATGAGATCCCAGACGCTATCAGATTACAAGCCCGTCAAGATTTCAACAATTTAAGCCTTCTTCGGTGCATATAAAAGGGGGCCCATCTGTTAGTATCTTTTTAAAATTGTTATTAAAACTACACCATTCAACATTTTTCGAATAAATGTTATTTAGCTAAAATTAACGTAAAACAACTAATTTACGAGATATTAAAGAAAACCTGATTTTTGTGACTTTAAGCCCTCCGTAACTTGAGTAGCCGGTCAGTTGGGTTTATGGGCTTTTGAGTATCTATTTGTGCCCCCAAAGTAAAGAGAATCCCGCTGGATAGTCTCCAGTTGGCTTTTCATAGAGGTGGATGATGGGAAGTGTATGCAGAAAAGTAGGATTGCCATGTTCCGTAATGTATGGCTCTTTGCGGCTCCCGTAGTGTCTCAATTCGATGTGCGAGGATACAACCATTGAAACTGAGGTGAACGATAATAACTTAGACCACATTTCGTTGTTTTCCTCTGAGATGAGTGTTGATGAAGAAGACAATATGTAAGAAGTGGAAATAGAAGAGGTAGAGAGATAATCAACAAAATTATACCATAACTTGTAAAGTATGGACTGTGCCTACTTTGGATACCATGTAAAAACGCTGAAGATGGTGCGGAAATGAATGCAGCACGATGCCCGAGCTTTCTCAGTCCTATATCTCGAGTTGTATTGGTTCTACGTTAATTTTGTATAGGACATTTTTATGCAGATTTATCTCACGAACAAATTTGACTTAGCCAAAATTTACATAAAACCGATAATTTACGAGATATTTGAGAAAAATTGATTTTCGTGACCTTTGACCTTCCGTAACTTGAGTGGCCTGTCAGCTGGCTTTATGGACTTTCGGGGAATTATTTGTGACCTCAAAATAAAGAGAATCCCGCTGTAAAATCTCCAGTTGTATTTTTTTATAGGTTCATGTATAAAGTGACTGGGCTATATGACATCCCAATGTAAAAAGAATCGGTTCCCTACATGGCTTTGAATCTGAAGTGAAACCACTTCAAATGAGAATCAATTCTGAGTTCATTCTGAATGCATTTTGTTCCCAACTGGGTTAGTATTGATTAGCGCAGTATTGATTAGCCCCAATAAAAAAATTGGTACGTGGGAGTTAGATGATTTGGATAAACCGAAATTGAGATTGATATATCCTGACATTCACATGGCGTCGATCGAGGTTAGCAAGTGGGAGCTTGAAGGGTATCAGATGGGAATTAGATTTCCTCTTTCGTACCTTTCGATTAAGATATTACTGCACTACGTAAAAATCTTAACCCGGGCCGGTCTCACCGAGAGTACAAATTTATCACCCCCTCTTTTCCTAATCATTATAAATAACCTGCTTTCGATCTAATACAAATTTGTCTCTATGATCGTTGACTCTTTTCCAACTCAATCAACCAGAGACAATGAAAATATATTCGAAATCGCCAATCAAGCGTCCCCAGTACCTGGGATGTTTTGAGAAATACAAATGTTTCCTTCAGCTATCGATGCAGGCTGTTATATGTAAATCGTACATTCGGTTTCACATCGAATGCAACTCTCTTATTTGGTACAGGGCTTCGAAAACTGAGCAACATTCGATTACCCCGGAGGTTCATTCCCTCTGCCCGAAGTTCTGCAAACAAGGAATTCGTGTCTAAATAGTATAACTCAATTGTAGAAAAGCCTTTTGCAGTCAATATTTCCAAGCCCTACACCATTAAAAAGTTTAAACATAGGGTTCATCGCCACTTCTTGCAAGACCTTCCTGACTCCTCATAACCCAAAAACCTATTCTATTTCTCGTACTAAGCTTACTACTAGACATTGCACCGTAGTGGACTGGTGGTACAAAGGGTGATTCCTAAGCTTAGAACCGCCAAATGAAAATGAAAATGGGATGATCGAATAGCTCCACAGGTAACTTAAAAGTGACAACGCTCCCAATTCGGTTTCCATTCCGATAGATGAAAATCCAATAGAAGACTCAACATTTTTTTTTCGCTTCGTCGAAAGGCAAAACATCCTCGACAACCAGTCCAAAAGTATGTTTACATGCTGACAGCTCTAGTGGATGCCAGATACGTATTCATAGCAATCGATCGTGTTCGAAAACCTTTCGAGCCTACGTACGAAGGGCCATACCAAGAATTCAAACGATTACGAAAACAAACATGTTAACATTTATTGACAGACTAAAGACAGCGATCGGTTGTAATATCGATGATGAAGCTGAGAAAAAACAATCGATTACTTTCCGATAAGCACTACGCTTTGCGCGGTATGTGAGGATTGCACCCAAACTATGCAACCCACAGAACTACAACCCAAAAATCTGAGGACATACCAGCAACGAACGTTATCGTGACAGAAAATTTATACATCCAATTCCGCCTTCCGCATAAACCTCCTTATTTTGTTTAGACTTATATAGTGTGACCACAACAGCCTATTTTGGTCTGTCAAGGTTCTTTAAATCATACCATGATAATCCAACTGCTATTTCATTCGACAATGATCTTACCAGTGGTCATATTGATCCGAAACTGCTTTGTGTTAGGTAGCACGATTCGGTGGACACCAACAAGATGAGATTTACGATCGCTATCACGATATAGATGTTGTGAAGAAAGTAGAGCTTTTTCCGGTAGGCAGGACATCTAGCTCTTGAAGCCTACCTTGGCTCGAAGGTGTAGTAGAGGGAGAGCCAGCGACGTATTTTGTGTTGTCATTTCATCCCTCATGAAAATTTCCACACTAAATCTTATATGCCTGCTTAACAATAAAACATACTTCTGGCAACCCCCTGTGGCCGGGATGAACTACCCCAAAATTACAAAGAAGGTAAAAAATAAAGTTCAATTTTGTTATAGTATTACTCATGAATTTTCTGGAGATTATTTTTGATAGTATTCTCTATTTATAAAAATTAATGCCAGAACATTTACCCTTCACCTAATGCTTGCCAGAACGCTCTAAATATTTATTTAAAGGGGTTTATTGCATAAATAGTCCATTCAAAACGCGAAGGGGGTGTTCCAACATAACACCATTAAGAAAATCGAACCCTACATGTATTTTGGGTCGCTGATTACGAAAATCGGGGTCCTGCGGTCCTAAAATATGGGCGTCACCCTTAAAAACGAAAAAATACCCATTTTTAATGGTTGTTCGCGATAATTTCTATAATAATGAAAAATAATCTAACGAAATCCATTTTTTTATATTTATTTGCGATTTGGTGGTTGATTTATACTAAATCAGCCAAACTTTAAAACAAGGGATAATCCTAAAGGGTTAAAACCACCCCTAAATCAACTGAAAATAAAAAAAAAAATTTTCAAGTTTATGCTTCAAATTCGATTGTATGAGTATTGTAACCTAAAAATTATTTATTTTCACCACTTAAGGGGGTAAAACTACCCCTACATTAAAGTTGAATTTGAAAAAAATTTAATTTTTATTTTACATTAAAATATTATTTTTGATGAAATACTATTAAAACATTTGGAAAATTTATTTTACCCCCTTTTAAAGGGATTAAAGCACCCCTAAATCAAAACAAAAAAAATACATTGAAAAAATGTTCTTTTCGTAGGTTCCAATTTAAATTTTAAATAAATTTTCCAAATGTTTTAATAATTATTTCATAAAAAATAAAATTTTGGCTGACTTAATGGGGTAAAGTGTTGAATATAATTAAACAGAAAATTTGCTTATTTTTTTGTTTAAAGTTGATTTCTAAAGTTGTAGGGGTAGTTTAACCCCTTAAGGGTTGAAAATAATTTATTTTTGGCTAACAATACTCATAAAATCGAATTTGGAGCATAAACTAAAAAAAAATTTTTTTTATTTTCAGTTGATTTAGGGGTGGTTTTTAACCTTTAGGATTATCCCTTGTTATAAGGTTTGGCTTGATTTAATATAAATCAACCACCTTCGCAAATAAATATTGAGAAAAGTGTATTTCGTTGGATTATTTTTCATTATTATAGAAATTATCGCGAACAACCCTTAAAAGGGGGAATTTTTTTCGTTTTTAAGGGCGACGCCCATGTTTTAGGACCGCAGGACCCCGATTTTCGTAATCAGCGACCCAAAATACATGTAGGGTTCGATTTTCTTAATGGTGTTATGTTGGAACACCCCCTTCGCGTTTTGAATGGACTATTTTATTGCAATAAATATTTAGAGCGTTCTGGCAAGCATTAGGTGAAGGGTAAATGTTCTGGCATTAATTTTTATAAATAGAGAATGCTATCAAAAATAATCTCCAGAAAATTCATGAGTAATACTATAACAAAATTGAACTTTATTTTTTACCTTCTTTGTAATTTTGGGGTAGTTCATCCCGGCCACAGGGGGCTGCCAGAAGTATGTTTTATTGTTAAGCAGGCATATAAGATTTAGTGTGGAAATTTTCATGAGGGATGAAATGACAACACAAAATACGTCGCTGGCTCTTGGTCTATAGAGGCATGGATCGCGAGGAAAAGTAGGCAAAACCGTGCTTACAGCAACATCGTAAACCAGGACGCCAAGAGCTATGAGATCGATTGAAAATCGGGACCGTTGTAGGGAGCAGTTAGGAGAAGCTATTAGCGGATCCCGTTTTTCGCATAACCACCACCATCTTTTTCCGATCATCTATTTTATTCAAGCTAACAGAACAATTTAATGATCATAGGGTAAGAATCCTTGCGCATGATCTTCGTTCATGTTTGTTAGAATATAATGAAAATGTTGCAAAATCGGTCCTTCATCGAAGTTAACCAGTATTAGGTCTGGTTAGTACTTAAATGGGCACCACTTCGGCGATCGTTGATCCCTTAAATCCCATTTGACCTAAGGGTTATTGCCACAAAGTTCATTCTTTCTCATTGTATTTTATGAAGTAGCCCATCTCGGCATCACAATGGCGCTTCTCTGCGGGTTCTTGTTTCAATGAATAAGAAAAACAATTTAGTGAAGATGAAGAATGTATTTTCAAGAACATTTAATCTCTTGTTGTATCCGTATAATGTAGAAAACACTGAGATGTTATCTCACTCTTTTATCTGCTTTTGTAAGTGCTTTTTCTCTGTTTTTTATCAAAATTTACAAAACTCAAAGTCGGTAAAGGATAAAGCCCAGAATTTTATCAAAAACATAATAAAATTTTGCTCACATTTTGTAAATGAAATCATCAAATTGCAAAATTCTTCATATCAGTGTATCTGTCCAATTTGTGCATTCACGGGGATTACCAGCTAAGGCATTTATTCTACTGCACTGTAACTTATCAAAAGGACGATCTAAATCGTGAGCTACCCCTGTCCCTCTGGCACTGTCATAAACTGATTAAAAATTCATAATCATTCTCTTCTGCTATAAGAGATGCAACCAAAGCCAGAATACCACCAGAATTTACAAATGACATTATTAGTGAGGCCCCATCCATAACCAGGGTAATGGCAACCTGGCGGAACATCAAAGGGGGCCCGACGTGATTAACAATGCAAAAAACGTCCGATAAATTATTTTTAATATAACACGAAGGACGTGGATCCTCTCTTCTGCGTTCTGATGCGCGGCGGCGGCGGCGGCCGGGAGTTTTACCTTGCGTCCGTCTGTCGGGGCCATTCATTCGACCAGAAATTTCGTAAGACAGATCTCATTACTCATCGCCAACTAACAAAGATGGAAAAGGGATCCTCTACTATGGCGCGCGGCTGCTGCGGCTCTGCTTTATTTTCCAGAATGAAATGTAATTGTGCCTCAGATTTGTCCAAAAGATATCAGACGTGACTTTGGGACTGTCACAATCGTATCAGGAATTTATGAGAAATTTGTTTTAGTCACTGTACTTTGGGTGGGTCAATTTGTCAACGTGAGAATTTACCTGACTCGGTTTTTCGTGGAAAATTAAATCGTTTATTTAGCAAAATATATTCAGTCAAGTACTTCAGAGGATGTAAACATGTTTAGTAATGTATTTCAGGAGATTTGTTTTACCTTATAATACGTAACATCTCTATTCGTTATAACAATGGACGTTGTCTCCTGGGTCACCTCTACACCACCGATGGGCACTTCACCAATTCTCCATTTTCAAATTCACTTTTCCCAATTGTGCATACAAAGCGAAACTTTCTTGTTATCACAATAAATAATTGAATTAGGCAACAATGAATTCGCTGTAATCAGCCAACAAATGGGGACAATTTATCCTTCAAGCAAGGAGGAAACAAGTCCAATAAATAAAATTCTGCAGAATTTATCACTATGCAGCTCAGTACCTATGCCGAACTGCATTGTAACCAAATGGTATAAAATGCTTTGTTCAATTTATGCCTTAAAGTAGGTACCTATGACCAGGCACTAGGCACTAGGGGCACTGCCATATAGTTTCACAAGAGCCACCAAGTACCGAAGGTACCACAGGGGCTGCGGCCGTCAGTTTTGTTGCCTGTGCAAAAGCCTCGACAAAAGTAAACAAAGTTGCTCACGAATTCCCTGTTTTATGCAAATGCACTGCACTCATATAATTTATTTGTTAGCAATATATCCACTGCATTGTCGTTGTTCTTGCTCCATTTGATGCTATTTAGTGCAGCCAGTGTGGAACATGCACATTTGCCTCTCGACGTTGATTTACTCTGATTTCCATCGAAAGTGACTCGGCGAGAGAAGCATTAGTTATGAATTCCGTAATTAAGGTAATGCAGTTCGGCCGATTTACGACAGGCTTTCGCAACTATTTCCACGCTAGTTGATCTGCTCTTGTCCCTGGGCTCTTATATAGGATTAGATTAATGCCGATATGAGCCTGGTGTCATTTGATTTGCGGCCTCACAGTCATTTAGAAATTGCAATAATTGAGATCTCTGACCCAATTCTTTGAGTGGCTTGAAATTACTTACCCTTGGTTGGCTTGAATGGATCCATTGCAGTCTACATGTTGATCAAAGTGACGCAGCTCAACTAGAAGGAATGCGCCGACTTTAGAAACTGCGAGCGATTTATTTCCTGGTCGATGAAAGCGGGTAAACGTGTTTTTGATAGATTAAAAGCTGCTTGCGGTCTGAGATAATTGTGCGTATGAAATATCGAGGCTTACGCCGTACAAATGGTTTGTACTTATTCAATTGGAATAATGGTTATGTTTGTAGTAAATAAAAGTGAAGGAAATAGTAATAAATTAAATTAGAATAAATGTTTTTGAAAACGCAACAGGAAAGCTATTGAAATTGAATGATACTTCTGTCCGTGCGTATTATTATTTACGCTACTAGACACTTTTAGTTAATTTGATCACTTTCTACCAAATGTCGAACCTAATAGGCAGAAGGTCCGACAGTGAGGCCTCCTACAGAACCTGCCAGTCTAAGGGTAACACGCTTCTCCCCGAATCACTTGCTATTATACATTTTATGAAAACTACATCCTAAAAGTGATTGAGCGAATTACAATGCTTGAACGAAAGGAAATTTCCTAAACAAAAACGAAATTATTTTCAAAACAGCAATTTCGTGCCTTATTCACCTTTACCTACCGCAAATTGAAAAACAATCGTAACTAATTTCAATTTCAAGACATTGGAATATTACAATCTGAAAAGGTTATCAAACTCTCTATTTTGTTTAAAAAAAAGCACACCATCTCGTTAGGTTTACTGACATCTTGAAAATCGCGCAAACTTTAACATTTTACCTTATGAAATATCCATTTTACCTCGCATGTACGTGATGGCACCCGGTTACGTAAAAGCCAGCGAAAAAAAAAACTATTTAATCAAACGAAATTACAAAATTTAATCCTCATTGGCTGGCTGGGTTCGTTGGTTAAAATCGATTTCATCCAGCAAAGAGCATAGCCCCCTATGTCGACTATAGGTCCACTTTAAATCCAGCTCACAAAAAGAATTTAATTCCACCTGAGATTCGTTCCACATGACTTTTCGATTTTCAGAAAAATTATAAGAGAGAGAGGAAAACTTTTTCGAAAATCTCTAGACTTTCACTTTTATTGTGTCCTTCATTTCGGCGCCGTCTGTTGATTATTATTGGTCCAGGCTGCTAGCCTAGCTGGGTGCACACAGTGGCTATATGGTGGCTCACTTGTGTTTTCCAATAGACCACGACAAATGCGAAGCCCCAATGCGCCCCATTCACAAATTAACCCGAACTCAATTTCAGATCGGAGCCGTTTGCACTGGAACGAATCGAGCACGTTCGAGATTACAAATTGTGACATGACTGCCGACTCCCGAGAGTCCCCAATCAAAGCCTTTCGGTTTGCCTTTTAGAGATAGTATAGCCAAAACCGGTATACTGGAGAGCCGGGAGTATCCTTGTGGCTGGGAAACGAGCCCAGTAGAGACATAGGTTCACTTGTCCAATTGCTGGTAATTTGCAATTAAAAGTCACACTACTATTGCCTGCAATTTCATTATACGTTCGGTGCGGTTTCATCTTGTTCAAGGACCACGTTCTTATCGTCTGCTCGTGATTGGCAGTGGTTTCTGTTGTTGTCTCTTTGTTTCGCCACGGAATTGTATCCAATCACGGAAAATGCTTATCATTATACAGTGCGAGCACACTGGACCAATTATTCTGAGCCAATTATAAAGATATTAGCCGTGAGCTGATCGAATAAAGACACAGCACAATCGAGTGTGAATTTTGGCACTTACCGGGACCGCCCCTCGAGGTAGAAATCAATTAAAATTTGTATAAAAAAAAGGTAAAAATAATTATTTAGAAACAATTACCGCAATTATACACCGCCGCCCCGGGGGGGGAGCGTAGCATCATTTTTCCAGTGTGATTTTATTTGATGTTTCAAATTGAGTTATTTATGGAGAGGTGAATCTGTGGGCAAAACAGTGTTCAGTGAATTTATGAAGGTTTTATACAAAATTACTCAATGCCGGGCATTTTGATACTACCTTGTCGGGATGGACGTAACTTTACAATCAATGGTCATAAGCACGCGTTCAGTCCAGGAAATATAAACATTAATCTTTTGCTTAATTATAGATTTTACGTAGAAATCGCACAATTAATATAGACTCAACTGAAATTTAGTGCATTTATAAGTGATTCTTTCAAGTTCAAGCACCTTTTGTGATGCGTACAGGATGCTTTGGTCATTAACTTGCGGACGAAGTTTATTCTTTATGTTTGATCTTATAAAACTGCATTCTCCAAGTTCCACAAGCCTTCAGAAAAACTTTTATTTTTTTTATGACGTAAAATTACATATTGTAAGCCTGACCACTTTTTTTGGTTAATTAAGGTTTTTATTGTTTTATAAAATGGACAAACTTTTGTTTTTCAGAACGAAAAAGATGAAAAAAATTTATTCAGTATTATTGGCTACGATCCTGCTCTTAGCAGAAATTAGATTCAAAACAAGAACTTGAATGAGGTAAAATAATACAAATAGAAAACTAGTACTATATCGGAAGGTTGTGCGCAAAAGGCTCAAGGTAGGCTAAACCCGGCGACATTGGGGTTGATTTGGTTACACGGACGTTGGGGTAGGGTCATCATTACCCACTTATTCAACTCCGGGTACTTCGTTATATTTATAAAAAATATAGAAGATTTTGCTTATAGCTCTAGTTAAGTAGGTCAGTTAGTAAAAAACTCTGTCTCTCTTTGCCGGAAGCTCTTCCGAAGATTCGTTAACAAATCGTCCCATTTTCTTTCATAATTCTCGGAACAAGCGTGTCACATTTTGGCGGGTTTTCAAATGATCACCTACGAGACCAAGGCCTAGTATCGCCTTCGTTTTTAGTTTGACTCATTATTTATTCGATTTAGCACCAAAAGTAATGATAAATAATTAAAATCACAAGTAGGAAACATGGGGCGTAATTGGTCATATCTACCTTTTTGTACTTTGGACACGGGTATCTCCCTGCGCGATTGCCACACGACTGTTTCCTAGACAAAAACGTTTAGAAGACCTCAAGGGCTCCAGCTACTGAGAAGTGCGGCAACGTCGCTTACATAGTTTCAAAACTATAACGAAATTTATACATTGCGGGTTATTTTTACCCTTCCCCAATGACGCCGGGTTAATAAGGTAGAAGTTTTGAACAGCACAAGAAATAACTTAGCAGCTTGAAACGGAAGGGGGTCTGGAGGGACCTAAAACCAATGTGATGAGCCTTATATTAAGTTAGGGTTGGGTTGAAATGACTGCTCCTCCACTAGGGAGCCCACTTAGGCACACCATTGGGCCCATTGGGATGCCATTCTAGTGTTGGGACCAAATTTAGGTCGTTTAAAGCCATTTGGAGCTTTTAATAAAGCGACAGAGGTCAGGAACACCAGTGTTTTGCAGCTCACTCAATACATCAAGGAAAGGTGACCCAAGGAAGGTCCCTCGCGTTCGCCAGTTGCAACACCAATAGTTATCACAATAAAAAGAAGTAAGCGAATCCATAATTGAGGAAAAGCAGATTGAAGACCTTTATCAAAGATTAGATTGAGAGAGTTACCTTGCCCTTAAGTAGTCTCTTTACTATCCCAGAAGTAGTATAAGCTCGAATTGAGCATCTATTAAGGAAAAAGAGAAAGCTTACCCAGCGGGAAATGGAACTAGAACGTTACTTAAAAAGCTTGTAGCGTTCCCCTTCCCATCCCAGTTCTATATCTTTTTTAACATTGCATGATTGTAGTGCGGAGTACTCCTTTTACTGCTTCTTTTTTCAGAAGCATTTTTGAAGCAGTCACAAAAGTAGAAAAAACTTTCTAACCCTCCAATTTATGTTATAGCGCCTGTGGATATGAGAAACAACTGCAGTGTCGAAAAGCTTTATATTTTTGTTCACCTTGTGCAATTGCCTTTTCGTCCTTTCAAACGCTAGTGTCGATAGTGGTTTCAATAAGCGGTCCCCCAACTAAGTACCAACCGCGTTCAGTATGCTGCTTGACCACTGCATCGAACGAGAACCGGTCTATGTTTACCGTTTTCTTCGCTCTATACAATTCCTTAAAGATCCAATCGGAGCTTATTAAGAGCGCTCCGAATTCGCTTCCCTTAGTAGTGTTCGAATTTTTCCCTCTGGGATAGCTTCTGGATTGATTCTGCCAAAAGGAAGATGAATACTGAGCCCCAGAGCTAAGCACAAGGACCTGTTTACATAAGAACTGTTCCATTCTATACGTTGCACTATGTAACTTGAGGTTCATCCGCGAATAAATAACCGACGACCGTTCGCTATCTATATTTAATGGCCTGAATAAACTTATTCTTACGTTAGCACAAATTTTTTTTTAGTCAAAGATTTTTTGGAATTTCCTTAAAGGGCCCCCAAAAATTGTTTAGCCCCGGGCCCGCAAGGTGTTGTGGCGGGCCTGGTACCATCTGCTTGCTGCAGCAATTCTGGGCGCATTGGGCTTTTAGAGAGAACCTTTCTAAGTCTTGCGGTGTCCGAAAAACCTTCTATTGTCTCACAAAAGGTCTTCCAGGATTCCCTCTTTGACTCACGCAGCTCGTACTTGAACTCCCTAAGACGCCTTTTGTAGTTGTCCCAGTCTGAATCCAAGTTAGACCGTTTGGCTTTGTTGAAGGCCTTTCTACTTATTAGCCTTATATTACAAATACTGTCCCTATTTATTAACAAACTTCTGGACGGTAGTGTGGGCGAAAAGGAAGATTGCAAAGGGTGGGATTGAGCCGACGGCGCTAGCCTTATAAGGCTAGAATAATATTGCCACGAGGGCGTTCATTTCAGTGAAACAGTTGCCATGGCTATTCTACATATTAAAATTTTGTTAAAGCAAAGAGTGCCATCACCGATGAGTTTTGTAGAACAAAAATTCTCATTTTCAGTCTACCTGCAATTAAACGGTGAGCACTGAACCAGCCTAAGTATTTGGGTCTTATTTTAGACTAACAGCGAAGCTGGAAGGTCTAAGAAAGAAAACAGAGTCGACCAGCGTAGCTGTCTCGGCAAGAAATAAGTAGTATAGCTATGCCACTACCCGATCAGTGACGTCATCGGTTGTTGACTAGGCTGTGAGCTTTATTCGAGATAAGAACAAGTGCTTTGGAAGTGAACGCCACCTGTGTGAAACTAGTACTTGGCTGTAGTGTGTCTTGGGTGGGCTTTAATGCGGGGGAAGTCTTGGGTGGGAATCGGGGTCTTGGATGGGATCTTTTGGGGGGTTTGAGATTAGTGCATCTCGCCTGAGCTTTCATCTCGTGGGAGATTGGGTGGGAATCCGCAGTCTTGGGGGAGATCTTGTGAGTGGATTTGATCCAGGTTCCAATTCTTGGCCGTGCCTCAGAGGGACCAGACAGATAGACCAGACAGACAAACCAGAAATCTGACTCTACACAGCCATGATGATACTAATATAACAAATCTAGACTAGCCCAAGACCGAAAAAACGGTATGTCTCGGGATAACAGGTGATTTCCGTAAAACCTCCACTGAAGTACTAAAGGTTATTATTACCTATCGATCTGCTACCACCACATCTATACGTCAGGTAAACTGCATGGCCCTTAGGTTATGAAATTCGGGTCGCTTGACGTATGAACACACTTTTAATGATAGAAGTGTCATCTAACTACATGACATCCCCCGTGTTCTTTTAATGAACTAGGTTTTGAGAGCTTTTGAGTTCCCATACAAAATCGAAGAACCAGAAGACCCAGATAAAACCTGGGTTTTCGATTTTGTATGGGAACTCAAAAGCTCTCAAAACCCAGTTCATTAAAAGAACACGGGGATCGAAACTCAATGTCTTGATCTCTACCAAAGAGGAATGTGGCCTGATAAAAGGAGATATAATTTTAATAGTTCTTAAAATTAGGCTGGAAGTATGACGAATGTAAAATAAAACGATTTTTTCCGAAAATATCTATGAAATCGAAATCTGCTTTAATTTATTTTTAATCAAGACCAAACTCCTACAAAAAATTTTAAAGTATTGATCGAGAAGTTGACGAGAATTTTAAAAATAATAACGACGTTTTTTTTAGAATCCTTTTTTAGAAACCCTTTTTTCAGATGAAGTCATTTTATAAATATATCCAGTTAAAATTTGGAATAGGAAAGGATTGTGATGGACGTCTAAAAGGTAACGAATTTAATTTTTAATGCCATTGGGTCATTCAACTTGTTATTCTTTTTTTTTGGCAAGTCTTGTCATCCGCTTGATCCAGGTTTTTAAGGTTCATCTTATTTTTTTGGAAAGGTATAACCGATATAAACGTTTTGCATATGTAAAAGGGGTATGGGTTCGTAATAACAATGCTCGGCTCTGTAACCTTTGCGAAACAGACTCAAAATTTAATCTCTCCTCTTTCGTAATACTTGAAACTTGACTAGAAAATCCGTAATGTACGATTCTTGTCAAAATAATATTAATAATTGTATTTTTATAATAAATATCTTTTCGTTTTCTCTGCGAAAGCATTATTGCAGCAATTAATCTTACACAGTTTTGTGTGCTACTTGAAACCGAATATTCTTTGTTTTCTTTTATCAAAAACGAAATTTTTCTGGGTGTAGGTAGTTTTTGATTGAAATCGAGCACTTTCTCAGTAACTCGATACCCGTGACTCTTAATAGGTTTAAAAAATGAGCTAATATTAGTCCTTGTGACACCCCTGCAGCTTTAATCAATCAAACCTTATAAAAATTAATTCTCATCAACGATAAGGAGATAAATGAAGAACCTCCACCGCGAGAAGATCCCAATCGGGCCGAACCAGAGACATTCGGAAGAATGAGGAACTCGACCCGGATCCCGTTCATGATCAGTCACTACGTGATCGCGGGGCCCTGGGTATCTTTGTAAATCATTCCTTGAGAGTTGTCATTTGATTAATGAATCGTAACTGGTAGGTATCCCCCAAGTCATTCTCAGGTGGTATGCTTGTGGGTGTGTAGGTGATGGCACATCGGAAAGATGTTGGAAGATTATAAGCCGCAGCGCAGCAATGGTCACATTGGTGTAAACAGAAGTTAAGTGGCAGTTGGTAGGATCTGTTGTCCCACATAAGAATCGAACATGGTAACAAGCCTTCGATTTCCAATAAAACAAACTGCCATCATCATTACGAGATGGTTAACTATTACCGTTATGATGGGAGACTTTCTATCTATCCTCTACCTGTGTGCTTAGCATCACTAGAATGACACCTTCCAGCCCGGAAGTCGGTTTTAATTAAAATTAATTATCGTTTCACTGCTGGATTGTGGGTAGCGGAGAGAGGTTACACAAAACTGCAGATGGACGATTGACAAAAAAAAATGAAAAAAAAGTAAAATTTCAGGACTACACGATTCCTCAGAGTGGGTGAAAGTTCGGTGGCTTGTATTCCATTATCTTCATCATCTTCGTCATCTTCGTCATCACGGATGCCAGTCTCGTACCAATACAATATCTCCGCTGTATAACAAATCATAATAAAAGTCTCCCAGTTTGAAAATCAAGACAACCGTCACGTTTCGCCGATTGATATCAGGTTTACGGTCGTCCGTAATTTATGATAATTTTAATAATTTTGATTCCATTTGACACCTTTCATAATTGCCAAAGTTTTCAAAATCGGAGGTCCCAGACAGTATCCCGAATATGGAATTAAATTTTTCCTTCCCTTGAACGAGGCTCATCCACACTAAGTCCTTGTCGAGGAGTCCTGGAATTCAATGAAGTTTTTTTTCGGAATTTATTTTTTTTTGTTAACCTGCCACTTGGTAGCGACGTGTGCCATGAATCACAAAGTCGATAGTCGTCAAAAGACGTTTCCAACTCTTTATTTTTCTTCTTATATTTTTTTTTTCATCTTTTGCTGTTACTGATTCGTGACGATGAGAAATGTGTGTACGTATATGCTATCCTGGTTAGTACACCATAGACAGTTGCTTACCTGGATGTATCCTAATGTGTATATTACCATGCTTCTATCTCGCTCTCCGTACATGGACAGGTGTTGGATGATTCCGGGGCTGAAGTGAATTTCTGATTCGATGGCGTGTTGCTCACGGTTTCTGTCCCAAAAATGTAAATTCTTTTGATTTAGTACCTATCACCTTTTATTCATTTCCATATGGGAGGAGTACAGACTCTGAAATTTTCTTGGATATCTTTCATTTTCGTCGCCTATGTATGCATGTATGTATTCTCTTCTTCACTATAGCAGCGAGCACAAGAATGACTGGCAGGTGGATGAGAAATTTCTGTTGTCCTTCGCTGAGGTGTGAATGAGGTAAATTCATTTTTTAATGGCGATGAAGCAATGTTTTTCTGTTTGGCACAATGATTTATGTCAAAAATTTATGTAAAGTAGCTTTAATATTCCAATCATGTATTATTTGAAGTTTGTATTTTTCTTATTGTGGGCAGACAACAAATTTTTGATGATGATTCAAATGTTCGTTGTTTGAGATTTATTGTCTTGGGAGCATCTTCATATCATACCTTTTTTTATAGAAATATTGTTGGATGTTTTTTTTGGCCATTCACGCCTGAGGTGTGTCACACCTACACCAAGGACTTACAAATCTAAAAAAAATTAGTATCTTACTAATATGAGTTATCAAAAAAAAACTTCGGAAGTCCAATAACTAACTCATGGGCGATCCAATTTCATTGTAATAAATCATCAGGTAGCGTCATGGTAGTGCCATTCCTTGTATCTTGTTTCTAAAGCAATCATGAAATTTGATTCTCAATTAAGCATCAATATTTCAATTTCAGCAGAACTTCAAACACAACATGAAATTCTTTCCTTACAAAGTACATACAAGTGATGCAACAATGACCAACAATTATTGGCAGTTATGGCATTGTTCTCCTCATATTTTGCAGGAAGAAATTACTGTTAAAGTAGCTAACTGACTTGTGTTTTACTACCCAGCGGGAAAAGTGGAAGCAGCTTCCTCTGGAATCAAATTGGAAGCGTTTCCTGGTCGCGCTTCAGAAGCATTTTGGAAGATTTTCCTGTGCATGGCTACAAAATAAGTCATTCTCAACTTCATTTTCTGTTATGAAAGATTCCCTGGATTTCGATTAGAAAAGTTTCCATTTTTTGTGAAATATTTTGTTTTCAAAAATTTCCATTTAGAGTTGTGCGCTCAGTAAGAAAAGTTGATAGTAATTAATTGTGGTGATACAGTTTATATAGTATAGTAATTGTGATTTCATAATAAGCGTTGAATTTTTAATTTTTTTTATGTGTAATTGCAATTTTAGTTTACCTTTAAAACAATTTCTGAAATAAAAATATATATTTTTGAAATCTTTCTGTTTATCCTTATTAATCAAAAACGAAGAGCGAAACCTTCTTCCCTGCTTCCAAAGAAGCAAAAATGAAAGCTTTGCTGCTTGCAAAACTTAAAACTTCAAAATAGCTTCCCAGGAAGCTAATTAGAAGAAAATCGAACAAACTGCTTCTTGCTAATGACATGCAATGATAAAAAAGATATGGATAGGGAAACGGAAGGGAAGCACTTCTAAGATGCACAAGGATAGCTTCTTCATGCATCAGTGAATACTTATATTTCCCGCTGGGTATGTTTAAAATGATTTGTAGATATTGAAAAAAATCACTTACACTTTTAAACATTTAAACTTCGAGGTGAGGTATACATATACCAAACGGTGTATATCAATAGTGAGTGACCTTTCCTTGAACAGACTGTTTTCAAAAATTTGTATCATTTGACTTTTTTATGTTAATTTTCAACCTGTAAAGAATTTTAGAAAATATTACAAGGGTAATGAAAATACTGTGACCATTTGAATGTTTCAACAGCTCCTAGTGCAAAAATTATTTGTATCCTAATAATACCTACCTGTTGAGCAGCCACTACTAAATGACCATCGATTTGTTCGCAATGAGGAAGCTGCGGAGGCTTTGTTAACGATGAAACTGTGTTAGATTGAGATATTTTCATGGTAGGTGTGGATCTCGACCGTTTGATATATATCATGTAGGCTCAACTCTTTGGTAAAAACACTAACAGTACGGAACCATATATCCAGTGTCAGAGACCTGTCTGGCCAAAACGCCTGCCTTTTTAATATTTTCGTCCTGATGACCCAGGAAAACAGTATCATTGCCCGCTACCTGCAATCTGTGAATAGTGTCGTTCTTGCCATAACTATTGTTCAAGTGCCAATTTGAAAGCTTTAGATGAGTAGAACCTTGCATACGACTGTCAAGGTAGCCCTAATTTGTTTGAATCACCTGCATTCTTAAGCTCGGTTTTTTGAGCTGATCTCACTGCCTGCAATCAGGTCAAAACCTATAGAACAGCTTCCCCAATTACATCACCGACCACTCATAAAGGCGCAAGGCAAAATTTTGACTATTCTGGTCAACTTTACTCCATATAAGTTTCCAAGAAGTTGCCTCGGCCAGTTTTGGGCAGCCCAGCTTTTGGAGGACCAGTTCTAGTTCACCTAAACCACACCAATATCTTCACATCCTAAGCGTGACTGCAAGAGAACGGGGATGTGCAAACGAGGGCCACATATTTCCAATCGTCAAACATCTTCACAAACCTTGTTAGTGTGCCTTGTTTAGTTGCAGAATCGATCTATTGATGAAAAGCAGTAGTTTTGTCTTTTCCTAATTGGGCGCACAGAGATTGGACTGTACACTCACTAATCTTTCAACGAGTCTTTCTTGCCTTGCTAAGCTTCCGTAGGTGATTTTATTTTTCAGCTAGTGGAGGATCGACTACCTAATTCCATTTCCATTGTATTTCCCGAATTCCGGATGATATTAGGTACTGCCCACTCGTAAAATGCATTAAAATAGTGCAAAAATGTTGAAAATCTCAGAGAAACGCGTTCGTACTGCTTATGGTCATCATCAAGCTTCTTCCGGGAGGGACATAGTAAATTTAATAAATAAATTCGAACGCCTTGGACAATTTAACTTAGTGATGTGAAATCTCCAACTCATGCTCGTTCGGTCAGGTCAGCTGAAAATAACACCGCTGTAGCTGGTTGTGTGGCTGAAACCCGAGTTTTGTCACTTTTTAGACGAAACCAGGAATTCGCGATATCACAAACCAATTTTCATAAAGAATTGAAGTTAATACCCCGACTTCACCTGCCGAACTGCGCAAGTTCGAGCAAATTGGTGAACTGAACTTTAAAATAACCTCAGTTCGCATACAATTTCCACATATTCAAATGATGGTAAAACATACCTCACTTCGCCCAACTGAACTCGAACTGAAGTTTTACGTAAAAGCCCGATCAAAAGAGAGTAATCAACTGGAATAATGGGATGCCATCCCAGTTAGCTTTTGCATTTCTGACTTCTGTCGAAAAAGCAACTACAATTTCAAGCACAAACTGAACATGAACTGAACTTAAGCCGGTGAAGCCACTTATGTGGATTAAACTGAACATTATTGAAATGAGCTCGGGGAAGCCGGGGAATAACACAAGAAATGAAGAAAACAGATTTACGCGAAATGCCGTACATTCGCTGATTGCATGGTGGAAACTGGAAATGCTTGAACAAGATCATGATTTTTGTTTTTCTGTTTACCTAAAAATGTGGAGCTCCGAAACTTCGAGAGAAATAGTCGAACAGCGTCTTTAGTCACAATGAGTCACAGTTTTTTCTTGTAGCAACTGGTCAAATGTGACAAACTATACTTTATACTGCTTGTTCATTGATTAGATCTTTTTTTTTTATGTGAAAGACTAGTGCTCCAAGCTTATGTCCTTTTGTTTTGTCGATGACTTCACATTGAGTGCAGTCATACAGCAAGCTCTCGTCACTATCTTATTTTAGAGAGGAGTGAAAGAACTGACATCAACACGCAGTTGTTTCATTTGACCGATGAGGGCTTCCTCGTCTATTGTACTTGTAGGCGATGGGAGGAGATGGAACAGGATTTTTTTGTAAAGAGGGACCAAGGCCTCTTAGTAAGTTTCCTCTCCTGCAGTGGAAGGATGATCGGAGAAGCAGAGCAGTTGGCGCAAACGGTAGGTGTCTCTTGTCTTGCTGTTTATTATTTTTTATATTTCCTGAAAGACAAGAGGCCTATCGACCTAAACGATTTCAGAATGTCCTGGCTTGGGAGCATTTGTTATTTTGGCATTCTTTCTAACAAATGGACTTTGCGATGGTAACTAATTAACTCCTAGGCATTCGTTGGATTACGCGCTTTAAATTATTATCTCTGGTGATGTCTGCTAGTCAAATAAAAAATGGAAAGAGACGGACTTATTTAAAAATTGTGATGATCATTAAAATTATTGTTTTTTCAGCTAATATGCAATAAATCAACCAAATAATCACACATCTAAAACATATAGTCAACAGCTATAAATTTCAATACGCAGAAAAGACATAAAGTGATTTCATTTTCTAAAACAGGATGTACGACATTACTCCCATGCATAGTAGAGGAGTGGCTTGATTGTCATCGTAGGATCCAGCTTAATAGATCAATTCTGGTGTTAACTATTTCTAGATGTCCCACCCTTTCCATACTATACAATGTATTTTGGAAAATTTATTCCCACCAGCTGCGAATAACCAAAAAAAAAAATTTTTATTAACGTATAAAATCCCAATAATTTTTTGCCAAATGACATCTTAAATGGCACAAAATGTTCCCATCCCAGTTACAGTTAAGATCCATTAGTCCATACGTATCCAATATCAAAAGAAATCTTCCTGCAAGCCACCACACAACTGAATCAGGCCAAATGGGCGAAGAGTATTTCACACTTCCCCGATTAAGACACTCCCCATAAAATCTGTTTGAAACAAATTTGCTTAAGCGTTTCATTTTCATTTCGAATATTTTTTTTGGGTTTCATCTTCCAAAAGAAGATATGTTTCATGTTTTTTTTCTGATTCCAAGATTTCATTTGGCTTAAGCGAAAAACTCCTCTCAAAGTGTAACCGCGGATCCGCCAAGAAAAACTCTCCATACAAAAGACACGAGGGCCTGGTCTTTAAGATCGGCTCGGTAGACCGCATGCATGCGAGATTAATAATAAGATGACACCATCACAAACGGGTGATTTATGGGAACATCTAAAGTCTGTTGGTCTCGAAATGATAGCGTCTATAAATATTAACATGCTGAGAACTCGCCCTCGGATGGCAGCTTTCAAATATTAAAGAGAGAATGCCACATTCTGCGGCTTGACACTCTGCCGAAACCGTAGCTAAAGCCCGTCGCGGATGGGATTTTTTTTTTCGTCATATTATGTTATATTTTTTTCCTTTCGTTTCTCATATTGTTTTTGGATATCGCGGTTTGCTAACGACTTGAACAAGATGTTCTGCATAATGTTCACTATAGTGATGTGGAATGCCCAAATAGCATGTCAGTCGCATACCTATATAGATCACCTCAGGGAATATCACCGAAAAACCTCCAATTTGTAAAACTAATTTTAATAAAGCAGCGGGCGTCCGACGACGGTCCATATATGCATGTCGAGTCCTTAATTATGTTGCTCTCCATTATAGCATAACCAATTAACAGTCTGATTACTCCGTCTGAACTGTATGTGTGTGTTTGTTTTTTTAGTTACCGAAGAGTAAACCACTTAAACTATCCACCGATCCAATTTTCCAAACATCCATGCAGACCCGCACATCAAAAGTACTAGAGCAAATATTGGTACAACAATCACAAACGATAATCAATTACCATCAAGCCATTATTTGCATGGAAATTGATGAAAACCAAACGTTTATAATTAATTACACTTTCACCAATATATATACTGGCCCAAGCATAGCCCCATACCCCGTCTGATAAGCTTACGGGGATCCGGGAGTTCTCTGGATATAGTCGCAGCCCTTTTAATATTTATTCATGCTTGTGTGAGGCCTGATGGAGCTTTCACGGTCCAAAGTGCCCAACGTAAATTCTAGACTTTTCGGGAATTGTAAAGGGGTTTTCAATAAAAACGTTACTTTTTTATTGGTGGATCAAATTAATACTACAAATAGAACTCGATTTGTTTACTCAACATTCCGTTTTTTGCAGCGAGATTTCAATAAATCGTAAAAAAATCTGATAAAAAAAACAGTGAAAAAATGAACTGATTTCACCTATCACGAGATGATACCTGAAGGGCTCTTCATAACAGGAGGACTTTTATTAGACCATTCAAAAAGTAAAGAGTATCCTATCAATAGTAAGTAGTAAACAGTTTTGTGAACAGGTGTACAATAGAAACTGTTGTTGTACGTACCTCAATCAAAAACATTTTTTTGAAAAGAGCCGAAACACGGTACGATCTCTCCCAGCAGAACCGCCTGTGATTACAATATTCAAGATTACCCAACATTATAACATTAAATACTTTTCTGCATAGTTACCATAGCCATTATGTCTACCTTCGCTAAAAAAAATTTTATTTTTCTCTCTAGCTTATGAAATATTAGGTATAGGATAAGTACGTGGCCAAATATACTCCATTGTTATCGACATTGTTTTGCCATTTTTTCGGTAGAGCCATGATGCCATTTTTTTAAGTTGAAGACCAGAGCTCAGGAAAAGCCCTTTGTACTTTAGCCATTGGTAATGCCTGGTACGCAGCTCAAACGGAAAGAAATTTTCCATATAAAATGTATATAAAAAAACGTAAACGAAATCAAATTTATAAAATTAAATTTATTTTGTAATTTCGTTTTGTGGTACGTAGCTCCGTAGGAATTTTGCTAGTATGCCTACTAAATCGTAGATGGCATTGATTGTTAGTCTCCACCTGTTTCGTTATAATTTATGTGCCCGGACATATAAATGTGTATTCTCATATTCTGTCACTTAATGCAAGTGGTTATTAAGAGGCGGATAAAGTAGAGGAACAGGTTGCAGAATTCAGGATGGAGATGAAAAAATCAAAAAACACTTTTAGTCCAATAAATAGGTCGAAAAAAAGGCCTTCGTAATGCGAAAAATACCGCATGCGATTTTTTTTACCAAATGATTTTATATATTTTTATAAGCTTAAATTCAAAATGGCGTCATCCCCACCCCACCCAGAATTTCCTATGAATAATGTCTGGATAATTTTTAATAGTGTAAAGAAAGTGATATATGAAGTTTGAAGCACTATTTCTCCGTAGATATTGAGTTTACACAAAAAAGTTCTAAACAAGAAAGTTAAATCACTTATTTATCTACAAAAAAGATAATATACATTTTTGTCGTAAAATGCATAGTTTTTGAGATACAGAATTAAAAGCGTTTTCCTTCACTGTAACCTTAACAAGAGGGTGGGGATGACGCCATTTTAAATTTAAGCTTATAAAAATATATAAAATCATTTGGTAAAAAAAATCGCGTGCGGTATTTTTCGCAAAGAAAAAGTACCTATTTATTGGACTACCAAATTGCTTACGAGTTTTTTCAACACGCCAAAATGACACATAACCCCGCCAACTGTTCCATTTTTCTCAGCTGTTTACTATTTCTCCACACTAATCTACACGGAATTTTTCCCTGTAGAAATAAATTATTAAGCTCCAGCGAAAAATTCCGTTTGAGCTGCGTACCGGGCATAAAGCTAAAGAACTTCTGTGGTTTCTGGTTGAGAAACTGAATCAAGTAGTTTTCACAGCCATCTTAGATCTATTGAGGGAGCATGGCAAAAATCGAGACAAGAGGTAGTCAGAGGATGCTACGTCTTAACTATGCGTTGATGATTAATTAATTAATTGATGCATTAAAACTTCTCAACCAAACTCTACCAATTTTTGACATTTCAACTATGAAGTGTGAGGTCGTGCATTGTCGTGACTGAAGAGCGCTCTTTCCTTTTATTCAATACGGGCCGTTTTCGTTCAATTGCGCAGCATCACCTTTCTAGATGTCCACAATGGAGTTAAGAATCAATCGTCTGACCAACTGGAAGTACCTCATTGTAAACGATTTCCGTCCAGTCCCACCACTGTCCAAGTGTCCACAGCATCACCTTTTCGACATCAATCCTGGTTTCTTGAACGATTGTCGAACACATCCCGATCACTTGTCCATGATCTTTGAGTTAAGCCTACTCTACACGATGCGGTGAAGGTTTCATTGGGATGTTGAGTTCCAACGTTGGAGTGATACCCATCACAGCCCCAACATGTCCAAATACGAACGTTGGACGCTTGACATTGGACACTCGTAGCTCGAGCCACACGATGCGTCCTACCATCAAGCGTCCAACGTTGGAGGGTGTTCATAACACTGTGTAGAGCGTGCTTCATACGATTGTCGTACATGACCAATTTTTTATCACCGCTTATGGCACGTTTCAGAAATGAATAGCTTTAATTGGGTTCCAGGAGCGCATAGAAGTCTATCACTATCAGTCATCAATCTATCATGTTTTCCCGCTCAACTCTTGCGAACCCATATGTACACCGCGATTCTTTTTGTAACCAGCTTTATGTAAATGGTTCCAAACATTTTTGTGGGCAATGCCTAACTGCATACCAATATCAACACTACTAACATACCTGTACTTTTTTTTGAGAATTTCGTTAACTTTTTCAAGCAATAATGACCTTTCACATAAACATGCGCAGCAGATTTTAATAAAATCATCGAAATATACCGACTTTTTATTATTTTTCTTCATTTTCAAACACAAAAGAGTTTCCGAGCGTTTCACCCAATTTTAGACACTCAAAGTAACACTTGAACTGTCGTGACTTCTTTGTAATTGACGCCATCTATCGGGAAAATCCCATGAACTTTGTACCAGACATAATACTTGCTTTTTTCGATCGTTACTTACAAATGTGTACTCAAAGTGCCATATGTGGAACCAATAGATACGTACGACCTTAAACCAGGATTGGCACCAATCGGAGAAGTAGGACCGGTCCTCCGACTGGTCTCAATTCTGAACCGATGGAATTCAAGTCATTCCTAGCTTATGCGCCATGGTTTTCCAGTGAGGAGAAATTCTACAACAAAAACCTTTCGGCTCTCTTTATTTAAAGAACAAGCTAGATGCGTCTTGCATCGGAGCCTACGGAGCTTGACACAGCACGACATCTATGTAACGATACCGTTCGGAGATCTCGTCGCCGAAGAAATTGTTTCTTCAGTCTTGGCATTTGGGCCAAGGTACAATGTCTGCAAGTAAGCTTAATTTGAAAGAAAGGGAAGGATGAGATAGCTTGCGAAGGTTTACGGGGTGCTGAAACAGGTGGCTATGAACCTACGTTCGAATTTTAGAATGTTGTAATAGTACGGAAATACTGACTGACTGGGAAAACCAAGCTTAGGAATCACCCTTTGTACTACCAGTCTGTCATGTCGTTCATCTCATGGTGCAATGTCTAGTAGCAAGGTTGGTTTGAGAGAACAGGGTAGGTCTGAGGGGTGCTGGAGCAGGGGCGATGAACCTTACGTTTGAATATTTGGGTGTTGCACGAGTTCGGGAAAACCGATTGTGGGAGATTATTCCACAGCCAAAATTTTCTATTTATAAACGAACTTTTAGACGTTATTGTGCTCGAAAAAGGGGCTTTCAGGGTATGAGAATGAGCCGATTGGGCTAGTCTTGTGTTGCAAGAGAAATATTGCGGGAGAACGGAAATTTCAGTGGAACAGTCGCTATGGTAATAGCGATACAACTCTGACAGGGCTGCTACATTCCTACGGTAGCTCAGAGAGTCAATGGAGATGCAAAGGCTGTCATCTCCGACGACGGATCTATTATTATCTACTGTCGACGTTTCTATCATTCAGTTCAATGTTGGACAACAAGCTCTAGTCAGAAAAATAGTGGAGAGAAGAGTGAAACAACTACAAAAGTCAGCACACGATTTCATTACACTGCTCCAACTCAATAATAGAGGAAAAACCAACTAAGAAGAAGGCGGAGCGTGCAGCATGAGTGAAAAAGCTGCGCTTTCAATCAACCAGAGCGAATGGGAAATTTGTTTTCTTCTTTTTTGGTTTTTCCTCTAGCACGACAGATTGTTGACTTCGGTGATTGAAGAGGAGATGGCTTCGTCGAAAGGGCAGGGCATTTTTTGTAAAGAAGGTAGACAAGAAAGAAGGAAAGTTATCTAGATGGTAGAAATGAAACGACGAAGAACCATGTTGCGGAGTGGATTCGAATCACGGACTTCTGGGAATGTAGTTATAGGGCGTCTTAACCACTACGTAACCAAAACTGACCGGTCAAAAATTACAAGTGTGTACAATAATTTTGGGCAGTTCTGATTCATAATGTATAGGTTCAAAAGCACGTGAGTTGATTTAATTAAACCTTATCCGGCGGGATGAATTCGGTATTAAAATATTCCTGCAGGTTTAGAGATGGATTGAATATAGTGCAAACATTTAATTTTTAATTTAGGAGATAAGTTTCAAAAATATTTATATGAAAAAATGTTTAATTAGATCTTGAGAACAACCTGTAGTATTGTCTTAAGTTTGGCGTTATTAAAGGAATGATCTACCCCAACGTTTCAAAGGTGGCAACTTTAATCTATTATAATATAACATTTATTTCAAATAATCTAATTTCGCTGCTGCATAACAACCAGTCCTAAACGCAGCAACAAACATTAAAAAATAGTTTTGCTCATTTATTGTTTGATCAACACCTGCATATAATTTTGTGGCTTGAGCTAGAAGTTATGCTCAGCAATGCAAAACGATCATCAATTGTAATTTTCATCCACAACAAGAGGAGTACCGAAGTAAAATCATCATCCGTCGACCGCGCAGCGATTTCCTCAAGAAATAATATGAAAGCACCCAACTGACGTGCTCAGAACAGCACAGCATAATTTCATACTTTGATGGTGGGCACCGGTGAACCCTATCGGCGCGCATAGCACTGAAATTTCATACTCACCCATAAGACGACGATTATGGCAATTCCTTTCGAGTTTCACATAATTTTCCGGAAAATTACAAACGGTAAGTTTTTCAGGGGAACATAATTGGCACTAATTGGCTGAAAATAGAATTCCTTATCGTCGTCTTTAATAGAGCGGCATGAATTCAAATTGATTGATTCGCCATCTGACTCCGACTAGGTCGAATACTTTTACCACTTATATATAGTTGGTCTGCTGTTTTGGTCTATCTGAGCTACTAGATATAGACAAACTGCATTACGTTTTGGCTGCTCCAAAGCAGGGGCGTGTTCTAATTTATTGGAAGTGCAGTGAGTTACGAGATGTGTGTGTTTCGAAGTAAGTGTGATTTTCACTGTTCTCTGGCTAACGATGCGGGGGCGAAGTAATCGGAAAGTGCGCCTCGATTGAACTACTACTAAATGGACTTAATGGAGTTGTTGTTAATTTAATCCCATAAACTGCAGTCTTAATAGATTTTCGGGTAGAGACAGTGTAAATTAATGATAAAATACGAGACTTATGCTGGGAGATAAATGGTTGTTTGTAATAAACATTACTTAATTACAGCGCGGTCTCAGTTGAACTTGGATTGCGTTGGCAGATTTAAGAATGGCGAGGGTGTTTAACGCTTTATGTTTGTGCAAATTGCAAGTTTAAGTCCAATAAAAATAAATTTTTATGGGATTTCATCAGAGAAAGTAAAAACAAACTAAAATTAAGGCCTTTAGCAACGCCACTTTTTTGCCTGCCTTCAGACGTTCTTTATGTCTAGCTTTTGGCCGTGTTTTAGAAAAGAATCTTTGGCATTTTCCGAATCGGATGTGTCTCTTTTTTTCCGACTCCACAAATGTACTATATTTGCTCTTGATCCAGCATCGAAATTAATAAATAATATGGATTTTTTTTCTTGAAATTTTTTGGCTTTCACTATTTTTCAATTTTTAGCTTTCCTAGCCTTGTTGGAACTTCGTGATGAGGTATTTATCGTCATGCATTTCCTCTGTTATCATCGACGCTCAGTGGTCGTTTGGAGGGACAACTTCATCACATACCTTGGAATACGCCCACCGCTCCGTTCTTAAACTTGATCAACAAGATGACAAAGTTACTTTGGTTTACCGACAATTGTGGTGATCGGGGGACTGAGTTTACCTTAAAAGCGTTCGAGCGAATATTGTGAGGAATAAAAAGTGAGGCACATAGCCGTTCGAACGCCTGGAGCAAATGATAAAACCGACAAGGATTGGGATAAGCATATCACAACCGTACAGTGGACTATCGATGACGAATACAACAACCAAAAGGTCGCCTCATGAACTAATGTTTGGCTACCGGCCAAGAGACTTGGTCGCCAACGAATTTATCTTAGCACTGCATGATGACGACGCATGCTTTTAAGATCCAACGCTTACGATTGCAGAGCCGAGAAGTGTAGTCTTCCCAAGAATGACAGCCGCAGCAGCAAAAAAGAAGCAGCGATGCACGATGCCATAAGTGTGTTGAGTAAAACCGGTTTTGTTCGTAAATTTCTTCCGTTCCCTCCCCTCTCTCATCTATAAAACCGGTTTTACTTGCCACGAATATGGCAACGTGTGAGGAGGCCCATAGGCATATGATGCCAACCGACCGACGCCGACTACATTATCAGGCCGACGATGCGGTAGAGGTTCACCAGGAACCTGTATGTCAGAGTATTCGCGTCCAGACAACATGAAGCTTTGGTTTTCCCTGCCACCAGATATGACAGATTACGAGTTGGACGAGGACGTTCAGGAACAGGATGGCCCAGCTTGACGTAAGTATGTAACAATTGGTCTTTTCAATGTTTTGTACAGTCTGAGATTTGTTGTTCTAGATAGAAGCTTTAAGCGAAGCAGTTTCATATGAGCACTTTTGCTACCATGTTATTGTCTACGGTATATGGCGAGTTATGCAAGATGTCGTCTGCCCCCTAATCTTCAGCACTGATCTTTAATTGTCTTTCTATCTATCTTATAGTTTTATATTTTTAGATGAATTTTAACTTGATTCAAATCCTGCCAAACCAGAACCATACATGCAATTTAGGGTTGCCTATGATAGGATAGCCAAAATATAACTCTCACACGATCATGTAAGTGGAGACCATAATCAGGCTAAGTAAAAATCCAAAACACAGTACCGAGAAATTCACTTCTAGCAATATCTGCAATATCTGGGGATCGTCTAGTCTGCGGTTTCTTTGATTTGGCGGGTTACGTATTCCGTGATTCAGGTTTGTTAGAAAAGCCACAATTTCCTGCAAGTCCAGCTACACACCAACATACGGAGCTGATATAGACTCATTAGAGTAACATCATGGGCTTTACAGGACGCTTTCCATTTTCTGAGGTGATCTGACATTGAACATGAATTTGAAGTGATACAAGCCTTCAATTATCTTGGCCCTTCAATTATCTTGGCTCTTTTTTTTAACTGGGTTTGCGAAACAATTTTTTTTGTCAACTTCCTCTCCTTTTGTTTTGGATCGCTGTGATCGTGGTCCCACGGGGCAGGTAATTGATCAACAACACCTCCTTGGAATCCCTAAAGGACATTTGCCATTTTCCCGTGGATTCCACAACTTTCGCTTTATTTGGTGTTTTGGCCGTAGGAGCGACTGGAGTCTCCATAGTGGCTGAAGCCTGACTGCCGTATCGATCGACGCACGCGCATAGAAATTTTACAGTGCTGCCACTACACCCAGATGCAAATTCCCTGAGACTCCCAGACTTTTCCCGCCAACCACACGGATTTAAAAAAATAGTGGAACTTACTTTTGAGACAACCCTCATATATGAGAAAGACAACGAGATCTTTGCAAAAATTTTCATGCCGTAAGAGTTAGTCACAAAACAAGAGTCGTTTTTATGATCTTTGCAAAAATCAAATTTGTTTTCCATCAAGTAAATATATCAAATAGCGCTGAGTGGTGAAAATAACTTTTTTTCCGAGCGAAATATAAAATGTTTTATGAAACATATCTACATACAATTAAATGTGAGGTTTCAATCTTTGATAGAAGAAAATCTGTTTATTCCAGACTTTCTTCCTTTTGCTCATGAGAAAAAAATTACCTTTTATCCATATGGGGTAAAGTTGATTTATGTTGAAGGCAAATTCTGCGTTTTTATGATACACAAACAAAGACATACAATTACACACATGCGATTGAGACCATCATGAAGAAAAACGTCGTCGAAAACATATATTTTTCAAGTGTTCGTTCGAAGTGTAATATTACTATACATCGAGACTGATTCATAGAAATATATGTATATGGGTCCAGGTCAAATCGACCACTATTGAACCTGACCCTTTTTGATTTGGCTGAAATTTTGTAATTTCGTTCTACCGTATCAAAAACATTTTTCATAATTTTTTCAAATTTTTTTACCCAACCCAAAAAAATTTTCAAAATTTTTTCAAATAACCATAACTTTTTCAAAAATTGACCTATCGAGACGTTTGTTTTCACAAAATTTTTATTTTATAATAACTTTCTAGAAAAAAAATTTTCAAACGTCAAATTGTATGAAATTTTTAAATTTTTTGTAAAAACCGTTACTTTTTCAAAGCCCGACGTTTTTAATTTTTTGTTTAAAAAACTGATTTTTTCTGTAAATAATCCCACCAATTCCAGAGTGGGCCGACTTCTTTTTATATTTTTTTTCGACTCAAAAATAACTTTTTTTAGTTTTTTTCGAATTTAAAACTCCAAAGTAAGTAAAGTAAATTTTCAAACGAAAAAAAAATATAAAGAAAAGTCGGCCCACTCTGGAATTGGTGGGATTATTTACAGAAAAAGTCAAAGCTTTTTTTAAAAAAAAACGTCGGACTTTGAAAAAGTATCGGTTTTTTACAAAAAATTTAAAAATTTCATATAATTTCTGAAAGTTTTTTTGGTATTTTTTCTAGAAAGTTATTAAAAAACAAAAATTTTGAAAAAAAAACGTTTTGATAGGTCAATTTTTGAAAAAGTTATGGTTATTTGAAAAAATTTTTAAAATTTTTTTGGGTTGGGTAAAAAAATTTGAAAAAATTATGAAAAATGTTTTTGATACGGTAGAACGAAATTACAAAATTTCAGCCAAATCAAAAAGGGTCAGGTTCAATAGTGGTCGATTTGAAGTGAAATAACCCATATTCATCTGTTGGCTTTTATTTTAATAACTGCCATTCTAGACGTTTGACTGAATCTCCCGCTAGCTGTAAACACGACGATGGTGCGATCGTACATAATCTTTGATAAAATGGTTATGAAAATTTTTTATTTGTAATTTAATAGCAAAATTTTAAATTCGGTATAAGAATAATGACGGATTGAATCCGGCAAAATGTAAAATTAAATTTCCCTGTTAAATTTGAATGTTGTTTACAACTATCGAATTTAAAAACGTATATACTTTTCTTACAATTTTTAAATAAAATAATTTTTGCTTTTTTTGATTTCAAAAACAAAGGGGTTGCGGCGCCACCCCTCGAAATTATCAGGGGTTGCGACTGCAACCCCTGCAACCCCACTTCCGCGGTCTCTGCCCCAGGGTTCAATTCTGTCACCTGCACTATCTATTGATCTTCTCTCAATCTCTTCCAAACCACTTCGCAGCCATGCTGATGACGGCTTGCTGCGCTACTCTTACGAATTCGATAATACAAGACAAGCACGTAGTAGATCCTGTCTGAGCCCATCGCGGGTATCTGTCTGATCAATCCACAGGGACATTGAACTAATTCTTGATTGGGACCGCAACAATCGTGTCGAATTTAATACTTTCAAAGCGATGTAGCGCCTTATTTCCAATAAAGCCTGCAGCACATACCCATTCGTTTCAATGGACGTGTAATACTAATAGCCGTCCCATCCCTTAACAATTTGGGTATTATAACTTTATCTCACGCGTTCACCACTTCCCATATCAAACAAGAAAGTGCCTTTCTTTCGTCGCATGATCGTTTTTATCAAACTTGAAAAAAAAAATATACATTACTTGTGTCACTTCTGCTTTTACTTTGAAAGAGTTAATTTGAAATTGCATAAATTCTGTAAAGGATAAGATCGACATTGTTTGGTTAGGAAAAAAATATGTGTCAATGCGACAATATTAAATACAGATTAAAATATGAACTTTTTAAGTTAATTAACAGACTTTCTTCTTTATAGATAATTTCAGAATTATTTTAGTAACACAATCAAGGCAGTTGTCGAATGTTTTGACTCCAAGAACGTTTAAAAATTCAATAGACGTTTTTTTTAAGAAGTGATCAAGATACAGAAAAAGATAAGAAGAAACTGGCTGTAAGAGGTCCTCGCACTTAGTAATAAAGATAAGCAGCAAGAACCTACTAACGAGCAACAACTGAAACGTCTGAGGATTTGAATTGGAATGATTTAGACTAATGTAGGCGGTATTTGATGGCAGGACAGACGCTTGAAGCAACAACACATTTGCAAGCGACGAATCTGGGATGCGAAATTATATTGAGTTAGGAACTATTAAGAGGATGAGACTCATAAACATTTTATAGTCCAGCTCCCGATAGCAACAGCACTTGTATAAAGTGGAGCAGCTCAAAACTTCTTAAAAACCACATCCAAGGGCAAAAGAAACATTCAAGTAAAATCCCCCAACAAAACTTCTCCCGAGCCTCCTCCAATCGATGATGGTAATTACTTGGTTTCACTTCATCAAGTCTAGTTACCTTAGAGTTGGCTGATATGCCTAGATTTAAGTTTCCAATTCGTGATATGCCATTAAGTTAATGGGGCCTATGCCTGCTCCCCAGACCGCAGCACCCAGCAACCAAGTGCCTAGGATCTTGTTCGTCGTAATGTAACTGGCGTTCTTGCGTCATGTTTTTTGCATTGTGCCAAGATATACGAAAGTGCCAGGCATTCCTTCATTGGCGGCTTATATACATACAAACTGGAAATGCACCCACCTCGGCAGGCGCAAATCAAAGTGTTATGTAAATTCATGTTGAAATGCAATAATTGCAAGTTCTAGGCGACTACGCCAATTCTCGAGGAGGAGGGAATCAAGTCCGTGACAGGATTGATGGCTGCACGCGGTTATTCCAGCTTCTAAGAAATTGAAACCGATGAAAATCTTCTCTTCTGAACATCATTTTCCAGTTTAGTTTTTCTGAGAAAAAACTGCTTTGGTCCATTGGAAATAGGCGTGAATATGGCGTGAAATAGAAGATCCAAATTTAGCATCGTAAATGAATGCATTTCGTCCTTCGTCATGTGTTTATTGCTTCATGGCTTGGCAATCTTTTTAGCTACGGTTTTCTGTTGTCCATTAAAGAGTCGCGCATCTGCTAAGAAATTTATCACCACAAAAGACGCTTCATAAAATTTACAAATGGGAAAATTGTGTGAAAAACTCCTATGGACGACACGGTGTGAAAATTTAATAGCAAACAACAATTCCTTTTTATTTTAACAGGATGTGATTTTTATGACAATTTATACTTGGTGAAAGATTTCCGACGCCCGTAAAGAAACAATGTTTTGTTTTTTTTGCTTTAATGGATTGCTTTTAAGACAAAGTATGACTTAAGTGTGGACAAAAATAGAGACATTTATAAGACATTGCGCTCTTCCATATAGCATTTAACGATTACGTTTCTTGCAGCATAATGTTTTTATGGTGATGTTTTTCGATCAATTGTTTTGCATGTTTTACAACCAACGCGAATTTTGTTAAATTGTAGAGAAGCATCAGATTTGTATGTTTTTATTGTTGGTACAGTGGGTATGTATAGTTGTCAGATATTAACCTTGCTGGTAATAGATTTATAAGAGGTAATAATATTCTTTATTACCTTTGAAGCTATAATAATAATATTTTTATTACCTACGAAGCTATGATGTAGTAATACAAACTCTCTCGGGCTCAATCTTTTGTAGTTTTAATAAAACTACTCAATTATATTTATTTGTTTCATACAACACAAGAAATTATACCAATGCAATCCTATATTGGTAAATATTAGTTCGAATTTTAACTCAATGCACAAAATGCAATGTACTATTATAGTAAAGCAGACAATGATCGCGCACACTTCTTGCAAACGTCCATAAATAGTATCAAGGCGGAAACCGGAGATTTTAATATCAACTCGTTTTGATCTATAATCTGGCCATAGTGCGACAGTATAGTATTTTTTTTTCTGAGTCTGGCTTTGCATCTGTTAGTATAAGTACATTGCGCCCTCTACTACCGCTCTTCATCCTGGCCATTACTCTCAAGTTTCTGTTGTTTAATCTTTTGAGGTCCTTCCTATTAGGTTATTTCTATTTAACTCTAGGCCTCCCTCTCTTCTCGTTTCCTGTTGGTGTATTTTCAAATACATCTTTTATGTTTCTCCTCTGGTATATTCGCTCCAAGTAGTCTTGCAATATCATTATTTGAGATTTTATAAAGCTAATAATCGTCGTCCGTTCAAATTACGATTTTGCGAAATATGTGCACAGGCCCTTCCCTACTATTGCAAAGGGTGGCATATATCGGTATCACTGGAGGACCTGTCCGACTGCGGCTATGGAAGTTCTCAGCAACTGGGAGAAGAACTGAGATTCGTACTTATTTCATAAGGTGAACACCAAAAATAGTTTCAAAAACTTTTTATAAAATAATCCAGTTCTTGATGAGAAGAAAATCAGAGTTTTATATTTAGCGATGCAAAGTTTTGGTACATCAAATGAGACTGTTGCTGTAGATGCTCCAAATCTGCTTGTTTATATTCCTAGTTTCGTACAATAGTAGAAGGAAATTGTCATATGATAGTGATGTAGTTGGGTAGTTGGATTTTTTTGTTTTTTTTCTTTACATATGTTAAGATAAAGCGAAAAAAAAATTTGTGCAAAATCGGTTCTGTGCTGCACGAGAAAATTGCATAAATGTCAATTTTTGATGCATTTTGAGTGCATTGCTACACTATTTTCTTAATTTCTCTAGTTCTGTTGGTCGTAGAAAAATAAAAAAATTGGAATATACTCGTGAATCAATAGACTATAGAACTGATTCGGTATAAATTCTTTAAAAATTAATCCTAACCTCAAAAAACCAAAATGTATGAAATTGTGTTTTATTTTACTAAAAATGAAATAAATAACGGGAAAATAGTCGGATTTTGATAAAAATTGGAGAAAATATGTAATTTGATGCTATAAATACGTGGTTGAAATTTCAAAAAAAAATTTCAATTTTTACGGCAATGATTGGCACTTTTCGAAAAATATTAAAATTGCCGCCATTTTATGCCAAATCATCGTAAGATAAATTTTTTTTTTAAATTGTAGGTTTTTTTATGTACTTTCATGTGACCATACGAACATACTTCGTTACTTTATTTAAAATGCCCATTTTAGGACTTTAATCCGACTATTTTCCCTTTATTTATTTCATTTTTAGTAAAATAAAACAAAATTTCATACACTTTTGTTTTTTGAGGTTAGGATTCATTTTTAAAGTATTTATACCGAATCAGTTCGATAGTCTATTCATTCACGAGTATTTTTAAATTTTTTTTTCTACGACCAACAGAAACTTGAGAAATTAAAAAAATAATGTAGCAATGCACTCAAAATGCATCAAAAATGGGCCTTTATGCAATATTCTAGTGCAGCACAGAACCGATTTTGCAGAATTTTTTTTTCGCTTTATTTTATGTTTTATGTATGTTATATGTAAAGAAAAAAAAACAAAAAAATCCAACTTCCCAACTACATATGACAATTTCCCTCTACTACATCATAACTTCGCTTTTTTTTGTTTAATTTCCCTCTACTACAAACAATTTTGTTTGTTATATCAGATTAAAAAATTTAGGGCTAAGAACATCAATTTCTGAATAATTTAAATTCAGCATTGGATTACAATAACACATTCCAGACAAACTCGAATGATTGCTACTTGTGTATCGATGACCACCACATTCTCCCAGAAAACCTATAATAATTGCATCGATGTATAAGCTAAAGAATCCTCGAATTACTAAACATGGAATTGATTTCCATTAACATAGAAAATTAGTCAAAACAAATAGTTTGATACACAATTAACATGAAAAGATTGTGTACATACGAGCACTATCAACATATATCCATTTTGTTTGGACTCATCTCTAAACGTGATACTCACAAAACAAATCACAATTTTCTTCTAAGTAAAATTGATAAAAAAAAAACTTAACTCCCACCGATTTCCAATGAAATCGTTCGGATCCTTGCAACTTTAACTTATATCTTAAAGGTTACCGATGTTGTTCCTCCTGTAATCAATACGAGAAGTTTTTGTTTTCGTCGTCTCCGCACACATTTATATCAAGTCAGCATATAGGATCAGGTATCATGAAATTCGTTGTATCATTTGAAACAGTCACAACGTTGGAAAAAAAGGGCAGATAGAGATATAGACAGCCCCACTCGGCGAGGGCGCACAGCGAGATCCGAGCGCAAACAAAGCTCGAGTGTCAGTGTCAGTCTCAATAAAGATACCAAAGACTGGCAGATATCGATATCAAAGAGAGAAAGTGATGCAATAAATTTGAATATCTGCAGTCAACATCAGCCGGCACCAGCATGGAGCAATCGCATATAATACGAAAGGATGAAATGATTCATTGCGGCCCATGCAGGGCATATATACAGTACATATGTGGCACACGGTACCAACTCTCCTCCGCATCCTCAACCCTTTGAACCCTATCCGCCTTGGCTGGTTTCGTTTATAAGTAAACTGGATACCACCGGAGCGCCCTCAGCCCAACATAATACCGAAGGGCAGGACATAGTGGCAATAACTTTGAGCAAAATAAGAAGAGCATATGTATGTAAAAGTAGAGGCGGAACGCGCAAAATAAAAATGGGGCAGTAAAAAGGGTTGGGGTGTGACGAGGTAAGAGCCGGCGGATCGCATTCTTTTACAATGTGAGAAGTTTGACATTTATTGCAACATTTATTCCGACAACTAAAGGAGGCGACATGACACCGTCTTATTTGATTTCCTGTGCACGGTGTCAGCTCGGCAATGTTTCTGCGTCTGGTTGACACATCACTAGCTCTCTCAGGGGAGACATATTCAGCATTGGAAGAAGAATTTAATTTTTTACCCAATGTCTCTTGCGCTTTATTTATTTTATTTCGAATTTTGTTTATATTTTTTTTTCCTTTTTGGCACCCCAGGTGAGGTATATTTCGATGGAGCACGCTAGGGTACCGGGTAAAGTGTTATTTGCTTCTACTGAATTGCTTTGTCTCAGATCACAACTATAAAAATCGAAAATATAATACAATCGAATGCAGGAAGTTGAAGTTCAAGAAGTATTTTTATTAATACATTAAGAACTAAATTCCTAGTCCTTTTGTCAATTGTCAAAGGCTGATATTCTGCAGATATCCGAAGTTATTGATCCCTGCCTAATCGCGGTTACAGTTCCACAGCCCTAATAAAGTCTTTAATAATGTAGTTGATACAATTAGCAATATATATAGTAAGTTTGATAGACTGTTTTAGGAGGGTAAATCGGATATTTTCTGTCATTTCGATAACTCTTCACTTGCATTCAGACAATAATTGTAATGCTTGAGAACAGTCGACCCAACGTCACCTTATCATCAGTGGTGTTAGCCAAAGATCAATGATCTTACTTTTTTGTTTCCAAATTTCTGTAATATTGGAAGAGATTACAACAAAATGAAGTTTTATGGTATATTACCAAATTAGTTCAATAAACGGGTCCATCAATAGACCTCCAAGATCTTGTTATTTGACATCTGCCAATTGACTGGACAAAATAACCAAAAATTTGATCGAAATAAAACCTTTAACCGGTCTCGTACACTGCCTCAATGTACTCTTCTAAAATGGCGCTACAGTCCTTGCAGGATTTGGGCCTCTCGAAGCCTCCTCTTCCAGTCGTCTCTACGTCTTGCTAGCTCTCTCTCCAATTTGTTATACGAAGTTTCCGTTTATCTGCTAGAAGGTCATCCATCCACCTATTTTTTGGTCGTCCTAATCTTCACCTTGCTGATGGTCTACCATTAAAAATCCTGGCTAACATTCTATCTTCTGAAGCTCGTACGAAGTGCCCGAGCCATCGCAGTCTATTCAATCTTATGTAATGTAGCTATATTAATTTCGTCATACATTTCTTGAAGTTCTTCGTTTGTTCTAATGCCCCATTCGTTTTGGTTAACTCTTTTAGGACCGGGACTAGGGCAAAATAGGTTTTATTTGCGGCTACGATGCGTCTATGGATGTCGTCCTTTATCTTATTTTCTGCAGTAAGCATTGTCCCTAAATAGATAAAATTTTCTGCAATTTCCACACTATGATCATCAAGGCTGATACTTCGCCATAATCGTTGTCCTCGTTTTGATACGATCATATACTTTGTTTTTGTGTCATTTACTCGTAGATTGAACTTTGCTGAACTTTCTACAATTTTGGAAAAGGTTTCCTTTACATCTTGCGCTTTGCGTCCAATTATGACTATGTCATCTGCGAAAGCAAGTATCTGAATATTCTTTGTGAAGATACTATTTACTCCATTTAGCTATGTTTCTGTTGGGAGTAATTATTCCCAAATGTAAATTAGGTTTAATTTTTTATATACCTACTGTGTCAAGTTAAATTTTTAGTATGGCCGACAAAGAATAGTGTCAGGAAAGTTTATTTTGTTATTTGTTGTTAGAAGAAAAAAGGGAATTATTTTAATATTAAGCTAAATAAAGCTTAAATTAAAAGTTGTAAGACAGTTGAAAGAAAACGGTATATTTACTATTTTATATGTTTTTTGTTGCCTGCAATAAATCTTTGTCTTAAGGTGCGTGTACACTTACATTGCGCAAATATTGTTGAAAATAGTTGCATCTGTGTTTACACTACAATAAAAGTTGCGCAAGAAAGTTTTCTGCAAAAGGTTTTCAAATCTAGTGCAACATTACATGCCGCAATTTCTTGCAGCACTGTTCACACGTATACAAGTAATCTTTCTAAATTTCATTTAGTCACTTCATTACGTTTATGATTATGTTGAAAAGTTGAGTCGAGGTTGAGTTTAATTTTCGATCACCGTATATGATGTTGAGTTGAGTTCACTTTGGGTTGAAATAGAGTTAAACTGACATCAAAACATAATCTCAAATATTTGTGTGAAACTCTCATTTATAGATACGATAGCCTTTTTTTGGTTAATTATTTTTCTATATTTTTAAATATTTCTGATTTCCAATATCTAGAGTTTCCAACAAAATGCTGGAGGGAATTTTGTTCCTGCATGGTTTCTAGCCAAGTTTTGTTTCCTGATGCTCCCAAACATTTCTCTTAGCCATTGGCAAAATTAAATTTCCACTGTTATTATTTAGTTAATATAAAAAAATAAACGCAATACAAAAACACCGAACACAAAACTAACGCCGAAGGCAGAACACACTTATGATAAAGAAACAAAACAAATGTCACTTCAACCCAATTACAACTCAACCCGCGTAAAACAGGCGAAATTTCAACTCGACCTAACTCGGAGAGTTGAGTTGAGTTGAGCGGACCCAGTTTCAACTCGACCGCCGTTTATCACTAGGTTGAACCTATGACGGGGTACATGTTAAAAATGTCTTGCCAACAAATAAGATGTGTTGCTGCTATAGTTGTGGTTACTTTATAAAAGAAAAAAATTAGCGAAAAGAATGGGTCAGATCTGAATTAACCGCCGGCAAGATTTAGGATTCCACCAACTTTTATTCAAAGAGTTGAAAAGTGAAGATCGTAATTCTTTAAAATTGTTATGAGGATGTCTCGAGAGAATTTCGATTATCTATTAAATTGTGTATCACCTTTAATCGCGAAAAAGGTCATGAAAAGGAGAGCAGCTATTTCAGCAAGTGAAAGACTACTATTGACTCTCAGGTTTCTTGCTAAGGTAGGTACATAATAATAAAAGCAGAATTTATAAATCTTACTTGTTTTATTTTAAAAATATAAAAATTAAAATATGAAATCATAGGTACTCATACCACTCGCGTTAAGCTATGTGCTATTGCTTTTTTCCTTCCATCTTGCGCAAGACCGAAATAGTTTTCAAACTGATTGAAAGCCTGCAATACTATTGCGCAAGTCGGAATTCTCTTGTCCACACTGGCAACAAAATTCTTTCGCATGAACTTTCTGCAATCTTACAGGAGTTTGCGCAAGTAGCTTGCAAGTATGTTTACACTTGCAATTTCAATTGCCGAAATTAACTTGCGCAATATTTCTTGCAAGTGAACACGCACCTTTATGTTGCAGGCGCCTTTATCTTTATATTTAGAAAATAAACCTAATTTATTTATTTATCAGTTTCCCTCATTATTGCTTCCAGAACAATGTTAAAAAGTATTGGGGAGATCGCATCTCCTTGTCGCAGGCCCGATTCTTGAGGGAAGATTATCGAGTTACATATTCGTACTCCCACTTGTGTTTTACAATCTTTGGTCGTCATTCTGCATAGTTCTGACATATTAATGACATATTATAAAAAATTCTTGAAATTACTTGAAAAGCTTATATACCAAACGGCAGAAGGTTGGGACGACACGATTTTTCAAGCGTCAGCTCCCCTACTATAACCCCAAGACGAAGTTTTATTCTACCGTTTCCCATCCAATCACTAGTATTGGACAGAACACTGACTTCGAGTATCAAAAAAGAGTTGGTTTGATAATGTATTATGCTTATAGGCGGGCAGGGAATTTTATTCTAGAGGAACGACAAAAAAGAAGAAATGTTTTCTAGATAGAAAAAATATAAAGATGAAGGACCATGCTGCGGAATGGATTCGAATCGCAGACCTTTGTAACGGTAGTCGGTCGCCTTAACCCCTAGGGTACCAAGGTGGAGCCAACAGTATTTATGGCGGTGTTTTTAAATTGTGTAAAATTCTAGTCCGGACGATTCAGCCCTGCTTTAGGACTGATTCCTTAGTAATTTTAATTTTAGTAATAGCACTAATGCTTTGGTGTGCTGCATTGCACTCCTCCGCCGTATGATCCGAATCGGAATGGCTACCTACCTCTCCAGGGTCGTACCGTAATCATTATGGTCTATTTGGTTGCGAGCGACCCGTCACCAAGAGATAGTACTTTTGAGGAACAGTGAGTACTGAGTACTGCATATACTATAGGAAGTCGTGACGTACTTGAACCTAACAAGGAATGATTTTTATATCATACCTGGGATAGGCATTCCCTGTCGGTTATTAAATTCTTCGTTTTGGTTTTTCGGGGGATCTTCGGTAAGTGCGTTATGGTTTATGACGCATAAAAATCTGCTTATTTCAGATGATGCTCCAATGGCTAACTACTTGTGAAAAACTACCATCTTATATATTGGTTTTCAGAAGAAATTGCTCTGAAAGGCATCAAGGAGGTCACTTTTATTTAGCTGCTTAAGAAACATCCAATCTTCTTCCAAAATCTGTACCCCTGTAAAGCTGAACTATTAAAAACTCCTTTAAAATTGAAAAACCAGTGCAAGAACCCTTTGGCATTTATGAATCAGAATACCCTCAAACCAGCCCCATTTGATGGCTGTCAAAAGTGTTTAATGATAAAGACTACTTTATAAATGACCCATAATAATTGTAATTTAATCGAAATTCCCAAATATGCATCTCCTGAATATCATTTACCTAATACCGATGGGCAATTATCCGGCGTTTTCAGTGTATGTTGGCCCCAAAGATAATTGCCAAAAAGTCAAAAAGGTTTTCCATCTAGTATTAACACTTTGGCAGCTGGTGGTGTATACAGGGGCTGTGGAGATTGCGACGACGGAAAGAAATTGATGGCGAAAGGCAATGGTAAAATTATAAAATTACTTAATTGGCCAATGACCAGCGTAGACCGAGCACACCACACGGTATTTATGATACTTTAATTGCGATCTGCCTCCCAGGCACGTATCCAAAACCATTTTGGGGAGAGCGCATCTTATGCCCTTTATATTTTTGGCGTAATAAAAATAATTTTGGGTCGTTCCAAGACCCATTTACGAATATTGACTAAAAGACGGAGACTTTCCCATGCGCTGGCTGCTGCTATCCGAAACGCGGGGTCTTCGATGGCGGATGGTTTTTATCTTGGAAATTACTTCACAACAGTTTAAAACAAGAAAAAAAAACCAACGGCGGAAATTCTTGCCCTTGGCCAGTGAGTGTGTAACCTTTCCGAAAGTCTTCAAATAGTGCAAAAATAAGGAAGCAATGGGAACCTCTGGATGGCTATAATTTAAGGTTAATAAATAGAAAGGTGCTTTCTTCGGTAGTTCCGTTTTTCTTGGGAAAATTTTATGAGTTTCAAAGAACCCAGCCGAATTTTTTTTTTGCTGGTGAGCGCTGGAAGGAGGAAGAAATATGGTACTGAAATCTCGGTGATCACAAAACTTAGAACAGGCGGGAAAAAAATTCTTTAAAATTTAGTGGCTATAGTCGACCTTCTTCAACGAAATTTACGGTGTTCATAACTTTCAACCCAGATTCGTTAGATTGGGTAAATGGGCAGAGCAGCATAGTAGTGACAGGGTAATGTATATGTAGGCAAGGACATGAAAGTTATTCTGATACTTTTATTAAACTTCATGTAAATTATGTCCAGTTTAGAGTGGAGAATATGCAACAAATCAAGTTGAAATTTAGGATTCTTATTTAATATTATCTATAGTAGGGACTTTTTTCAATTAAAGGCCGTCTTGTGGTAGGACGCGTTGTTCTATAGTCTGCATACTAAAGCTAGCAAAAAAATAGACTTCTTAATTTTTCCTCAAATGTTCCTGGGTTCGCAAAACTTTTATTAAAATCTTTAATAGTTAAATTATATAGTAAATATAAGATAACAAATTGTCACGACTGCTGAAGTCATTTGTGTACATGCTGAAAAGCAAAAGTCCTAGTATTGAATCTTGTGGAATCCAGCGCGGTAAAGGATTCGAAATTAAATTTTGTAGCCATACTTGACGCAGCTGAGAGTGTAAATCTTATGTATAGTCTATTAGCTTAGTTTCTAAAAGTTTATGGCTAACACTGTCAAATACCTTACTGAATTCAAGAAGCAATGTCATCAGAATAAAAATCCATTCGCAGATCGGTTGTTACCTTCAGCAGTGCAGTTTCACAACTACTCCTTTTGCGGAGGGACAACGTTTCACAGTGCCCTTAAATTTTCCATGACATTAGTTTTTCCAGTAGTTTGCAGGGTCGGGGCATCATGTTGGGCCCGGGTGTGTAGTCAGACAAACACACCCCTCCAAACCGGTATTTGATAACAACCTTTCCTAAAAAGGAAAGAAGGAAAGTCACTGCATTGTGAATCGGAAGATGGGCTGACGGTGTACAGAACATGTGGTATTCTGGGACCTCTCCTGTGGATATGATATGTTGAGGCTACTCCACAATGACATCGAACGAAGCTATCTGAGATAATAAAGCGTGGCTTGAAAGCGCTGGTCTGCAGTTTGCAGAACACAAAACTGTAACTGATCAGAAACCTGGGAAAACAAGTATGCGTAAGCATCAAGGTAAACTAAAGTTGTAAACAGATACGCGCTTTGTATGCGGCGCACATACAAATTTGCGTTGCGTGCGTTCCGTTTGCGTAATTACATGTATATGTCAGTTTGCATTTGAAAGGACGCTCTTCTATTATATCAATATCAATCACTGCACGCACCAATATTATGCATGTATCTGTCTCCAGCTTAGTTGTTTTGGCGTGGTACCATAAGGTATAAGAAAACTGAAAAAAATACTTTGTAGTAAAAATCGCTCCACTTAATTAGTTAAATGTAACATAAAAACTGCATCGACCACACAAAATATTAAAATAAAAATTTCCCTTGAAATTTAAAACCACAAAAATTTCAATAATTTTTGGTGGTAAATTCATTTGAAACTCATCCCCTTGTCCAGGTTCTTTATTAAGTCTTATCCCATCTTTCACACAATATCGCCAAGTCCACCCATCATCCCTATTAACGGCGCCTGCATCTTCCTTTGACCGGAGTTCCTTGACTGGAAATCCGATATGGCCACACCGTAGCATAAGACTCCATTCACGAGTTAACAGCTCTCGAGGTAAAAACAGAGGAAAATCATTTAATTGGGCAGAAGCAATAACTCAGTTCCCCGGTCAACCGTGAAAAGTCTTCTTTTACAGTTCCCCTGGATTCACCACCAGAGAGGACCAGACCCCGACTCCACAAAGTAGACCAGCATCGAGATCGAATCCGAGGATCTGACTAGGTCAAAAGGGAACACATTCCTTGCAATATTCGGGAATAGGGAATCGGGAATCGGGACTTACACCACACCACCCGATATCGGCGATATCGCTTCTCGCCCAGCAATAACAAAAATGAAGACTGAACCTTACAAAAAAAAATTCGCACTAAGTCATCTCATTCTCCCCCGGCTCCGCGGAGAACGGAACGTTCTTAAGGTTTCGGACGAGGCAGGTTGGGGCCCTCAAACGCCAATAAATCTTGTCGCACCTTATTCTTGCGGGCTCTTCGCTGGAATCGATTCTACCTGGTTTATGTACCTTCCTTCCAATTCCAATCGGATCCAATGATGCTGTGGGATAGGCACTTGGTGCTAGAGAGGACTAGAGGTCTTCTGTCATGCTGGCTCTTTACAGGTACGATAGCGATCTCGAAAGCTGCATGGCATAATATTTTCCCATTTTACGTTATTGCTGTCTCGCTAATGTTTCTTTATGGACGATTGTTTCAAATCTGAATTTATGTCCTGGAATTGTAGTACAGTATCAGATGTATCCCGTCCGTATGGAAATCCGAATCGTACAGACACAAAATGAGTGTTGCATATCCACCAAGGTACGTGCCCTGCTTTATAGATGACTCTGACTGGTATTTCTGGTTGCACATTGCATTGCATGCCTGCACGCTGCTGCACCTTGAAGAAATGTCGTCATGTCTAGAGTAATAAAGGTTTTTGTCTCCAACAATTCTCCAAGTGTCTCCATATCCCCGCAAGTCCGTATAAGGTCGCAAGGCTACACACAGGCAATCGTATAGTTCTCCTTTTTGCGAAGCTGCTCATTGAATTCCCTTAAATATTGTCTAGAACAGTTATAATCAAAAGGAGTGTTGACTTTTTATTAGACCTTTATTAGATTTCAGCTACCGGGATTCAGCCAGGTGTTGGAGGTAAAGTGATCTATTTCCGCACGACTTGCCGCACTTCAACAAAGAGGTGAGAGCAGATATGGTGCACGTCGCTATTAGAAATTTGATATGAAGCCCATGTGGGCTAGTCTAGGCATGAGGCTGGATTGTATGTGACGGGGTAAGGCTAGTAGTTTTAAGGCACGGGCAATGGGTAATGGTGGAAGGTAAAGCTCTTGAAATGCCATTTATAAATGGTATCAAAGAGGGAAGTAATAGATTTCAGGATTTTGGGTGTGTGTCGAAGTGGTTGGATGGATAATAATGCCTCTACACGAGTCGGTTTTTTGTGTATTTAAGTGTCATAATAAAATGGTGTGAAAATATTTTTTTTTCGTTATATTGAAAAAAATTTTGTTATCAATATAAACAACTGTTAAGTATTTTTCACTTTAATCTCAAGTAGGAAACTAAGCTCAATAACCATTGACAGATGACAGAAAGTGTGAAAGCTAGTCAAATCAGATGATTTAACGATGGTCTAATCCTATAAAAAGGATATCTTACTCAAAGTTTCGTGGTGTGACATTGTAGAGCAATATAAAGTTGTGGGCGTAAATAGTAATCTAATCATTTGGATAAAGAATGCATTCAGAATCGATTCTAATAGATCGGAATTGATTTCACTTTAGATTACCAGGCTATATGCATTGGTATGTCGCATGTCATAGTAAGAAATTCATCGCTTTGCATTATCTCGAATAAATTGATTATCTAGAATCAATACGAAATCGATTACCTGGAATCTGATTAAACCCAGCTAGAAAATATTATTAAAAAAAATATAGTTTAAAAAAACTAAAAAAATACGCTTATATTTTAAATGACCTAAAAAGTAAAAAATAGTTTTGAATGTAAAGTTTTTATTGCTCCAGCCAGAATATAGAAACAACCTACCTTTCGAAATGTAAAACAGCGTGGGACTCTTTTCCTATATTCTTATTTTATTAACACCGGAAATTTTTTCTAGCGCCCACGCTTTTTTACATTTCGAAAGGTAGGTTGTTTCCATATTCTGGCTGGAGCAATAAAAACTTTACATTCAAAATTATTTTTTACTTTTTAGTTCATTTTAAAATAAAAGCGTATTTTTTTAATTTTTTTAAACTATATTTTTTATTTTCTACTTTTTAGTCTATTGTATGTCTTCCGCCATTTTGTAGTGATCGCCATATTAGATTTAAAATGACGTCACACTGCTTACTGTACTATACTTGTAATATACTTTCATTTGATACCAATACCGAGGGCGTTGTAAAGAAAAAGGTAAACCGCCATTTTGTGTTGACCTATATTTTGAATTTGGAATCACGCCACACAGTTAATAGTATTCTAACTCTCGCATCCTTTCATTTGATACCCATTCCGAGGGTGCTGTAAAGAAAAAAGTAGTCCACCATTTTAAGTTGGCCCCCATTTTGAATTTGGAATGACGCCACAGAGCTAATAGTATTCTACTTGTCACTTCCTTTCATTTAATACCCATATCGAGTGGATTGTAAAGAAAAAAGTAGTCCGCCATTTTGTGTTGGCCGCCATTTTGAATTTTGAGTGACGCCACATAACTAATTGTATGCTACTTGTCACACCCTTTTATTTGATACCCATGTCGAGAGTCGGGGAGCACCATAGCAAAATTCGGCCGCCATATTGATTATTTCACAAACTGGTCAGATTGCATTGTCACGCGGACTATACATATGTGCAAAATTTTAAGTTGATCGGTTATATACAAGTGGGTGAAAATCAAATTGCAAGATTTGTCTACATACATACATACATACAGGTGAAGTTAATATAAAGCGTATAAAAAGGCTTGGAGGAGTGACTTCATTTACTACTGAAAAGTTTGTCACGTCTTACAACGAGCTTTGGAATTGTGTAGTGGGCGAACCTACAAAAGGATGTAGCAGTGGAATTTTCATAGATATCCAAACCTCTATAAAAACCTCTGGATGCAGGAGATCAAAAAAGCCATTTTTAGCTACCATTTTCTGCTAGCCATCCAAAAGTGGAGAGCACTGGAGACCTGTATTATCTCTAAAATGACTTGACCCACTGTTACAACATGCTCTAGCCAAGACAGGCAGCGCAAATTAGGCAGTTACGTTCTGGAAGACTTAAGCGAGATCTAGAGGTCAGATCACTGGATCGACCAAACAACCAAGTAACTTTAGCTACACGAGGTTGTGGCATAAAACGGAGCGCCAAATCGGTAACTGAGCCGCCAGAATCATATGGGACACAGGTAGGCTACTGCAGCATCCCTAGTATGTAATAAAACAGTAGACTGGAGATACTACTTCGTCTACTTTAAGTAATATAGTTTTAGTTGTCTTTTAAAGTCAGTCGTACAGAGCCACTACAACTTCTTTTCATACTAGCAATGGAAGAAGTAAACATGTGAGATAAAGACAATTCCGCGTAAGTTCAATAAGTCTAAAACATACCCTTTATCTTCCTTAATAGACTCATTGGGCCGCCGTGGGATTGTAGCAGCCTTGACAAAATGTTATCACTTTTGCCTATTCCACTGAAATTAACGTGCTCCTTTCACTTTATCAGCAATACAAGACTAGTCCGCTCGGCTCACTCCGTATAACCTGCAGTCCTCCTTTCTGTGAATTCTTCTGTGTAGAAGTTCGTTTGCAAATTCAAAGGCTCGACTTTAAAATAAACTTCGGCAGATAGTTTTCGGAACTCATACTACGAGGGCATCCTTCTGTTCGATCCCCGGAAAAGAAATAAGAAATGTCTCTCCAGTACAAAATTTCACTCGCTCAAAAAATGTAAGAAATTTCCCTCCAGTTCCTAATTACAATCACACAATCAATTATCTAGATACACGCTCCCATATCAGTAAGACATTATTTTTGAACCGGGACCTTTTAAAAAAATTGAGGCCTCAGTACAATTGACCATGATGTAAGGGATAAATGTACTGTCTCGTGTAAGTCCGCCTCAACTCTAGTACAATCTGTAATAGTCTGCCAATGTTCTTTAAATCCAAGCATCTAATCATGTCATCCAAACTAATGTTGTAAAAGACGATGGTCTTGCCAGTACTCTCATATTGTTCCCAGACTTGTGCGTTTGCCCAAAAAATATTCTGGCAACTTATCCGTGTTCGAGAGGAAAGTCTTGCTTGGAGTTTTTGATGATATATGTGAGAAAGGATGATTTGGTAACATCCACAATGATGATATGTACAATTACTAGTCTCACAATCACAGCCTCACAATCAAGTTTGGATCCTATTGGTCTAAAATACATCTAGTTAGTTTGACTAAAGGGAACCTGCTCGGAAAATATTTTGAGGTTGCCGTGAAAGCTGTCATTAAGCATACTCAATAAACCGGTTCTCGTTCGATTGCGGAGGTCAAGTATCATTCGATGTGATTAGTACTTAGATGGGGGACCGCTTATAAAAACGACACTTGCGGTTAAAAATAATAACTCCGGCGGTGTCGAAAGCGTATCCAGGGCGAAATTCTTAAATTGCGTAGCCTCTCTTTTACACTCGAGACGGGGCAAGGCGTCAGACGCCCCATGTGGGCCGTATATGGGAATCCGCACGGAGAGCACATGAGGCAGTGGGGCCCTATCTGCACCCTTCAAAATGCTAGTCGGGTTGTATATTTGTCGTTGTCTAAAATATGTCTTTTGCACATTGTTGGCTGTTATTCTTGCCTTAACCTTTGTTTTGGTGGTAAACCACAGACACTATTATATATTTCGTTAGAAGCCTCATTATTGTACATCATTTTTTAAAATAGGCCTGCACTGAAATGTGTGTAAATCTGTTAAAATGTCCGAGACACCCTGTATAACTTTAAAATATTCATTATTGTGTCTGATGATCGTGTTCTGAATCCGTACACCACAATATAGATTTCACAAGTTTGTTCGATAGTAGATTTGTGTTGTGTATAATTGTACAAAGACATCTCTCTCATAATAAAATAAAGTTCTCGCCTTGTGCCAACGAGTGTCACAGATTATCCTTGCAGATAAAATTGCAGAGTTTTAAGAAAAAGAATTCATTTATCATAAAAAGAATCAAAAAAATTGGCGAGAACTAGATAAAGGAAGAAAGAATAAATGTTGTTTAAGACCAGCAGAAAGTGGCAGAGAAACAAGAATGGTTCAAAAATTTTATAAAAGAACTTTGAAAGTTAACTGAGAAAAATATGCAAATCACCAGAGAAATGCAAAAAAGGACGTTAAAAGTTTTATTCAAAAAAAGCAAAAAAATACAAAAAAAAGAAACAAACTTAAACTTATCTTTCAATTAAAATCACATGGGACTTGAAGACCATCGAAAGAAAAATAAAATGAATTTTTCCTTTTGTTAAATTGCATAAAATTTGTGAAATACTTAATAATTTACAATTGGGCAAGAAAGCTAGCAACAGGAGGAGTAGAATGCTCCGGCAACTTTCCCCTGCTCCTGCTTTCACCCATCTGGCAAGTGGCTCGAACTCTCATCCATTTGAAACTTATATTTATATACATCCTGTTAAGGAAGAGGAATTTTTACCGAACAGAAAATCGTCCTGCAACAAGATGGTGGAGAAATTCTCCTTGGGGGCATTGCTTTCTATTCAAATGCAAATTTGTTGCTATTCTAGTTGTTGTAAACTGTCGTTGTTGCTGTTTTTGTTGTTGTTGTTGCTGTTATGTATTTTTGTTCGCTATCGAAACCTCCCTTAAGGGAATGAAGTGCAACAAGACTAAGAAGGGAAAATAGTTTCAAAACGAAAGTACCTACTTCACTCACAGAGGGCGACGCCACTCTCTGTGCTTGGGAGGGTGGTTGGTATGCGGGTATTCGTTGCATTTACTATCCTTTAAAGATTGGGTGGGACTGATAAGGCACGAGAGCCTATGATGTTTAAGTAAGGAAATTCGTGACTGCAGTGCATGCCTTTGTAAAATTTAAGAGGTTAGGGATGGTGCGGATAGTGCTGAAATCTACTGTACCCCGGGCACACAGAACAACAAGTTAAGTAAATTTGTCGTCGACAAGACAGTGCTTGGGCCTTGCCTTCGGAGGAACAAGCAAGTTTCGCTATGAATACAAAAGTTTCATTCTAGAAAACTTTACTGTCAGCGAACTTATTTTAATGAATGGGGCTTCGGTGCCTTTATATCGAGATTATGATATCCTTTTTTTTCATGGAATTTCGTCTAAGGAAATATTTTATTTTATTCTGTGTCTTTTATTGTTTTGTTTTGAAAATAATTGGATAACGACAGAACTTTTTGGCCAAAATAAAAACAGAGACAACCATTTGTTTTCTTTTTCTCCGCAAAGGAATTTAAATTTACAAAAGTTGCAACGTATAGTATTTTTTTTTTTGTAATTTTGAGTTAATGAAGGGTTTTTTAGTTGGTTTACGGAAATAATTACGAAAATATTCAACTTTATTGTAAAAACTTTCAACTTTGTTTTGAACCCGTTTGCAACTTTTTGAGTTAAACAGAAATGCATAGAAAAAGGCTAACCTATTTGCTCACATGTATTGGGCGTTGCATCTGCATGAAGCAGCAAACAAATAAAACTTTTATACCGCACTTAAGTGTCAGACAGGTTAAATGACATGCTATTTACGGAAGAAAAGAACACTTTATATGATTGGGCACACGAGTGCCCAATATCAAGAACTATGGGCTCTATTGGTAGGGAATACCACAAGTCAACTAAAACAATATTTTTTGAGTCTTTATTTTAATTCTAATCCTTTATACTGAAAAATAACTAAAACAATAGTTGATTCTTGAAGAACTTTTGTATTGTATTTAAGCTTTTGTATGAGGGAGAAGTAAGTATTTTTGGCTCCTAATGTGACGGAGGACGATTCAAGACTACAACGATGAAATCTACGAGCGCTAGTACATTATGGGTTGTAGTCTCGGGGATGTATGTGAGCTTAGGATGAAGCTTTCGTTTTGGTTTGTGTCTTTACTTGAAGCTTGAATGTGTCTTGAGTGGACAACAACCTTTGTGGTGAGTTTTGGGTGGGCTTAAAAGCTTTCTGTGAGATTTTATTTTCTAGCGATGCCGCCATCAACTTTGATATTTTAAACTACAACCTGTTATGTAACTGCGTCAGAACCGACATAGCTAGACTATTTGAAGCAATTCGTTAAAGCTCTTGGTCAATATTGTGAAGCTTTTCAATATTTAAAGAATTTCTGTCCTATTTTAACAAATAAAGATCCAATAAAAGTCCAGCAACCAGTTTTCACAGCTACTCAACACTCACGAAAAGCAAGCATAGGACAACCTTAAAACAGTGACCCACGGTATTCTCGGAACCAACAGAGATGAAAATTACAAACAGCTTAATTCAACTATGCTTGATAATTTTAAACTCATAGGTTACATAATGTCCCTTAAAGAAAGATAACATGGGTGCTTATTCAGAAGAACAAGGTGAGTATTTTTTTTCAAGATGTGATGGGCTTTGAAGGTATTATCATGATCAATATGGCGTGCGCCATCTAAAACTTCGGTATTACAACATTGAATAACTCTGACATTTTTCAGCCGATTTTGGCAAATGAGCAAGATTTATTTAGGATATCCTCTACCATTTATTTCAAATCAGTTTTTGTCGATTAAATGACCATCTCCATTCCATACGCAAAAAGCAGCTCTTTTTCGGGCATCATGCATAACATTGGCCAGCATTTCCGGCGTTAGACCAGCTATTTCGGCTCGTATGTAAGCTCTGATTTCGTCAATGGTCTTCGGCTTGCTGGCTTAAACTTTTATTTTTAAATAACCCCACAGAAAAGAAGTCTGGTGCCGTTAAATCCGGAAAACAAGGATGCCACTCCAAATCAAAATTTTTCGACACAACGTTTACACAATTGAAGGATTGTTTTCAATGTAACGCGCTACAATTTAGGTACAGGCTAAAATGGTACTGAATGACGTTTCAGAATCGTGTACATTTGTTGAAATCGCCTAAAAACTGTCAGAGTTATTCAATGTTGAAATACCGAAGATCTAAATGGCGAACCCTGTATTTGTATCAGTGTAGCTGTAATCGTCAGTCAATGTAGTAACACGGATGTGAAACTGTTGGAGGATATAAGAAAAGGAAGTGATGCAATACGACAGAAACATAAAGCTCTCAAAGCTGGCAAAATTGAATGGGAGGCCCAGTTGGAGGAAACCTTTAAACCAATTACCAGCTTACTAAAAGGGCTCATATCATAAGTAGAACGTGAGCCAAAGGATGAAGTAAAAAATAAACCAAAGGTAACCCTATAACGCTAAGGAGAATGAAGATTCCAATGGCTCTAACAGCTATATGCCCTGAGAAAGTTCAATTCTGGAAGCTAATAAGAGATCGGATTCCGAAAACGCCTCAAAGCCGCCACAAGAGCCTATCCAAAACCGCCCAGCACGAAAGCACCCACCCGAGACACACTAACCTACCCCAATTTCAACTAGTTCCCCACAGATGGCGCACCCCTTCAACCCAAGACACAAATCGCAAAAGCTTTCCAAGACACAAACCGCAAAAGCTTCAGCCCAAGCCATAAACCAAAAGCTCGATTGGGCAATACTGTGAAATAGGTGCCCCCGTAAGCCCGTAGCAATACTACTTTGGGCTAAAGTGGTACAGGTTTCCAATGGCTTCCAATTTTGGCTGGATAGTAGCAGGTGATAGTCATAAAAAGGGTTTTCCACCCCGCCCATTGGGCTAACGATCTTCTTGGTCTCCGAGCCACGGAGAGAGACTCCACGTTTGCAAAAGTAGTCGGCTTTTCCGTTCCCTATGTTTCTATTTCCAGGAACCCAGATGAGAGGTAATTTTTGCTTTTTACCGAGCCTAACTTAGCTCTACATCGCTCCACTAGCTTGAAGCGCATCATCACTGAATCTAGAGTTTTTTTTTATAAAGGGCTTGGCTTCTTAGAAAAATTCCAATGCTACATCCTTGTGTAAATTCGAGGTTCATTGTCTGGCAGGCCTTCGGGGTCACCAGCAGCTCCGGTGAAAGATACTAGCATACAACGAAGTGAACTGTCATGGTCCCATCGGTAAAATCCGCAGATTGAAACTTCTTCACTCTCTTTTTGAGGGTATTTCAATGGAGAAGTCCTTCCTGAAGGTCAAGCTAGGATAAAAATAGGCTCTGGTTGGGGCGACCGTACATGCGAAATTTGATGGCCAGGCGCCCAATTACCTGAATCTGAGGGCACTGTACGAGGCCAAGTATTTGTTGTGAAGGAGGGAAGGGAGCAAGTGCATGAGAATATCAAGGGCGTTCGTATGGTTAGTTTTTATAGCTCCTGTTGCTCCTATTTTTCCGTCCTATGGGCACTTACCAACTCCAAAGGAAGGCTTTGTCAAAAAATAACAATGGTATCCATTTTTCGAAATCGATCTTGAAATGCGTTGTCGAACTAACTGCTCTGCTTTATCTTCGTAAAGAAATTGCATCTCTTTTTTTTTAAAACTGAAATTGTGGAGCTCAAAAAATACCGGCAACGGAATATGTGAAATATATATTCCAACGAATATGAAAAGTTTAACACTTACCCATCAGAAGTCTATGATTGAAGGCATCACAAATTGCAAAAGAATTCTCAACTTGATGGTACTAACTGCACCAATTTATCCCAATTACCGCACATAATTCAGAAGTATCCAGTAATATCGGCATGTGATACCGAAAGCCGTTCATAATAGCAGTTTTGAAACACTTGAGTCAATTGCTCGCGAGCAACATCTCTCGTCATGATCTTGCAATCATCGCAATCAATGAGCCCAAAAATGGTTCGCGATCGCGATTTACAAAACCAGCCAAGATCGCGAAAAACCCGTCCCAAGTGCAGATCGCGATCGCGTCCGCGACGATCTTGAACTGACAAAAGCCGGGTTTCCCCATTTTCGTTTTCTGAATTATCATCATGTTAGTACTAGCTGTCCTCCGCGTCGGTTATTAACATTGATCATTCGGAGTTATTGCAGCACCGATCTGCACCAGTGCACCATTGATCCGCGAGCGAGCTCAGCTGGTGAGCCTATATGTCAGCAATGGAAACACAGTGTACAACACACAGATCGTGGACTAAGAAATATGTTTGTGTCTTTAATTTTGTCTTATCAATCGATAAATTATCAATCGAGCTTTCAGGCATATCCGATGGATGCAAAGCTGTTCTGCAAATCGGGCTTAGAAGAAACGAATTATGATCGTAGAGTTTGGGTGCGATCGGTTATAGCCTCGTTACATGTCCATGTGCAATGGGCGTAGCTTGCAGCTGAATGAGATCTTAAATAAAATTGTTAATGATATTAATAAGAGATCCGATAAGCGACAATGTGTGGTTGTGTAATATTTGCGTGGCCGTTGGGTGGAACTAAGTGGAGAGAGAGCAACAGGTTTTCTAGAAATGACTCTAGCTGCCTAAGTATGGATCTATGCGGAATTCCCTTTACGGCCCGGATCTGTTTGGGCTTTCGGTGCATGATGTCTGTGTATACCTGAAGTGGATTGTGAACTTCTTACCTTGTCTTACCGGCGATGGTAATGATGAGTTTGGATAAATTGCGCTCGAGTCACTTAAAGAGAGGTACGACTGCTTTTTGATGTTGTAAATTACACATATTCGAGCGCGCATTTTATCGCTGGATTCGTTAAATGTCAGCTTTGTTGTTTTGCAGAAAATGCGCCATTCCCGCTCTTGTGATGCTGTGCTCGCTTGCTTGCTATTCTGTTGCCTGCACATTTTGCCTCGTCTACCTTTACCAGAATCGGTTCGGTATTTTCTTTTGTAGTGTATACCTGGATTATTGGCACAGATTTATCGTTGACATGCTCAATTTTGAAATAGTTGCATGCTGGCTATTTAGATGTTGTTGGCTGTTGTTTCGTGATTATTAAAATTGGGTTAAAGAGTTAATGAGGATTTTTCCTAAATGGACTTATTAGTGTGGATGATGATGGCGCGCTTGGTAAGAGGATTGCGAGATTTTTAAGAGAGAATTTTTGTTTTGTAATTTCATGTTTAAGGAGTGTTAAGGAATTATTGGCAATATTTGATTTTTTTTAAATGGGGTGGAGAGTTGCACGAATTGGAATTTTAATT